>CM068872.1:7899000-9213000 GCA_035149815.1 Branchiostoma lanceolatum | reverse complement strand
GGTTCATTGTTGCACAGTGGTGATTGCTTAAATGCTTCACCTTGCATAGAGTAATTAGACTTGGAGATGTTCTGGAAACTATTAGCACTTTTGGCAATTTCTGCTTGAAGTACATCGTCGTCTTTTCCTTTCAAAACTTCTTTTCCATCATATTTTACAGCACATGTCTTAGTGGAATCACATTGGTTCTCCTCCAAGTTGCAATTTATATCTCTGTTTTCTCTAATAACAAAACCACTAATCTCCTTTTCATTAACGTTTTTATTCTGATTTCCTTTCCATTCGAACTTGTCATTTGTTGATATCTCTTTCCTCTTAGTATGACGAAGTCTTGGCCTGTGTTTATGATGCTTTGAATGCCTTTCACCTTCATCATCATCTAAACTTCCTCTTTTACTGTGACGCCGTGATTGGCTGTCTGCTCTATTCTTCTGCCCACAAAACAAGTCATGCACTGGCAACTTCTCTTTTCTTCTCCTTTCATCCCTCCATCGTTGTTCTGTCCTCTCCTTGTGTCGTCTCTTTTCTTCGCGTTTGCTGTGTTTACCTTTTTGCTCTACGGTTTTGCGGCCTGGACTAGGTTCATGGTTGTCATCTTGCCTCTTTACTTTCTTTTTCCTGTGGCTACTATGTATACTACCCACAGATTTAGACTGCTGATCAACGCTTTCACAAACTTTGAATTTTGCTTGTTCACAGCACGAAATGTCCAAATCGTTCCCTTCCTCAACTTCTCTCTTGCTTCTAGATGTCTTCCTCTCCTTCTTTGATGATCTCTTTCTATTTGTCACTGAGGAACTTTTGTCTGGCTGTATTTGTTTTACCTCCATCTGCTCCCATGTTCCACGTCCACAGCTGATGCTGACCCATTCCACACAGCCGTTCTCACCCCAATCCCTCTCATCATCCGATGTCTCCATAGCTACATCTGAAATGTGCACAGTTGTATAAGGAGGTTTGTAATTCCAACTACGCATGCGCAGCGAAATTAATTGTGGGCAATATGTCAAAGGTGAAGGCCGACGGAATCTATACATGTATGAACATGTTCGAGACAAGAAATGTTACAAGTTTAATAGGGCCTTCACCTTTGACATATTATAACACACAATGCATTTTGCTGGGTATCCGCAGTAAATATCATATTTAGAAATCAATGCGCCCTATATGGTAGAAACTAGCTGAAATATTGATCAAGATGGGGCAGGTACTTGTCAACTCCTAAGGAACTCTGTGATCCATGATTTGATTTCTCTTAGCTTTGCAGATTCGTCACTCATATAGAGACTGACCACATTTACATAAAGCTATGCATTAGTGTACTTTGTTAGAAATGAGACAAAAATGTATCGGAAAAGGTGGCACATCTGAAGCGACACTGCGTTGTCAAAAGGAAGAACGGAGGAGAGGAAAATCAGTTACGTTTGTCTTCAAATAATGGATTTTCTACCTTACTTAGGTTTGTCATTGTGTTTCCCTCATTACAGAGAATGGATGGGAAATGTATTGAAGTATATAAAGACACAAAAAGTTTATGGGCCAGTTTACTCCGATCTTTTGGTTTGGAGGTAACACATGTTCATTGGCAAGTCATCAATTCAAAACCCCTATTGGGTATCCAACACCACAATGTAGAACACATATTCATGTGCTAATTTCAAGCACCACTCCCAAAATCGAATCCTGCCTGTAACGTTAGGCCTTTAAACACCAGAAAAATGCTGTTGTTTCAATCTTATCTTCAGCATAAGACAACACAGTATTTGTCAGTATGAAACCTGGAAATATTTCATGAGGTAAACTCACCACGTAAAACTTTTCCCACATGTGAGCCCCCCTCCCCCTTTCTAAATCAGCGGTAATGTCGACGTTTCCTTGTCTGAACCTGCATTAAGCTACAGTAAATCAGAACAGTAAATCTGTAGTATGTAGAGGTAAACGTATTCTAGAAAACAAAGCAATGAATTACAAGCATGGTTCACCTCACCTCTCTTACATGACTGCACTCTCCGTCTCCAACTTGTAGCAATGGCTCCCGTATGATATGAGGAAGGTAGCAGACGATTCAGGATCTTATGCCGTAATTTGCGCATGGAAGAGTTGCCCAGATGCAAATTTCTAACTTGGCGGTCGTGCATGGTTGCGAACTGGTTTCCCAACTGATATAACGTTACTATAAGGTATTTTACGATTGATAATCATAATGTTCGGACAACATTCAATTTACGTCAAGACATTTGAGATGTTTCGTTGAATCTTTGCTGAAAATAGTTACAAATAATCTGTTTGTACATTTGCACAAGTTTTGTAATATGGACCGTCGACCTATGGTGTATCAAAATGAAGCCACGTGCAAAATGTCCTTGTTAGTTAAAGTTTGATCTTGCATATTGCACGGTTTCATGTTAATTTTTCTCAGTTTTTTTACTCGACTATCAATCAGCTGTTCTGGATATTGCTTTGAATGAAGCATGGTGAACAGCTGGAGACAATGGCCACCACCACGCCCATTGACTTGATTCAATTCTCAATTCGCCTGGGTAGTGCTCGAGCATTTTGGAGTCAGGTGTTTTCATGGGTCGTTCTGTGGCGCAACGGTAACGCATACTAGTACCCGCTGCTTGGCCATCTGGATCGAATTCCGTGGATCCGTGGGCCGGAGTTCGATCCTGGCAGTGGCAGCTAGGACATTTAGTAAGGAATTGCATTCATCATTTCGGATGGTGACGTAATGCTGGCGGCTCCGTATATGAGGATGCTTCAGGTGTAAGCATCATGCTTTGTCCTCAGCTCGATCGACTCACCGTTACCTTTCTGCCCAGCTTAATGTAGAAGGGGTGTGGTGGGAGGAGTGTACAGCTCGATATTACCGCGAAGGCTACTGTTAAAATTTATTTTTCGCTAGTTTTGGTGCACGACCCTTCATTTCTGGGTGGGAGGCCGCAAACGGTGAAGCGCCCCCCTGCGGGGGCAAGGGCATTGGATGTACCTCTGCCTTAATGGTGCTGAATGATATTTATCCCTGTCCTTGGTGCTGAATGATGTTTACACTGACATTTCTATCCCTGTCCTTGAATGATGTCCACACTGCCATTACTGTCCCTGTCCTTGGTGCTGAATGATATTCACTCTGATGTTACTACCCCCGTCCCTGAATGATGTTCATACTGCCATTACTATCCTGGTTTCTTGGTGCTGAATGATGTTCACACTGCCATTACTATCTCTGTCTCCGAATGTTCACACTGACATCACCATCCCTATCTTTGGTACTGAATGATGTTCACATTGACATCATTATTCCTTTGTTCATTCTGACATGGCATTTGCATGATAATGATATCAAGAAAATAGCAATTCCTTCATACTGAAAATTTCATATTTCTGATTTGTAGGATAGAAATTATTGTTTTACTTTTAGCCAGGCCTCTAAGTGGGCTCTAGCTTGGTATTCCAACCTATCGAAACTGCCTGGTCTCTTTTGCAAATAGAAATAGGCTATAATACGTTTGGACACCAAGTGGGTTCGGGCCCATTATCATAGCTGTTGAATATCAGAAAAGATAATCATGATGATGACATTTAGAAATCATTAAGAATTTTCTTCTTTGGGCCTAACCATTGCATGATTTCAGGAAGTCCAGCGTACCAACTTCATGGCGTTTTCAGAAATTAATCCATAACAATCTACAGCTGTGTGTATTGGGTTGTTGAACTGTACATTTCAATCCCCTGTAGGGTGGCAGTTTTAGAGCACCAGCAGCACCTAGATTTGTGCATGGTACTTTAAATGCATCTAAGTTTGGGTGGTTTTTATTTCGCAGTAGGGAAAAAATGGAGCGTTCGCGGCAGTTTTTAGTTCGCTTTTAAAACAATAGTAGCGTTAAAGTCATGGGTCGGCAGAAAGTTTCGCGGTGGTTTTAAGTTCGGCTTGAAGAGTTCATTGCAAAAACCACGAACATTAACCACCGCAAACATTTCTGCATTTGCAGTAATTGATCATGATAATGGCATAACTTTGTCTGTGGAGTTAAATGTACTGAGACATTAAGGAACAAAGATGTCACATGGTTAAAGAAGTGTAAATATATATTTCACTTGGTCCACAACAACATTTACTGCAACAAGTATTGGTGCTGTCTAGTACTATTGTACTACTAGTATTATACCCTATACTAGTGTGGCTATAAAAAAAGCCCCATACATTCTTCATCTCTCTAACATAACAAAAACAACATTTCCCCTGAAGTTTAACAGGAATATATATGTACTATGTTCTATTTGGGAAATGATAATGCTATTGCTGCTACAACAGAGAACATAACCTTTGTATAGAACACCATAGAAAATCATAACTATATGTCATGTTTCACTATATACATATCTACACCTGCTGGACTCGTTATAAACAAAAACTTTGCAAACAAGATGTTCAGTTCAGATATATGATGCAACATGTTTTAACAGCAAAACAAAGAGCAATTTCAGCATTAAGTATCAATCTAGCCCTAATCCAACTGTGCACTGCACCCTTCAGATACTGTCTCTATTTCATAGAAGGTACAGTGTGAAAGTAGGGGTACAAAGCAGTACAGTTCCATATCATTATCACCTACAGTGGTTGCTGGGTCCTACTTGACTCATCCTCCCTATCCTTCTATCAAGATTTCTAAGGCACTTGTCCTTGTTACAAAAAGAGTGGGGCAGGAGAACTAAGGTACATCTGCTTTGTTTTTGCATTACACTTGCTGGGCAGCAGTATGTATTTTTTGTTCTGGTCCCAAACTTGAAATTTCTTAGGACTGGTCTACTGAGGTTTGCCCAGTCTGCAACGGTTTAGCTAGACCAGTGTCCCCCTTATGGTGACGCTGCGTCGGCTTAACACCTCCTTCTGTAGCGTCGCCAGCTCTTGTCTTGTTATCAACAGCTCCCTTGGCCGGGACTTTACACGGTCTAACTTCTCCTGTGCTGCTGCTAGTTCTGCCTTTGTTTCCCGCAGCCTCTCCCTCAGAGTCTGGATTGTTTTGTGGCATTTCTCCTGGTTTCTTTGCACCCTTTTCTCTCTCAGCTGTTGCTCCAGAGTCCGTCTTGGAGTGAACTCAGAACTCGTGGTTGAAGTGATCGTACCCTTAGCTTTGTGATCGTTTAACCAATTCAATACAGCTTCGAGGTCATTGTTTTTCTTCCTACACATGTGGCACACATTCTTGGCATCAACGTGATCACCATTTGTACCTTTCATTTTCCACACTTTGTAGTAATTAGTAGTAAACAACACACACTGCTCACTTCTTACGCTTGTCAGTTCACCAAGGCTTTCCACTTTGACATCAGCTACAACTGTACGATCCATCACCTCGCTAAACCTATCATAGTCACAGCCAATACACACAAAACCATCTTGGACAAACTGGAGAACTGTTCTTAACTGTGAGAGGTTAGACACAGTCGATGTCAAATTACCCCACAGTTTCCGTGTACAGGTCTGCCCTCTGACCTTCAGCACCCATGTCATGTCTTGATGGATGTGTATAGTTTTCTGTAGTACTGGAGATGACGAGTCAGCGGGGGAGAGAAAGTGGATCATCGCTTTTGACTCTGAACACGTTAGATGACAGTGGGTCCACTGGTCCCTTAGTTTATCCTTCCACACTTCTTGTAGGGACTTTAAGTTGAGTCCTGTGTTCGAGGGACAAAGTGAAGCCTGCTGAACTCTGTTTTCCTCACAGATGTTGGCAGCAGTGTCACGGATACCCTGCATATCAATGTCATCTGCCCCACTCAACAGAAGATGGAGATTGCGACCTTGTTTCTCCACCAAGTCCTGTACTTCTGACAAAAAGTGCTCCCATCTGAAGTTGCCTTTGTACCTCCCCACTGGCTGATGTCCAAGTGACAGGTAGGTCTTGATTCCCTCTGCACTGTATTTACTTGCAGCAGAGACGCGATTTGCAGCTGTTGCTACTGAGGTGAATCCTCCATCGTTCCCTGCCTGTGTGGTGAAACATTCCAATTTTGCAGCCTTCTTTCCTCCTGGATGTTTTCCTCTAACTAACAACAGCCCATACAGCACTAGCTCCTCGGGTGAGAGTGACTCCCCCTCTTTGAACCACATGTCCTCTGCAGAGATAGATGGCCGAGAACATGAACTTGGAGAAGCTTTTGACAGAGAATGGCTAGCGTAAGAATGATCAGGATCAGCATTTCTTTGATCCATTTCACATTCCTCAATCTGTACCCTGTTGACCAGCTGAATGTCACTGGCATTTTTCTCTTTTTCTTTCACTGACTCAGCTGTATTTCTTGATTGATCCATTGATTCAGCGCCTTGGCTGTCCTGTGGGAGGTTGTCACTGGCATTGTTCTCTTTTTCCTTCATTGACTTAGCTATATGTTCTGATTGATCCATTGAGTCAGTGCCTTGACTGTCATGCAGGGGCTTGTCCCTGACATTTTTCTCTTTTTCTTTCAATGACTCAGCTGTATGTTCTGGTTTCTTTGTTACGTCAGTGTCACAGCTGTCCTGCAAGGGTTTGGCTTTCTTCTTGCGTCCTCGTTTCACTGTAGATGGCTGAAAGTACATCTCTACATCAATTGCCTTGTCCTCTTTCATCCTGATGTGCCTCATGATCTTGGTCATCCTCCATCCAGACCTCCCTGGAAGCGAGTAGGAGTAGGTTGCCAGAGAAATCCTTGTAAAACTACTACTAGTCTGCTGTTCCTTTAGCTCTTTGATTTCAGGGACTGTTTCAGCAAGGCTCTGAAGCCATTTCATTCTGCTGTCAAATATGATGTTAGTGTGACAATCTTTGATCTTTCCGCCTGTTAAAAGTACAAACTTGCGTTCAGGTACTGAGGGTTTGAAGCTCAGATAAAACTCTCGGCCAACCAACGGCGGGCACACCTCTGCAAGTTCTTCAAAGAAGTTGCTAAATACTTTCTTCTGAACCATCCTTTGCTCTTTATCCTTCCTTGACTCAGCTGTATCTTCTGCTTTCTTCATTGAGCCATCGTCACAGCTTTTCTTTGGGGGCTTGGCTTTCTTCCTGGGTCCAGGTTTCGTCTTTGTACAAGGCTGAAAGAACATCTCTGCGTCAATCATTTTGTCTCCATTTATCTTGATGTGCCTCATGATCTTGGTCATCTTCCATCCACGCCTCCCTGGAAGCGTGTATGAGAACTTTGCCAGAGACGTTTTAGCAAAATCAGCTTGACCCTGCCGCAGCGCTTTGATTTCAGGGACCGTATCAACAAGGGTCTTGAGCCACTTTCCTCTGGTGAAAAATATAGTGTCAGTGGGGCAATCTTTGATCTTTCCTCCTGACAGAAGTACAAACTTGCGTTCAGGTACTCGTTTGAAGCTCAGATAAAACTCCCTTCCAACCAACTCTGGGCACGCATTTGCAAGGTCTTGAAAGAAGTTGCTAAAGAACCTTCTCTCTTTTCCCTTCAATGACTGAGCAGTATGTTCTGTTTGCTTCAATGATTTATCATTACGACCTTCCTGTGAGGAGTTAGCTTTCTTCATGTGTCCAAATCTCAAAGGCTGAAAGAACATTTCTGCGTCAATCGTTTTGTCCTCATTGATCCTGATATACCTCATGATCTTTTCCAGCTTCCATCGAGACTTCCCTGGAAGTGTGTAGGTGAAGTTTGCCAGAGAAATCCTTGTAAACCTACTAGTAGTCTGCTGTTCCTGTAGCTCTTTCATTTCAGGGACTGTTTCAGCAAGGCTCTGAAGCCATTTCATTCTGCTGTCAAATATGATGTCAGTGTGGCAGTCTTTGATCTCCCCTCCTGACAAGAGTACAAACTTGCGTTCAGGTATTGAAGGTCTTAAGTTCAAATAAAGCTCTCGGCCGACCATCTGTGGGCATGTCTCTGCAAGGTCTTGAAAGAATCTGTGTTTTCTTCCAGCCATTTTGTTCTGAAAAACATCCCAATACGATACATCAATGTATGCCTTGCATACAATATCACCAGTGCTAGTATACATATCATTCATATTGTATCAAACTTCAATCTATCTCAGAGTCCGATCAACTGAGAATGACCTTAATTCAATTTCGTGGTAGGGAGAAAATGAAGCATTTGCAGCTAAAAAAAAAGTAGAACTACAGTCACATAATGGAAACACAAGTTCACAATGAAGAGGTCACTGCATAAACTACACACATAAAACCTTGCAAACATTTCCACTTTTAAAGCATAATAACCCAACACACTTATTGAGAAGTGTAGGGGTGACCCGGTGTGCTTGGCCAAAAACGCGAGCCGTAGCAAAGCCACAGTGCACTACCACTAGCTACTTGAAAAAGGATCATGCTTCACCTCAAATGAGGATGCTTTGAAACGAAAACGAAAGCATAATAACTTGTTGTTATTTTACTAATTCAAGTTCAAGGAATGATTTATTCATAGTCTTCAAAAATGACTTTTTCTCTCATACTGATACACAAAACATCACAAATGCCTTTCAGTTTGAAAGGGCTCAATAGTCTGCCCATACATATAATCTTTTTCACTACCCTCTGATAACGTTAACCCTCATAATTTTTTCAGCTACGAATTTTACAATATTCTGATCTCAGTGCTCAGGAAAACCAGGGCAATCATTTTCAGCTTATTTCAAACAGAAGATAACAGCCAACGACAATGAGCATTAGCTACAATTATGCAGGACAACTCAAATGACAACTTATATGCTGTTAAACGTGAAAAAAATCTAACTTGCCTATAATGTTATAGCACCCCTCCCCCTTCTTCTATAAACACATAGTTTTCGCCACTATAGTACGAAGTACCGGGGCGAATTGCTCTCTAGAAAAGCTTTGGATTATCTTGCAAGTATCATCAGCATAACAGAAACACTTCGGTTTCTAAATCTAAGCCTTAAATTATATATTTCGCACCTTATTGCCTGCGTTTCTTCACCACATACAAGAAGATTTTTTGCTCTCCGAAGTTACTGCCGCAAAACGGCGCGCGGAGGATCTTGGGAAGTGCACCTGTCAATCAACCTGTGACCTCGCTGTTCGAGTAGAAGTGAGGAGGATCTTAGAAGTGAGGAGGTTTCCTTGGTAGAACTGAGGATGGT
This sequence comes from Branchiostoma lanceolatum, assembly GCA_035149815.1. Lineage (NCBI taxonomy): Eukaryota > Metazoa > Chordata > Leptocardii > Amphioxiformes > Branchiostomatidae > Branchiostoma > Branchiostoma lanceolatum. The sequence goes on along the minus strand of CM068872.1, from coordinate 9,203,903 downwards.
ACTTTAGAATACGCCTCGAATGAACCTATCATAACGTACTAAAAAAATAATCCGTTTGAATATACAGTTTTAGCTGAATGTGGAACGGAGACTATATCTACCACCAGCCTGACACCTGTTTGATTACCGTGTGACTCACTTAATTTCAAACTTATGATGAACGTTACACATGTTATGAATATTGAAGCATGATTGTAGGAGATTCCAGTGACTTTGACGATTCTTCTGTTAGCATCTAGTAGGTAATCGTTTCGTTTTCCACTGGTAAGTTACGTGTTGTGTTAGATACTAGTTCTTGGTATGGTGGAGAAGGGGGCTAGCTAGTGTCGTGACGAGACCATATCACCAACGAAAGGAAATTCATGAATTGCCCTTAGATGAATGGCATTCAAGGATGATGAATTGGCTTAAGTACGAGGCCTTAGAACTTTTTTTCCATGTCATTTGCCTTTATCCGTCATTCTTGTTATCATTGTAATGAATTTACACGATACCGATATTTCCGTGCACTTTATTTACACACATACCAATGTACGTCTATCAGAGATATTGTTGCAAATCAACTATTGGGAAGACGCAGCTACACAATACACATTATATAAACTAACTCTCAGATAAGATGTCAACAGGATGACCACATGGTTACAGCGGTGTTACAGCAGTAAAGACGCTATACATAGAGTCAAACGTGCACAGGTGGCCAGCTCTCTCTACATAATGGTCCGGCCTAGCCAACGGTGACTACCTTTTGGTGACGGTCACCTACATAATTTTGCCATTGACGCAAGCCTAGCATTAAGAACCCTGTCTATAATGACCACCTGTCCACATAAACCAGATTTTATTGGTCTCTGACCCTCTGTTCATCGGAGTGGTCTTCTATGGCAGTTTTGCCTGTGCTCGGACTGTACTATTTACAGCTGCCAACGTGACGTCAAGCATTAAGCCCCCCCCCCCCCCACTCATGCATGCCCCTTTCAAGAAATCCTTTCATCACGATGGACAGTTCAGCAGGGCATTTTCCAGCAGCTTGACCACCTCTGCACATGAAACAAGGACGAGGGAATATTATTAACAAATGATTCTGAAAATGAGTTTACGAAAGCGGGATTTGCAAAAATTGAAATGCCGAATATCACGTAACACACTTTATATTATGTCTATGTTTTTACAGAAAAATTGTTACTTTTGATCTCATAACACCTGAAAACACAAAATAATTAAACTACTTCCTGTCATTTTTCCGCGCGACATTTGTGTTTGTAAGCCGTGTTGCACGGAGAATGCCATGTGCATGATTTTTCTGTAAAAAGATGCTGCCGTAAAAGAGAAAACTCTTTACCGAGCATTGTCGGCCGTCTTCCTTCTTCAAAATTCCTACATCTTTCTATAATGGCGGCGAGAGACTTATTGCAGTCGGAAGGTACGTCCTCTTTCCTTCTCTCCTCCAGGACGAACTTGTGGATCTGGTTTTCCTCGTATCTTATAGCTAAGAGTATAAAAGTAGACAGATGACATAGCATGGATTCTAACCTGAGCATTATAATCATGGCTAAGTTCCAGACTATTGCTACCGGCAAGCGGAAATACAATGTAATACAAACTTCGTATATTCATGCATGAACTTGTGTGCAATATACATAGAAAAATGATTGTAAGCATACCTTCGTGTGCCAGCTTCCTGCTTGCTATCTCCCATAGAACAATGCCGAAGCTGGAAAACAACAGACACATGAGATTTATGTCACAATTAGATATTAAGGCAGGTTATTGACGTTGAAAAGTTCGTGGTAAATCATCGGACTGCAGATAAAGAATATAGAGGGGGACAAAAAAGGGGAATCAAAGACGCTATTAAACCGACAACTCTTGCAATGCGACAGAACTTACCTGAACACTTCAGCGGCCTGAGTCTGCCCTGCGTTGATATCTTTAAGATTCTCCGGAGCAACGTAAGCAACTGTACTTCTTCCTCGGTGGAACTTGGAGTATCTTTTGACAGACGACTTCGTCTTCGTGGTGCAGAAGTCTGAAAGCTGTGCGATTGAAAAAATATTGTGTGCGTTAGTCGTATGGCCAATCTCCTTATAGCAGAGCTGAATCCGCATCGAAGAATGTGGGGAGTTTCACATACATCGTCGGATACTGCATACCACTGGCCAAAGTGCAGCAAAACACGAGTTTTAATAGGGGCGTGCAAGTGACATGCATGCAGTGTAATATAATCAGCAATACACATACCTTGACTCGCATGTTGGCGTCAAGGAGATATGTTGAGGTCGTCAAGTTCCCGTGGACTCTCTGGGGACAGTTACTTGGGTGATGGATGGCACAGAGACCTCTGGCGGCATCTGTGCTGAACTGCAGCAGCTGTGGCCATGCCAAGGGCGTATTGCGGCTGAGGAGAAGGTTGAGAAGTGATCCTCTCGGCATGTACTCCATAACAAGGATGTAGTTTGCTGTGTGAAGACATACAGAGCTATATTTAGACGAGCAACGTCACTCATCACTAGCCTGGGTGCCATCCTATTTCTACCGGGGCTCCTACATTCGCTACCCTAAAAAAATAGGTAGAAATAGGATGGCACCCAGGCTAACTCATTACATGTCGTTTTCTCTTCACAGAGTGCACTGTAAACGAGGTACACCGTGATAGCAGCAGCATATATAATGTAGTTTTATTGACATCTTTCTGTTACCTACCGGGCTCTAAACACACGCCGATCAGCCGAACGACGTGCTCCGCCTGTATCTGCTGCATGACCGCCGCTTCTTCCAGTACACTCTCCCGCAGGATCCTCGCCGGCTCACTGTACATCAGGTCACAAACAATTAATGCACGGTGAAAAACAGTCTAATGTATGCCGCAATATCTACACATAACTCTAAGTATTTATACCCGCGACTGTTGAGGTATATAGTTGGAAAGAGATGGAATTTGGAATAGAATGGGCAAGAGCCAGCCTTTCACTACAAAGAGTCGACGTCGTTCAACTCAAAATAGCAGAACCACACTGTACTAATAAATGACGTACAAAAACACGTACAAATAGCTTCAAGGTGCGTCAAAATAAACCAAACCTAGAATGTGAATCTACTAGACTTACGGGAGTCCCCATGGGTAGTCTTCAAACCCCAGCTTCTTGACAGCCACTTGTGCACTTCTGTAGTTAGCCAGGTACACGGTCCCGAACGTGCCCTTTCCGATCTCTTCCTTCATACTTATATCTTTGTTGTTGATGTAGGTAACGTCGTCTTTGGGTGCGCAGACGGGACCTTAAAACCAACGGTCACTGCATCGTTATTACCCAAAAACTTGACTCAACAACGACTAAGACAGTTTAAGAAAAGCTGAATCTTAAGAAAGTTCAACCCGACACGGTACGAATGTACAGTATTTTGAATTTAGGCATTCTAGGTGAGAAAAAATGCCGAGAGTCAAGTATACATCACATCAATCTATTTGGCATATGCACACTGGCATAGTAGGGAAATACGACAGTCACCAATTACAAGACAGTAAAGTACTAGTATTTTGACGTATTATTTCACAATTGGAACGATTATACATAATCTACAGTCAATCTGTGAATGGTTAGATTCTATTTACTCTAATCATATCGACTGGAAAGTGAAAGTAATATTTCACACTAGCATGTTGTTCGAACTTAAATAAGGTACTGCTTACAACTTAATAAAACCTTGTTTAAACATGATACACCTGTTCCCAACACTTACCTCTTATGGCCATTTTCTTCTGTGTAGTAACCACCAGTAGCGTGAAGTTGCTATATCAGTTGAAAAGAACCACAAGTTAGTTACTTCTGACACGACCCTATGGTCCTGGCCTCGTTCGGACACTAGCGTCCAAACCCGGAAGAAACATTATTTGGCTTTACCTGGGCTGGTCGTCCCGCAAAGGATGTTGGGAAATACCCTTTGCAAACTCCACTCACGAGCACTAACGTTATGCGTAACGTTACATCCATCCTTGGTTACATGTAACGTTATGTTGACAACTTGACATTATTGAAACTCTGTCTCAAAAATGATTCTATTTATTAATAAGAAATACTTCTTTTATGAATTTTTTGTTTACGTTGAGGGCAAAACATTTTCAGAAGTGCATCATCAATTACCATTAGTTACCATACTCTCCAAATCTGGGGGGTGGGATCATTTTAATGTGCCAAAGAAACAGTAATGCATTGTGAAAACTCTCAATATATATGCATGGCAAGACATTGGATATCGTACAGTCTATATTAAATTATATTGATGATATTTTGGATTCATAATGTTTTAATAAAACTCAAGGCAGTGTAACGTTACATGCTTGCAACCGTGGACTTTTACTAGTATTTCATTCAGACTGGGAAGCACCCCCGAGGGAGCTGAACTTTTTACATGTATGACTAAAACCTTTGCTTGGTTCTTAAGGACTTTTCAGATCACTCTTTACTCAGTTTATCATATCTCAAAGCTACAAAGCTATATCTTATATTCATAACTTCAAAGAATGTGTATTTTCTCTAGGGGCAAGGAAGGAATCACACATTTTGACACAAATTTCACATTGTCTCTCTTTTCAGTCGTTTATTGCTTACATACAGTCGAGAAGTCATAGATATTCACAATATAGAATGTCATTGTAGAGGACTGATTATGAAGGACAGGGATGGGGACAAATTAAGAGCAAGCAGAGCACTATCACAAACAATAAAATACAAATATGGAAATCCAATCTGTTTATGTATGCTACTAAATCATACTTATGGCCCAACAATTAGTAACATTAACATGTACAATATTTTGAACAAACATCCCCACCCACCATTCTCAATGATCTATGCCTTACAATATATGTATTGTACAAGATTCATGATGACAAACTTAAAGATATGTGGGCTTGAACAGTTGTAATGTTGTCAATCAACCCAGTAACATAATATATATATATATATATATATATATATATATATATATATATATATATATATATATATATATATATATATATATATATATATGTATACATATAAAATCATTCATATTTAGATGTCACACTTTGATGTGCTGGTAATATCCCATGGCAAACCACAAATATAATTGCTATCAGAATGCAGTTTATATAGGGAATGTAACAGATGATAATACTTTTGCATGGAAGATTTGCAATGGTTAACAAGTTCATGTAGTACACTTTTATTTACAACATAAAACTTTAAGAAAGTTATCATGCACTCCTAACTATTTACAATATACACCTTTAAAACATTATTATTGAGTTCTGTAAGTTTCCTAATGATCTTCTAGTATAGATGACGAAGTCTGCTTCATTACTGGAATTTTCGATTGTCCTTGGCAAAATGAAGTTGTTAAGAAGAAGAACAAGTCCCACTGAGAGCCTCCAAGACTGTCACTACAGCTGCAAAACAAACAAAAAACACACTCTCAGAATAATGTAGTCTTTTATAGCATCTCATCTCTGGCTCACATAACATTGTTTTCCAACACAGAATAACTTTCAGGTCAATACATCATCTTTGATTTGGCAAAGTTTTGCCATAGCAGAAAACAGGTATTATAAAATGTTCTTGTTGAACTGAATTGCCAAATTGCCAGGAATAGTGCTGGATGTTAGTTAGGGAGATTGAAAACCATTGGTGCAGGCCAATAAAATGATTGCGGAGACGTCAAGAAGTACAAGTAATTAAGATCTTGTTGGCACTACTAGCAAAATCTTAATTACTTCCAAGATGTTGATACTTCAAGTGACACTTCAATCTCTTACACTACTGTAGACATCATTATCTTCAGTATATTTACCTGTCATTTGTGGTCTATTCCTCACTTCACGGCTTCTACATTTGTCTATGATGTCTTTCAGCTGAGGACTGCAGTCAGCTGGCAGGTCTTCCCTTCCTCCTTCCTCCAGCACAAATCTGCGGATTGCTGACTCATCCACTCCTCGTCTTTCTATTGAGGGAAAAAATAGAAAGGCAAGTTATTGACATTTTGAAAACTTTCCGTGTTCCTAATGTTACACCAAAATTTTTCAAAAGAATCCACTTAAATTACCATATTACTAAGAAGAATGTTGCAGTTAAGTTCCTACCTTGATGTGCTATTCTCTGGGATACTATCTCCCACATGATGACACCAAAACTGTAATTTGTGTAAAAAATTCATGTTAGATTTAGAACTGTAACTTGCTTTAGACTATAGTGCACAAATACAAATTGGTGCCAAAAAGTACCAATAGGGTAGTAAAACTTACTCCTAATGTCATTTTCCAGATTTTCTTAGGTGGTTCTGAGCGGTCCATCTTTATTGCTTATTGTTTGTACAAGTATATTCCATGATGACATACCTGTACACTTCTGAGGGATAATCAGGAGCTTCATGGATCTTCTGCAGATGTTCTGGTGCCAGGTAGGCAACAGTGCTCCTACGACCACGCCGACCTTTTCTCTTGATAGATGACCTTGTCTTGGTTGTGCAGAAGTCAGACAGCTACAGATGTATAAAACAAAGACATCTTTGTTAAAATCAATATCCCTATAGATTGTAATGTCATACTCTCTGAAGCAAGGTGTTGGGGGGTGACGACTGTGTGAAAACTTTTAAGCATAACAGTTACATGAACAAATGTATTTGGGCCATGCACACATATCCATGGAAGATACGTCTTTGTTGTATAAAGCCCCCTATTCAGAATAATTGAATACAGCACAAACCTTGACCCTGAGATCGTTGTTGACCAGGAAAGCGTTGGAGCTGAGATGACCGTGCAGCCTGGCAGGGTAGCCGCCATGAGGATGGTGGATGGTTCTGAGACCATGGGCAGCGTCCAGACACATCAGGAGGCGTTCTGGCCAGGACAGCGGCCTGTCTAAAGTCTGCAGGACATGTGGAAGGGTTCCTCTAGGCATGTACTCCATGACTATGGAATAATGTCCTGTGTGGAAAAATAAAGTGAAATACAAGTTGTCAACAGAAAATTTTGAAGAGTATTGAGAAGGTCGCTTATCTTCACAGAGAGTGTGCTGTGAGAGAGAGTGAGAAATCAGCAAAGCTGAGTGAAATCTAAAGTTGCCATCCAAAGATGGATGGACAGGTCAATAGAGCAGTTCTTACAAAGATGTATGTACCTTTGTCCATGCACACTCCTATCAGTTTCACCACATTTTCTGTCTGTATCTGCAGCATGACTTGTGCCTCCTCTGTCAGGTTCTTAGCCAGAAGATTGGAAGGTTCACTGCAATTTCAATACAGATATACCGAAAGGTTCATATATCAATCTGGAAACAATGTGGGTTTACAACATTCACCACTATGCCATGACTGTTACTCTTACTTACTTCTCATTTGTTTTCACCATAAAAAACTTTGTTTTCCACATCACAAGAGTAGCAGAACTGATGACAGCATGTTTAGAGACCAAAACTGCATATTTCCAAGCCATTTCAAAAGACACTCTTTTTAAGTGTATGCACAATTCAGTTCCCCCTTTGTCGTTCACAGAAAAGCATCAAATCTCTCATACTTGCTAACATCGTAAATTCTCAGATCTATGGATTAGATGATGGATGAGTGCATCTATAGGAAGAAAGAAAGTCAAAGCTTATGGAGAAAAGTAACATTATGAATAATAATGCCAGCAAGAAGGTTTTTCTAGGTGGCATTATTATCTATATTTATATAAGGGTATGATTATATTGTTACCCAAGATCTGCAGGATAATCTTCGAAGCCTAACACCTTGACTGCAACTGTCTCGTTCCCTTTAAGCGTCCCAATGTGCACAGTACCAAAGGTTCCCTCTCCGATCTTCTTGTTTAGTTTGATATCTGACCAGAGCACATAGGGAAGGTCCTGGACTGGCTGAGCTGAAGGAAACAAGTTGCATAGGATTATAGAAAGTGCATCTTGAAAACCAAATGCATATCTAAAATGTTTATAGCTGATATGAAGTTGTACTTGATCAATATGATAAGGACTATAGATGTACAGTGCTCAGTGTGTTTAAGTGTTATACCAAATTGGGTGAACAATTTTAATTAGGATTCATATACTGTACTAGTATCTATCAAAACGTCAGAAAGTACTATTTCTCAATATAGACTGGGCTGTTGTCAAATTTAAAGTTCATCAACTTTTCATTTCCGCATAACGCTACACTAGGGCTAGAGAAATCATCCTTGCAAATATGCATACACTCTAAATCAACACTTTATCTCACTTCACTTATTATAATATATTTGTTTAAGCTGGAAAGGTACACTCAGGTCACTCATCAGTGTGACTACGTATTAAAGGCTAGAGCAATCCGGAAATGGGTACAACAAATTTTTACGTTACAAGAGTGGTTTGAACATCTGAATAAATTTAACAGTCATCAAATTTTCATGACTTCTTCGATCACCTGGCTCAGGCAAAATTATGAGATTTGAACGATTTCATGTAAGTTATATGTACTTCACAAAAAGTCTGATAAAAAACAAAACAGTACTATACACAGCTTACCTTGAGCCATTCCTGTATCCTGTATTATGTCGTTTGAAGAGAAATCATTAACACGATATTAACAGAAGGAAGATCAGCTGATGAGTCAAAAAACTTTCCCACTCAAACCCGGAAGTGACTCACTCCGCGCAAAGCATCATGGGGCTTAAATACATCGTGCGCATGCGCTCTACGCTGATGATGCCATTGACTATTTTTTGCTGAAGACTCAGCTGGGCAACGTTCCTGAAGTTTTACTCTAGATTTAACCATTTCTACCCATTCTAAGGAGGTTTTCACACACTAGACAGGCAACATGAGTCTCATAGCGAAGATGTTTGGCGGTGGCAAGAAGCAGGCCCAGCCGACGCCGGGAGAAGCCATCCAGAAGTTGAGGGAGACCGAGGAGATGTTAGAAAAGAAATCGGAATTTTTGGAGTCCAAGGTGCAAAAGGAGTTAGCGACAGCAAAAAAGAACGGCACAAAGAACAAGAGAGGTAATATTTGATGTTTTGTTATTCATTCTATGGGCTGCTATGGGTTTTAATCTCTGCACTGATGTTTGCCAAACAGCGCTCCGATCGTAAATTAATGCCTACTTTACTTGTTGTTTTGGTCTAGGCTTCAGATAGGATTTAGGAGTGGTTGCCGATCGTCTAACAGATACACCAACATTCGTCCAGTAAACAATGACATAATCGTATCTTTCTCACTCGATTCAGGCTCATGATTTTTTACTTTTTGAAATGATTGAAGATGCTTCTAACACAGCTACCCAATACGTGTGTCAAAAACACGGAAGTAAAGCAGGACCCACTGTTGTCTTTGTTGTTATGAGGAACAAACCCTGCATTCCATGGTGATTTTCTAGTTTTAGGGTCACATTCATGTCATGAGTACAGGATTTATAACTTAGGAACATATATCTCTAGATCGAGCCTTTAAGTTACAGTCAGATCACGTCCAACCAGACGTCATATGGATTTTAGCGTGTCCCGATGAGGAATCTGTAGTCTGTCGCCCCTCCCACTGCAGTGTTTGCGTTGGGTGAACCCTTGGTTCAACATCACATGATGAGGACTAATAATGACGTATGTGTCGATGGGTAGACTAGTCATGGGGGGGGGGGGGGCACTTCTTCAAGAAGTTTAACATTATTGATGAAGCTTCATCATCTGTGAAAAAATGATTATTTGTGTAATTCAAATCAACTGGCCATTAATAACAATGCCTTTTTGTGCAACCACTTTGACTCCTCTAGGATGCTAATATTTATCTGAAAAGACTCACATATAACCTATAAAGCAACAGATGGAATACATCATCATGAAGTGATAAGTACAAACTACTTTGGGCCTTGGTAAGTGTGTGCTGAGGCAGGCCATACTCTTTTCAAGATCATCACAATCCACACTGAATCAAAATACTGTCCTCATTCTAGTTGCTCTGCAGGCCCTGAAGAGGAAGAAGCGTTATGAGAAGCAGTTGACTCAGATCGATGGCACACTTTCAACCATCGAGTTCCAGAGGGAAGCACTGGAGAACGCCAACACCAACACAGAAGTGCTGAAGACAATGGGCTATGCAGCAAAGGCTCTTAAAGCTGCTCACCAACACTTGTGAGTCCATGCAATCAGCAACAGTTAACGGTTCTAACAGTAATATACAGTTTCTGTGTGACAATTAACATTACATTTTATAATGAAAGAATAGATAAAATATTGCTGGTAGCTTTGTCTGTACTTGTATATGTACTGATGTAGCTCTTGAAATTTGCACATTTCTTTTCATGCAAATATTATTGATTTTTCACGTACAGTTTTTAGACCTGTGCTATCATTCAAGCTTTATTCAAGATAGTAGTACTTAAGAACTTTGTGACACTGTCACTTAGCCTGGGGGCCATTTTAGTTAATTTTCCACAACTTCCATACTCCTTGTTTACGCAAACAGGGCCCATGACTATTGGAGCAATGGAAAACTAACTAGAATGGCATCCAGGCTAACTGTGACTGCCTTACAGTAACCTGTTTAAGGTTTTCTTTAAGTCACTCACCTGTTTAAGTTTTTGAGCATGAGGTAGTCAAAACAAATATTAAGTAGCTTTCTTGGGTGGCTTAGCACCTTTTTTTCTAGCCTGTAGTTGTAGTTTCCTAGATCTCGCATGCTCTGTAGTTTGTATTTGGTTACCAACAAGAGCAGTTTGCTATGGGTTACCACTGTAACCAGCAACAGTGGTGTACAGTATAGTACTTCTCCTGTGCAATGTCCGAAGCCCTAAGCTCAATGCAAGCTCAACACCATCACCTCTGCCCTGTCATCTGCTGCCTCTCCCTCTGTGTTTGTGGATGTCTCAACATTGCCATGATTATGATTGTGATGTCACTCATCATCATTGCTTTTGTGCATGTCTGTCTGATGCTTTCCTTTGTGGTGTCTGGGGCAAAATTAGCTGACAATTTCTCCTGCAAGGTTAACATATCATTTAACATCTTTCAATTTTTTGGGTAAAATATTACTGGTAGATCAAATGGTGGCCAAACAAAATCAATAATACCAATATCATCTGATGTCCCAAGACATATCTATCAGAAGTGTCAGTGGTGGTGGTACATGTATATAATCTCAATTGCCTGCTGAAGATGATTGTGCAATAATACTAATCATGATAGTTATCAGCACACAAAGAATTTGAATATTGATTTCAAATTCATTGATTTACTAACAAAAAATCTTGGGAAACAACAACTGTTGTTGTATAACTAGATATATTAATGGCCATTAAGCATGTCATGCTAACCAAAATAAATGTCAACAGATTCTTGTTGCAAGTATTTTAATGCAACAGCAGTGTAAGGCATACTAATAATGTATCATTGCTCCACCAATCTTTGGCCAAATACATGTGATCACAACCCCATGTTTGTCATACATATCCCACCAATACATTCTGTCAATCTGCTCATCATTCATGTTTGTGTCCCCCTCCCTTTCCATCCATCCATCCATCCTCCATGAACTGTCACCCCCTCCCCCTCTTCCCTACCAACCCATGGTCCTGTGTTGCTTCGACCTCTGACCCCTGCACCCACCCACAGGGATGTGGACCAGGTCGACGACCTGATGGCAGACATACAGGAGCAGCAGGACATTGCACAGGAGATCTCTGACGCCATCTCCAAACCTGTAGGCTTTGGGGAGGATGTTGATGAGGTGAGGCAGTGTTGTAGACATGTGCTCCCTGTGAAAACGTGGAAGGTGGCTGCTCAAAAGCATTTCAGGACATCTCAATACATGTATGTCCGCCCAAACGCCGAAGTTAGAACTGCTCTTTGCAAAGACATGTCACATGTTTATCAAACGTTCACAGTGTACAAAAAGATATGACTCCAATCTGACATGTCCTGAATGTTTGGATACTGCCTTCCGTGTTAAATGGGGACACATACTTGCAAGAGGCAGGGTAGTTAGATGGCCATGTGCCATTTTTTCTTCTTCCTAACAGAGACATAGATCAGGTGGACGACCTCATGGCAGACATCCAGGAACAGCAAGATCTGGCTCAGGAAATCTCCGACGCAATCTCAAAACCGGTGGGATTTGGGGAAGATATAGATGAGGTGAGGTGCACAATCTTAACCAGAAGCACTGCTGCAAAGCCTGCAATCCATGTGCAATATCTGTGCAAGGGCAACCAACAGCAATCACAGGACATTAACATGCATCTACTTTTGATTCACTCCAGTACTACCGTGCCAATGAGTCTTGTGTCAGCTGTACTCTATTTGGATTTGAATGTAACTTTGCTTGCTTAATTTGCGTCACAAATTGGTAACTGCCATATCAATTCTAGAATTTGCACATACAGTCTGCTTTTGTCTGCTGCAGAAACATACATGAGTGTTCCTGACATACATGTACAGCATTGTAGAGGCAACATGCAGAACTGAGATTCATGGAAGACTTCAAACACATCTCTACATACACTGACACAGATAAACACACACATACACCATGTGTGAACAGTGTGATATCTTTTATTTGAATTTGCTTTTCCGATATCAAGAAAATTTTTGAACTGCTGTATAATGAAATCAGAACAATAAACTTGGTCCAAAGCAAGCTTGCTAAAGCGTATCCACCTTCCGTTTGGAATGATAAACCTTGAGAGACAATCAGACTTCAGAGCATTTTGAAAAATGTCTGTGTTCTTTAGGATGACCTGTTGGCAGAACTAGAGGAGCTGGAACAGGAGGAGCTAGATGAGAAACTCCTGGACATCAACGCACCAACAGAAGAACTACCCTCCGTGCCTGGTCACAAGATCCCTGCAGGTCAGCAAACAAACTGTTCCCCTTTCCCCTTCTGTGCCAGATACAATGTAATTTAGACAGATACAAGTAGTACCTATCATTGACACCTGAAAGCCTGTCACACAGAATGAAAATTGATCGGCTGACAAGTCTAAGAGGTCCAAATGACATTTTCTGTGGTAATACACCTTGAATATGACAGGGTACATTTTTAGGCTACAAATGCACGCAACCTTCTGTCAATTTTGAAATCAGGTAACCTTCTGGCCAAAGCTTGTTGGCTGTATGACAGGGACTTGAAGCAACATGTAATAACAAATGTAATGATTGCTGGCTCACTGTTGTATTTTGTCCACTTTGCAGCACAAGCAGCAGTTGCCGATGATGATGACGAGATGAAGGAGCTGGCGGCATGGGCCTCATGAGCACCTACAAACATACCCCCTGCCCCATGTCACAACCCTCATGAAGTGTTGAAGAAAATTGATACCAGAAACTCTACTGGTGTTAGCTTAAGCATACAGTAACATACTAAAGGAAGCCCCTTGTGATGAAGATTTAATGATACCCAAAACATACTACTTGAGTAGTTTGAAGCTCTCTCGTATTTGAGTAAAATCCTTGTCATTTTCAAGGGGTGATTTTTATTCGTTGACGGTAGGATCTAAAATGAGCTGTACTTACTATTGTAGGGAAATTTTTATGACTTCTATGTTAGTACTGTCATTGTATCATGGACTTGGACAGTACTACTCTCAACTTTGTCTTTATTGGTTAACAAATGGATTTGGCTTTATCATGCACCGGTCCAGTTTCTTATATCAACTCCTCTTCCCTACTGTCATGTTTATCTAAATGAACTGTATGATGACAAACTGCAACACAAGAATCATCGTCGTCAAATTGCCTTCAACCTCATGCGATTCGTCTTCAGTTGAGTTGAGCATAATGTGTAATTTTTTTAGCTCTAATGTCACTGAAGCATTTTTCAGAATCTTGTTGTTCATTGTGATTCATGGTGGTAGGTACTGTAAATATGATATAATACATGGATACTGTCAACTTAGAAGTGTCTGTACCAGGCCTTTGGCTTCTATGATTTACATTGAATGATGCATTGACATGGGTAGGGGTTAGACAGAATGTTGGGCTCATGTAATCTATTACTGAAAACAATATGTATTATTATGCACTGCATTTCTATCAGATTTGCATTAAAATGCCTTTCTTACAACATGGTATCACTATGTTGGTTTTGGTGGCTTCTGAACTTCGGTATGCAACAAATGGTGTAGATAAGTACGATGAACACAGCATAGAGAACATGTAGATGTGTGATTTAAGTATAGTGTATTTGGACTTTCTTGCAGCTTGCTCTGTAAGCTATTGACTGACTTTTTTGGTGTTTTTTATGGTGGTGTATTATTGAAGATGATAGATGATGACACAAAGATTACAACAACAAAATTTTGTTAAGACAAGCCAAGAACATTATGTACATTTTACATATGTAGACACAGTGTGATTCTGAAAATACATCAAAATCAACATGTTGACTTGTATGGTTGTAACTATGGTTGTATACTCAAAATGTACAAAATGCCACTCACCATAGTCATTGATTACCTCTTAGGTTGCAAGCGCTGGTAAAACTTTTGTTTTATGTCCTTCTATTTAAACTAGATGCTACACGGTCACACAGTTTGGAAATGTCTGTCTAGAGTGAAGGAAAATGTGGCTCACGAGTCACAACCTTCTTATCATAAACCTGGCCGACGTTTCAGTCAGTCCTCAACTACATGTACATTGTACCTCCCTCTATTTGTCTGTCTAGTGCTAGCTGGAAAGTCTGTCTTTTTGCATTAAAGGCATGCATTGAGCTATTTTCTCTTCTAAAGTTTGGCCGATCGCAAAATTGTAGCTTTCAAACAAAAACAGATTTACAGAAGTTGTTTTTATTGGCAAGGAATAAACAAATGTAGGTACGAAAAAGGTTATTGAAAGGCAACCTGTGCCAACTATTAGAGGAAAATGAAACTTGTCTTCAACTCGAGTATACTGGAGCTCGTGCATGAATACTGTACTGGGGTGGGCTGATGTAGAGTGGAATAACCGGTTGTCCTTTGTCAGTGTTAAATATCGACTATGGGGCTGTACTCTCCTGAGTCATTGGCAAAAGCCTTGTGAGAAAGATTTCTTGATTTTGTTTTAGGTTTGGATACAATGTACCTCATATTTGTGCTCGAAAAGGCAGGTGTAAATACTGAACAATATGTATGTTTTGAAGTAATTAGACTACTTTCATTGAACATTCTTTTCGTGGCTGGTAGCAATAAAAGTATTATCCGGTATTTGATTACCATGTGTCCTGTCAGTATAGGATGAATGTTGACTTTTGATTGTGTCACCTAAGACCAGACGAAAACATTGTGGTACCCTTGAAGTATACGCTAGCATTTGTAGTTTGTATGGCAAGGCGTAAAGACAAATTTACCCGGAAAAGTGCCTGCTAGAAGTTTCTATATTTGTCCCCATTCCTACAAAATGGAGGTCCCTTGATGTCGTACCCAGGGACTTGTTATAATACAGAGTGTCCTGTGTGTACAAGTTGCATGTAATATTACAATACCAGACTTTCAAACGTAACTCACAAAGTAGGCTCTGGCTGCGGTCTGCAGTGCTCAACTATCTTTTATTCGTTGTTTTTCCTTGGGCTATTTCCATCGTTGATTCAGTTTTATTTTTCAGAGGAATCTGCTACACTTTGATTGCTTCTGCGGCCCCTCCTTTGCCACTTTCTGCTTTGCTTGCCCTGGTGAGAGAAAAGAAATCGACGTCCAGAATGAATTGATTTTCAAATGACTTACAGTGATCCAAGAGAACATTCTACGAAACATCAATCCTTCTGATAAACCAAATGTGAAAGGACACGGAACTAGATAATATTGTAGTTCGGGTAGGGTATCAGCAGCATATTTCTTTAGTGACCCCATTGGATATACATAATTGTTTTTTGCAGTGATGAAATACCCTCATTTTGATGGACTGTTATGTCTGGGCGAACAATAATTAAAGAGAAGGGAGGGGTTTGTGCTAGTGCTACTTGGCGCTTTTGGTGTTACCTGCGGTTGTTGGCTAGGTGCGTGGGCGCCACCCTGCGGCACCAGCCTGTTCTGCGGATCCCGTCGATGTACAGACGACGTTTAGCGCTGGACAGGATCTTGTTGATCATCGTTTTGCAGTCTTCTGACACGGAGTGTTTCGCGTTGGGAAAGACGACTGGATTCTGGACCTAAAACAAGAAGTACACAACTTGTGAAATTCCGACTAAACGTGAGCGACGTTCCATCTACATGTACACATGTACCATCTTTGCTTACTTCAGTGATCTTAAGTGCGTGACTATTTGTGTGAGCCTCAAACTTGATTTACAGTGCCTATTCTTCCAAACGCATGCTGCTCTTACAGATAGAAGATACTTAGAACACTGCGCATGCCAAACCTGATGTAGAAGAGTTCTGTGGTTGGAGTCGTCGTAGGGAAGCCTCCCGTACATCATAGTGAACAGGACCACGCCCAGGCTCCAGACGTCGGCCACGAACGGATCGTACGGCACACCCTTCAGGATCTCCGGCGGCGCGTACGCGTAGCTCCCGCAGTACGTCTCACTCAGCTTGGCCCGCCCGTCCACGGCCTCCAGGTCTCCCCGAGCGAAACCGAAGTCCGTGATCTTGATGTGGTCCTTACCGTCTAAGAGGATGTTCTCGCATTTGAGGTCTCGGTGGGCCACGCCCTTGCGGTGGCAGTAATCTAACCCGTCCAGTAGTTGATGGAACCAGAGGCCGGCCTGAGGCTCAGGGATGAAGGATTTGGACTTGATGCGGTCCAGAAGGTCACCGTTGTCTGCTACTTCCATCACCAGGTAGACACGACTGGCCAAGAGGTCAGAAGCACATTTTAGGTGTCTCAAACCATATAATCAGTACGTATACGTATCTGTACTGAATATTTGAAACGCTCTGCATAAAGGTCAGGAAGTAAGAAATCACAGTAGAAATGTAATCAAATGTGAAGCAATTGGCAAGTAATTTAGATACTGACCATAATAGACGCACATGTACAATTTTTTTATGTATAATGTATGCCGCGACCTATCTTTGCTCTCACCTCGTGGTCTCGATCGACTGTAGGAAACAGATCAGGCTGCGATGTTTCAAAATCTTGATGACGTCGATCTCTCTCGGTAAGAACTTCTGGATGTAGTCGTTAGGAGCCCGTTTCTTGGAGACGATCTTGATCGCCACCTTGCACTTGTGTTTGTTGGAGTAGGCGGCCTTGACCGCTGCGTACGAACCGTGCCCCAGAGTGGGCCCCAGGAGGAAGCCATGGGACTCCAGTACCGTCACCTGCCGGCTGGTGGTGCTCTTTGCTCTTTCAGGATGATTTTTCTCAGCTTCTTCCGAATTCGGCATCGTATTTATCTTTGTTTATTCACAAACTCGCCACTTATCACGTCGAAATGTCTGCGGACGACCTGTTGTCTAGGTCAATTTTCAAGAACCTTGGAAACCATATTGTGACGGCAGACGTGATTCTTTAAGATGTTCCAGAACGTGAGATACAAAATCATGCAGCCATATCGGCTTTTTCGCAGGGGAGTGTTATAATATATGCTGGAAAAAGGTGGTGGTAGGAATTCGAGAGGACCTTTTAGAAAAGAAATGCTACGGTCATGTTTTTGCATAGTAGATAGCTCTTGTGCTCGGAAAGAAGTGATGTGAGTTTGGGCCCCTTAGCAGCTTTCTCGGGAACTGCAGGGCTGCCTCAGTGGCAGACTTTTAAACACGATAAGTTGAGAAGGGGTTAATGAACTTTCATAAAACCTTTGTTGAAGACCAACGATATGGAATGCTAATTATACAAATCAGGACGTAATTTGCATACTTAATGAAGAAAACATAGTTGGTTTGATATATAAATAATGCAAATCATGACCTAATTTCCATGATTAATGAGAACATTGTATCATACCTTAGTGGTAAATGATGGCATCTTCATACTGGTAACACACGTAGTGTTAGATAAAGAAAGGTGGATATCATAGATTGTGTAACTTTTTACATCATTTGCACAATTAAGGAGGAAATACTTCAATAGCTTCCCAAAGAAGGATATTTGCAACATATGTGATCTGGAAAGAGGAGATAATAAATTCATAAAAATTCTGCTAGTAAGAGACTTCTTTGCATATCAGCATTGGAATAAGACAAAGCTAAGGTATGGGGTCGTGGAACTCTAATAACTGTGTATAGATTTATGGCAATTCTTTGTAACATAAAAGGAATAATGACCACGTAAGCGCACATCGATCCCATATGCGTTTGTCCCGGACATAGTATTTACATCACATCGATATCTACTACTATTACGTAGGTAAACGCAAAGGCACGAAACAATTTGAAGGATAGCAGTTTCCAGTACAAATTTTATCACATCTTGCACGCTTCTATATTATAACATATTCAATTATATATTATATCACTTTGGTCCGTTTCATTTCTGGCTTCTTCTGTTGAATGGAGAAATGAAAAGCTTATTTTCGGAATGTTTGTAGTATGGTTACACCTTTCTAGACCAGATATGAAATGGCGGGCTATACTCCACTTTAACCATCTTGGTCCAATATCTAGGCCTCTACGATATGTTTAAAACCATCTGCACTATCTATCATACCAAAACGTGCTTTTTGATCATGTGTCAATCTCACGTTGACCCGATTCTGACAAAGTCCCCCTATGTCCTACATGTTTGTACGAGGTCCACGAGACATGCTGGTTTATTTTGGCGCGCCGTTTCGCTCTGAAAACGTCAGCTGTCAGTCACTCTTTAAACTGGGCAGGCCGCTCTGACCTCTCAGCGCGGAGCTGCGCACTTCGCACTTGCGGATAGCCTTCTCCGGGACCTGACGTCACTTCAGTGCCGTGCTGCTGTAGTGCCTGGTACCGAGTAGCTGAGCGTGATCGTGTGCGCCCGTTGGATAGGTAGGTTTGTCATCCACAGTCTTTCCCTTCCCGGTTGTATTCTCTAGAGCACGTATGTTGATGATAATACAGTGTCATTTAATACGTGG
Source organism: Branchiostoma lanceolatum (assembly GCA_035149815.1). Taxonomy (NCBI): domain Eukaryota; kingdom Metazoa; phylum Chordata; class Leptocardii; order Amphioxiformes; family Branchiostomatidae; genus Branchiostoma; species Branchiostoma lanceolatum. The sequence goes on along the minus strand of CM068872.1, from coordinate 9,184,953 downwards.
ACGATGTTTTCAGTGGGTGGTACTGGCGGCTAATGCCGGGTGCGCTACGTATCCATATGCCGTACGGCAGTATCGGTAACTGAATGTAAACACCCATGCATGTGTATTTGGTACGTGATCGATACGATCATATATAATTCCTTTATTACCACAGATGGATAATTCAAACAGATATGTCTGCATCGTAGGCGGGAAATCCGTTCATTTAGAGGGAAAAAGGCCGCTGTGTGCCAGACATGTTCTGCTTACATAGTCAAATGGCACAGGAAGTAGGGCCTCGCCAAAAACGGGCTGAGAAAGTACCGAAGAATGTTCCTTGCACGTCATCACAATTCCGTAAGCATAAACATTAAGCCATGTTTTAGACTAGTTGTCCTGGTCGAGCATTAGGATATCTATAACACATTAACACTCGTCAAATTCAGTCCTGTTTCTGTTGTGAAAATATCAGTGGCATGTGACAAGAGTGTAGCTAGTCGTAGGCTCGTGGATTGAGCATGCTTCCTGATAATGTATGTTCATAATGACTTGTATCTCCCCTTCATATTATCGACGGGTCTTGCCACTGTGTATGTGTGAGGCGATCGCTTTTTGAAGGTTATATTGCCAGAATGAGTGTTTCCGGATATAGCCACTGGCGACTGAATTGACCAGGCTTTGCCCCTGCCAAAAATAACACCAGTTGCCAGCCTTGGTGGGTGGGACAAGCACACCCTGCAATATATGAATCATGGTCTTGCCATTTCGTTATGATATTTCATAAGCCTGGCGCACATAGCCAACTATCAATTCTTGTCAGAGTCACGTCAGTTTTCATTTATCACAGGCATGATGCTCAGGTACGTTGTGTTCTATATATTGTAGATGGTGCATCAGCTGGCCGCCATACGCCATTGATTTAAATGCGGGTATCATGTTTCACACGTCCTACATGTAGGCGTAGGCACATCCCAGCTTCAATCCCAAGATCAAGAAAACAATGACGCTTCTGAGTGAACTAGCACGTGCTTCTACTTCAATATGAGTCGGGATGGGTCGCTTCGCTTTCGGCCTTCGTTTCTGACGTTGCGTCGTTTTTGACAACAGTATTGCGCCTCAACGCATTGAAGTTGAATTTGGTGCGTCATTAATTTTGCAAGGGCATTAGATGTTGTTATTCTGTGACCGAATGTAGGTCATGTCTGGCGCACCTCGACGTGAGGCCCATAGTTAGGTTACTCCCGGTCATTGGTAAGTAGGTCAGGACGAAAGCCGCCTATGGGCAGACAGACCTAGTTATCGATCCCAGCGTTTGTTAACTGCGCTCTGTTTTCCCTAAACTCCCCATGACGGAACGGCCACCTACACTTAATCTTCCAACCATCAGCGCATTCCTGAGTCGGCCGTCCTTCACTAATACAATGACTGCTTTGACTGCTTTCTAAGCCTAACCTTATAGCATAATCCGTCTTGTACTGACAATTCTTTGTTTCGTGATCTCTTCCGGGGACTCAAAGAAAGACGATGACTTGGCTGGAAAGCTTCCACTGTTTATGTCAGTGCTTAACCCACTAGGACAGTTCATGCAATATTAACCGCATTCTCTGGATGTTCGTAATAAAGGGAACTTCCTACTCGTATATCCCGTCCGATTAACCCTCCTTGGATTAACGCAAGCGGCATGTTCAATTGTTCTGGATTTTATCGAACTGGCGTTAGTACATATTGGTCTCGGCTGCAGTTTATCACCCTGGCGGTGACATCGGCGTGTTACCAGCTCACACTAGCTCAATCTAGCTCACACTGGCTCGCTTACCCCAGTTACGTGCTTGTCCGTGAATCATTAGGCCCAAGAAAAAAATGTTGCGTTTTCGGTTACGGTCCTGAAAAAATAGGGTCGGTGGGTAGAAATCAATTCTAAACGCCCGTGCGATGAGTTGGCATTGACTTTGTCTTCTTTTCTTCTTAGATTTCACAAAATGATCTAACAAATACACTTAAACAATTTAACATTTTCAACATCATAGTATAGCCATATATGAATACACTGAACAAAGAAGTAGCATTACGTTTCCTTAATCTGCTGACAGAGTGTGAATTACAAGAAGCTTGAAAGAAAATTTGCCAAACTCTTGGAATTATATTTCAGAATTTCATCACTCAGACGTCATATCGATCATCTCATGTCCCTTACTAGCAGCCCACACCCCCATCCCTCAAAAGACTAGGGTCTCCAGGTTCTTGCTTTCTCGGTTGGTTTACCGAAAACACAACATTTTTTTCCTAGGCCCGAGGGCTGTAGGCATGTAGGACAGGGCTTTGGCAGACCGCCATCGTGTGATGCCGAATATACACTAGACGATGTCCTTGATGAATGGATCAGATGAAGATATGTTGGTGTGAACATGCAAAGGGATTTACTAGGACTGCCAACAATGCGGAGAACTTTCCGTTATATCAAACGTTCTAATCGGCTACATGACTATAAAATCTCCAAGCAGATTTACCGGTGGCAATGAGTATTCAAAGGGCACCGGGTTGGCCTGCTTTTGCCCTTCGGATACTGTCATTGCCACCAGTAAGTCTGCTTGGAGTTTAATGACTAGACAAGTAATGACTAGTTCATAGATATTTTCTGATGCGACGTTGGGATGTAAATTTGCCTGCCTGCCAACTGCTAGTATCTCACGTTTTCAGCATCTTTAGCCTACTGCGCGATTATCGCTACATGTTTTATCGTCCGGACGTCCATGACCGCAGTCCATATATCTAGGTAAATAATGCATATTTGCCAACCTTGAACACTGTTTGCTCATACCTAGTGTACATGTGTATCTGTATTTGCGTTGTACAGGTGGCAGTGTGTATAGCCTGGCTATGGCAGACTCCGTGACAGAAGCCGTTGCAGTTGCGCCCGCGGGGGAGCCTGGGGAGGTGTCAGCTATAGGGAAGAAGGATGCTCGGGTAAAACGACCTCAGGTATGCCAGAAAAATGAAGAGAGACAGTTCAGGAATATTTCCTCTGCTTAGGCTTTTATTTTAGTAAAGAAAAGCTGCCGAAAGTTTGACTTTGCTGACATCATTTCCAAGGTCGACATAGAGCTTATTTGTATAATTCATGCATTCATTATCGTGTTAAGAATACGGCATATTTTTATATTTTGTCATGCATCTTCTACTAGTTCTAGGTGTAAGCAACGTGTGGGACACAACTGCATTCTCATTTGCGTAATCTACGCGTTGTGACCATCACAAAATATTGATATCTTGATATTTGCACATTTGTTTTTAACGATACTGACATAATACTGGACAGGGGCGATAGAAATGCATTTATCTGCTCCCCGTCCTGTCCTGATGTGACGAAGTTGAAATGAATAAATTAGCATAAATGGGTCATATACATATAGACTTCCAACGCATACCAACATCATACGTCTATGGAAATTATGTCCTATCTTTTTTGGAAAACACCACGATTGTCAGTGTTCATGGAATACGGAAACATTTCCTCGTGAAACATTTTAAAAACGGAGAGAAAGTCTCAACCTAATGTACTTTGTAATGTCATCTTGCCTACTGTTGCTGTGACACATACACACTGCACCCATTGATGAGGTCTAAAGTACGGCTGAAGTAGGGCAGGTCAGGGCGGGCGGCATACTTGTCTGGTTGCGGTTATGTTTACCGACTTGGCCATGCGTAGTGACACGTTCTGTCTACGTCTGGCAGCATTCCACTGATATCTAGGTCAGGGTCAAATTTCTTCCTCCATACATTTGAACTCTGGAGCTTCTAAGTAGCCTATATATTTCACTATTGGCGCTGCATGCAATCCGATATTGTCTTGAACCATTACATGTTTATCATCGTGTAAAACATTCCATTTAGAAGTTTTTTTTTATCTATTCAAAGAATACAGTTTTTCCTCATGTATATGAGGCTACTTTTATGTATACGTGTATAAATGACGATATGTTTTGCATGCAATTTGCCAAAGTAAATTTGTGTATAGTTGAAGATTTTGATGAGTTCATAAGAAGTTGTGAATAGAGTGACGCGTTCCATGTTGATTAGGCTATAGAGAAGGAATCATTCCGGAAGAATTGGAGCCATATAAAGATGTAAATATGTAGTGTTTTAAGAATATGTTTGACGATATGATTCTCCAAATCGCTCGCTCGGTTGCGACTTGTCTCTTGTAAACAGGGGAGTGCAAATATGACAGGGTTGTACTAACTACGCGTGGGGTACGTGTTAGCTCGATAGCTTGAACTGTGTCTTAACATCTCACACAGTACACATTCCGCAAGAGATAGGTAAACAGTATACGATGTCTTCCCAACTTTGTTACACAACTCTATCAGGAAAACAACATTCACAATGGCGCCCCCTCACCTGCAGTACTTCCCCGTGACGTATTGGCCTTTCTGGAAGTGGCCATGCCAGGAACGGTATGTGAACAAAAAGTGTCGAGGTGGACTTTTCCACTCTTTCACAAAAACCAAAGAGCTATTCTATTGACAGCTTCGAGGTGGACTGGACAAAGCTCCCAGTGTTACCCTTTATATGTTGATACTATCCCTCTCCTTTGCTTTCCTATTGCACTGTGCCTATCATATCGTCCTCCGCCACTCCCTCTATTTCCTTCTACAAACAGTTCCATATCCGGTCTTCCTCGAACGTCAAAGGCAATAGCTCTAGGTATCTCCAGTGCTGTATGAACGAAATATTTGTCCATATGCTTCGCAGACTGGCTGATGGAGCTATGAAAATGTAAAAGAAAATGCTTTAACCTTAAAACTCAGCTTTGCATTACCGTACATTATCATCCTGCGACCCCTTGAGGGAGGCTTCATGGCACGCACGGATGTGGCCGTTTGGTATCCAAGCACGTTTTAGTACCAGATATTGAGGCAAAAAGAATGTGCCAGCCTTTGTAAGGGGTTTGCAGGGCGATTTGCTGAAGCAATCAAGTCTTTACAACAGCAATGCATGGAGATGTACATGAAGGACGACGCTGCCCTGTCCTTGGTGCTGATTAAGCAGCCCGGCCATGTTACAACGCCATCTAGCGGTGGTGGTTAAATTTGCAAGACTATGAATACTCGTTGTTTAACATTTTATACAAAACCTCCTGCAGGTCCCTGCCGACGCCGCAGGAGGATCGCCCGTAGTGACCGTCGTCAAAGATACCAACGAATCAGCCTCGACCGCCAAGATAACGGTAATTCCCCAGACGTATTGGTCACTTTGTACCTTCCATTCCTTTCCTACCTTTCTTCCTACCTTTCTTCCTTCCTTCCAACGTCCATGTTCATGACTCTTCCTTCCCTTGTTCCTCTGCGACCGTCCTCATGCGTGCATTTCCCCAGAAAGAACCGACCCACGCTCCTCCTCCTCCAGTAGTGGAGACTCAGGTAACACAGAAACACTCCAGTGAACCACAGGTATTTCCTCAACCCAACACTTCCCCCATTTCAGCTACCATGCAATACTGTCTGTAATTGTTGCATGTGTGCTGAGTAAAATGAACTTTCTATGATGATGTTGGCTGCTTTGCTTTTTCAATGATAATACATCTGAATGTGACCCATTGTGTGAAAGAATGCAAGAATTTGATGGCGACACCTTTTTGTAGTCAAATACTAGTAATGCAGGCTGTTTGCGACTATGACACTGAGCTGTTGAACATAGCACTTCCCAATGTACTATTTCTAGTGGAAAATGTTTCAACAATACTTTAGCGAGCATGGCGTCGCCCTCTTTTCGGTACATATACAAAGTTTGAACAGTCATTAAAAGTGATTCCTCCCCCAGGCCCACACATTCATTTCAACCGTATTGAGCTGCTGCTAACCGTCGATGCATCACCCCAGTATCCATCCCTTTTTACCATAATACAGGAAACGCCAGTTCATAAAAAAGAACCAGTGAGAAAACCAGGCATTTCGAGTGTGGGACTGTCTCCGGAAGTGTTGTCATTCTTGGACCTGACTTTATCAGGGGTGGTACGTTGATCCGGAAGTAATTCTATTGTACCAATGAGTCCATATGTAACGTAACAAAGTGTTAAAACTACTCAAGTTAAGACATGATAATACTAATATTCGAACAAAAAAAAGTGATTACTTTCAACGTTTTTGAATGAGTGAATACGTGAATCCGGCATGTAAGAATTTGTAGAAAATGAAACCGTTATAACGTTTTTATCATGATACGTCCATATGCTGACGTCTCAATCGAGTCGTAAAGAAAGCCAGACGTGTTTTCAAGAAACCCGATGTAACGTGTGTGAACTTGACACTGAATGTTGGTAGAAAACCCAAATGAACGAGTGAACGCACCGTTAACACTTGACACCAGCTGATATTCCTTTGTCAGGCGGAACCAGAGATTCCGAAGGAAGCGTCACAAGCAGCGCCCGTCTCTCCAGACTCCCCCGAGCCTCATGATGTAATCACAGCGAACCTTTCCCATTACGTCTGGTTCACAACACTGCTTCCTGTCGTCTTTATCAATTTCTCCTCGCACTTTGCTTTAATTTCTAAATGCACATTGCTGGGTGACTAATCATCCCCTTCCCTCTCATTATCATATTACTCGCTGTTTGATATTACTTGCGTGTAGAGTCCCATATACTTTGATTAAAAACCTATTTGAAGTAACAAGATGAATGGTATAATGTATAATGCATGTCAGGCTTCTAATAAGGAAGACGCGTAGCAGTTGGGTTTACTGTTGAAACTTATTTTGAAACTTACGTTCGATTCTTCACCTCCTCAAACATCAGGTAACGACGAGTTACACAGTCCGCGACCGTGTCAGTACCAAGGCTTCATCGTCCACCAGCGTTGAACAAAAGGTAGTGTGCTTTTCTTATCTTCCTGTTGCCGTGTTTTCTTTTATTATCTTAAGCTCCAGCCTCTCTTAATAAAAGCACGGAGGTAGTATCTGGTATCACCTCCGTGCTTAAACCAGTGCCCACGACTAACGTGTCGGTATTTTGTGTTTAGCAGATAGCTGATGAGGTTGTCGTCCAAGACATAGCCGAGGAGGCAGCTACCGCGGTAGATGTGACTGACAAGGTTAGTTTGGTACCAAATTTCAATTGTCTGATAATCAACTTGTGTCTGCTGCCATTCAAGTTATCAGAATTTTATAAACATGTCGGTTCATTGGGAATGATGTTCCATGCACGGGATATGCAATATCACAACAGTAAGCTCGACGAATAGATTCAATATGGTCAGACTAGACAACATCCTTATCCACCCAAAGGAAATCGTGTCAAGCAAACACCTGTAGGGCAACTTTTTCAATTTTGATATTCTGACATCGGTGTGACATTTAAGACACAGGATCAGTTCTCTATAAGAAGTTCTGTTTTCTTGGCCGAATCTGTTGCTTTTTCAACGCCTTCGGGACAAAACATGATTAAAATATGTCTGTTCTTTTATATCTACTATAACCGAAAAGCGAGGACAAGTAGAATTTATCTAAAGATAGTCATATTCTTTTTGTATAAGTTAATTGTAATTGTTATTTTGTTTTGTTGTGACCTATACTTAGCCATGTGTGGCAGAAATGTGCAATAAAGGTTTTCATTCATTCATTATTTCCGTAGGTCGCACCAGCAGTTCAGGTTGCCAAGACCGAAGTACGGAAGGCAGAAGTTGTAGCCGAGGTTGTCCAAGAAGACGTTGCTACTGTCTCGGAGGTTGCTGTTGAGGAGGTAAACACGGCTCAAGAAGTTGAGACGGTTCCCAAGGCTGAAGAAATTATAAAGGTAAAAAATCACCAAAATACCGAGCTCGAGGTTCCATAGACTTTGATGAATAACATTTGAAGATAAATGCTCCAATGATGTATGATGCTCTTCAGGCTTCTAATAAGGAAGACACTTTCCTGGCTTTCCTGTTGAAATTTTTCAATTTTGATATTCTGACAACGGTGTGGCGTTTAGGACATAGGAGCAGTTCTATTAGAGCAGGACTGTTTTCTTGGGCAAATGTGGTTTTGTTTTAACACCAGAGTGAGCTGCTTTGATACGGGACAAAACATGTAACCATTATTTCCATAGGTCGCACCAGCAGTTCAGCTTGTCAGCACCAGCAGTTCAGCAGTTCAGGTTGCCAAGACCGTATGTAGCCAAGTTGTAGCCGATCCGATTATCCAAGAAGAAGACGTAGTCTCAGAGGTTGCTGTTGAGCAGGTAAGCACGGCTCAAGAAGATACACACCAAGAGGCTGCTGTTGAAACGGTATCCAAGGCTAAAGAAGTTGTACACGCAGAAAAAGAAGCACCAAAGGCCGAGGATGAAGACATCGCGCCAGCCAAGGCGACTGAGCCCGAGAAAAAGCCACCAGTGGTTGAAGAACCAGCGGCGGTAGCTACAGAACCAGCGGCGGTAGCTACAGAACCAGCGGCGGTAGCTACAGAACCAGCGGCGGTAGCTACAGAACCAGCGGCGGTAGCTACAGAACCAGCGGCGGTAGCTACAGAACCAGCGGCGGTAGCTACAGAACCAGTGGCAGAAGTTGAAGAGCCGGCAAAGGAAGAGGCGGTGACGGAGACTGGAGAACCAGGGAAGACCGCTGAGGAGGCGGAGGAGGCAGCACCAGCGGCTGACGAGGATAAAGAAAAGAAGCCAACCGTCGCTGCCAAGACGGAGTGGACCGAGGAGCAGGTGAAGAAATGGTCTCAAGAAGGCTACGTCCCCATGGTCAACAACATGTTTCTTCCGTCGACGATGCGCGTTTTGCCTAGCCCTCTATTCTACATTGGTGTGGGGGTTTTGACAGCCCTCGTTTTCTACCTGACAGAATCCCCCATCATGGCCCTCATGACGCTCGTCTTCATTCTTGTTCTCATTCTTCTCGCCCGGCTCTTCTATCTGTACAGGCTCCACGTGCGGTGCACGGAGGAGTCGGCCAGTCAGAAAAAATCCGAGTAGTAAACAAAGAGAAACAAAATGCTGCAGTGAAATATGATCAAAAGCTTACTGAGCTATGTCAGTCACAAGAGCATGCGTAAAGCGCTTTGTAGAATAGAATGCAAAGTGAAATTGCACGCAAGCTGCTTCTTCTGATATGTACCCCTGCGCGCGTGCCGCTTCCGCGTTTTACCTGGGCCTGTTCTGTCATCTATGGAAAGAAATGATCCTAATCATGAAAGTTAGGAGGCAACTGCCTAAATCAAGAAATCGAACGTGCTTCCTTTAGGCTTTAGGTAAGGGTTTCATATATGATGTACTCTGCTAATGTCCATAGTAGTGGTGGGTCTTTCCGTGTACATAAGGTACTCTGTAGCTGTGTCGCGAATGCCCAGGGTTAATCCAAAAATGCCACACTTTGAAACAGTCTAGACGCGATGCCTCTATTCAGTCCTAGCCGGAGACGCTAGTGTCGTCAGTGTTTTAGGCTTGTCTTTTCACATCAAAGCACACACGTAAATGGGTTAGATTTATCTCATGTCTCTACATGGCTTCATTCAATGGTACACGGAGACCATTGTTTTCACGTATTTACGTAAGTCAATGATGTAATAGATGTATTAGAATACACGCACTGTTGTAACCGACATCTATCACGGAGTTGATATGATATACCATCATGTATTATCAGTATGTATACAATCCGTACTGAGTGTAGAATTATCAGAACGTTATATACAAGCTATGCAAGAGTTAGAGTCATTATGACACAGTACTATGATTTATACATAGTAGCACATATACGATGTCTTGCATTCAAACTAGTCACGATACGTACTCATGACACAAGATCTATGGACTAGCATTATCCTGAACTGTAGTCATATATTCCCACAGTATAGTACGGTCAACTATGATGACTTCTCTAGCGTGCGCGCAAACATGGTGCAGCATGTACTGTATTTCCTATATTGCAACAATATGTAACCATTGAATGTAACCTCTGATACATACTATACGACATGTATGACGATACCGCAATAAAATTGTTGTGTCATTTAATTCTCACGGGACTTAATCTGCATTGACTCAACATATTTCTTCTTAACAAAAACGTGCCTTTAACACCAAAACTTTAAGCACGTGATGTTAAGAATGTAAACAATAGTTATCCGCCTATCATCTACAATCAATGGGATGTTAACTTTCCTCTAGATAAGAAACACTTGTACCAGACTATGATATGTAATAACGAGGATTCCTAACTATGATGAGGAAGTGTGTGCCCGGTCCACGCGAGGTAACAACCAATCCAGGATGTCCTTCTGGACTTTCTCTACGTCATCAGGACTCTCCAGCAGCAAATTGTGCAGACAGTTGGGGTACGTCTGGAGAATACAACACGACATCAGAGACAAAGAGACTGGAATGGTACATCATGGCGGTTTTGTTGTGGAGAAAAATTATAGTACCCCCTGCCCCTAAGACAAAACGTCTAAATTGCCTTCTATTAACAGATACGTTAGTGCTGGCAAGGTGTCACAAATAAGATACCAGGCAACATATTCTTTTGCAAAGTTCAAGTCAACAATCATATAGAATCTGCATCTATAACAGCTGATAGGCAATACTTATACGTACCTTTATCTGTTTATCTTGACTCCTGGCCTGTTCGTACAGTTCCCGGGATCCACAGATGTCCGTCACGGAGTCGTTCTCTCCGTGGAGCACCAGAAATGGACATTCGACTTCGTGCAGCCGGTGACGCGTTTCTTTGATGCCTGTATCGTATCAGGACGGGAAACGAGGGTGTAGTCAAAACTAGGTAATTTCAGGTAGCTTATATTTAAATCTCAAGGTAGCAGAACCTTTAATCACCTTAAGGTAACTTAAAGTTAAGGTAGCAAACTTGTACAATAAATAAATGGGCATATTGTGATTGTATAGTTTAAGTAGGAAAGGTGTATCGCTCGTAAATTCTGTATGTTTTCGTGGCCGTATATTTCGCTTCACCGAGCCCAGTGTAGACTTTGTACGCTCTGTATTTTTCGTCTTTGATAAGACATGAAGAACACCCTACCATTAAGCAGCTGATGCGCTGCCCGCAACTTAAGCCCTTCTTTATAGATGAGAGGATCGTTTGCGTACATCGTTTGCTGCAAGGTGAGACAAGTCTGTTAAGTGAGATCATTAGAACCTTACAATCTACAGTTCTACATCTTCCCCTTTGCCCTTTTGGCATGCACATGTATACCAACTGCAAACGTAACTCACACTTTCCGGGTGTTTGCTGACCAGCAATGGCCGGGGGCCTCCCACGCGGACTTCCGGGAGGAGCCAGGCACCAATTGAACTCATCATGATCTGTTGTCAAGCGGTAAGAAAAGCCCGTGAATAATTTCATCAAGTTGGGGAATGACTGAATGGCAATTTCTTTATTCACAACCATATCTTTAACAAGAGTTCGACGACCTCTTATTTTCGCCAAATTATTTTAACCTTTGTGACTGGTGTATTTTGAGTGTCTCGCATCTATGATGCAAATAAGGTCATCATTTGCATAAATCTTATCAGTTTATCATCTTCTCCACCCAAAAGCAGAACTTGTCTCAACTTAAGTATGACAGTGTTATCTTATGATCTAGCTTACAAAGAAGACACAGACACCCACACAGACAAAACATAACCTTCTTGGCGAAGGTAACAAAAGCTGACGTTTCGATGACTGTCTGTCATCTTCATCTTCAATATCTATGTATAAGACAATACGTTACGGTTGGGACCGCATCATTTGCAGTGACACCTCGCTGCGGTGCAAAGTGAACCAGTCAGAATTGCTCTGAAGAAGATGACAGACAGTCATCGAAACGTACGTTGGATATACAGTTAGTTAAGAATAAAGAACTTGCTTATCGGTAAGAAAAGTATATGTGAACAATATGTATAGACTACATTTCCCTGATTTAAGTATGTTAAACGCTGTTCTCAGTTTATAAGGTGTAGATAATGATATGTTAGTTGTTACCATCCCTGCCAGTAGTGCGGCCCTTATTGCTGGAGACAACAGTAGCATCCCAGCAAACAGATCAGGACGCTGTATGGATGCCCGGATTGCAATAGGACCACCCTGCAAAAACATGAGCGGTACTGCAACCATGCACAAGTGCAGGATGGGACACTGAAGATCACAGACGTATTCGAAGAAAATACTTGCACACTGGCTAATCAAGAATAACAATGCTCAATTACACATTTGAACAGAAAGCAAGGACAGAAAAAAGGAATGAAATGAGAACAAAAACCTTTAGACATACCATGGACTGTCCCGACAAGAATACGGGCACACCTGGGTAGTTGGCCGACACCATTTCAACATGCTGTAAGACGTCTCTGGTCATGACATCGAAGTCCATTTGGTCTCCCCGGATCCCCTCGCTCTGACCATGGCCGACTGTTATGCAGTATTATAAAAGTACTAAGTGTGAAACGGGATAGGAGACATTATACATAATGAATATTTGTCCAAAAAAACCCACAAACATAGAAATAAACGCAAAAAGGTTGAACATGGGCCTAATCGTTCACACACCTAGAGTTGCACGACCTCATACCTTGCCAGATGACGTTAACCTTTACGACTGACGAATTGGAAATTTTTATCATCGATTATGCAAATAATGTCCTTATTTTCATAATTTGTTTGATAATGTACACATATGCTTAACCTACAAATACTGCAATTCCAGTCATTCACCTCCCTATGAAATTATACTATTTTCTCATCGACTATGCAAATTAGGTATTCATTTGCATATCTTATACCTATGGACATTCCTCTCTTCCTCAGTTATATATGTCACATGTTTGAATAGTCCTTTCATGGAACACGTTGGATTTATAAATTTTGCTCATTGATTATTCAAAGTAGATCTTGATTTGAATTGTTATTTGATTATGTCGATCATCATTAAAGGCACCTTTTAAAATTACCTTTTTTTGAGAAATCCTCCTTGAAAGATTTCAACAAAACGCCAATTAAGAAGCACACATACCGTGGTCGTGTGAGAAGACCAGTATCCCGTGGCCGTTGAGAAGTCGCGCCAGGATGGGAGATATCAGACCACAGTGGCACCTAAAGCCATGCACATGGAACAGTAGTGCTCTAGGATAATAAGAGACAAATTCATGGTCAGCATAGCCCCTCTTTATGTTTTCATCTTTTTTCTGTACCCTTTCTAAGAACAAGCTAGTCCTTCAAGCACAATAATAGAAAAGCACAAAATGTAGCTTTGAAGGTACATCTACACCGTCAGGAGTTATTATGGGTCTGGGCACACAGAGACAGACAGAGCACAGGAGTATCGATACCAATTATCTAAGATGAAAGCACAAGTAGGTTATGTCAAATTCATGCATTCGAATTCAGGGAGAGGGTGCCGTCAGCGCCTATAGCTAGCAAGCGAGAGATTGTGTAACTTTAAGAACAGGGTACATTCAGGCCATTTAGTAACTAACGTTATGGCCAAGCCACGCCCATACGTACAAAACAAGAAAGAAAACAAGTTTTTAAATTATTAAACCGCTGCTCTTTGCGACGACGACCTTTGGCCCCTGCGCAACACAATGCGTGACACTCACGTCACACAGGGCTTAGTAGTGTGTAACTAGTGTGCCTTACCCAGAGAAAACAGCACAGACGTAAAGGCACACCTGTGGAATAGCTTTTTTTACAACAAACAAGTAGCTTTCTTATCATATGGTGTTTAATCATTAATTCCTCTGTCCTATGGGTGAGTCCACATGCCAAAAGGCATCTCGCACCCTGAAAGCATAACTTGCTCAAGATTATCAGGTGGCTCAGTTAAAATCCGGCTACCCCATATGCATGCCTGTCTTGTTAAATACAAAGTAGCAAACCACGGAATTCGAAGTACATGTAAGTCACAGTGAAGAAAGTTACCTTGGTTCCTCGCCTTCCTTCAGATCAGGCTCCCATGTCTTACAGAACAGATACTGCCCGTCTGCGTTCACCATGTGCGGCAGGGTGTTGTAGCTCACCCCCTGAGGGGTACAGCGCTCCGCTACACCAGCAGAGCTCGCCATATCATATAACAAACGGAAATGCTCACAACCTTCGACGATCGACCCGAGTGAACTTTGACCGTACGTTAGCCGTGACGATTGAACAGAAACGTTATAATACAAAACAAGTGTTCAGTCCCCACGGCTAAACCTAATTACCTTCATGAAAAATGGAGGCTATATTCTGGCCAGCGTTTGTCTGTGTGTCAGTCGACGTCTGGATGGATTGGTTTTATATATGGTGTGTTTGCAGTATTTTCAATGTTTTTTTTCTGTCATGGACATGCCATGGTCTGGATGTTTGGGTGGCAGATTTTGACGCCAGGACGAAGTGGTATATAGGTTTGGGTCCGCCAGCATGTTGGAACTTCAAGGGCGTTTTTGTTAAAATATTTCAGAGGACAACTGAAGAGAAGGAAGGACGGATTTTTCTTATTTGGGGCATGAAGGTAGCTTGGATTATTTAACATAGCCATAGATGTACACATGTACACTTAGATGCAAGTTATGAAAATAAGGAGCTTGCATAACTAATGGTGAAATTCTGTAATTTCAGTGTTTTCAATGATAGGACTTCAGTACATGTAATATATGTAATTCATAGCAGGTGGAACATAAACAGATACCAAACATGCAAATAAGGCATAATTTGCATGATTGGTACGAAAATGCCATAACTTCATAGTGGTCAATGATGGATATTTCATACTTGTGACATGGTAATAGAAGAACTTTATTGCGCGACTATTGTAGCAGGTACAAAGTATGGCAACAACAGTAAACATAAAACAAGACATAAGTATGGAATAAAACTATTGACTACAACAAAATAAGTATCTTATGTTTTACATTATTAAAGTTGGGCTAATTTTGAGTACCACTATTTTTTCTAATAACAAAACAATCTTTTACATATTTGCCTATTTTAACATTGTATGGGCTGTTGCATTCAAATATATAGTCAAATCTATCTGTGGCATTGAGCGTCTTAAAATCTGAAGTACTTGAATTGAGAGAGGTGAATAACTCATCGCGTAAAGCATCATATTTAGTGCATTCCATAATAAAGTGAAACTCATCCTCTATTCGATTTGGACAGAATGGGCAAAACCTTTGGTCGGGAGCTACATTAAAGTATCTACCTGTTTCTATATTCAATATATGGCTACTGATTCTTAACTGTGTTATTGCTTTGCGGATTTCAACATTGTTCACATCATGAAGATATTTTTCTTGTATATAATGATTTTTGGATTTGTGAAGAAGGGACAATTTGAATTATTGCTGACACAACTAAACCACTCTTGTATATGTGCATCCTGTAGTCTGCATTTAAGTTGGTGTTCAATATAGTCTACTTTATAACATTTAGGATTCATCCATATATATCCAAGTCCGTGATAATTGAGAATATCCTTCACATGATTAATCCAGTCATGATCACTAGAAAATACAACATTGTATGCTTCGTGAAGCAGAGAGTCCTCAGGTAAGTTTACCAAACGGTGCCAATATTTTATGAGCTGATTTTTTGCAGATAATATGATGGGGAAAGTTCCCAATTCTCCTCGTACTCCGTCGTTGGAGGATTTTGAATGTACTCCTAGCAGACATTTTTGAAAACGTAGGTCAATGATGTCAAATTCAGGTATATCCAACGGACGGTGTATGTTGGCTACTGAAAAGCCACCATTTTCTAGAGTGAGCTTAGACGTTAATTTTAGAAACATATCTTTGTCTGATCTTCTTTCAAAATTAATGATGTAAGAATTAGTTAAATCGGAACAAGTACTCTTTCGAATTACAGCTGGTAAGTTTTCATCCAATTGAAGTTTTCTAAGTAAAAAGGAAAGCATGTTTCTGGGTGTAGATATAGAAATGTTTTTCGATACAATTAATAAGTTTCACTGTTTTGGAGGAATGATCAAAACATGTTAGTTCGGATCCATACAAAAGGATAGGTTTAACAAATTTGTCAAAAAGACTTTTACCTAATTTTATTGGGATATTTTCCGATGATACAAGTGTTTTCAATTTGAATATAGCTCTCATAGCCTTGGTTTTTAGAAATTTTCTGGCTGTTTTAAATTTACCTGAGGACGTGAGTGGGATACCAAGATAAGTGTAGCTGTCCGTAACTTCTATTTCTTTATCATAGATAAAGAAATCTTTTGACATGGTTAGTTACAGGTGAACTTAACCATGCAAAGATTATGTAGATGTGTAAGTCACTTGCATAAAATTCACAAACGTTCTAAAAATTTCATGAAAACATGAGTTTGCCTAGCTCTAGTTAGTATGTAATTTAGATCTCTAAGGTAAAAAAACACTCGAAGACTGTTGTGATTGATTGATTTACTGCAGCAAAACGGTCCTTAGGCACAGAATAATTCCGATGTAGCATATTGACCCTCATTGATATAAATGATTCGTATACATTATGTAACATTATAAGTATTTCACAGTTCATCCTCTGTAACGGTGAGGAAAATATCAATGAACATTTTAAGGACTTATGATTATAAGTGATGCTTGTCAGCAATAACGGTTTGCAATGTTTGCAACCAGGCAAATGTATATCCTTTTGTAAGATCATAAGTACATGAAACGATATGAATATTTCACTGTAACAGGCTGCTTCGAGCTGATTCAGATCATATGAAGCAAGACTGGTATCTTCACATTATCAGTAACCTACCCGAGTTTCTAACCGACCTGTAAAGTGGGTTCCCATGTCCTACAGTACAGGTACTGGCCGTCTGCGTTTATAATATAGACTATGTTTTCCAGTATATGTATTATATCTAAACAATACCATGGGCATGCGCAATTACTAGGTAGCACGTTGTAACATTGACAGGAGAACACAACAGGCTCATGATGATAATCAAAGAAAACGAAGTATCTTCTTCTCCCAGTATCATTATTAATAATATTATATCAGTGATACATGGCAGTTGATAATTCCAGCTACACATTATCTACTTGTGCACGTTCTCACTAAGTGGACTTTTTCTCCTGGTTCAGCCTGGCCAAGAACCAGTCCAGTATATCTTGTTTGACTTTTTCTACATCATCCGGCGTCTCCAGTAAAAGGACATGTCGGCAGTTGGGGTAGACCTGAGTGTGTACAAATGCATATATATATATATATATATATATATCACCAAATAAACCACGTCTCTACACGTATGGATGATCACTGATTATGTTAAATATTGGCTCGTTATTCAAATTGTGATTCTGCTTCCTAAGATGCCCAAATACCTCTCCGTTCACCCAGATGAGCGTAAAAAAAACGAACAGCACCAAGGAACGCACTGTGTATATGCCTCTCGGAAGGCCCTCTACTACACCCCCACCCCCAAAAAAATCCCACAAAAGAGACCACCAAACAATGGCCATCTGGTTTTACATTGTACCTTGATTTCCTTGTCCCTGCTTCTGGCCTGATGGTGTAGTTTCCACGATCCGGAGACATCAGCTATCTTGTCGTCCTCTCCGTGCATCACCAAAAATGGACAATCAAATTCGGGAAGCAGAATTTGGGTTGCCACCATGGCTGTATTAAAATAGGTAATGGCACAACAATAGATGAGTAAAAGTGGTTCAAATGAAACGCTGTGTAAGAGTTTTACACAGTGTATTAGTTAGATAAAGTTAACATCAAGTCTAGTGGGAGCGACCAATTTGTCTTCGTCAAAGTCTCGTGATGACACGCTCCTGAACAACAATCCAAAAATCTCCTATCATCACGATGTAAATGTGTCGTTTAAGCCTCTGAAGACATCTAAATGAGCCTGGTGCTATATCGGTTATTAGTCTCTCATTGGGTCCATTTCTCGGACAACGTAAGGTGGAAGCAGCTAAAGCTAATTTGGCACGATTTCATAAAACAGGATTACAGCCCCCCCCCTGACGTGACAAATTTCATACCATATAAAAATGTCACTCCTAGGCGCACAGTGTATGCTGCATCACATACCAAGGGGTCTTCAAGATGCATCTTGAGCTGAAAAACACATGATATTAAATCAGTAAATAACATACACACATATGACTGTTGAATGATGATATCACACAAAACGCTATCATCGTAAATCTACCTCCAAAATCCCAGCGGTAAATACACAGTCATAGTGCAGAAGGAACTACATGTAATGTGTGCGCGATGTTTCCCTTAGCCATTGAACCACTTATGATTTAAACAACAGTATATCGGCAGAGAAGTATTCTTTCAACAAGTTACCACTTTATGTACCTTTTCGTCGTCCTTGGTCAGTTGTGATGGAAACTTCGCAAGCTCCATGTTTGGAAGTATCTTGTAGCCGACCCATGCTACGGCCAACTGGTAAAGATGGACCGGTGGAGTAAAGACAAGAGTGGGTTTGATGCAGATGTTATTGATGTCAAGAATATACCCAAACAGAAAGTATATCCAGGAAACTTTAACCTTTCTCAATACTATCTTTCCCATCTGAAACTGTATTAGATGAAGTAAAAAAGAACTACATATACATACATATACATACATACATACATACATACATACACACATACACACATACATACATACATATAGATAAGACCTGGTCCAGCTGTTTTCTATAGCGGGTGAAGACAGCACCATCCCGGCAAATTGACCTGGCCGCTTGCAGGCTGCAGTGATGGACGCGCAGCCTCCCTGTGGAGGACAGAAAACACTTATTTTAAACATCGCTGAACAGCTTTAGTAGTTTAGTAGTGTGTAATAACAAGCGCATTTTCCAAGCTCTAGAGTTTTGTTTCCTGCTATATGCAGAGACCGTTCCCGCAAGGTGTTTCCAAAAACCAATTCCTTGGAGAATGCATTCAGGGAATTCCGAGAATATTTGTCGATCCGAAAGCAGTACTATACAAAAGGCTCCGCCCCTGAGGCGCTCTCGCTGCGCTCTCGTTGCGCTCTCGCTGCGCTGTCGCTGCGACCTAACTTGAATTTATGTAACCCTAAACTTCATAATTGGAATATCATGAAAATTTACACGTATGACTGAAAAGAAAACGCGCTAAGCGTAAAAACATTCATTTTTATCTGTGAAATTCGTTCAGCATTTTTATCTGTGAAATTTTACGTCGCAGCGCGATCGCAGCGAGGGCGCCGTCCTAGTGGAATGGGGGTATAAAGTGATTTTGTTTTGTATTACCATGGAGTGTCCGAGCACGAAGATAGGTACATCAGGATATCGAACTCGCATCACGTCGACGTGCTGAAGAATGTCTCTGGCGAGGATGTCGAAGTTTTCCACATACAATCTCTCTCCTTCACTCTGACCATGGCCGACTGAATGCAAATATGATACGGATACGGGTACGGGGTTTACATCTTAATCGACCAATCGAAGTTAGGCGTATGTTAATTTATATATAGAAATATATTGTTTGATGTTTTAGCCAGTGTGGTCTAAATTGTATCAAACATTTCTTCATCATAGCGTCCATAAAGGTCGGATTGCGTCGACTTTATCAAACTGTGCATTACAATGCATTGTTGATAAGTTTCAATTCGTAATTCTGTAGTGATAATGGATTTCACCAAGGAAGGAAGCATTCGGTACTATTTTTAGATTGTAATGACAATTGGCTTATTATTTTGATAAACCCATAAATGTTTAATTGCGAATGCATACAACATTGAGATAACAAATAGTAAATGCCTAGCTGTAGCTGCATTAGCGGGGTCTGACTTCTTTGAAGGCTATGGGTCCAAGACTATGTGTCATGTGATGCTCATTTCCACACACCTGTTTGATTCTGCAGCCCACAATTAATCCAGTTTCACCCTTGGTGTGACAGTCATTAGTCTTGTCTAAATAGAGCGAATAGCTAACTGTAAGTGCTGTTTACCATGGTCATGTGAGAAGACTAAGAACCCATGGCTGTTGAGAAGCTGGGCCAGTATGGGACCAAGGACTCCGCAGTGACTTCCCCGTCCGTGCGACAAGAATAGCAAAGCTCTAGAACAAGGCAGAATATTTAGGATCTCTAGTTGTTATAGCAAATATTTCATTCCAGCAGGCACAAATAAACAAGTATTTCTCCGATCCAAGGGACAATCTGACAAAGTATGAGTGGACGACCAGCCAGTCAGATGTTTACTGAACGAGGCCCCCACCCCCATGATGTAGGGGAAATAGGTTTGATTTCAAGTTTAGTCTATTCACAATCTTTTGAAACAAGAACAAGCACAAAAACATTGTACCAACACAATCTCTGGAGTTTGATTAGTCCTTTTCGTACCGGAAGGCCCGAAGGTCTGGTGACCTTTGATCTCTTACAGGTATATATACATCAACCTAGGACCTGTAGCCATGACCGAAATGACGTACCTGAGTTTCTGGCCGGCCTGTAAAGTGGGTTCCCATGTCCTACAGTACAGGTACTGACCGTCTGAGTTTACAATGTGCGGTACGGTACTGTATCTCACACCCTGGGGCGTGCGGCGGCCCGAGTCTGTCACAGGGGCCATCTTACGTGACACTGTTTGTTTAGTTTAAACATTAACGTGTAAGAAGATACCTGCGTCATTCTCCCCATGGTGATTATGAAAGAGAAACAATCAAAACAATCTGGGGAAATCTTCTTAACCTTCGACCCAACTGTCCCAACACAAAAACCACATCTCGAACGACCATATTGTCCTAGATGTGTGAGTCTTCTCGTGCATATTTACGTCCCCTTTTTTTGTTTTACTTCCAAAAATTTCCAAATACACATGTAAATAGAATTAACATGGTCGATGTGTGTGTTTTGCCAAACATCATGTCCAGTTTAGTTGTATCAGTTGCTCCGGATTATGGAATTTTGATCGGCAAAAGCAAGGTAAAATGAAAAACCATTGCTCTTAAAAACGAGGTAACAGCTCGTTTTGCAAAACATTCAATTAAAATTTCGCGGGTCATCTTTTCAGTAATTTCACAGACGAGTGCAAAGATAGAATTTTTTGGGTTCTTTTAATACATGCTTTACATACTACAGTATTGATAATTGATAAAACAACATGGTCAATGATCCACGTCGACGACGACATCGTAGTTAACCTACATAGTGTCTGACACACCATTCATGACGCATTTGTGTTCCTATTATGTAGCGTAATTGTTCACCGTGAAAATAGATTTCCTTGTGCGCTGGTGAATTGAAGAAATGATAACAAGTCGACCAATAAGCCGACGTGCTGCTAGCATCGCAGCCCAGACAATTAGGTATTTTACAGCAACGCATATGGATGACCCACATTATAGGTGGCGCTTTTGAAAGCTGAGTACTAGTATTTGCTAAATCATAACGTGAATTAACGGATTGATTCCTTTCAAGAAATACGTCCCCTTTATGTCGGGCTGGTTACAAATAACGTTACAGCTTTCTGTCAGGTTGGTGTAATGTGCAACCAGACTAAATTGAGTTTCTAGCTACCCTTCCACTTGTCAGGGCCGGGGACGGACTTCATAGAGCCCTGGACATGAGTTTTTGTGTTACACAGACTAGTGTAATACGCACTGTCGTCTGTTTGTGCCAGGTGCCAGGTTATTAAACATCAAGCGTAACCCAGGTGTCAGGTTAGATTATTAAACATCACATGTAACCCGTTTTCCAATCGAGTGTGCCAGGTGCCAGTTAGGTTAGGTTTTTAAACATCACGCGTAACCTTTTTTCCACCCGAGTGCACCGGGTGCCAGGTTAGGTTATCGAGGCTTACAGCAGGCTTTATTCTTATCACAGCAGGTTAACTAGAGAAGTACCGACAAGTAGTTTACAGCATCAAGCATTCCTTGTACAGCAAGACCTACACCGACGTAATGTGCCATGTTGGCTTTCAAACGTAAGTAAGATTCTCAAGGAGTCCGGTTTTAGCTACCTATTGTTAAACCAGGACCGTAATATACCATCAGTTCAGTCCAAAGTGAAACAAAGATTAAAAGATATATTTCTTCAAACTTTTTATTCAGAACTGAACTCTAATGGTAAAAACAAAAATCAAGGAAACAAACTAAGAACGTATAGAAAGTTCAAACACCTACGAACCTACCTAAATATTCCAAATTTCAGCCATCGCCGAGCCATGGCTAAATCAAGAGTAATAATGATAATAATAATAACTTTATTTCAAATTCATGCCCGGAGGCTAATTGCAAGAATACATTTAAATGAGATAATGACAATAATAAGAACACAGTAATGAAATAAACACAAAGTAAAATTAAAGTCTTCAACTAGAGCTACTTCTAATCTAAATAGTTGCTATTGGGTTTTATTTCTTTTTTGTGTGCAGTAGAATATGAAATCCCCTACGTTTTGGGAGATATATGCATCGGCCGGTGTTAACAGAAAGACAGTTTTTTGTAGGTTTCTGCGACGTACAAAGCTGGGGACAATTTTGCTGACTAGGTTAGTGATCATCCCTTACAAATCGAAGTAGGTAGATACAGCCGGAGTCCTCCGAACGACAGACTTTGTACACTCTGTAACTCCAACCGTATAGAAAATGAAGTTCATTTTGTATTAGAGTGTACGTTATACAGGGACATATGTAATTCCTTTATTGGTGCCCTGAATTTAGATACACGACTTTAACAGTTAGTAAAAGATGAACTATTTGTATACTTAATAACATCCTCTGACAACATTATACAACAAAAACTCTGTGAATTCGTACACACTTGTTTTAAGAAGACGGAAGAGACATGTAAACAATAGATTCAATAGCATTATATGTTTGGTTATTCTGTAATCGATAGATATAGTATAGCATACATTTAGTTGTTTTGTTCATGTAACGATTCACTACACTGAATACGTTTCATGTTATATCGAAATTGCTGTACTGCATTTAGCCCATGTGGGCATGAACGTGCAAATAAAGATCATTGTCATTGTCATCATTCTACTCGCGAAACCCCTTTTCTACTCGAGTGTGCCAGGTGCCAGGTTAGGTTATTTGAATGAAGACCTTTATTGTACATTCGTGCCCCGAGGGGCTAGATAAAGGTCGTTTAAATAGACCTAACTAACATGTAAGTGACATATACAGTGAAATATATACAGTACATAGTTTAAACATACATGGTAGACGAAAGTGATAAGCTAAGCTAATCCAGTAGAGTCAACTTCTTAAACATCACCGGTAACCCTTTTCGCACCCGAGTGTGCCAGGTGCCAGGTGCCAGGCTAGCTTAATTGTCTCCTGGCTGACTGGAGTTACTGACCGCTAAATGGGCCATGCTTGTCTCTAGTATGAGGGTACAAAGAAAAATATATACTTCTAAAAAGAGAGAAAGCTCCGCTTGCACTTCAAGTAAGGCGGTTCAAAAATAAATCAGCTCATTGCATAAAGTACCAAAGTACTTGCATAAAATGAGCATTTGGCAAAAAAAGGAGAACATTGGTCTTCATCCATCCACGCATAACGTCCAGGGTTCATGCCATCCATTTTCAGTGAGCTTTCACTTGGGTCATTCTACATTTTTCTCTCCTCCCGACGAGTCAATGTGTAAAAATACGCAAACACGCATTACAGATATTTCTAAAGTTAATGTTCGGAGGCATGGGACAAGACTGGATTTGACAAATTCTTGGATATAAAGAAAGAAAATCCAAGGCACCAGATGCCGATGTTACATTTCTCCCGTTGAGTGATAATCATAAGGAGAGATGCGATAGGAGAGAAATGTAAGATAACAGTTACTCAAGTAACTGGCTAATTTTTGGCTGTTAGTTGCTTGTTATCTTGCGTATCTTACCACCCGGATTTCTAACCTTTATCGACGATAAGAGAGGACGTTCTACAGTTTCATAAACTCCTTTAAGATGCATGTAGTAATACATATAATACAAAGGTCAGCTTAAGCTGCCTGATCCTGTATTTACCGGTTGTAAGTACACGACTAGTGACTTCCTGTACGGATGAGAGGATACGGCCCAAATATCAGACGAGGACTCAACTAGGTGGCAGATGTGATATTGCAGCAAAGTTCCTACAAAAAGGAGGTCCAGTGTAGAGTGGCCTGATTTTACGTTGACTTTGGTAAAATGGTGGACTTGCTTATAGGTAAAACTGTTGCTATTAAGTGTTTTCGCAGCACTTTCGCAAAAATGAAATGACTGGATTAACTGTCCTGGCTCCAGGTCAGTATAGTGATTTCAACGGATCGTTTATATAACCAAGTAGCTGTGGCTAGTAACCATGGTAACCGGGACAGGTAACGGGGCACTGTTCGCACCATTCTCAAATTAGTCTGGCGTTTGGTACAAGTGTAGTAGTCTCCGTCAGCGGACAGGAAAGGACGCCACTCAAAGGGACGTGAGGAAAAGTAGGCATCGTGTGTAGACCGCAGTTAGCCTTTCCGGTTACAGTCGCCACAGTTACTTCAAAAGGCCCCAAGGGCATCAGAGCTAGGAAGTCAGCGTACATCCATCCATTCATTCATTCATCACATTGGCCCAATTGGAACATTCAACAACCTCGAGGTCAGGTAAAGAGGCTTTGTTTCTCGCCTTACCCTTACCTGTCTCGACGTAGTAGCGTTTTCTCCGGCAAATGAGAACGATTTATATTATCTGCAGGTAGTTCGCCAATAACAGCAATTAAGAGACAGGTGTTTCGTCTTTTTGAAAGTGAAGATACAGACTTCCATTGTAAACTTGTGAATCGGCGGGTTGCGTTGGAGAAGAGGCACTGAAACATTTATTTGTGACAAACGAAGATTCTTCTTCACGATGAATCCGATATTTCAGCCCAAAGCTGTCGTTCTGCTCATTCTTGCCTTCTCGGCAGTACCCCACCTGTCAGTAGGTCAGACGTGTTTCCCCTCGTGCCAGAGAAGATCGCTATCTTCGTGTTTGCCCGTCAGCAAAATGGTTGACAACAACGAAGCTTTGGCTAACCTCACTTAAACAAATCATCATAAAACGGTATGTCTATCATGTGGCGATAGTCTCAAAGATTTTGAGGAATTTGCAAAAAGGCAAACAGGAAAGTGTTTTGCAGGTACCGGTGTGGAGTGGCTCGCACTGAGAGGGTTTCAATTCGGTGAATTATCGTCAGCCGGCATCGACCCTTCTTCTCTCACTCGTCTTTTTTTTGTTGGCACAAAGGTAGAAAACTAGGCAACGCTACATTCAAAAAATTTGTCAGCCTGGAAACACTAGACCTAGACGACAACATGTTACAGGCAGTTCCAAGAAATCGGCACAGCGCTTCGCCGTCACCCGAAAGTTACTGCCTCAAAAATCTTTCGATTTCGCGCAATAAAATCTCCCGCTTAGAACCCGGATGTTTTCAACGGTTAAAGAACCTTCAGTTTTTGAACCTACGGAGCAACTCGTTGCAGGAACTACACGGTGACTGGTTTATTGGATTAGTCAAACTTGAAGTACTGTATCTAAGTGGAAACAAATTAGAAACCATTCCACCCAACGTGTTTGCGTTCTTGCGACAGCTAAAGTTTCTGGACTTAAGAAATAACGACTTCGCGTGCTTATACAGGGATTCATTCCGGGCTCCGGATAGTCTTGTGAGCACTGAGCTTAGCGGAAATCATCTGGCGGTTTCCAAATCAAATATTTCGACTAATATGACATGGAGTGTTACGGTGATAACTTGCAACGTATTCGCAAAGCAGTGGATACAGTTGCAAGTCAACGGCATAGCTATACATATCAATTATAACGCCTTTGACGAAATATTTACTATCGATTGGTTTAAGATCAAAGGCGTCGCGAGCAGTGCCGAACCCTGTGATCATTTTTCTTCTGAATATCAGCTAGGTCTTTCCACATTTCACAATCCCTTTGTCGTCATAGTAAGAAGAACTAAGTCAGGACATACAGGGGAGTACTTGTCAGGTGCTTGTGCAGAGGCGTGGTCAGAGCCAGGAGGCATAAGTATAGGTTTAAAGGGTGAGTCTAGTTTACGATTCTTCGGTCTAGAAACGAGTGGTGATCCAGTTGCATCTAGATCAGAGGGTTTTAGCATTGTGGTGACAAGGCAGAAAAAACAAACAAGCAATCTCCAAAGTGCAGCTTCAGATAACGGGGACAGCAGAGGCCAGACTGGGGTAAAAGTATCCTGCGTTGCTCTCTCGTTTGACGGCAAACAAGCTTCGCTCCATACCGGGAGACGCACCAGGAGGATGGGGCATGTAGATGACGCAAAATGTTTTGCAGGGAAATCTGTCTTGAACAAAGACAAAATGCCAACCAATGTAACAGTGAGAGGTGCCTGTAACACGGAAGATGGAACGAACGCATCTGAAAAGCAAACGATTTTCCCTGAACCAAACACAACGGCCGGGGTGTCACAGTCTGACACAGCCCCTGATGTAGTTGCAGATTTAACAATTCCTCTAGTAGTAATTTCTGTGATGGCAGGTCTGCTCATTGTAATAGGTTGTAACGCTTTGTTTTGTTTCGTAAAGAGACGTAGAAATGAACAAAATATGGGACACAACCCACAAAATCTCCCCTTTTCGAGTAATGCCTTACAGGGAAATCCAATGTACGTAAGACCAGGAGTACAAGGAACCTCCCAGCCAGGGAGCATACAGGGTAATCAAACAGACGACAACACGTACAATGTAATAAATGAAGATGACGTGTACGATCCATCGGGCCACTACTACAGTGACATAAAGGACCAAGATGCCGGCGTTAGAACAACACAAATATTAGGCAATGATCAGCATGTTGAAACTGCAAGGGCGTTTTTGTTAAAATCTTTCAAAGAAGATAACTGAAGAAAGGAAAGACGGGTTTTTCTTATTTTGGGCATGCAGGTAGCTTGGATTATCAAACAAAGCCATATATGTACACAATTAGATGCAAGATGGATATTTCATACTTGTGACATGTGCAAGTTAATTACAGGTGAACTTAACCATGCAAAGATTATGTAGATGTGTAAGTCACTTGCATAAAATTAACAAAAGTTCTAAATATTTAATGAAAACAAGAGTTCGCCTAGCTCTAGTTAGCATCTAAGTTAGATCTCTAAGGAAGAAAACACTCGAAGAAACTGTTGTGATTGAATGATTTACCACAGCAACACGGTCCTTAGACACAGAATAATGCCGATGTAGCATGCTAACCCTCATTGATGTTAATGATTCGTATACATTATGTAACACTATAAGTATTTCACAGATCATCCTCTGTAACGGTGATGAAAATGTCAATGGACATGTCAAGGACTTATAATTATGAGTAATGTTTGTCAACAATAACGGATGGTTAGCAAACGTTTGCAATGTTTGCAACCAGGCAATTGTGCATCCTTTTGTAAGATCATAAATACATGAAACGATATGAATATCACACTGTAACAGGCTGTTTCGAGCTGATTCAGATCATATGAAGCAAGACTGGTATCTTCACATTATCAATAACCAAGTTTCTGGCCGGCCTATAAAGTGGGTTCCCATGTCCTACAGTACAAGTACTGACCGTCTGAGTTTACAATATAGACTATGTTTTCCAGTATACGTATATGTATTATATCTAAACAATACCATGGGCATGCACAGACTTACTAGGTACCACGTTGTAACATTGACAGGAGAGCACAACAGGCTCATGATTATAAATTAAAGGAAACGAAGGAGCTTCTTCTCCCGGTATCATTATATCATATCATATCATATCAGTGATACATTGGTGTATTCAGTTGATAATTCCAGCTGTACATTATCTACTTGTGTATGTTCTCACTAAGTGGACTTTTTCTCCTGGTTCAGCCTGGCCAAGAACCAGTCCAGTATATCTTGTTTGACTTTTTCTACATCATCCGGCGTCTCCAGTAACAGAACATGTCGGCAGTTGGGGTAGACCTGTGTGTGTACAAATGCATATATAAATATCACCAAAGAACACGTGATTCTGCTATCCTAAGATGCCCAAATACCTCGCCGTTCACCCAGATTAGCATAACAAAAACGAACAGCACCAAGGAACGCACTGTGTATATGCCTCTAGACGGCCCTCTACCATCCCCACCCCCAACAAAATCTCACAAAAGAGACCACCAAACGATGACCATCTGCTTCTACATTGTACCTTGATTTCCTTGTCCCTGCTTCTGGCCTGATGATACAGTTTCCACGATCCGGAGACATCAGCTATCTTGTCGTCCTTTCCGTGCATCACCAAAAATGGACAATCAAATTCGGGAAGCAGACTTTGGGTTGCCACCATGGCTGTAATAGGTAATGGCACAGCAATAGATGAGGAAAAGTGATTCAAATGAAACGTATTAGTTAATAGATGAAGTTAACATCACAAGTTTAGAAGGAGCGACCAATTTGTGTTAGTCAAAGTCTCGCGATGACACGCTCCTCAACAACAATCCAAAAATCTCCAATAATCATGATGTAAATGTGTCTTTTAAGATATGAAGACATCTAAATGAGCCTGGTGCTTAAGGGTAACTGGTTGTTCCGCTACTTTGTCCTAGATAGACTAGTAACATTAGAAATGGTTTTACTACAAACACTTACGTATTGTGAAAAGTTCTTCTTTTGTCAATGAATGAAATCGGACATCCGCGGAAGTACCACTTTTCCCGCATGACTAGCTGTAAGCCCCATGTAGCGAAACAACTTGCCATGTAGCGAAACATACTGTATCGAACTGACAATGTAGCGAAACAACCTGTAACCGTGCTTTATTAGTTTCTCATTGTGTCCATCCCCCCCCCCCCTAAAACTCCAGACTTATCAAGTTTAACCAAGTTGGGAGCAGCTAAAGTTAATTCGGCACGATTTCAGAATACAGGATTACAGCCAAGGACGTGACAGATTTCATACCATATAAAATTGGCATTGCTAGGCGCATAGTCTTTGCTGATCCAGATTTCAAGGGGTCTTCAAGTAACATCTTGATCTGAAAAAACACTTGATATTAAATCAGTAAATAACATACACACATGTGACTGTTGAATGATGGTATCACACAAAACGCTACCATTATCTACCCCCCATATTAAAGCGGTAAATGCACAGTCATAGTGCAGAAGGAACTACGTGTAATGTGTGCGCGATGTTTCCTTTAGCCATTGAGTCACTTATGATTTAGCAGTATATCGGCAGAGAAGTATTCTTTCAACAAGTTACCACTTGTACCTTTTCGTCGTCCTTGGTCAGTTCTGATGGAGACCACGGAAGCTCCATGTTTGGGTGTATCTTGTAGAGGGCCAATGCCAGGGCCCACTGGTAAAGGTGGACCGATGGAGTAAAGACAAGAGTGGGTTTGATGCAGGTGTTATTGATGTCAAGAATATACCCAAACAGAAAGTATATCCAGGAAACTTTAACCTTTCTCAATACTATCTTTCCCATCTGAAAATGTATTAGATGAAGTAAAAAAGAACTACATATACATACATATACATACATACATACATACACATATACATACATACATACATACATACATACATAGAGATAAGAACTGGTGCAGCTGTTGTCTATAGCGGGTGAAGTCAGCACCATCCCGGCGAACTGACCTGGCCGCCTGCAGGATGCAGTAATCGCCGCACAGCCTCCCTGTGGAGGACAGAAAACACTTATTTCAAACATCGATGAACAGCTTTAGTAGTTTAATAATGTGTAATAACAAGCGCCTTTTCCAAGCTGTATAGTTTTTTTTCCTGCTATATGCAGAGACTAGACCGTTCTCGCAAAATGTTTCCAAAAACCAATTCCCTGGAGAATGCATTCGGGGAATTCCGAGAATATTTGTCAATCCGAAAGCAGTACTATACAAAAGGCTCCGCCCTGAGGCGTCGCCAATAAACCATTCGACCAACATGTGAATCAGTCAAAACTGTTAAAATATTTCAAAGAAAAGACTCACAGTATGAGTTAAAACATGCATACATCAATCTGTATCTATATAGCCGGTATAACCACCCTACTAGACGGCGCTCTCACTGCGACCTCGCTGCGATCTAATCTGGATTTGTGTTAGCCTTGATTTCATAATCGGAATATCATGTAAATTACAAAATTATGACTGAAAACGTAACAAAACACACAAAGCGTAAAGAGATTCGTTCTTTATCTACGAAATCTGGTCAATTTTAGGTCGCAGAGAGAGTGCGGCGAGGTCGTCGCCTCAGTTGAATGGGGGTATAACACATCATGATCGCAGGGCGGCGCGACAGCAGCTGGTTACATTACACTGAACCACGTGAACGTGTCACGCCTAACCTTTGCACATCGAACTGCAGTCGGTGTTGCTACGAATCTGGGGAGGATGCTCCTACAGAACTTTATGACAACGAGTTCCATTCTACGATAGTTTTAAGAAAATACGAATTTTTGAACAGATCAATCATAGGTTGATAAGTCTGGCACTTGAAGGAATGGCTCTTTCTCGTCCTTTTTCGATTAGGTACTCAGAAGTAGGCTAAAGAAAATAAGTTCCACATACTGAAATTGAATCCCGTGGTGAGCCTGTTACACATGTCTGTCCTCAAAGCTCAAGCTATACAAAACAAACATCGTGACCTACATTTCGTACATCATTCAGGCCCCAGT
The DNA here is from genome assembly GCA_035149815.1 of Branchiostoma lanceolatum. Taxonomy (NCBI): domain Eukaryota; kingdom Metazoa; phylum Chordata; class Leptocardii; order Amphioxiformes; family Branchiostomatidae; genus Branchiostoma; species Branchiostoma lanceolatum. The sequence goes on along the minus strand of CM068872.1, from coordinate 9,154,389 downwards.
CCACTTGACGGCGATCGCCCTGCGCTCTCGCTGCGACCTAGCGTGAATTTATGTAACCCTAAACTTCACAATTGGAATATCATGCAAAATGTACACGTATGACTGAAAAGAAAAGAAAACGTGCTGAGCGTAAAAAGATTCGTTTTATCTGTGAAATTCGTTCAGCGTTCTGTCAAATGTTACGTCGCAGCGCGATCGCAGCGAGGGCGCCGTCCTAGTGGAATGGGGGTATAAAGTGATTTTGTTTTGTATTACCATGGAGTGTCCGAGCACGAAGATAGGTACATCAGGATATCGAGCTCGCATCACGTCGACGTGCTGAAGAATGTCTCTGGCGAGGATGTCGAAGTTTTCCACATACAATCTCTCTCCTTCACTCTGACCATGGCCGACTGAATGCAAATATGATACGGATACGGGTACGGGGTTTACATCTTAATCGACCAATCGAAGTTAGGCGTATGTTAATCTATATATAAAAACATATTGTTTGATGTTTTAGCCAGTGTGGTCTAAATTGTATCAAACATTTCTTCATCATAGCGTCCATAAAGGCGGAATTGTATCGACTTCATCAAACTGTGGCGTTAAAATGCATTGTTGATAAGTTCAATTCATGATTCTGTAGTGATAATGGCTTTCACCAAGGAAGAAAGCATTCGGTACTATTTTTAGATTGTAATGACAATTGGCTTATTATTTTGATAAACCCATAAATGTTTAATTACGAATGCATACAACATTGAGATAACAAATAGTAAATGCCTAGCTGTAGCTGCATTAGCGGGGTCTGACTTCTTTGAAGGCTCTGGGTCCAAGACTATGTGTCATGTGATGCTCATTTCCACACACCTGTTTGATTCTGCAGCCCACAATTAATCCAGTTTCACCCTTGGTGTGACAGTCATTAGTCTTGTCTAAATAGAGCGAATAGCTAACTGTAAGTGCTGTTTACCATGGTCATGTGAGAAGACTAAGAACCCATGGCTGTTGAGAAGCTGGGCCAGTATGGGACCAAGGACTCCGCAGTGACTTCCCCGTCCGTGCGACAAGAATAGCAAAGCTCTAGAACAAGGCAGAATATTTAGGATCTCTAGTTGTTATAGCAAATATTTCATTCAAGCAGAAACAAATAGAGAAGTATTTCTCCGATCCAAGGGACAATCTGACAAAGTATGAGTGGACGACCAGCCAGTCAGATGTTTACTGAACGAGACCCCCACCCCCATGATGTAGGGGAAATAGGTTTGATTTCAAGTTTAGTCTATTCATAGTCCTTTGAAACAAGAACAAGCACAACAACATTGTACCAACACAATCTCTGGAGTTTGATTAGTCCTTTTCGTACCGGAAGGCCCGAAGGTCTGGTGACCTTTGATCTCTTACAGGTATATATACATCAACCTAGGACCTGTGGCCATAACCGAAATGACGTACCTGAGTTTCTGGCCGGCCTGTAAAGTGGGTTCCCATGTCCTACAGTACAGGTACTGACCGTCTGAGTTTACAATGTGCGGTACGGTACTGTACCTCACACCCTGGGGCGTGCGGCGGCCCGAGTCTGTCACAGGAGCCATCTTACGTGACACTGTTTGTTTAGTTTAAACATTAACGTGTTAGAAGATATAACCTGCGTCATCCTCCCCAAGGTGATTATGAAAGAGGCACAAGCAAAACAATCTGGGGAAATCTTCTTAACCATCGACCCAACCTAACACATCTGGAACGACCATATTGTCCTAGATGTGTGAGTCTTCTCATGCATATTTACGTCCCCCCCTTTTTTTACTTCCAAAAATTTCCAAATACACATGTAAATGGTCGATGTGTGTGTTTTGCCAAACATCATGTCCAGTTTCTAGTTGTATCAGTAACTCCGGATTATGGAATTTTTCAATCGGCAAAAGCAAGGTAAAATGAAAAATCATTGCACTTAAAAACGAGGCAACGGCTCGTTTTGCAAAACATTCAATTAAAATTTCACGGGTCATCTTTTCAGTAATTTCTCAGACGAGTGCAAAGATAAAAATTTTTTGGTTCTTTTAATACATGCTTTACATACTACAGTATACAGCTCGTTTTGCAAAACATTCAATTAAATTTCGCGGGTCATCTTTTCAGTAATTTCTCAGACGAGTGCAAAGATAGAATTTTTTGGGTTCTTTTAATACATGCTTTACATACTACAGTATTGATAATTGATAAAACAACATGGTCAATGATCCACGTCGACGACGACATCGTAGTTAACCTACATAGTGTCTGACACACCATTCATGACGCATTTGTGTTCCTATTATGTAGCGTAGTTGTTCACACGACAATGAAAATAGATTTCCTTGTGCGCTGGCGAAGAAATGATAACAAGTCGACCAATGAGCCAACGTACTGCCCAGACAATTAGTTATTTTACAGCAACGCATACGGATGACCCACATTATAGGTGGCGCTTTTGAAAGCTGAGTATTTGCTAAATTATAACGTGAATTAACAGCTTGATTCCTTTCAAGAAATACGTCCCCTTTATGTCGGGCTGGTTACAAATAACGTTACAGCTTTCTGTCAGGTTGGTGTAATGTGCAACCAGACTAAATTGAGTTTCTAGCTACCCTTCCACTGGACATGAGTTTTTGTGTTACACAGACTAGTGTAATACGCACTGTCGTCTGTTTGTGCCAGGATATTAAACATCAAGGGTAACCCAGGTGCCAGGTTAGATTATTAAACATCACATGTAACCAGTTTCCCAATCGAGTGTGCCAGGTGCCAGGTGCCAGGTTAGGTTAGGTTTTTAAATATCACGTGTAACCTTTTTTTCCACCCGAGTGCACCGGGTGCCAGGTTAGGTTATCGAGGCTTACAGCAGGCTTTAGTCTTATCACAGCAGGTTAATTAGAGAAGTACCGACAAGTAGTTTACAGTATCAAGCATTCCTTGTACAGCAAGACCTACACCGACGTTTTGTGCCATGTTGGCTTTCAAACGTAAGTAAGATTCTCAAGGAGTCCGGTTTTAGCTACCTATTGTTAAACCAGGCCGTAATATACCATCAGTTCAGTTAAAAGTGAAACAAAGATTAAAAGATATATTTCTTCAAACTTTTTATTCAGAACTGAACTCTAATGGTAAAAACAAAATCAAGGAAACAAACTAAGAACGTAAAGAAAGTTCAAACATCTACCAAAGAGAAGAGTACATAAATATTCCATATTTCAGCCATCGCCGAGCCATGGCTAAATCAAGAACAATAATATTAATGATAATAATAATAACTTTATTGCAAATTCATGCCCGGAGGCTAATTGCAAGAATACATTGAAATTAGACAATGACAATAATAAGAACACAGTAATGAAATAAACACAACGTAAAATTAAAGTCTTCAGCTAGAGCTACTTCTAATCTAAACAGTTGCTATTGGGTTTTATTTCTTTTTTGTGTGCAGTAGAATTTGAAATTCCCTACGTTTTTGGAGATATATGCATTGGCCGGTGTTAACAGAAAGACAGTTTTTTGTAGGTCTGTGCGACGTACAAAGCTGGGGACAATTTTGCTGACTAGGTTAGTGATCACCCCTTACGAATCGAAGTAGGTAGATACAGCCGGAGTCCTCCGAACGACAGACTTTGTACACTCTGTAACTCCACCGTGTAGAAAATAAGTTCATTTTGTATTAGAGTGTACGTTATACAGGGACATACGTAATTCTTTTATTGGTGCCCTGAATTTAGATAAAAGATGAACTATTTGTATACTTAATAACATCCTCTGACAACATTATACAACAAAAACTCAGTGAATTCGTACACACTTGTTTTAAGAAGAGGGAAGAGACATGTAAACAATAGATTCAATAGCATTATATGTTTGATTACTGTGTAATCGATAGATATAGTATAGCATATATTTAATTGTTTTGTTCATCTCACTGTTTAAGAACACTACATGTAACGATTCACTACACTGAACACGTTTCATGTGATATTGAAATTACTGTACTGCATTTAGCCCATGTGGGCATGAACGTGCAAATAAAGATCATTGTCATCATTCTACTCGCGTAACCCCTTTTCTACTCGAGTGTGCCAGGTGCCAGGTTAGGTTATTTGAATGAAGACCTTTATTGTACATTCGTGCCCCGAGGGGCTAGATAAAGGTCGTTTAAATAGACCTAACTAACATGTAAGTGACATATACAGTGAAATATATACAGTACATACTCAGTAGTTTAATATACATGGTAGACGCAGTAGAATCAACTTCTTAAACATCACGCGTAACTCTTTTCGCACCCGAGTGTGCCAGGTGCCAGGCTAGCTTAATTGTCTCCTGGCTGACTGGAGTTACTGACCGCTAAATGGGCCATGCTTGTCTCTATGAAGGTACAAAGAAAAATATGTACTTCTAAAAAGAGAGAAAGCTCCGCTTGCACTTCAAGCAAGGCGGTTCAAAAATAAATCAGCTCATTGCATAAAGTACCAAAGTACTTGCATGAAATGAGCATTTGGCAAAAAAAGGAGAACATTGGTCTTCATCCATCCACGCATAACGTCCAGGGTTCATGCCATCCATTTTCAGGAAGCTTTCACTTGGGTCGTTCTACATTTTTCTCTCCTCCCGACGAGTCAATGTGTAAAAATACGCAAACACGCATTACAGATATTTCTAAAGTTAATGTTCGGAGGCATGGGACAAGACTGGATTTGACAAATTCTTGGATATAAAGAAAGAACATCCAAGGCACCAGATGCCGATGTTACATTTCTCCCGTTGAGTGATAATCATAAGGAGAGATGCGATAGGAGAGATATGTAAGATAACAGTTACTCAAGCAACTGGCTAATTTTTGGCTGTTAGTTGCTTGTTATCTTGCGTATCTTACCACCTGGATGTCTAACCTTTATCGACGATAGGAGAGAACGTTCTACAGTTTGATCAACTCCTTTAAGATGCATGTAGTAATACATATAACACAAAGGTCAGCTTAAGCTGCCTGATCCTGTATTTACCAGTTGTAAGTACACGACTAGTGACTTCCTGTACGGATGAGAAGATACGGCACAAATATCAGACGAGGACTCAAATAGGTGTCAAGTTTGATATTGCAGCAAAGTTCCTACAAAAAGGAGGTCCAGTGTAGAGTGGCCTAATTTTACGTTGACTTTGGTAAAATGGTGGACTTGCTTATAGGTAAAACTGCTGTTATTAAGTGTTTTCGCAGCACTTTCGCAAAAATGAAATGACTGGATTAACTGTCCTGGCTCCAGGTCGGTATAGTGATCTCAACCAAGTAGCTGTGGCTAGTAACCATGGTAACCGGGACAGGTAACGGGGCACTGTCCGTACCATTCTCAAATTAGTCTGGCGCTTGGTACAAATGGAGTCAGCGGACAGGAAAGGACGCCACTCAAAGGAACGTGAGGGAAGGGAAAAGCCGGCGTTGTTTGTGGACTGCAACTGGCCTTTCCGGCTTCAGGCGCCACAGATATTTCGAACAGACTCGGCCCCGAGGGCATCAGAGCTAGGAAGTACAGCGTACATCCATTCAATCAGCACATTGGAACATTTAACAACCTTGAGGTCAGGTAAAAAGGCTTTGTTGCTCACCTTACGCTTACCTGTCTCGACGTAGTGGCGTTTTCTCCGGCAAATGAAAACGTTTCATACTATCTGCGGCAGTTAGGTCACCAATTACAACTATTAAAGAGACAGGTGTTTCGTCTTTTTGAAAGTGAAGATACAGACTTTCATTGTAAACTTGTGAATCGGCGGGTTGCGTTGGAGAAGAGGCACTGAAACGTTTATTTGTGACAAACGAAGATTCTTGTTCACCATGAATCCGATATTTCAGCGCAAAGCTGTCGTTCTGCTCATTCTTGCCATCTCGGCAGTACCCCACCTGTCGGTAGGTCAGACGTGTTTCCCCTCGTGCCAGAGAAGATCGCTGACTTCGTGTCTACCCGTCAGCAAAATGGTTGACAACAACGAAGGTTTGGCTAACCTCACTTCAATACATCATCATAAGGCGGTGTGTCTATCTTGTGGCGATGGTCGCAAAAATTTTGAGGAAATTGCAAAAGGGCAAACAGGAAAGTGCTTTGCAGGTACCGGTGTGGAGTGGCTCGCGCTGAGAGGGTTTCAATTCGGTGAATTATCGTCACAGGAGCTAGCCGGCATCGACCCTTCTTCTCTCACTCGTCTTTTTTTTGTTGGCACAAAGATAGACAAACTAGGCAACGCTACATTCAAAAACTTTGTCAGCCTGGAAATACTAAACCTAGACGACAACATGTTGCAGACAGTTCCAAGAAATTGGCACAGCGCTTCGCCCTCACCCGAAAGTTACTGCCTCAAAAATCTTTCGATTTCGAACAATAAAATCGCCAGCTTAGAACCCGGATGTTTTCAACAGTTAAAGAACCTTCAGTTTTTGAACCTACGGAGCAACTCATTGCAAGAATTACACGGTGACTGGTTTATTGGATTAGTCAAACTTGAAGTACTGTATCTAAGTGGAAACAAATTAGAAACCATTCCACCAAACGTGTTTGCGTTCTTGCGACAACTACAGTTTCTGGACTTAAGAAACAACGACTTCATGTGCTTGCACAGGGATTCATTCATGGCTCCTGACAGTCTTGTGAGCGTTGAGCTTAGCGGAAATCATCTGGCGGTTTCCAAATCAAATATTTCGACTAATATGACATGGAGTGTTACGGTGATAACTTGCAACGTATTCGCAAAGCAGTGGATACAGTTGCAAGTCAACGGCATAGCTATACATATCAATTATAACGCCTTTGACGAAATATTTACTATCGATTGGTTTAAGATCAAAGGCGTCGCGAGCAGTGCCGAGCCTTGTGATCATTTTTCTTCTGAATATCAGCTAGGTCTTTCCACATTTCACAATCCCTTTGTCGTCATAGTAAGAAGAACTAAGTCAGAACATACACTGGAGTATTTGTCAGGTGCTTGTGCAGAGGCGTGGTCAGAGCCAGGAGGCATAAGTATAGGTTTAAAGGGTGAGTCTAGTTTACGATTCTTCGGTCTAGAAACGAGTGGTGGTCCAGTTGCATCTAGATCAGAGGGTTTTAGCATTGTGGTGACTAGGCAGAAAAAACAAACAAGCAATCTCCAAAGTGCAGCTTCAGATAACGGGGACAGCAGAGGCCAGACTGGGGTAAAAGTATCCTGCGTTGCTCTCTCGTTTGACGGCAAACAAGCCTCGCTCCATACCGGGAGACGCACCAGGAGGATGGGGCATGTAGATGACGCAAAATGTTTTGCAGGGAAATCTGTCTTGAACAAAGACAAAATGTCAACCAATGTAACAGTGAGAGGTGCCTGTAACACGGAAGATGGAACGAACGCATCTGAAAAGCAAACGATTTTCCCTGCACCAAACACAACGGCCGGGGTGTCACAGTCTGACACAGCCCCTGATGTAGTTGCAGATTTAACAATTCCTCTAGTAGTAATTTCTGTGATGGCAGGTCTGCTCATTGTAATAGGTTGTAACGCTTTGTTTTGTTTCGTAAAGAGACGTAGAAATGAACAAAATATGGGACACAACCCACAAAATCTCCCCTTTTCGAGTAATGCCTTACAGGGAAATCCAATGTACGTAAGACCAGGAGTACAAGGAACCTCCCAGCCAGGGAGCATACAGGGTAATCAAACAGACGACAACACGTACAATGTAATAAATGAAGATGACGTGTACGATCCATCGGGCCACTACTACAGTGACATAAAGGACCAGGATGCCGGCGTTAGAACAACACAAATATTAGGCAATGATAATCAAAACGACAACACATACAATGAAATAAATGATGACGACGTGTACGATCCATCCGGTCACTACTACAGTGAGATAAAGGATGAAGATATAGAAAATAGAGGTAGGTCAGTGTTAAAGTCGCGTCGTCGACGCAGATTTCATGGGATCGAGGAAGTACACATTGATGGTGCGCCTGGACAAGCCTCACTGAACGACAACTCCGATGACACTGACGACGACCCATTGGATCCCTACATGTATGTTGGACAAGACTCAGAGAGCGAGAACTCTGCGGACGGTGAGTCTCTGGCTTCCTATGTCCGACAAACCTCACAAGAACACTACGAGGACAATGAGGACGGCTCTTTGACTTTCTGTTCTGTCGCATCTGAAGTAGGGTTGCCCATGACTAACGAAGTAGGCGCTAACGCTTTACTTTATAAGATAGGTACGAGGGCGGCTATAGCTTCTGTAAACTGTAGGTTGCGGAGATTTTCTCTCACAAAGTCCGCGGATCAGACAACTTATGGCATGACTGACTTTGCAGAAACATCTAACCACGCATACATCAGCACATCTGGAACATCGGGTGATGTTGTAAGTGAGAATATCGAGGGAAGTGTGAGAGAACACTCGGAGAATATTTTCGTTACTGTCGAGGAAGATTCAGTAGAAGCAGAATCGAACGTGGATGAATAAGTATGTCGGAACTTATGCTCTAACATAAAATGGACGTTTGTAATAATCGACGACAGTTTTTAAGCAGAGTTTATAGTATTTCATGTTGTAGAGTGATAACATTGTCACAGTTCACGTCTAATGGTACGTCGCCGGACTAACCCTCAAGCCGGATTTATGTCCTAACGTAAGGTGGACTGTTAGAATCAACGACGCTTCTTAAGCAGAGTTTGTTCTGTTTCATGTTTTAGAGTGAAACAAATAATATCATATCATGTAATGTATTGTTACGGTGTAATGTTACGGTCTATAGATGATCAATAAATTTACTTGAATGTTCTGAACGCTTTGTCTTATACTAAGTTATAGTATTGTTATCCTATGTGCACTTCCTTGTCCCACTAGCAATACAATATATCTAGTTTAGTGTATTACATGTGCATACTGAATTTTCTAACCTAGAAAGCTGAAATTGTCTAGTGGTCGAGAAGAATAGAGATGAAATGAAGTCTGAATGACTGGTTCATACGTCATTGCTGCCATGGCAACAGTGCAGTCCAATCTAGGTTAGCCTAATTAAAAGTACAGGTATACAGCACAGGCATGATTGGCTTGGAGACCTACCTGCCCTAGTTATTCAGTGGTCTGGAATCACTGCGCCTATGTTGGAGTGTTTCGTCACATGTTGTCCACAAAAAAGTCCAAATCTTGAAATGAAAGGACCGCCGTAAATATTGCAGAGGGTATGCAGGGAGAGTATGCTACGATCATAATCTTCAATTTACGAGAAAACCGATGAATATTGTCCATAAAGGAGTAGATAAAATACCGTGTTTTCAATGTATGTTACACGTCATTATGCGTGTTAGTTCTGCTCTATATACAGGAAAATGCTCCATTGATCAGATGTACGTCGAACTTTAATATTGAAACATTTCTGCAAAAAGGGAGCACACGGTCTCAGTGTAGCTGAAACGTTTTAGATGTCAATAAGCATGGAATATTGTTGGGTTGAAAGAAAAGGTATCATCTAAATTACTTAGCCGTAACGCAAAGATACAATAGGGATGTTCCATGTTAACGTTTCACTACATTGAGTGAAATAAAACTGTCCATCTAACAGCCAACGAAACATGTCGAAACGTGATTTTAGTCACAACCGTGGTGTAAATATGTATAAAATGCAGATTATTCCTGTCTCTTGGAGCCCACCACTTCCTGATGAATATTTATCCTCGACATATCTAAAGACGTACAAATCCCACTACGTGCGTAACCTCCTTGGTGCGACAAGCTTTCGTTTATAGGTCAAATGGTGTGAAACTCTGTATTAGTTACTACTGTAGTACTAGTGTAGGAAAGGATAGATGCTCACTCTGTGGTTTTCTAGTCAAGAATGAATGTAGGAGCACGTGGGCTCCTGCCTTTATTGATCAATAATCAGACACAGATGTCCTACTCACTATATGGTCTAAGATCCTATCTCCCACACTAGGGAGTGTACACTTACTCGTAAATTTGTTTTATTAATTCATTTCCTATAAGATACGATTTATTGTGATATCTAAGACATATAGCACTTTATCTAACAGTTCACAAACATAGTAGCGAGGTTTGTAAACATTGTCCTATGTAGCGCTTTCGGCAGGATCCACCCTGGCCAGGTACCAGTCCAGTATATCTTGTTTGACCTTTTCCACGTCTTCGGGCGTCTCCAGTAACAGGACATGTCGACAGTTCGGGTACGTCTGAACCGCACAGAAAGCACCATCATAGAGATTATGTATAAGTGATATTGTCAATGCTAATAATATACATAAAATTGCTACCGGGAAAGACGGACGGATTATATTTAAGGAGGTCTCTGTCTCTGTTGGCGACAAATCATTGCGCACCTTTGCGACTTTGTCGACAATTTTCCCTTGCGGTCACACTGGCGTGTAGCCTGGATGCCAGACCCCCAAACTCTGAAATATCTATAGTATATTTCAGAGTTTGGGGGTCTGGCATCCAGGCTAACTGGCGTGCGATGCACGGGTAAAATACGTGACCTCTACAAACAAAATGGCCCCGCCCGGAATGTCACATACTGAATCTCGGCCCAGACTTTGATACAAGATAATTTCATTGGAGATCACAGTGAATCAAAAACCAATGTACACTTATCAAGTTTCATCAATAAAAGATTTGCAGTGATCGCGTCTGTTGGCGATTAGTTTGCGACTAGTTTGCGCCCATTCGTTGCGTTATGCCAATAACGATTGACGATAAATTGGAGCCGATTGGCGACTGTTCGCGACAAGTTGGCTAATGTCTTTGTCAAACAGTCGCCAACAGCTGCAGGTGCGGCCTTACGTCCTTGCTAACTATACTTTATCCTACCTTGATTTCCTTGTCCTTGCTCCTGGCCTGTTCATATAGTTTCCATGATCCCGAGATGTCACAGTGCTCATCGTCCTCCCCGTGCAGCACAAGGAACGGGCAGTCGACCGTGGGGAGCAGACCTTTGCCCGTCTTTATAGCTACAGAACAGAACAGGGGCAAAACCAAGCCAGTAAGTACTGCTTAATTATGGCAGCACTAAGAGGCTAATAATGATGTACCAGAAAATGAATGATACCAAACAGCACAGAGACCCGTGTTTTAAGATTTGAAATGGAAAATATTTTAAGATCTCCGCTCCTTTGGCATCATCTTGATGTGTTCTTCTATGTAACTTTACCATAGTCTTGACGTAGCCTATCCATACCGTACAGAACCATGCACGACGAGTACAGCCTATAGTCTCCCTGATACACCAACGGGTCCTCTGCATACTTCTTGGCCTGGGAAAGTCAATATACGACAAATCTGATGCCACATGTCAATACTCCTGGGCGCTTTAATCTACAATTACAGCTACTATTAGTCAACACAATTCCTGCATATTATTAATACACATTAGACGCTGGTATGACAAATTACTAGAATGCACATTTTTGGCGTTTTGGCGGAATGCTCAGTGTTGTGCACAGATAACTACATTGCGGTATACAAAAGGTCAGGCATAATCGGTTACAGCAAGGAGGGTTTATATAGATATAAAATCTCACTGGACATTATCACGGACATTAACACGGCTACCCTACCTTCTTAGTGTCCTTTGTAAGGACGGCATTTCGACTCGGGCCTATATTCCTATAGGGCCATATATACGCCACGGTCCACAATAAGGTCCACTAGTAATAAGGAAGGAATTAACAGTTAGTCAAGTCAAAATTGCTTCCCGCACCGATGGTGCATAGGGCGGCGCCCATCTCCGTTTCAGTAGCCCTTGGGCCACACAACTTTGTAAAATGGCTACAGCAGGGTGTGCTTAACTTTCATACTATTTCTCAAATGCTGAGTGCTATGCAGAGAAAGCAGTATGTATCATTTTTAAAGTCTTTGGTATGACCCGGCCGGGGATCAAACTCACGACCTACCGTATGCAAGGCGAACACTCTACCCACTAGGTCATTGCACCGGAACAGTTAACGTTAATGATAGTAGGTAAATTGTGCTATTATGTCTTTGAGGCTTTCTTAAAGAAAACCCACTAGTGGCGTGCTTGAGGATTAAAATAAGAGTTTGCCAAATTTCACACAGGCCACATGTAATGGGTCCGGAAACATTCCTGATGCACTAGTTTTTTTTACTTACGAGATATGAGTTTCGATGAGGATCAGCGATGAAATTAATTATAGTTTCCAGAAACTGGTAAATACATACACGTAGAATATCTGCTTTGGTGTAGCTATTTTCAATAGCGGGCCCGCTCAACACCATACCGCAGAAGAAGCCAGGGCGTTGGCAGGACGCTGTAAACGCCACAGCGCCTCCCTGCGACAGAGAAAGGAAATACATACGAGGGATGGGTAGAAGATTCGAAGTGCTTGTTACCGAGAACATCCCACGAAACGGACGCCAAGTCAAAACATATCATTAAAACACATTTCATTCAAAACATCTAAGAAGACATACTCTTTATCAGCAAACATGCCGTTACAAACAGTAAATGTCATGGCAGACAACCCATGAGCAACTAACCCCACCTCAAATTAGAAGCAACTTTTAAACAAGACGTAAAGGTAAATAATCTGAATGATTTCAGTTGTCACATGACATTGCAAATCTAATCTAATCTGATTACGGCTGAAAAGCACAAGGGTTTTTAAATATCTCACAATTGAATGTCCAAACAGGAAGACAGGGACGCCTGGATACTTGGCTACCATCATGTCCACATGCTGAATAAGATCCCTGGCGAGGGGGCCAAAGTCGCCCACATGCACCCTCTCTCCTTCGCTTTCACCATGGCCGACTTGAGACAAATCAGTTGAAGTTAGAAAAATGACATTGTGTGAAATATCAGACAAGAATAAACGTACTGTTTTCGGAAAGAAAATTAAGTTGTAATAGCCAGAATTTTTGAAAAAATGTAGGGTCAACCGAAATCTTACCGTGGTCATGGCCGAAGACTAAGAACCCATGGCTGTTGAGAAGCTGGGCCAGTATAGGACCAAGGACTCCGCAGTGACTTCCTAACCCATGTGAAACAAACAGCAAAGCCCTAGAACACAAAATGTGCCTTGGCTATTTTTCAAGCACAGATTGCTGGACCTTTATAACGTTAGTCCAATACATGAACAAGACGAAACAATGCGAACAGTGGATACGTGTACAGGCTACCAAGTGCTGAGGTACCTATCTTTTCTATTAAGAAAGTAATGTCCTTGGTATAACGTTAAATCAGAAAAAAATGTTGTTGAAAATCTAAAAACTACTATATCTGTATACTGAACCAATATTTGTCACTTCTCGAATGTGGGTCATCAGGTCTTCAAGCGTATCTGACCTTTGAACCTCCTGACCTCACTGTGCCCTCAGGTTTATATATATGACGGATTAGTGAAATATTGTACGAGTTTTGTGTCAAAAGCCACAGTGGCAACAACTCAGATGTTTTCTTGGTTGCCCGTCAAGGTTAGTTTCGTCTTTTTAGCAAAGATGTTCATGTGAAAACAGGCGATGACCAACAAATCTCAAGCCACGACCTTATAATGTATGTCATGCCGCGCCGGCCATTTTCAATCGAGGCTGGCCGGTGACTTCCCACAAAGATTAAATTCTTCTGATCGCGAGGTGTAAAGTATAAAAAGTTAGATCTGTAAACCGGCAGACTATGTATTTAACTTCTCAGAACTTAAAGTTTCCAATGCATGGTCCCTTAACCTCCTTGGAACAACGCAATGTTGTGATTAAACTTCTAATAGCTTATGACAGGTAAACCTGCCAGTGTCGTAAGGATGATAACCTACCTGAGTTTCTGGCCGGCCTGTAAAGTGGGTTCCCATGTCCTACAGTACAGGTACTGACCGTCTGAGTTTACAATGTGCGGCACGGTACTGTACCTCACACCCTGGGGCGTGCGGCGGTCTGTATCGGGCACAGGGGCCATTTTTGAGACATGTCAGTCACCGTGTGTATTGACATGCGCAGAACTTACGTCATTCCTTCTTGACTGAGGGGTGACAATGAAAACAAATCTCTGCAATAAAACAAATTGTGACCTGCAGGACGGGTCCGAAGTGCGAAATGCCGACGCGACGTCATTCCGAAAAGAATGACTCTCACCTAGCTACTCTCACCTGTCTACAACTAACCTACAGTCCGCAATTAGGTAAATGATTCGTGGATAATTTGTTCACAACTTAAATCAATAATCTATTTCTTGTATGTCTTTTGTTACAATCATGCATTTTTCTTTTAAATCTATGTATCTTTCGAACCCTGGTAGACTTAGCCTTTCTAAAGGCTAACATTAGGGTATCTGAAACAGAACAGATAATCTCGGCATTCCCAAGCCTTGGACAAACTGATCGATAGTCATTGACATCGCTTGAATCTCGTGGCGTACGTGCGCAAAGGTGATGTGTGTGCAGCGTTTGTTTGTTTCGTGATGCGGTGTTTGCATTGCTACGTTCAAACATAGTCGAAGGGCCAATGCTCTAGAACACGCTTATTTTATTAAACAGCGAAAACGACGTAACGCGCCTCTCCCGTGAAAATACCCTCAATTAGGCTCTAGCAGAAAGTTGCTTGACTGCAGGTCCATAAAATTTGGCATACTTAGAGAGCAAGCTATGGTGCGTCCGACGGTAGCCAAAATTGGTGTTAAATGAGTAACACTCAGCCTTGTTTACATACTCCCTCCAGCTATGTTCTTATTACGGCTCGTAAGGCCATGTTGATTCGATTACAGGGATGACATCCGCGCGCGCATCAATATACTTCCGTTTCCACCAAAAAAGGTTTCGGCCATACTACAAATCGTAAAAAGCAGCGGCAAAATGATAAAATACATGCTGTCAGTTGCAAAAAAATATTTCGAGAAACGGATACTAATGTCGTAGTTTTGAGGTCAAGTTTTGAAAGAACAAAATGAAGAATCTATACTTCGGTATACCATACTTTGTGTGTTTAGTTTTGTTCAACCTTCCTGACCACGTAGATTTCATAATGAAGGATTTTTTTTTGCCAAACTTTTTATTCGCAAGCTCGCATCAGCTTTGGGGAACACAGAGGATGTCATCCATATAATCAAATCAACATGGCCTAATAAGAGAACAAAATGTATTAAATGTAATAAGAAAATGGGAACTTCAAGAAAACAGTCGGAGGGAGTCTGAAACGGAGGCTGTAAACAATATTGTTGAATAAATTTATGTCAATCCTTCACATTTACTCAAAGCAAAGAGGTTCTATCGAAGGCTGCCTCTCACAAATGCGGTTCTAGCGATCGTCACCGGAACTACACACATGTCATAACCAAATTGGGGGAACAACAACCTGTAAATGGCTAGTGTGTATAGGGGCTTTATAAATTGCCAATATACTCCTAAAATCTAAAATACTCCTAACGTTTCCCCTACTTTCTAATAATGGTGAACGCATGTCCAGGCGCTTTATTTTGTGGAACAATTGCAGTGATGAACGACATTCCTCATCATGCTAGAAATATCGCTCAAAATTATAATACTAATAGACCAAGTAAAGTAGGTATGATAGTCTCACAATTAGATATATTTTTACTCAAGATAGTCTATAGATTAAACATGCAAGTGTGGTAACAGTCACCATATGTGCAGTGTTGACAGTATGTCCACCCGGAGAATCGCACGGATCTCCCCTGCAGAAAACATGCATTCCTGACATTTTCCCACATCCTTATGTCAGATATCGGTTGTAGTGTCACTAAGGTTGAAAAGATACTGAATAACAACCCGATCGCGGGATCTGTAAAAGTAGTTTTCTTTCTTCATCAATATAATTAGACTTCTCGCAAAAGCATACGCGTGAGTGCTGCTTACATTTTTGTTTTTCTCCTATGTGGTCCACCAGGCCCCACAGAGCTATTGATATTCAAGAGGAGCACAATGCTTCCCAGCCTGCCCCTGCGTTATTTATTTCAACTCACACCGCTATTCAAATCAGCGCACTGCCTGCGTCACTTGAGACGCATCCAGCCCCAGGAAGGGACGCCGCCCCACCGCTCGCTTCACAAACGACAACAGCTACTTCCTCCTCTTGAGAACTGCTCCTGTTTTTCGTTCGGAAGAACCCTTCAACAACGACACCATGTCTAACACAGCTGAGAACGCGATCGCTCTGTCAGGAATGAGCGGCTGGAAGCATTCCTTGCTGTCCTGCTTCGACAACTTCGGCATCTGTGCGCTCACCTTTTGCTGCCCGTGCTACATCGCGGGGAAGAACGCTCAGGCCGTCGGGGAAAGTTGCCTGTTCCACGGAGCGCTGACCTGCGTCGAGCCGGCAGGGGCGTACTCCCGGGCCTACATCCGCGCTAAGGTCCAGGAGAAGGAAGGTCTACCAGCCGACTTCGTCTCCAACTTCCTCATCCATTTGACCAACCCTTGCTGTGCGATGATCCAGGAATACAAGCAGCTCGGAGGGACGCTGCCAGTTCCCAAGAAACCGGCGGCAGCAGCAGCCGCAGCAGCAGAACCCGCCGCCAACGCCGAGGCACCGGCCACGGAGGAAGTCCAGCGCACGTAGACAAACTCTGCCGCTACCTGCCCGAGACCAGTGGTCCTTTACACCGTAGCACTCTCTGGACTGCCGCGGAACACCTTGACGACAAACACGGATAATTGAACTTGAAGCTGACAACCATGTACATACCGACAACGCAAGCAGCAACAAGCAAAATGGCGGTACTTTCTCTATGTTTACAACCGAGATGTGAGCGACGTCTTGTGCTCAGTTTGTTGAACACGCTTAGCGCCATGTTTAATGCTAATCTACCATAATCCAACCAAGGGGATGTTCTTAAGGGAGGTACAATGTTAGAATTACAGACTGGACAATTGTTGATCACTCCGCCGAATGGCAGTGAAAAAGAAATGAATACTTTGACAGTTAACAAAAGTGTTGTACTGTATTGTCGTCTGATTTTGCATACATTCTCAGGTTCAGGTACCCCACTGGGCCCCCTGTAAATGTCAATTGGTTGCCTTTTTTCATAGTGCTAACAAAATTCGTAATATTTTGATAGTTGATTTATGTAGACAATTAACGACTTCAATTTTCGCAGGGGAGAACAATTTGAATCGCAAACTGTTCCCAAAAGTTGCCACCAAACGATAGAAAATGATATTTATGATTGCACACTGCTTCTATTGGCCTGTATTACAAGACTATGTTTTGTGGCAACGGCCTGCAAAAACAAACGTTTCCTAAAACGAAAGAGATTTTTCATCCAGGCAATCCTAGATTTCAAGCGAGTAGGCGGGCTAAAACTGCCACTCAGCATCATCTCGGAGTCCGTGCAAAATTTATTCCGCTTTTCCTAGAAAACTAGGTCACTCCGAGATACAGCAAACGTCGAGGGGCCACGTTCCACAAACCGTTATTCTCTGGACCTTCCCGCCTTCACTTCGTTCTTCCTGGCGAAAATGATGTTGACCATTATGTTGTTAATACTTGTTAAACCGTTATAATCTTTTGCTCACTGTCTATCTCTGAAAAATGACATCTTGTCGTGGAGGAAAGGCAACTACGAGTACAGAAAACTCCCAAGCGAGGCCTCTAGATGAAGGGCTGTGGATGGTACATTTCTCTCTCGCCAGCCTCCGTTTGTAGGGTAACAACATGTTCTCCTCCCTCTTACTCAAGGGTTTCACTTGCAGAAAGTGGCCTGGCGCGCCCGATCTAATTTGATCAGCATCGAGCGGCCTTTTACCTGAGTGGCTTTTTGCAGCGGTCCATTTAAGGCACAGGGCCAATTCTTGTACTGTACTAGCTACTCTTTCCTATATCGTTCTTTACACGAAACGAACACGACTGAGCGTCTTTGATAATGACTTTTCCATCTTGAATGTGGGGAAAATCTTGATATAGACTAGAAAAAAGAGGACGTCGTAGCGATATATGGGGTTTTGGTACGTCGACTTTTCTTACCGTGATCAGCTATGGATCTTGCCAACCGATTTATCTGTATAAAAATAATCACCATTGACATTTAATCAGTGAAAGCCTTTGTATTATCGATGAAAGTGTGTATGCCAACAATGAGTAATGATTTTTTAAAATTTTCGCCGTCAAGTTAGCCGTAGATGTCCGTGTACTACGTGAGGAACAAGACTGTACATTTCAGACCATAGACAAGATTACAGAAACAAACGATGAATGTGGAATGACAAATCTTCCCTCGCATCCTGATACATGAGGGATTTTTTTTACATGTACCGTGAATTAATTAAAGTGCTCCTTTTTATTTTGTATTCATAACAAAGAACGTTGTGTGCGTGTCTATATTGTATAACGTATTCTCTTTCCAACCATAAACACAACACATATGGGATCATATGGACGGGGTAGTGTATACGTGGAGAGACCTATGCTATTGACGTTGTGCATAATACAACAGGGGGCTCAGATGACAACGTGATGCAGGAATTTAATTTTCTCCGCCGGAGACTATACCCGAGGGTAGAATTCCTGATTACGTACGGGCAGATTGTGGACTCCGCGAAAGCCCCTGGGCAATAAGACCCGAACTGAGGGAATTTAGCGTCCCGAGTGACCGGCATAACACAATCAGCATGGAAATAAGCTAGGCGTAATGTATACGATATTAGGGGGAACGTCCAGGAAACGACATTAGGGATGCAGACGGGCATCGATATACGGATGAAATCTAATCATTCCCCGCGGAAATTGCCCAAAGTCTGCACTGCGGCAACAGGTACATGTGCATTAATTAACAGGTGGCATGAGCCTCGCTTCCAAAGACTGCGAGCGGCATTCATTCTAATATTGCCGTTTTGTTTTACTTGCATTGGTCTGCTGTGTTTGAAAGGCTTTCTGATTGCAGAATGTCATTTTTTATAATCTTCGGTAGAAAATTACGATTAATGGCAAATTGCAATTAAATTATCTAATACACTTGTCAGAAAAACATAACAAACAAAAACATGCAATATCAAAACGGCACACCGAGTCTGCCTTTTGATTTGTCGATGTTTTTAAACGAGAAAAGCTTTGACAAGTTGACAAATCCCCCGTTGAATATACGTTTGATGTATGTCGCGCCAAGGGTAGTAATCAGAGTTAAAAGGTGTACCGCAAAATGTCCGTGATGTCACCTCAAAGCTGTACTGTCACCATGTACCTCGATATCCATCGCTGTACCATTAAGCCGATTGAAAGGCGCTGTTAGATTGGTCGCTTTAGAAGTCCTCTCTGAACTGAGAACCATAGACTATACCGACAATTGTAACTGAACGCCGGGTGATTCTGAAGCAAAAGCAATAGACATGAATAACAGGCGCCTGGCCCGCTGATTTGATGTGACGAAGGAAGATGTATGTATTCCCAAGACCCCTAGGTCAAAGCGTATGGGAGCGGCGGTGCTATTACACAAACCCTTTAATGGCCAGTATTCAAGGCATCAGCCCGTTCAGAATATTGTCACGATAGGTCTATCTGTGGAATATCTCTTTAAATCGAGTAAAGGTTCTCATGATGAGGTTTTGTTCATCGTGCCGCTGTCGATTAACCGTGGGGACATAAAAGAGCTCCTGTACCCTGCATCGACTGGACGCGAACTGCATACTAAATCGCCCATGAGTCGGACGGCCTCGCAAATTTTGCTGGTTGCATGAAAATAAAAGCACACACCGCGGGTGCACTGCGATAGAAGGCTTAAATAGCGAGACTGAACACAATACACCATGGAATGAATAATACACACAAGAATAATCACCAATCTGCTACGGTATTAAGAAACAACGTGATAGCTCACTGCATGTAATAAAAGAGCTGCAAGACCCTCGAGAAATATATGACTTGCGGAACACATTTATCTTCGTTCTTTTAAAGCCGGTACACTGCGTGAAGTGTGCAAGTAGACTTTGAAAAGATGTATGCTTAATTGATAAACAATGATGCACAAAAAACAAGTAGCCAAATATTACCAATATACTACCGGGTAAGTCGGTTGAGGAGTCAAGCACACAGGGACTAATCACAAAATACAAGGGGGGGGGGTGGAGATGGCGTGTTCTGCGCATAATTCTTCTTCTTTCTGGGCGACAATTTGGCATTCCATATACAAAGCGATATTGAAGGTTCTTCCGTATCCTCAATTATTTTCCGTCGACAGATTTTTCCTCAACATTCTTAGAAAGATTTTGTGGTCCGCATGTTTTCTGCTCAATGATCCTCAAGATTTTTCTTTTCTCTCATTAAAATTGTCTTCACTTTTCCCAGGATTGAAAAGAATGTTTATGTGATTAACTCAAGCAATATACAATTAACTCAAGAAAAATAATGTTTTCTTTTTGTATTTTTTGCTTGTTATGTGTGTAAGTTCTGGATCAAGATTTTTCGCTGCACGCCTCAGCGGCGACAGAGAGGCTTGCTGCGACCCTGGAGCTGTTCGGACCGTCCGTGTTATTCCCTAGCACCTTGTCAAGAAGTCGATCTGGAGGGATGCCTGACATACTTGGTGCCATGCTGGCAGCTCGGCAATCAATGGAAGATCAATGGAGTGCGCCGTTTCTGTGTACATATTGAAGCAGCCGTGAATGCCGTCGGTCATGCCTAGTTACTGCCGTCAACTCTGCCCCAATCATCATCTAACACGACGACTGAAAGGGCATTTGAAAATTGGAAAACCTACTCAACTTAAACGAAAATATCCCTATAGCTGTTGAACTTTCGACAGTGCTGTATAAATGTTTCATCATATCCTCGCGCATTTTCTGAAAGACCACCATTTGTTCTGTGAAACCTTAGGCGTTAACATTAACAAATATTAAACGTATTCGTTCATATTCATGTTATCTTTTAATATTTGGGATTAAAATCAAGAATTTTAGCTCGGGAAAATAACGCAACTTTAACAGCGTCGTGAACTCTTAGTGAAATCGAAGCAGATGATATGATGGGAAGTCCACGTTTTAGTGGTTTCGCCTGTTTGAAAAAAATACCTCCGCAATGGATCCGAGTCAAGCCGTGCGTCTGAGATCATCTAACAGCCAACAGTTAAAACATGCTTACCCCTCTCTCAGCGCGTCTTTCATGTTTGTCTATTAGAAGCCATCCTTGCCTGAAGCCTCTACATTGATCAGTCTCTGGTCGACGATCGTTGAAGTACACCAGCCTTTAGAGATGGTAAGACAGATAGAAGCGTTCCGAATCATGGATTGTCTATCATTGTCTGCCTATGCTATCATCAGTGACTCTGTGTATAGGCTCAGATACCACCATCGATGTAACAGCATGGATGAAAACAACTTGATGCAAGCAGAGGCAAATATAACTGATCATAACTACATTCCTACATAAGCCGTAAGGATCATTTCCTTCAGCGCCGAGGGGCGGGACATAAGGTAAAACGTATCCCTAGGAAAACAACATAGGAAAACGTCTTATCGCAGTGCGTCACAACATGTACTGAAAGATCTTTGGGCAGTGCATGATGAAAGCTGTTTACGGGCAACCGCGGTAGTTTTCGTATGGGAAATCTCAGAGTCAGAGGACGGAAAAAAGCCTCTGAGGGGAGATTGGTACTGGGTCATGTCAAATACAGGGGCGTGGTTAGTGATGGATAATGACTGGATTTAATCAGGTTAGAACGTACACGATTTCCATCTGGATGTTGCGGGTTATCAACTAGGATCATCTCCGGATATCTGACTTATAGCTCCCATCTCTGTGGACGACATAATTTCTCGTTCGTTTGTGTTTGAAAAAAAAACAACAACAAAAAACACACAGGTGAGTGTGTATAGACTGTTTTATCTGTTTCCAGAAAATCAGATTACGGACACATTTTTCTCACTAGAATCACAGGGAAAGTTGACACATATCGAGAAGAGACCAAAACGTAATCATCAAATCTATGTAGATGAACAGACTAAATCCAGCAAATTTTGATTTCGTTTAATAAAAATTGTTGCTTTAAGATTACAAGACCCCACAAAAGTTACCAAACACTTATGGAAGATGTATATACAGACTTGACATATTTGTGGTCACCAATTATATACACTCACATTTCTATGACTCAACAGCTTGCATTTTGGTCAGTGCATGGACCCTTGGTACATTTCAAAATGAAGAAATGTGTAAGCATAAGTCTATTTGCAATCTATGTAATAATATACTCAACAACACACAATTCATAAGCATAGATCGATATTACCATTTTTTCAGTATAAAAGCCTTTAGCAGGTATCCTTTTGCTCAAAGACATATCATCTATTCTCAGTCACTTTTCACATTCATTAGTTGTAAAATTGTAAAACTAAATCTGACACAAGTACCATGCACTGGTGAGTTAAAAAGAGTAATCCCAAGATATATTAGCCTGGATGCCAGACCCCCAGTCTCTATGATATTTATAAACCTCCTTGATAATATATATCGTGTGGGGATGGATATTATAGAGATGGGGGGTCTGGCATCCGGGCTAAAGATATACATGTATGTTCATGAAAGGAGAACCTACTTGCTTCATGTATTACCAAATCTAGGGGTGTCACTAGCATAACCTATACGGCCCCTTTTTTCACAGAAATAATTGCAGCAAATAATGACTTGATGCAAGACTATAAAAGATGCACCATGTGTGGAGTTGGCCTATAGGACTAATTAGTGATCAATGGACTTCCTGGGATAGAATATTCATGAACATAGAATGGCTTTTCTGACGAACAATTAACCAAAAGAACCAGTTCTATTATATATAACCACAGAGAAAAACATCACAACTTGACAATGAGGATCCCATTCTTTGCAAAACAAAGCATTTTGCATGAGAACAGTGGATTTGGAGGCTTCCTACAAACCATATCAATTAGCCTTTGTTTCGGATACAATGTACAAAAATACTGCCCATCTGTTGACCTATCTGAAAAGTTTGCCCGCCCAGAAAAACAGATCCGGATATTTGAAGACTTCACAAAGATGTTGATTAGATACATGAGCTGTGGACACTAGCTGCCCTCTGTGTCAAACACTCTTGTTCAGATGACACTCAATCATGACAGATCAGCAGAAGTGTCTTCTGGTCACTATACATGTGATTCACAACAAAACCTTTCCTTGATGGATGGTTGGAAGGTTACATAACTGTGTGAGGTATACCAGGTGGTAAGCTCTCAGTACATGTTGGCAACTGATTTGGGGTAATACACAATTGACACTACAGTCTTCAATCATTTATTTCATATATTCATGACTTTTTCCTGCCTTTATGTTGGTCATTGCCATAAAGTTAAGCACCAAACGGGAACAAATTTGCTTCAAAAGACACTAGTGCGCTAGATAAAAGGACTGTTGTTCCAAATACTAGTAGTCAATAGTCGTTCAAATGACAGAGAATAAACACTGTCAGTCTTGATGAAAATGTTTTAAAAATTCAAATATTTTCTTCCATTTGGCTTTAGATACACAGATTTTCTGACAAGACTGTCTTTGAAAAAATAATTACCATACTTGGGCTTCAGTCATTCCTTGGGCCAACTATTCATGACAAAGGGATAGATACAAATCTATGGAATGCTGCCAATCTCCAACATTCCAAAGATTCCATACATCAAAACAAGTGTCTCCATGGAGAAGAATCTTTGGGGAATCTAAATCAAGATGACCCTATACGTCTTGGGGCAGGGAAAAGTGTTCAGATTCAGAAGTAATCCCTGAAATATAACTTATCTGATTTTATCGAAGTTCATAGTCTTTAGGGTGAGCCAAAATTATTCATGAATTACAAAATCAATATCTAAATGTAGATATCGTGCTTGATTCATTGTTATATACAGATTCTGATTTACCAACGACATTGATCATGGCTAAGTTGGTAGATTCCCAATGAACTTCTCATGAAGTCTATTGAATTTTCACTTATCTTTACACAATGTTATTGGAAACATTTTTCTTTCAGATATGCCAATAGGACAATACAACAATATCCTACTTCAATAATTGTTGCCAATATTTGATCTTCACTCTAATGTTGTGAAACTTGTTTGATATATTCTTTATTTCATTGCCATTGGCCAAATCCAATTACCAGCTTACCAAGAGACTGTAGACCAGAGGGTACTGCTTGTGAAAGCAGTTTTCTAATCCAATGTTCTATGGCTGCCCAAAACAGTAATTTCATCTGTATAATAAATGCATGTTCCTAACAATAAGTATGGTTACCAGAAAGCCTTTACATATTCCTATCAGGTAGGGCCATTTTGTCATTGTCTCACTACTGCTTTAAAAAGAATACTACTTACATCCAAGGACGTCTCACTAAGACCTCCTTGCTACATCAATAGCTAAGCAGGTAGATAGACATTTTAAAAACATTTTTTTGGGGGAAACATGTACATTAAACATGTTCTCATCATTGTTTTAAATACCTCTCTGGAAAACATTACTTGTCCTAGAGTTGTTGAGTTATGTCAAGGACATTATGTTAAAGATTGATGTTTTAAAATGATTACATAACCCAAGGAGTTTAAATTTCTCTTTGCATGTATAACTGAGGGGTAACATGCAAATGACTTATTCATTATATAGCCTTTCTCATTGGATTAAATTGTCAGCCAGTTATATCTTTACAATCATCTGTTGCAAATGCCAGTAAGACATTCTCAATCAGTAGGGGACTCATATCTCACGGCAAAAGACTTAGCTTCTCACCATGGGTGTTTTCCAACTACAACTGGGAGGGAAGCCTGTAAGCAATGTTGTTCTAAAATCAATTCTTTTGCATCATTATGATGGTGACTAGTACGAAATGTACAAGTAATAGTAGTCATGATGTCGGTGGATTCCATCTATTAACAGGAACATTCTTCTTCATCATCTGGCTGAGAAGGATGACCTGAAAGAGATAAAAAGAAAACAAAGATTATCATCACCGTCTTGAAGGAGCCCAGGAAAGCTGACTTGCATTTTCTGGGGTCTCCAGAGTTTTAGGGCACTGACCTTTCTCTGCTCTTTACTTGTCACAAAAGGAAATGACAAAATAGATCTGATGAAAACTGCTTACAGCAACAACAAAGATGCAGTGAAACCTGGCTGCTCTTCAGCTGTATTAAGGCCACAGCCTCAAAGAGAATAGCACTGATATGTAATCTCCAAGCAGATGTGTGCTTTTGTCTTCTGTTCTGAATTAATTATTTTGCACGTCTTCATATTAATGCCTTTTTTTAGACACATCATCATATGTACTACATGCAACTAAAAAGCTGTTGAAGAAAATGGTGGTTGTGCCAAAATGCACCTACATCGCCAACAAGCTTCCACAAATGAGACTATAACTCAAGTATACTACAATACAATTGTGCTGAATAGTCAAAGTTCCCAATCCCTGTCATTTGTTACTATTACTACAGTACAAATGTACTATAAGGGACATAGAGGATCCAAGCCATTTATCAAAACTTTATTGTGTGCATGCTGCTGGACAGAAAACCATTTGGTCCAGACATATTGAAGCTTGAACAAATGGTTTTCCAATATAACAGGCAATATGCCGCTATTTTACCCACTCTTCATTCATTACTTTAGAATCGTTATAACCCTGCTATTTTTATCGAGAATGAACAGGAAGGTTTCCAAGGGACGCAGGTAAAACTTAATTACTGTTTCCTTTACTCGTAATCCCTGATACAGTATTCCCTGAGACTCCATTTCTGACATATCAAGACATGTCTTCATCTCAATCCCAGGACACTGACTATTGATTGGTTCTGCATAAATGCTGTCCTACTCTCCATCCCAGAGCAGTCTGACCCTTCCTTTGAAACAACTGTAACAAATCATTGTGACACATGGGGTGGACACCCTGGGTGGACAGACAATAGTCCAAATGGGGAGGGAGGATCATGATCTTATCATCAGCACCACAGGGACAAAATTAGTCATGTAAATTACTTCTGTTACTTTGTGTTCCAAATACTCTGGCTGTGTTTGTGCCATATGAATCAGGGTTTTTGTATTAATATGTAACAGGATTTTCTGACACAGTAATTATGAAAAACTCAAGAAGGTATGGTAATGTTGAACCATCTCAGTTCAGATGATTGATTACACAGTGACTATAGCCGGGTGGATACAATGGTCATAATGCTTAGTGTCACTTTATGAACCACAAAAATCCTACTTGAATGATAAGTGCAATGATAAAATAGATAATACATACAGATAGTATAATGCTATCAGATGCTAGCACTCTTTTAGTCTGGCTTGACTAACCCAATTCTTATACAACAGTATATCACACAGACTGTTTCGACTGCATTAGTGTCTTTTATCTGAATTAGAAAGATGCCACCGTGCTGTGAGTCATCAATAAGCTGTAAACAACTTAATTAAGGAGCAGCATATTTTTGGAACTTATTTAGAGAGGGAACAAATGATCTGTAGATTCTGTAGATGATTGTATCGGAAGTTTGGAACATACTTAATGTTTTGTGGGAAAAATTATAGCGTAGGACAAATGTCATGTGAAATGCAGCTTACTAACATCTGAATATTGATAAAGGGACAAAAACATTCCTACAATGTAACATTATGACATGTAAGTACTGTACTGTACATCTCCCAAGAGTAAAGCTATTAGATTTAAATGTAATACAGTACCTCCCTACAAAACCTCATTATTTACCATGCTTGTGACAGGCAATCCAACATGCCAGTATAACAGATAAGTGCATACAAAATTTGATATGCACAGCAAATGTACATGTATGGCTGATGATGCTAAAACATCACAGGAAGCAGCCCTACAGGTCCTGACTTCTAATGTTGTGATATGATTGCCTGTGGGCCCGGCTGCACACGGACAGATTGAAGATGAAAATGGGGGCAATTCGTCACTGACAGGATCTTTCTGTTAGCCAAAATGACCCAACTGGCCAAAATAATGCATTATCATGTTTCTCATATTAATCACAAGCTTTCAGATTTCTGTAGCAGAAGCAAAATGACCCTTCTCCCCATAAAAAAATGGACTACCGGTAACAAAAATTAATCCACCCCTGAAGCAGATACAAAAGTCTAAAATTTCTGTAGGATACAGATGATATCAAACAATCTATTGTCTCTGAATGCCCTGAATTCATGTAATAAAGATGTATTGTCTGAGTGGTCCTCCATGGACGCCATACTGGGTAATGCACAAATTACTTGCAACAGGCAGACACATACTGATCTACCTTTTAAATTAATAACTTCAGTTCTGCTGTAATATTTGTCACACTGACAGGCAATGACACACGTTGGCATTCAAGCTTAAGCCCTGATAAATACCAAACATGCTTTATTTTCTAAGAAGATAATTTCAAATTGATCGGAAACTGTCTTGCAGTTGTAAATGTTGCCTATTGATAACAATCATTGCCTTAAGATATGCTGATGAGGGAAAACGATTAACAAAAGGATCATTGGTAGGATCTTTATTGGAATACCTGATGAGGAATTGAGCTTTCACTAAAACTAATTGTTCTGGCTTTGAGGTAAAAGTGTAACATAGATTGGCTTGTTCTGCATGCAGAAGGTTTTCCCTGTCAATTGACAAGTCTGTATATCTTTGGGGCCAAGGGCAGGTGAATTGAAAGACTGAAATTGTTGAATGTCAGGAATGCAAGAAGTTCCTAAGGGCTACTCTGCAAGCAGAGGTTGGTTGGAAAGATTGTGACTTTCTTATCATTTGCCATGTTTTCTTTCCACCCACCCCACCAACTGTGCTGTGCATATGATAAGAAGGTCACAATCTTCCCCACCAACGTCTGCCTGGAGAGTACCAAAAGGCCTCCCAGAATATGTGAATTTCTCAAAGCTAATTCTAATGTAATAAACTGTTTTACCCATCATGCCTACATCTCCTAAAAAGGGATGGCTCTTGTGTTATATTTCATATCCAGAAAAAGTAATGAAATGCGACAAGGAGTATTAGCGGCACACATGTACACAAGAAATGGAAATTAGTCTTGAATTGCTAGCACCTCTTGGCTAAAGACACAACCAGAATACTAATAAGGCAGTATATATTTGATACTGTACCTCCACTGAACACAACACAATTGAAGAAATTAACATTTTGCCAGTCTTCTTGGTATCAATAGACCAACTGATGATAGATAATATTGAAATGCATGAAATTGGGAAAGAAAAACAGAATAATGCTATGAAACAAAAAATGCAGAATGTCATTTTAAGAAAAAACATTAAGCAAGAACATTATATTTTCAAATTTTTTTTGGTACCTGGCTTGATCTAATAAAGCACTCTATTTGATTTATCTTGCAGAGTGCCTGACTGTGGAATCCATATTAATGCCCAATGTCCAGGGGGATTTCAGCCATCTTTAGTAGTGGTCATTGATGGGGACAGTCCAGTAGACAGAGGGGGATGCATGTGCTGAAAGCTTATACCATATGGCTACAGAAAATGAAAATGTTTCCCTCATAGAAAAGATACATGATGATTAAAAAATCATATCCGTATTGTCATGACCAATATAATCTTACATCACATGTGTACAATCTGGAGAAGAATAAGACTCAGAGAGAGTAACTGTTTATTTTCAGCATATAGGTATACACAAGCATGGAAGTCTTCTGTGGAATGTGTGGATCTGATGTTTTCAAAACAGCATTATTCATCCAGAAACAAACAGCAGGAAGGAAATGGAAGGGAAAAATCACAGAACTGTGTCCAAGTTTTGGACAAACACACCTGTGCCATATTTAAAAAACAACTGTTATAGTTGTAGCATCTCTACCTGACATAGACCAGAATAGACCTCCCTGTTTCAACTATCATGGGCAGAACCAGAGAAAGGTTTGGGAGTTACAATCCCCTTCCATGCAAAATTAAATTTAGGCTTTTTTAGGTTGTAGATGTATATCAAATCCTCACTGTGCGAAATCCCGGCTTAACTGAACATGGCAACATGTTTACATGGAATGCTCAGTGAAATGTATCCATCATAACTATCACTTTACATTTTACATATGCATAGCAGTACAGCAAAACATGAAAATAGAGTGCTAGAATTTCAAACCTGTGTGACACCTATCAGATAATTTGTAAATTTGTAAGATGTACAGATTTGGCATTGTCTGTGTTTTGGGTGGTACGCTTGTTGCAGGTGTTAAAGCAACCCCAAGATGAGCCAAAACATGAGAAATAGCCATAACAATGGAGGTTGAGAGATTTGCTCCTTGCAGGCCAAACTAAGAAAGGAATGGAACCGTCATCTGTAGTC
Organism: Branchiostoma lanceolatum; assembly: GCA_035149815.1. Taxonomy (NCBI): domain Eukaryota; kingdom Metazoa; phylum Chordata; class Leptocardii; order Amphioxiformes; family Branchiostomatidae; genus Branchiostoma; species Branchiostoma lanceolatum. The sequence continues at coordinate 9,125,104 of CM068872.1, read as the reverse complement.
AAAATGCTATGCTGAAAATAACGACTCATTCTTTATCCGATTTAAACAGACAAACATAAATGAAGTTTCAGATAATAGGCAAAAATATACTACTTCTAATCCATAAGATTATTTTTGGACCTACATATGATAACATTGATCTTTTCTTCTTTCTTTGATGTGCCACTCTATGAGGAATGGTTTGTCCCTAAAATCACCAGGTAGGTCATGGTTTTACCTGACCCTGTCATGAACTATGCAGCGCCATTCCCCTCAATTCTGACTTAAGTAGGCCCCAGGCCGTTCTCCCTAGCACCGACCACCATGAAACATTAATGTCCACCCCTAAAACTGCCTCTGCATACAGATTGGACCAGCTCGCGGCAAGCCATTTTACCTGCACAATCGCTCCTCCTAACTATACATCATGGCTGTGGCTGCAATCACGTAGACAACAATTTCGATTATAGACGTCATTTGCTGCTATCAGGGCCTGATTCTTTGCAGCAAATTTTTCAGTAAATGAGTTTCAATAGCTTTACAAAAGGCCAGGTTGAGCCATAAGTAGGTTAAAAGCTGATTGGGGAGTACAAATCTCTCCCCAAAGGTTTGACTGATTGGTCTGAGGCCTTAAAAAGAAAGGCAGAAATGGCAGGTAGGCAGGGTGATTGACAGGGGCGGGCCAGCCTTGTTGTTGCTATGCAAAATACCCGGTCAAGGTAGGCTTCATGGCGCAGCACCCAGCCTTGAAATGATTTTTGAAAATCCTCAATTGTGCATGATATCACCACAAAATATCAGATATGCACCAAAACAGCCAAAATAAGCAGATTTCTGGTTAAGCAATTAAATTCATGGATCAATGAAAATATGGTTAATGCTTTCACATCACATGTGTAGGGGCCACATAATAAAACATCAGGTGTTTTCCTGTTATTGACAAAATGAGTCTTGACCTGAAACAAATGATTAATGATCACCGAGTGGCCATGACCCAGAACTTGCTTCCTTGTAGCGGAAAAATCGATACATGTAGATTACCATGCCATAACTTTACCCGTGACCTAGCAAGAATTGGATTGGCTGGAACAGTTCTCTCGCCAGTATCTATCAAAAGGGCAGACATTTATTGTCTCCCACAAACCAAGGAGGTTTTAAAACCTCCTTGCACAAAACATCCTTAATCAACTGTTCAAGGCTGAAAAAGGTGCAATCACAATCGTCCGTGTGTAATAACAGCAAAAAACATCTTAGAATTTTTCCTGCAATGCACTCATCAACGTTTTGAAGGAAAACGTCTATTTAGAATGCAAATTTTTACAAGTGAAGCTTGTTTTCATTATGTGCAGTATCAATCGTTTTTGCAGATGTACACGGATGCATAAAAAGCTTCTTTCCTTTATGCCTTATCGTTCAGACCACCTGTTAAATAGGCTGCTATTCTGAGAGCTCTGAATCTGATGTCTCCTGAACGGTGCCAGGGGCAGTGCTACACATTTGGACTGTTCCATATGGCATGGTGGGAGGGGAAAATACTGAGCACATCATTTCCATTCCCTCCCCCTTAAGATCTATAAGTGTTCCAACCCAAACAAGTAGTAAAATAAAAGTGGATCAATGTATTATCTATCAAATATAACTTAGCTGTAAAACACTGATTGAATAAATGATAAGTGGGTTATGAGAGGCCATTCAAAGCTTTTGGAATAATAGATTATAAATCTCTAAAATTCATGTACAAGACTGGAACACTTTGAAATCATAACAGCCTTGTACAATGATACTAACATTATGTGACTGTCCCATCAGGTAAACATGATTCCAGATCATAGGCTGCTTTGAATTTCAGACATTAGCTTGATTGACAAAGCAAAGGACTTTGTACGGATACACTATAAGAATTTTGCATAATATACATACATGTACTACATGTACCAATAAAAAGTGCAGGTGATGGAGCACAACCCATTTCCTCTGTTTATAATGTACCCTTTGCACCTATTCAACACACATTTACATGAAAAATAGTGCCATCCAACCTCAATCCTGAGCTCGTCAAACACTATTGGGTACTGCTTGCACCGGTAATTAGTTTTATGGTTTTAATCTTCCATGGGCAGTTCGTGGGTCATTGACATTCAATCTACCATCCATGCCACAGCAGGCCGGGAAATTCTTTGCTGTCGTTTCAAAGTCTGAATGCTAACAATCAAACTGTTTATATCTTCTGAAAAACCAAGGAGGTTTTATATAAAACCTCCTTGGAAAAACCAAGGAGGTTAAACTCCTTGGAAAAACTAAGGACATTATACAGGAAAATACTTGTAAAAACAGAACGCTTTTTCTGTGCAAATTAAAGCCTTACACTTGACTCATCAGTGTCACTCAGATTGTTGACGAATTTGATATTAAGGAAATAAAGGGAGGGAACCGGTGGTCTTTACTTGAAATAAGTGTAAAATGTATAAAGGCAATTCATACTCTACAACTGGATACAATTCAGAGACTTAAAAATTCCGGACGTTTCGAGTGACATCCATCACTCTTCTTCAGCGTCACTAAAATGTACTGCCACATCACATCTTGCCTCATAAGCCACAAAAACAACAGGTCAATAGCTAACGGGGGGCGCCCGAACATCGCATGCGCCCTAACATCGCATGGATTTTTTACTGATCTTATTTTGCATAAGTACGCCGTGTTTGTGTCCAATGACTAAGCTGATAAGGAAGGTAAATAACCCAAGTTCATGCACATAATTGTCATTTACATTCAAAACATATGTGTACATATTCATTTCTTGTTTTGTCGAAAAGTAGCATTTTGACAATAATGATGGTAGCGCTAAGTAGAGGGTCACTGCGTAGCTAGACGGCCCGGCACCTAAATATACGACCTGTGCCAAGCAGATACATAAGTCACACAGCTATCATACACATAAGAAAAATAACTTCATAAGACACTAAAAATTTGGGTCTTTAAGTGTTTGTTGAGAAGAAAACCGACCAAAGAAAAACAACGTCAACATTGCTGTCGTCTGACGACGTTGTTTTCCCGCCATTTTTTGGGGCCGCGATGGTGGCGGAACGATTCAACGCACAGTTTTGTTACGCTCTAACATGTGATTGGTACCATCTATGAAAAGGAAACTGAATACAGAGATGGCAAATATATTTCCCAATAAGTAGACGGAGTATTGTTGATGTAAGCTGTGTTGTTTTTTCGTAATGATTTCGTAAGTCGGGCCGCATTCAATACGTACGTCGGGCCGCGTAGTAGCCTATTTCCCGTGGAAACATGAGCTGGGATGCGCTAGATATAGCCCTTCTCACATGACGTGAGAAGTGCACACAGTCAAAATTTTCCGGTCAAAAGAAAGCTAGAATATAGCAGACTTCAAGCCTTATTTACATTTCCCTAACTTCATCACCAACTTCCGAAGAGAGCAAAATTACCAAAGCGTACTAAGTTAGGCACACTATCTGGCGTAGCACTAAATCAGAAGGTGCATTCGTGAAAACGTCTCACAGCGTCTTCCGCATGTAACGCGGAGCATGAAGGGCCCAATGAACAGTATAAATACATTTCTTGTCCAAGTATGGTCTTTAGATGAATGTGTTCAAAATTCATTCATTAAAACATGACCATTCTCTGGCAACCAGCAATGGAGCGCCGTGACTTCCAGCGCGTAAAAAAACGTCCGATGGTTGGGCACCCCCCGTTATCACACATGGAGGATGGAAAAGCAGCAATGTTGCACTGCTCATGGATGCCATCTATCAGTATACCTCAATATTGCAACTTTACAACAGGCATTACATTTCATCCTACATCAATTTGTAACCATGGTAGCAACAGGACAATTCCGACAATTCCATGGAATAAATTGAAAACATCATAAAATCACCAAATAAATCACCTCATGCTCCATTTCTTAATGTGTACTACATGTACCTATCCCCCAGAATAGCCAAACAAAGGGACAAAACAACATAAAACATAACATTTTAAAAGTACCTCATAATATTGCTGTACTGTGACTGTGCTATAGTTGCTTGGCAAGGTAACCTTTGCCGATATTGCCAAAGGCCTGTGCCAGTTTTCCTACGGTGGCTTGCTTGCCATTCTGCTGTTTCCACTTTATCAACATCTGGTAGGTGATTTCCAGCAGACCCTCATGGTGGTAGTCATACTGCACCTGTACGGTAGGACAATTTGTGACTCTTCAAATACAGTTGAATGTCACAAGGAAAAAGATCAGATTTTAACTGTTGTAAGTTTACATGTGATAAGAAGTTGAATATAAATACTTTGAAGTACAACTTTTGTCTAACCTGATCAATCTGTGGTTCTGTCAGGTCCAGTTCACGTGCCAGCTTTTTCCACTCCCTACCAATGTCGGCTGAAACTGCCTGCAAGATCTTATTGGTCACTGGCCTTCCTGGTTCTGATGGAGGTAACAAGCAGTCAGACAAACCCTTCAACTGTATTATCAAGATTCTGCACAGTAATACCATCACTTGTTACTTATTTTCATCTATCCCTGAGCTCAGCGATGAGGACTACAATACGATTGTTAGCATGTGATACAAGATTTTCTAAAATTCACCACTGTTAGCTGTTTTACAAATAAGAATATATTTTTCTAGTACATTAATTGTGCTTAAAAGTCAATGTTGCAGTAAAAAAGGGAATAGATAAAGCAGATATTTATGAAAAACAACATCAAAACAGACAAAATTATGTAAATTAACTTAATAAGTATATTTATCACTTTAAGACATACCTGAAACTTGAGGTGCTGAGTTTTTTGGCACTGGGGTGTCTTTCCTTTTAGCACTGGAAGGCTGGGTAGTATGATTAACATTGATAGTATTACTGTTCCCAATGATGACATTCTGGCAGCCCTGCATGTTGATGTTCGTTCCTGTTCCTAAGCCTGTACAACAAAATTATGGTATTATCAATTCTTTATTACTTAAAATTCCCAATAATTTCTTAAATGTTTCTCTGTCAGTCAGTCTAAAAGATATAATGATATAAACTGCTCAAACAGTTCTTGAATGTAAGAACATAACAACATCTCACTGCACGAAATGGCCTCGTATCCCGGCGTATACGTACAGGGATTCCTCCGGAAATATTCCATATCCCGGTGCGGATTTAGCGTATCCGTTGGTTACGTTGTATCCGCCTGTATCCGTCAGTATCCGTCAGTATCCGCTAAGAATACAAAAAAATCCCTGTACGTATACGCCGGGATACGAGGCCATTTCATGCAGTGTCTGTAAGAACACCTAATTTTGTATTTTGAAATTCATGATAAAGTGGTTTGATACCATTACCTGGAATATTGTGGGTCCCCTGGGGTTCACCACCACCCCATGGGCCCCCTGCCGGTGGCGGCTGGTACTGACCCCCCTGGGCAGACTGCTGTGGCTGGTGCTGACCCCCCTGTGCAGACTGCTGTGGCTGGTGCTGACCCCCCTGTGCAGACTCTGGTGGGTGATGATGGGCAGACTGTACTTGAATGGGCACAGCTTCATCCAGCTGAGGCGCGGCCCCGCCAGTGTAGTGCCTGACCATATCCTCAAGCTTTAGGTCAGCCAGTTTAGCTTGTGCCCACGAGACACTCGAACTTGACCCCTGTCAAAACAGAGAGTGACAGACACCTTGTGATTAGTCTCTACCAAAACTTTCAACAAACAGAGCCTAGATGCATATCTACTGTTTCAGCAATGCTATACCAAACTTTCCAGTATATGATAAAATATTGAAAATTAAAGTGAATTTAAGGATGAACTTGAGTAGATCTATACTTACAGCAGTATTATTACTTGATGATCCACTCTGTAAGGCACTTATGGCAGCAGGAACCTCTTGCTTGTACCTTTGGTAGATCGGGTCTATTCTATCTACACAATCTGTGGCAATACACATACATCAAACTATTAACAGTTACACAGACTTTTCATCACAGTGACCTATAAAGTAGACCTTAAAGTATGATATAGGTGCTATTGAATCAGGTACAGTACTGTAGCTTGATAAGAAACTTGACTAGTTTCATATTTCAAGGGTGCAAAGTGTTTCATCATACACAAATTGGGCCCTAATGTAAATTTTCACTTTTCAACGTTTTTTATTCTTTTTTTTGGGATTCACCTTTGAAGCTAGGTCTGTCATCAGGCTTCTGTGACCAGCATTTTCTCATCAGGCGAGCAAAGTCAGCACATTCTTGGGGTTCTGTTGGAATGAGCTTCTCATCTGGTCTTTGTCCAGCAATCACAGCAATCTCAATATGTGTTGAGTTATGAGCATCTGAAACACACACAAGACATGCTTATGACATGCATATGGTGCTTACAAACAAAAAGCACAATTGTAAGATATGATACTCCACTACATGATTAACTTTTTAAGAAACACATCTTTAGTTTAGTGGAAGGGATGCCATCTTTAACTGGTTGAGCTGCTTGAACATGAGAACCTTTGATACTTGGTACATTTGATAAACTTTTTGGCCTTTCAAATTTATAATAAGATAATTATAAAACTTACACTCAAATGGTTGTTTCCTTGTCAGGATCTCCCACAGTACAACACCATAGCTGTAACATGAAGAAGATAGCTGTTAATGAATAAAAAAGTGAAAGCGAAAGTGAAATACTAGCTACAAGGTCTAATTTGGATTACTTTCCTTAGACCAAGGCATGCCTAACCTGCATGTACATCAGAATATCATGTAAATCTATCCATACCTTTTCTGTGTGGAAAAGACAAACAACACTGAGATGCAATCTCAATTGTGAAAAATAATAATATGCAAGGCTACTAGATGAACTGTTAAATCAATACTGAAAGATATGATTATAGTACAAACCTGTAAACATCCCAGGGAGTGTCAGGTTTACAGTTGATATCTTCCCAGGACTCTGGGGGAATGTGTGTTGATGTACCCCCTGCCTCGCCTTGATTAGCTATAGATGTCACACCAGTGACGCTCTTCCATTTGGAAAGTCCAAAATCTGTAATCTGCACAAGAAATAGAATCCACATTTCAATCCCAAACCCTATAGACATAAAGGGATGAAATAAAGTAAGGTTTAAAAGTTGACTAACTTTCCTAGAAATTATTGCTAAACAATTAATGTAATGAAGACATCTTTTTGTGTTACCATTGTGAGGTACCTGTATACAATTAGATACAGGCACTTCTAGCAAGACTAGAAATAATGTTGTAACTGCTTCATCTCACACACTTCACAAGTGTTTTGTCACCTTAACATGGTATTCTTCATCCAACAAGATGTTCTCAGACTTAAGGTCACAGTGCAGAATCCTGGGTGCCAGGTTGTGTAAGTAGTTCATCCCTACTGCGGTCTCAAAGGCTATTCTCCACCTAAGCGGCCAGGGGATGTCCACCCCCAGCAGGGACTTCAGGCTGCCGTTCTCCGCCAGGTCCATGATGAGGCAGTAGAATGTAGGCTCGACACACATCCCGTAGAAGTGGACTACATACTTGAATCTTGCAGCCTCCAGTTTTTCTGCTTCAAGGTAGAGGTCTTTCTGTTGCCTAAAGAATAATAGAATTCACATTACAAAAGTTTGTCAACTAGTACAACTGTAGTATTCACATGGCTCTCAGACCTTTTTAAAGTCAATAAAATCATTAATTTCCTATACGTCATTACTGTAAATGCCTTAAAGTAAGACTCAAGATGATTGAATTTCACGTTAAGGAGAAAATAGAGTTTTGCTATAATGATTATTTTTGTAGTGGATTTAAGTGTGTGGAGAAATGATCACTGCAAAAACTGTGAACATAAAATCACTGGAAAAATTCAAGAATCACCAAATCTCTATCATAGACATTGTGTTTCATAGCATCAGCATACAGTTTCATACCTGAATTTTTTGTATAACAGTTTCTGTTGATTATAATGATAGACTTACTTTTCAGTCATAGTCTGCTTGGAGCAAACACACTTGACTGCAACATCCAGGCTCCAGTCAGCATGCCTGGCTCTTATAACGAAGCCAAAGCCTCCACTCCCAAGCAGAGCATTGTCATAAATCTTCAGTTTTTCTTTACCAATTACACTGAAACGGCTCTTTGCATCCATTCTGCTGAAGGTAATGTATTGTATAGTTTAATAGTATGTTAGCATAGAATATTCTACAAAATAAATTTACTTTTGAACCATGGGCAGCAAAGGCAAATTTCAGTCTTTACAGAGTAGGTGAAATGAGGTGTATTATATAAGCTTATTTTGGCAGCATGATGAGGACAAAATTATCACTTATGGCTTCACTTGTGGGGATTATAGCATCGATGTGTAACGTTAACGTTAATTCTATTGACAGAAGAATGTCACAATTAAAACTTCATGATATCAAAATGCGCCAAATCTTTAACTAGGCTTAACTACTCAATGTTCCCAACAACCAAAGAACTAAATCAAAGCTAAAGCAATGGCACTTGACTTGAAGTTATCACAACCTAAACTTTAAAAGTGAAAGTTCGGTTACGTTGGACACGTTTACCTAAGATGCGTTAATAATCATTGTAATCTATGACACCATATTCAACTGCACAGTTCTGTGGTGCTCCCAAGGCAGTTACAATATTGTAGCTACGTGGAGAAAAGTCACCTGTACTCCTCATCTATGATGACAGTTGAAAACTTCTCCAGAACTGTCTCCTACTCACTACACTTCATGTACCCGGAAGTAAAAAGTAAAGCTTTTGGACTGTGCTAAACCGTTATAGGAGGTACCATATTACTGACCCGCACTTCCATTGACTACACTTCATTGGTACGTAGCATCTTATCAACGTATTGTCTCGAAAAAAAGTATTATCATTTATCATGTTAGTGGATGTATCGAGTTCTAACGATATTTGATATTGTATTGATCAAAGCAAGCTCCCCTTTTTTCAAAAAGTGGTACTGTCCGGAAAGAGAACCCAAGGAGCATTGCGATCCAAGATGGCTACCTGGAGGAGTGTGACATGCGTCCTTCGAGGGAAAATGCGAGGTTTGTCGCTCTAAGGAATGATTTCATCACGTTATGAGCATTCTTAAATGTTGCGTGTGTTTCACGTATCATATTAAATGTCTACAAAGCATGTTATTTGCACGTATCCTTTGTGTTTTCGGCCTGATACCCGTCGCCCGGCGTCTGCCATGCATCCTTCTGGGGTCACAGACGGCCATGTCACTCTTGATCTTCTTGTTCTTCTTCATTGTACATCTTGTACAATGTAATATGAGCTAAAAGAAAAACCTTCTAGTATAGTGGTTGAGTCGTCATGGTTTTGGATGGAAATTCACAACAGTTACTGATAAACCTTGTGACCCTTCATAAATCTTATAAAAAGTTCATATTTGGCTTTAGAATGAGGCTGTGACAGAGGAAAAACTCTACTTCACAAAATTTATCCCTCAAAACGCATGAAATAATGTCTCATTGGGTTATGAATTTACAAATTTTCCGGGAGAACATGCCGGACTCCCTACTCTGGTCACTCCATGCGTGACTTGCACCGTGTAAAGTTGGCCTTCTGTACCTGACCCCTATGCTGTGAAAAAATCCTGGTGAGAACACTGCAGTACAAAGATTTAAAATGAAAATTTGTGCCTTTTTTTTTTTTTTGTCCAAACAGAGAGCTGGGCATATGGAGTACAATCCCAACACCTGTACAGGTGTCTCAACACCTCAGCTCACCTGAGTGCAGGAGAAACCTGGAGAGAGAGGTAATATGTCCTTTCACAGATTCAACTAGGCATAAGCAGGTCAGAGGTGAAGGTCCCTGTGACATAAACAAAACTGGACATTTTTATGCAAACAAGACCGATGGAAGCAAATATTCATCATGTATAAAGCATGGTGGTGACAAGAACTGTTTACCAGTCAGGGGCCTACACCTTCAACCTGCACATGTGCAGTTCCAACTGTGGAAGGGCTTTTTCTCATTATGAGTGGCAAATCATTATTAGGATCATCTGTATTCCAACAACATTGGGCTTGTCAATAAAGGAAAGTTACAGTAAGAGTAATGTTGAAGATAATTTTCCATACCTAACACATCTTTATTTTGTTACAAAGTATTGTTGCCAAGTTGCAGTGCTGGTGTCATTTAGAAACCCTCAGTTTTTTAATTGGAAAGTATAGTATACACATGTACAGTAGTAGTATTCAAGCCGCAAAATTGAAATTGCTCAGCTGTAGTATATTTTAATAATTTTGTAACATTTAGCATCACAGGAAAAATAACTTGAATTTCTCGATTGTATCTCACACAGCTATGGTTTACCAACCCGTAAGACCGATTATGGGCCTCTCACCGACTTACCAGACTGGACATTTGCTGGTAAGAATATTGATGTTACTACTCTTATCATGTACTTTTTAATGCAATGTAACATTATCATTCATAAAAAAGTCATTATTATAAACAACACTGTCTTGAACACATAACCACTAGTAGAGTCCATTCCAAGTCACCGCGAGGGTTGCTATTGTCATAATTTAGAACTATTTTCAAGTTATTGTTATTATTTGTGTAAGAGATTTGATACTTTTGAAATGTTTTGAATGTGATTTCAACTTTCTAAATATTTCTTAAGTTTTCTAAAACTTTAGAAATATTCATGATGTAGAATATGATATTTACAATGGTTTCTAAATAATGGTAACAGCATTCTACCATTATTTACAATTTCTTACCATTTTCTACCATTATTTGTAACATCTCTATAAATAGGTCAGAGGGCTGGGAAGAAAGTAATTCACACCTCCTTGCGAAGTTTAGGGAAGAATGCCCTCCACAAAGGACCCAACAGTGTCCTGCAGTGAAGTCTAAATATGTACAAAGGCAGACAGAAGGGCCAGATTAGCACCTACTTTTATGGGGGCAATCACCATTCTACCATTGTTAACCATTTTCTACCATTTCTTGTTAATATTTCTAAAAGTTAAATAATCACATAGATGTTTAGAAATTATTACAAATAAGGAGGTTTTTGTGCAGTTACTTTCAAAATATTTCTATATTATCTGATTAAATTCAAATAAATTCATATTTTTGTATTTGATCTTTTAGAAAAATTTAAAACTATTGTCAGTCAGATATTCTTTTATTAGAAATTTTTCAAAATGATTACAAATATTATTATAAAACCCTCACGGTGACTCGGAATGGACTCTACTTCAGCCATGAAACAAAGGTCATCTTGAATGTTTTATTGCGTAGGACTCAAAAGCAAGGTTTGGAGTTATCTGTCCCTAATGCAATTCCTATTGTTATAGATGGCAGACCTGCACCGATGGGGACCAGACAGCTGAAACGGTTGAAAGAGCGAAGAGAACTTGCTGTAAGTTCAGCTCAAATCATGCACAGTATGCGCACCGGTAACTTGTACCACTGATGCATACAGATACCATATTTAGAATATTAAGTTTAATTTGCTTCCAACACACCATGACCTCCACATTTACCAAGTTTTTTTTAAATGAAAAAAAAAACACACACCTGAAAACTGAGTCTAGAAGTACTCTTCATCTACATGTAGAACAATATCATTTATTCTTGATTTTGATAATGAGTTTGAAATACATTCTCTTCATCTCTTGCAGGCCAGAGTAGTAAGTCTCCTGGAGGAGGTTGAAGAAGGGAAGCAGGGTTATCTACAGCAGATAGAACAGGAGGCTGAAAAGGTTGCTGAGAAAGAGAGGAGACGGCTCAAGCCCAAGGGGAAACAGTTGTTACAGAAATCTAAACAAAAACACAAGAATGAGTTATGATATCTACAATATGTGAAGTACTTAAGTTTTACAAACTATCATTCTTCAAGTAAGGACCCTTTATTAGCAATTAGGAAAGGTTAATGTTATGGGCAATTAGAACTGCATTGACAAACTATCCATTCTAGTTTCAAGACTTGTCTAATTTCAAGATGTACAGATCTGATATGCTTGTCCAATAACAATAGTTTTCACAAGAATCTTCAACTGGCCAATTGACTGTACTAAATATGTTATTCTCCGAGAGCAGTGCACAAAGGCTAACATACTGTGATATCCCATTCATAGTTACACTTGACTTATATTTTATGACATCCAAATCCACAAGAATTGTCAAAAATACTGTTATGTTTATAGCATGTTTGTATGCAAGTATGATTAATTTTCATTCCTTTCAATAGTAGCAACAAATAAATCTTAAAACAGGAATTTTGAGTTCTATGTTTGGTGTATGTGTAGTGGCTCCCTAACTATATTTAAAGTAACTGCAGTACTATATATAAACTCAAAATATTCCATTATACTCCTTCGCTGTACTATAGATCCAAAAATACATCTAGTTTGCAATGCAGCAACTTCTGGAAAAGCTCTCAGTCTTCTGTGTTTACTCTCACTGTTATCAGTTTGCTGCCTGTCAAAATAAACAACCGCTCATTCGAAACCTGGAATCCCATAATATTCTCAACTGAATCTAGGGCAACCACCTGCTGCTTGGCAATCTGACCTATGACCCGTCCGCTTTTCCTGTTTCGCACAGGGCTGGCAGTTGGGGTGGGTTGGCGATACACATACACGTGCCTCAGGCAGTCGCACAGTGAGGCATAGGAAAAGTTAGGCGCACACTTGGCAAACTTCATGTCTTGCTTAGAAGCCTGGACATAGCCTAGTGCGTTGAAAGTAGCTATATGTGTGAAGGGGGTGTCAGAGTTGTCGGACGAAGACTTGGGCTGCCAGATGAGGGCATCGACATCATGCCGCAGACATAGACACGGTGCCTCTCCAGCATCTATCTGTATGTTAAACAGGGACTGATGACTGGACAAACTCGCCTGCATGGAGCAAAAGTTAGACACAAGTGAACACAAAGTCTCAATCATTTTGATGTAGTTAGAGTGGCACTTTGATTTGTCTGATAGTTTAGTAATCATTAATAAATGGATTTTCCAGATTTACATGAATGGAAAGGATTTTCTAGAAGATTAAAAAAGTTAGTATGATAAAGGAATATGTGACAATAGAAGACCCAGTAGCACAATCTTACAGCATGTGTATTCCTGTGGGTTTCACCATCCAGTCGCACCAGCATAGCCGAGTCCTCCGGGAAGGCATCACACTCCTCCAGCTCCTGGGTGTTGTATGGCTTCTTGTCTGGGTCAGGGTTGGGATTCTAATGGTAATGAAGAAGGGATATTTGCTTGTAATGCCTGACAATTTACTGCTCAGAGTTAGCCCTGACAAAGAGCTAGCTAGGTAATAGTCTTGTCGCTACAATTCCGTCCATACAAAAAAAAACGATGACAGCAAAAGCATATACAATGTAATGGTGCTTTGTAACATGTCAATCTTTATCTGTGCCAGGAATAATACTTTACCATCTGATCAGATGTTAACCCGCTCAGTCGTTCATTCATCTCTGCTGCCTGATCAGGATCAAGTGTGAGCTGCCCCCTAGTGTCCCCCATTACAACTGCAGGCCACATTGGTCCCTCTTCCCTTTTCTGCAGCACAAGTTCCAGTCTGAAACAGGTGATAGCATATCTTGTAATTTTACATTGATAGAAAGATACCTAGATTCAAAGGAAATGCCTTTTTTTCCTGAAAGGGGAGCGAATTACCTTGAATAGATAATGACAACACAAAAACTCCACACAAAAAGTATTATACTCACTCTTGTCCATCAAGTGTCCATGTGCTTGCCTCAACATCCACAGCGCCACAAAGTTCACCATTCAACAATGGTTCCCTGTTCTTCACACCATATTTTATTCTCTTGGTCTCCAATACCAGCTCTATGTCTGACTTGATGGTCCCCTCGTCAACCGTGAACTTCACACTCACATCTTCTGTTGTCTGACCCCAGAGGTAGGCTGGTTGCTTGGCTGAAGTGAAAATAGTGAAATATAAGGATGTAGAAACAACAGTCATTCTGACAACCTTACACTCTTAAGTTAGAGAGTAACTTTGCAAAATGTTAATCACTCTCATACTTATACATGCACAATCCAATTTACAACGCGGTGTTTGGAGCATAAATGTAACTTTCAAGCTATTTTCATTTTATTTTTACAGTTTCATTCATTTAATGCCTCTTGTGCGTTATAAAGGGAAAGCTTCTCAATGTCTTCAGTCAAGTACAAGATTGCATTACCTGCTTGAGATTCTCCATTTGAGCTGTCCTCCTCCATCTCCACATCCTTGGCTGTGTCTGACACCATCTTGAATGGTTTGTCACTGGCGATGAAGAGCCCCCTGCCTCCACGCTCTATAGCTGCATACTGGGGCGAAGTCTTCCCCTGAACCTGCCTCACCCGCTCAACTTTGAACCCACCAGATGTCCCTGTGGCAAGAGAGTGTATGAAATGAAGTACACATGTACCAAGGTTTGATAATGTCATGATATGTTACAGTTGTGTAACTGTAGATATCCTTACAATGTAAAATCAGACCTTACCATCCTGTTTGGCCAGTGTAACCCACTCCAGCACCACTGTGAAGTCAGTCTTGTGTTCTTGAGGCACTTTGTCCATGTGTAGCAAGAGGGCCTCGATGTGCAGCACATTGTGGGAAATGTCAACCAGCGAGTGTAGGAGGGTGAAAGGTTGCTTATCACACAACTCCTCAGAGAAGACTATCTGTGGGATGAAAAGAATGGCGAATATAATCACTATAACAGTTTTTGATTTGAATGTCATTATTGTTCATAGCACCTTTCACTGCAAGCATTGAATCTCTAACATACAGACACCATTTCTATAGTGCTAAATGCAGTAATAGTGAGCTGATGAAAATCTGTTATAGCCAAGTCAATGAACATCACACACATTTGAAATTCAATGCACAGTAGCAGCAGCAGTATTCTACCTTCCATGGCTCCTCCTGTGATGTGCCCCTGTTGTGGGTTTGAATGACCAGGAGTTTCCCAGCCCCATCTGCGAGAACGCACCAGCCACGAGACGGGAAGTGCAGGGTGATGTTGTGTCTCACACCTTGTGGTTCATCACATGGAATCTGCAGTACTGGTCTGGGAGGGTTGATCTGGGTGTCCTGAACACATGAAAAACAGCCAATTTATAGATGCAATTTATAAGCAATAGGAATATGTAACTAATTCATATAGACATTGGCACACATGTGGTCAAAGATCTGTCTTGAATACAGATGTCACAGTAGAGTACTGAGTAGAGTTCATTTGGCCAGGTAGGAATTCTGGTTTTCACATAGTACTTAGTACTACTACTAGTATGATAGTACATACCATATATTATCTGAATGTTTACATACACATGTACTTGTAAATATCCCTTCACTAAATGTGCTATTCATTGTAACGTTATGTTTCTCACCAGTATGATTTTGATCTGCTGCACAGTGTGTTTGTTGTCCACATAGTACACACAGTCAGGGTTCCACTGGTCCAGGGTTAGGTGGTTGTGCATCCCAAAGGCCCGGATGTGCTGGTACGTGTACTCCTCATCATCTAGCTTTACATCATGGATACCTGTATGTGTTACAGATGTCAATACTAACGTTACTATGTCTGTCAATACAATGGTATGAGTATGGGACCACAAGAAAACTGGAATAAAAATATATTTTCTTTGCACCTTACAAATCTTTGGATGTTATCAAGGTTTTGACTCCAACTCCTAACCATATGCATAAATTTTTACTGAATACTGTAATATTTTTGGTCCTACCTGTATTTAGAGACACAGTGTACTGAGGGAGTGGTTCCAAAGACAGTTTATATCCATCAAAATTGGCATCGATGAGAGTTCGGTCTGGCTTCAGCGTGTGAGTTGCGTGTACAGTCGCCATGTTGGGTCAACACGAAGAGCGGGAGGAAATATTAACGCGACAATGGCTTCAAAGATTTTTGTTTAAAGAGACCAAAGACCACGAAAGCAAAATCTATTATACACCGTCGGCTTATATAATAAATTTAACTTGTGTTGGAAACATTTTATTGGATATAATAGCTAGACAATTCACTACCATCTCATTATATGTTAGAAGATCATTCCTGTAGTTTCGGTGGTTAGGTCATCAAATTTCTGGGACCAACCTTTGTGCTGAGAGGGATGGTGGACTGTCTAGCACCGTTGTATTATTCAAGTCATTAGATCCATAAAGATTATATAAGAGTGTTGCTAAAAATAATCTACTACAAAATAAACATCTGTTGTTATTCTCGTATTTTCTTCTGTTTTAATCTCAATTTTAGTTTATACAAGTAAATTTAATCCCCCCTACATATATGGTAGAATCTGCTGGCCTCGTTTTCGCCCATGACTCATTCGGGGATTTCCAGATGTATTTTGACCAGATGAACTGGGTGCTTACACGCAGTAGGAGGAACCGACGGAACAAGGCAAGTGTTTTAAGAATTTCCCATAGAATACTGAACCTAACAGCTTCCATGTGCTTTGTGTTTAGACCAGCATTAGTTGATTTCTTGAATTGTTATTGTCAATTTCATATCGGAGGTTTAATAAAAAAGAAGTTCCTTCCGCTTCCTTTCACTTTTGGAGTGAGCAATATGCGATTGCACTGGAGAGCTGTGCATGCATGACGTTATTCTCATGTGATTCTAGAAAAGTGTAGAGTAGAGTAGAATAGAGTAGAGTAGAGTAGAGTAGAGTAGAGTAGAGTAGAGTAGAGTAGAGTAGAGTAGAGTAGAGTAGAGTAGAGTAGAGTAGAGTATGGAGAGTAAAGTAGAGTAGAGTAGAGTGGAGTAGAGTAGAGTGGAGTAGAGTAGAGTAGAGTAGAGTAGAGTAGAGTAGAGTAGAGTAGAGTAGAGTAGAGTAGAATAGAGTAGGGTAGAGTAGAGTAGAGTAGAGTAGAGTAGAGTATGGAGAGTAAAGTAGAGTAGAGTAGAGTGGAGTAGAGTAGAGTGGAGTAGAGTAGAGTAGAGTAGAGTAGAGTAGAGTAGAGTAGAGTAGAGTAGAGTAGAGTAGAGTAGAATAGAGTAGGGTAGAGTAGAGTAGAGTAGAGTAGAGTAGAGTAGAGTAGAGTAGAGTAGAGTAGGGTAGGATAGAGTAAAGTAGAGTAGGGCAGGGTAGAGTAGAGTAGAGTAGAAATTATCAAGGAGGTTTAATCAAAGAGTAGAGTAGAGTAGAGTAGAGTAGAGTAGAGTAGAGTAGAGTAGAGTAGAGTAGAGTAGAGTAGAATAGAGTAGGGTAGAGTAGAGTAGAGTAGAGTAGAGTAGAGTATGGAGAGTAAAGTAGAGTAGAGTAGAGTGGAGTAGAGTAGAGTATGGAGAGTAAAGTAGAGTAGAGTGGAGTAGAGTAGAGTAGAGTAAAGTAGAGTAGAGTAGAGTAGAGTAGAGTAGAGTAGAGTAGAGTAGAGTAGGGTAGGATAGAGTAAAGTAGAGTAGGGCAGGGTAGAGTAGAGTAGAGTAGAAATTATCAAGGAGGTTTAATCAAAGAGTAGAGTAGAGTAGAGTAGAGTAGAGTAGAGTAGAGTAGAGTAGAATAGAGTAGAGTAGAGTAGAGTAAAGTATGGAGAGTAAAGTAGAGTAGAGTAGAGTGGAGTAGAGTAGAGTGGAGTAGAGTAGAGTAGAATAGAGTAGGGTAGGGTAGGGTAAAGTAGAGTAGAGTAGAGTAGAGTAGATTAGAGTAGAGTAGAGTAGAGTAGAGTAGAGTAGAGTAGAGTAGAGTAGAGTAGAGTAGAGTAGAGTAGAATAGAGTAGAGTTTTCACTCTAACAGAGGAGTGCTGCTTAGTAACCTATCAAGATCAAGAAGAAGATCCCATCTGATGTTAAGTTGTTTACGTTTCACCTATGTCGACTAGGTATATGTCTCATGATCGAGTCAACATGGTGTTACCAAATACCAGACACACGCCAGAGTTCAGGCACATGAAGGGAGCCGATGTCGAAAAAGGGGTGCTGCTCGGAAAAGGTGCTTTTGGAGCAGTCTACAAGGCCAATCACAGGGAATATGGCGAGGTGGCACTGAAGGTTGTCAGCACCGAAGCTGTCATAGACGAGGAGTGAGTCTTACTTTCACTTTTGCTTTATAAGCTTTATATATATATCACTCTTCAATAACAAATCGCAGTAAACTTTGTTTGTTAAAAAGTTTACTTTAGCATATATGCCTGTAGTATTGTTATTTTTATTGTAATTCTATATATTTTGGCAGATGATATTATTTTCTTTCTTTTAATAGTTCATTCATATATTTTCTGTTAATGCTAGTTGTGCTTCTGCCTTTCTATCCTTAAGTGATGAGAAAGAGTTGATCCAGGAAGCTCGTGGCCTGGCCAGGGTCCCAAACCAGTATGTGACTCTGTTATATGGAGTCATTCTTGAGCCAGGCAACTACAGCCTGGTGATGGAATTTGTGGAGCATGGGTCACTGGACAAGTTCATGAAGAAGGTGAACATCCCATGGGAACTGAAGATCCGCATGATCCGGGACATCACATGTGGGATGAACTTCTTACACAGCTTCTCACCGAAGATCATCCATCGCGACCTGAAGATGCAGAACATTTTGGTCAATGGGAATCTTCATGTGAAGGTAACTACATTCATTGTATATGGTGATTCCCAGTCAATAGTATCAAGGAGGTTTTATAGATATGAGGAGAAAGTACTTGTTATGAAATACACACGTAATTGTCTAGTACTTATTGAAAAGAAATGAAAATGTAAGTTTACAGATGCAGATATTTATTTCAAATAATATACTAGTACATGTACAAAAGTCATGCATCAGCAACAACACAAGATTGACCATAACTGGTGACGGTCCATTTGCAGATAGCAGATCTTGGGCTGGCAAAGTGGCGTACATTCTCAAAGAAGTACATGAAGAAAAGATCTAAAAGTAAAGGAAAGGAGGGCTACATTGCAGGCACCATCACACACATTCCACCAGAAAACCTGTTGGACATCAACAGTGAAGCCACAGAAACATTTGATGTTTACAGGTATACTTCAGACCCTCTATACCACGATATGACATTTGCTGTTAATGATTTTTTTTATCAATGACTGTGACAGGATGATATTATGCTTGCACATCATAATTGCTCAAGCTTTAATCTTATTCACATCTTTCATTAAGGCTAAAAAGTTTTGAAAAAAATTGGTTTTTGTTTGGAAAAAAACTTTCATTTTGTACAAATCAAAAGTAATGGAACATGAATCATGATGTGTGCAGGTTTGGAATGTAAAAGTCATTTTCACTATTTTCAGTTTTGGAATTCTGCTGTGGGAAATAATTACTGGCAAGGAACCATATGAAGGTAACATTGTTTTCTAAATTTCTTTCACAACTTACTATAAGTTAGATATCTATGATAGTCAGTATGGTTGTTATAGGCTTGAATCCCATATCGATATCTATTTCAAGCCTAATAAGAAGGGAAGAAATTTAGCAGCTTCTCTTTATCTTGATTTGTTTATTTACAGCTAATTGGTAACCTTGCAATTGTGTATACTCCTTGAACGAAGGTCTGTAAATCCAACATCGTAAAAAAGCAGTACTTACATGTTCTGCTATGTGGACTCAGCTTTTTAAAGGTCTTATCATTGTGTTTCATAATTTTTCTAGCATGTGGTGGAAATGAAGCAATGATTACTGTGGGAGTGTATCAGAATCAGAACAGACCAAACCCTAAGGATATTCCAGAAGACTGTCCAGAGTGGTTAAAAGATCTGATGAAAAGGTGCTATCACCAAGACCCTGAAGAAAGACCCCTTTTTCCTGGTAAGTTTAAGGCTTGATATTTTCATGTATGTATGGCATTGCACTTGTTTGCATGTTCCTTTGTTAGATCTTAAGGTAAAAGCTTGTTAACCATAAAATATCCAGTACTCGTATTATTTCATTTGTTTTCAACACAGACTCCTACAGAATTGTTAACAAGAGGCTGACTGAGGACTACACTGAAGCTATGATAAAGGATGCAGTGCATGTTGTTCACAGAGCCCTGGTGAGTTTCATTTGTTTATCTTGCAAAGATCTATTTAAGTTGTCTTGAAGTTGAAGCTACAGCATTTTGTGTTTTCACTTTATTTATGTTAATGATATCAATTTTATATACATAGTAATGCAGCTTGTTAGTGTTAACAAGAATAGACGAAGAGGTTTTGTGTATACATCATAAAAAGGCTTCTGTTTTAAATTCTAAGCATACTTCAGACAGAGCAGCAGGAATAGAACAGGACAGGAAAGTTCCCACAGTCATTGCCCAGCCAACATCACCTGATGGAGCTGGGAATGCTGTCAGACAACTGGGAGATCTCCAGCTTGGAAGGACCACTCCAGAAACACTGGAGACAGATGCTATTACTGAACAGCCATCTCAAGGTAGGTACCAAAGTGGCACTGTCCAGTTGCTCCACTGTGTTTCAAGGTGTGTTTCATTTTGTGTGTTTGACAACTCAGCATGTACATGTATTTTGAGTACAGTTACTTTCTTAACCATATCTATTTATTTGTTTATTTGTTCGGCTGCGTACAATGTACAGCAGCCAAGGCTGCCCGACTAGCTATTGAATTACCAGGGGCCAGCCTTGCATATAGCCTATAACCATATTGCATTCTCATGTCAGAAGCGTCTTCTGCCAGCAATTCCACACATGTGCCTGGATCAAAGCAAGAAGAACCCAGAACAGTGCCATCTACACAGCCTACCAAAACCTCATCTTCCCAGGGGGCAGCAGCTACAGCTGGGGCCACAGCCATCTCAGAAAACCAAGAACACACCATGAAAGGAGGCGCACTACGTGCAAGGGGAAAGACAACAGATGACAAGTGCCCACCAAGTGCTGAAGCTCCTAACAAGCCATCAACAGTGCCAGATCATGCAGCATCTAGGATTACTGTGCCTACCCAGGATAGTATGTCACCACCAGGTGATGATGAGAAGGTGGAGAAGGGAAAAGTCATTGGTCCCCCCAGTGGTGATGGCAACAATGAGAGCTTCCCAACACGTAACCGATTTGGGATGCCAGCAGAGACAACTGCTTATCAGGAAACAAGCCAGCCTGGACTTCCTCCAGGTGACATGATTTTAAAAGCTTGAAATATATCATTGGATTACACTGGTAAAGTCTTTTATAATGTGCAGACTATTTGTTTGCATACCGTTTTTAATTGCAGTGCTTTGTACTGAAAAGTTTATATTAGTGTAGAGGAATTGCACAATACCAATTTATGGATATGAGTGATGTAATATTATACATAAACCATACAGGTAAAGCGTTATATGATGTACAACTGTAACTTTCCACGAACGGCTTTGAATTACAGTCCTTGTGTATTGCAAAATCTATATAAGTCTACTTTGTTCCCCTCCCTACAGGGGCCTTCCCTGGTGTGGGCATGCAACCTCCACACTATCCCTACACAATGCCAGTTGCAGGAGGATACATGATCTATTCTGCTCCAGGCATGGCACCATATTTCTACCCAGCAGCCATGGTGAGACAACATTTTGATATGGCCTACCACTAACAGAAAAAAAGTGTGTACAGTACATCGATACATAAAGTAGATTTGGGAGGGAAGATTGTAATGTCTAGAAAATTGTCTGCCAGTTGGAGATAACGAAATAAAATCTCATTATGATCTTTTCTCCTCAATATCTGCATAAGAGATATTAGTAGCCACACAGATTTCTTGTAGACTGTACAATGGCACTATAAAGAAAAGTAATAATCGCTTCCATGATGTAGCATGCCTTTATTGTGAAGACGTTATGTGTGATAGTGATCATTGGCCGTGTTATGTTTGTCCAGCAAGCAGCACACATGCCCCCCATGAACTTCTCTGCTGCAATGCCTGGTGCCACACCCCAAGGAGGGTTTTCATGTGTGAAAACAGGTACCCTCATTTCTTACCATAGCCCTTGCTGAACAAATACCTTTCCCTCTAATAGAATATTTATCAATAAAAGGGGACTGTAATATTTTCTTTTACAAAAACATGATGAAAATGAAATGTATTTTTTTGTCATGTGCGTCATGTAAAACTAACCGTACAATTAACAATCTTTTATCTGTCTACTCGACACACATTAGGGACTGATGGAAGCACGACAGTCATCAGTATGCAGGGCCAGATGGACGGAGTACAGATTGGAGACAAGAATGTCATGTATGTGAATAGTGGTGGTCGTGGACAGGTGCGGGGGACCAGCGGGTATCGCCGTGTTCCGCCTAGAAGGGTCGTAGCAGGCAAGCCAATAACCAGTAAGTTCTGGCCTGCTTTTTTTCATATTTAATCAAAGCACATTGTTGTATACATCTTTGTCAATATGTATCTATGAGGTTACTTTTATTTTTTTACTGTAAGGGGTCCTATTTTTCTGTAATGATTGATCAGGGCTGTCTCAAGCTTTCAATTTTTTTCCGTCCCACTCATTGTTTGGAGCCAATGTGTTGAATTTTCTTTGTCAGATTCATCATTTCAAGCGTACAAAGATACATTTTCATCAATTTCATGTCAAAAAGTTCAGATTTTGGGATGGACAAGTTAAAACATTTTTCCGTCACAACAAGCAAATTTCTGTCCCGGGACTGGAGACAGCCCTGCGATTGATACATAAATGTATGTAGTCAAGACCGTTCTGAAAATGTTAGTCTCTTTGTTTTCTTAATGTGTAAGGGGTCTGTTATTGGTTGATGTCTGTTTGCTCTTCTTTCTCTTCTCCAATCAGGAGTAACAGTATTGCCTTTCTTCTCTTTAAAATTAGCTGACACAAGAGTCATCACCAAGCAAGACATAACAGTCATTTCCGAGAACTTGGGTAGTACGTGGAGGAAGCTCGGGCGGCAGCTGGGCTTCACAGAGGGAAAACTTGATGCCTTTGACAGTGATTACGCCATTGATGGGCTGGAAGAGAAAATCTATCAGATGTTAGTTGCATGGAGGAGGATGAAATCAGATGACGCTACAGCTGCCAAGCTTGCTGAAGCCCTGTGTTCTATTGGCAAGGCAGATGTGGCTGTGTATCTGTAGATCTAGAACAACAGGACATTTGTATGTAAAAGGGAAAGAACGAAATCAAGTGATAATTTTAAGAAAATTCTAAAATACAAAAAAATGTATTTTCTTCTCATTTCTCTTATTCAATCTCCTGCTATGCTGGGGCTCTATGTATAATATGTTTGATTAGTTACCAATACTACAAACTGTTCAAAGCAATGGTTACATTGTTTTAGTGTTAGATACTAGTAGACCAGTTAAAGTTGGATGTATTGTACACCTAAATCAATTTACAGTCTTGTGTTATCTACATTTTTGTGCTTATGTGTGATGAAAACTACAAATCACTTCAAATGTGTAAAAATAAGGTTGGAATGCTTCGGAAAAAGTTTAGAAGAATATGGAAATAATATTTCCTATGGATTTAATAGCTATAAGTGGCATACTTAAGTTTTAAAATCTTACTTCACATTGTAATGACTGCTACTTTGTAAGAACTATTTTTAAAGAAGAGAGAGAGAGAGAATGGTGACACATATGGGCTTTGAAACATGTTGAGGACTCATTAGTGGTGGCAAACTATATGAATATCCTGCAGGACAGGATTGGCCAAATATGTCTGAAATTATGAAAAGGTGATGGACTTATTCTGGCTGTTCATCAAAATTAGAACTTGAATTAGGCAATAAGAGAGTGGATGAGCACAGTTGCAGTGGTTTGCATGCACCATGTTGTAAATCAAATGTTCATTTATGCATTTATTATAATTTTTCCATTCATTTTGACTGAGGTTGGCAGGACTACAGGATCTGTCAATTGTTGTTTATCTAACAGACAGGCTGTATTTGTATCTAGTCTGCAGAGCTTTTAATCATGGTTTTTCTCCGTGGTTTTAGCTTATGATAGAGCAGAGACTGATTTTTCTCCCTGTTTCTTTAATATGAAGGGACCTTAAGGTTTTGATGGGATGTCATTTCCTTGTTACTTGTCAAAAGTCTCGACTTGACTTGACTACATTTGCTAATTATCAAAAGTTATATAGAATCAAACATCATGATTCACAGTATTTGCATGGAATTGTTCCAGGAAAGGATTAAGATAGTAATGGAAACGAGCAAGAGTGAATTGAAGGCATAGTTTCTGGCTGTTCTAAACAGGATGGTGAAAAGCAACTTTTAAACAGAACTTTTAACTTGCTCCTCTGGATGATAGCTGGATCTTATCAGTTTGTTCCACTTTGAAGTGATTAATGCCTTCCCATCAACTGGCAATGCCATGTATATAGGAACCAAGTTTACCAAATGATTTTTGGTCAAAAATACAAGTAACTTTATCTGTAATCTTTATCTCTGTAAAACTATTTCACAACTTACTGACTTGGATGTGTAATCTTCAACTTCTGCATATTCAATAAACATTCCTTAATTTTCAAAACCATGCGATTGATATGGTTATTGAAACTGTGAATTTTAAGGTACATGTAACCAAATGTAGGTCTTCATGGTATGAGTAAGACCCAACGTTACATTTACAAGAGACCATAGGAAGTCATACATGGCTGACTTGGTACTACAAGCTATTACTTGGCTGTTACCCTTTCACATCTCTGCTTTGGAACATGCTGTTCCTTTATTTTTACCCTGGTATGTTAATTTGATCTCTTATGTACTCCCGCTTCCATTTATTAGAAATTCTAACTCACATAGCATAGTGGAAAGTACTGTACGCTCATAGTGAGAAGTTTTCCACATAGCTACACTCGTTCTTGCAGTTGACCTCCCGGCATGCCTAGCGTTGAGCACCTGTCAGATGCTGAGCACGTGACCTTGTCCAGCTTCGGTGTACAGAGCAAAGGTGTACTGTTTCAGCGAAGAGTGAAACGTCTTCTATGCTGGTTGTGATCACTTTATTAGGCTTCTTGTTTGTCTCATGCTCAAATATTGCTCTCTATGAAAACCACGAAGATTGTGCGCTTTGCTGCTGACGATACCTGGTCAGTTCAGTAGTACTATACTGCAAGGTCCTACGGTGTCAAACCGTGATCCGAGCAGGTCTTATTTCCGGGTCCGACTGCTAACGTTACGTAGTAGTTTCGGTGGGTCCGGAAGGCTACGACAGGAAGAAAATAGTTCGTCTGTGTAGGTTTTTAATGACTATACCATAGATCTGTGTTGTGTGTGAAGGGTGGCGTGTGATCACTGTAATAATGGCACTTCTGGCAGGCTTAGAACGTTTAACTGGGGAAGTGAACCGCCTAGCTGAACGAGCCACTGTCAACAGTTGTTCCATCGCTCGTCTTGCGACCAGGATAAACGAAATCAACTCAGTACTGGTCAAAGACGACTCGATGCGGAGAGTCCTAACCCTGGATGAAGCTGAAAGTCACCAGAAAGCGCTCCGTGAGTTCAACAGCCTTCTTGAGGGGGCTAAGGATTACCTGAACGTTTTCTCACAAGACATCCACAATGTGGCTCCCATCTTGGGTCGGGACAACGCCAAGTCCGACTTCCACGCGTTCGGTGATCGGCTGCGTCGGCTCCTGCCAAGATTACTCCTCGCTCTGAGCGACGAACAGAAGACCAGGATTGTGGAGGAGTTTTCAGAGGCCAAAATGAAGAAGGAAGATGAAGAAGACGCTAGAGCAGACCTGGGTGATGTGGGAAATACACCTGTGATGCCAGGAGGTGAGAGTTGTGATATCATCGGACGATCCGATGAAATCGTATCCTCGAATATATACTTGCAGTTTTACACATTTGCTCTAGCTTGTGTTCATGTTCATGCATCTAGCCTGGCAGACTTTCAACGTACAGTCAACGTACCGTTCTGATCCAAACTGTCTCTTCTATTTACCTTAGGGGTTGAAGGTCAACAGGCAGGGGTAGGAAATGTTCTAGCTTCCGGTGAGTGACGTGGGTTTCTTTACTTTAAGCTGAACTTGTCTCTACTACATGTTAATTTGTAGCAATTGACGTTTCTGTCAAAAATCATACGTCACCATTATAGAAATGCTGTTGGAAAAATGGGTCCTGTCTTCTGCTCCCCCGACAATGGTGGACGGAAGTAGCAAACATGGCAAAAGTGAAAGTGAAACCAAACTGATTCACGGTTCAGTCGGATGTGTTTACATCAACATACCCCAGCCTTTGCACGACTCTCTACTATGATGAACATCAATCCGACTACTTAACAAAATCATCGTTATCTCAACGTTGTCACCTTAGAATGTAACATATATATCAAATCTAGTAGCTTTGTGACAAAACGTGATATGTAAATGAAAATGTTTGAAAACTACAGACAATTTGGCCCTTAGTTATGTGACGCCGATAGCAAAATGTACCTGAAAATCAATAAAATGTTGCTTGACGGTTCACATGGTCATGTAGACAAAAAGAATTTACGCCTGGTGTGTAACGTTAGTTGGGAATAGTTCTTACATACTATTTGTTTGTTTGTTTGTTTGTATGTTTGTTTATTGCGTCTCACATTCATTTTTAGAATATAGAAACCCTGTATGCGCGGCTCAGGACACCACTCCTAGCATCAGTCTGGAGGAGTTGAACTTCAACCCGCTCCCTGAGAACGAGATAACGGGAAGCGAGAGGAGCGAGCTGGGCAGTGTCTACAAGGGGGCGTTCAGAAACACTCCGGGACCCCTCGCCATCAAGAAGCTACACGTGCCCGATGGTGGGCCCCACTAGTACGTTTTAATTTTCATTTCACTGAAGCACTATTGCTTTGTTTTACTTTGGTGCATTCTTCGCACCTAGTTTTGATTTTGTGCCATTTTCCCCGACTTGGCATCTACTTTACCCATATGCTGATAAAGGCATAGCACGAAAGCTTTTGTTTCTTTGGTTGTTGTTTGCTATATTTTACCACCATTATTTTTTTTTTCATTTTGATAATGCATGTGGACAATTCATAGTGACCTACAGGACAGTCAGACATCAGCGATGGATCTGCGAAGGGAGGCTGAAGTCCTGATGAAATTCCAGTCCGAAAATGTTGTCAAACTCTTTGGCATCTGTACGGATCCAGGTAGCCACATGTTGTCGTTATCTCATCACGGATTAATCTATAAGAAAGGATCGATTTGAAAAATGTAACTCTAATGATGAGGCTTTCAAATCTTGCAACTGGAGAGTTGCGTGTAACGTTTCAATAATGTAGTAAACCGCACCCGCTGCAAACGTGATTGCTATATGCACATAGTATATAACGGTATGATGTATAAAGATATGACATAATACAGTGACGTGTTCACTTCTTGAACGCATTCTGACAAGACAGTCCGTTATGAAAGAGTGTTTTGAAGTGACACAGTTGGACCTTTCCTCCAGGTAACTACCTGCTTGTGATGGAGTATGCACAGTTGGGTACTCTGAGGGACGTGCTGCAGGATAAGAAGTACGACCTGTCCTGGGACCGCAGGGTGCGCATGGGTCTGGAGGGAGCCAGGGGACTCTACACGCTACACTACGGCAAGACCAGCATGTTGCACTGCGACGTCAACACCAGGAAGTTCCTGGTGGACGGGGACATGCATGTCAAGGTGAGCCGCAGTCATGATCAGCTAAGCTACCATGTTAAGAAGAAGAAGATGATGACTTTTTGTGTGTATTCTTGTGTTTGTAAGCGCGACATCTTTAAGGTAAATCCAAAATAAGGATTCTGTATGCTTTCCTGTTTTATGACTGTATGAAATAGGGTTTTACGTATGGCAGCGTCTTTCAAAACAACGTTGTTCATGTCCATATACAAAGTCTGAAGTGCATGTGTGTCTACTTTCAGTTGACAGGTTTTGGCCTCGCTACTACCCGGTCCTCGGCTAGAAAGCTTGGGCGGTCCAGCCGAAAGGGTAGACCCTCCTCCACCAGGCACACCGTTAAGTTTGTGGCTCCGGAGAGAATAAGTGACATCAATACACCCTACGATGACCGAGCCGAATCGTACTCGTAAGTGACCATTCTTTTTTATAGCGAAAAGTATTTGGAACCAGTTAACGTGTTGATAAGGATAACACTACACCATATGTACAATCATGGTAGTAACAGGTAGTGTCACAACCAAGTTATAACTTGTCATGTACAATCAGTGAGTACATAAATATATATAACATGATAGTCGGTCGTAGCAGGGCATTTGATGTTTTTCATGATGACAAAACTTTTTAATAGTTCAGAGCAAGGAAATGTTTTGGAATAGAAACGTTTACGAAATACATGTACTGCACTTTTGCAACACCTCGTCCTCTGACGTTGCTATTTCCTCCCCACGCTGTCATTTTAGGTTTGGAATTGTTCTTAGTGAGATCGCAAGCCGGGAGCCTCCTTTCGAAGGTAGAAATAGTTATTTTCAGTTTAAATCGCTAGTACCCCAGATGAACCAACACCTATAGCTAGTACGTTCATACTTTCATGTTTTACGTCACTCTCCAAATCGACTTCTGTAAAATCATGTTCTTTCCTCTACCCCTGTATATTATTAGCCAGTAATAGAACAGATAAAACATGCATGCATGGTTACAAATATGGACTACTTTCCTCATCCAAAGCAAGGTACTAAAAAAGACATGGTAGTGTCACACCCGAGGTGACAACTTGTCGAGCACTTAATTTCAACATTGATGACAAACGTGGTATTCCATTGTAGATACGAATATAACTATTCGTTTTAAACCCCAGGCATGAACGAATCCGACATTGCTGAGTTTGTGAAGGCTGGCAGGATTCAGGACCTCCCGACTGACTGTCCTGCTAAATTCCGGCTGGTCATTGATGCCTGCAGGGCTCTCAATCCAGCCTTGCGTCCTCTCTCCGCAGGTGATGGAAGTCTACTTAGTATAGCTATAGTATGTAGTGTTGTAGTAGAATATCGATATTTGGGGTCCTCAAAACAAAGGTGAAACCAACGTATCCATAAAAAATATCAATCTATCAGAGGTAAATATTATTTGATTCAATTCATAGTAAGAAAAATCTGAAGTGTTTGTACGAATTAAGACTGCTGGCTTCTTGAGATATCATTGTGAAAATGGTAGATATAACACTTTGTGCAGTACTAGCTCAAGTCATCAATGCTTATAATGAACAATTGTTATTATCATTATTATTACTATTATTACTGTAGAGGTTCGTATTCATTTTCCTATTTGTTCTTGTTCCTCAGAAATTACGGACGGCTTGCAGGATGCGTTTATTCAAAGTACGTTCCACAGACTAATATTTTCATGCACAATTTATTCACAAACAAAGAAAAATTACCTCTTCAAACTTTTGTGGTGATTATTCTTAATTGCGAAGTGATTAGTATGTTTTCGCATGTAACTCCTCTTTTCAGTTAAATGGAAACGTTTGTTTCTTTTCATTGTTAAGGATATGACGACTGTGGATACGCTCTTATCGAACCTATTTTTATTAGAATGACATTTTGACCTGTCCTCCAGTCACAAAACAATAGTAGATATGTGTAAACTGATCCATGTGTACAGTAGCCACATGTTTCCAACACATGTTTGACTTTGTACGCAGCTTATAGGAACATGCTGACATCTATATAGATATCTAATGTATATCTTACACATTGCCCTACAGGTGTCAGCATGGCGAGAGACGCGTCTTAATGCATGAGGACGGACACAGACCACAGCAAGGGACACACAGTTGGACATACTAGTAGTTGTAAAAGTACGGAGATAACATCAATCTCAGTGCACGGGCATCGACAGCGGCTTGCCATTCTACGTCCAACAGTGTCAATGTTTTTGACATGTCCAAAGATTTCCACCCTGTGTTCTCTGTTCTTCAAACTGATAACTGAAATTTTGGAAGTTTTGAAATTCACGTCGAAGCTATATATGAACGACTGAATGAATGAATGAATGAAGACCTTTACTATTCATATGTACCCACTGCCACTGGGTCAAGCACAGGTCACAGCAAATGAGCAGTTTACAGATTCATCTATACATTGTCAAGTTACTACAAGAATCATAAACGAAGTGAATTCGGCTTCAAGTTTCTTTGAATTTACATATATGCATCACAATCAGAGGTTTGTCTAAACTCATTAGAAATATATTTTTTCTGTATTGCTTAATAGGTGTACGAAGTAGGGAAACAGGTTCTATCAGTGAGTTCAGTAACATTACGTGTGGTGTATTAGGTGGCATAAAGTAGTATAGTAGCATATTTCTATGGTAATAAATGTAAATAAAATGTAGCTAGCATTCGTGGTTGTCTGTATGTGACACAACTTAAGAATAGTTGAAACACGCCCATCAAAAGACTTGCTGCGCCGTATTCTGAAGCAAGATATACCCCCTAATCTCCAAGCAGATGTATGGTGAAAGACCGTAATGTTTTGAATTTGACTACCAAGCTTCTCTGATAGTCCCTATCCACATATAATCAGATGGACAGTTATAAATGGATGATGTCTGCATACATTCTCGGCCTACTCATTACGACCAAGAAGTATTGTGTACATGGATCTAAAATGTAGAAATTGATTAATAAATAACTATTAATTTGTAAACCTATAGACGAAATTCTGTTATTATGAGAGTTAAGATTCTGAATTAGTTGTTCTGTAGAAATACTTAAGCACATCATAGATAGAATGTCTGATCAAGGAGGTTTGGTCTGATGTTACAGACAAGAGACAGGTTGATGGATATCCGGGGGTTTTCTATGATAAAATCACAAGGGGAAGTATTGCGAGGGTGCGGAGCAACCAAGTGGGGGAGGATGTGCACGTGGTTCCCCAATTCCACGGTATGAAGTTTTAGAGAATTCTAAATAAGAATTGGATATTCTTATTCTTCCTGAGGGGAAAAATTACTGTAAGACAAGTCTTATAGATTTTGAAGCGTTGAAGATTCTCACTTTGTAAATGCCTATGGGCGAAATACTGTGGTTTGCAACTTTAACGTTTCTATATAGGGAGAGAAACATCCGGGGCAGACCCAGCCAGCGGAGGTTTCGGTCCATGTGCCAACGGGTAATGATATTACTGCAGCATTTGGTCATTCTATGTATACATGTACTGCAGTACTGCAGTTGAATAATGCATTAGGGTCGCTTTTGATCGATGCGAAGAATTCTGCCAGGATTTCTTTGATGTAATTACAGTTTCAAATGCGTATAGTTCCCCCACTCGAATACTTATCATATACATGTAACGTTACTTACCCCCATGTATTCTTAAAGAATACCCCTCTGTGCCCAGAATGGACCATTTCAAAATTTTATTAGTATGTTTCATTTCCCTTACCTACAGGGAATCCTGAAATATATTAGTAATAGACCCAGAGACCTGTGGTTCAACAGATTGCTTGCTTTGTAATAGATCTAGACGCCCTAGGGGAAGTATTATAATATTACTTGATGGCGTTCTAAATCTGAGAGCACTTTTCATCATACATTGTTGAAAGCAGTTATTACAGCCATCTAAATCTAGCCATACTTTCATGACCACTTCAATCTTGACATGCAACATTCAACATGATCAAGATTCACACAAGAAGAACAATGTTTAATGATTCTGATATAACATCAAAGGATACAATGTCAAAATCATTATTTTGTTCTATTAGATAGAGAGATTAACAAATGGCTTTGCTGCTATTTGCGTCCCATGATTTTGAAGATGTAGTTTTATCTCATTGAAATCTTATCGTCTACTTGAATGTAACAGGCGCTTATTGTCTGACACAAGGTGGATTAGTTTTCATTTCAAGGATGTCGTGACCATGAATGACTTGTGTAGCATTTCTAAACGCGGTGAACCGGCTCTGCTCGGCCGGGATTGTGTACGGTAATCCAGCGACCACGTCCAACGGTGGTTCCGTTGACGCCTTGCATCGTTCGGCCATCGGTCTTGCCACTTTTGTCACCAAGAAGGGTAAACCGGAATCTTTCCATTGTAGTGTTGTTACTTTGATTTCGTCATTTGCTGTTGACATACGACTTCCTCCCATGGAATTCTCGGGGTCGAACGTCATGCATTTATTTGGGGTCGATCTTTTTCCGACTCTGGCAGGGATCGTAAGGCACCTATTTTGTTCCGTTAATGTTAATCTATCCACAGAATCTCTAAAGGATTGTTTAGACAGACTGACACTGACACGTATTCGCGACATCACATGAAGCTGTACAGCATCTGAAGCCTGTCGATAATATCTGAAAGAGGAAAGGCTAATGTTATATTTACATCAGAGATGATAATGTCCTCAACATGGCATATAATAGCAATATCTTATGCAAACGACACATTGAAGATGCTTCTTGGTGACTCTATTTTACAGCACATGAAAGTCTTTTAATTCCGGAATATGCGGCTACTTTGTCCTTAAAGAGATTGGTGGGAATTCCATTCATTCTTGCATTAACGGGACTTACCGCCTGTGAGTGGCCTGAGAAGGGGGTCGTGCTGCTTACAGTCGCCAATGATGTCCCGGTATTGACTCGGACATTCGGCTCCATCTGGGACTGGCTCCGTTCCGTTCTTCATGACGTATTTCATGATGGTCCTGTCATCCATACCTGTTGTGAGACGATGTGTTACACCGATCAATAGAACGTGAAGGTTTATAGGGGTACGGGTTGTAACCGAAGCCTCGAACTAAAATTTCCAGCGCTTTGCCAAACATTTAGGCACATGTCAGTCACAAACCACAAGCACTTCTACATAAAGTTGTTAGTGAAGATTGTTTACTAAAAAAAGCTATTTCAAATCAGTGTACCTGCATATGGCTCTGCTCGCGTGGCGATCTCCCACATAACGATGCCCAACCTGTAGAGACATGAACCAAAGTTGAAAGTATGAGTCGTTGAAATATCTTACCACGTATAACATGTTGTAAAAGCCTATGAGTGTTACAGAGAATGATAAACTTGAATGTCAACAAATAAAAACTGATCAAGAAAATAATGATACTTTATGCCCCTGTTGGTTTCATATAATCTTGGTCTTCAACGCTATATACTTTAAGTCATTGACAGGTGAATTAGCATCGGAAATAGTCTTTTTCTTATAAAGTATTTGACTTACGCGAAGATCTCACATCTGTAGTCAGTGGGGTGGTTGATGTTGGCCAGCTGCTCGGGTGCGACGTACCGAAGCGAGCTCCTCCGGCGGCCGGATCTGCCAGCCGACGACAGGGTTTTCGTGAAACCGAAGTCAGATACCTAGGAACATAAGGTATTTCTTTGTTAGTGAAATAATGGCAGTAGAAATATCGGTGCTGTTTTGTATATGAGAGATACGTGCGCTCTCTTTCGTCAGTGGGTTCGTTTCAGTCTGAGCCTCCTGAAACGTGTGTTGGCTTGACTACAATAAACCAACTCCATAAACGGAAGTTAACAGTACATATTTACAAGATTTCCAAGTTGTGACACCTTGACATGGAGGTCTTCGTCTACGAGGAAGGTCTGTGAGCAGATGTTCATGTGCAGCATGGGTGGCTTGGCGTGGTGGATGGCGTACAGCCCGCGGGCGGCCTCCAGCGCCATGCGGATCCGCCGCTTCCAGGACAGCTGGATACCCGTGTTCTTCAGCACGGTCTTCAGCGAACCCATCATCATGTACTCCATGACGATGAGATAGTTACCTGAGGGAAGAAACAGGTTGACAATTTTAATCTAGATACCACAATGGCAAAGTCCTGACTAGCCCAGTAGGATGTTAAACAGAATAACATGACCATAAAGTCTCTTTTCATCAAAGTTTAAAAACATCGCTGTACTTTGACATTCTGATGTCTTGTTTTATTCTATATACATTCCCCTTTCCTATATTTTCCAAAATTCTTCATTCTATTTCATTGTGTATACTGTTATAAGCCTTCCCTAAGTTGTAAAGGTTGTCATGCCAGTTACGAAGTCTGTAAGACTGCCTGTACCACGGCTGTACTGACCTGGGTCCGTACAGATCCCGTACAGTCGGACGACGTTCTCCGTCTCAACCTTCTTCATGATCTCCGCCTCCTTCCGGAGCTCCCGTGCGACTACAAGGCTGGCGTTCCTCTCACTGAAGAGCAGAAATTATATCTCTTTCAACACTGAACAACATTTTTCGTTGGGCAAACTGAGTCGCCCATGATAAAGATATGGCCAACCAGTTCACATTAAGGATGATACCACGTGTGCCCTTCATATATCAGAATTCAAAACCTTTTTTAGCTAGCTAGCTACATACATTCGAAATCAAAAAGGTACAGACGCAATCAAATGAAAATGTGCTTACGACTCGGCGCTGTTGTCTGGAACGTTCAGTTTCTTGACGGCAACCTCGGTCCTCTGATACTGCGCCTTGTACACCGTGTCTATGCTGCCCTTTTCAATGACCTTGAGGAACTTCAACTCGTCCTTGGTGATGAGTTTCAGATCGTCCACGGGGTGAGTGTTCGGTTTACCCGAGTCTATGTCACAAGAAATAAATCGGTGGTTTATGTGCTTGTTTGTTTTATTAAGATCTCCATTAGGGTTACATAGAGAGACACTATTCTGCCTGGAGCCCACTTACATATCAAATTAAATGAAATGAAATGTAAATAGCACAAACTTATACACTTGGTAAACAGAAAATCACACAAAATTTAAATGTAGTGAACTTGAAAGTGAGCAGGAGAAGTCAGAGGTCAACATAAGGTGGCAAAGGAGATATCTTCTCAAAGACTATTTGCATGCTTATCAAAAAGCCTGTGAGGAAAAGTTTTCATCAAATGTGAACTGATATCATCATTCCAACCTTGAACACTACATGGTGACAGCGATTGAAAAAAACCCTCGTAGTAACGTGAACAACTTCACGGCTAGTCGTTTGTGTCTCCACTCACCTGTAACGAGAAGTGTTTGGACTCCTTTGCGGAGTTCTTCCAGTTTGTGGTCCACGCTTTCCAACTTCTCTGTCACAACATCGGCCTTTTCACCTTTCGCCTCCATTTTGCTGTCCAGTTCGTCTAGTTTTTCGTTTATGCCCTCGAAGCTGGTCTCCATTTCCTCCTTCATGGCTTCCGCATCTGTTGACATGGTTTGAGAGTTACCTCCACTTTTGTGGGAATAATAGTGTGAGCAACATGGTTAAAAGGACAGTGCTAAGTGAATACGTTTTATAATGAAGAAAAGAAAGAAAGGCGGAAACAAGGCTTCTCAAACCGGAGTGACCGAGAGCTAGAGATTAACTTGTAGCAAGACCGTTGTGATGACCTTACCTTGTTCCTGATGTGACTGCGTTGAAAGAATTTTTTTTTTTTTACTTGCAAGGGACTTAGCAGTAACAGTCTTCACGGACAACTTAGAGAATAGTTAGACACATAAACCTTCGAATCATGTTTAGTTGTTTATGACATCCAGAATAAACCCACGTTCCCCCGATAGCCGATCGACCTTGTCAACACATTTACTCTTATCAAAAAAGGAGCGACTATCGAAATACCTGTCTGCATCTTCTTCAGTAGAACCAACATCTCCTGCCAGTCATCTTTTTCATCTTCCTTATCTTC
Organism: Branchiostoma lanceolatum; assembly: GCA_035149815.1. Classification (NCBI taxonomy): domain Eukaryota; kingdom Metazoa; phylum Chordata; class Leptocardii; order Amphioxiformes; family Branchiostomatidae; genus Branchiostoma; species Branchiostoma lanceolatum. The sequence goes on along the minus strand of CM068872.1, from coordinate 9,089,637 downwards.
TTTCCCTCTCGTCTCTTCGTTAAACATGGCGTCAACTTTCCCTCTGGTTTCGGCCTGGGATAGCAAATGACGTTACTGTGACGTTACTACACACGCACGTTTCGAACAGTATTAAATATGTTTTTATCAGAAAACAAGAAAGAAAGAAAGAAACAGCAACATTGAATATGGCGTATTTGGAGTTTGGGACATTTCCGAAGTGGCACTTCCGGCTCTGGGCCAACCATAACCAAAGTTCTACTATATACCTTAGGTTCTATACTGACTAAATATATACTATAGTAGCATGATAGCCACCCAATGTATGGTCCATGGCATAGAGAGATTGTGTAATACAGACTGGTGCGGCTAATGATCCCAGGCTTAATAGTAATAAGTTTATTGTAAATTCCTGCCCGAAGGCTAATTGCAAATAACGTAGATAAAAGAACGGGGCACAAAATAGGTATAAAAGCGGCTAAACTAGTAATTGTCTATAACTAGTGAAGGGTTTGACTTCTCTTTTGTAAGCAATGGAAGACGTAATGTACCACCTTTTCTATAATTTGTGGGGTTTTGGTAGTTAAAAGAAGAATAGTCTTTTCTTTGTCCGTAAGCTTAGAGAATTTCGGATAAGAATTAATAACGAGGTAATGGATGTAAAAAAAATAATCTATTAGTTCGTGAACTCTATACGACTGCTGCTGAACTTTGTTTAATGTCAATGTATTTTGTCAATTGTAACATATTTTGATAGGTGAACCGTGAATATATTATTCTATTAGTACTATCTATTAGTACGTGTGCTCTATACGCCTGCTGCTGAACTTTGTTTAGTGTTAATGTATTTTGTCAGTGTAACATATTTTGACAGGTGAATGTATCATATCTATTCTAAAGGAAATAAGATATACATGCAAGCATTTCGGCATGAATATAAAGGAAACGGCAGCGGAAATACGTCACAATCCCTTTCACGGAAATGCTGCTTTGTAACCAATCACACCTCGCAGTGGAAAGACTTGTTTCACTTCGAAGGTACGAGGATGTTTATCAACGTCATCTTATGCAAATAACAGTAATAAAATAAAAATGACGCAGACTTCCGTGATGCCCTCAATTTTGCCAATGTGAAATTTGAACGAATGATTAATTAATTATGAAATACGTACAAGTCTGGCGAGAGATAGAAGTACTTTTCTGGACACTTATCCTACTTATAGTGTACGATTTTCATGCATCGTTTTCTAGTATTTGGTAAAAACATACAGCTCGTACATACATAAAAGACGCCTGGGTCATCCACAATATCTAATATCACTGGCGTTGGTTTAATATGTCAATCCTCAAGAGCGCCCACTCCCTTCCTGACACACTACCAAACTTGAACTTTTCATCGTTGTTAACTCGTTTTACTTGCCCAGTCTTTGGAAACTTGTGTAAGAAAGAATACCGCATATGTCTTACCTGCAGACCCATAGTCAGGACAGGTACGAGGTCGCTCAACCTCTGGTTCAAGGCGTCGAAGTCTTCCTTCACCTGGTCGCGCGTCCACACCTTCTTGACGATCCCCATCTTCTCCCGAAAGGTCTGGATGTAGGACTCGGCAGACTTCAGACAGCTTAGCAGCTGTTCCAGGGCGTTCGCGTACGACTTTTTGTCCTTCTCGTCTGAGATCTGGGTGTACACGTCATGAGCTATCGGCACGATACTGTCCAGTCTCGCCTTTAGGCGTTTACAACGTTTCCTGTTACATTTTACCTCCTCTACGATCTGCGCTATAGACTTGTAGATGTTGAAGATGGTAGATAGAACAGATATAGGGTCAGACATCTTCTAAATTCTCACCACGCGACTCGATCTGCACGTCTCTCCGTTCTTGTCCAACTTCGCAACAAACCCGGAAGTTATCCCGAGGACCATAGGTCACTGGAAAGTCCCCTGTAGGGGTGACGCAACTTGGATAGGGGGGCGACGGTGGTTATAAACGGATGATAATGACTATTAGATAATAATAAGAGTACTTATGATATCAATTGCGGTCAACTGTAGCCAAACACATTCATCGGTGCTCTGATAATGCACTTAAAGAAAACCAAGTAACAGTTTGACGTTTGACTCAGTCCCCAAGTACAGTTTCGATGAGATTGGTACAGTCCATTTTTCCCAAGATGCCGTTCGGCGTGCATCAGAAGATTACTAATGACATGCTAATGTTGGCATGCCATTACTTGGCGGGGCGTGTCGTCTGTCCCACAGCCCACCGAGGAGGAAATTAAAACTGATCATGCTGTCCCGTGTAGGGTTAGGTTACATCAGCCGTGGAGTCCTATGGAGCATACTTAAAGGCATACAAGGAAATACAGAAAACGTTTCACTATTTCGACTTTTCTATTCAGTTTGGCAGGGCTGAGAGATCAGAAACTAGAAGCAAAAGGTCCCTCGCCCCCCCCCCCGCTGACTCAGTCCCCAAAGACGGATCAATGATCATCAATGACTTCTCAGAAATAGGTTGGGAATGGCCAACTGGGAAGGATCCGGATTCAGGGGTTGTGTGAAAATGCAGTGTCCTTTTCGCCGCCTCTAGACCGAGTAGCTACTAACTTCTACTTCGGGCATGTACTTGTGCGTTCTGTAGTTCTGCACTCACTGTTATTGCCAACTTTCTTGTGCATTTTTTTCCGTTTTCATATTGATATTCAACACACTCGATTCTTTGTTTTTAACCCTCCCACTCCATTTTTCGTGTTCCAACAATTTCGCTATAGTAAAGAGACCACGTGCCACAAGATCCTATGGCATATCGTGTTATACCCACACAACACAAACTGTGCCCCGCTTGTCGACAAAAAGTGCGGCTTTGTCATTTATCACATTTTGTATCTATGCAGAACAAACAAACAAAAACTACTAGTAATAAACCAACAAACAAATCATTACTCGGTGCTATAGAGGTACAATCACAAACTTTATACATTCAGTTAATTTGATCGATTGTAGCAAAAATGCGATTAAGATATTAGTATTTGTTTTAACATCATATCAGATAGTAACCGTTAGCATGGCAACAACTGATTATGTTTCATTCCTTTCAATTTGCAAGACGTCAAACTGTGCCCAAAAAGGACCACACATCTTTGAAAACTCAGTCCTAGCCTGACTAGTTCTAGTACAGAGGTGCTTTTCTCAAAAAAGTACATAGTGATCATTATCTGTCATTAATTCTGTAGTATTGAGCCTTGTTAAACCCTAGATGGGCTCGGAATCTGAGGAAAAATCTTACACAAAACCAATTTCAAGTATCATATATAAAATCCAAAAAGTATTCATTAAGTATTCAAATTCATATAGTATTCATTGAAAAAGTGGAAAAATCGTATACTGCCTGTAAATGCAGAAATATTCACGGTGGTTTTATGTTCGCGCTTTTCGCGGTGAACTCTTACTGCCAACTTAATACCACCGCGAAAAGCCGTTCCATTGTGTGACCATGACGCTTCTATTGTTACAAACGCGAACTCAAAACCACCGCGAACACTTTATTTTCTCCTTACCGCGAAATTAAATCCCCGCGAACTTCTCCACATTTACAATATCTCATGATGAAACATGTTGATGTAAACTACCCCCCCCCCCCATCTCCCATCTAGCGCTGTGCCTGTAGCCACGCCCGGAGCTTGTCCTCGTTGTCCCGGCGCCACCTGATGTTGGCCTGGGTGTTCTCCACGGCCTGTGAGAAGGCCTGGGTCGCCGTGCCCTGGTTGGGATGGGCCGCCAGGAATGTCTCCAGCTGAGCGAGCGGGAACAAAACAAGTTCAAATCCAACCCCAAACCATGGATGCGCAGACTCAGTTTCGTTCTATTCATGAACTAGTCTTTTGTGATATTGAATGAGAGAACCCGCTCTCAAGTGAAAAATTTACCGGGAAGTCCATCATAACAACGCAGGTTTGTTGTATCTTCAAGACTCAAGTTCAAGGTAATATCGATGATATCCATTCTGTTACCGTTCCTGACATTTAAACAAACAGAACCAATCCACCTTCCTCTCCCCCTTTCTCCACACAGTGTATCTTAGTATCGCAATAAATTGACATATTGAGAGATTATGATTGCATCTTGAAATTTGTAATCTTGGTCCAACCTCATCCAGGTCCGTCTGTGTGCTGAACTGCCTGGTGACGTCCTCCACAATACCAGTCATGGTGAAGGACGTGCCGTCGTAGCTGTGGGTGATAAATCAAATGATCATCAACCAACCCGGCCGGAACATGAGAGCTAAACTTGTACAATGAATGTACAATGAATGTGTATTTTATTTCCGTGTCCTGCGAGTTACCAAGGCTAGCCCTTCGTTATAGCATTCGATTAGTTGTGTAGCCCTGACTGTATGTCTTTATCAAATGAAATCAAATCAAAACGTACTACGATAAAATAATATAACCAATAATCGTATGTAAACTACAACGGGATCGGAGGTAATAAACAAAAGTCAAATTTGACGTGTAACGGCACATGTAAGTGGCAAGGGTACGATTGTCCTCACTTGTCAAAGTAGAAGTCCCAGTTGTCCCTGAGGAAGCTCCAGGCCAGAGACTTGCCCACACTGTTCCTCCCCACGGACTCCACGACCAGCGGAGCGGACTGTCTCCGCACCAAGCTGTCGTCACGACTTCTCTCTAAGTAGCTGAAACATGAACGTTCTTGGTATGTTTTCCATTCTTTACTTTTGGCCATCTAGGAACTCCTCATGCAGCATACTATTCTCAAGTGCAGGAGAAAATGTTGCCTCTTGGCAAGTTATTTGCTTACTAAAAGTTACAAATCGTGTAATGTAGTAATGGAAAGACAATCAATCCTGTAAATGTACCTTCATATACGTAATGCTTAACAGTCCCAAATATTTTGGAGTAAAGGTTTTTTAGCTGGTTTTCTGTTCCAGGTTACTTAGTGAAAAATCAGGGTGGTGCATCCAGATCACTGTTTGTATAAGATTCAACCCCGGCCCTATAGGTTGTTTTCGGTACGTTTTTGTCGACGGATCTTCGCTTCCGGCTATCGCTCCGAGGCCTCAAACAGTGACTCGTCCATGGCGGCTTGGCCGATGACGTCACTGCTATGGGCTTTCGACATACCTCGGGAAAACTATTATTGTGAAATCTTAAGTACTAGAATTTTCTTATAAATCAGATAAGTTAGACCGTATGGTACATGTTTCCTTTCTATATAGGTGTTGTTTCCGGGAATTGTTTTTTTCTTTCAACGCGGCGTCGATGAAAAACCCCTTTTAACTATAGGTTTCAATGAGGGCAAGAAACTGGGGTGTGCTCCCTTAAGTGCATATTTACATCTATACAAACTTGATGGGAATACTATATTGTACTCACGTGTTTAATGTATCTGTGTCCCGAGTGCAGGCCATGGCAGACAGCAGGCGATTCTGTTCTGAGGCCGAGGCCGTCAGGTACTGCTGCCAGGCGAAGTCCCACTCCGGACGGCCGCCATGTTTGATAGCCGTGCAGTACACAGTGGACTTGAGCCGCTCAGGGATGTGACTGCTCAGCAAATGTTAAGGTACGACTGGCTTCAGTTACACAAACAATGGTCAATTTCATTTTGAAATGGGCAAGTTAGGAGCTGTGCACACAAGCAAGTACACTTTGTCGTAGTTGCTTACTGACGAACAGAGCTGTCCTTGGTACTGAAGGCCATCCACATACAGGGAACGATCATACTGGCTTCAGTTACACAAACAATGCCATAGAATAGACGCGTAGCAGACTGCCCTGCCTGGTAGTTGTTTACTGACGAACAGAGCTGTCCTTGGTACTTAACGCCATTACGTAACGTTACAGGGGATCATTGCACGCAATATGTGCGACGGTCATGCAGGCTGAGAAACGTGTTAATAACTACCTAACGTTAGTCACATCTTACCTATTGTTGTTGGTGTTAATCCACAGATCAAACATCATGGTGGCGTTGTTCACGCATCTTCCATTGCCGTACCCACACGCATTAGAGATCGCCACGACCTGCCCAACCCTGTATAATATAATAATCGAGGTAATGCCAATGCGAATGACAATGTGACGTATTCTAATAGCATTATTAATCTATGATATATTGACTTGTTGCACAAATGACTTCTTGAATGAGCCGCCCTTCAGCGTTTAGATGGCAAAACCATCTTGTTCAGAATTTGATTGAAAGAAAATAATGATGATACTTTTGACTGAGCTTTTCAAAAACTTTCGTGTTGCATTGCAATCCATAAACGGATTCCTTATTCTCCATCTTGCTAATTCTATAATCATACTACGTAGACGAAAACACTGAGTGTATTTAGAAAGGAAAATAATCTTACTCTGTGTTGTAATCGCCCTGTAGAAGGGTCCAGCCGACTTCCTCGTAGAATGGACTGATCTGTTGCCGCATGTAGGGCTGGAAAGCAACACAAGAGAAGGATGCATATATTCACCTAATGCAGCAAAGATCCTTTATGTTTTCATCTCATCTGAGAACATGACCTAGCCTCTATAAGCTAAAAGTTCTAATCCAAGCTTTTGTGAATTGCCTAAATGGAATAGAATTGAACAAATCAACATAAATAGAAGGCACTGTTAGATATCCCGTTTATTCGTGCTCACCTCCCATAGGTCGGAGATGTCAGGTACTGCGCCCACCACACGCTCGATGTAGCTAGTCGCCCGTAGCGCCATGCTCCATGGTATGAAGTGCCTATCCTTCACCAGGTACTGCGTCATGCTCAAGGCCGTGGTCAGGTCCAACATTCCGGCCCTGTACGGACAGGCGAAAGGTAAAGTTGCTACTTGTTCGGGAGGAAAGACTATCATTGTTGTATGCACCGGGTGCCATCCTAGATTATTACCGGGGCTCCTGCGTTCGCTATCTAGATTTGTTCAGGGTAGCGAACACAGGAGCCCCGATAGTAATCTAGGATGGCACCCAGGCTATACACTGTGTACCGAAGTTAGAATCTCACCTTTTGTATCACAAACTTTTCTTTTTATTCAGTCTGTGAGATGACTAAATAGAAGAGAGACGAAGTGAAACCATTTTGTTACCAATTTCTGAATGATTCTATATCATTTACCCTACCTTGCAAGGTTGAAGGCATCATCAACAAGTGTTCCTCTGTTGTCAGCAGGGATATCCTGCAAAAGATACTCTGTTTAATAGGATCTCACGACGGAAATTATCTTGTATATGTCATCAAGCATTGTATACATATCTTCAAAACTGCACTTATGTTTGTGTGTGACAGTAGAACTCGATAACCATAATTTGCCATTTCTTCCATTCATGTATGTACCTCAAAGTTATCGCCGTTGAGATGGTCGGCCAGTAGCTGCCAGTTGGTCGGGTCATAGTTGACCCTGTAGTAGCCAGCATGGTTGATGTTGGCGAGAACAAATTCGTTTGCAGAAGCACCCTGTATAGTTATCACCTTAGATCCTGGACAAACGAAATGACGCCAATGTACGTACATACAGAAAATGCACTTCTTCAAAGCAAAGTGATTGATGATGCACTTCCAAGTTTACACAGTTATGGGAGGTGGGGATAGGCTTTAGACTGATACTACGATGGCTGAAAGAGAATGTGACTTTATAGTCTATAATCACAGCAATGTGAACCCAAAGCATACCTTCATTAGGAGCCATCCAAGTCTGTACAGGTGTGTTTGCAAGGTTCGCTTGTGTTAGGTAGGTCAGAGGTACGTACCACCGATACCTGGAAAATCAGTACACACATTTGATCGAGCTGTCTTTTAAAAAAAAACAGACATATAAATTTTCCATGTTTTATCAACATATGACCGCTGAAATGGGAACGTCACGCAAGAGTCTGTCTTTATTATCTTACCCCAACTCTGACGTCACAACAACGGTAGAAGCTGAGTCGACCAGGAAGTGCTGTTGCGTCACTTCCGCCGTCCCCCGAGTGTAGTCTCTGGTCATGGTGACCACAGGATAACCCATCTGCAGTGTCCAGGTGTCCATCACAGCTTTGACGTCCAGGTCGGTTTGGCCGTCCTCTCTGGCCGCCTGCCGGACATTTGGGATGAAAGAGAACACGTGTTAGTCAATCAAACCGACGTGACAACTGAAGCATTCATGAAGAACTCCCCTTAAATTAACGTGATGGACGGTTAGCCAAAGGACACAGATCTCAAACAACGTGCTTCAATACAATGGCGTGAGTCGTTGTTTGTCGCTGGATCTAACGCTAAGTGAAAGTTACGAGGAACATGAGGATCAAAGGATGAACAAACACTGGGCTATTTACATGTACATGTACTCATGGGTTTCACACAGCACTTGGAGGATGATGTAAGATCTTACCGTGGTCAGCTCCGCCCACAGTTGATCCTGCACTGCATTGCCGTATGCGTTTTTGCTGAGATAGTTCTGTCGGAGAGGAAGGTAACGGAAGAATGAAGGAGTACACTGCAACCATACTTTGCAAGAAAACGGGAAAACTGAAATGCTCAATATCGCATTCTAAATATGTCGTTGGCTGTTATGATGGGAAATTACCTTCAAGGCCTTCTTAAATGTCTCCTCCCCAATGAAGTTCTCCAACATCCTCAAAATGGAAGCTCCCTGTGGTAAAAGTACATTCAGATATACGGTAAAATTGGATCAGTAATCCATTTTCTATTGGCTGAAATGCGGCCCGCTTCTCTTGCATACAATATTGTTAATGACAATGACACTCACTGGTCAAGGAGCTAATATGATAGCTATATTTCCTAATGGAAAAATATGCGGGACATTACCTTGCTGTATATAATACTGCCGAATATTTGCGTGACGTCATCAGCAGTGGTGACTGGTCGGTAAACTGGATTGGATGACGTCAGAGAGTCGTCGACCATGACAGACTGGGACCTGTCATACGCAAAGTGCTCCATCTGAAAAACGTTGAAAATGAGGTCTGGTAGAATTTTACAAGACAAGACAACACAAAATAAGCCAACAAAGTGTAACATATCAAACGCAAATGATAGATTCATTAGAGAGGAGATATATGTTACCACATTCATCTGCGGTTCTGCGAAGTCCAAACCCTTGTACTGGATGTAACTGGCGAAGCCCTCGTTCAGCCATGTTCCGTCCCACCATTCCATTGTAACCAAGTTACCAAACCACTATCGTAGGAGAAAAAACGGGACATGGTAACGGTGTAAGGCTACAGACTAAGTATCAGCCTCCGTAGTGACCCCTGGCTCAAAAAAATCGTTTGCTAACCACGGACGATTTTTAGAGCCAGCGGTCACTACGGAGTCTGGTACTTAGGCTAGTAAGGCTATGGGTACGGAGACAAGAAGATCTTTCGTCTTCGACAAGATCATCAAGAGAGACAGACCAAAACATCGGGGGCGTGAATCAGTTGCCTGTTCTATTGACCCAATGACATGGACTGTCTGTCATGTCTGATTAACGACTAGTTATATCACCTCCTGTCAGTTTCACATGTCTGACTTTTGTAGTGAAATCATTTTCCAACTCATTTCCTACCTCTGTACTGATAGTGTATTCACATAGCTATGGACACACACCAACATAACAAACAGACACACCGGAAACAAAAAAACTCCGTATACGGAGCCAATAACGATAAGAAACTGACGTCTTTTATCTGATTAGATTTTCCTGACCATGTGAGCCAGCTCGTGAGCGATGATGCGCGCTGTTGCCTTCCTGACGGTGGCTGAGGGCGAGTTGGTGTCGTAGAGCAGTCTGGTCTCACGGTACGTGATCAGGCCCCAGTTCTCCATAGCGCCGGAGTTGAAGTCAGGAAGGGCGATGTGGTCTTAGAAGAACAAGAGGTTCAGATGTTTTGAAACAGAAATAAGAAAAGCAATAACATCGGTTGTTTGCAGTTTTCAAACGTTCGCTGTCCCCTCTGTTAAAATGGTGATCATGAATGGCAGTACGTAGACTTTGTTAAGATAGTCATTTCGTTGCACTGAATAGTATAATTCCATACTTATGTCTATGTTAACTGTTGTTGCCATACTCTGTACCTGCTACAGTAATCGTGCAATAAAGTTGTTCTTCTTCTAAAGTTAAAAGTAAACTGTGAAAGAGCTCAAAGTACAGCTACAAGCAGATGTTCATGCGTCAATGAGTGATTCTTTTTAACCACTAATACCATGAGAATCATAGGACACTCACCGATTTTAGGTAGCGGGAAGGGCACGCCGAAGTAGTCCTCAAAATACGCCACGACTCTGTTGGCCACGTCCAGCCCGTAATCACCCATCCCGGCAGCGATGTACTCAGGGCGGGCCCAAATCTTCGTCTGTGGACAGTGCAAGACCACTCCGTTTGAAACCACCCACGATAGAGATTTGCAGAAACGAAGTGCCACAAATCGGGAGAAAAAATAGATCTTGTCACACTTACCGCTATCCCTGTTGATGTGGTGGAGTTGATAGAGACGAAGTCAGACACACCAAAGGCCAGGAGGTATGTCGGCATCCTGACCATCTTCTGGAACCGGTCAGCAACCCAGCCTCCTCCTCTGCAAACATGCCAACAGACGTCTAGTTTGGTCTACAGAACCGACTTTCAATAACGCATGCACAATACAAGGTTTACAAACTGTAACGAAAAACTGATTCTTCTTCGATAATACAACACAACACTTTACGAACAGAACCCCTGTCATGATTTTAAGTTCGCGGTGAAACGGTCGCCTATACAGAATGCTTATCATACCTGCTTTCGGTGGATTCAAGGGGCATGTTAGACAGTGCAGTGTACTCCTGTTGGTGGACCACAGTCACATTAAATGTAGCCTTGAAAGCTGGCTCGTCAAAGCACGGGTAGGCCTTCCGAGCATCCTGGGGCTGAAAGTCGGTTATTCCCAAGTATCTGCAAGTGAACAGTAGAAAAAAACATTGTTAACTTATCAAAAGTACAGGGTTTCACATAACTTTTATGGACATAATGCCTACTCATGTCTCCAGCATTCTACTCATTTCTCAAGCAAATGTCATATTGTTACTTTAAAAACGTTTTAAAATCATGAAAAGGCACACCTTGTCTGTCCTTGTTCGTTGACATAGGAGGACCTGTAGAACCCATTGAGAGCCGCCCGTACCGCACCGCGGAAGTAGACGGTAATGGTGTAGACTTCACCCTCTCTCAGATCTTCGCTTAGTTCCAGGACGAGAAATTCATTCTCTGGGGTTGGGTTAAAATGCATGTACATCAACTGGCGACAAAACAAAATTAATATGATAGCAACAAAGACATAGGGGAAATATCATTTACTGTAATGATTTTGTGTCTAAGGCCCCCTCTCACTGGACCCGCGGCACGCTGGCGGCGTCGCTGCGGCCGATCGAATTGACAAAGCACTCAACAAATTTTATCGACAAAAAACGAATCTTTTTAAAATTTGTGTTCTGTTGTCTTTTTGGGCATACTTGTACGTTTTGAATGTACGTTTTGAATGATATTCCCATTATAAAGTCAAGGGTAACACAAATCCAGTTTAGGACGCAGCGACGTCGCCAGCGTGCCGCGGGTCCAGTGAGAGGGGGGATTTAGAATTACGATTAGACTGTGTAGCGTGTATGTCTATCATTGGTAGTTAAAAATGAGGGAAGCCCCCGATTTTCTAAGAATTGACAATAACTTAAGTTAAATGAACAAGTTTTATTTATTTTGGTAAGAATCCCACCAGGGAAAAGAAACCATGACGTCACAGAGGGCGTTTTCTGGCCATCGCTCCCTTGTACGGTTGGAGCGGAATTCCTGTCAATCTCCTGATCCGAACTGTGCAGGATGACGTAACTGGTGGGCGTGGCACACCTGACAGAGATGTCAACCCGGCCAGTCAGGACAAACGTCGTCAAGTCAGGTCGTACTTCTACATCGTAGTGGATGGGGGTTAGCGTGTCCGGCAAACGAAACTACGAAATTTGAAACAAAAAAAATGTTATACCAGCATAACATGAAAATTTTCTCTACCAGTTTGTTTAATAGCCGCTTGAACTCTACATGCATACATAACAGTGCATTCATTTTATAGACGCAGTGACATACTTAACAAAAAACACTCTTTGAACACGCCTCTTTTTGTAAATAACAAGTGAGCCATACGGCGACCATGGTAAACATTACTAGCGACCCTTTCATAGACCAGTCGTCGGGCCATGGCCACGGTCACGGCCAGGCGAACTTTTATCAGTTTATGAATGAGTCCACATCTTAGTGCACAATAGGTCATAGCAGGAGTTGGTTAATGACTAACCCACAGTCATGTTACATGGTTTATCGACATCCGCATAACTACCGAATGATGCAAGAACACCGGCCGGTCCACGTGTATTCTTATCAGTCTCTATCGCTGATTTGTTAAGGGCACGGTAACATTTATCAGGCGATCATCGTACGATCGCAAACTGAATGCATTCTTGAGATAGTCATGCATGTGTACTGCAAATCTAGCTCTCTTTTTGCGAAAAACTCTGCCTTGGATCCTTGTCGGCGGTAAGTTACGTTACAGCCTGCTTGAGCTTGAAAATTCTACGACATCAAATAAACTCGTACGACGATTTATGACTGATGCGACCGTGCCGTAACTCATGATCGGCGCCGCGACCTGTTTTATACCTACATGGTCTGCGACTGTAATAACGATTCGCAGTAACGTGTCTATTTGTAATCTCATCGCCAACATTTGCCGTTACTTTTATAGAGCTCTTAGTGAAGTCAATATTGTCTTCTGCGTGTTGATTTTAGCACTTAATTAGCCTTTGTTCAATAAAGGGCAACGCCTTATCTGCTGCTTGACAACTCCTTCGATACACATGGCGAAATGAGTCGAAGAGAATGCCTTGTAAAAACTGTACCATTTCAGTTCCTTTAACTCATAGCACCACATTATTGACATTACATGCATGGTAATATATCACTGCCTAGAGTGTTTATCGAGGCGGGATACGCGATTTTAACAATCATTGGCTTGCCGTCATTGAAAACATACAGTTCCCAAATGAATAGCAGTTCCTTTTATGCTATGGCTTGTTTGAAAACGTTGTAATGCGCGTGTATAGCGGTCGTTGAGTTTCAACGGGATATTTTTCTACACCACAATGACGTGTACATGCCTATGTATGTGTGTGTTTAAAGCACTTTCACTTCTTTTACACCTGATTTTCATCAGTCTTTCACATGAATACAACAACGCTTTGCAAGTAAAACCGTTTGAATCCGCATCTAGACAATGACTAAGCCAGTCTGAAAACCTCTAACTTGCTCGTGACTTTCAGTTTGTTTCGTCCGTTACAAAATACGTTTGTAGACTGCAAACACGGCATTGATAACAGACATGAATACACGCACCTGCTGCCAGGGTTTGGGCGCGGGACCGGCTCTCTGGGTCTCAAACACGATCACCAAGATGAGACCGATTCCCAAGAGCGTTACACAGAGAGCGGAAACGAGTTTCACGCCATACTTGTCCCACGTGGACGACTCGTCGTCAACTTTCCCGCTCTTCATGCTGTACCGCTTCAGTCTACCCGACGTTTTGAATCGTGTATCCGAATGACTCACTCGGAAAGCAACCAAATGTAACTAACCAGTCAGAATTTGCAAAAACATCAGTAGCAAAATGAAATGAAGCACATCACCTTTGATCTTGAATTTATTAATACTAGTATGATGATATCAATCAAATCTGAGTTTGTAGGCAATATTTTGAATTGTCTGCAACGATGATTTCCATGATTAATTTTTTTCTCATTTTGCTGTGATCTGGTGTACACACTATCACGTCAACCTCAAGTGTCAACATTATGTAACATCAAACTTTCATGTAGTAAAAGAGCGCCAGGGTAGGTAGACAAGTGTAGATTTTCTATTGATGGCTAGCTAGAGAGTTCCACAAGTTACAGCAATCTACCAACGCATTCCATTCATACGAAAAACAAGACCACAGAGAGATTGATAAAAACAGAAGTATCCGTTCTCTATAGGCAAGGTTTTCTGAACAGTGCGTGTTTTAATGGTTTATGTATTGTTTGCCGGGTACTTGGGGACAAGGCACCGCTTGTTTCTTGTCAATAGGGTTAGCGAAATTACTCTTACACGCCCCCTTTCCTTTGTTCCGGCAGAGTTGGAGTTAGCTAAAAGAATCGGCGTTCTCTAAGAGATTGATTTGGGGTTGTTCTTACTATTAGCATAAAGGTGTTGTATACATGCCCCTATCATACAGATGGTAGCAAGTCACTACAAGTCACTTCAATGAACGCCTTATGTGGATATGAGGACGACAACTTCATGTCCAAGGGCTATATATTCAGTTGTCATCATATCTATACCACAGCTGTAGTCTAGATGTGTCCCCTGTCCTCTATATCTATCCCCCTTCCCGGCCAATGTTTGGAAGAATCATTTGGGTGAACATTATGCAGATTCTGTCACTGGGGGTGTATGTGTGTGTGTGTGTGGGGGGGGGGGGGGGCTGTGCGCTTCACAGAAAACGAGAAAGAGCTGTATCAAAACCAGCTAAACATGGTTTTAATAATTGACGCCTTACCCATTACCGAACTAGATCTATATGCACAGTGTAGTCTTGTTCTAGAGTATATAACTTTAGAACTTATCATTCAGATCCTTCGAGAACATCATTCACCATAGTTACAAACGTTTGTCGTAGGAACAGACGCCTGGCGTTCGCTCTTGAGGCATTTTGTTGGAAAAGTACAAAGTTTCCATCACATAGTACGTGAGGAAACCGCCAAGGCAGAAGGAACTCCATATCCTACAGTTGTGGTGCAAAAACAACAATAGCAAGGACAACAAAAATGCCGGAAAGCCTTACATCTGAGCCTTCTCTGTGCCAAACAGATGTGCTGTCAGGTGAGTACAATGACAGCGTTCGGAGCCAAACTGAACTCCTTTTCCTGGTTTAGCGTATTACGCGTGCGATGTTATCGTACTTCTTACACCTTGGACGATGCGGAAATTTCACCCCTCAGAGCCATTTTGTATCCATATGTATGTTTTCAGAGTTCCGCTGCAGAGTGCCGCCAAAGGTGATGTGGAAGATGCAAATTGCTGGTCTTCACGACCACGACTATACGCCGTCATCCTGGCTCCAGGACCTCAGGGCCAGACCTGTGAGCTTTTCTGTTTTTATCGGGCTGTTACTCTTCAAAGTAGCTAACTAAAGACGTTTATATATCATTGCATCAAACTGAAGCAAGATTTAGAAGTATAGAGTAGGGATACTCAATTCAATTTGTGTTATTTGCTTTCAGATTTGAATTAAGTATGTTGAAGAAGGACATTATCAATCTTTCCAGAACAATCGCCCCTGCCGCTTTCTCAGTCGTCAGCTCTTCTCGGGCCCGAAAACACCACCGGACAGTAGAAGTTCTTCAGGCGGTGAGTCTAGCCGCAGCTCCGGCACAGAAGACGCGTCTGGTGATCTATCTACAGATTCAGATGTTGCTGGAGATCTGTCCAACAGTCTGAGTAGCTACATGGCCGCTGGGCTCGGTCATAATACCGGCAAGTTATTGGATGGTAATTTTTCAAAATCACTACAACCTATCATTACCGAAAGTTCCCGTGCGTCATCGGGACATTACACATCCTCTGCAGCATCCCACTTCGGCCTAGCGGGAACGGTTGATGTTGTGCAGCCTGTTGCCGCACCGTCTCCGATGTCTTTCCTGGACGTTTCAACGGGATCGGTAACTCACGACAAACCACATGTAGGTCCCTTAACCAATGCGGTGCTTGCCACAGAGTTCGCTCGTTCTTCTGCATCATCCATATATGCGTGGAGGAATCGTCCCAGTGACGTCATCATGTCCAGTCCTACATCTAGATCTGCTTATCCAAGAGAGAAACCTAACAGAACGACAGTGTCGGGTTCTTATTCCCTCTTGGCTCCCCACATGGACAATTTGCAGACAAGCAGCGCCAGTGCGAGAAACACCAGAATCAATCCTAACGTACAGTTGGAAGCATCATGTCAGTATGATGCACGTCTGGCAGCGGGAACAGCGATACGCAGCACTAACCCTGCGTACCAGTGCCACACACCGCGCTCAACTGTGAAGTCGACACGTGCTGCGCAGGACAGGAACGTGGCATCAGACCTCTCTCCATCCGGGACCTGTGACGCAAAGGGTAATGGGAGTGACTGGCAAAGGTCTGTGGTCACCGGAAGCAGGAGTCGTGCAGCAACAGCAGTGGACAGTCTTGATGAGGTTGAGGGTACAGAATCTCCCGGCCATGACGCTCGAGCGACCAAGAGACGAAGAATTCAAGACTAGCTCGAGGAAGCTGACACCCGGGACAAACGGCAGAATGATGCATGACGGGATTCAAGTTCGCAAACACAGGCGAATAACAACAAAACTGATCTCCTCACCAGGTTCTTGTAAACTATAAGAATGAACTGTGTGTGTTTGTTATACATTCTACGCCATCCCGGGAAAATTTGTAAAGGCCATACAATATCACGATTATTGTCAGGTTTCATGGCATGATTCGTTACAAAAACACTTTTCTCTGCCCTAGTCTTCCCTAGAATGTAACATTCTTTTCAAACCCTACATTGTCCGTATTCTAGCCACAAAATCAAGCGCAAGAAAGACCAAGACAAGACACTTGAATTTGTATCGAAGCTTCCTGTGCATTCCTAGATTTTTTTCACAATGTCCAACCTCTATGACAGCGTTCTGTCTACCTTCGGCAGTCCAGCTGCTAATACTGTACTAAAGTTGATACATATTAAAAGACATAACCCTCTGGGAAGTCATTTTGTAGATTTCATTCAGAACAAACTTGATTGGGGAGTGAGAGATATGTTATTATTAGATACCACCCGCCTATTTACAGGGGCTCCGTGACAGTGCCTAGTTGGATACCCCTGCCATTACGTAATGACTTGTCATTAGCAGAAATTCCCACGAATCAATCCTGTTTCTATGGCTAGCGGAGACGTCGCCTGGCCTCCACAGTTTGGATTATCACGCTGTGTCGCACTGGTCAATAGAGTGGACGATGGCGCATGGTGACTCGTCTTAGGTCGATCTTAACCTTAAAGATACGTCTATTCCTTGGGCTCTCAGTAGCTTACATGAGCACATGTAAGCTAGGAGGCAGTAACCTTCAAAACCCTACAATCGACAACAAAAGAACATCGACGGGGATGTCTGTGTCTAGGAAAGAGATGGAGCCTCAAGACCAATTGGCAAAGTGAGTAGCCTTCATTCTGTGTATCTTGAGGTCTCAGAGTATATACTATCACCATACTTCAAAGATGATCTTGCACAAGGACACCATTAATACTTCTCTTACTATCTTTGTAAACGTTGAAACACGTACGCACTGGGTCGATGTTGGTTAGTATTCGAAATAAGTTATGGCCACAGAAATCTGCGTGATACTGTTATTCCATACACAATGGGGGAAATTCAGCACCGAGACGAGCTAGGAATATATGTCAGCGCCAAGGACAGGGAAACATAGTTCAGAACAAAGGATAGGGAAACGTTGTTCATCGCCAAGGGCAGGGAAACATAGCTCCACACTAAGAACAGGGAGACATAGTTCAGCACCAAGGACAGTGAGACATAGTTCCACACTACGAACAGGGAAAACAGTTCCGCACTAAGAAAAGGGAGACATAGTTCAGCGCCAAGGACAGGGAGACATAGTTCCGCACTACGAACAGGGAAAACAATTCCGCACTAAGAAAAGGGAGACATAGTTCAGCACCAAGGACAGGAAAACAAGCTCCACACAAAAGACCGAGAGACATAGTTGCGCACTAAGGACCTGGAAACATAGTTCAGCACCAAGGATAGAGAAACATAGTTCAGCACCAAGGACGGGGAAATTTACTTGAGCAACATGGACAGGAAAACATAGATCAGCACCGAGGAAAGGTAAATATAGGATGAGCATCAAGAACAGGAAAACATATTTCAGCACTAAGGACGGGGAAACATACTTCAGCAACATGTATGGAGTAACACAAGTCAGCACCAAGGACGGGGACTGGGAAACGTAGTGTAGCCCCATGGGTGGTAAACATAATTCAACGTTACCCCCAAGGACGGGCAAACGTAGATTATCTTTGTTTTGGAACATAGTCAAGCGGGGTAGGGTTCATTAACAAGGACGGGGAAATATTGATACATACATACATACGATCATGTACTGGCCACCGGTGTAGCGTTGCATATTTCATTAGGGTCACTCTATACCGCGACTTATCCTCTATAAAACGCCTTTGATACAACAGAAAGGGGCCATTGTAGTCTATTTCAGTTTTTTTTTCCATTGTAACTTGTTGGTGACGCAACGTCGTCCGAATTTGGAACACGACCAAGGATCTGACATTAAAGTGAAACTACTTTGGAATTCCTCAGTTGATCTCTATTCGCTTTTCGTAAATTGCCATCATGCCGTATGCTTATGTACTTCCCGCTTGTACATTCGCTTGTAAGTTCGCACGGACCATGGTAATGCACTATCTCTGATCAAACACGAAAATTGTACCCTTGCGTAATCACTGCCGAGCGGCATTGGCAGTTTGCAGGTAATCAGGACTGCGACGTAACATATACCCATTAAAGTTCCATTGCAAACGTGTGCGAGAGAGTAAATAACAGTACACATTTAAATAGCGATTTTCTGCCGTTTGCCAGTTACCAACGCATATGTTAGACTTGCAAAAAGGCTGGAAAAAGGGTTTAGTCCCAAAGATGTAAAAAAATACGTTTGTTAGGTACATTGCTGTTGACATGATGGGCAATGAATCCATGATGGGCAATAGCTGTTAGAGGACTGTGGAACTGTCAGCTATGATTTGGACATATGTAAAAATCTCTATTTGGAAGCGCCGTTCTACCGCTCACGATACGGTCGGGTTTTAGCCATTACAGGTTTAAACATTCTTCATGAATGGCATAGGCCAGTCCTACAGACTGCTACTGGAGTTGTCGTGTCTGTCAGAATTCCAAGAGGGCGCTCTTTAACAATGCCGAGATAGTCTCCTGGCCTTATCCAGGTGTTTTACTGTTTTCCTGATGCCAACCATGTGTCTCACTTAGCACAAGGCAAATGGGTACCACAATTTACACTACCATGCGGCTCGAGCTCGTATCTTCTCAATGTTACTTCTCTTCAAATAAAATACTGATTGTCTTATCTTTACTCTGGCATAACATTTATCACCTTGTTGTTTTTATGCATGAAACAAGGAAAAGACATTGGAATCTTTATCAAGAAGTAGCCAAGCCACCTTTTCTGTATCTCTCGGTAAGTGGGCAATGAGTGTATCGAGTGAGGCAAAAAACTCGAAAGTAGAGCCATGTTTACAGTCGGGGTCAATGTTATTCATTCATTTTGTTTGGAACCACATTTCAGTTCTTAAAAGCCCATTTCTTACATTTCAAGGGTCAACTGTAGTAACCGTGGAGCAATTGTATGACAACTACTTTGGGGGGGGGGTGTTCAAAAACGTCATTTCCTGCAAATTCCATCGAGCAGAAACTCTAGTTGGTTTCTAGTTGTAACAGCACGAATCGAATATCCAGGTGTTATGACAGAAATGTTCAAACCTCGACAGACGTCTTTGGAAGCTTCTGTTGGGAAAGTCTCAGAAGAAAGTAGTTCTTTCAGTCAAACACGGGTAAGTGAACTGTCTTTCTTTTTAGTCCTCGTAGGCCGCTGGCAATCGAAGGCCGAATCGAGGGCTAGCTTCAGGTTGGTGCGACTTCTGTCGTGAAATCCTCTTGTAGATACGAAACGACATATTGACGACCCGCAGTCTATTTAATCTATGTTCAGTATTCTCGCGACAACAGCACATATGTAGAGTATAATAATGAGGAACCACTAGATATTCTGTGAAGACCAATGTCATAGTTCTGTACTAAATCATAGAAATATCAATCCGGTTTCGTCCTCAATGTTGAGGTTGTAATATATCAAAGGGAATGTTAACATTCCCGCAGGTCAAGCTGGATGTCACATTTGTGAACTTGGGCCACAGAAAACTTGTGGCTCATGTAAACTGCAAGGTCGGAGTGCCTGGAAAAGCACTTTGCACAATGATCCTTGGAACTTCGTTTTGGCAAATGTTTCTTGTACTGGTGGATTCAAATACTAGCTGCTAACATTTGCTGTGTAACACCGATGTTCTAACCGTTGAAAGTTAAGACACAGTCAGCGAATGTGTGCGTTTACATGCTATCTTCTGACAGAGACTTTGTCACCAAGACTGGGAGGAGTTTTGAGTATATTCAGTAGAAGACCTAACAGATTGGCAGTGTTCTGCGCGGCACCCTCAGAACCGAATGGGAGGTAGTCGTGTTTCGTCAGAAAAAAAAGACAGCTGAATTTCCCATTTCAACGCACATCGCTAAGCGACTGTTCGTGATAGCCAATGCAATTTCACCTCACTTGGCGGTCTGAACATACCGCAGCGAAGCCAAGGTCGCGACAAACGGTGGTTCTTCTGTTTACTCGGTCCGTCCCCATGGGGGCGCCTGTGGAAATGCATGTTTACCAGTGTCGTCAGCACGGCACGACCAAAGAAAACAAACAGCGCGAGTGCAGTGACCACTTGGCCACATTTTGGCTTTCTAAAATCCTAAAACGACTCCTTCGTAGTGAGTCGACTTCCTATAGACTTTAGCTTTCTTCAAACTATCTGTGTTTTAGTTACCCTTTGAAAGTATAGGAAATATCATATTTTCATTTCAATGGGCAAGGATAATCTAGTCCGTCATCTTGATATAAAAGTTACGTATAAGCAGGCTTTAAGCCGATAAACAAATATTCCTTACATCAAGTCTGTCTCATCACGTCGTTACAATCTTTATTGACACGATAAAAGTACAGCGACTTTCGTAAGGTCTTCTACAACTATATATGCAAACAAACAATTGGATACAAAAGAAGTAACCTGCGTAGAAGTGTATGGGTTATTAGACAGTTTAACGTATCACTTGTACTAGTAGGCTGCTCTAAGGTCAAAACATTCTTTGATATATTTACCTATTTATCACTTACACTACTAGTTCTAAGGATCTCTATAACGTTATAAGGTCTAAACACTCTTTGATATATTGTATACAATAAGGGCTGCCTCCTTCTAGAATGTAGTTGAATTCATCTATAGGATAGCTTGTATCATTCATGTCAGCACATGTATCTAAACTTACTCAAGGTAACATTACGCGTGTTCCCGAGAGTCACATAGATTAACCATTGCTGACCTCGATGAGTTGACATGTTGCTGACTTTGCACAAACGGCCAAAGGCCAGGCGAAGGGTCATCTGCTATCCTGCGGCGATGGAGCTGTCATCGCGGCAAGGACAGATCAAAGACGGGCTGCCCATCTGTGATAAACTGTCAGTGATGATGTGTCTTATCGTCAGGGCACGTTTGTTAAGGTTGGACAGGAGTTTAAGACGTAACCTTGGGTAATCTTGAGTACGAAGGTTGCACGTGATCGGCATGTATTTAAATGTAGGTAGTGAACTGAGAGAAAACTTCCCGTATGGTAGGACAGCCTTACAGGTGTACGATTGTTTTTGTCCAAATGCGATATGCTGTTGAAGTCCTCCTGTGCCATACTTTGGTGCATATGGTGGCGGCGTGACGCCCATCTCCGTTCCTAAGCCCTTGGGCCACACAATTTTGTGCTATCGCTACAGCAGGGTGTTGGTCCGCTGGTAGTGATGTGTGTTTAACTCCCATACTCTTTCCCAAATGCTGGACATGAGTGCTAAGCAGAGAAAGCAATATGAACCAACCATATGGGCCAAATCATGTAGTCTACAAATCTCTTTCCCCCACCTCAGTGGCGTTTACATATCAAAGTATCTTCCAAGGTAAGATAATGTTTTTTCTTGACATTTTTGACCACTAAACGTAATATCTCTGAGTTAAATTGGTCGTCAAATTACCCCGACAATAAGAGTGGCATGGGGCACAACTGCACCGTTTTGGTTATGACAAAATCATGTACAATCAACTTTTAATGGAAAGAGAACATGCAGTTAATCATTTCTCTTTTTTCCCTCCTAGTACACATTGGCGGTATTGAAGATTGAGAAAAGCTTTAATAACAGTTCTTTCGGGCGCACAAAGAAACGCGGGTCATTTGAACTTTCGCCAGATGCCCCTTTCAAGACCCTTGGGGCGGTAAACGTTTCCTCAGATGACCCTCGCCAAGGCTAAAACAGACGATTACTGAAGTCGGCGGAGGACGTGTTTGTAAATTTTTGCTTCTCTCCGTAGAGGTCGTCCATCATTTTTGACACTAAGAAATGTCGGCAGGACCAGCGGGTGTCTTAGATTATGTTACAAGATAAACCAGGTGCGAGGAGAGAACCTCTCCCCGCTCCGCGCAAATGTGCGGTCACTACGGCGGGGTCAAGGCGCCTGTGGTCGGCAAGGCCATCACTAAAAGGGTGCTTATAGTAGTGAGTTCAACTTTTACAATACTCGTATGAGGCAGTCCAGGGCCAGGACTAACTAAGTCAGATCTTCAAAAAGAGTTTGAAGAACTACATAAAAGAACAGCTAATTCTCGGACAACTTTCGACTCTTGTATCTGCGACCGGACTTTCCGGTATAAATGACTGGTCCACGATACAAAGTGCCAACCTACCATGCTCCGTATCCTCTCCATAACTACTAGGATGGGTACTGATGAAAATTTCTGCATCTTTAATGACATCGACTTTAATAGGAGTTACTAAAACTGTCTGTAGATGTATGACGTCAGTTTTAAAATGTATGTTCTTGATGAAAGGAAACCGTATGCTGAGAACATGAGCTATTAATGACAATTCTGTGATCTCAGATACTTTGGGCCCGGAAACGGCTCGCTTTTAATAATAGAGTGAGTGACAAGATTTGACCCGGGTTCGGCTATGTCCCGGAGATCGATGACCCTTGACCTCCCGTCCAACGTTTCTGAAGGTGTCGACAGTTACGCCGTCCGTCGTGACCAATCATATCGTTAGTTGATGACAGGTCGCCGCATGGGGGTTGCTCGAGCTAACCTCCACGTTCGAAGTTTACCGCATGTTCCCGCAATATCACAAGTGTTTGACGTAATAGGTCTAATCATTCATTTGAGGTTTTGGACCAGGACCAGGAGGGTGATTTTGTGGGTGTTCTCGCGGACACAGGTAGGCGTTTGTCCAAGACGAAAACTCCAACCGCACTTAGAATAACCTGAGCTTTTGAGCAATGTATGCAGTCGGCTTGTAATGGCATGACCGTGAAACCATGTTTGGTTTTGGATTCGTTGGAAATCTTTTCTAAAAGGGCCTTTAACTCTTTAGAGAATGGGGTATAGAACAGAAAGGCCCTGAAAGAGTGGGATATAGTGAAATGAACAAGCATATAAGTTGTGTGGTCAACAAGTAACTTAATAGAAGAGTCCTGACCTTTCTCTGTACGTCCGCCCGCACTTACTGTTGAGATGTTTGAGGTGTTGTCAACATTGTTGACACTAAAAGTGGCGTGTGAAACGTTCGCGGGAATAGTATCTGCAAGACACTCATATTTGTTCGCGCGGAGTACCACTCGAAGGACCAACTCGACCGGCACTGGTTTATATAAATATCAGTGTTGTTTGCCGCCCGGCGAGACTTTGGCAACCTTGGCAGTGCTGAGAACACATGATTTATCAAGCTGTGAGCTGAGCGATCTTTAGCAAAGCTTAAAGTTAAGATCGTCTTTTCTTGATCTTGCAGATGTTCCGGGTTAGGTAAGGCACTAGTCCAGTCTGTAGGAGGCCTGTCCCTCCAGCTAATTGTGGTCAAAAACATGGAGCTGCAGACCATTCGTTCGGAGGAAGGTCCAGCGAGGTTCCGCCAGAAGTCCTCGGTGGTGGTGGCCAGCTCGACCGGCGGGTACACGGTAAGCGCTGCGGACGGCGAGGAGAGGTTGGACGCGGAGACGGGCGTGGTGACGGTCGATCCCGCCGGAGACAAGACCAGAGGGACGTGGGACAAGAAAACGGACTTTCTCCTGTCTGTGATCGGCTTCGCAGTGGACTTGGCGAATGTGTGGAGGTTCCCGTACCTGTGCTACAAGAACGGTGGAGGTGAGGAATACTAGTCTTCTTTTCTGATGGATTCTTGACACGAAACCTTCAATAAGAGCAGCCATATCACAACTATTGTAATTTCGTAGAAACACATGGATGACTAAAAGATCATGATGAATATTGGAAGCGCCGTATTGTCACTCTTCAAGATCGAAATCGGCGGAAGATCATGACAGTTCTTATTGGAATATTATCCTTCAAACGTTTCATTTTTTGTTGAGAACCTTGACTTGATACATATCTATAGACAACATTAACTACAACTCATTCAGACTGTAACGAATAGAATCAAGCAATATCACGAAATGCTGTAGGTGAAATAAGTTATCGAAAGGGAAACCGTTATGCAGTAAACAAAGTATGCTGAAATGTTGGATTCGTCAAAACGGGCGTTTCCAAACGTCATAACGAAAAATTACCCGTCACGATTCTTGAATTCGTACCGTTTCCAAGTCACAAGTAGGCTTGCCTAGGTATCGCACTGATATCAGTCGACTTTCTGACTACTCTCCAAGCAGAGGAGGGGTTGGCTTGACAAAAAAATGACAAAGTAGAAAGCCCGACAAAAACGCCTAGAAACACGTCAAAAACCAGCCGAAACCCCTCCTCTGCTTGGATAGTATTTCTGACTAGCAAAGCCCCCCTCTCATTGGACCCGCGGCACGCTGCAGCTGGCGGTTTCACTGCGGCCGATCGAATTGACAAAGCACTCAACGAATTTCATCGACAAAATACGAATCTTTTCATACGTGTACGTTTTGAATGATATTCCCATTATAAAGTCAAGGATAACACAAATCCAGACGCCGTCAGCGTGCCGCGGGTCCAGTGAGAGGGGGGCTTTTTTAAGATGACATTTGATTGGTTACTAGTATGATGTTATTGCAGGCGCATTCCTGATTCCTTATCTGACGTTCTTCCTGATTGGTGGATTGCCGCTGTTCTACATGGAGCTGATTCTGGGGCAGTTCAACAGAACAGGAGCCATCAGCGTCTGGGAACACGTCTGCCCCATACTGAAAGGTACAGTCAACCATTGATCATCCCATCTAGCCTGTCGTTTAGAGTGCTTTCGTGACACATGTACAGGTGCAAACGTGGTGTCCGTCAAGTAAATGTATAGAAGTCACAACATCCCATTCTGTACTTATGTATGTGTATATATCAAATATCATTAGTTTTTCCGTCAATTGTGATCAAGTTATTTTGTTCTTTGTATGTGGCGTTACTAAAACAAGTTATAACTTGAGTGCAGCGCTATATTGTCCTTGTCTTTGTCCAAATGCAAATACAAAACGCGTCGTCAATGCACTGCCCGGAATTCGATTTCTATATGGTGCAAAGCGAGAGGCCAATGCCGACCATTCAGTCCGACCATGTGGCTTTCCGACCACCTTCCAACCATTTTAGAAAATAAAGACGCCTACCGCTGATTCATGAATGTGTGTACCAGATGAGTTTAGACATGTCGTTCCTGCCCACAGGTGTAGGGTACGCCGTCATCCTCATCGCCTTCTTCGTCGACTTGTACTACAACGTCATCATCACGTGGTCGTTCTTCTACCTGTTCGCCAGCTTCACCACCAAACTGCCCTGGACGTCGTGCGACAACGAGTGGAACACGGCCGACTGCACCGACCAGCTCACTGACGACTTCGTCAACGGCACCTTCAACGCCACGGTCAACGAGACGCGTCGCGGGATTTCACCGGCCGCGCAGTACTACGAGTACGTGTCATCTGAAACCATAACTTAAATCCGTGAACAGTTTGTAAGTCACTGAATAACGTCCGTTAACGTTCTTTGTACACAACCAAGAGTTTTATTCGAGACCGGCGTTTCGATGACCGTCTGTCACCTTTCTCAGGGCAATACTGTTCAATTATTTAGTTGCGTACAAAGAACTTTGTTATTCACTGAAACCATAAGGTTCGATCATTACCAAACGATATTACTTAGTGTTAGCGGTAAATCATCAAACCATTTACAGATAATAATTTGCCAGCAACCATGTGGTTGTGACTTATATTTCATGTAGTCACTCTACTGGTATTTTTCCAGACGCGAGGTGCTACAGCTGTACAAAAGTGAAGGCATCGGAGACTTTGGGGATCTACAATGGAAGCTGGCGCTGTGTATGCTGGGAGTATTCCTGCTGTTGTACCTCAGCCTGTGGAAGGGTGTCAGGTCGTCTGGAAAGGTGAGGTAGAGGTCAAAGTCCTAGCCTCCGTTGAAGACTCCTTCCGGCTGTTTTCTTTTTTCTTTTTCTAGTTATCGTTTTCTTATTACGTTCTTTTTCTTATTGCTGGCCGAGTAAGCAAAACAAAAACAAAAAACAGCCGGAAGGAGTCTGCAACAGAGGCTATCAAAGTCCTAACCTGGTATGATTCTATGTGTATGTACCGCGTCTTAAGAATACGTTAAATGTGATAGTTTTGTGTATACAAATTTACATTACTCTGTATGTGGTGCAGTGGAACGGTAGACGGAAAAAACATATATCTTCCCTGTGTTGTATTTCCCGGTGTCAGGTGGTGTGGGTGACGGCCACCATGCCCTATATCGTCCTGACGATCCTGTTGATCAGGGGCGCTACCCTGCCTGGCGCCTCGGAGGGAATCAAGTACTACCTGACTCCAAACTTCGACAGACTCATGGATTCACAGGTAAAAATTAAGCCAGATAGGGGAGGGGGGATAGAGAGATACATAAACAATGTTAAGTCGAAGCGCAGTGTTATATTCATCAAACAGGTAGTCAATCTGAAATATTTTATGACCAAATTGGAATAATTATTTCATTTTGTTTTATAAATAGATTAAATGGGAACACTCGATTGTTGTTTTGTCACATCTCAGGTATGGATAGACGCTGCACAACAGATTTTCTACTCGCTCGGTGCGGGCTTTGGCGTGCTGATCGCGCTGTCTAGTTACAACAAGTTTCACAACAACTGTTACAGGTACGTTATAGTAGTTCAGGCGTGCAGTGCTTAATACCAATAGCTGCCAGACACGTCACTTGTGCATTTGATAATTAACATGTTATGCGTATGTATGAAGCGACATGAGATTTGCATTTTTCAGGTTTAAACTAGCTTCGGTAAGAATGTTTATTTATGTCCCCTTTTTGTCGTTGAACAGAGACGCCCTCGTGACCAGTTCTGTGAACTGTATGACGAGCTTCTTCTCCGGGTTTGCCATCTTTTCCGTGCTGGGGTACATGTCGCAGAAACGGGGCGTGCCCATCGACAAAGTCGCAACCGAAGGTGAGTTATAATTAGCGACATTTGGTGCGACGTTTCAATAAGAAAACCACACAACACCACCTACAAATTGATGACGTTCTACACTATAAATTATGCTGTTTATCTAGTTATGAAAGTTTGTGTCAATTCGTTTTCAAAATGGTTTTTGGCAGGCCAATTGATGGAATACAGAGGTATAGAATCAGATAACGATGATTTAATGCTTGAATTCAAAGTATACTAGGGTGCACAATCCATAGCAAACCATGAGAGCATCATCTTTGCTCAGTACGGGGCTACAGGGTCTAACCACGAGGAAGAGACCACTACGTCTAAATCAAGCTTGCTTACTTACTTACTTACTTACTTACTTCCACCAGAAGTGGGTGACCCATGGCAGATACTCTAAGAGATAAACCCGAAAATCTCTGAGATAACGTGCTGTTTACATAGACATGTGTGTAACGTTACATGGTTAATGTATGTTTGGACTAAACAAACAGCTGACAGCATCAAGCGTATTGCTTGGTCATGTTAACGAGTTCTTAAGACAACATAGGTCCTGCAAGAACAAGCGTGTTTTGTCTACAACACGGGTGGCTGACTAGGCTTAAGTCGTGCTGGTATAAACAAGCTCTTTGCACCTGCCATAAGTACTTAAAGACGAAAGACGAGCTGGGTTCTGGACATAGCTTCTAAGTGTGTGCAACAGTCCATGTACAAGCTATGTAGAGTGATGGATGTTTTCGTCGCCTATTACCTGTAAGTGTGTTTAGAATCGGAATTTTCAGAGAATTTTCCATGATGGGAAGTGCTAGTGATGTGAACATTTAAAGGACAGGTCACGACAAATGTTGCAAAACCTTATAAGTAAAGCGCGTTTTTGGAAGCCTACATTCAACGCTTCGACACATACATACGAGTACTCATGACACTCGTCTGGAACATTCTATAAAATCAGTAGCTTTCAGAAAGAACCTCTATGTTCACTTCGTTTTCTCCCTGTGATGGTGTATCGAGAACGTGCAAGCGTCAGACCTGTGTACGTAATATTGGTAATCTCAGATATTGTTCTGACTCGCTCCCACCCCCTTAAGGACCTGGATTGGTGTTTGTGGTCTACCCAGAAGCCATCGCGACCCTGCCGGGTTCCACAGCTTGGGCCATCATATTTTTCCTCATGCTCATCACACTGGGACTGGACAGCTCGGTAACATGCCTTCTTTTATATGCCTACGCTTTACTCCCACCGTGAAAACGGAGGTATTGAGTGTTACTGTATATGTGTTAGTTTATTTGTTTATCTGGGTGGGCGTCCACAATTATTTGAATATTGCATCATGAGTGCCACTATGTAACGTGAAAGTGGTGCAATAGGATACTTGGAGAGCTGCAAGTCTAGTTTGGGTCGTTTGCCATGTGCATTTCTCTATTCAAGTTCAATCGTCCTATCCGCGACGAACAAACTAAAAACGCTCAGCAAACGGGATTGATTGACAGATTTTCCACACGACACTGTTATATCTGCCTTGCAGATGGGAGGGACGGAAGCAATCCTGACCGGTCTGAGTGACGAGTTCCCCATCTTTAGCAGAAAGCGGGAGCTGTTCACGGGCGTCATACTGTTCGTGGAGTTCGCTCTGGCGCTGATCAACGTCAGTCAGGTACAGATCAATGACTCATGTAGATGCATCATGTCACATGAGTGTGCAACAAATTGTAATGATATTCTCAGAGCTTTTGATTTTCTACCCCTTATTGGACTTTTTGCCTTCACGGAGAGGCAAAACACCATATTGTGGACCCACACTAAATACTGTCACACTAAATACTGTCACTATTGATATCTATGTTCCATCTTAGGGCGGCATGTACATGTTCCACATGCTGGACCAGTACGCCGCCGGTACATCTATCCTTTTCGCGGTGCTGTTTGAGGCCATAGGCGTGTCCTGGCTGTACGGTAAGGCGACTTTAGTTGCACCTCATCCTATACATGTAGTCTTTACTACAACTTCAATAAGACTGTCGTATGTAAAACCACCCGACGTGTTCTATTGATTTATTGGGGCGTACACCAGGATTCATACAATGTACGGTTAAGTTTTGCGTTCAGGTCTAAACATCACGACAGACCAGTAACGTAAGATGTTCCATTTCGTAAGTGCTGTGTATGTGTCACAAGTCAGCTCCAGAAACAAGTTCTAGTACCTAACACATTGGCAAATAGCCGGGGTGCCAGCCTTTTTAGCTTTGACTTTGACTTTATTTGGGATCCACAATTAGCACAATGAATGTAGCTGGTCCTTTAGTCTGCTCTCTCGATCGCTTCCGTAGCCATTACTGCGGAAGTCTACGGAAGCGACCGAGAGAGCGGAGTAAAGCTGAAAGCCTGTAGCTGGTACCCATGCTAATTGACACCTCCTGACCTGTATTTAACAACACATATGTCGTACCTAGGTATGACTCAGTTCAAGCAGGACGTCGAGGAGATGCTGCACTTCACCCCCGGCCTGTGGTGGCGCTTCTGTTGGAAGTTCGTTAGTCCGCTCTTCTTGCTGGTAACTACCACATACTTAAAAACTTTGTACAACCACGTGTTCAATTGATCTCTATAAGTAGGTATAGGTAGCGTGCGTAGTCCAGTGGTTAGCGATCTTGCCTCTGGAACTAGAAGCCCCAGGTTCGATCCCGGCTCACCCGACATGCACGCTACCGGAAAGGATCGCAGTCCTTAGGACGGGACGCCGTGGTCCACTGTTCATTGTGTTATTTGAAAAGAGCTAGGGGAATTTCCCCGGTACAATGAACCTGTAAATACTGTACATAGCGTCTGTCTTCTTCTCTGTCACGGCCAGTGGAAGATTAGCTCTTCAGTGAGCTAAAACTGGATCGAGATTACTTTCCCTTTTTTCCTTTATGAAAAAAATGGTCTGTGAACAAAAAGATCTATTGGTTTACACCTAATTAATTCACGAAACATGTCACTTGAATGAATTACTACATACAGGTATACATATAGTGCTTAAATTAGGCCACAGCATGTAAATTCTATGGATGACACACTCTGCAGATACAAGTTTAATGCGAGAGCGCGAAAAAAAGATGGGCAAAAAAAAGGATGCTTAAATTTTAAAGTGAAGTGACAAAATAAACATGGCATCACAGACAACAAGTCATTTCTGTATTCAAGAAGTAAAGCCTAGTATCCCAAGTTGGTAACTACGTATACACTCAAGGCTACCACACCATTGGCGCTTCTACACGGCTAAATAACTAGTTTCTCTTTTACCTCCACACACATATCTACCTCACTAGCTCAAGGCTTTTACACGACATATTTTCCCACTTTCGGCATTTTTCTCTTGTGTGGACCATTTTTCTGAAATCCTTCTTCCCCTCTGCGCAGTTCATCACGATCTTCAGCATAGTTCAGTACAGGCCCCTGGCGTACGAGACGTACGTGTACCCGCCCTGGGGAGTGGGTCTGGCCTGGTGTCTCAGCGCCTCGTCCATGGTCTTCATTCCGGGGTACGCCATCTTCAAACTCCTCAAGTTACAGGGACCTTTCCGAGAGGTAAGCAACAGTTCAATATAGGCTACATCATGAATCAATGGTATTATTAGTAGATTTAGTACTGATATGTTGATCACCAGGAAACCCTGCTATGTGTGACCTTAGAAGTCCGCAAGCAAGACGAGAAAACGCCAGTGTTATGGACGTTTGCTCAAACTCGTAAGAAAAGTGTTTCCGCGTTGTAATAAATGTTAAAACCTACACAACATTGCTGAACTGTCATTAAGACGACGTGTGCATGAGTGTCACAGTAGAAAAGAATAACATCAGTGACAATACATGACTGCTGCCCCCCCCCCCCTCCGATGGACAGCTGTCGGATTTCGACTTATAATTTCCTCAGACGTTCACTTTTGACACACTTACATATGCGTGAGTTCTTTTAGACATATCCTAAACACATGTACGGTTTTTGATCTGTCAGCATCTCTAACCGCATACTGTTTCCTTCCAACAGCGCCTAGCTTACGCCATAACACCAGCATTCGAACACGACGAGATCAGAGACAAGGGGGAGGTCAAACGTTTCCAGGTGAGAAAAATACCCAACATCGATGGCAGACAACTTAACGTGTCTCTTTTCAACTTGTAAATCATAATATTTCGTGACAGTAGTTCAAGTTCAGACCACCTACGTTCTGACACTTGGCACTACATGTTAAAACATGGTTAACGGAATAATCCTATCCACGTGTGCATAGCAAAGTCACCACTTACGCTACTATAGCCAGCGCACGCCGAGCTTTCCATCTAGTTCAATGTTGTCTATACTTTCATCTCTTTAATATCCGTAACGTGTTTCCCTGTGTAATTGTTCAACAGCTTCGTCATTGGCTGGCAATTTAAAGACTCGAAGCCAAATGACCAGGATCTACCTGCCAGTACTTCACTGCCGGATCATCACGAATAGAAGAATCGTCTTGAGATCCCCAGTTTAGCTGTCATAGCTTCGTTCAGCTGATGTACATGTCTAAGCAGGTAGAAACTGCTAAAAGACTGCGAGAGGAAAGTGAGGAAATTTGATGACGTTTTTCATGAACGCTGCTCATAACCGGGACACGAAAAAAAAAAAATAATCAAGGAGATTTGGCAAGTTGTACCGCTTACTTTAGGCCGGAAATTCGTCATGAAACTTCTTTGATAAATCCCACATGCGACCTCTGAGCAGTAAGTGCTCTCAAAGGTCAATCGTTTCAAACGTCATTACCACAGGTTGTTGAACGTAAGAACGTACGATGAAGTAAGCATTTGATCTGTGGTACCAAAAATCTTCATATAAGGTTACATGTTGTCATATATAAATATAATCCTTGTTAAGACATTTTCAACAGAAGGTACCAAGATCAGTCGTAGCATATCGGAAGTGTAGCACACACCACGCTCGTAGCAGATTGTCTTTGATAGATCTATAGATTTTAAGAAGTTTTCAAATTTTTCGCTGTTTGAAGTTAAATGCAGTGTCTGTAACTATATACATATATGATTCTTGTTGTGAAGTGGTGAAAAGAGAACGTTGAATTGTGTTATTTGTGTTGTGAAGTAAATAGCTAAGGCACATGTACATCTATCTTGTAAATAACGGTTACCTCCCCGATGCTTACCATTATGCTTTTGTATCTTGTGATGTAGTAGCGGGATGAAAGGCATAGTCCCGAGCGCTATTCAGTTCACATCACCACTGATACTTGTTCAACTCAAACAGAATTTAACTTTGTTATTTGATTACAATATTGCTGTACAAGACTTGGAGATGAATGTCAGTGCGTTACCGTGTAGTATCTGTCAGGTAAGACGTATATTACTCTTTGACAGACTAGTTGTGTCTGACATAAGTACGGCCGTAAAGCGTGGCAATTTGTAGTAAAATCTGTACAAGATATATGTAAACGGTTGAAGCATGCATGGAACAACTATCGTAATATCATGATTGTCAACGTATCCTTTTTCTATCTATTGTAAACAAGAAAGGAAGACTATTGATGGCATATGCTGTTTAAAAGTAAGTGATTGTTTGTTTGCAGTGCTATATATACCAAAGACAACACGTATACATCGTGTGTTGGGTGTCTGCAATGCGTTTTATTTCTGTTCGTTACGTACGTAAATACAACCAATTGTTTGCCAATATTCTAGACTCTTTACGATGGGTTAGTAAAAATTGCCTCTGATCGCAATAAACAAAAATGTACAATATGAATACGGGTCAGTGGCTATCATTATCAAACCACTGTTGATATACTCTTATTACTTTCAAAACTTTATTCTCTGCGCCCAATCCTAACTCCTGAAAGCGTGTACAAGGCGCCGCTTAGCGACACATGTTGGTACTGTTCCCAGTTGTTCATCGACAGTCTCTGATCTCCTCTGCTAGTGCTCGTCTCTTGTGTCTCCGTCGATGACCAGCGCTGGACTTCCTGTCTGGCTGCCAGAGATGTCTGCCTGAGCTGCACCTGTTATTGTCCCAAAAATCAGCTTTAGCATGGGTCCACCAAACAACAAGCTTTCAAGTATCTACATCAGGTACAATAACTATCAACACAAGAGAGAAGGAAGTCCACCGAAACGCTACGTAACATAATTTCAACTGCAATGTTGAGAAATGTGAAACCTACCCTGTGTCCTTATGCTCCTGGTACGTGGGTGTGCTGGCGTCAGACACCACGTTACAACACGTCCATCTGAAGTATGAGCTTCCTCTCAGGGCGACTGGAAAACAAACAGGTTTGATTTCTGTCAATCACAAAATCAACAACATAAAACTTAGTAGGAAATGTCAACAGCACGAATATCACTTTACAAAAGAAGTAGCACTTCGGTTTACTGACATTGAAACTTCCTTGGTGTCATGTTATTAGTATGATTTGTAGTTTTATCAAGGTATCACAAATTTACGTACTGAAAATGCGCAATGCGCAAAGTCTCGCTAGGGAGTGCTTTTCCTCAACCATGGTAAAGATTGCCCAACTGTATGTAACGTGTTTGGGATCTACGTCACGCCGCCAGCTGAACGAAACAACGAAACGTAAACAACGCTTCCCTGCGCTTCATGAACAAAAAGGCGACAAGAGATAGCAGACTTCACCTCCTCATATATATACAGAAAGCATACTGCTCCCTCTGGCACAACATACGCGCATACACTCACACACGGCAATGCACTGTACTTACGTAATCAACTTGATCATGAAGGGACAATTTTGAACAATATCAATATCTTACCTAGAAAGCCACTGTGACACACACAAGCACCCTCGTACTGAGCCTTCTTGTCGTAACCACCAAGACAGTCCCGACAGCGGCTGTTCTCCAGCACGGCAGGCGGTTTGGGCCGGTTCTTGACATTGTCTCGATGGGCAAGCTTGTACTTCCGGGAGTAGTTGTTACGAGCGTTCTCCTTACAGTTCTCTGCCATATCTACGTACATCGAATAAAGCATTTTCCTTCGTTACAAAGACAGGTCTGGTTAGTCCTTACAAGCTCACATATAGTATTCATCAGCGAAACGTCCAACGTTATTGGTAAATAGAACTTCATAGTTCATGTTTAATATTTTACGTCATCGGACATGAAGCCGTGGAATGTAGTTTTCTCGTCTATATATATATAACGTTACATGTATGCCACACACATGTATCAATGTGACAAAGAGAAGGTAACGTTATTCAGCTAACGCGTACAAAGGGACTATGAATGGGTATAAGGACAAGTTCTTACCTAGCTGCGCTGGACCAAAGTAGAGATGAAAAAAATCCTTGTAGATTTTACTGGTCAGTTGATAACACAACCTGTTCCTTTCGCAGTATCAGTCGTCTCCTTCTCACCGGTTGGAAAAAGTTGTCGCAGGTTTAAGGTATCTGTGTTTATATTCACAATTTGGATGGTATTATTATCAACATGACGCAATTGCTATTTTTAGTCTAGTCTATGATTGGTTGCAATTAGGCTTAGTAATAGCCAATGGGCATTTCCCTTGCACAAAAGAGCGATGACGTAGACGTATTGCACAACTTCACGTAAAACCGGAAGTAAAATTGGACAAGTCCACTGTTTAGTGGTGTCCGAATCTTTTTTAATTTCTATATTCATTCATATAATTCTTTTGTACTACACTATTATCATGAAAAGACATGTTGTTTATTGAAGGTAATGAAAAATGTAACATAATTTTTGATATTCAAGGCTTTATTTACGCGGACCCCATGTTACCAGTGTACTTTCCAAAATGGCGGCTTTAGAAGAAAATGTGCGACGCTGTGCAGGAATTCCGACTTATTCTCCCCAATAGTTTGCTAACTGGGGCAAATTATTTGGAGTGACTCACGCTGCTGGTACCAAAATACAACTGTAGTGAACTAAGATACGCTGGTGTTGAGGTTTAGGGTATCCCTCGGGAAATTCCCCAAACTTTGTTCGCCCCCCTCCCACCTTGACAGGGTAAGATGACTTCTAACATGGGCGGTGCGAGTAGCCGACTGGACTATGCCAACAAAGTGATGTTGGCGCCCATGGTGAGGATAGGCACGTTACCTGCCCGGCTGCTGGCTCTGGATTATGGTGCTGATGTGGTCTACTGTGAGGTACGACAAAATAAATTTTCCTGCGTTACCTGTAACGTTACAGCAAGGAGGTTATACTTACTCTCCAAGCAGAGGATGGGTTCCAACAGGTTTTCTGCCGGAACCAATCCTCTGCTTGGAGGGTAGTTATACTTAGTTATAGGTATTCTAGAGATCTGCCAACCTCCTTGATAGCATCAACAATGCAGTGATACGGAAA
Source organism: Branchiostoma lanceolatum (assembly GCA_035149815.1). Classification (NCBI taxonomy): domain Eukaryota; kingdom Metazoa; phylum Chordata; class Leptocardii; order Amphioxiformes; family Branchiostomatidae; genus Branchiostoma; species Branchiostoma lanceolatum. Next base: position 9,053,904 of record CM068872.1, on the reverse strand, counting down.
ACTTTTGAAATAATGTCAGCATTTAGCAATAAGATTTCAGATAGGTTACTTCCTGCGTAAGTAGCAAACATTAACCGTTAACTGGTATGTGTTTGTGAAATATGTTAGCTTCTGGAACAAAATCAAGTCTGTGCCCTTTGATTAATACACCATTTTTTCCTGTTGTTTGTAGGAACTGATTGACCACAGTATGCTCCGGTGTCAAAGAGTTGAGAATGGTAAGTCTATTGTTTAACCATTCTGTATTGTTAACTTTATAGCTGTCTTTTTTTTAAAACATACGTAATCACAACATTTAACTTGCATTTGAGACTTTTTTTTCATTTGTTACTGATAGAACTCCTGGACACCATTGACTTCATCAAGGAACAGGCCCACCACCCTGTCTTCAGGACGTGTGCCAAGGAGAAGGACAGGGTTGTGTTTCAAATGGTTAGAATTTGTCCTATTCCTCCAATTAACAATTAATTGATTTAAACATCCTGAATTCTGTCACATTTACGAGTTGTGAGAATTTGCTCCACTGTCAAGTTAGTACACTGTTTGAATTACATGTATCTTTATTTTCTTTGTACAGGGGACAGCAGATCCAGAGAGAGCTCTGAAAGTGGCAAAACTTGTGTGAGTAACACCAAAGAGGCTTTATCAATTATATGATTTATAGAACCTGCTTGCTAACATACACAGAAATGCTGACTGCGACCAAAAAATTAATAGTTAGTTGCATCATTCTTCATGACATTGTGTCCAACTTTCTTCTGCTGCAGGGAAGGTGATGTAGCTGGGATCGATGTAAACATGGGTTGTCCAAAAGAGTACTCCACAAAGGTACAAAATTTTGACACTAAATTTTAGTTTGCTACTGATACTATTGATACTGTCCTTTGTGGTTCTGATTATTGTTTTTTAATGCTAATTCTATTCCTTGTACAGGGAGGCATGGGAGCTGCTCTTCTATCCAATCCAGAGAAAATTAAACAGGTAATAAAGTTTTTCTCAAAAGTATTTTCCATACTTTCTTTTCAATCTGTCTGTCTGTCATGTATTGCTACATGTGGCTTGATTCCCACTTGAACAACCAAGAACACTCATTTGGCTGCTCTTTTGATTTTGACCGTTAAACCCATGTATATCACTGCACAACATGTATATGTTGACTATGTGCCTTGTTTCCCTCGACTGTTACAGATTCTGACAACTCTGGTGAATGGTGTGTCCATACCTGTCACCTGCAAGATTCGAATCCTCCCCAAGGTAAGTGACTGAAGGCATGCTACTTTCTGTGGCCAGTCAATGTGAGAAGCATAGAGCCAATTGTTTGGTCGTGTGAAACTATAATTTTGAAGCATACAATAGATATTGGTAGTGTACTCATCATTCATTCACCATGTTAAGTTCATTCATTCGTTTGTTCATTAGTTTGTCTGCTTGCTTGTTCGTTCATTCATTCATCCGTCTGTCCATTCATTTATTTAACAACAGCTATTGGTGAAAGAGTACACTACCTCAAGTAAGTGGAGAGAAAACACCTTGAAAATGTACAGTCTGGTAATCACATTTGTCAAGATACCCTGTAAGTAGGGTAGTGTATGTATAATCCTTCCAGTTTGTTTAATCATGTCCTCTCTGTTCCCTTCAGCTGGAGGACACTCTGTCCCTGGTGAAGCTGATAGAGAGTACAGGTGTGGCAGCTGTTGCAGTCCATGGACGGTATGTAGGGCTATGTAAGAGCTCAGTGACTGTATTCTTATGCTGTAAGATATAAGCATGATGTCCTACCTAACTTTCAGTGTTCTCTACATGTATGTGCAAAAATATACACTGTACCTTGAACGTTTTGACTTTATCTGCTATCAATCTTTATTTTACAAGGTCACTGCAGAAGTTGTCTGACTGATCAGACATCATATAACACTTCTCAGGTGCCAAAGAAACTGACTGAATTATATAGTGTATTGATATTTGATTATTTTTAGTAACTAGCATTTTCATCTAAAATTGTAGATTCAAAGAAGAGAGGCCAAGGCACCCTGTCCATGCTGATGTCATCAAAGCCATCACACAAACTGTGTCTATACCTGTCATTGCAAAGTAAGGAAACTTTCAACAGTCTTACTAACTATTGTTCTCATTTTTGTCACTTTATAAACTATCATTATTATTATTATAGTATGGAAAAAAATGAGGTCTATCAACCAACAGCCTTTGTCCAATTTCAAACTGATGATTGTATACTTTACTCTTTGTAGCATGGCAGAATTGCTATTGATGGAATGCCACCTTGTCCACCCTTGTACCAAATGATTCTATGACATTTTGGCATCTGGACATTTTGGCCCCTCTGATAAGGACAACTCAATTGGCACCATGCCTAAGACAGTTTATAGATGTTTCGGCATCAAGAAGATGCTGAACTCTAACCTCAAACCTAATTATAACTCAAACCAAACCCTAACTCTAACCCTAAGCATAGGAGTGGTGCCGAATTGTCAAGGTGCCAAAACATCCAGATATCTACCAAATAAGACCAGAGTTTTTACCTGTTGGTTGTTTGCAGTGGTGGATCTGGGGACTGCATCAAGCGGTATGAAGACATCCAGAGGTTCCGTGAGGCCACAGGTGCCTCGTCTGTCATGTTGGCGCGGGCTGCTCAGTGGAACTTCTCCATCTTTAGACCAGAAGGCATGCTTCCCCCGGATGATGTCATCAGGGACTATCTCAGATATGTAAGTTAACAAATATGTTCACTTTGTCAATCCAGCTATGATCTGGGGGTTGGGAAACTGTCTAACGTTACATGCGTATATTTTCAGTTGCAAGGATCCCTAGTTGCCAAGCCTAACACTGTTTTGCTTATTGTAAAAACTAGTGATTTAGTCAAGGTGCAATCACTTTTGCATCTATGGTTGCATCTATGGTTGATATGTACATTATGTAACAGTAGAATAAAGTTTAATTTGACTTGCATGAATTTGAGTGTCATACATTTGCAGTGTCATGAATTCATAGCACAGAAAAAATAGTAAGACCATTGTAAACATTCCAAAATTTGCAGTATTGTGTTTCTGTGGGTTAAGTTTTCTTACCTCATCTTCCCCCAGGCTATTGACTATGACAACGTGGCCCTGAACTCCAAGTACATCCTGCAGCAGATCCTACAGGCCGAGCAGCAGTCGCCAAGGGGACAGAAACTACTCGCCACACAGTCACTCAGGGAGATGTGGTCAGGACAAACTTTTAACAATGAAGTGCTCACAATATTGGCTATACATGTAGTTCATTACAGTATCGTGATTTGTCAAACATTTTATACCCTTTGGACAACATACAACAGACTCGTGCAAACCTCTATCAAGTCAGTATAGTTTCCTTCATTATGATTTACATTGCTTATACCTTACTTTACTTCACAGGAGAGAAAAGGATGTTTTGTGGTGTTTTAAATTGTTGAAACAATTCTGTAGTAGGGAGGTATATTCATTGTCATAAACTTGCAGTGGAGATTACTGCAAGAAGAAAACCACTGCAAAAGTTTCAAGATTTACAGTCCTATGTGGAGACTAGCAAAAGCCGTATCAGGTGTAATATATTTTCCCATTCTATCTGCAGTGCCTTGTGGAACATGGAAGACTACTATGATGAGGTTAAGGTTAGGAGACAGGCTAGGCGAGAAGAGTTGGAAAGAAAGAAGGGGCTGTCTCGACACGAACCCAGACTGGTGGATGGCATCTACACAATGCACGTGGAGTACATCAGGTACGGGGAAAAACTCAATTGATACTTGCCCTCCTGTAGCTTTTGTATTCAATACAGTAAAAAAGAGTTAATGTAGGTAAGGCCTGACAGTTGACAAGGAAAAAAGTATAATGTTAGAATATATTGCAAAAACTTCCAAGACTTTAAAAGTTTTGGGTCCTTTTTTTTCACAACCTTGTGCCTGCAACCAGTACATAACCCACAGCAGTTGGAAGGTTATGTATCATATTTTGCAAATCTCTCACCTATATTATTGTAGAAATGTTAATTCAATTCATACAAGTCATAAAAAATATTGGTCTTTTATTGTCCAGGAAAGAGTACCCTTCTGCAGTCAGCCCCAAGACTATCCTACTGGACTGGAGTAGGAGGGAATATCTACCTCAGCCAAATTATGAAACAGTAAAGTCTTTTTCTTTCTTGGGCTGAACCGTTTTAGTAAACGAATCCACAGATGTTCTCTGCAAGTGCAAAATATTAGTAGCAAAATATGTGTTGATCTTGTTACTTGTGGCGCCTAACCAAAACTATATCTAAATTTATTATTGAAATTTCAATGGTAGAATATAGTCTGTTGCTGGGAATGTTTTAAAAGCGAATAGGAAATCGAATGTTTGAAAAATGAGTTGCCCTCTGCTATTGAAGTTGTGACATTCTGTATATTCATGTATATTTTGCATTGTTACTCATCATCACCATCATTGTTACTATTATATATATATATGTATATATATATACATATATATATATACATATATATATATTGTGTGATGATATTTGCAGGTGAAGCAAGGAATTGATGCAAAATTCCACTCTGTTGTCACGGTGGATGATAAGAGATATGCATCCAGTTTTTGGTGAGTTGTCGTTTTGTATAAAAGTTTAATTTGGGCCTAGGTAAATAGGAAAAACAATGTTGGTTTTCCAATTATCTGACTGACCCTTAATAGCTAGCAAAATCTGCCAACCCTAACCTTTGTTTTGGTCGACAGCTGGCAAGGGACATTAAGTTTGAATGATGCAAACTCTATTAACAGATTAAGGTTTTGAACAGTCAATGTAAGAATGAGTAGTAAACATTGTAATTCTTTGTTCATTTCCTTGATATACATGTACTTGTTAAATATGGGTGTTTGTTTTGCAATGTATTTGTGATATGATGTTGAAGCAAGGAGGTTCAATATTAAACCTCCTTGGTTGAAGATACCAGTATGCTGATGCATTTCAGTTTTGCATACAAAACTGTATTTCTTGGATCTGAAAAAAAAGAGAATTCCCTCCTACCCACTTCCTATCCAATTTTTTTCAGGACTATATCAGGAGACACAAGATTCATTTTGCTAGGCATTGTTATACATGTATCTACATCCCAAATTTTTGGCATATCTACTCTACCAATTGTTCTGTCCATGTCCATAGCCTTTGACTTATTGTACTTACGTATAGTATAATAAAACTTGTGTGATTACTCCACAGGCACAAGGCTAAAAAGCTTGCTGAACAGGCCGCTGCCAGTGTCTGCTTGAAAACACTTGGTCTGCATGACGGCAAGCTGCAGGTTGGTATCAAGGAAGCAAAGGATGATGGGAAGAGACATGTGGAGACTCATGGGAAGACCCCATCTGTAGAAAGTCCACAAAGAAAGAAATGCAGGACTGAAGACACAGGAGAAATGGTTGCTGCTCGTAATGACAATGAATCTGAGGGAAAGAAAACAGGCCAATCAAAAATACAGACAGATGCTGAGACAAAGGACACTGAAGATGTCCAACAAACTTTGAAGGCTGATCACGAAGTCACAAAAAACGGGAATGGTGAGAAAGTTGACACAGAGAAATGCCAGCATTTGGACACCTGACACAGTTTTTCTGTTTTTAGTAGTGCCACTTTTTCTTACCTTGAATTATTTTGTGTCAAACTCTATTCATTGGATGAAATATAGGTTTGTATCCATTACTAGTGTATTGGTTATACTTATAGTGCTAAAAAAGCTAAAGTACACAGTTTAGTTCTGTTAGTGTTACTGGTATGTTACAAGGAATATGTTGAGCACACCAGGATATAGCATGCTACCTGTATCCAGCAGACGTATCAATTACCATTCACTTCATAAAAAGGACCTTAGAATTCAGTAAAGATTTTCTGATATTATTATAATTAATAGATATGTATTTCAAATAAACCAGTGCAAATACTGCATAACACACTGACTTCTTAATGTACACATTCCATCAAAGAGGTTTCCATTTATCTAGACAGTGATGTCCTTTTCATATCAAAATGTACAAATAGTCCAAAATGTACAATTTTTTGGTCATTTGATAACAGGTGATAAAATGCCAGACTATGCCTTCTACATCAGTTGAATTTGGTGGCAGTGAAATGCTGATAAGTACATTTGTGCCCTGCTACACAAAATACAGAAGAATCCATGACATATCAAATCTTAGACAGCCTTGATCGACTAATACAGCCGTACAATTATGACCATTTGCTGTTCACTAACAACAATCTTCTAAATGCTAGTTAATGATAGCTTACATATTTTTTTGCCATAGTGGCATGCTTAACAATCAAAATTGTAGTCTAATAGTACAATGTATCATAACAATATCTAATTAAGTAGTAGCTAATATTTGTATTTTAAAATTCATAAAAGTTGCGATATTCACAAGATACACAGTGCTCATAGTAATGAGGGTGTGCCATTAATATTTCTAATCATGTAATCAAACGTTCAATGCATCACTTAACTCATAATGTCACAATAGAATCAGATATTTACAATATGCAAATCCCTACAGAACAAAAGTGTCAGATGACATAATTTTTTCTTGAAGTCTACATTTTCTTCAGATGCATTAAAATTTGATCATGATAATACAATGTTTAAAAAGATTGAACACAATGATGCAATCAAAAGAAAAGGTCTCCCACTATAAGTCAAACATTGTAAAATACAAAACCTTGGAGATGACAAGTACAGATGGAACCTTGACAAGATGAATGCTACCCTAATGGCATCTGAACCTGTCAATAAATTAAGGCTTAATCTCTGTTTTTTTCCAGCAAAAGGTTAGTACACCGTCTGTTTATTTCTTCTGCCATCCACCCGGCCACTTTATCTGCATTTCCGCTGTCATATTTCAGAAGGGATATCAATGTTTGGCACAGTGGCAGCAACATTTCCACATCGTCATGGTCCTGCATTAAAGAAAAGACAAGAACACTTTAATAAGATAGTGTTTACAATTAAGATATCAGGACAGCTAGCTGTCAAAATAATGGTCTATCCTTAAGTGCATTTATTAGTATGGTTAGGTACTTTGATGATTGAGCAAATTTGTGAGTGTATCCAACCAACCAACCAACCAACCAACCAACCAAATTAAATGGTTCGATTGTTAATTTTGAAGGTAATTGAAGTAAAGATTGTATATGCTATTTCTGTATATAAAGATAAATAAAATCTTAAGGAATTCATTGCTTGTTGTGAATTTCAGTGTCATATGCCCATTATCTACTACATGTGATATTCTGTTGCCGCAATGATTTCACGGAAGAACATGCTATACACTAATGGTAGATACAAATATCTTTATGACTGTATGATGTGAGGCTGTGTCTTGAAAATTTACTTACCTTGATGCAGTCTTTCACTGCATCACCCGTCCAGTTGTCTGGATCCTTCCTCTTTCCTGTTACCAGCTGGAAAAAACAGGCTAGTCCTCCTTTCAGGTCTTTATCAAAGTGGTCATCTTGAGTGGCTGTACGGATGAAGGAGAAGTCGATGATCTTAAGATTAAGACCAGTGCTCACCATGACGTTCTTGGCTGAAATTGAGTACAAAGACAACATTTCATAGCTGATAAGTGCACAAGAAATAAAAGTCATTGACATTGATTATAAAGAATTTGTATAAGCATTTTGCCAACTCAGCAAATATTTTACAAAACACTCAGTGACCTTGTTTACATTTTTTTAGGCCTTACTCCATTTGGAACTACAAACATTATCAGTGTCACGTACCATTTTTCATGTCTCTATGTGTGGTCTCCTGCTTGTGCATGTGGTCAATTCCTTTAAACAACCCTCCTCCTGCCTTCAGTAAACCCACCAATGGGATCTGCGTTTCCAGGGTGCTCACGTATGTGAATAGACTTGTTGCAGAATCCTCAGCTGAAGTCAAAAAGTGTTTCAAAGAATTGAATTATTCAAGTTCTACTTTTCAAAAATCATGAATCATACACCCTTACTTCCAAATCTGCCAAACTATGCTATGCACCACAGATGCCATTCTGACAACTCTTCCATTGTTATGGGCTGATTACAAAGCTTGATTCCAATCAACTAACAATATCTATGTATTACTAAGTAAGTAAGCACAACAACTCAACCATGCTGAATACAAAACTGACCAAACTGAACAAGTTCCATGTGGAACCAAAATGCATCCTCTTCATATGTCACTCCATACAGCTCACACACATTGGGATGACAGCCCAGCTTCTGCCACAGGTCAATCTCCTCCAGTCTTACCCATCCATCAGGATTAGTAGTAGGAACCTGGGGAATCACCACATGACACAAGTGTTCGGAGACATCTTACATCCATGGAATATTTTTATCTTTTGTTAACTTCTTAGTTCATCTTGTCTCATTGAATCATGCAAAAAAGGCTGCAACAAGAATAATCTATTGTAAATTATGGTCTTCTCTACCTTCTTTGGCAGTCCAGTCTGGGAAATTGACCTTGACCTTTGTCTTCCCAACAAGTACCCACATACCAACTATCTATCCAGATTTTATGTATGCGGACCACAAATGTCTGGAAACATACAACAAATAACGGTAGATACAGACAGACCAAAAATTATACCTCCATTTTTCATGGAGGTAACAAGTGTGTCCCCTGAGCTATTACTGCATTCAAACCAAGGTGATCATGATTCTATATATGCAGAAGATATCTATATTTTTGTCACAAGATTGTATCAAGATTACCTTTATGAGTGAAACAACAAACAGCAGCAAGTAAAATTGTCATTGCAAATTGATCACACAAAAAAGGCAGAATCTCATAATGATATTGTGATACACCTTTCCTTTTTCACATTACCTTTTTCACTGCATATGGATATGCTCTTGTCATTATTGACTCACACTTATACACAGCTCCAAATGTGCCACTGCCCAACCATTCCCCTAAGCTCCACTCTTTCCCTTTCCTGTATTCGTGGCTAGTTGGGCTCATCTATGTGATGTTGGCAAATAAAAATATGCTGTAACTAAGAAATCAAAATGCATATTACAAAGCACTTAGGGCACACAAAAATCAAAGAAAAACAACAAAATGTTTTTAAGGATAAGCACATCAAATATGACTGACTGCATGCAAATGGTAAAGATATTAAAAGAACACAAAGAATCACATGTGGGATGTATTATCATGATTACTAACCTCTTTGTTATATATCAAGCCCTGAGTAACTCTTCTGCACTTCTCAGGATTATTAAGGCACTGCTCATCTGCGTACTTGAGAAACGTTGGCTCATCTAGTTTCCATTCTGCATGGTTATATCCAAAAAGGGAATTTGAGGATGAGCAATATAGATCTTTACTAGAGACCTCCGGGGCCAGATCTTGGACAGAGACCCACGATACCTCATGATTTTCAGAAAAATCTTCTTTTTCAACATCCCCAAAAGGAGCTGAGGCTTCCAATTTTTCACCAATGGATACCCTCAAGTTTTTAACCTCTTTGTCAATTTCCAAAATCTCATTAGGTGTGCCCTTGTCTTCATGAACCCGCATTTCATTACCAGTGTAGTAACTAGTATCTTCAGGACCAGATGCACCATAGCTTTTGTTATCAGGACCCTGATCACCGCTCATTAGGTGCTCCTGGTCTACTGGCTCTTGATAGGCATGGTCCACTAACTCCACTTTGTCAAAACTGCAATAAAAGTATATAGCAACAAATGAACAATAAACATTTGCTACATTGACATCGCATGACAGACATAACATCTGAAACTATGATATTCTTCCACTGCCTATAATGAAAATGGCATTACTGTACAGTCAAATCCCGGCATATACTTTGACATCATCCTGATCTACAAGAAGAAGCTAATTAAAAAGACTGCTTTTGGGGGAAAGTCACTTGTAAATCTATTGGAGTAATTTTCATGAATGTCTGGAACATTACCTTAGTGCTAATGATAATAATCCTTCATTTCTATCAATTTGATTGAGGCCATTGACAGGATGTTCCTGTTGACAATTTTTTGGCACTATTGACAGGCCTGATGTTCCTGATCATAAGACTTTTTTCTTACACTTTTGACAGGAAATAAGTTTTTTTCGCACTATTGACAGGAAATTGTTCCTTTGACAATCTTGTGATTTACACCACACATTATCAACCCCAAGTCTATCTCTGAGGATGATCCTGTAAAATGGTGTTGAAATAAACTAGTTTACCCTCCTGAGCAAGAATGATTATCTAGAATGATAAAAGATGGATATTGAAAAGAAAACATCTAACTTACATGTAAGAATGTCGTGGCCGGGGATTGAACTAGCCTCTACCAGGCTCCGCCCGATCGCTGGGCCCAAATAGTAGAAATCGGCACAGAAATAGTACAAATAGAGTGAATAGTATGCCAGGGGTAGTCCGCTATGCAGTGAAGCTCAATAGGCGATGGACACCCTGTATAGCGGACTACCCCTGGCATACTATTCACCCTATTTGGCCGATTTCTACTACTAAGTTCCGGCCCAGCGATCGGGCGGAGCCTGGTAGAGGCTATTCTCCAAGCAGAGGTTTCGGTCGTCACGGTGGGGTCGTAGTGGCCGTTTTTTTTTTACGTCTGCCTCCCGTTACGGGAGACAGACGTAAAAAAAACCCGGCCACTACTACCCCACACGACCGAAACCTCTGCTTGGAGAATAGGTACAGGCTAGGATTGAACGGCAATATTACCAACCAGCCCCAGCCCCCTCCGTCCACCCGACCCCGCCAAACAGGCTGTCCCGCCTCCCTACCATTGTGGCTTCGTCACTCGTTCAATTAGACGTCAGTTCCCAACTACGGTACTAAGTAATCATCAATCATCTTTAAACAGATCTTCGGAGTAGGGAAATAGTATCCTGGCAGTATTGTTTTTCTGAGTTCATGATGTCGGCCATTTCGGTGCTGCCAGAATACCGTTGGATTTTCCCTCCAAAGACCTACAATTGAGTTCTTATAACATCAAATGACCATCTACGTAACATCATGTCATTCTCAACAAAGTAGTGTACCCACCGTTGACCTTTGTCTTCGCCAAAGTCGAGTTTTTCTGTCATTTTCCTGTCCGCCATGGTCTGTGTTTTCTCTACTGGCGCGCGCGAAAGTGAAAGCCAATTGCCAACAGGTAGGTGGCCCACTGCGCAGACATTTAGAGGGTCTTTTGGGGGGTCCGCCGTTTAACGTTACGACCACAAGCTTCATGTGCTGAACTAATGGGCTTGCTTGCCTGCATATCACAGGAAATTACCAGTTACAATGTAACGTTACGTTACAGTGCAGCGGTTGCCAACGAATTATACAAAGTTTAACTTCAGTAGTAAATACACGGCTGTTTGCATGCAGACCCTAATATGTACCCTTTGTCTGATGACTTGGTGACGTCAGGGCTAAAACACTCTCTTTCAAGCTCATTGGTCAGGTAGCCTGACTAAATCGCGCTCCCAGCCGGTCCGACTGACCATCCCGGGGGCTATAAACCTCCGCCAGAGAGCTCAGGGATTTAGAAATAATACTCTAGGCTAGCCTCGGTACCATGCGCCGTTGTTACCGCAATCTCAATCTTTTCGCTCAGCCACGACCGAGGATAGTAACGTTACCCATGATAACCAGGCCTTTCTACCTAGATAGGACAGGTAACATTACGGAGAGTAGAATTCGGCAAAAGTGGGGTCATGGAATAATTGGCCAGGAGAGTCAATCCGCTCTACTATGGTGGCCCAATGACGTTTCTTTTTTATTATTTAAACCTCTTCGGGGCAAACTCATCAGGTAAAATTATTCTCCCTAACGTTAGCGTTTTAGTTACCCTCCAAGCAGAGGTTGGGCTCTGGCTGGTTTTTGACGGGTTTTAGGCGGGGTTTTTTTTGGGGGGGGGGGCTGGCTGGCGACATAAAGAAAATGGGACCAAGGAGTTTAACCTCCTTGATGGGACAAAAAGAAAGCCCGATAAAAACCAGCCAGAGCCCAAACTCCGCTTGGAGAGTAAGCGCTAGTTTAATAGAACTTTAGCCAGAGTAGTTAAGATCAGTTAATAGTCTAGTAGAGACTATCACATGTAAGATGTAACTTGGCTAGTCTCTACCAGACTAACTATGCCGGCTATAGGGAGAACATTTGCCGGGGGACTAAATGACCATGGAGGATAACATTTGCAGCCGCAGGGTTGCAATATTGGGTATCAGGACAACTCGGCCCATTTCCAACTCGGCCAATCGCAAATCTGGTCAAGTCGGCCGGCCCATCGCGGTGGTCAACTCGGCCCATTGCCGAGGTCAACTCGGCCCATCGCCAAATTTCCACAAAATAAAACAAAGAAACACTCACCTTCTAAACCACAACCTCATGACTGCAATTTTTAATGTTTACCCGCCGTGTCCCTGGTTGTAACATACATGTAACGTTACATGTTTAGTAACAATGTCTCCTTGCGTAATTGTCAGACAACTTCGACTTGTTGAGGTTTTTGGAGCTCCATACCGCCGGTGCTTTTAATAGGCAATCAATATAATTTTCATAGAGATCGTGTTTTTTTTGTCAGAAAACTTCGAACTGTTGACTTAATTTGAGTTTTTTGGAGACCCATACCACCGGCGCTTATAGGCAATCAACTCAATCTACAGACCACGTCTTTTTGTCAGAGAACTTCAAACTGTTGACTTTGAGGTTTTTGGGCCGAGTTGACTAGGGAGATGGGCCGAGTTGACTAGGGAAATGGGCCGAGTTTACTGGGCCAAGTTGGTAATGGGCCGAGTCGTCCGACATTCCAATATTGGACCCTATCTCCGTAGCCGACTCCCTTCATACAATTGTCACTATTTGGCCAATTTCTACTATTTTCCCAGCGACCTGCAGAGGCTGGTAGAGCATATAAACGTTAACTTGGCCAGGGAAATATATGCAATGCAAGCTGAGCAAATATTAGACTATAGATATTTGGTCGGCTGATTCTCGATTTATAACATATCCTAAACGCCGGCTCCCAAAGCCTGCAAAGGAAGCTAGGGTCCAAAGTCGAATCCATTTTGACTTTCCCGCCTTTTTTTGTGAGCTGTAGAATTACCCATCATGCCAATCGGACAACATTCGGAATCCGGAAGCGTTGAAACTAGTGACAGTAAACGTTGACATACCCCGCGCCCGATCACAGTCTAAACATCAAGTTACCAATTTCTCAATGCACACAGCCGCGTTAACATAGGTTAAACATGCCTGGAAAATTCCAGCTCCCACGGCAGAAGTCTCTGATCGCGCCGATGATCAGAAATCCGTTCGTACATGACCTTCGTCTTTCAACATTGGACAAGATCCAGGTAAGTGCCCCCCTCCCCACTTGCTCCTATGTAAATGTCCAAAGTACATAATTAAAACGGGGGCATCCGCTGGTCATAAGAGGTTATGACAACATTACAAGTTGCATGATTTTATATGAGATCAGGTTGAATTTAAAGTTTAGGGTTAGAAATATCCCCACAGGCCTCATTATTGTTGTGGTCTTGGGAAACGTGATTTTTTAATACACCATTAATTATGAATTTCCTCAAAAATTATGATAAGATAACACATATAGGTGAGAAAGAAAAAGAAAACAATGTTGTTGCTGATCTGTAATTCGTTGGCCTCGCCCGTGCTCGCAGAGACAAATCTTTATAGACCGGACCAAGTTATTGAGAAAATGCTAAAGAAGAAAACAACAGCAAAGTATTGAAAATTTATATCACAATAGCATTCACAGAAGGCAATGACATTATGTAGGATATGTGTCCTAGCTGAAGAGAAGTATTCAAGAATTTGGGACCAGTAGTCCATTTTGTGTTACTGATATTGTTGTGATGCCCTAGTTTCATTATTCCCTTGACAACTGAACAATTAAATAAACCTGGTAGCTGGTTCTTTTGTTGACTTCTAACCACTTAATCTACTTAGTTGGTCAAACACAAAGCTGATGGTGTTCAGCTTTGTAAAACAGAATACTAGTAATCATTTTGCACTTTTTCGAAACGCCTTGCTGAATGTTATATTCAATGAGGTTTTACCCCTCCTTGGTTTACGTAAATGTAAGGTATCAAGGTATGTATGCTTTTTGAATTAAACATGTATGATGAATTTGTAATGTTTTTTTTTTATTTCTTTATCTTTTTCCAGATTGCAGTTGGAAGTGTTACAATAGCACCAATACGTTTCCTGTTCCTGTTAATACTTCTGCTACTGTCATGGCTGATAGCAATTATTGCAACAATGGGCATGGACGCATCCAAACCAATGGCTGGCTGGAGAAAGTAACAACAAGGACTCCTTTTCTGCTTTTTATGTTAACATTATCGAATTGTTTTTTCTCGTAACACATAACGGGTACATTGACCAAAGGAGGTCATATGTATAGCAATAGTAATAATTAATGGGTATTATGACTACTACTGCCTCAAGGTGTAACACAGAAAAAGGGTCAAAACATAATGGTAACAATTGGAATTTAAAGTTTGGCTTTTTTTTCTGTCGTTACGTGTATTGATTGCAATTTTTTCAGCAGCAAGGTTGCTTATTTGCTTGCTTATGTTGAGTCCAGGTCTCTCCGGCCTCGAATCTTGATTACATATTCATATATACTAGCAAGGTTGAATACATGTTGCAAATTCTTTCCAAGTGTCTTGTGTAGCAAAGGCATTGGTACAAACCTTCAACTTAAATGTCCTTTTCTGTTTCTTCTAATGGCATTGACAGGTTTTGCAAGAGGATACTTGTTATTATGGGCCGTACAATGTATTTCTTCATGGGCTTTCACTTCATCAAAATACGTGGGAAGCCAGCCCCGTCATCGGAGGCCCCCCTCATGACTTGTGCGCCACATTCCACCTACTTTGACATCATCACTGTCTTTGTCGGAGAGGGATTGGCCAGTGGTGTGTCAAGGAAGGAGAATTCTACCATACCTTTGATTGGAGGTAAATAGCTTTAATTTAATGAGAGTGTTAAAAGAAGATCGACAGAAACAAATTGGTATCCAAACCTATTATACTTTTATAGCTCCTGAGTCTCCTCTCCGCAAATAGAGAGAGGAGACTCGGAAGCTATAACCGTTTGGATACCAGGCTGTATTGGGCATTCAAAAAGATACTTTCAAAATCTTAAAAGCAACAAGTCCTCAGAAGATATCAGGGCCCTTTATTTCCATGTCTTTGTAAAATTAAGATTGAAGTAGCCTCCGATGCAGACTCCTCACGGCTGTTTTCTTTTTCAAGTTACAGTTTTTATACTATTGCATTTTTTTTATTGTTCAAGTTATTGCCGGCCAAAACTGTAACTTTAAAAAGAAAACTGCCAGGAGGATTCTGCATCGGAGGCTAAGATTGAAGGTTCAATATTCAATAATGGAAGCATATTATCCACTGAGCATATGTGCACTTACTACTTTAGTATTAAAAGTTAACAGTGCATGCTAGGGCTTGAAAGTGTGTCCCCTGATTTAGAATAATGCTTATTTTCATAGCAATTACTTAAAATCACTATTATTCGCTATGTGTAGAAATGGTATAGGTGGCACCAAAGCCAAGTCATTTATGTTCCTCTAAATTTTACTGGGTGTGGTGTCGAATGGCCGAGTGGCTAGGCTTGCAGACCCGAGATCGAGGGGTCTCTGAGTCCATTCCTGGCCTTGGGAAAGGCACTTTACACGACTTTCCTCACTCCACCCAGGTGTAACATGATGGGTGCCTGACTTCGGTTGGGGAGTGAAAGGCAGTGAAAGGAGAGGAATGGGCACCGCCTTCCAATACTGTGCCCTAGACAGAGTGGATAACAACCCACTGCCACTATAGACCCCCCAAAAGGCTATGGGATTAACCTACATTTACTTACCCTTTAAATGTACTAGATAATTGTTTTCCAACTGTGGCATTTCCAGCCTTGACAACATCCACCCAGCCAGTGTTGGTCGACAGGGAGGATCCAAACTCTAGAAGAAATACCATTGAGGAGATCAAGAAAAGGGCGCAGTCTGCAGGTGCATGGCCACAGATTATCATCTTTCCAGAGGGCACCTGTACTAACCGGTCCTGTCTTATCAACTTCAAACAAGGTACCTTTATCTTGCTTCCTTGTGTGGGTATATAATGTAAGCTTTTAAATATCAATGATAGTAATATTTTTGGTGCTCTGAATGAGATAAAGAATTCAAACATTTTCTATGCTGATTTGGATAATGATAAAGCTGAAATGTCACTTGTGTGTAGGCTTCAGATTATTATGATAAGGATTACAGGTCACAAGCTAAGCCTTTAGGGTTTTAAGTTGCCTTGTAAATAAAATGTAGATCTATGACGCTGACTTGTAAGTTACAAAGGTGAATAGCTAGTACATGCATGATGACTTTTTCTTCACAGGAGCATTCTTCCCAGGCATGCCTGTACAGCCAGTAGCCCTCAAATACCCAAACAAACTGGTAAGTTTTCTTTCTTATAGCCATCCATATCCATTATCGCATTTCACCAGCCAAACATGAAATGTATTACAATGACAATAGATGTTTTATTTGCAAAAATATGTGCCTTCTGATTAAAGGCAAAAGAAGTACTAGTGGTATGCCAAAAATAGTTACTCAAGTCAAGAAGCTACTCAAAAAGATATAATTAGAGTTTTTGTGTCTGTTCCATTGAGACAAAACCAGCCCTGCAAGCTTGAGACTGATTTACATACTAGGTGTGATGTTTGCACCTTTATTTTACTTTTTATGGCAGTCATTTTTTTTGATAAAATAGAATGTTTAGGACCTTAGATATGAGAAAAACTTAATAGAGAAATGTAGATGGTACCATATTCCTACAAATTGAATTTGAAAATAAAATGTTCATGTGTTAAAGTAATTTTGGATGTTCCAGGACACGTTTACATGGACATGGCAGGGGCCTGGGGGGTGAGTACTGTAAATGCAGAAATGTTTGCGGTGGTTTTATGTTCGCAGTTTTCGTGGTAAGCTCTTCGCCGCAAACTTTTACAAATATTGTCTGAAAACTCTCTTGGTCTCGGTGACTTGGAATTGACTGTAAATGTTAAAACCTTTGTAGTGGTTTAATGTTCACAGTTTTTGTGGGGACCCCTTCACTGCACTTAACAGTAACACAGCAGTGAAAATGCTTGTTCTGTCAACCCCCTTGTTTCAACTGTGAACTTGAAACCACCTTGAACATTCCATTTTCTCCCTACTGTGAAATCAACCCGTGAAGTGAAATCCATTTACAGTACTTCAGGGTAGTACTAGTATGGACTATGTTGTGTCCATGAATACTAATATGTTCTAACAACCTTCAAAAGATCCTGTATATTAAACAAACTGAGTTTTGTTCTTTCTTTCATTATAGATTGAAGATCCTTTGGTATACATTATGCCAGTTCCACAACAGGCTGGAAGTGGAGGTATGTCCTCTTGGCTCGCTTGCATGTCTATGTAGTCCACTGTACTGTTTATAAATGTATGGTCAGTCACAGTGTGTATCAACTTTCCAGAATTTAAAACTTTTCAAAAAGGTTTACATCGTATGAAAGAATGAAATTTTAGCGAAACGTTTCGCATCCGCAGGCAGTGACGGCAGGCCGGGAATGATCCCAACGCTCGTCTGGTTATGATTAGCTAGGACTGCAGAAGAAGAGACCATGTGTGGTCGATCAAAATATATATTTCATTTTCACCAAAAGAATGACATTTTGCTAGAATTTTGATATATTTTTTGCAGTTTCTGCCCGTCTATCATCCAAGTGAAGAGGAGAAAAAAAATGCTAGGCTATATGCAGCCAACGTCCGAGCTAAGATTGCAGCGTAAGTACTGGGAAACATTCGTTATCTTGTATAATGTACTGTCTTGTCTACTTTGACATGACAAAGTCAGGTTTGAGTAAAAAAGGGGAGTCTTTTTCTACATACAGTGGGTACTGAAAGCTATTGTGTCTCTTGTTGCCCGTGGTCAATTAATCAGCCTTTTCTATATAGTGGTCACCTGTCAGATTTTGCCAGTCACTTTAGAGACTGTTATAGACAGGTTCACTGTATACTGAATGTTATCATAATGATCGTAATGATCATGTTGTACCCATTTTTATCAGTGTCCTGAATATCCCCACCACTGACCACACGTTTGATGACTGCATGCTGATGGTGGCAGCAGGGAAGAGTGACATGCCCATGGATGCAGGATTGGTTGAGTTCCAGAAGCTCCGGGAAAAGCTGGGGTGAGTTTTATTGTATGAGATTAGTCTCTTTCTGTCATTATGTAATTACCCTGGGAGCCAGACCCTGTGTATTCGGCGTGATCACCCACTGCACGCGCGCCCAAGCTTTGCCGGTCCCACTGGCCCTGACAATCCACCACTGTTCGATCCACCACGCCCCCACTCTCTGCTAGTGAGGGGGCAGTGGGGCCAGTAAAGCTTGGGCGCGCATGAGGTGGGCGATCGCGCCGAATACAGGGGTCTTGCTCCGGATCGATCCCAGGGTATTATTTAATTTGTTATGAATGATTTGGCATTAGAAAAAAATGTATATTTTGTAGGAAGTTAAGTAAATTTTTCAGTAAGAAGATTGTTGTGGTCAAATTTGAATAAGGAAACTTGATAGTTTATGTCTATATCATCTTCTCTGAATCTGATAAACCTTGCTCTTTGTTTTGACAGCAAAGTACTTGTACCAAGTGCTCTACACAAAACTCCTCAAAGGTGCTGGGTCTTTCAACTTGTCTCTTTTTCTCCAAATCCTTGAAAGCTGATTAATCAAACAAGCTCCACTAAACAGCAATGTTTGGATTGAATTGATGTGTTCATCTCATCTAATTCTCTAATATGGTCCCCTATTGTTTCCATCGGAAGAAGTATTGCAATTAAAAATACTGCTTGGCCTTGAAATATTGGAAAATGAAGCAAACAGTGTCCCAAAAATCAATCATGACATCCTGCTTGCTAAAATTTCAATGAAAACCCATGAATGATTTTGTATTTTGAAATTGCATCAGATTCTGTTTTTTACTGTTTTAAAAGCTATAGATAATATCCAAACTATGGTTGCGATCAATCTTAACTATTGTAATAAAAAAGAGAGTAGATAATTTCATTTTGTGATTAGCCTCATGCAGTCAGCAGAATCAATAGACAGAATCTACACTACGTTTAGTTAGTGATTTGAAAATAAGATATCATCCTTCTAAATCATTTACTAATATAGATTCCTGCACTCTTAAGAATTTTGGAATCTCTTTAATCTGTTGTTTCAAGAACATGTTATATTAAAAGTGATAAAAATCTTGTACATGGGTGAGCCCATGGTATGGAGGCAGAAATTAGATAATAGACAATCACACATGTTTGGAAAAGTGTAAATTTTCTTGATCACATGACACAAATTAAAGCCAAGTGGGTTTCCAAAGGTATGGATTAAAACATACTCTAAACTATTGTAACAGTTGGCTACAAAATAATGTGACACAGCAAAGGAAGGGAAAGGCCGAATTGTAAAACTTAGCTGAATTTTGTTTTCCCAACAAATTTCACAAAGTCCACATAAACCTTCATGAAGATATTTTTTTTCCTTTCGTGACCAGCCTTAAACTGGAGGACATGCGCCAACTACTGAAGCAGTACAGCAATATTGCTGAGAAGGAGGGTGGTGTGATTGGCATTGATGACTTTGCTAAGCACTTGAGCCTGCCTGTCACAGAGCCTCTGAAGGAGTTATTTTCCATGTATGACAGGGTAAGTACGCTAGCCTGGTGGTAAGTGTGATTGGAGTTGTTTTCCATGTATGACAGGGTAAGTATACTAGCCTGGTGATAAGTGTGATTGGAGTTGTTTTCCTTGTATGACAGGGTAAGTACACTAGCCTGGTGATAAGTGTGATTGGAGTTGTTTTCCATGTATGACGGTAAGTACACTAGCCTGGTGATAAGTGTGATTGGAGTTGTTTTCCATGTATGACAGGGTAAGTACACTAGCCTGGTGATAAGTGTGATTGGAGTTGTTTTCCATGTATGACAGGGTAAGTACGCTAGCCTGGTGGTAAGTGTGATTGGAGTTGTTTTCCATGTATGACAGGGTAAGTACGCTAGCCTGGTGATAAGTGTGATTGGAGTTGTTTTCCATGTATGACAGGGTAAGTACGCTAGCCTGGTGGTAAGTGTGATTGGAGTTGTTTTCCATGTATGACAGGGTAAGTACGCTAGCCTGGTGATAAGTGTGATTGGAGTTGTTTTCCTTGTATGACAGGGTAAGTACGCTAGCCTGGTGGTAAGTGTGATTGGAGTTGTTTTCCATGTATGACAGGGTAAGTACGCTAGCCTGGTGGTAAGTGTGATTGGAGTTGTTTTCCATGTGTGACAGGGTAAGTACGCTAGCCTGGTGGTAAGTGTGATAAACTACTGGAAGGATCATGGGCACAGTTCAGAAAGCAGAAATAAGAAATTTTCCAAAACAGGAATGATGATCATTTTTAGAAATCAGATCTAGAAAAATTTAAAAAAGAATTGATTTGCATCCATGTGTCAACATGCTCATGATCCTTCCTAGATAAATTACATTACCGTAAACTCTACTCTACTCTACATACAATTACATTTTTTTGCTGAAAATTTTTCTGCTCCCAATATGAATTTGATACACATACATTGTATATACCGTATGAACCCACAAAAATTAATATTGAGTTTCTGATCTATTACGGTCCTGAAAAGATTAGGGTTGGTAGGTAGGTAGGTAGGTAGACATTGTCTTTTTTATATATTTTGTCCGAAGTGATCTGAGATATACAGTCAGTTGTCAGTTCTATATAAGACCTGAGTTGATTTTATCAATCACACAAGGAACAGAGGCAATATTTCTTTTTGATTCAACTTTTCATCTTTTTAGAAGGATGACACAAAACAGCATAAACATGTTTAGAATAATGTGCTTTAATATGTATGTAAAAATCTTAAGTTCTATTTAACGTTAGATTTTTCACCATGTGATCATGAAACAAAAACATGATGATGAACAACTAGAAGTAGAGACATCACAAGGACAAGACATATATTGCCATTTTTGATGAAATAATGGCAAAGAGTAAATTACATGAAGATTCTGAATTGTAAAAAAACAATATGGAATACACTATTAACATAGATTTTAACTCAGTTGCTTGTAAGTTACAAAATGCAACAGCATAAACTAATGAAAATATTTGTGTTATCTTTTATCCCTATCCTAAATTACAGCCACCAATGTTTTACTAGTAATATGATGATATAACCACATTGTCTCTGTTTCTATCAACAGTATCTTTTGCAAGCAATTAATCATCTTTAACCTACATGTACAGCTTAACCTGATGTACAGTCATGTACATAATGTACATGTACAGTGTACAATGTAAGTGTAGGCATCCTTCTGCTTTGTGAGACATGGCAGCACTCTGGACATCACAATGTCATTGCCATGGGCAGCGTCTCAACCACTTAAAGACAGTCAACAACATACTGTATCTCAACATTCATGTAGCCAAATATAACCTGCAAAATGTAGCAAAATAAACCTGCTAATTGCCTGATATCAGATGCATGTACATGTACACTGGATAAGATACATGGTACACTGCTCTTATTTCAATTGATGTGTACAGTATTAGTAACATACAGATCAGAGCCTGGGAAAAAGTAGGACTAGAAGGCTGACTGAAGTCTGACCATGGATAGCAAACATGCAGGTGATGGATCCAGATTGTTCCAGCTGATGTCTAGGCTTTAACTGTCAATCATTATGTCCTGAAGACATGCTGTACTTGGAGTCTTCAATCATGGAAATGTGCATGCTTGTCTCTTGAACGTTTTGACATTTTCTGGCCTTTGGAAAATGATTTGATGGTGAAGTTAGTTCTGTTTGAAAAGCTTGACAATGTGAACTTTGGCCCTTTTCCTTTCTTGGTTGCTTCTTTTCTTCCACTGGTTGTCCTTCCTCTATTTCTTGAACCGCTGCCTCCTTTGGATTTCCCTGTGCCTCTACTGGTTGCACCCCATCCTCCATTGGTTGCTCCTGTTCCTTCAATGGTTGTCTTGGTGTCTTCTTTGGTTGTAGTTGTGTCTGAGGCACAAACAACTTCCAACAAGCTGTTCGGAACTGCTTATTTGTTAGAACATACACTGTTGGGTTTAGAAATGCTGCTGTCCAAAGCAACATTGAACTCAAGAAATACAGCTCAAGTGGTTGTTGTACTTCTTCGTCCACAGCTTTGAGGACAGTGTTTGGTGCGTATGTTAACAAGACGGCTATAGAAGTGATGGTGAATGTTTTGGCTAGTCCGGCTTCCTTCTGTCGATGAATCCTGTTAATTTTGAAAGCGGCAGTAATGTTGTGTATCTTTTTATGACTCTTTTTCACATACCAGTAAATTCTGCCTTGGCTGTAAATGATAATAACCAACAAAATAACTAGACACACTATCGCTGTGAGTGAATTCCGGCAGCGGATAATACGACATCGGAGAATCTGTGGCATATAATGAATATTGTCCTTGCTATTAAGACAGTGCAAAGCGAAGAGGACAAACAGGGCTGGCAGTATCCAAAGGAGCACTATCACTAAGTAGTTTGTCCTCCCTTCTGGGATGTTCTTAATGTTGTGAACCACAATTAGGTGCTTCAAGAAGATGATGTATGTGGTGTGAGCCAGCTGTATGGCGACAAGAACACCTGGTAGATAAGCATGGGTCTTACACAGCACAGTGGAAGCGTTCCAGCCAAGGTGGATATACGTATCAATATTCAGGGGCATCTCAAATAAACTGAACGCTAGATCTGCAATGGCCACGCTGATGACAAGTGCATGAGTCCACTGCTTTTTCTCCTTGTTCAGTTTCCGGGAGACTATGATGGTTATGGTATTTCCAAAAACTCCAAAGAACGTGAAAAGGATGGCAATGGCAGCTCCCACAGGCCCGAGCACAGCAGGCATGGTGACAGGAGGGACTGTAACTGTGCCATTGTCTGTTGACATGTTGGAGACCACAGTAGACGACATACCTCTTGTGATGGTTAGATGCTGAAAGGAAAGTACTGAGGACTTAGTGAGACTGACAGTACTGTTCTAAGAATACAATGGGCATATATGTTTATGAAGGTTAGACATCCAGGTAAACAACATATAAAGATAATTCAAACTCTACAACAACGTTTTGGTAATTTCTTTACATTATAAGTTGAATCTACATGTAGTTTGTCACATATATTTGCCTGAAGAACAAATGGATGAAATTCAGAGATTTACTTCCAGACGTTTCGAGTGACAAAAATAATTCATCGCTCTCCTTCAGCGTCACTAGATTGTACTGGCATAACGAATCAACACTCAAGTACATCTAACTGGAAAAAACGGTTGAGAATGTCATATTTAGTCAATAACTGTCAAGGATCGTATGCAAATGTTATTCAAATGTATTTTAGCCTTCATAATCAATATCTCTTTTGAAATATACTGCAGTTAGGGCACGGTACTTCTTTTTGTATGTTATGACAACAAAATCATTTTTGTTCCTTTTTTCAAATTCATAGAAAATTGAAAGAGGGTGGAAATGTCAAAATGGACCATTACTGAGGGCTATAATTACAACATTAAAGACAAAAGAAGAAGTAATTAGTTTCTTCTGTCAATGATCCCTTGAGACAAAACCAGTTTTGGAAGCTAGATGCTAATTTACATGAGAATTGTAAATGTGTTGTTTGTGTCTTTATTTTTTGCATAGAGAGGTCACTGACCTGAAGGTCCCCTTTTTTCACAATTTTTACATGGATTGGTCACAAAGTTATGAGGCTCAAAGGCACCCCTAGGGTAGAAGAGGAATAGGGACTAAATCAATGTTTTGGTAATTTCTTTACATTATAAGTTGAATCTACATGTAATTTGTCACATATATTTGCCTGAAGAACAAATGGATAAAATTCAGAGATTTACTTCCAGATGTTTCGAGTGACAAAGAATTCATCGCTCTTCTTCAGCGTCACTAGATTGTACTGGCATAACGAATCAACACTCAAGTACGATCTAACTGGAAAAAACGGTTGAGAATGTCATATTTAGTCAATAACTCTCAAGGATCGTATGTATATGTCATTCAAATGTATTTTAGCCTTCATAATCAATATCTCTTTTGAAATATACTGCAGTTAGGGCACGGTACTTC
The DNA here is from genome assembly GCA_035149815.1 of Branchiostoma lanceolatum. Lineage (NCBI taxonomy): Eukaryota > Metazoa > Chordata > Leptocardii > Amphioxiformes > Branchiostomatidae > Branchiostoma > Branchiostoma lanceolatum. The sequence continues at coordinate 9,029,670 of CM068872.1, read as the reverse complement.
TTTTTGTATGTTATGACAACAAAATCATTTTTTTTCCTTTTTTCAAATTCATAGAAAATTGAAAGAGGATGGAAATGTCAAAATGGACCATTACTGTAATGTTTACAAGGATGCCATTACTGTACAAAACACAACAGAGTGAAGGAATTTGTTATTATAAGCTCCACATTTATTCAGATTTACCACATTTGTGGAAGTATTGACATAACAGGACCGGTGACTATCTCCTTTTTTCAAGATGTCAACCTGGCCCAGACTGTAAGGTTTGATCCACTCTCACCGGGATTAGAATCCCTACTCTTTTTGTTACTTAAGTGTAGCAGGTTCTTTAACGTGCTCAAGGTGTGGCTCTCCTTAAACAGGGGTCCTCCATTTAATGTCCTATCTGAGGGACAGCCCTAACTGGAGCTAGGTACTCATTTCCACCTGCGTGAATTAAAGTGAGGATATTCATGCAAAGCGCCTTTCCCAAGGACACAACGTCAACGGGGAACCCCAAATTTGAACCCAGGACCTCTGGGTTCTGGGCCAAACACCCTGCCACTGTGCCACCAAGACGTCTACTTAAGTTAAGCTCCACATGCACACTGTCTACACATTTTAGATGTAACCTAACAAGAACATAAACTTCCACAGGAATTGTGCATTACGTCTGCTCAAATGATGGATAAATCTCACCTGTAATTCTCCAGCTCACGCTCTGCTTCACAGCTGCTGGTCTCGTGTTGATGCTGTGGGTTTCTTTATTCTGCCAGCTCAAAGTCTTACGATGCACGAGATAGAAACTGGCATGCAGTGCTCACACTGTTTCTGACCCACTTGCTGAATTTACCTTTTGGCTGCAATGTAGTGTTCTGGTCCGATGATGCCTTGGTGAAAACAGGGACTAAAACTCTCTCTGGAACGGCAGTTGGGCCGAACAGACGTTGATTGTCTCTTCAATATTACTCACAGAGGTGGTGAGAGCTGGGCAGAATGGCTGACCTACTGCTAATACTAATAGGAATCGTATACATTAATCATGATGATCTGGTCAGCAATAATTGTGTCTTAGTCAAAGTGCCTTTCCAATCCAGAGTCCCTTCTGACGTCAGTATGACGTCACGACAGATGTGATGTACACATGCTTTTAGGATTACTACGGAGGAGTATTAAATCCTACTGCAAAGGGCAACAGGTGACTGGCTGATCAAAACATACTCCTTCTCAGGAAGGAGTGAGTCTGTGGAATCAATCTCCTTGGTGGAATAGACCTCCAACTAACACCTCCATGGCAACCTTGTTGTGATGTGCAATCAGTAGTTACTGACTGATATGTCAATCCCAATCCTTGCTCTGCTTAGCTTCCCAGGGATGAAATCCAGAGAAGTGTTTTGGAGGAAAGCCTACTCTTGTCTACTCAACATTTCCTAAATTCTGTTTCCTACTACTAACCAGAAGCAGGGAGGTGCCTGAGGGCTATAATTACAACACCAAAGACAAAAGAAGGAGTAATTAGTTTCTTCTGTCAATGATCCCTTGAGACAAAACCAGTTTTGGAAGCTAGATGCTAATTTACATGAGAATTGTAAATGTGTTGTTTGTGTCTTTATTTTTTGCATAGAGAGGTCACTGACCTGAAGGTCCCCTTTTTTCACAATTTTTACATGGATTGGTCACAAAGTTATGAGGCTCAAAGGCACCCCTAGGGTAGAAGAGGAATAGGGACTAAATCAATGTTTTGGTAATTTCTTTACATTATAAGTTGAATCTACATGTAATTTGTCACATATATTTGCCTGAAGAACAAATGGATAAAATTCAGAGATTTACTTCCAGATGTTTCGAGTGACAAAGAATTCATCGCTCTTCTTCAGCGTCACTAGATTGTACTGGCATAACGAATCAACACTCAAGTACGATCTAACTGGAAAAAACGGTTGAGAATGTCATATTTAGTCAATAACTCTCAAGGATCGTATGTATATGTCATTCAAATGTATTTTAGCCTTCATAATCAATATCTCTTTTGAAATATACTGCAGTTAGGGCACGGTACTTCTTTTTGTATGTTATGACAACAAAATCATTTTTTTTCCTTTTTTCAAATTCATAGAAAATTGAAAGAGGATGGAAATGTCAAAATGGACCATTACTGTAATGTTTACAAGGATGCCATTACTGTACAAAACACAACAGAGTGAAGGAATTTGTTATTATAAGCTCCACATTTATTCAGATTTACCACATTTGTGGAAGTATTGACATAACAGGACCGGTGACTATCTCCTTTTTTCAAGATGTCAACCTGGCCCAGACTGTAAGGTTTGATCCACTCTCACCGGGATTAGAATCCCTACTCTTTTTGTTACTTAAGTGTAGCAGGTTCTTTAACGTGCTCAAGGTGTGGCTCTCCTTAAACAGGGGTCCTCCATTTAATGTCCTATCTGAGGGACAGCCCTAACTGGAGCTAGGTACTCATTTCCACCTGCGTGAATTAAAGTGAGGATATTCATGCAAAGCGCCTTTCCCAAGGACACAACGTCAACGGGGAACCCCAAATTTGAACCCAGGACCTCTGGGTTCTGGGCCAAACACCCTGCCACTGTGCCACCAAGACGTCTACTTAAGTTAAGCTCCACATGCACACTGTCTACACATTTTAGATGTAACCTAACAAGAACATAAACTTCCACAGGAATTGTGCATTATGTCTGCTCAAATGATGGATAAATCTCACCTGTAATTCTCCAGCTCACGCTCTGCTTCACAGCTGCTGGTCTCGTGTTGATGCTGTGGGTTTCTTTATTCTGCCAGCTCAAAGTCTTACGATGCACGAGATAGAAACTGGCATGCAGTGCTCACACTGTTTCTGACCCACTTGCTGAATTTACCTTTTGGCTGCAATGTAGTGTTCTGGTCCGATGATGCCTTGGTGAAAACAGGGACTAAAACTCTCTCTGGAACGGCAGTTGGGCCGAACAGACGTTGATTGTCTCTTCAATATTACTCACAGAGGTGGTGAGAGCTGGGCAGAATGGCTGACCTACTGCTAATACTAATAGGAATCGTATACATTAATCATGATGATCTGGTCAGCAATAATTGTGTCTTAGTCAAAGTGCCTTTCCAATCCAGAGTCCCTTCTGACGTCAGTATGACGTCACGACAGATGTGATGTACACATGCTTTTAGGATTACTACGGAGGAGTATTAAATCCTACTGCAAAGGGCAACAGGTGACTGGCTGATCAAAACATACTCCTTCTCAGGAAGGAGTGAGTCTGTGGAATCAATCTCCTTGGTGGAATAGACCTCCAACTAACACCTCCATGGCAACCTTGTTGTGATGTGCAATCAGTAGTTACTGACTGATATGTCAATCCCAATCCTTGCTCTGCTTAGCTTCCCAGGGATGAAATCCAGAGAAGTGTTTTGGAGGAAAGCCTACTCTTGTCTACTCAACATTTCCTAAATTCTGTTTCCTACTACTAACCAGAAGCAGGGAGGTGCCTGAGGGCTATAATTACAACACCAAAGACAAAAGAAGGAGTAATTAGTTTCTTCTGTCAATGATCCCTTGAGACAAAACCAGTTTTGGAAGCTAGAAGCTGATTTACATTAGAATTGTAAATGTGTTGTTTGTGTCTTTATTTTTTGCATAGAGACATGAGAGAGGTCACAGTGACCTGAAAGTCCCCTTTTTTTCACAATTTTTACATGGATTGGTCACAAACTTATGAGGCTTAAAGGCACCCCTAGGGTAGAAGAGGAATAAGGACTAAATCAATGTTTTGGTAATTTCTTTACATTATCAGTTGAATCTACATGTAATTTGCCCGAAGAACAAATGCAAATGTTTAGAAAATTAGGGAGTTGTGTACAAAAAAAGGACAGATGTGCTTTGTTTTGGTCTGTCCCAGACTACATGTATTAAACAAATGGTGGACTGGTTACTGTAAACAAAAAAGAGAGAGAGAGAGAGAGAGAGAATGAAATTAAATGTATTTGCTGTATAAACAGTTAATAATGTTATTTCCCTTCTTACAGTATCTTCTATTCATGAAAAATGGTCTGAAAAGCATATAAATATGAAAACTATGCATACAATGTAGTAAGAGATTGTTTGTAATCAGAATGACAGAAATATAGCATGTATAATGTACTCACAGTTTTTACCTGAACAACATGATGTCTACTTTTCACCAAGGCATACATGTACAATTATACATAAAGCACACTACATATATTATGGTAACTCAATTCAGCACTACTTTTATCCCAATTTTTCACTAACTTTCATCCCAAGTTTTTTCAGACTTAGGCAATGTGGTACAGATTGTTTAGAATCATAAATGATGGACTAAAATATACATTGTATGATGTTATAAATGTAGAATCAGTAACATCTGGCCATAAATATGAAAGAAAGAAAAGAGATGGACTTCATTGATCCATACCACATATAAATATTGTACAGTCATATACATGTCTGTGTATGTTCCATTTGCAGATTTGGCTGTTGTATCCTACTAGCTAGTTGACATACTTTCTGCAGTCAGACAACATGTATGGTCTTCAGTCTGAGAAATATTTATTCCTATGAATTGGATGTTTCGATATGAAATGGCCTTTGTAAAATGTGTTGTTGATGAGAATTTAAGAGCCTGTGACTGCATTATTTGGCCTTACTTTTGAGCAGGTTGCTCATTTGGCTCCATTGGTTGCCCCTGTGACATTGATACTAGTAGTTGTTCATTTGTCTCCATTGGCTGACCCTGTGCCTCCATTGATTGACCCTGTACCTCCATTGGTTGTCCCATTTTCTCCAATACCGGTATAGGAATTTGTCTGTTGATTGGTTGGACCTGTGGCTGGTAGGCACCAGGCACAAACAACTGCAGACAAGTTTTTCTGAACTGTTTGTTTGTTGCAAAATACACTGCTGGGTTTACAAATGCTGCTGTCCAAAACAGTGCTGTACAGAAGAAATACAGTGCAGGTGGCTGTTCTATATTTGTGTCCACAGCCTTGAGGACAGTCATTGGTGTGTATGCTGTCAAGACTGCCATGAAAGAGATAGTAAATGTTCTAGCTAGTGTGGCTTCTTGCTGTCGATGGATCCTATTGATGTTGTTGACAGATGGCGCCATGTTACAGTCCTGTATGTTGTTATGACTCTTTTTCACATACCAGTAAATCCGGCCTTGGCTGTAAGTGATGGCAACTAACAAGATGACCAGAGCCACCATCCCTACTTTTGAATGCCGGCAGAGCTTAACAGTGCATCTAAGCATCTTTGGAATATACTCAACAGTGTTCTCCTCAAGGCAGAAGACACCAAAGAGGACAAACAAGGCTGGCAGTGCCCAGAGGAGTACTATCACTAAGTAGTTTGTCTTCCCCTCTGGGATGTTCTTAATGTTGTGAACCACAATCAGGTGCTTCATGAAGATGATGTATGCATTGTGAGTCACCTGTATGGTAATAGCGATGCTTGGTATGTAAGCATGGATGTGACACAGCACAGTTGAGGAGTTCCATCCAAGGTGGATATACGTATCAATATTCAGGGGCATGTCAAACAGGCTGTATGCTAAATCTACTACTGCCACGCTGATGACAAGTGCGTGAGTCCACTGCTTTTTTTGTCTGTTCAGTTTCCAAGAGACTACGATCGTCACAGCGTTTCCAAAAACTCCAAAGAGAAGGAAAAGGACGGTGATCGTAGTTCCCACAGGCCCAATCACTGCAGGCATGGTGACAGGAGGGACTGTAACTGTGCCATTGTCTGTTGACATGTTGGAGACAATTGTAGATGCCATACCTCTTGCAATGGTTGCTCACAGTGAAAATCTGCAAAGACAACCCAGAAGGTTTAGTCAGACTTATTGTTCTGCCTGTTAGATGTGATCTGACACATGATGGCATTGCAGCAAAGAGTAACAGAGTTCCTTAAATGCCCTGAGGCTGATGAAGGCAGCTGACAATAGTAGACGAAACATTGGCTGAGATAAAAGTCTTAGATTAGGTCGCTTTGTGATACCGTGTTGCCTTATTTTCCATCAAAACAGCTACATTTTAGACTGAAATAGCTGCATTGAGGTTGCTATAGGTAACCAGTGGAAACATGTTTTCTTTCTATATGTCTCAGGAATCTAAAGAACCTAATTTTGCTGCTTTGCCCTTGAACTGGATAGATAAGGCTAAATGATGACATGTACATGTACCGGAAAATTCGATGAGTCGCATATCTAGAACTCACCTGTAATTTCAGCTGACGCACTGCTTTTCAGCTGCTGCTCTCATAATGATTCCATATGTTTTGTCAATACATACATGTATTAATGATGCTGAAACACTGGTCTTTCCTGTGTTGTTTTCCTCCTTTCCTCCGTCCTTCCTCCTGTCCACAGTTGTTTTCCCCTGCCTTTGCTGAGCATCAGCCTTTTGGTGCACTGTTAGTTGCACAGTGATGCCCTACTTGCACTGCTTGGTAAAGATGGATGGAATTCCAGTTCTGGCTGTATACTGACAGTTGAGCTGTGCAGCAGAGGACAGAAGAGGATTGTTACATTCCAAAGTTATTAGAAATCCTACAAGTTATTAGGATGGAGGTTGTTTACTACATGCCTGCTGGCGTGTCAGTATGGTGTCGTTGCATACATAATGTGTGCTTCTGCATAAAAGATTAGCTGGGAGCGAGTAATCCTATTGTAAATGGCAACAGCTGGCTAGGTGATCACACGATATTCATTTCTAGGAAATGGTTTTGTAAACTGCATCTTACCATCTTACATTGATGCCTCCATGGTGACCATGTGCCTACTGATGCATGTACACCTATTGTGTCAGTCCCTGAATCCTTGGTACAGTATTTGGAGAAGAGAGAGTGACAGAGAGTAATGTTGTAGCAGTGTAGAATATTGATTCAGTTGTCTGTCCAGACTAAGCTGACAGGGCATTGTTTCCCTTGATGTCATCTACAATTAAAACAAGAAGCAATTCTTGTAACAATGCTGTCTTTGTTACCCTGCAAGAAAAACCAGTGTTGCAACTTTTCTGCAGTCTAATACGGGTATGTTATATTCTACATTTGCTGTATAATATAATGTAATGTAATATATAAGATATTATACATTAACTGTACTACACCAGTTGTTGAAAATTTTCCTCACATTTTTAAACCTTAAATGCAGAATGTAGAAGTCTCTTGTTTGTTGTCCCCCAAATGCCATATTGTTCATACACATTAATTTTGTAGCTGCGTCCTTATTAGGTAAGTGTACATAGCACATGCTAACACCAGCTTAGCACAATCCTCTTTTTTTTACGCCTCCATTTATCTGGATAAAAGAATTTATTCTTCATAATCCCATTAGTACCCTGTAGTATGTATATTATTACAAAGTCATATAATTTGTAGATCTTGGGCATTATCACTGTACCATGGTGGTACAAATAACAGTTGCTAAACTGCAGGTTTTATAGACTGCAGCTTCCAGCACAAGCCAGTGTGAAGGAAACTATATTGTTAGGAGGAAGATGCCACTTTTGGAAAGTTGTACTTTCTAATTTTGACCTTTACTGTATTACTGTTATCCTGAATAGAATTTAAAGGCATTTTGAAAAACGTTTGAGCCAATAATTTACCTAGCCCCATTCAGTAGTGTACTGGATGTTTTGGTCAATAGTTGGACTTGGCTTAATTTGCAAATCTCTGTCTAAACAAGAAGCTTTTTATTCTGAATGTAAACCCCTTGAAATGAAACTCAGGTAACACACCACAGCAGAAGTAACTGATGTTCACCAATATTTTATACATAAGTACCTACCTAGGTTGCAGCAACTGCACATGTTGCCATATGGTGCACTTTAAATAGTGGTATTTTTTAAGACCTGCTCAAATTTCATGTATAAACAAGATGACAAATACATTACTTAATGCTTTCCATAATGGCTAACACTATAACCAAAATTGGCATGCCCATTGAGAAGGTTTAGGTGATAAATGTATCTATCACTTGTCATCTGTTGATAGTGATATAGATGTTTATAATGAGGAGACAATAAATTCTGTCAGAAGCAGGATTAAACTTAATGGGACCTATTGTTTTTCTGTTTTTGTAAAGGAATTAGTAGTTCTCTACTTCGGAATCTATGATTTAGTTAAGTTTCATTTTTCCCATTGTGTTGGAAATTATAGTTAAGGTATTTACAGTGTAATGATTATTCTATCATATATTAGTATAGATGAACTTTCAAGCTAACAATACATTTCGTAAATCTGTTTGCCACTAACAGAATTGTGTTTCAGGCATATTGTATTGCACCGGTATATTATGTACACATACATAGCTTTGATGAAAATTCAACCTAATCTTCAGAACTCCACCATGTTGTTTCATTACTCTCCCCTGTATCATTTTTAATATAGGATGGCTCTGGAAGGATTGACTTCAGGGAGTATGTCATTGGCCTGTCTGTGGTGTCCCAACCTGCTAACACAGAGGAAACCTTGCAGATGGCTTTTAAGGTAACAATTCAAATACAAAATGTAAACAAGTGGGCTGTGCTTTAAAATCTATAATACATGTATCTGTGTGTATAGTGTATTGATTGTGATAGTGCCATTACATGTTGTTGTTCAGTTTAGATTTAGTATTGTTTTATTTACCTAATCCATTGTGTTTGAGGATAATGGTAATAGACATGCGCACCGTGATAAATATAGTATTAACATACATACTACTTACAGGAAATGACCTATGTGCAATTCTTCAAAATTGATGATGTAGTCTTGCACAACTGAAATTGTTAAGGCTTACATAATGTAGTTGCACCATGTAAAATGTAGAAGTAGCATGGGATTCTTTAGAATAAGCTTTACAGTGATGTAGATTGTTAATAGACATTTCAGAGTTGTAGATTATCTGAGACTTGCTAAAGGTGATCCTTTTCTTCTCAGATGTTTGACACAGAGGGCAATGGTAAGATCACGGAAGACAGCCTGGCAGCGATTCTGCGCAGTGCGTTCAACATGGAAAAGATGGACATTTCTGATCTCTTCAAAGCAGTTGACAAAGATGGGAATGGTTTTATTACTTATGGTAAGTGCCAAATATTTGTTTATTTCACATAACTAGTAAACGGCTTTTGAGCAAAAACACACCAAGTTTGTACATATAGAATACAACACGGTGTATTCCGTATGGCCCGAGGTACTGGCCCTATGGAAGCCCATGTGATACAAGTAGAACCCCGTATGGAAAATTATCACACAATGCGGAACATCTGTATCAAACGTTTTCGCGACCCAGGTATGACATAACATCAAGTACAAGCTGTGTAAGACCGGACTGTAAGGTTTGATCCACTCACACCAGGATGGACACCTACTCTTTTCAACTAATGTTGTGGAATTTAAACAAATTGATTGAAGTGCGGCTCTCCGCTTTACATCCCACTCAAAAGGATGTCCCTGACTAAAGCTAGGTACTCATTTTTACCTGAGTTGAGTGGAGAAAAAGGTGTAAAGCACCTTTCCCAAGGGCACAGCACAGGGGCCTCCCAAATTTGAACCCAGAACCTACTTGTAAGTCAAGAACCCTAAACCACAATTCCACCGTGCCACGTTTTGTATTCATCATGTACGTTTGAGGCTAGAAAAGTTCTCCTTTCAGTACTACAATCTATAAAAGAATTGTGTTTTTCAGTTTCACAGTACTAGTAGATACCGGGTATTCACATGTTTAAAACCAGGAAAAGAATGAAAATAGCAAAGAACAAAGATATTTTTCTTACTAAAGACCTGAATTCTTTGCCTCAACTTTAGATGAGTTTGAAGCTTTTTCCAAAGTCCATCCGGAGTATGCAGGCCTGTTTAAGACCTACCAGGACATGAAGCATGAAGAAGAACTGACACGTGTTGAAGAAGAGATAGAAAATGTTGAAGAGGATTATAGCCCTGAGTTGGAAGTATTGGGGAGTCCAGTGGAAGGCAAGAAAGAAGCTTGACATGTATCATAGTTAGTGGCTTACTGGGAAAATGTTTTGTCCCTCAGATATTGCCACACTGTGGTTAAACAAAGGAAACCTTACGCATTTAAGGATCCTGGAAAGCAATAAGCTGCTAGTTGAGCAGCCAGGGATGAATACAATATACAATACAATCTTCACTATTACTGGTCATTTTTCAGATTTCTATTCCATAAAAGAATTGAAGCAGTGTGAAAGTAAAACAGATCCTTCTTTTTGTAAAGGCTCTCTCTACATTTGTCTGTACATTGCAGTTTGTACTACATAATATTTTCTTGCTGTTTAAGGTTATTTGCAGTGCATATACATACAGTAAGTCCTAGTCTTTTAGTCCGGCTGGCAGAAGAAGTAGATACATGTATATCGAGTTACTATGTGAAATATGACTGACAAAATTGCTACTGCTGCTATTGTTGTTCAACAGGACTTTTTTTACTTCTTTAAATGACTGTCCCAATGTTACCTTACAACAGTTTAACTATCAAAGGTTATTTATAGTTAACTTAAACTGCAACCAAAGTTGAGTTGAAATAAATGTAGTTAGTGGGACTGATAGCCCAATGAGCCCATTGCCATTATTCACTTAGAACAATAAGAGATAATGCATAAGCCTGCCACATAACAGTGCAAGTTAGCCTCTACAATAATGAATCAGTAACATAACTTTCACTATACATGTAGGGATAAGAAATCTTATGGTATCAAATTGGAAAAACTTGCTTGAAAGTTTAGGATGAAATAGATGAATTTTGCTAAAGAAGTCCTTTTTTTTAGAATACAATGTATCGATGATTAGGATAAACTGTGATGCATCTGTTACTATTAGGCTCATTTTGTGAGGGAAGACCACTATCAGAAAGCCTTAAGTTTTATCATTAAAGTAATTCTGCTTGATTAGCTGTTCCGCTTATGATTTTGCCGAGAGAAACAATTTAAATGTTCTTGGTAGAGGACAATTATAGGAATGAGCGTTCACTCTCATTACATTGTTGTGACCAAATGAGGAGGAAACGTGCCAGTATGTAAGCTGCTCATTATCAGATGGATGATGATGCAACAAGTCTGTCTAGTTTGTTTTAACCTTCTACCTGCTGCCTAACTCTATAACCAATAGAGAATAGGGTGCCAAACAGCTACTTCAGTGTGCTAAAGGTTCAAGAAAAGATTTCTATGTTGCTTTTGATATGCTGCTTTGTGCAAAGATATGCAGTAACCTTTTCCTTGAAGTTGCGAATTTGCATTGCAGAACCTTTGGTAATATATATTTCATTGAAATGTGTTTGATCAAATTTACGCAAAGGTTACTTTAAGGGGCAATTGGTGGCTAATGTTTTGGCTGGTATTTATTGTATCCAAAGTAGGGTACTTAAATGTTAAAGAGTGTGCGACATGCTTGCCATAACTCTACATTTGAGAAAAAAGCGAAAGGGCTGTACTGTAGCTCCAATAGAGTAGTTTTTATGTATGAACAAAACATATGCTCTCTAATTTGCACATGCTAGATTTATCCATTCTGAGGGAAATGGTAAATGGTAATGGAAATGGTAAAAAGAAACAAGACATACTGGTGTATGTCTTGTTTCTTTTTGTTTGGTTTCTGTCACAATTTTGTAACTTTGGCACGAAAAACAGGGAAACAGGCTAGGGTTGAATGCCATATACTGACATCTACAGTAGCTTCATATCATAAGCTTTGGTGGCAGCCACTTGTGTTATTATCATAGGTGCTATACAACTTAGCAATGTTGACAACCAACACTTATGCATGCTAATGTTTGCAGCCGTCAAGCCATATACAGCGCCTGCAATGTTTTTTCTTTTCTTTGTTGCACATTATGGTCTATACTTTAGAGGGTGTCATTATTATGGATTGATCACAACACTGATAATCAGGGTGAAAACTTATTCTAGAATCACCACACTTTAGCCATGCACTCACTTTGTTGCATATTTAGTTCAATGTTTTTATATAAAATGTGATTGTCTATACGCATGTAATGTGCTTTTGTACTTTTATTATGTATATAATGAGTTTCTAAGCTTAGGTATTTTTAATTAGCAAGCCACATACAATGAACATGATTATGTAATATATTTTTAAAGTGCATGCATTGTACTGCTAAAAATATATTTCATATCTGGGTTAATCAGAGTTAAGTTTCAGGACTAAGGTATTATGAATTGCACTATTTCATACACAGCATATTGTATAATTAAACTTTTTTAAAAGTTAACTTGTATGTACAGCAATTTTTATGGTTTCTAGATGTTTGTCGCTGAAAGGGGTTAAAGGAAAAGAACGCATTAAAAGGAGGTTATTTTGAATGACTATTTTGACTCATTGAGTGCTGAGTACAAAACATATTTTTAAGGTGATGTGACCTATTGCTGATTTAGTAATTAGCTAAAGTGCTAATCAAGGCAAAATGTCTAATGATTATTTTCACAGTAATGATATTTCACTGCTGTTCAACCAAGGTTGATGATTTGAAACACAAAGGATATGAGAAGATCTTTATTGACACAACAAAAGCACAGTGACTTTCGTAAGGTCTACTACATACATACATACATACAAACGAATAAGTGCACACAAATGGGTTTGATAACACACAATCTTATGAACTATGACAGCGATACTTCATAGACAGGATCCACAGACAAAGCAAATTCGTTGGTGTGACTTACTGGGAATTGCGTGTTCGTTAAATCGTTTGTGCACGCAATTGTCATATTTTGCCGATTTAAATGTTGATCAACTGCAAATCCCAACCATCGCAATACATAGTTATGATAAACCAAACAAAAACATGCAAGGCCAATAGGATTCATTCTTGAGAAAGACAAATAAATTCGAAACCGGTCGAATTCCGTTTTAGCGCTGTCATAGTCCCAAAGCTACGATTACCTGTTTCACAAACATTTGCCGTTCCTTATGTTGATCGCATTGCAATAATCCGATTTGTACAGTTTCACAAGCTCTTCTTCCTTCGTTTAACTTTAAATTTACAGTGACATTAGTTACATTTCTTCTATATGGAGCCAAAACCACCTACCGGTAAGACATGAGGTCCTCCATCAGTCCCGTTGGACAGCTCGTAGTAGAATGACATTTGGGGAAGCTGCCTTTTAAAGATGGGAGCTTCCAGTCAGATGAAGGCGTTATAACCTCCTTGGTCAGATGTTGAATGTGAAAGGGTTATCCCTTCATAGGAAGAGATAAACAGGAAATGAAATGGTCTTTCGGTGGCGTGATTAGGAAAGCATTAACTCCTTATGTGCGTCAGTCGTTTGAATCCAGGGGTGCTCCGGCAATTTACGATGGATCACAACACCTGGGACCCTCTGGGAACTAGTGGAAAGCCGGAAATTATTTGTTTTTGACGGCACAGGGAATATAATCTCCAAGCAGATGTAGAAAGGCAAAATCGTAGCGTGAGCAATGGATATACTTCATAGTACTGTCTTGGGCGACATAACGATTTCACCATCAGAAGATCTTGGAGATTATAAAACTTTCTTTGCTGTTTGTTTTCCCCGGTGACAATTTAAAGTTCACTCACGGTAACTTTGGTTTTTCGTTCATTGATGATGCAAGTGGATATCAAATCTATCAACCAAAACGTTAAATTTAGGCAACTCATATTTCGCTGCATCTTCTGCAATATCTTGGTAGAGTTAGATTTAGAAATGTTCTAACACCAGTTTTACTTATTACGTGTTTTATTTTTCTTCTCTGTGTCACGTATACCCATGTTGTATATCATTGTTTTGATTACTTTAAGCCTTCTGAGATGGATTTGCAATAAGATTATTGTTACTGAAAGGGAAGAAAGACGGACTAATGAACGGTAGAAAGATCACAAGTTCCGGCTCTAATTTACACGAAATGTAGAGACAACAGTCAAGAATCTTCAGTCAGTAATCTTAGCACTTATCATGCGCTACAATTACACAAAACTTCAGCGTTGGAACAAAAGCGATGTCTGACAATACGGTACGTTTTTTCCGGCTTTTGAAATGGACAGGTGCTCCAGCGATGATATCGTCGATACTGTACATGCTTACTATCAGCATGTTCTATGTTACATTATTTTACACGTACAAAAATGAGTTATTCCAGCGAAAATCTGTTTTCAATCCAGGTAAAATGTCCTTGGCTCCATTATACGATAGGCAAAGTCAGATGGCCAGTGATGTCTATACACAAGTTCCTATTGATTTATCTCAACCATACGGATATACCATGTGCTTAGTCATAGCGTCTTTGTATGTGACATTGCCAACTTGACATACCTGTTCACCGTAGCGCTGGCACGGAGAAATTGGTATAAACATGTATGAAGTAGAGTTCGCCAGACGTCCAGGAATAAGTAGGTTTTGCTGGAGCTTCTTGAATGAGCGAGTGACAAAGGTACATCTGGCGATAGATAATATAGCACTTCCGTGTCGAAACTTTTCGCCAGACATTGTGAATGGACACATACATCTGCAAGAAAGATATCCTTCTATACATGTATCGCCATTGGTGTGTTTCTCATCCTTAGTTCCAGGTACAAAGATAAAACAGTGGAATGTATATCTAATTGATAACAGGAGATTCGTGCGATCGCCAACTGAATTCTTGTGATAGTCGTACATGTGTCGTGTGAAATTCAGCTTTCTCATTACAAAAAAAGGCTGTCTTAAGTCCTTGTCGGTGGTTGCTTCAGTCACAGCCTACTTGAAAATCCTACGACATTAAAATTGTACGACGACCTACGACGAATGCGACCGCGCCCTAATGTAGTGTTGACGAAACGAAAACGTGGGCGTAATGTCATCCTCCATCTACCACCTGGGGCCGTGACAAGACATTGATTGTTTTTTTTATCACCTGTTATGCTTTTAAGGTTTGATTGTCGAGCAGATGTTCCATAACGAAATTATCAAACATCTCTTGCTCTGCATATTCTGTAAAGATTAACGTAGTGTTCCCCAAACGCAAACAATGATCTCTCGTACTCACTAAAAGTCTCCAACGTGGTGTACATGTGAATAAGAATGATACTAGTACGAATTGTTAAGCTATACACAACAATTTACAGTTTCAACAGCACAATGTTCTGTATAAAGACACTCCCCGATTTCTAGATATGCGGCCAAGTATCAATTCTGGCAATGTTGCAGTTTTATGGACCAATGGCGCCCCAGAGATCTGTCCACTCATGTAGCAGTGATTTCAACAGTTCTCTTCATAAACAGGTACATGTTGGCTGTTCCTTGTAAGCATAATGTGGTGCAAGATGTTGGATTTGATTATTCTGTATATTCACCAAGCATAATTTTATCACCCAGCGAATGTTATCTTTTCCATCATATTATGGTGGTGTAGGGCATTATTACTCTCAACTAGCTGTCGACATTGCACAAATGGTATAGTTGAATCTTACTGGTTCGTGTGAGAAATTTTACATATTCTGTAAACACATGTAGAAATTCAATGTTTTTCTTGTAGATCAACGTTTTGTCATTTTACAGTTGTGTCACTTGCACGGCAATTCCAGCCTTGTTTTCTTCCTCGTCTACCAGCTGTACTTTAATTTTTCTCATCTCCTCTTCTTCCATCGTCCTACTGTCCTTCCTGGAGGCAGAGAAAGAATAAACACTGGCAATGTTGAAGGAGCTTATCATAGATACTGCACTCTCCTAAGCAGAGCCTTCCCGCGGCCTATTCGTGATACCTTGGCCGTGGACGGCTCTCCTAAACCGGGCTGACGTTTCCATTTTAGTGGGCGTGATCACTAAATCAGAGAATTGCCTCAATGTTTTCTTGAGGTAAAGTAGAGTCTCTCATTGGTCGAGGGTCATGTTGGATATGAAATATGAATTATTCAACAACAAATAGTGCATGTAGCAGCCTGCATGTGCCTTTTACAATGTCGAGCTGAAACATCGATCATTCTGTCATTTTTTTCATTTATCAGTCTTTCAAATGGATATGCAGATCTTGCGTCTTTACACGTGGATTTGGAACAAGCGGTGCAGCACGAACCTCACAAGAGAAGTGTATGGCTGCCACCGTTATTGCCCGGAAACTGCACACTAGGCTTCAGATTTTATCAACACTTGCTTGCAACAGTCCACTTGCAATACGTCCATACCATTTATATGTTATTTCCTTACACCTTTCCTTACATACTGCTAGTGGAAGAAATATTGTTGAAAGTCACAACAGCAGAGCAATTTCAGAAGATAACGACGTCCGTCAGTGTGGTGTAATTGCCCTGTTGTCTCAAAACAATGATAATAGAGAACGTTGCTTCATCTTGCTAACATCTACTAACATAATTCCAACAGGGTACATAATTCCGCCATCCTGAAAAGATATGTCCAAGCAGATCTCCGAACCAGCGTCCCTCAGTTTAGTGCATTCTGTATATCTAAACTGTGCATACCTGGGGGGTACTGCACTGGAGATATCTCAAACCCACTGTTTTCAAAGTGACGGATTTATGTAACCCGGCGGATTAATGTTAATGGAGGTTACCGCGTTACCTTCTCTCTCACCTCTGTGGGATGTATGAAGGCGTATAGTCAACATTTATGAGTCCGTTCCTCATGGCGTCCTCTGCAGGGTCGTAGCGGCCGCCGTTGTACTTCCTAATTTGGTCGTCGCTGAAGTACCTGTCCACGGTCAAGTAGTCTTTGCTTATCCTGGAAAAACATACAGAAAAAAGTGGCTATAAAAAGCTTACATCACCATGGGGCATGCCAGAACCAAATATGAAATAATTTTCTTGGGTGCATTCGTGGGATGTCGCATAGGTGGGATTTTTATAGTACTTTAAATTTTTTTAATCGGGCCCGATACTATTAAAAAGGCGGCTCCCCCAGTGAGGCGTCGCCAAAAAGAGCTGGCCTTCACCAATCAGACGCTGCCATATAATAAGGAGTTAATGCATATGTCACATTCCGAGCTGTATATGGTGACTTAAGGTTGATCGTTCTTATAAGCACCGAATAAAGCCACCGAATGAGTGAATCCCCTTATGGTATACATGTATCAATGATGACAATACAGCACTCTGGGTATTTTGAGATCAGTCTGTTTTCTTGCGACCTATTTTAGGTTCATTGATGTCATCTCCATATATGAATTGACACGGCCCATCTCACGTGAGCTGTCTTATTACTGTCCTCGGTGGACTGTATTCGCTTGCTGGCAAAAAAGTAGTACTCCGCTACCAACAATTGATGACAGAACAGACTATCCAATAATTTCTTGTGATAATTTACTTCCCTATGTTTAACATTCAAAGGTTAAAGTCTTGTTTGTGTATGTCATGTTCACTTTGATGACCGTTAAATGTCACTGCGGATGGATATGAAATAGAATGATTTGGTTGTCTGTGGAATCTTGGTCCAGTGCACCTGTGAACGTCGTAGGGAGAAGTTGTGTGCATGGCTCTTTCTCTCTTTGTTCGTCTTTGAATGGCGTGGGTTCACAAGCCTTCCTTTTCAACTGTTTCGTTTGGCTTTTGTGACGATTCATTATTGGTATGGTTGGCGTTTTGTATTGCTAATAGTAATAGTGAACTAGAGGTACATAATTGTTTTAATGAGGGTCTTGTTTGCTTGCTGTTTTCGAGTGTTCAACTCGATTGAGTTTGCCCCCCTCCCCATGGCATTGTCTAGTTTCCTCTTTAATACTGTTAGATCAGTGTGCGGTTTATGGCTTTGGCTTCCGTTCTTGCTTAAGTAGCTCTATACAGTGCAGCAGCCATGAAATAAAGCTGCTTCTCTGTTAGTCAGGACTTTCTTCTCGCCGTCCAGCCTCTTGGAAACCCAGACTTCGGGGACTGTGCGCCTGGCACAGATGAGGCTGCTTCGGTTTAGTTACATGGGTTCGCTGAATTTTCAGCGTGTCTTTGCTCACGGAGCCAAAGTAATTTATACTAAGATTGAATGTTGTACAACATGGAAGGCAGGTAAACATGCATCCTCCCTCGATTCACTTTTATTAGGATGCTCATGAACTCCGGAAGATACTAAAGTGCCCATGATTTCATGTCAAGAAATATGTAAAAGCACTTTCCCTGCCAAGCAAGTACTTTTCCAGAAATGCTTCAGCCTAATGTATGGATAAAAACTGCACATTGCTTCCTAGTAACGTTCGGCTGCTAACATTACCGCCACGCTTCAGGTACCTGGTCTTTAGTCATCGTGCAGCGAATACATCAAGTTAATCCTATCCGAAGGAAACATGTGCAGGAAAGCACGTTCTTTCATTTGTTATCTCGTTTCTGTAGAGCCTTCTTAATGCACCAGGTTGCTGCTTTCACATAGAGTCTGCAGAGGTCGTTACAAACTGTTCGCGATCTCGGCAGACGGTGATAGATGGAAGGATTAAGAGGAGAGATTGTTTTCCCTTGTATCATCAAATCTCTAGAGCGGCATTTTTAATCCCTTTCTCCTTTCGTGCATTTATATAACAGATGAGCTCTGTATTACCTACTTTCTCAACTTGAGTTTCTCCAATGAGTCTTCCTCGGATTCCTCCCCTGTGGTGTCGTCATCCTCCACACTTTTTCTGATACTGCTGCCGTCCCTTTCCAGTTCCCGCCGCTGGCAGCAGCAACCGCCGCAACACCCGCTCGGCTTACAGCAGCCGCTGGAACAATATCAACTCTTAACGTGTGTGTGAAAGTAGATGGCTCGGTACCCTTTTCCTGTTACCATTCTTTGTATTTATAGCAACCAACATACACTTTTATTTTCATAAAATGTAAATAGATTGAAGTTCACTATCTCCGCAAATAAAGGTTTTGTTTCGTTAGTATGTTTTTTAGCTCTTACTTTACATTCACAAGCAGTGAATATTTGTGCCCGGGTACTAATCGACAAAAATTGTCCCCACGTTTTGTCGATAAGGTATGTGAGAAGGTAGGGCCAACGGTCAACCCATCTATAGAGTAGGCCGACCAAGATATGGAGTAGCTAACATTTTGTCAATCACCTAAGAGAGACCTGCAGAGACAACTGTTGTTGCTGTCCTCTGGACTCTGCGTATTTTTATCATCTAGGCGGTCATGCATATGTCATGTTTAGATTACAGCCTATAAAAGTGTATGATATGCCACCTTTGTTCTGACCCCCTCTATCATTTTGCTGCCACAGTTGTGTAGAAAGAAGGGGAAGGTACCTTGGTCTGCAGCAGAATATTCTGCACGACTTCTTGTCTTTTGCCTTTGGTGATGAATGTTTCCGTCTGTCCGAGCCTTTTCTGTTCAGTTTCTTCTTGGCTAGAGATCCTTCTGTCGTTGCGATGGGGTCGGCTGCCTCTGCAAGGAAGCGTGGAGAAATGTTGGCTCACCCACTTATAGTTTTAAAGATGATAACATAAAATGATTGTTGCTGCCGTCAGCTAGTCAGATCTGTATTGCAGAAATGCAATGAAAATATGTTGAGGATCGAATGCTGTCCAAAACCATGGTTACATCTTTCTGATTTCAAATGTTTGCTTGCTTCGGTCTGAACAAATTGGGCTCGCCTTGGAAGATTGTTTGCGATGAGACTGACCGACCGAACGTGCTGGACCTCTCTTACTGCCGCATGCGTCGCACGACGTTTGAACCTTAATGTCAAAGTAAATCTGGAAGATTGTTTACCTGAGTCTTCTCCAATGTTGTACCTCTTGGCTGCTTTCTCCGGGTCTCTACGGCAGTCTGCGCGGTTCTTCTGCACACAGACGACCACCCACACCGTGAGCGGCATTAGGATGATGATACAGATACCCGCCCAGAAGGAGTCAGCTATGTACACCCCTCCTCCCCCTCCTCCTGTAGAACGTATGGGTGTGGTGTCCCTGACGGTGTCCTCTATTTTAATGCATTCTGCAGATGTAAAACATACGGATTGTCTGTAGGTTAGTTTCGACAGGCACCAGCTGGAGATAGGATACTTTCTTTGCGAATGCCATGTTCCAATCCTCCCCAGCTCTCTCATAGATAAACATGAAGCAATGTTTACATATTGATGTCATTTACTAAAATGATAAGTCAACCTTCACCTAATGCATCTTACGTACCAGCTGGAGAAAGGATTTGGGAAAATGTCAATCAGACAATTTTCTATCCGTCTCATCGATATCTTCAAGATATTCATGTTTTGGTATCCTCTGTATGGCGCCTCTGTGGGTTATCTGCCCAGACCTGTACTTTGTTATAGTTCTTTCTTTGTGATTGCCATGTTCCAATCCTCCCCAGCTCTCTCGTAGATAAACATGATGCAATGTTTACATATTGATGTCATTTACTAAAATGATATGTCGACCTTCACCTGATGCATCTAACGTTAAGTCAATAACTATTAAGTTACCAATCTACAACTTTTTCTCACACGGTGAGCTAAGCTCACGATAGGCTTTATACAGATAAAAGACCGCTCTCATAATTAGCCTTACTCTAGTATTCATTGGATTCACTGGATTTGGAGCAAGATTAGTACTACATTAAGTAGGTGGATTAGCAACTGCTGGGATCTAAAATCGTGGAATTCGGCGCTAAAAGTCGGTCTAAGCAGGTTTATCGGTGAAAATCGATTCTTTCGAAATATTCCACGTTCACTATACTAGCTGGCTGTCACCTTTTATTCAAGCCAGACTAATTGCTCCAGTAATTTCCTCGGATGTCATGTCTGTTATGACCATAATTTTATACTATTTGTAGCCAGCTTATAATACAACTTGAGAAAACAAAAACTATTGATCATGTATGCCACGCAATCAAATGGCTAGCAGAAGTAATTTCTTTCTAACCGGGTTTCAGCGTCTAACTTTGGAGTTAATTGAAATCAATAGAAAGTTTTATCACACAGTGGTGGAGTATAAGCCCCTCTTCTCGGCTGGCCAGCAGTTGAGGCGCCATCGGGTTTAGGGCGCAGAGCCCTGCTGTCTATTCCCTTTGCCCTTTTCACATTTGTCCTGATCAACCAGGCTGCAATTTACCCAAACTATCGTCAAAACAGGAACTCTTGGGGCGCCATGGCCTGGCACTACTTTACTTCAAACAAATCATCTCAGTATTAGATCAGTTGTCAGTACATGGGGTGATCTTCAGACGACGTAAACTCATGGAGTGACATATAATAAACAGCGTTTATTGACTTCAACAACTGTTGTGGGTGTCAATAATAAGTTTATTGCAAATTCATGCCCAAAGGGTAAATGCAAATAACATACATAAAAGAACAGTGTACAAAATAGGTATAAAAGCTGCTTATATTATATAATTATCTAAATCATACAAATGTAATTGTCTATAAATAGTGAAGGGTTTGACTTCTCTTTTGTAAGCAATGGAAGACGTAATGTCCCACCTTTACTATAATTTGTGGGTTTTTGGTAGTTAAAAGAAGAATAGTCTTTTCTTTGCCCTTAAGCTTAGGGAAATTCGGATAGATTTTAGTGGTCTGAATAGACAACTCATTTCGTGCATTATCATGAAATGAACAGTTTGAAATAAAGATGACAGTACATACCTGTTCTGGTCGGCTGGCATGTGCAGTAGTATCCCGGGAGCGCGCCCGGACAGACGGCGCTGTTGGGGACTACCGTCCTGTTCTCTGTGGAAACAGATTTAGAGGACAAAAAACAACTTAAAAAGGGATCGAAATGGCAGAATAGCCACTAACATGTTGTGTTTCTTTCGCTTGTATCGTATTCACAATGTAAGAACGGATGATTGCCCAACTGTATCGATGGTTGAATGTGACAAAGATTACCAGGCATTAACGTTTCTGTCTGTCTCATTGAAGCTTATAGGGTGGACTTGGTATTATCTGTATATTATACATTGGCGAATGTTAAAGTTGATCTCGCCATGAACTATATAGCTGCACAACCCAAGCCTCCATGGTCAGGTTAGGAGAAACGTTTTAGACAAAATGATTGTGAGCTTATCTCTGATCGAATCACAATTGCCCCAATCAATCATCGTCCTTGATACGCTAGTTGTCACCTTCGACATATCTTAAATTGAAGACCTCCTTACGTGGAACGCTGAAATAGTCGGCAATAAAGCCTGCTCCTGTCCCAGCGTTGGTGGCGTTCCCGGCAACGAACCTGACCACCAGGGTACGGCTGATGGACGTGTACTGTAACGTGCCTCTAGCGGAACAAACAAGAAAGACATATCACTGAAAGAGGTACAGCCCCAAGTCACTATACGATCAATGAAGTCCTGTACCCATCTAACAGACACCATCACACAGTGCTGGAAGGCACTACACGACACTGTTGCCTTAAAGGGGTCACATCTCTCACACATGCATCTTCCTCTATCATGGCGAGCTAAGGAGGTTCTCTGTAAGTAACGCAAATGTCGTGAACCCTATGGTATACATCGCAGCAGGAAATCGATTTCTGTTATGTTATGGCAGACAGACTGGTACCACACTGGAAATGTGGGCTAACTCGGGATTCAGCAGGCCCATCAAGCTTAAGTTCGCTGCGGCAACTGTGATCAGATATTGACCAAAACTGACTATGGTTGCTCCGTGGTGGCAGTATTTGTTATGTAGAAGACAAATGCTCTAATGTAGTTCACAAGTCACATAATTTTACTATAAGCCTCCATATATTAAACTGCCTTTATGCAACAGAATTTCCTGCCGTCGCCTCTGCTGGGACGTATGCAAACTTGTCAGACAGCAGAAAGGATATGAGAGTTTATGAGAGTTTTAGTTAAGTGCTCACGCTTGGCCGTGGTTTTATCGGTTGTACGTCTGTGCCCTTTGATCTGTACGTCTACAAATGCTGATGCACATGTTCAATACAGTATGCTGTGGTGTTTTGGAATTTGGGCCTTTTTCTGTTTGCGACATTTCCTCGATGGTGGCCTCTCACAGACTCGATCATTCCCCTACACATACATGACGGTAATGTGTGTTTCATGTACGTACATTATATTGTACCTGTCGGTGATAGCTCAATGTATATTTCACGTACCTGTCGGTGATTTCCCCACACAGGACGACCTCGCCCCCTCGCTCCACCCCGACAAGCACCACGTGGTCCTGTGTGCAGTTTTTGGATTTCAGTATGTCGAAGGTGGAGAACGACAGCATCACTTTGTGGCCCTTTGGAGCGTGGAGAACGTAATGGTAGTCCAGACCGCTGGGATAGGGGTATGGGAAGTTGGGAGATTGCATCGTCCCTGCATGGCGTGCGTCTAGTTCGACTGCCCCGGAAACTTCTTGGACTGAAAAGTTGTAAGAGTAACAGAATTGTGATAGATTATTTGGGAAACCCACAGAAAATTATTTGGAGATCTCTAATCCTAAATTTTCGAATTCATGGAAAGAGGTAATGTCTACTTACATCATGTATAGATTCTGTTTCACATTAAGACGGCTACTAGTGGGGCACCCTTACCTGCAGTGTATGCCGCTATGTACCCAGGATAGCTTCCATGGCCATCCGAATGGAACCGTAACCTCAGCAGACTTCCGTATGTGATGTACTTCATACGTTGCAGGTCTCTAGTCCTATCTCCACATAGCGTTACAGCAATGTCATCTCCGTCCAGAGACATCTGTAGAAAGTCTTGCCGACATTCCCGAGAGTACTGCAGATGGAACGATGTGAATTCAAAGAACACCCGGTAACCCTCCGGTACTGTCACCGTTGTTGTGCAGTCCAAGTTGTTGAAGTAGCTTCCCCAGTATGACAAACTTTCCAGGGTACCATTAGATGACGTGTGGGTTTCGTTCTTACACAGTTCCACATTTATAGTTGTGAAGGACGCTTCAAAACCGCTGCACGAGTTGGAGTGATCAGATATCAGTGTAATACGGAGAGTATCGCCCAAGGAAACTCTTCGAAGGTCCTTGAGGTTAGAGGTGTAGTTTCCACAATTCTTTGTGGTTGGTCCATCGTCTCCATCTTGAATAATGACGTAGTCATACAGGCAATTCTCTTGATACTCTATACAAAAGCTTGTAAAGTGCAAGGCCAGCCGGTATCCTTTAGGTGCTGCCATGGTTACGGAGTAGTTGGAGTTCTTTGGGTAAAAATGGGGAAAGTTTGGGCTGCGAATTGTTCCATTCAACCCTCGTATTATGACATTGCTTGCGTGTGGTATCCGCTGGTTGGTTTGTGCTGTAATAAAATGAAAGGCAGGCATTATTATGCCAAGGTGAACCATTCTTATGATTACAAGATTACAAGAGCACATTTCATCTATACCGACAGAGCCCAATTCATTTAATAGATACCATTCCAATACCATTACTCCACGTACAGAACCAGTATCACAATGGGGTTGCCGCGCACAGCCGTGGTTAATCTAATCACTGCACCCCATTTTTATTTTCAGCTTCATGTGATAGCCCCAGCCTGGGACAAAATTGGCCAAGTTGCTATACCGCTCCTGGCAATAGACAAATAATATTAAACCCAGCCTGAGTTATTGGCATCAGCTTTGCTTTAAGTGCTCATCCTCATCAGCTTTTCTCATGAGAAACCGCCTCTTATACTGCATTAGGCTGATAAACGATAATGGAGAATTTACTTGGATCATGAACTTCGATAACCTTTTCGTGGAGACGTATTACCGCTGGGTTCCGTGACTTACACCGATGGGATCTGATTACACTAAAGTATGCGGCAATATACCCGAACTGTTAAGGCGATGAAGACTTTCATTTATCAGATGCCGGTGCAATGGCTCACCAGCGCGACGCTGTGGAAAAATTCTACGATGCTAAATTCTTGGCCGATTCAATGTGTAATTTATTTTCTAAACCAATTTTCGGTATTAGAATCTCCTTGGAAGCAGCGAGTGGTGTGATGAATGTTAAAATGTATTTCAAATAAGGTAAATATGAGACTATATAGTATAGATTCAATGGTGCAAGTCGATGATGTAATTGAGATAGTCTATTGTCTCTTCATGAAATGGGTGGTTCCGTACGAGGTGGAACTTACTCATTGCTTATGAAGGATGTTCAAGCAGAGTTAAATGGGATTTTGTCACTGCAACAGTTACAGTTCGTAATTAATTGACAAGCAGGTTATTAGGCACCAACGTAGCAGCCTATTCCCTGTAGCAGATTCTACCTGAAGCGACTTTCTTGCAGACGTATCGAGCTTTGCTTGAGCAGCTTATTCCGTTCCAGTACAGTCGGTCCTCCAGTCCCGCTTGGCCGCCATCGTTGCCGCCGGGGCCGTACTGCAGAGCCAGGCACTCTTCCCGCGGAGCTCGCTGTGAGTTATGGCTCGTCACGTTCCGACCCGGGATCCAGTCTGCGGGAAAACAAAGCGGGATGGAAAATTGATTTCCTGACCCCTGTCCTTAGTAACCTACCCCATCTGCAACGCAGCTGATTGATTGTCATAGATAGAGTTTGCATTGCCATCATCACGTAGAGCATGATTGCTTTATCTTACAATGCAAAAACATTTTCCTTGGAATTGTTTCTTTGGAATCACCTCTCAAGAGTGTCGATTAACTCCTGCTACCCGAACACTACTACTAGTTTGTCCTTTAGCGACTGATATATATCTGCCAAATCTGCCTTGATGGAGAATTGATGCACAAGTAGCACTATACCTCTGAATCTGAAGTCAGACCCATCCGTCCAGTGCCACTCTTCCCTCCCAGGGTGTCGTCTGGCCCCCAGCCAGTAAAGGATTTTCGGATCGAAGTCTTCCCTCTGCAGCAGTTGTTGTTGTTGGAGCGTGAAGAAAGAAGTTGGCAGAGAAAACAGTTGCTTTAAAGTAACTGTCCGTTAGGCTTTCCAGTAAGTTCGATTAATTCTTGCAACCTCAGCAGAGAGTCCGAACATGGGAAAGAAAAGTGCCTGTATCATAATAGACATAATGGTCTTACTTATCGTTCAATATGTGGAAAAATCTCATTTGTGTGGTTCTAGCATACCTGCATTAGTAGGTCTACCAGGAAGCGACCTTCGGTCCCGTCGAGTACACTGGTTAACCTGGCGGCGAGGTCTTGACAGGTAGCACTCGCAGTCTGCCAGGACACCAGGGGCGAAGCGATAACTCGGTAACAGTGTGTGCGATACTGCAGCCAACCTGGCTCCTGGCAATCACTGCGTTCTGTAAGAGCAAAATGTAATGTACGTATGTACCATGAATTATGACGGTTTGCATTGACATGAACACTTGCCGTTGCAAAAAGATTTTGTATGAATCAACCTTGCATTTTATCAAAGCTGTTAAACGTGAAGGACCTGGTCACATTCATCGTGCGATCCTCATACGACTGCAAACTGAGGGATAGTCGTGTATGTGTCGTACGAAATTCAGCCTTGTTACCTAAAAGGCTGTCTTAGATCATTGTAGGAATGTACTTGGTTTTGTCACAGCCTGCTCGGAAATCACACGACATCAAAATCGTACGACCTACGACGAATGTGACCGCACCTTCATAGGTAATATACTGAGCGGTATGTGTCCTGCTCTCAATGACTCCCGACAGCTCCAATAAAAGGTATAACATTGATACATCTGCGAGAAATGATATAACCTACAACTCTTTGAACGTGGAGAATCAAACTGTTGCACATGACAGACTATAGAACATTGGTGAGAAGTTTTGAACATACAATTCATCTATTCTATGATACATCGTATAACTGACTCTCAACAATTCATGTCAGCTGGCTGATTAAAGTGCTAAGGCGTGATAAATGTTGAGGCGTCGCATATTCCTTCACTGATATGGACTGCGAGTGGAAATTGCAGTTAATGCTCTGTATGCACTGATGTTGGATCCTGAGGTTTCCTTTCAAGATAGTAGAATGCATATGCTGTAGAAATCATTAGATGAATTCAGCCTGTACGTGTTTTCCCATCTCTTACTTTATGATAAGCTCCTTTGTCAAAGTCACTGACTCTGTGTCTCTCGGGTATCGAATATCATTCGTAATCCCTCACACTAGCTACATCCGGATTCATGATATAGTGCGCCTTTGTATCGTTAATGGTTGTGTTACATTTATGACTTAAGAAGCCATATCTAGATATACGTCAGTTAGTGAAATGCTATTAAGTTAAGCCTTCCCCGAAGAGTAAAGAAATTCCTTGTAGTAATATCCACATCATCTTTAAGTTATAACCAACAAAGGTAACGTTATTAATAGTCTGGAACTAATACGTCTGGTTATATCCAGGAGGATTGATATCCGTAAGTAGTGATTTTGATAGACCCGGAGAGTTGAAAATCCAGCAAAATAAGTTTCGCTATCACCAGACATCATTCAGCCGTAACATCCTCTGAAACAAATTGATGCCAAATCCCCAAACATCCCGCGAATAGAGGAAGGAGCTTCATGTAAATTCGTCGGCACACCACTACAGCAACGTGATATGAATGAGAAATGATATTTGACAAAATTATTGGCAAACTTTTAATCGATGATGGAAAATTGAGTCCCTAGACTTCAGTATTGATGAATTTTCTACATAATTAACTGCCATATGTCAGTAGCTGACTCCGCCAACGAGTACAAGGCATTGGCACTACCCTAAGGGGCAGGCACCGCCGCCAATCCGCTATCGATGATGGCAATGCTCCAATTCCGGGCAATGATAGAGAATCTTATAACACCACCGACGACCCTCCGGGCGGCTTATATGTTACAGGATTTACGAACACATTGATAACCCTGAAATTAATTGATATGACCAATTCCATTGTATGGTATGTATGATGATGAATGCTTTCTAATCTAAAAGTGGCTTGTAACTTAGGACGGATCGGGTGGATATAAATATACTGATAACCTATATCATCAAATCATCCTTTAAATGCATTTGATTCGCAACCACTTAGCAAAATAGACGGACGTATTTTCATTTACTTTGACAAAGGAAGACTACCTGGTCTGTCTGGCTTGATATCAAGTTACGCCGTGGTGTGAGGTGGCATTTACTGAGCTTAGACTACTTTACTCACCATCGCCTATTCATGGTAGCTACGGCATTAATTGGTGAAACTGCTTAGTAGTACATAAACGTCGTATATATGAACTTTACAAGCTAGCGTCTTTCAATGGATAAAGTTTTCACGTGAAATTAAGATCAACGTCACTGGTAGGTTGGTCCAGGCTCAGCAAGTATTGGAGTAATCACTGTATACTTAACCGGGCGATGAAGACATTCATCATGTCCTGCACACAACACTGTTTAACAGTTTCATGAAGCCCTCCCCTTACATCAACTGTCATCCTAGTCATTATAACTGTTTCAGGTCAATCCGTCCTAATTACAAAGATCGATACATGATGTCGGAATGGGCTAGCGGTGAGAAATTTTCATCGACCGAAATTAGGTCTGCGGTCGTTCGGGTTCCCTAGGGACAGCTAAAACGACATTATCATTAAATCATCTTTGGATATTATCACATTTTCATAGAAATATACTAAAATGAACATCGTGGGATTGTTTGATCTATGCTTCTGTGTATCAAGACGAACTAATTTTTATTAGTGATTGTGAATGGCGTAACAGAATTACATAACTTAAGGTGATGATGGCAGAAAAACTAAATTCAAAGAAGAAACACACAGGGAACATACTAGAAGTCGGGTGATGCTCTGTTTTGTGTTCAGGGGACGGGGGACCTCGACTGCTTAGAGGATTGAACAGTACATACCACACAGTTAAGTGTTCAATAACGAGCGCGGATGAGACACAAACTACTTCTCAGACTTCCAGGCGCCCCAGGCTAGGACTCATCTCTGATTGTTCATTACACGACGGAAACTCGCACGGAGACAGGGGAAGTCAAGGTGGGCTAGACGCAGGTGCTCAATTAAAGCACAACGCAAATATCATAAAATGATAATGGTAAGATATGGGTATGTTAGAGTATGCTAATCCTGTCTTGTCTTTAGTTATACTTACATGACACACTACTAGAGCCTTGCAATGTAGTTGGTAATGTAGTGGCACACAAATTTAAGATAAATGTTTTGAAAGAATGGGGCGATTATGGGTAACGGTTTTGATGTGTTATCAAAACACATTTTACGACCAAAATGATGTGCATTTATAGCTTTGTACGAGGTTTAATGAATGAAGGCGTGGCTGTGTCGTGCAGATGAGAAATGGTATACCTAAAATGCTGGCTGACTCCAGATACATTACATGTTGCATTGGTAATGTAAGCAATATAAACTGGATAATTTGTTAGTATCAACATGCAATGTGCTGATGTGCACGCGCCTCATTGCCACCCAATCTACGTTCTCTTTGTGAACCTTTCAGAGATGAAGAGTTCCTTTGGGTGGACCCCACATGTATATGATCCTAAGTCGAAAATGTCCCTACGTGAGTAAAATGGTAACCTGCGTTGTGACATGCTATTTCATGTTACGGTGTCAACAGTTGAAGAATGGCACTTGAGAAAGTCAATATCGCCATTGACCTGTTGTTGATTAGTCTGAACAGTCTGCCTGCAGTAGACTCTAGAAACCAGATACAACCATTAGAATGTTTGATGAGGTATTTAATTTTAATAAAGCCAATACCTTGCACATTATAAGCTTTGTAGTTGATATAATAGAGGTTAAATCAATGAGACCTGGACTACCACTTCTTGTCCAACATGTTTGCTCAATGGTATACCCCTCGCCGAAGCAGAATACAGTTAGAAAAATGCATCGACAGTTCTGGCCAATTTTTTTCAAGGCGTGTAGTTATATTTATTCAATTCAACACTTCACTTGCCCATTAGAACTGGCCCAATCATCAATTGCTGCGTACAGATATGCACATCAGCATGTTGCAGCCAGCCAACATGAACCTGCCTTGGAGGGTTCAGGAGGTCTCATGTCTCCAGTCTAGTTATGCGTCTTGCCTTCCCAGATGCCTTCACATTCATGTCCCTTGGCAGACAGAAGGAGAAAGTTGAGGTATTTCCAAACGATTCCGGGAAAAGGGACTTTGAGAGGACAAAAATAGATGTCCCTACAATGACTTGGATGGGTTTTCTTTCCAACTACATTAGAATTCATCAATGTGGAATTAGATACAGCATCTGCACTTTAAGTTACAAAGAGTGCTGATACAACGGGCTTGTCTACAGTCACAGTGCGTCCATCAACTCGCGGGTTTCTTTTAAGCCAAGGATGTAAACTGTGATCGATGTTCGACCTTTACCTGCCAATTCAGGCACGCCATAAACAGACGAATGCCGCCGATGATGGCTGATCATTGTCTTATGCAGTATCAAAGATGCGCAAAGGACTCGCCTAACTTTCAGGGGTTTATGGCGGTTTCATATCTCGCGTGACTCGCTTTCGGAACTGCTGTGATGGGGTGCGTAGCGCAATTTGTATGTATGACTGGTGCTACACGGATTTCCACCATGATCATCTCTAACCACTCGAGCAATTTGTATTCGTTGTTTCCCTTCCGCAAGCCGGAGAAGTGTTCTTTATAGGTGCTCGTGAATTGCCTCTTACCAACATAAGAAATACAAATATAAAATCGACGCAAGGTAAAGGATTGCGACATCAAAAGAATCCAATTTAAGGGGGAATCCTTAAGGCGAGCTGCTTTCAGAAGACGATCGGGCGAATTTAAGTGGAATTGATTGGGGTTTTCTTAATAGCCTTTGCTTGTATCGTCTTTGACTTAAGCTGATGCATGGGGATTATATGTTCACTTCGTGATGAATTAAATGAGCATTGTAGAATCAGAAGTTCTTCCACTTGTCCTTCAAACGCGTGTCCAAGGGGATCTATAAATCTGTCACAGAATAGATGTACATAATTGTAACTGTCCAAGGCACTTGTGGTTAATATGATGCAAAGTAAACTGTATATACAACTGTGCACACTTGGGAAATCAAGTGTAGCTTGAGAGAAAAATTTTGACGAAGGGCCTCATTTTTATTGAGGAAAGTGTTTTTTCTATCACAGCTATGTTCCCTCCGCCGAGACAAACACTTCAATCGTGAGATTTTCATTTTCACAGACGAGACAATTTGTGGGTGCTGCCATGCATTTCAACGTAGCACTAATCACCATCATTGTGAATGTGGAATATGCATTAGAAATGTAATAATTCCACTTAAGGCGCACTCTCTAGCTACAGTCTTGTTGTATATTCATTTATCAAGTAAGCTCTCAGAGTGCACATTCATTCCTTAATATACATTCAATTTTCCGAGCACTCTCTTATTTTCCCTGCCCACGTTTTCTGAGAGTCCGAACACCGTTTTAATCAGAGTGTCGAAACAAATCTTGCCAAGAAAACTGAGAAATTAAAGTCATTTACTGTGAAGTCATGTTGCCAAAAATATCTCTTATCCTCTGTCTTCAAAGTCATCAGTTAGAACAGAGTTGAGCAACTAAATCAAGTGTCCTTGAAGTAAATCGATTACGCTAACGTTGGGCCTTAGAGAAATCTAAAGACTAGTCGACTGTGTATGCAGATGCTTCCAGATTCTTTACTTCGAGTGCTTAGAAGACTTAACTACTTGTTCCATTGTGGTGCATGGCGGAACAGATGGCATTGCCGAAATCTGCACCACCGTATGTTCTGATGAGGTTATCCCCGCTTCAACGAGCAATCCGGCAGATTGAGCGGCGTCTTGAAAACATTGCGGCAACTGTTTACTTCAATGCCTCGGGCTTTTAACGGGCATGTTCATCAACTGATGCGAAAGAGTGCCTTTATCAGTTTGTGAGAACCTTATCTGTTTGAGAATGGATTATATATTGTAGCACTTGTCTCTTGTATGAATGTGTGCATTCGTGTACACAACGTCAAGCAAATGTAGTTGAATGTATCGTGTGCTGCCTTGTCCCCCGGAGCCCATGGCAGATTTAAAGCGAGAACGGGCCGTGCGGGAAGACGATTATTCTAGTCACCTGAATCATACAAATGAACCCGTCACGGGATGCTTCTTTGATGAGTGCGCAACAGGATGTGAAACGTAATGACGAAACATATTACAATACGGAAATTTGGAGAGCAACCAGAATCGCGAATATCGGGATATTTCAAATGGTGTTGATGCCTACGTATACATTTTAGAACTGTGGTGGATAAGAATAAGACAGAATGTGATATTTTCCCAAGCTTGAAACAGCCCTTGATGCTAGATGTGCAGGGCATAGGTGTAATTTATCAACCAGCCATCAGCACGTTTTTGCGAGGCTGGTGTTTTGCGGCACTGAATGAGCCTTATGCTCGTTGATTATACGAATTGTGTTTGATTAAATATACCTTTGCTAAGAATATAGCATGTTTCATCACGCAGACCTTGCCGTCAAGTTGCCGCTCATCCACCGTAGCCACTTTGATCGGTCATTACGTAGTGCCTGATAGATATATCCCTGGCAGAGAATTGTAGCTTTTACCTCCGAAGAAAAATAAAGATAAGAGCCCGTTCGACGGGATGAGTCATCATTTAATAGCAGCAGCGGTTGCATTATCTAACTGTCTGTTGATAACATTCCAACGCTACTATCTTATCTGCAGGACCACCCATTAACTCACCCGGTGTCGTCCATAGTAATACTAAAGGTACAATAATGTTTGATGAACGAGAGAAGGATTACCAACAACTAGTTGGTGCAAGTTTAGAATTCTAACCAGAAATGAAATATTGAAAACGGACGTGCCTGCAATTCGAAAATACTATGATTCATTTTCAAAACTAGAAAATGAGGGGTTTTGCGCTCCACATCTAGGAGAAGAGGCCGTCCATACTCATTTTTATACATTTAAGAGCATTATAGAATTAGAAACTGGTCTAAGTGGAAACGACCTGACAGAAATTATGTGTAACCGAGAATACTGGAAGCAGAACTTTGTATATGCTTCAACTTACTAGAGTATGACTATGTACTATGTATATATATATATATATATATATATATATACAGATTACCCAGCTGTGCTTTTACAAGCCTGTCAGGCAGGAGTATCTTTTCCTTCTCTCATTACGGTCCAGGAAGATTCCTTCCGTCTCCAATTTTGTCGGTCTGTCAATCACATTGTCTTATTCAATTTCAATCATTCACAGTAGGTCGAGCCTTAAACTTTCCATATTCCATCCTCTCAAATAGAACATTAGTAAGCTGAGCTAAAAGTCTGTGCACTTTCTTTCAGGTCACTGCATCATGTGCTTAGAATATTACTCCCATGTTCAAGGCTATGTGAAGTTCTATCCGCTAATGCGCTCAGACCCCGGGTCTGGGGAAAGCCGGTATCAGTATTTCCTCCGGCCATTTTTCACGCAGGTAATAACGGGCATCAATCTTGTCGTCCCACCATGATAAATTCCGAGACCAACACGGACCGAACCTCCGGGTTACGTTAGTGAAAGTGTCGCCCGGATGTTAGCAGACAGCCCGACGGGTTTTGTCATTACGTGCGATGTCTGATTTATTGAGTAATAGATATGTTCCAGCACGGATTTTCCAAGCATAAAATTATTTTTCCTTCTTGTTCGCAGAAGGAGATGATGGATTTTTGCCAAAACCAGTGCGGTAAGGGAAGCGTTCAGCAGAGTTGATAAATAGAAAGGCTGCAGGGAGGTATACGGCCAGAACCTGCTGTAATAAAGTTACAGGCAGACATCAAAAGATCAGGCGGTTAGCCAAATGGCAAAGAGCAAAGAATTGCGTCAAAGAAAAGTTTATTACCATTACCGGCGGGGAAGGGGAAGGACGGTACATTTGTATTGGCTTTCGTTGGTTAGTTTGTGAGTCGGTTGGCTGGGAACGCCGTAACTCAACAATGCTCTGGATTGAGTTTGATTTTTCAAATGGTTGGTAGCTTTTGGCTTATAGAAGATGTGGGAGATATCTGTATTCAGTTTACGTAGGAAGTCTCAACAGCTTTGTAATGGAATAAACAAGGGGCCAGGTGCTACATAGAATTACTACGATCATCAGCTGTTTGTGGATAGAATAATAGGCAATTAGAGTTCCCTGTAATGCACAACATTTTCTCAGAATTTAGGATTTTCACTCGCATCACATCACCATGATCATTTCATCTACCTAGGGCTAAAGTTATATCCATCAGTCAGTACAACAATGATCGACATCGGAATAATACTAGCAGGGTTGGAATAAAAGCCTGTTCTACCTTGTATGCAGAATAATCACTTAGGCCATGTTGATTCGATGATATGGATGACATCTACGCGCGAATCAATTTTCGTCTGTTTCCAGAAAAAGTTTTCAACCATACTGTAAATCGTACAAAGTAGCTGCAAAATGAGCAAATATATGCCATTAATTGCAAAAATATCGGAAAACGGTATACTGATATCAGAAAGACAAAACCAATTCA
Organism: Branchiostoma lanceolatum; assembly: GCA_035149815.1. Lineage (NCBI taxonomy): Eukaryota > Metazoa > Chordata > Leptocardii > Amphioxiformes > Branchiostomatidae > Branchiostoma > Branchiostoma lanceolatum. The sequence goes on along the minus strand of CM068872.1, from coordinate 8,995,331 downwards.
ATTCCAAAGAAGAATGAGTTACAGAACAAATTATAGAATCTATTGTTTGTCATACCATGCTCTGTATGGCTTAGTTATTTGTTCATACTTCCTGACCACTTAGAATTTATAATGAAGGCAATTTTTTTGCCACACTTTTTTTCGCAAGCTCGCATCTGTTTTGGGGCTCCCTGAAGATGTCATTCATATAACAAAAATGTTATACAGATGGTACTTGCTTTTTTTACATCGGGTCCTTTCGTTGTCTCGGCGCTTTTAGTTTTAATGCGTCGTCCCACGACGATACGTTCTTATTGCAACAGCCGTGGTTGTTAATTATCCCCAGACATCCCTGTACTGTGTCACTAATCACCTCCACGGGTAGTTAGAAACGAACCTCACCTCTTTCCGTGGAGAATCTTGCAGCAAACCCGGATGACGTCACCGCGTAGTCGCTAACGAAGTTGACCGTCACCACGTGCTGATTGGTGATGTACCGCAGCAGCTTCACCCGCCTGGTCCAGTCCCCGCAGTGCCTCACGGGAGCTATCCCAGGAGACTTCACTTCAACGTAGTCAGCTACACAGTTGTTACTCTCCTCTAGCTTAAACGATAGGAAGTCAATCGCTATCCTGTGGCCCTCGGGTGCATTTATGGTGATGAAACACACAACGTCCAGGGGATAGTTACGAGGGAAGTTTTGGCTAGAGAAAGTTCCCGACGTCCCTGACAGTGTTCTGTTGCATGACGGGGCGGCAGGAAGCACTCCCAGATGCGCTGGAGGAGAGAGCCATCAATAAAACACGTGTTACGAAGTGGCGAGTGAATAATGTGGCCGTAAGTTAAACTTTATTACATAAGTGCTAATAAAAGCCACCCAGGAATCACGGGTATGTTATTAAGGGCGAACTAGCGGTAGAAAGTTAGATACTGATTCAAGTGTAACGACATTGCAATCATAGATACGTACCTGCAGAGATTTCCTTACGACAAACATATCTATTGCGGTTCTGGCAGTGTTCGTCGTTCCAGTACAGTTTATTGCTGCTCTGAAGACCTCCTGATGGGATTGGGAAGGACTGTCTGATAGCGACGCAGTCCTCATTGCCCAACCCGTCATCGCTGGGTTGGGAGGCGTAGTTGTTGTGTTTGGGCCATCCAGAAAACCAGTCTTTTGGGAGGAAACTAGAATTAGTAGCCCATACTTTTTTGTCTCGGATGTTTCATATTGTTGAGGAGAATTTTTGGTCTTATATTATGATATCATAAGACACTTTGCTAGAAAGAGTATGGTCTTTAGCACAGCTAAAATATACTTCATACATCATTATCCTAGAAGGCTTTGCCATATACGGAAAGCAATCTTTTTTCATTATAAAAATGGAAGGTGCTTACTGAAATGTCTGAACTGTGATCCGTCTACCCACATGTAGTTGGCTTCAGTACGCCTGTCGTGGCCTCCAATCCAAAACGCATGCGCACTGTTGTAACTTTCGCTATGGTGAAGAGAGAGAGAGAGTTACAAAGTCGTTTCAAGTTATCGAGTGTGTTAACGCCAGAAGTCAGTTGGATGGTAGCATGACGATGATTGTCGATTATCTTGGTCATGTCATGGGGTTCCTTTGCTATGGTGGAGATATACTCACCTTTGCAGTATAGTTTCTGACACGAAACTTTCCTCCAAATCGCTGGCTATGCTCGTCAACGTGCCTCCTCTGGCCTTGCAATCCCAGCGTGCCTCATCCCATGTGCTCATCTGCAGCCCCACCAGGTAGCAATGGCCGCCATGTTGGCTCCAGCCGTTTCCACATTTACTCTGGGACGCTGAGGCTGTCGATTGAAATATGTAGCATAACTGGTAATTTGCCGTATGTTGCATTTCTTTATTAGCTCAAAGATGTTTCTTTGCAATGTGCTTTTGTTCCAATGTAAATCTGCGGGACAGCAGCAAACACATCGACAACTTACCTACCTACATCTGCGGTATTTGTCAAAAGGCGTCCAATCCTCACAGGCTAACGGCATGCAATTTGCACACCATAGAAGGAGGACATGCTTCAAAGTCACTATGCTGTTATGGTAAATTAGAGACATTACACCAGAGAAAAACGTATCTTCGATGATAGAGGCATCACGGTTAAATGGCAGTGAAGATCATAGTCATTTGCCGAAATGAGGGTATGTGCCCAGGTCGTGACACCTGGACCTTGAATGGTAATGCGCCTTAATGTTGCCAGAACTATCGAGGTCAACTCTGCCTGCTATGTCCATTAATGTTTATCATCACGTATAGGGAGTGTTTGATACTCCCTTCAAAGGGATAAGAAGCTTTAAAGCGCGATGTCATTTATGGTGCCTCCATGTAAGTAAATCCCAGTACAAACAATTATACTTGCTATCGTGAGAGGAATATGTTAAATGGCGTGTAGAGCAAGCCATTTCTAGTAATTTGTAGCATCCACAGGCTTCTTCAGCTCTTCATATCGCCTCACGTTTGATCTTTCATCAAAATACAATACAGATTGGTTTGGAATAGGATCAGATAGTATGATTTTCATGTCATGAATTCTGCCCGTTTAGAATTTTTCATTGGAAGATTTACGATGCGTTGATCATATCCTCTAGTGTAATCCCTCTTCATGTTTGTATATAACATGTAATAAGAAAGCTTCATCTATTTTTCACCTTAGAGAATCATAAAAGTACGTAGCGCCGGCACAACGTATACAATAGCATGTATGTGAAAGTTAGTTCGCTTTCCATATGGATACCTACACTTCAAGTGAAGTCGACTTACCACCAATTTTCAATAAGTCACATCAATGTCTCATATCACAAAAAAACGGAACATACGCCATAAATCACTGCAACGAATCCTGGTAATTAGATAAGGAATAACTCATGACTTGGAGCCAGGGAAATTTCAATTATTTGGGCGCCCTTTACCATTTTCACTTCTGTCAAACATGTCAAGGATGATGGAAAACTTAATACCACCTGATGTATATCATCACAAGCAGTAGGGAAATTGCAATGATGCAGTCATTAGTGATTCCCTTCTACCGTGTGGTAACATGACGTCTTACTCTGTCTTTCGTGTTGTGCCTTTGGATTTGAACCAACCATCCGAATGCGCACTGAATATCAATTTTTCTCATCTTTAGAAACTATTACTGGTGTGGTGGTGGCAGAATAGAAGTGGTAACCTATACCAAAGCTTCCTAACTGAAGCTACTGTGCTACTGAATGTTGCAGAAAAAAAGTGTGTAGATAGACTTGTTTTGACGAAGATTTAATTTGTCTATGGAAATTATAATGTATGTTTTATGAATGAAGTTGTGAAAAAAATCAATTCTTGCACAACATGCATAGTCTCGTGGTGTAAACAACATAAAATGGTCTACGGCTTGTCTTAGAATAACTCTAGCTGTGCACCCCCCCCCCCCCCAACGTCTGTACTAGCCACATCTGTAATCCACTGCAGCTGTGCTTATGTATATGTATATACACGCTAAGTAGAGTCAGAAAGTTTCACCAACTGTAGGAAGGAAGAAAATTGAAAACATATACATATTTCATGTTGGTTACTTGAACATGGTTGTAACTTTTACTGAAATGTTAGCCATGGGTACGAAAAAAAGGAAAGCGTGTTTTGTCAACCTTGGCATATTCGTGTGGGCGTAAAAGCATAACTCTACACTCTCTCTATTACGACATGCCCTACCGCGTCCAATGGTGCTGATACTGCCCACAGATTGGTACTTCCTTCTCCGGCACTACGTGGACTTTCTGTTGTGAGGCCTAGGAAAAATTATGTGTTTCCGGTTACCGCCCTGAAGAAGTATGGGTCGGTAGGTGGGGATTCTCTTTTTATTTAAGAAGATTTTTTGGCCGAAGTGATGCAAGAAATACAGTTTACCTTGTGTAACTACATGTAAAACTGAAATGCATCAGGCACTTGTATTCTAACATCATATAATTTGTATTCATACAGACGTATTGTACAGTCTATCTTGAGTTTCATCACCCAGATGTCGGATCGAAAATTATATGTGCCTTGCTAGCGGCAGACCCCTCCAAAAATCGGCCAGGGTTGTTGCCTGGGCCGGTAGGGTAACCTCAAACAAAACATTTTGCTTTCTAGGCCTGAGGAGACTTTACCAAGATACCATCTGTATGCCTGTCGAATATTCCCCACGACGCACCGGGACAATAAGCAGTTTCCGGTAAACCATGCGTAAGCCTGTCGAACCCTCCTGTGATGTTCCGGGAGATCTTTAATTGCCCTGTGCTAGTGCCTGCGCCTCCATTAAATCGAGCAATTTGGGCATGATAATGAGCTCGCTTGCAACTGCGCCATTATGATTAAGTCTTGGGATGTGTAGGGTTGAATAAGTTCGCTGAATTACCATTGATGTTCGACAATGGCGACAGAAGCAATAAAGTGTCCGAGATATAGGGCGAATCATCATTGTCACAGTTGGCAGGAAGAGATATAGTCCTATATTTCCATGCTTCGGGACAGTTAAATTTTTAATATGTCGTATATCCATGGATTATCAGCGGTGGGGCACCGCGTGGAAAAATATGATAAACTTGCAGTCAAGGGTGTAATGTTCAATAATACGTGAATACCGATCGAATAAAATCATGTTGCTCATAATGCTAACATCTCGTTTAACCGACCAAAGCCGTAATACATGCCTAGGCGATAGATTTTCATGCATTAGTTAACATTAACATATTCAACTCAGTAGCGGACGTCTACTAAGTTACAAAGTCATTAGCAAGGACTGGGGGGGTGTTCAGACTATTCTTGCTTTTTCTGAAATCATGTCATGACTTTGCTCATCTGTAAGAGGGAACAAGTTATGCATTTTACACTAAAAACAGGATGATATTAAAAGGACAGTATGAAACCTCATTTGTATGCATGAGCAAGTTTTTAATTCCAAGCGATACAATTACTTCGGGATTATGTCCGACTTATGATCATCCCTATACGGCGTAGCACTCCGATATGTAGCTATAACCTGCGATGTGCGTCGATACTTAATACAGATCAATGCGTCAAATTACCCGCGCGATGTTGGTATGTCTGGGTCACAATCTCTTGGACATTGGAGGAATACAAAAGCGATCATATGGTAAGACCCAGTGTCCTAACACACATTACAGGGTACGTATTACAGCAGTCTACAAATACTCGTGTTTAACCCCGACCCCACCATCAAGGCACTAAGGATGAAATAAAGCCGACTGAGCCTGACTGGAAAAATGATGCTGCCGCCGACTTGAGAAGCTGAAGGTATAGTGTCGGGTCACGCTCTCGGTATTTCCAATCTTCCACACCACAGCTCACTGCATCAAAATGGTTCAGCGAAATTGGTGTAGATAGAAAACACCTCGATTGCAATATTCCGGTCCATTCCCGAGGTGTCACGGTAAAATTGGCCGGGAGAGCGCTAATAGCAGCCCACCTGCTCCTGCATAACGACGTATTAAAAGGAGCGAGATCTAAGAAGGCGCTGAGATATGTTGAATAGTTTATGAGTTAGTCGGTAATGTGTTTTTGTTAACGGTCTGTACTTGAACGAGATACTATGTGCCAACACTATATACATAAACTTCGTGTAGATTGTATGTAAAATATCAGCTCAGAGATGTCGTGAATTTCTAAAAGTTTTGTGTATAACGTTACATGTAACACGAGACAACAAGATCATTTCCGGCAGATGACCTCCAAATTGTTCTCCCCAGCCATCCCAACAACTTAAATAGTTTTTACAAACAGTGTCGACAGAAAAAAAATGTACGGCTCTAAGTGGCAAATGTGCTAGATGTTGGCACATCGGCAACCAAATCCGTAGTATGTTTTTTGGAACACTTTTAAGACAGATTAGCCGAAAAGGCTCGGTGGGCGTCACTCCACCGTCATGGTAGAAATATCGAGTTAAGTGCCTTTCCCAAAGGTACAAGGTGGGGGCATGGTGAGTATCGAACCCCGGACCTACTGGTTCTGAGTCCAACGCTCTAACCGCTGTGCCACACAGACGACAGAAGTATATGTTATCCCTTGCCAACCGCGGCCATGTTGCGTATGTGTAGCTAGATACTATCTGTCTGTTTGTCTTGTTAAACTATGAAGCTGCAGAGCTTTTTCTTACCAGGCAGTGGGCAGATCTCCTTCGACAGCTTGTGCCATTCGTCACTGGATGGTACAATAGTCGCCCTGAAACGGCAATTACATAATTAAGTCCTTTTGTATGTACATGTACTTATATCGATAGATTATATATCAATATCATGTTATGTACAATTCTGCCGTAATTCACCGTATTCCGCTCAGTTCGGTTTGTCTATCATCCATATTTATCCGTTGAAATTAAAGATAATCTTATTTCTGTTATTCGCCAATGAAATGCCATTTCCGTTTATCAGTTAATCTGAACGAATGAAAACGCCTTTAAAACGGAGATGAGGGCTTGCACTGAGAAAATATTACATGGCGGTAAAGATTTCACATTCTTTACCTTGCGGTTACTTCGAACTGAGAAATCTAGTGCTGCCATGTATATGATTTATGATCTCAATATCATTAAGACCTATTTGAAACAATTGCCGATCCGTTCCTTTCAATCCATTTTTAGTAATGGACTCATAAATCATAAAAGCCAAACCTTTGGTCTGTCTATTCTTGAGTAATGGTCAATATTACCACTTATGACGCTGGACAAATCCCTGCTCAATAAAGGAGGATATCAAATCAGGATCAAATTCACAATATCGTCCCATTCTGCCTGTTTCGTTTAAATTTACCGGCGGAATCAGAGCGTGAAGACAATCAGACAACTTTAATGTATCTAACGATTCACAACGGCTTGATGAAGCTGATGCCATCCGATGAAGGAACTGTAAATGATTCTACTGCAAAAAAACAACTCCATGGCGTACTGCTGTAAAAGGGGAAATGTTCGCGATGGCCTCTTCACCGTGAACTTAAAACTCCCGCTAACATTTTTCCTTTTACGGTAAAATCGTGCATGGCGAACTTAAAATCACCGCGAACACTCCTACCGCCACGAACATTTCCCCTTTTACAATATCTCTTCACGTGCCAGATGCTCTCTTTACACCTCAAAGTACTCGTCAGCGGAGGCTCATATCTCCGATAGATCGCTTCAAAACGGCAGTCAGTCGAGTCGGGGGTAATATTACAAGCTGCGATGTTGTATTGAGATTCAGGCCACAGGACAGTGTGATCCGAGGGTCAGTCGTCTGGATTACTCTCCGTTTTGACGCCCCACAAATTGTGTTGACGGCGATTAGGCAAACCCCGCTGCCAACAAACGAGGCACGGGGCGTGCTTATCTCGGGATCCTCGCGATTCCTCACGCCCGTGGACGTGACAAACGAATATCGATGAGACCGGGGCTACTGGAGCGGCAGAGTGGTGCGGATGTGGGGAAGGGCTGTGGTACGGCTGAAACGATTTTCAGTCCACCGATATGTTAAGAGGCTTATGTAAGTGCCCAAAGGTGGTAACTAAGTTTGGAGAACAGATTGCTGGGTGGTCGCTTGGGATGAACACTTCACGAGCCAAATCCTCCGGATGGGACCAGAGCTTAACGTTACATGTACGCCCACATTTACATTGTAAGCGTTAGTTTAAGCCATTTGATTTGAGTCATGGTGTAAGGCGCTGACATTTTAACTTAAGCCGAATGCATGCGGTTTTACACACTGGTTGAACCATATACTATTGAAATATTGAATAATGTTTATATTATGTTTCCCCGCTGTAGTTGAAATGTTCATAACTAGAGCTGGTGCACCCGTCAGTTATGATATATGTTTGTGTGTTATATACAAATGAGACTTCTTCTTAGATCAGCAACAGCAAGGAGGTACTTCATCACAAGTTATACTACACTTTTATCACTTTTTATTGCAATCTGTAGCAAACTACCTGTAAATCACATCACGCGTGCACATGTATTTATGACAGTAATTCTCAGAAATCATATCAGCAAACGCTTAGTGTAGCGATAAAAGCAGATAAAACATCTTATACTTTATGACAAAGAATAATGCCATCTAATAATGCCTGGATACCACCGAGATTGTGTCTACGAGATAGTCAGCCCACCCACCTTATGTGAGGAGTATATCCATTCTAAATTTCAAACGTAATTTTCTATCAAAACTGGCGCCAAAAGTTGACTGTTGTCAAAGTTTTCTACCTCACTCTTACACATTTCTTCTTCTTTTACGATTATGCGTTTCCCCTTGGAACTTGGTTCACATTAGTATTAATTGTGCCTGTCGATATGTATTGCCGCGTAATGGCGCTACAGCGAACTGTAAATGTAATTCTTGCTTATAGAATGTCCATACTAAACCTCCTCACGTCCTGGGGGACACACAATCACAATCAATCCTTCTCCAGATATTCCAGAAAGCGTCTGTCTAAACGACAGGGACGTCAGGTTTTCAACACACATCCAATCTGCGGCGTTCCCGTAAGATGCGTTTAATCAATTTCTGTCCGCACACGTCAAAAGCGTCAAAATTCTACCCCTAAGGGACTCGTACAAACGACCTCTGAAATATTAGAATTGATTTTTCCGGTGTTACGAAGACTTGCTCACATTATGACATTTACACAGTCGCATGAAGGCTTAAGTTTGTGTCGTACACGATAATACCAGGTGCCCATAAAAAAGAAGTTGAAAAGGTTACCCAGAGTCTTAGCTATTTCCATTGTTATTAGACTTACAGAATGAATACAACTGTGCAGGGCCGTGGACAATGTAAAACTTTCTGCATCATCCATGCTTATACAGAAGCTCACCAAATGTCTCGTAGCATATACGCAAAAGGGATTGTGACATATTCTTGGCTGCCTTGTTTCTAAATGTCAACAAACAGGGAGATGTCAGGATGTCCCTTCCTTCGATTTGACATAGGATTCAATTTAGGATGGAATACATGTATACTTTAAAAGTATGTCATATTTTCATAAACGCGATATATGACAAAATCCTGTGTAAAAAGTAGCTTATGTCTTGACGCCATTGTTGATGCTACTCATATAGAGTAAGTATATAATTTAATACATTGCTATCGTCATCAAATCTCCTTGAATGATACTTTCCATACACGTTTGCTACAATTTGATGGCATCGTCTATTGCAATAGCAGTATGATGTGGTGTATGAAGACAGTTTTATAACTTGCTGTGCGATCTCTTCAACTTTAAAATCATTAAGTTATCAATGGCATTTATATATGACAAATTTATGTATCCTATTTCCGGTAACAAAAAGATCCTGGTGAAGAACATGACTGTAAGCTGGTGATAACGAATAAGCCTGAGGAGCCCATCCGGTAGTGACAAGTCGTCTGTATCACGATATCAATAGAGTCAAGTTTTCCCTCCGGCTGTACACTCCGTCATACACATCGAAGTGACAAAAATTAATAATTCTGATTGATATTGTACCATAATCAATAATAGTTTCCTCCTCCAATAGCTGAAGACGTTGGATAAAACCAGAGCAATTCATTAAGTGCTTACATTTGAATATATTTTCCTTATAACGGATTATATTGATCTGAGGGGAAAGCAATGTACCATTAAAAGGCTGAACATACGTATCTAAAACAGCCATTCAGCTGCAGTGTACGACATTATCACAATATAGCAAGAGTTCGGAGACCTAATACCACAATTAAATAATCAAATTATGCAAATGTTTTAAACATTTACATAATATATGCATGGTCATGTACACCTTTAACTAGCTCACACATGTCGCAAGTATGAAATTACTAATATTCACCACTTACATGAATTATAGCATAATACATCCATTTCCATGTCGGTAAAAAGAAGATGCACAAAGAATTCAGATTGCCGTGGCTCCTTCATGGGGACTTAGAAGGGAATCTTCGTCAGCGTTAATAGAATCCTGTCGACGTCTTCCACACCCACGGTTTGAGGGATTTCCAGGCACCCGTACAGCCCTGCCCTGCATTACTTAACCTATAATGTGTACCTGACAATGTCAGCGCGGTCGCCAAGGCGCCATTCTTTCACTACTGTGACCAGGGATTCAATTACTGGTTGTCAGGGAAGGGTCGGCCTTTTGACCGCGCTAAATGTCACAGGCTTCCCCGCCGTTCTCTTAATCTTCCATAATGTTGATAGCACCAGCAATACTAGAGTCAGCCTTACTGTAGCTGTTGGAAGGGCGCATTCTAAAGGGCAGCTAGCTACTGCAACGGTATGGGAATGATGCCTACATTTCAACGGCTCACATTAACGGTACATTCTACCAATGGAGTGGTGCGGACATAAAGGGGTCGGGACAAGTTCATACAAACTTTTGGGTCGCCATCATGCCCAAGTACGTGTGGTACATACGTGTTTTCTACGGATATGTTTCTACACAGCGCGCCCAAGTTATGTAATGAATAATGGCTGCGTATCAGCTTAATCCAATGTGATTTAGTCTCGGCGTCCAACAAGATTTGCTGTGTGGCCATTAAGATGGTGATATTTTTAGGTTATTGGACTGACCTTCTGACCGTATGGACATGTACGACATGAGCACAGCTGTCGGGGTGCAGGATAAGTTCTAGTCATAGGGCTGTCTTGGTCATATCGCGTGTACGATACACTAATGGTACAGGTCCTGTTCTGGAACAGCTGCTTGTACTAAGTAGTTCTCATATGACGTTTTCTCATTTCATTCCACTCTGTCTATCTGATGCTCATTAGTGCCATCTAAAGGGATTGCCTCGATTGGCATAATTTCCTCGATAATCGCTTCTATGCTAATTATCTTTGTCTCGCTATTATCAAAATTGTTGATGTAATTTCTGTTAATTCTTACTCTTCTGTACACTGCATTTACCTATTCAAAAGTGTGGAAGCGTAAAATGTAGCCATGAAAATATTTATTGTGTAAAAAGATGATACCAACACCTTTGTGTATGTGCAGTACTACGACGTGTATGATCGTTAACACATGGCATTGGTGATAGATAACGTACGCTAGGAGATGGGTATGTGATATAAGCGGCGCCAGCTTCATTTATGAGCGTCATGTTGGTATTATATGGATGATGTTGGATCACGACTTCAGTGCCAGATAAACCTATCAGCGTCATCAGCCGACATTGCCGTAGACTCCGTAAGTAGACAGTAAGCTTTCACTTCATGATTTTATAAGTGCTCTGTGGGAATAGCATCACGCCAATGTCGAAATCATTATCTTCAAAAACAAGTAAGGCTTGATCTAATTAAGGAAGGACTGATGGGAGATTCTTATAAAAGTTTTATGGATTACCAATTCCACTTGGTAAAACGCACTCACATACTTATACTACATCAACATGATGCAACTATATCCATTCCACCAAAACAGTCTTTACTTGCACGTAAGCACTTTTTGGCTCTCAACTAAAAGCTCCATAGGACACGAGCTAAACCATACTATTACACCACATTCACCTCACATCTTGCCACTCTGCAATATTCACATGACTGCGGACGCACAAGAAGACAAACAAACAAACAAACATACATACATATAAGCAAACATACAAGCACTCCAACTGACTACAATACCTTCGTTTTAACGGAGGTAAATGGCTGCATATTGGGTGGATTAGATTTGCAAGAGCTAGCCATTCGATAACTGGCGCTTGTGGGTGTGGCTCATTAATAGTAAGGGCAATTAAAAATGATCTAAGTGCTGCCCTATGGTCTTCGTCTGAAGCCAATGCAAACTTCCTGCCAACACTGTATACATCATTGATTGGTACATTTTACATTCGTAACAGTGGGGTGATCACAGCATTGCCATGTGCCAAAAATGGACTTATCATGGCCGTATGGAACATTACCTTCTAATGGGACCCGAAGTGATTTTGAGCACAGGTCGTTCATTGACTGTTTCCCATTTGCGAAGAATGGTATGGGTTTAGAATTATCCCATTAATTTTCTGTATTGCAGTGCGAAGCAACCCCTCGGAGATAAAGATTTCATGATGATAGTAACCATCAGGAGGTCGTAAACGATAGGTAAGTGGCTGGTGGTTTGGGCCTTTGAAAAGCGCTGAGTTAAAAATTGGAAATGGGCTGGTATAGAGGGCATCTTAAACCTTTGCACATGGCTAACAAGCTACTTATTCAAGGCCAAGTTTGTTTTAAAATGTATAAAAACATCTGAATCGCTGGCTATATCTTAGACCAAAACCAACATCAGCAAAATGCTGTATCAAAATTCGAAGAATCCATGTGTATGAAATGCATATTTCATGCCATGTTCCTTGTCATTTATGACTGTCACAACAGGCTGCAACACCTATATTGACAAGTCACCATATATTGAACCAAAATTCATAATCAAATTGTTCCCATGTACATCGTGATAAGGACGGTTTTCTACATCGCTGTCCTTAAAACACCTTGTCTTCCTCACCCCAGCAGAGTGAAGTGTGATTATGTGCGACGCCGCCGTCCCTGTGATTGACGTGCCTAGCGGTTCCTGCCGTGACCCAGGGGTCATGGGTCAGGACTTGTAATAACGCCTCAAACAAAACAGCGTTTCAGACGACATCAGACATTAAGCCTGTCCTTTTCAGCACCCTCTATAATGATGCTCTCTAAATGCCGCTAAAGGAAACCGTTAATGGAAACCCAATCCTCGGTAAGCCAAACAAGCACAATTACCGCCATTCCGTGACCACTGTGCTGGTAGTCAATATGGTCTGAGCCCCATTTATGCGATTTTGAATTAATAATGTACGCATTTTACTTACAAAATGTAATTTGACATCATATAGAAACCGCAAATTATGGCCATCTCTCGTTTCAAATAGCAGGGAGTATTTCAGCATGGGGGAAATGTAAAGGGTTGATTATGACATCAATGTGCTTCTTAATGTTACTGTGTAATAGGAGATTGTTAATTTTTGTTCCATGGTTACTGTTTATTTGGACATTGACAAGTCGTTTTGTTGTTGCAGGGCGAAAAGACAGTTCACTGTGAATATTGTTCGGCATGTTATATCAGCCACGTAAAGTTAAAGCCATTAATGTCGCGGTCAACCAATATGAGAGCTGTAACTGTGATCGATTTCTGCGACTAGAAAAAGTTCTTGTCTCATTCATTCTCCTACACAAAGCCTCGCCCGCGGTATATACACTTTACCTTGGAGAGGATCTATCAAACCGGTCTGAGGTTTCCACTTTTGTAGGCGTGGCCTCTAACAAGCTGTCAGCAAATGAGAGCATCGGCTTTACTCAAAGAAAACATCTAGGCGATTCTCTGATTGGCTGACAGCTGTTTAGGGGACACGCCCGCAAAAATGAAAACCTCAGCCCAGTTTAGCAAAGCCTCCCCAGCAATGTATGTTATATAGGCCACGGGCGAGGTTTTGTGTAGGAGAATTGTCACATTGAGCATGTCAGGACACTGAGTAGAACCTTGATGTTCATAACACGAGTTGTTAGGAACATATCTATCTTTGTAACAGCTGGCTGGAAAGTTTGGTTCAACTTTCGGAGTTATATCAGATAGCCACTGGCGCAAATGTTAAAAACATAGCAATGCACCAGGGGTAGTGAAACATTTTTCAAACAGTAGACATAATTTAGAGGCGATGGTCCATGCATGAAAAGGCCACAAAACACCTACCATGGCGTGGCCCTCGGTAATCTTCCCATCATCGTCTCCACATCAAGGGGGCGACTACGTTTTTTTTATGACCTGTAGAATCAAAGTCTAGTCATCCTCTCACGAACTTGCCGGAAGGCATTTACAGTTAGTGATAAGGTTTGGATGTGAGGCTGACTTTACATCGCCCATACGCCATGCATCAAACCAACTTTTTTTGTCGGCGACCCTCGTTAAGTCGGTATGTAACAGTAACTTGCTATTCAGCACCATGGAGAGGTTTGTGTCTGGGCACCAGAACAAGGTCATAGGTTAGCATTGGTCCATTCCAACGTCTGCAGAGTTATGTAACATTCCCTAATCTATAGGAGGGGTAAGTTAGTGTCTGCCGGCATTTTGAATAAATGATAACTCTGTCCTGTTACCCCATCCGTCTCGTGCCTATTTTGGATACTGCAACTTTTTCTGGTCAAAGTTTTGTTTTTATTACATAACGCAAGCAGAACTGAGAGGAATATGTGGTGTATGGTTTATTGACCTGTGAGTTGCATCATGAAACATTTCCGACCTGTACAATGTGCATAACTACAGGGCTTGACAAAACTTACGTGAGATGTTAGTGCTTTATTAATACCAGCTGCGCGTAAAGGGAACACACTTACAATAACCTACTATTCTCCCGCATGCAGGCCTCAGGGGTGTGTGCCATCCGTGAATGAGAATGCATCAGGCTATGCCCAAGACACCTCCATGAGCGCACATCTTCTGATCTTATAATTCACAGTGGACCTATATTGCGCCGACAGAAGAGAAAGCGTAATTACGAGGCCTTTCATGTTGTACCGAGGGTCTGAGTGTGGAAAGGAGGCGTGTGATGAAAGTGGTGTTCGCGGCGTGCTCAATACTTTATCTGCGGGAAGGTGCAAGATGTGCGCTGACCTGGACATCACCCTTTGCAGACCGGCGCACGCATCAAGGCCTACGCTTGGGCCTACCCATTGAAATTCTCCACTGCGAATAACAGACCAACTGAAGAGTTATCCATTACTATGAATGAACTACACAATTCTGACCCAAATAAATGTTAAAACCATAGAACAATGAAATGAATGAAAAAATGAAATGTGACCCACATCCCTGCACGGCCTCGAAAGTTATTTGACTGGAAAGTTGATTATATTGACTCAATTTAGGTCGTTCTTAATGATTTTGACACTATCTTTCGAATAAGCCATTAACTAAAGACGAAATCTGTTCGTAAGTTGTGCAAAAGTACATATTTTAAAAAACAATGAAGATCATTGTCGAATATATGATCAGCGGACCAGCCTCTTAACTTAGACTTGAAATTCAGTATAATTTAGTCACGTAAGTCATCTTGATGATAAAATCTCAGTACAGCATATCCCAAGCGATCTATTATCATCACGCTACAATAAGTCTGAGGTTAATTACATCACTACAGCTGTGATCTGTAAACAGCCAGGCGCTGCACCTTCCTACCCTCTGGTCTAACCTCAGCACTCCCTTCAATTTACCGATGACCCTGTTGAATTGCCAATGTTTTTCTCCACCCGCCCTCAGTTGCGTCTTGCGAACAAATCAAGGAACGCTAACTGGCTATTTCAGAAAACCCATTCCCTGGGGGTCGAAGCAGAAAGACTTAAATTGTGATTAACCTCCAAATGTTCTATTGAGGTGGTCATTAGGATGGGGAAGACTACTGCATTAACTCCTAGATTTGAATTCAATTTGAAAACGTGGCGAGGCGTGCCGAGTGTTGATTGTCGGCTCTACTCCTTGGTTAGATGATTCTATTTCCACTAATTTCCCCATTGATTGGCTTTACGACGTTAGAGAGTGTCCACCGGACCCGCAGGCGCCTGGTGGTCGTAGGACGTAAAGTGATGGGGAGATAATAAGAACGGCCACAGCCTCTATCCTTCAGACATCTAAATCGCCACATCAGCAACGTTATCCTACCGTTATTACGGTCATTCGGTGTCTGCCACCCGACCCAGGCTTCACGGACTGACAACTATACTCACCATTATCACCTCGATGAGGGCAAAGAATTAAGTTGTGAAGACTGTATAATCATTAACAAAAACAAAACGTTTTCTATTCGAATACGCAGTAAACTAGATGTTCAAGAATTCAAGAACTATAATGTTCTTTACTGAAAGATACGCAGGGCACCGCTGTGTAGAAATGTCACCCGAGGGAAATCGATAAGGATGTCTAAAAGACATAGTATGTTATGCAGCAGGCATCCAACGGCTATGGCCCTTTTTATTGTATGCTTTCACTTTACTACCCTATCTCAATAGAATACTTTTATTCCTTCGCCAACCTGTCCATTTCTATAGCCCTGGCCATACGTCATCGGAAGTGGCATCTTCCGTGCAAGCACTGAGGCACTCCATCCGTTATCAAGCATTCAGAGACGGGAAAGTTTTGGATCAGTCATTGCCGTCTCGGGAAACAAGCGCATTCTGACAAACTTTTCCATTACCGGATTAAACATTGCGAACTCCAGGACTGGAAGTCATTTATCAGTGACAAGGAGAAATAGGGATTTTCTTGGGTATAAAAGCTTATTATCATTAGTATAACCCATCGAAATAAAACGGCAAGGTGAATGAAAATCGGTCAAAGAAAAGTAGTGCGGATCATTTTTTTGTTTGTCCATGAATGATGCCGATTACGATACCGATACAAAACGTTTGAAAAGGTATCGACATGAGCTCAGTCGTCTCGACAGAAACATGGCTTTGCATGGAGACGGATATTGGTCGTTTGGGTCCTTAACACTTTGGGCCCACGTGGAACTACTAATCATTTCGACATGAAAAACGGCATTGCGAACTAACACTGCGAGTATAATGAATATGTTCGGGGAATTTCTAGTCGTTTCCTTCAAGTCCGACATTCGTCAGTCGGACCTATACACTCTGAAAGGTCACCCCAGATATCCGCCTATGCCATGATATTCCCATAACCACGATAATTCATACCCACGTAGTCATGACTCTCCAGGTGGCCCTGACTACTGCTTACAAGCCTCGCATATTTACCATTGGGCACTTGAGAGATGTCAACAAAGGAAATACTCAAGCCCCTGCAGTTCCGAAAAAGCCGCCAGGGACGCCGAACTATACCACTTACTCTCTGCCCCAAGGGCTATCTATTACTCCAAAATCACGACCATGGCTTGTCCAGAAACACGAGATATAAAAACCGGAAGTTCTGCTCCAGTACCATGGAATGCCGCCTGGGGATCATAATTGATACAATCATTTCTTCATCATTATAAGATCAATCCACGACATCGATATCCAGTTATGTTGTTAGTTACACACACACACACATACACACACACACACACACACATACACACATACACACACACACACACACTAACACACACACACACACTAACACACACACACACGCACAAATACACATACACAGAAAGAGAGAGAGACACACAAACACGCACGCACACACACACACACACACAAAGAGAGAGACAAACACAGACACACACACACACACAGAAACACACACGCACAGACATACACACACAAACGCATAAAACATTCTTGGCGACGGTAAATACACGTCGCACAATACAACATTGTACTGGGAAATTCAAGCGACGTCCTTCTGGTGGTAATATGTTTCCAGGGTGAATGGTATCGTCCGCCGGATTACCTTCCAACGGTATGAAAGCGGGGCTGCCATTCAATTGACGATATCAATGCCGACATTTGGTAAATAAAACATTGAATTAAAGATTGGTAATATTTCTGAGCTGATTGCACTTTATTGACTTTTGCCGCGAAACAGCAAGCTAGAGATGAAAGGTGATACACTTTTAAGCAGGTAATGAAAAGAAGCCAACATACACTACATGTTTTATAGCAATCAATATATCTTTATGACAAGAAGGCGCCGATATGTTAAGCTTTACATTAAAGTTTGATAGATTTTACAGTTTTGAAATGTCAATGCCCTGTCTTTATTGCCTGGTATAACTGCGATTAAATATCTTTGTGATGATATAAGCACAAATCTTACAGCAATACCAATTATTCTGCAATTGTACAAAAAATGATGGCCAATTATATATTATAGGCACCGAGACTTTTATAAGATGTTAGCTGAAGCTACAACGCAAATAAAAGTTTGCCCGAGCAGTACATGAAATGAACTCGTCAAAAATGGAGTTTATTAAATCAGTATTTCTCCTTTAACGAAGAAAGGAAGGATCCTATAATTTCTACTTAGCAATGTCGCCTAAATGTATGCTTTGGGTGTCTTACCATGTTACAAAATATGACACTGGTAACTGTAGAGATGCTCACAAAAACTCAATGCAATTAAACTAAAGATGGAGAGACATCAATAGAAAGAACACAAAGAGTACATGAGACATTACCATTTGTCTACAGTAAAATCCGTCGATAAGATTCCCTGCATGCGAGTGGATGTTCCATTTGAACTGCATCGCTTCAATTGTGTAGCTTTCAAGTTACGGTGTGTCAAGTTCATCTTGTTCGGGTTTTCTAGCGCTCTGAAGACTGGTAGTACAGGTCACTCATCCCCTGGTTACGCATCCAGACACTCGTCGTCTACTATTCCAGACTAGGAGAGCTCTCTTTGTCTCATAAGCTCTCAAGTTTCTTACATCTAATACAGGTTAGCTGCCAATATGGTATTTGGTATGACAAATGATGTGTTGAAGACACCCTTACTTGTTAAACACACGGCATGCTGAGCGTCATAGTTCTGTCTGCACCAAACAATCGATCATGGTAATTTATCCCGCCAGCCCTTTATCATCCCTGAAGAGTGGAGTAATCGCTACATTTGTCATTGTTTGTCGCAAGGCACCCATGGTTCGCGGAAGTTTGAGTAATGGACCTTAACTGGCTATCAGAACTATCAGTAAGAATGTACAAGTTTGCGCTAATTCGGGAGACAACAGGTTGGGCGGTGACTTTCCTTTTTAAAATCATACTGCAAGTTCGAGGTATTCTAGACAAACTATAATCAAGAATTTTGTCAATTTTGTACCTCAAATAAGGTAGCAGATGAAATGCACTTCATCGTAGATTGTACTATCGAAATTCTGAAATGATGGAAATATTCTATTTCGTTATATACAGACGAAGCCACTTAATTGCACCTCGGATAAACGCACCTTCCATTTAATTGCACCGAATCCCAATATCCAAAACCGGTTCCCATTCACTGCATTGTTAGTGACTCCGCATATCTGCACCGTGCATGGTCACCAATGCCGGATAACTGCACCAATTTTTTCAAAAATCCTCGACAATTTAACTGAAAAGGTGCGCTAAAATCGGCAAACGCGGTACAAATGAGCCGATACCTGCCGGTGTAAAGGCGCAATACCGCCAATATGTTTAAAACTGTTTTGAGTAACAAAAGAAGGCGATCTCCATTGACAGTTACGTTGATAGGAATCGTATGGGAGGTCCCGGGCGGGTCACCCGTAATCAGTAACCAAGTTTTAGTTTCAATTCCTAGTTTCATGGCGGTACATGATTTACGTAAATCGACGACTGCACTCTGCGTAATGTAACTGTTATCCCATGAGTGGTATGACGATGTTTCATAATGCCTCCCCTGTAACATTACGTGTGTTGTAATGCGGTAGATCGCATGGAAAAATGAAAGAATGTAAAATCAAAACAGGTTCGTAGTCATTTCTTTATTTTCAGCAAAGGGTCAATAAACAAAGCTAATAACTGAATAATTTCGTCTGTTTTCTTTATCCTAGTGTTTCTGACTAACAATACACCCCCTCGTCCATGGTGGTGCGGTCCAGCTGGGCATTTCGCATAATTGCACCAGCCGGATAATTGCACCAAAAACGCTGACAAATGGGTGGTGCAGTTAAACGGATTCTACTGTACAAGAAAATTAAGTAAGTTCCCTCACTTAAGATATATGAGTAGCACTGAAAACTTTATGATCCTCATGCGTTTTTATATACCGACTATGGCTAAACTCATACAATCCTACATTTTCACAATTACAAAAAAGCGAGAGGAAACTGAACTTGAATGCTGGACTCCGATACTAGTCTTACTAGTACTCAGTAGCTCAGTTGCATTGGCAAAAATACATAATAAATAATACATTTATCATTCAGCTACGAATTTTGTAGATTTTCCCAGACTTTTGAAACGCAGCCGTTAACTCCATCTCAAAAATCCTGCATTAGACCCCGCCATTATTAATTCATCCACAGTCTTAAGGTAGTCGGATTTATAGCAAAGAGTATGTGGTACCAGATCTTTCAGGTCTCCTACATTCGCTGCTCCTGAATAATCGCGGGGTGCGTTTCTAATGGTGATCCCGCTGCGATCAGTTCTGCAACGTCTGCGTAACAATTAAGACTGATGGTAAAGCAGTCACCTGTGGCAGAATAACTATGGAGTTGCCGACGCATTTCCAGTCAAATAGGCAGAAAAAATTACAACTTTGCGAGAGATCAATCTAAAGTTGGTGTATCTGGCGGTAAATGTATGGTGTTTTCTGGCAGTACTTGAGCTGCTCATATGTAAGTTGGAAGGAGTCCAAGGTGTAGAGATTACCCATAGTAGTGAGACGGGACAACTTTGAGCCCATATAAGCACCTTAACTGCCACAAAACCGTCCTTGTAATCAATTTTGGGAGATAAGCTGATGTTTGGGGTGACCTTTCGTGTGCAGTAGAACTTTCTAACAGAAGCCGAAGCTCACATAACTTGACCTAATGATCGACGACGGACACATTTCTTGTGGGACAGACAAGAGACAATCCCCTTTTAGAAATAACAGATCACCATTATACGAGCATGAATGCATAAATATATCAGTACTGGTAATTCCGGCTCGATATTAGATTTATTTGGTATATGTTCAAAACCAAACAGATAAGTAATACAAATAGTTAAACAATGTACAGAATACTAGTAACGTTATGAATTGTCAGTTGTACGCGCACTAGAATTTATTCTTTGTATGAGACGCCTAGAGCCATATTACAAGTGGAGGTCGCGAATCACAACTAAATTAAAGTCTTTAGTATGTGTGTTCACGGTGTGAGCTCGTATCAAGACTGGTAATAGTCCCGTAATACCCTTCTGGAGCCCAGTAAAACACCGTCCATATCATTTCCTGTCGTCCGGTGGGACAAGTAATCGATTGAGGGATCCCTGTCATGATGGCCCACCTACAGTCTTCTCTTCCGAAGTGAAACTCTATCGAGCTTCTTTGTCGTAAAAACCTTTCAGCCTAAAGATGCAATCTAAAATACTTTAACGTTTCTTTGGAATGGCGACCGCCAACGCCTGTGGCCCAATCGCATAACTGTTTTATTGTCCCCACCCCATTATAAAGGCCTAGATCAATCAACTACTCCTTGATTCTGCTGTCAAGACATTTCCTGGAGGAATTCACGTTTAGATATGAACTCGTCTTGATAATGAAGAAAAAGTTTCAGATAATGACTGATTATAGAGACAACGAAGCAAAGTAAAGGGCGAGTAGGTTACAAGTATATATTCAACTGTACTAATACTCATGCGAACGTATTCTGGTGTCTCTTTTTCTGCCGGTATAGTGATGGTAGATTCAACTTGGGAGATTTATGTTTTACCTAGACGTGAAATTGAATTGAAGGAAAGGCAACAAAAGATAGCACCTGTGACCACATCTCCTAGACGATTTGGCGCTGACTGAAAAGGTGTAAAAAAACGAGACATCCTGGGGGCTGGAATCCTGTGGGGTTACACTCATTTTGCCACCAGGTTATAAAACATCACAAGGCATAAATGCGTGTTCACCAAGTAAAGTAAGACAGCATATATACCATAAACACTCCTTTACTGCAGTTCAAATGTGCCTCGACTCCTGTCGATGTAGATAACGAACAAAGCACGCATCACCCAGGCAAGTTTTCAACTTAAATCTCCTATAAATGCCCGATAGATTGGACAATAAATTGCGAGATGCCACATGAATGGAAACTGCAAAGGGGTAATGGTGATCTCCAGACTGCCGTTTTATGGAGAATCGACGCTGCCGAATGGTGTTTACATGCAGGAGACACATTAATCGAACGTTTGAATACGTGTGTCTGTATGGATGAGTCAATTACTGCTGCATCTTTCCTGAGGATTACACCGACGCACAGGAAAGATGATGATACAGTAGTGCAATAATCTATACGATCAGAACATGAAAAAGAGTTATGAGACATTTTCCACAGTTATTAAAAAAACTTCAGGTTGATATGATATGTGTTGCAATATCATTATCAAACCTAGCAACATATTTTGTCGTCATGTCCCATTTGATATTCAGTTACCCAGGGCTCAGATATCTGTCTTTCAGAGGGAATGACTCTACCCGTGAAATGTTCACATCATCCCAGCTGCAGCGCACGTTACAGCTGGGGGTGAGGGCGGTGTGAAGGGCGAGGAGGTCCTCAACACGACCTGATTGAACCCACTTACGGCTGCGTCAAAATTTAATCTATGTAATGGATGGAAAACAATGAAAAAGAGAATGATGCGTTGGCCTTTAGACATCGATATGTACTGATCATTCAAATATGCAATATAAACGCATCGCACTACAGACGCGTTACTTGAATGTATATATGCTATTCATGCACATGCTCTCATTTCTCTCACGGCAACGAAAATGAGAATATGCCATAGAATGAATATGGTGTAGGGGTTCGTCCTCTGTGAGGAAATGGACAAGCCAATAGTGGCAATATTTCATACATATGTACCGGCCAAATTGCAGTAAATCATTCTTGTGTGTAACTGGAATCATGTACATTTATAGATTGCCCCTCCCCTCCGCCTAATATCGTTATAAAACACCCGCACACCAATGTCGCTATCCTCCCGACTTGTCTGTCACTGATACATTACTGTATCATGTGTAGTCCCATCTGTTCGGCTGAGGGTATCGATTGTAGAACTACAGAAATCATAACCGGTAGGAATGAAGTGTATAAATATTTAAAAGGTGCTCGTGATACGTGAGTGAATGTTTCAACTTTTGGATAGACCCTGTAGGCCTTTTCTGGTAGGCGGCCTTCTATCGGGGTTGATGACAACAGTGAACTTTTATTTACAAAGTTCGCTTCGCAAAGTTGTCGTGTTTCATCTTTTCGTTCGACGTTGGAATGGAAGTACGTCGTTCGCCATCTTTATGCGCGCATTTGAAAGCGCGTGCGGGATTTTATCCTGTCTTTTCATCTTTCTCAGTAGGTTATGTTTTACGTAGGTTACTTTGTTAACAGCATAAGCAAAGTTATGAATGACGTCTATGGGTAGAATTGATAACGGGTTCTTAGCTTAAGCAATCCCTGGCAGTTTCTTTTGAGAAATAAATGATAATCTCACCAGAACTTGATACACTTTGTGTCGTTCTTTCTGGCCGTCCACCGGAAGTCTACCCGAACCATCTCCTGCCGGTCTGTATGTGTGACGGCGTTCATGGCGCCGCAGCCCGACATCTCCTGGGTTCCCTGGGGTAGGGGCCCCCGGAAGGTCCCTCTGAAGATGCCGGGGTCATCCTTATCCGTGGCCTTCAGCGCGAAGCCTCGAAACGGCGGCCAGTTCTCTCGAGTGACGATGGACACTGGGCAAAGATAACATTAACCATGAGCGATGAGTGCAGATGCAAGAGTGGTTAGTGACTTGAAATGTACCATATGCATGTGGTTTCAAGTCGTCAATAAAAAAGGTTTACCAGACCAACTTTTGAAAACACCTATTTAGTAGTGTTTAATTCTCACGACAGTTCAAATGCAACTCATCGACGATCTAAAGGTTGAATGGTGAACAGGACGTTGCATGTTGAAATAACATAATATGACGTTTCGAACAATGTGTCCTTTAACAACAAAACTGTGTTGGTACAAATGACCCCGTCATTAGTGACATTGAAATTAGTTGGCATTACACAATCATCAGAAATGTAGCTATTTTATTCTTTCCAAGAACAGATTGAAATATAACAATTCAGAGGCAATGTTTATCTTATTTCTATCGCCCTCTTCTACTAGACGCCAAAACGAGAATCACCATTTTCTCGAATATGGGGTATATCTTTGCACGGTTACTGAAGAACGATTGGACCGGATGGCTTCCAGCACAGTTCTATGCATTGGGAAACGACGATGACCATGGGGAATGGCTTAAACCCCCGAAACTGCCGCGCGCAATCGCCGTAAAACGGGCCATATGGCGCCTTCCAAACTGTACATGTCAGAAGATGGGTATCATTTATGTCAGCTCTGATCGTGAAAGATGGACCATTTGAACCGTAATTGTTGTCTAAGTCGGGCTTTTAAATTTTGTATTGGACAGAAGTGCTTTTCGGCGTGAGTTACAGGAGAGAGGTGTGTGGAAAGGTAACCTTTGTAGCCAATGGATGGGCAAAACTAGTGATGGAATAGCAAAGTTGCAAAGGTATCCGGAAGACTGCCGTTCCATCTGGAAATGGCATCAGGCCAGCGGTAAAAGGCTGCCAATATGCAACACCCCCAAATTTGTCGTCTGTCAGTTTTAAGATAAGCTTTTGCATTTCTCACGGCATTTCAGCTTTTGGGTCGTAACCCGAGGACCAATCACAGTGTGGGCTGGCAGGACTATGACGTCAATTCAGTAGCCAGAAGAATACTTAACGACGCGCAACCATCGACTTAAGTACTGCTGTGAGGAATACATACATATATCGTCACTTTTCCAAGAAATTTCAACGATTCCAAAACCTGTAGGGTGTAGCCCCTCGTTCGACTTCTGCTTTCAGAACCGTTTTTTATGTATCATTACCTTTGCAGAAGGTAATTTTGTCTGTCGGGTTGGTGTGCGTTTTGGTGCCCGTGAACAGGATAACTCGAGAATGTCTCGCTGAATTGTGTTTATATTTTGTATTTGTTCAGTTCTTGATGACACCTCAATATGATTAGATTTTGGGGCCACCCCGAGCGGCTTGTTATGGTACTGTAGCAGAACCTTCGGGAACCTCTAGGTTTTGTATCTTACTGAAGATACGGTATGGTCTCTAAACTGAAGTGGTAGATATATCTTGGGCTGACAAAGAAATGACAGATTCGGGTTTGGGCCTCCTAGCAGCTTTTCTGGTAGTGTAGATCTGCAGAAAGTTCTGTCATGTATTCACATTTTCTTATGATCTATAGTTGTGTAAGAAGAACCGAATACCTGACCATGTATCTCCCAGAAATGGATTAGAGTCTAAAGTACTTCAGAAGTTCAGAATGTTGATTTAATCACATCGGTCACAAATAATTTCCTGTAGGATGAAATAACTAAATACCTGACCATTTTCATAGGCGTTACAATGGCTGTAGCAACGACCTGGTTCTACAATTATCAAAGAGTTAATTGATGGATTACTTGAAGTACTTCGAAGGGCAAGTTTAACGAGGAGACAGCACTCTGTAAGTGGCCTTGTCCCACAAGCCCAGACAAAACTTGGAAATTCAATTTTTGTGCTATTAGGCCATATCTCATCATATTTCCCCGTGCCTCCCGTGCTACGAGTAACTGATAGTCTTCGGCAAAGCTGAGATGTAGACAGTCAAATAAGTACGCAATTTCCTCTGAGCTGGGAAAGCCGAATCCAAAGCGTCTTCTCCTTCTGGCAGACTTGTGGCTGAACCACTTATTTCACAGAAAGACCGTTTAAAACTACACTGGCGGCCGCATTGGTAAGCCAGGTTATGTGCCCAGCATTTACTCACACCTAGAATTTGAATGTTTAGTGAGACGGTGCTTGAAGACAACTTGGACCCATTGAAAACAAAAACATGATGTGCCAAAACAGTTACTCAAGCAACTGGATATGATTTTGAAACAGTTGAGTACCTGGATGTCTAACGTTTATCGACGTAAAAAAATTAAGGGCTTCAAAAGTGAAAGAAATATAGTTTCAGAACAAAGCAAACGTACAACAGGCGCTGTTTTGAGTGCAATTCGGATTGATTGCAACAATATAGATGAAAGGAACAGAATTTTACAAGCGCTAAAACGTTTCTCCACAAACAAAATGAGGGGGACAGTTTAACACTACAGCAGACGTACAGTATACTAAATCTCCCTTCGTGTAAATCTAAATAACGCTAATCTAGATAGTGAAATTGATACAGCATCAACATGCTGATTTCTCTTATCACCTATCATCAAAATATCAGTCCTTTTCTATCGAACCATTTTCCATCTGGAAAAACTACTGACTCGGACAGCGATCCCGTATCATGACTAGATAGACTTTTAACCTTCCATCTTGTATCAATTCAATGCACGCCAGAAGGATGAGACAGTTCAGAGCGACTTTGAAGATGGGCATAGATCGCTCAGTGATAAGAGATACCCAGCGATCAGGCTGTCACACGGTAATTAAATAGATACATCGGATGTCGGTCCACGTATTGACATTTGCAGGAGGTTGAAAGGACGCCGATATCTCCGTGGGTTCAGTCCTGTGCCAGAGGTGAGGGAGGCATTCCCGGAGACAGGAATTCCCAGAACCAATTTTCTTTTGCAGCTGCAATCTCAGGGGAAGCTGGGCCTGGAAGGCTTGATCATGGCCACTTTATCGATGCACGAAAAGGCGCTGCTGCTGTTGTTAAAACTAGCTGGTCTTATTATGAGACATAGGAGTCATTCGCACATTCATATAGGTGATCACTTTGATTACAATATTGTAATAACTACGAACTCACAGCGACACCAAGACAAACACACACTCAGAGCGAAAGCAAGACTTTTAAGTATCTGTAGCAAATGGAAACATAGCTATATGTATATATAGCCACGCACAATAAGTCTAAGTTCACATTTGAATACATGTACCAGCACAGCAAGTTTGCTGTTGCCAGTTATCAGTCATCTGCCTCCAACGAGTCCCGACGTTCCCAATTGATCCTACACAGTCATTCGGGGTTAATTGCTCAGCATGTAACCTTTAAGAGTCGTAACCCTTTTCTAGGAAAGCAGACATCATTAAGTTTATACAGTGTTGCCCTTATACATTCTAGCATCACATAAAATGTTTGGATTGACTCTGTGGAATTTGTGCTGACTGCAAGGGTGGAAAATAGGCGTCCGTCGATGGGACTTATCGATCCTCGGAACTGAACCGTAAATATTGTAGAGAGGGTCAGACCCTAAAACCATCTTTAAGTTTAAGGCAACCATTTCAATATCGATCATTATCGATCACAAGTGTGTGAAATCTGTACCTGGGTATATCTAACTAGCTGCAATTTATGTATGTTCTGGCTTTCTGACTTCGCTAGTATTCACTTAATAAAAAAAGATCAATTTTTCATTCCTAGTATGAACCTGGGGGTACATAGGTCCTTTTAAGACCTCCAACCAAATGCAAGTCTTCATAGAATAAAAACGAAACGACCTTATTTTCGCACTTACCAGCAAGGCCTTAGCCCCTTTGTGGCAGCGAGCTTCCCTGGACAGTGTATGCCATGATCGGCTTATTCTAAAACCATATCAACAACTTGCAGTTCGTAACCTTAGCTATCCACATGTCCCCTGATGTTAACAATATCATTTGTCGAAATGATCGTTTCACGTCGATTGAGTTCCACACTCCCATTCGATCTCGTATTGGTTAATACAGAAAACATACAAGTTACATGGCGTTACCTAGGTGGATAGACAGATCGAAAAGCTGATATATCCGTGGAGTAATTTCTTATTGAGTTCTTCTGAGATATTTCGTATAATCCTATCGTTCCCAACACTGTCCGATAGCCGTGATACAGTGAAGGTTTTGCCCCGGTTGTACGCCTCCAGTTTGATGGAGAAGGTGAGATCATTTGTTCCTGGGGTAAACAATTCATTTGCGTGCGCACAACTTAATGAACTGTCGTACCGGAGGCGCAGCTCTCTTGGGGAGCTGAGTGGGGCATCTACACGTAATTACCAGCGATGACACTGACGACAGCGAGCTTTGATTAAGATGGAACATCTCTAATCTTTGACATGTCTACGTGAGTAGACGACCGTGGGATGATATGATGAATCCAGTAGTATACTACCAGATGCAGAATCTCATTCAAAGCCTGGGTGATTTTGTCACGGCTGAGAACCTTTCTACAAGGCAGCAAACGACTTTCGTAACCAAGGGCAGAAAAACAATCGTAGAGACGAATGTAGATTCTACTTTTGATTTCCACCACGGCATCCACTGCCATTACTCATAGTATATTGAATCGTGGCACGAACATTTTTCAAACCCAGGAACGACGCGGTCTGCTTGCCACCGAAGATGAAACCGATACGCTCGGCTGTTCACATGACAATTATGAATGTCTAGACTTCACAAGTGATTGATCAGATTACTATCTATGGATATCCTGATATTACAAGTTATGATTATGACCCAGCAATGTTTGGAGTTATTTGGTATCCCATTAAGGTGGTGGCAAATTGGAACATTATTTCATGTTAGTGTGACATTGGCGTGGACAATTTGAATGTCGCATTTTCTAAATCAGATAGAAACAGCGTGGCGGTCTGCACTGGCCTACACATACATTGTTGTTAGAATAATCTGTATGATCAAGTCCCATTCCCATGTGTAACAACACAGGGTTTTCACCAGTAACTGCGACCGTGCTGCGACCACTCAGCGATCAAAGATTTGACAGATTTCTCAATGAATTTCAAAGATAAAGAACAAATACTTTTACGTTGTGTGTTTAGTTGTCTTTAAAAAAAATGATTTTACATCTTGCATCATATTCCAATTATTAAATCAAGGGTTGACACAAATCCAGTTTTGGTTGCTGTACGGTTACCCAGCGATCGGCGACAGGTGGAAAGAGAAGGAGAAAGTCTGAAAGCTATCTTGATCTTGATTAATTCGCATGTCAAGGCAAGCATAGTAGAAGCGGCTGAAAGCATTATCTGGAGCGTTATGGAAACGTAAAAGAACTTCTACTTCGACACAATCAGAAAGACGTTTTCAACAAAGGACCGTTCTTTCTAAGTCAACCAGGCCCTGTAGTACAGAAGATGAACCTCGAAGTCCTGGCCTGAAGAAGCACATAGTAATCCATACGTTATCTGATCATCATTACCGGAGATGCCCGGGGGACATGCTTCACCGCTTCCGACACTCGTAGACACATTTCATTTTCTCTCTCTCTCAGAAACTATAGTAGTAAATGGTTTAACCAACTGTTATACAACCAAACTAGTGAGGTTTTGGGGTAGTACAAAAGGGATGTACAAAATGCATGACCGACATACAAACACGCATCGATCCTACTTGCAAAGATGCTGGGTCGATGATTACCTGGCTCACCCCAACCCTAGCCTGGATGCCAGACTGTTTCCAATGGCCAAGGCCTACACAGGCCAACTCCTCGGGTCTAGGGCAAACATGCGCCTAAGGAAATTATACACAGGCGCCCCGAGTTAGCCCCTGGCGATAGATATCATAGAGAGGGTGCACGCCGGAAGCCGGGTTATCATTTAGCGCGGCGAGTCTGCCATGGCATCCAGGCTACCCCAACCTTAGCCCAAGTGGCTATCATCACCAGTGTTGCACAACAGCTAAGTCTGATGTGCTGAGTTGGAAATGCTGTATTGCATGCCATGCTGCCATACACTAGTGATGCACAGTGCATCCTGACAGGGCCGTATATTTGTACTGCTTTTATTACTGTTATTATTTAGGATACGTACATCATGACTTTTTCAATTACTTCCAGCTTAAAGTGCCTCTCCATATATTCCACACTGTCCGACAAATGGGGTATCTTAACATATTTGTATTGTAAATCATTTCTATATTGTCTATAATGTCGCATTTACAACTAAACGTTCGCACGATATCGCTCAATGTAAAAAAAAGAGTACGAGAGGAACCACTGGGCAACGTGATATCACCCCAGCGTTGGGCACTTTAAGAATCAATGATGGTGCCGGGGAGATGAGATTTTGATAGCTTGAGATGTATCAGTGCATGATAAAATAGATATAGGATAGGGATGAGTTCACGGGAAAGGTATACGGCAATGAAATTTTACAGATTTTTAATCGACAGAGACAAACGCTTTGTACTGCACTGCAAATATTACTGCCACGCATTTCACCTCATTACAACAGAGGAGGCACGCAATTGGGACATCTCATGCAATTCATGACCACAATCAATCCAGTAAATGACATTTCACTGAACATAACTTCATCAGGAAAATAAAACTGGTCGACAACCTACTCCACCCTCCCCACGCCCTGGCCTGCGAGTGCCACAAATTAATCTGTCCGTCCTCTCTCTAAATGGACGCTTTGCTTAATGGCACACAGCGCGTATTGCACACGGGTGGTAAGTCATAATACTGCCCGCCTTAAAACCAATTTAACCGTGCCGCTATATCTGATGCAGCTGTATTTAGCAGCAGGAAGAGTAAGGTCTTTCAACAACGCAGTGTGTCAATGTAATTTGAAAAATTCGTTTGGTGGCATACAAATTAAACAGGCCTGCTGTATGCTATATCATACACAGAATAGCAGACTATACACTGGATTGCAGTTTGGCTACAGTTGTTAAGATAGCGGTGCAGCTACTATATCAATGTCTCTGTGAAGAATATGTAGGGGTTTCAAGTACATAACATACATTGTACGACCTGTTAGATCTACTATAGCCAGCCATCACTAACAGCTTACTACGCATTACAGTTGTAACATATTCAACTGGAGATATTGAATAAGTGCTAGAGATCGTGATACGGTGTTTGCATCAGCTACTCCAGTTAATCTACATGTCGATGATTCCGGCGTTCTGCACGACAGTTGGTGAAAATGTGTATATTGCAGATTTCACCGGAAGCTATAGTAAGGTTGGCATTCGGATGAGATGAAATGCTTTGTGAATCAATATCCTTTGATTGTTCAGCCCACAACAAGGGACTTCTTTTAGTCCCATGTGCCTCCATGGCAGCAGTAACCGTATAAAAGACACCTGGTAGAGACTTGGATGGCATTAAATCAATGATGATCATGATTATGAGTAGATAACGTAAAGAAAGAGACAGCTTGTTACAAACTGAATGTCAGCTTCTGTTGGCATCTACTCTATGGTAAATTACAAACATTGCCTTTAAGTTACCGTGAATGGTCTTCCCCGTAACGTATCCATCGACGTTGTTGCCCCAGTTGTCGGTCACCTCGAGGCGGTATGCCCGGCTGGATACCCCTTCTTTACCGTGGCCCGGAGTCAGGTCCTGGCAGGCGACCGACGGTGCTCCGAACGGGTACGCCCGCGAGTACCCGACTATACCAACGAGGACAACCCCGATGAAATTTAGAAAGCTCCCTCTCGAGTTCTGTAGCGGTCTCTCTCGCAGCATCGTCACAGTGGCATGGCGTAAGTTCAACTGAATGCAATCAATGTGTTGTTTGGTGATAAACAGTATCGGCGAGCACCCGTCCTCCTACAGGCTTCTGTGCAATTGTCAGCTGTCTTGAAACGACCAGCTGACATACAAGAGATAGCCTTAGACGTGGTTCTACCTATGACCTTGCAGAATGAAGATTCGGATGTTTTGGAGGCGTGGCTTCGTGGAGCTAACATGGTTTGATTGACGTCTCTCTGTAGTCAGGTGACCGCTTGGCGGTACGCGACCTGACTGAACAATGACGGCAATAGCTTGGGCAATGAAATTCGACAGGACAAGCCTGTTGTGACTTAATGAGATACTAGTAAAAAAAGCAAATGAAGCATTTGCTTTCCTGATTGGTGTTTTGCTTTAACAATCTGATATTTGAACATAGAATACCGTGTGATTTATTTATCTATTTATTAATCTTTAGGGTAGTCCCTTCAGTCATCAAAGTAACTGATTTCCAAGGGAGCCCTATGTTACATAACAAATCATAACAGATCAGGATCAAATACCGTGTGATAATCGCTGGATATGGAGAATGAAATGCTGATAAATCTAGTTTGCATTTTTGAATGCCATTATACAACTTGTATTTCCAACGAGGAAAAAGCATATCTCTTACAATTCTGTTTCGTATAATATAGTATGCATAATATAACCATATCTAAGCTGAAGCGAACCACGTAGAATGAATTTCACAACAAGATAAGAAATAAGAAAATACATATCAAACTGGCAAATCATGGTGTGTACAAGTAGGTTTGATTATTATCTAACATACATGTTGGTAGATGCAATGAATTCATGAATACAGTTCGCGAATAAAGATAACCTTAGGTTTTGGATGAAGAATGCGAAGACAGATCATGACGTTACATAACCTGTCTAAATATGAGTCTCAGATCTCTCTGCGAAATACAATAAAACGTGTTAAGACGTATGGGTAATATCGTGTTCCTGTACAACCTATCACTTGTCACTGTCTTCCAGGACGAGATAAAATGTCAAGTGTTATCTGTCACGCTAAGAGACAATTTCCTGTTACAATTGGAAACGTAGATAGTGACTTGTGTGATCTATACATTGTATCTCTACGTGGTAAGAATGACAATGCAATCGTTATGAAAACAAGCCAGAAATGGGCGTTGTCTTATACGGTTAGAGATGATAAATTACAATAAATAACGTTTATTTTTGTTCTATCAAAATTGTTATTTCGTATAGCTTTGTATCAATCATCAAATGAAATATGCAAATTTCAGCTGAGATGAATATAGATGACATGTATAACAACAAAAGATATATTTGGGGGTCATAACATCACACAAATCCAGTAGGTTCTGTAACCCCTGTCAATGTAACGCTTGCCGACTTTTTGTCCGCTCTCTCTGCGTACAGCCTAATGGTGTAGGCAGTATCGGGCTCCAGGCCGTCGATCACGTACTCAGTAGCGAGCTGTGGCGTCACACGTATCGGGGCATAGAAGGGATAGCTCGCCCCTGATGCTTTAGCCCTGTACTGCAGGAAGTAGTCCTTCCAGGGGGTGCCTTCGATGCGCCCTGGTTTCCATGACAACGTCAGAGAGGTATCCATCTTCTTCTTGACGATGAGAAAGTCTGGATGAGCAGGAGCACCTGAGCAGAGGCAGATAATGTCGTAGTGAATACGTGAATACATTTAGTCAACCTCCCATACATGTTTTTAACATTTGTTGACCTTGAAAAGGACCCGTTTCAGGTAACTAATCTGGTGTGTTTGAGCTTCTACTCAAGATCAATCAAAACTTTAGAATGATGACAAGATATGATAAACCCGGTAGTGTGACAATGATAGAGCACATTTTATCGCAACAAAACATCATATTTCAAATTATATCATAAGTCTTATATTGGTGTAATAACAATTCTCATTTCTAAATCATGTTAAGTACAAAGGTATCGCTTCTTTAAGCTGTATTCTGTGAGAGTGTTTGATAACATAACAACCGGTTAGAGTACCTCTCGTGGTTCCCTCGGCGTCTGCGGCCTGGTACTCCCCATGTCCCAGCTCGTTCACTCCCCTTACTCTGACGACATACGTGGTGCTCTCTTCTAGGTCCTCAATCTGATAGGTTTGAACATTCAATGTCTTGACTTCGATTGGGGGTGCAACGAAGTCGCCACCTCGGTCCTTGTCGCGATAGGTGATTTCAAAGTACTGCTCTGAGCCTCCGTCATACCCTGGTGTCCAACCCACGTTTAGAGAGTCATAACAGGTAGATGCGAGGGTTACGTCTGTTGGAGGCGACGGTTTTTCTGAAAAATAACAATAAAGAGCTGCGTTGTCTTGACATTGTTTTTATCACACACTAATAACACAAACATATACTTACTTCTGGCATGGTTCTGATTCAACTTCTGAACTATCATGTCAAGATTTTGTCAAGAAAATAATACTCCCAAAATAATACTCCCAAAGCATATACCACAATAGCCAAGTTAATTTTTGTATGTACATGTGTATGAAAGTTTGCCATGTAACAGTCCAACTGACCTTTTCCACAGCACACAGCGGCAAGGTACTTTTGATTTGTTGCTTCCAGTGCCGTCAGCAATGCTCTGTACCCCTCATCACCCTTATAAGGCAACAGGTCTAGCAGCGCGCAGGTGATTTCATTGGTTGACGTGCGAGAGCTTCGGATCATATTTGCATCTGCTGTTTCAAGAACGCCGGCGTTGGTGAGGTGGGATATGACACCTTCTGGTGACATGTTCTCTGCTGCCTCACTACGCGCTTTCTTCAGCAGATCCTGATACTCCTTAGACATTGTCGGCCCGGCTTGAAGAGGGAAAATAAGCACCAGTTAGAATGTTAAAACACAAATTTCCTCACTTCACTCAGGTTTAAATGAGTACCTAGCTTCGGTTAGGGACGTCCCTCGGATAGGACGTTAAATGGAGGTCCCGTGTTTGGGGAGAGCCACACCCCGTGCACGTTAAAGAACGCACCACACCTTTCGAAAAAGAGTAGGGGCATGCCCCGATGTGCAAAGGTCCAAACCTTACAGTCTGGTCTAGGTTGACATCTTAAAAATGTGATAGTCACCTGTTATGTCGATCCTTGCACAAATGTGGTAAATCAGATTAAAATGAATAAATAAATAAATAAATAAATAGATAGATAGATAAATTAATAAATAAATAAATAAATAAATGAAAAAAATCTCAGTTAACTCTTTTACCGATCTTACACTTGAACGTTCTGATCTCTTTCATCCTATGGATAACAGTCACCTGTATTGGAACTCCAAGGCTGTCTTAACAAGTTATTACGTAGGTGTTTACTGTGAGAAAGGAAAAAAGACTCACCACTTGTGGTTGCTTCTGTGTCCTCAGACTGGAACTCTCCTGGTCCTAGCACGTTGACTCCCCTGACTTTCACCACATAAACTGTGCTCTGCTCCAGTCCGTCTATCATGTGGTTTGTGATGCCCTTTTCATTCAGCTCAACCGTGGGTAATGCAGTGACATCTCCTTTCTTCTGGTAGAGAATCTCAAAGTGTTGAGTAGAGCCTCCATCAGACCCTGGTGTCCAGCTCACATGCAATGACTCATGTGAGACACACGTAACAGTAACACCAGAGGGAGGGTCTGGTTTCACTGAAAGGTGAAGCAACAAAAGCTTCAGTTTAAAGCAAACAAAAGCCAAGGCTAGAATTGTGGTGTCAAACTCACTGCATGTGGATCTTTCAAAGTTGACGTTCAGGAATCCGCTGAGGATTTCATATACGTCGCTGCAGGTAACATGTGACTGTTATCATTGTGGTAAAGTAAGTTTTGCCACTATGATTTGAATAGGTATGGATACCATAAATTACAAATGTATGCATGTAAAGAAACTTGTGAAGAGCTAGCACGAAATTCGTGTTACAAGACACTGTACAAAACGGAATGTCTTACCAACGCCATGAAGCAGCGCACTGAGGAAATCCTGCTTTGTCTCCTCCAGGAAACGTAACAGGCCGTCGAATGCTTTGTCACCGTTGTAAGGTAGACACTCAAGTAAGCGGCGGACAATCCCTTTGCCATCCGACTGGTCGATGTGTTGCATACTCTCTCCCTCAGTGTCCGCGATAGCCTTTCTTTGGATGAGGTAGTCCACCACATTCTTGGGCTGCATTCGATCCACTAAGGCATCGCTGTGTTTGTTCAGAATCTGCTGGTATTGCCCAGATATTGTCGGCTTAGCTATGGAATGGTGGATGGAAACAGCAAGTTAACTCTTTCATGTCTATGATGCCACCCTTGGGTGATGACTACAATATACACAGTTTACCATCTAAGCTTCTCTCACTCTCACCAA
Organism: Branchiostoma lanceolatum; assembly: GCA_035149815.1. Lineage (NCBI taxonomy): Eukaryota > Metazoa > Chordata > Leptocardii > Amphioxiformes > Branchiostomatidae > Branchiostoma > Branchiostoma lanceolatum. The sequence continues at coordinate 8,959,832 of CM068872.1, read as the reverse complement.
TAGTCTGCTATTGGTCAATACTGATACGTGTGTAAATGAGCTATTCCCTATATCCTTAATTAGTAATATGTGAAAGGTCATGCCTGTTACAATACAACGAATCTTGTACTGACCTCGTGTTGTGACCTCTGTTCCCTGGTACTGCCCCTGTCCCATCACATTCACTCCTCGGACTTTAACGGTGTATGTTGTCTGCGGCTCTAAGCTATCAATGTGATGGCTTGTGGCTCCTGCCTTCACTTCAACGGGCGATGTACTGGCGCCACTACCTTGACCCTTTTTGTGGCAAGTGATTTCAAAATGCTGCTTTGATCCTCCGTCAGATCCAGGCGTCCAAGAAACATCCAAAGAGTCGTGTCGAGCAAAGGTAACAGTGACCTCAGCGGGCTGGTCAGGTTTCTCTGTAACATAGAGAGCAGCTTCCGTCATTCTCTGTTGAGTAGAAGGTTCTTATAAGAGAATGTTGAACATTTAGTGCAACTTTCCAATCGTACTTTTCGTTTTGTCAGCATATGGTCAACACATGGTAACCTATACTTCTATGTTTGGTGGATTGCAGTGTGCTAAATTTGTGATATGACTCACAATTGGTAAAACATTGCTTACAGATGAAATCGTACCTGATTCCCGCAGCAGAGCAGCAAGGTAAGGCTGATTCGTATCATCGAGAGCAGCCGCTAACTCCGTGTATGCCCGGTCTCCTTTGAACGGCAGAAGATCCAGCAACGCCTTAATAATCAGATCACGGCTAGACTGGGTGTTCCGAATATATGCCGTTTCCTTGGTAGTGATTACTTGATTTCGAACGAGGTAGTTGATCACGTCTTCTGGCTGCATCTTTTCCACAAGTTCATCTTGTGTTCTCCTTAGAACATCATGATTGTGTTTCGACATTGTTGGCCCAGCTGTAAGTAAAGTAACCGAGTATGAGTTTTATACAGACTTCTGATGAATGACAGGCCGACAATCGGTTGCTTTATAATAATCTCTTTCTTCTTATGATAATCTAACTTTCAATAATCTCCTGTGATTGAGGATAACTACCTATTTGGTATTCGTATTTGTAACTATATAACTATATAACTATATAACTATATAACTACATAACTATATAACTATATAACTATATAACTATATAACTATATAACTATATAACTATATAACTATATAACTATATAACTATATAACTATATAACTATATAACTATATAACTATATAACTATATAACTATATATATATATATATATATATATATATATATAATCAGAGAAACATATTGAGAAACAGATATAGATAGATATTACATAGAGAGAGAGAGTGGGTAGAGATGTCTTGCTAGATAGAAATAAGATAGATGATTCATTAACCTTGCGTGGCCCCTTCAGCGACTTGGTGTCCTCCCGTCCCTAGATCGTTCACTCCACAGACCCTAACGACGTACGTAGTGCTCGCCTGTAGACCGGTGATCTGGAAGCTTGTGACGCCTGGAGTTTTCACCTCATCTGGCATACCAAAGTTGTTGCTGCCCTTCTGACAGTACGTGATCTGAAAATGCTGCTGGCAACCTCCATCTGACCCCGGCGTCCAAGAAATCTTCAGAGACTTTGACGACTCAGATTTAACTTTGACGTTGGTTGGTGGACTTGGCTTTGCTGTAAAATGTGATTTATTTTAGTTAATATAAACACGATCAAAGTCAGTTTGTAAAACACAATTTAAGCTGAATATTGATTTCCAAACAGTTGCAGTATGATTGTCCGCTCCCTAGAGCTCTTTTTTTACCTCCAATCTCGCTAAAATCAAAAGAATAGTTACAAACACACATAAAGTAACTCTAAACCCACACAATGCCAGTCTGTAGTAAAGAAAATATGATGAGGATTACTGAAAATAGCCTTCATGAACTCGATAATGAGAAATATCAGATTTCCTACAGTTGCACTCTCACACAGTGAGTACTGCACAGTGATATTTGACGAAATGAGTATGATATCTTTGTAGCTAGATATAGAGATGATTTCATGATAAATCACTTTGCTTGGCATAGCATTTTCCTGCAGCTATAGCAGAAAATGTAGATATACATTCTCACCTTTTCCCTGAAGCAAAGCAACGAGGTATGGATGCTTTGTAATCTCAAGCACTTTGACGAAGTCATCAAACGTTTGGTCGTCTTTGTATGGTAACTTGTCCAGTATTGCGGCGACTTGCTTTGATTTGGTATTTTGCGTATTTCGAATTTCCTCAACCTCTTCTGGTTGAAATACCCATTCCTGAATGAGATGGTTCATCACTTCTTGTGGCACCATGTTTTGAATAATCTCGACACGGTTGTTTATCAGCAACTCTTGGTTAGCAAGGCTCATCAGCTTTGGTTCAGCTGCAAAATATATATGTGCATGCATCAATGTTGGTTAGTCTGTAGCTGTGGCATGGGACAACTGATATCTATCTATATCTGTCTCTATCTCTATTCGCTCTCTATCCCTCTATCTATACACACACGCACACACACACACACACACACACGCATATCATGTACATATATAAACAAGAAGCAATTTCGTGACTTACCTATTGAAGACGAACTCGCAGGGATCTGTAAAAATAGAAGATTGTATGCTACTTCAATACATAATTGTTTCACTGAGATTGTTTTTAGGATCAGTTGCATATTTTTCTGTACTCGGGCTGCACAAAGAGTATTCAGTGCTAGTATTTATATAAACAAATGTTGAACTATAAATTACACAATAATAGATAAGACACATTGTCACCCTCACCTTTTTTGGCAAACAGACTGTCATTGTTAGGAAACATTCATCAGTCTCTGTCTTTGTCCAGCTGGAGATTGTGACTGCACTAGCTGCCTGGTCTTGTTGCTCCTCACTTGGCTTCTTAAAAAGTACCTGTGTCCTTGGTTCTTGGTCGGTGTCAACGACTTTAACACTGATTTCTTTGTGGTTTCTTCTTTTCTTCGAATGGAAGGTAAACCACAAACTGTTTTGAGTTCCTTCATCATCAATAGGTTTCACGTTACCAGAGAATTCTATGTAGAATTTCTCTCCCTCCGGGAGGAATATGTCTTCACTAGGTCGTAGACACATCTTGTACCCATCTTCTTTGAGGTCTTTCGTTTCACAGCGAGTTTTGTCACTGAGACAACATCCAACATAAATTCGGACGTCATCAGGGTTACTGTCGTTGTAGAATAGCAGCATGTTGACATTGAAGATGTGCCTGTGCCTGAAAACTCTGCCAAAAGCTGCTGCCAAACCTTTGAGATGTTTGGCAAAGATTGTGATGTACCTGTAGTGAATAGAAAGAACAATAGATACCTTGGTAAATGTGATAGAAGTATTCTGCTCAAAGTATTGTGTCTTTTGTTAAGCGGTATCACCACTGATATCTTTCTTTCTGGAGATCATTACATACAATCTAGATATTATCAAGGAGGTTAAAACTTCTTAACATTACACAAGATCCATGCATACAAAAATAAACTTGCAAAAGGCAGTTGTAGTGATATCAACAAAATCTATACCTTGGAACTGTATCGCATATCAGGTAATACTCACCCAGCTGTTTCTAACTTCTGCAGTTTGCATTTGACTCTACCGCCGACCAGGCTGTGATCCGTAACATCCGTTACATCCTCCCAGTTGTTATCGTGTTTGTCCTGCAAGATTCTCACGTCATCATTTTCGTCAGCTTCACTTTGTTCCTGCAATAGCCTTGGAACTGGAAGTTGTAGTTGCACTGGGCGACTTGTTTCTATGTCTTCGTGGTTGCCATCCGGTCCGGTTACAGTGACTCGCAGGACAGATCCAGCCGACTGTACAATCTTACATTCCTCCTCGTGCTTTTGTGCTCTTTTTGTGGTTGACTCATCTACAGGAAGGACCTACGGGAAATTGCAAAAACACAAGTAATAACAAGTAAGTTCATTTGCAAGTTCATGACCAAGGGCTCATCGCATCAACAGTATTTTGAAAAAGTATATAACGAAACGAAGTCAATGTTTCAGTATTCTACGGATTATATGCACAAGCTCCGCCTTAGATTTAATCTGAAAACCAGATAAAGATTTGGGCAACGTATACAGATAACGGAAAAGATCAGATAAATTCCCACCTCGAGGACTACTTTCAGTTCAGACGAAGCGTTCTCCGGTATCTTGACGGATGCTCTAGGATCGACAGTCGACGTCAATTCGCCGCCCGAAGAGCCGACTGTGAACGTATCCGATAGTGGTCTGGACACAACAGCGAACCACGATAACTGTGCAATCTCTGCCACAACATATGGCTTGATCTGTAAGAATAAAAACATAAGAATAAGGCATAACATTCATCAATTAATGCCTCTCAAAGTTGGAAAATATTGCCATCAACATGAGAAGACAGGTGCATACTTACTTCCATGGACTTGAAAAAGAATTCCCATGTCGGAAGTCCCGTCAAATGTTTGCCTGCAACTGCCACGAGCCTCCGTTCGTCATCTTGAAGGGCTTGGTCATGGGGCAGCTTCACAATGCACACCTGGTTTTCTGATAGCTCGCCTTCAATATGTCCAAAGTCGAAAATGTCACTGATGAGCTGATCTTCTTCTTGAAGTTTTAGTGTGACGTTGTTAGGGTTGACGACTTTAGGAGGGACGACGATCCATTGCTGGTCCTCCGGCTTGTACAGCCTGATGTTTGCAGAGAGCTGGAGGAGATCCACCTGATAAACACACATGTTTGTAAGTAATTATAACTAAACCATGTTCTGACGTCGAAGATGTGATTTACATGATGTTTTGAATAACAATTTATTAAGACAATTTCGAAAAATATCTCCTGTTTAGCTCAATTCACACATGCTATAGATACTGTGGAATTAGTCTAGCATCTAAAGAATAGAGATGTATCGCGTTACCGACAACAACATTTGTATGCCTACCTCCGAATTACGCTCCACAGCTGCTTTACCCTCGTCAAGTAGACAGTGGACGGCGGCTTTGTGCCCTCGTTCAGCCATAATGTCTAGGGCAGTTTTCCCTCTCTACGAGTTGTAAGAAAATGCTGTAAATCTGTAAATTCTTTGAAAATAGATGGTTCATAAGTAAACCGGTATGGTTGTACTTTGCATTGTCAAGATGTGATAAAACCTAGACCTTGCAAGCAGACAATGAAGCAGGCAAAACATTGTCACATTTGCAATCCAATGACCTAATTATCTCCATGAAAAATGGAGATATTGTTTTGGCCTCAGTTCTTTTCAAGCCTTTTCTCGTCATATTTTTTCGCACTACAGGTGTTTTACCATTACAAACACAATACTTTTTACATACGCCGTCTTTGCCTCCAATGTTCACTCCAGCTCGCACAAGAAGTTGAATAATGCTACGATGTCCCCTCTCGCCTCTCTCGGCCACCTCGTGCAATGCACTTCGGAACTGCAGTAACACACATAAAGGTTGTCACTTTTAAAAAACAGTAAGCACTTTCCTTGCTAATTTCGGGATACGCTAGTTGATATTGTAACATGAGACAGTTCGTGAACTCTAGGAGAGACAGTGACACGGGCGTGATTCTGTATGTATGCTCTCAAGGACAACACAGCTCTATCAACCTGGACATCATGATCACCTGGAAATATCATATAATGTTTCAAATACAAGTATAACAATGACAAAAGCATGTCAAGTATCAAAAAGCAAAACTGAAGCATGCATACCTGGACTGCGGGTTCAATGCTGGCAGCAAGCATGTTGACATCTGCCCCAGCTTGGATCAGCAGTTGTACAATTTTGACATCCCCAAGAAAGGCCGCGCGATGTAACGGTGTTTTCTAGGGGAGTTTAATCAGAGAGAAAATATCGGATATTCAAGGAGAAAGTATTAGATCAATATGTGACTACTCAATGTCTCAGTGATATAACTTTTTTCTCTTATGAATACTTTTTCATCGTTCTTATTGCTTGTAAAATAAGACAATGATATTGAGTTACCAATCATCATGAGATTAAAAGAATGGTGTTACCCCGACTGGATCGTAGAAGTTGACATCTTTCAGGCGCTTGATCCAGTGATGGGTGTCCTGTACATTTCGTGACGTCACAGCATCTATTAGCTGCTTTCTTCCCTCTCTTGCCTTTATGAAAGCAGCCTTTGCCTCCTCAACCGTGGATGGATTCTCTTTGGAAGCCTGTTTAGTCATTGATGCAAATACAAATTTCACTCAACATGTCAAAGACATTGATCACAAGAGTTCGGAGACCTCATACCTCCATGAAATATATAGAGCTTTTTGTCTCATTGGTTATGCAAATAAGTCGGTAATCAACATAATCTATTCTGAATGATGATCTTCTATACCAATATCCAATATCATATTGCATGTGTGAAAGGGCTTTCAGAATTCCATATCTATATTATTATGTTATGCAAATGACTTCTATATCTATATATTCTATGCAGGTGATGTAAACTTACATATGTCACAAGTTTGAAATTCCCATCATTTGTCCAAAATCAACCGTAACCTTCGTCTTCCTATTATATACCCATATAACAAATACTCTTACAATCCATCAAGTGGTTCTTAAGTTATACTGACCACAAATATCCGGAAGCACATACACACACACACACACACACACACACACCGTTTATTTACCTATCCACACACTGATTTGATTCACACAAGCCAACTCCTTGTACTTCGTACTTCACTATGCAAACACTACCAACAGTTCAAAGGTATTCAGTGCACTTACCCCAGTACCCATTGTGTTTGTTTGTCATCCGCCGGTCTCTACGTCGTCAGCATTCATGCTCTATTTGCAAAGTAGTCAAGAAACCTAATGACTCTTTGACATGTACAGTAAACAGTAAAGTCAGCCAAACGGCTATATCCTACACACGTAGCCAGTTGTTTTTCTCCACCTTTGCGAACCCATGTTATCAGACATATTGCATACTTCTCTCTTTCCCACAAAAATGGGCTTTGTCTCTTTTAGTATTAGAAAAACATGTTCACGTCTCAAACACAACATACGTGATACCAATATAGCCTGTAGCGTGCGTAGGGTAATATTGGCTCCATGGAAGACTTATCAAATTACATATGATTGTTTATGGTTGCAACCAATACGTCTTGGCCTATATGTATCGCGTACCATCGAGTCAAACACCGCATCAACTTGAGTCCATGTATATTAATGTAAAACAGAACGGTAGTACAGTTCTTTATGTCAATATTCTTTATGTCAAGAAATATCTAATGGGACCAACATTTCTACATTCAGCCGCCATTTTACGAGTGAGACAGTGCCTTAACGGTTCTTCCTGAAAACTCCCGGAAACGCTGACCAATCGACAGCTTCTACGTGTTAGGAACATGTAACACTTGCATGCATAGCTAACGAACGTGACGTATTAGACACGAACCTGGACATGGCGTTGTTGAACCGCCCGTTCCTGTGAAGTGTCGCCACGCCGACGTTTTCGTGTTAGACGCTCACCATTACGTCTCGGAGAAAACATACACCCCGCGCGTTTTGTAGTCTTAGAACAGACAGAAGGGTTCCTAAAAGCTCCTAGATGTCACCTGTGACTAGCTTCAGGAGCTAAATTGTGAAAAACACGACTATATTACATACAATCCAGTAGTGCATAAAGTTGTGGCAGTGAACGACGCCAGCCTTTCAAGGAGTATAGATTTTCACACTGTTTACCGTCAGCATTGATCCGTGTCAGGTCACTTTTTACCTTGCCATTGTTGTCGTTCTCCGCAACAAAATGGCGGCGTGCCAGATACGGGCGAACTCTGCTTGGTAACGGCGCGGCATTTGCCCCAGTCAGGTTTGATTTGTTATGTCTATGAACGGAAGGCTTGGTAGCAATACGGATACAAAGTTCAACCCACGGCGCAAACATAAGCTTTGAGGTACCAACCCCGAGCGCAATGCCCATTGTTTATATTATTGTACCGCTCTATTGTAATTAGTGTATGCCCCACACTTAACGCTTTGTCGTGCGGGTAGACCTTCCTAGTATTCGATGAAAAGGCATTTTTTAATTTCCCCGAAGAGGTACTACAGGTGCGATAAGGGTACACCATCCAGTGCAGGGGAGCATGGCATAAAACTATACCACCAATCTTACTGAGAAAAAGATTATTTGAGAACGTTAGTAAGCAGTTTATGTAACCGCCTTTACACTGCATGTAAAGTTAGTTTTTCAAACACACACACCAAAGTGGTCTCAAGTACAATTGTCAACATGTATATTAAATCGTGCTGGCTCTGACAACTATGACCCTTAAGCTTTGTCCGCACCATGTAACGTTACGCAGTGGAGAAAACCTGTCTCAATCTTTGCCTTGTTTCATGGTCCATCAAATACGCACTTAAGCAAAATGGGTCCATTGCGGTTAGCCAAGATATACAACAACTTGTCAAAGTACACGCCTGGCTTTCAATACGTGTGTACTGTGAACAAGACTTGTCCAAGCACACGTGAAGTGTTACGTTCTAGTATTGCGGTCGTGTCATTGTAAAAAGATAAATGAAGTAGGCGAGGGGCCTGTTTCTTCTCTCTGCCACAGATGTCAAGGTCGCTGTGTTAGCTGCAAGGTGGCCAACTCCTTGTGGCCGACCTTGGCATGACACAAGGCACTTGAGAAGACAGCATTTTATCTAGGGTTCAACAAGGTCAAATACTTCCTGGTAAAGCCTTCAGGGCGAGCTGGCTGGGAGAAACAGGTGTTTTTTGTCAGCGTCTGATTTCAACTTGGCAACCCAGCATGCATATGGCTTGGTGGCAAAGTACACTGCGTACCGCTGGCACTTGCTGGATATTCACTCTAAATTGCATCATCATCAAATACAACATGTAGTACACTGGATTAGTATGTAGCAGCGCCACCTGGCTGATTGACGTGGAAATGGCTGAGTCTCTTTGTGGGCGTGACGAATTGTAAGGGACATGCCAACTCAAGTGACCGTGCCCTGATACCGACTTGGTTTACCGTAAGCTATTGGATTTCTTCCCTCCCCAAATGACTTGCGATTCAATGTCACACAAGTAACACAGTTACACAGTATTCGTAGGTAGTTCGGGGCGATGTTTCACTTTCTACGGTACTCTAGTATGTTCTATAATGGCTTCATGTGCCAGATCCGAGGGTTATTTCCGGCCACCGGACTTCACTTGGCCTCCTCCACACAAGGCCAAGGCTAATTGGTGTAAACGATAAAACAGGTTTTCTGTGTCACGTTGGCTATCAGATACACATTGATAGCATTTGATTTACAATTAAGTCGAACAATTTGTGCATGTGGTTCTGTGCTACAGAAGCCCTGCTCCAAAACACTGCATTCTGTCATCTCTGTTTTCATTAATCGTCCAGGGCCGAGATACTCTGGGTTTTATCAATGACATGTAGTCCATTAGGTTTACCAGCAGGCTTCCAGACCAACTATCCCCAGGAGAAAACATTGTAAAGTAACATTAATGATCGCCCCACCGTTGGGTATCGTGTTTCAGTAATTAACAACGTTTTTCTTCTACCCATATCTCCATTTTTGTACGGTCAGTATTACATCAACTCAATACTTATCGTCATTAACGTCAACCGAGACACACTGCCTTCTTAGAATCCATACACGTTGTATAGAATTTAATACTGATGGACTAACTCCTAAGATGCACACCTTGTACCTAAGATGCATAAAGCAGTTTTGATTGGACCCTAGTGGCTTCAAGTCGGCTTCAGCTGTACAACTCTAAAGATTGCTTTAGGTACACAATGGATATAGGTAATCTCCAAGCGGGTCTTACGGTTGGCAAGACCGTAGGATGTAGCATAATACTATACAGCCCCAGATATTACAACCTGATCACCTGTATACTGTACTACATCGTCCCGGTAGGTGACGCTGTTTCAGCAAGATAATTAAGGCCACAGCACGGTAATTCTGTGGATGACATCGATATATCTACCGATGTTCGATGCGAGTGTGTGAAAGAAAACAAAATGGGCACACATAAAAAACAAGATGCCTAAACGTTCAGAATAGAAACCGCAAACGTTGTAACAAGAATTGAAGCGACAAAACACGGCATCACAGCCTACGAGTCGTTTTTCTTTATAAGTGCGCACTCAAGGCTCATAAATATATTTCCCAAATTAATTTCGGTATTTTCTTGTCATGTCGACTATCGCCAGAAGGGAACGAAATTTCTAGTGTTTTGTTCGAAAATCAGACGAAAATCAATGCGCGCATAGATCATGCTACGTATCCCATAAAGTTACTTGCTGCGGTCTAAACTGTGAAAAACACACGGGATATTCCTGTGTATATGTCTGACCCTTCGTTTAGGATCAACTAGAATTCTTCGAATTCTTACAATCAGCGGTTTTTCAATGATTGAATTTGACTTGGAATACAATATTTCGAATTGCGTTCATTCATTAAGGAACTGAAACATTTGGAAATTACTTGCTAGCTAGCCTGTTTTAAACAATCTCTCGCTGCCAGGTCTTCTTATTGGGCCTGTTCCCGGAGGGGGCTGGCCGCTACTAGAAGCTTGATGTAGTCAGACTACAGTTGTAGCATGGCTGTCCCAGAAATCTTATCGCTGACCCAAAAGAAGTCGTTATTGATAGTATGCCCTATGGGCGATATCGCTGCCGCTATAGGGACATGTTAACAAAAATCTAAGCCTTTACAGTTTAATACGTGTAAATCGGGCGATGAGCCCAGTTTGATTCAAATGAATTTGCAGTTGCATTCACAGTTGTTCATGTCTTTTCGCGAACGGACATCTACTTATGAGTAACGTTAAATTGAATTAAGGTGAATTCGTAATACAATATGTTTTAATCAAATTCTACGTTGTAACTGTAATAAGTTTTAATCCTCACACTTTGGTCTTATTTTTGTCCAGTATTTCAAACAACCATCTTGACCTGAAACGTGTTTTGAAAGCACCTGTCTGTGCGAATTACTTACTCATCAATTAACAAATCAAGCCTGTCCCGCTGAGATACACCCGGCTGATAAATGAGACAGTACAAGGGCCAGGGGCAGTACAGTAGCATCGTTTGGGACATACCATTCCTGGGTGTGCACAGTACATGTGTCACATCTACATGATTTGAGATTATAAAACAAGTAGCACCTCTTGTCAGTTATCTATCAGTATGTATCGTATAGTTTCTTGAGAAGGTTTAATAAGTAACTCTAGAGTCTATTTTGTAATTGGGCACACACCCCATCTCATTTTGGTATCGTCCACTGACCTTCGCTATAGTATAACGATATGCCAGGCTTTCCAAGAATCGATTGGAGTTTCCCCAGTGCTTTTTTTTACCAACGTTTGCCATATGTGTGCGCGTAAAAGGCCGAATGGTGCCGGCCGCACTGACGCCCAATCACGCTTTTGACGTCGGCTTACTTTCACTTATACTGCTTTCTTGGAAGTCCCCGCTGGCGCACGCAAAGAAATGCAGGGTTGTCGCCTGAGCAGTGGAAGAAATGTTTGACATGTGGATTATTGCACGAGCGTGTTTGTATTGTGCAGGGATTACTAAGAAGCTCAGTAGTTTCTGTCAGGTGAATGTCAGGCAGTGTGGACCATCCATGTATTTGACCGACAACAAGCTGGGTGGATAACAGCACCTTAATATACCTCCAGGCTGGTAAGTTTTTATTTCTACCCTTCTATTCGTGTGTCTTTTTTTCCACCAGAAAGTTCATTATGATAATGTAGCTTGCGTGCGTGCGTGCGTGTACGTATTGTGCTCGGGGAGTAATAGAGGCGTTTATTTCAGGCACCCCCGTTGCACCTCCCACGCACTTCTTCCATGGAATGTCTCCACAACATACACCGGTACCGGAACAAGCGAGAAACTACGGCGGCTACCCGACAGGGGATGACAACGCCGGGCCTACACAGGAGCACGGAGTTCGATCTGCAGAGACTAAGCCGGGCGGTACATTTGCTGGAGGCTTGCGGCTGGTATTGGGGCTCCATGACGGGCGAGGAGGCAAAGAGATTACTCCGGCGGAAAGAAGTCGGGACTTTTCTGCTTCGCGATAGTAGCGACTCTGCCTACTTGTTCTGTATCAGCGTAAGGACCGCCAGAGGCACAACAAGTGTTCGAATCGACTACACCCCGGAAGGCAACTTTCGGCTGGATTCGGACGGTAGCTCGCCTGAATACGACTGTGTATTAAAGCTTGTTCACCACTACATGAAGGATTCCAACGCGGAAAAACCCAAACATTACTGGCTCGAGCCCACAGGAAGAAGGGCGATCGCTGTGAAATTTTCTCGACCACTTGTCGGGAAGGTGCCCGACCTTCAGCACCTGTGTCGGACGGTGATCAACAAACACACCCCCGAGGACCGTATCACACAGCTTCCCTTACCGGAACGACTCAAAAAGTATCTCAGAGACTATCCTTACGGACACTGATAAAGATATGTTAACATAATTGTGAATTTCAGACAGTGAAAAGAAGACAAAGAAGTTTTGAACTTCCAGATCTTTCTCCCGAATTTTGCTGCTAATACGTTAACACGGCGATGTTGTACTTTGCTCGTCAACATAATAATCTTGCCGGCAAAGTTTCACTATTCAAAATCCTGCTGTGAATAGTGCTTCAAGTTGCAGTGACTTTATACTGTCAAAATGTGATGTGCTTTGAATCGCTCAAAATTGATTTGTACAAAGCTTCACCGTTGCAATACGTACTTTCATATTCATACTAAGACGGCAAATAAAATGACAAAACGTCGCTGTGAAAACACCTCTGTATTACCTTTCGTCGCTATACACACAGGTTATGGTCAGCAGGGAAATCTGAGCGACTGTCTTCGTTCGTTTTGTTTTGCTTCGTTCCAAGGTAGGTCTCGGTTAGCCCTAGGAGGTTTTATAAAACCTCCTTGGTTAGCCCAAGTCTACGTGTGTACATTTAACAGGTGTCAGAAAGCTGCCAGTACATACTCTTACATGTATACCACTAATTCTTACGCCACCATAAAAACGTTAATGTCTCCTCGATATACCTGAATTTCCGCATCCCTATCTCACATGCGCGCTGGGCAATTAGTGTCTAATTCTACATTCTGAGAAGTATGGCGGGAGGTTTCTATCAGCCTGGTTTCCATGTACGAAACCCAAAGAGGGCACCGCGCCAAAGTAGGCAGGTCGCGGACTTTCGTACCCTTGAAGTGCCTATTGTTGTTGTTTCGGTACGAGGCCATCGCGTCATACGTAAATACTTCGTCTTAAAATGGTTGGCGGGAAGCGAGCTTACACTACACTCGTGAATAGAGGTGAGTATTACAGACGCTGGGGTCGATGAACGATTCCGGCTTGTCTCTACAAACCTAATCATCCAGCTCCCAGTACGCTGAGGTAATGCAATTCCAGAGAATATTTCAGTGTTTGCCTCCCTTTTTCCTACCTTAAGAACTTGTAAATTTACCGACACACAATCCAATGACATGGGATTTGTTCCGAAACTGTATCACGAAAATGTACATCAAATTTGTTGGATGAAATCATGTTTTAAAAGCCCGATTGGCACTATATGTTTCTGCCCTTACATAATTATGTTAGTTTTACCACTGGCGAGCTTATCGTCGTATAACAGGCTGTATCACCTATCAGTATCATACCCCCGGGCACCGGTTTACGGACTAGTCCATTTTGGAAGTCAGGAGGGGTTTGTTAGGATTATTGTATGCGGAACTAGGGATGATGGTGAAACAATCTCAGCGAATAAAACCAAAATAATAAATGAACCTAAGCATACAGATATGGCACCGTGGATATGGCCACCCCTCTTTGAACGATCCAAATACAAGAAGAATGTTCCTTTTTGAACGCTCAGAGTCCTTCTTCGTATGGGACTACTTCGTTCGTTTTTAATAATGGTCAGAGTATTTGCGTGGACGTAGATTTCCAATAGTTGCTGCCGACCACTGATTTATCACTAATATCAGCTGGGATCTGTCCCTGACAGGTTTTCAACTCACTTAACCTATCGCGTGGATATAGCAGTAACCTATTCACGGCGCGGCGGCAAGTTGAAGTACGTCATGGCAATCTCAATTGAGAAGATGGGGTACTTAACGGCCAATTCAGATACATGTAGATTTAGCTACGCACGACACTTGAGGCACGCCGAAGAGGCGTCTACTCTAAAATCCATTTGACTCATCCAAACGTTTATAACCAGATTCTTTCGTATGCCAAACTGTATTAAGGTGTTGGATGTAGCAACACTAGACGTTCGTGTTGAGATTTTACAAACTTGCACCTCCAAGCAAAGGACTGGTGCTATTAATATTCCGTAGTATATATCATGGTAGTTTGCGAAAGTGCTTCCTTGGGGTGTGACTCAACTCCATCATCCCGCCACAACATTTAGATTCCAACAGCTATAAAACCTTTCTTATGACAGGTCTTTACACCTGTGGGGTTACTAGTGCCTTATCTTTCCTTGCCAGGTGGCTGTTATAGTCACTCAAGTTTTACGTTCGCCCGTTGCTTAGACTCAAGTAAACCCACCATCTATAAGAAAGGTCTTTGCAGACCGCTAGATACGTATCTATGATAGAGACGGGACCGGTAAGTCGAAAGCGTGCATTTTCTTTCTCTAGGCATCTTAATAAGACTGAGAAGGTTTACATTTTTCTACTGCTGTTTGTCAACGCTAAAACGTCAGTAAGGTTTGCGCTTAAGAGGTTTTCTCCTTTTTCAAGGTTTATGCAAACCTTCACCGAAGGGCCCTGCTCAGTAAATACCCCCATTACTGGCCAAGTATCTCTGAAGAGCCCAGAGGCAGGGCTGTCTAGCGTTCTCAGGATTTATCTACGCACAGCTTGTACACGATAGCACCTATAGCTAGCATGCCAGGGTCACGGTATACAGATCCCTTATATATGTGACGGGGGGATGACCGCCAAGTTTGTTCAAAGTGCTGGTGAAAAATGCTGTTTATAAATGGTCTGCTTCTACCCTCAACATGCGGACGTGGCAGCAGTGCGACGGAGATCTCTCCCACACCATGCCTTCATTAATCCAGGACCCTAGTCCTTATATAAAGTCAGCCATTTCAACTCAATCCAGACTTCTTCGGATTTCGGTCGTTTTTGTAATTTACGGCACGCAGTATTTATAGAGTGACCCGTCTCGTCTGTTCCGTTTCGAAAAGTATTTTCTTCGTTTAGATTTTGAGAAAGTGATAATTAGGCGTGCGTCCATATTTCAGCTTGTTAGATTTTTGATTTACAATGCGGGTTTCCCTTAAAAGTGAAAATGAAAGACATCAAAGAGCGGCAAACCTTCAGGATGAAGGCGTCTATTGTGTGTTCTGGACATACTGCTGTCATTCGCTAGTTTTCCTCGTGCAGTAACAACAAGAAGCAGTAATTAATCTTTCAGTGATACCTTTATTTATCACAACAATACCCCAAGGCCATGATGTCAGCAATAGTTCCATATGACAAACAAATGCCATCTATTGTGTTCCCACTTTGATTTCACTTTCATATATAGATGTATATATGCTTCGGGCGCACTCTTCAGTTTCAAACATTTTGCAATCGGTGACAACCCACGTTTTAGATGAAGTAGCCAAAGTAGTATATATAGTTGCGCGAAGGATCTGCTTTGAAACATGATGCATGAAAGAAATCTAAAAAAAGTACAAGAAACTCTCCAAAAATAACCCTTACTTTATTTCTTTGTTCCTGGCGTGGCGAATTTGTGGATGCAGTATGTTGGATCGGTTGCTTAAGCCCCTGCCTCACATTAGTTCGGCTGACGAGTGTGTGAGCTTCTAAATGACATTTTCGGCAGTAATAATATACGCCCACTATTCTCTCGATCATCGCACAATTTTCAGGGATCGGTTCGCAGGTCAATGAACCCCGTTCAATTTGGGTAGATTTTTAGGTGAACAATACGCTCTCGACTCTCGGGCGATTTTTAGTTTCGGCGACCTGCTGACGATCAACAAATACGGCCGAAGGTCGTCGACTGTGTGACAGGGGCACGATGGATTAAAAGATATGAATATTTATATCTTTATATTTAAAAGAATTGTAGCTATTTCCGCGCACCTTTAGAAAATGAAAGATGAAATCCCATTATATAACCAATTATAAACTAAGTATCTCTCTATCTGATAAAGTCCACAGAGGGCTCATTATTCTCAGTCTACCTTTCCTTTTAGACATAAGTTTCGGCGTTCTCGCCTACCAAGAAATCCTATCGTCGTTCTGCGGTAATTTCTGAGAAGTCACGTCTGTTACACCAGGAGACCAACCTGGGGGTTAACTTCCAGGGTTGTTTCTGGATAAAATTAGCCACCTGTCATAGACTGTGACCTAGAATTGGCTTCATCTACTAAGGAGAATTTAATCTTGTATCAAGGTCATCTTGGTTAACTTCAAATGACAGCCGTTTGAACACTTAATTATTGATATTGTCGGTACAAATGCAAATACGAACTACAAAATCGTTTGCGACACTACCGTTGATGTATCATGACATATGTTTAAAGTGATTTAAGTTGACATTTCATAAACCATAAAGAAAAGTTACCCACTTATTTAACATATGCATTGGGGCTCTGTAATGCGGCAGCTCAATATAATGCCAAAACATTTCTATCTAAGCAACGGCTGCCAACCGCAGGTAACCCCTGTGCAGTAATAAGCGTACTAAAAGCCGTGTGAGGCAAATCTCCAGTGACGACAGTGGAACCGGTGCCATCCAGTAGCCTCCTTCGCAGACTTCGGGGGGTGGTGGATAGGGGAGGCAGATTCGCCATTTTCAATAAGGGTCAGGTTATCGAAATGCTAAGGCGCTGAAACTATCTACCCCAACCACGCAAATCGCGAATCAGCGCAAGAAATAAGAATAAACGCCGGCGCGTGGTCTAGAAGCCTGCGACGGAGGCGCGAAGGAGGCTATGATTTCAGCACATCCATAGTATGATTCACATAGATTAATGGCGAAAAGGAATATGTCGTCGTTATCTGTGCATCGATGAAATGAATCATAACTCACCTTTTTAATTTGAACTGGCCTTGTCATGGATAGATGCATGTTTCTTTCTGATGTGCTTGATAGGTGTGATGCATTAAATCTGAACAACAAATACATTTCTGAACTGCTCGTAGTCGTACTAGAACAAGACTTTCTTCTGCCTCTCAATTTTAGAATAATGTCATATGTGAAAATAACAATAGCGCGCCAGTGGCCGAAGACATCTTTCCAAGTATCATGTACACGTAGGAAATCAAAGTCAAGTAAGATTTCGCTGCAATATCACTAGTCTAGTCCCTCCGGCACATATCGAATTTCATGAACAAGATTGAAAGCCATCTTTTCTTGAGGAAGAAACGAAACGTTGACTTAATCCAGTGTTACATGCAGATAACACACACGCAGAGGTTTTTCCATGCTATCATATGTATATGTATATGTATATGTATATGTATATATATATGTATATGTATATCAAAGGTTTCTTTCGTTTAGGTGACCTAAATTGATTCGAAGGAATAGTACTGATAGTATCAGTAGTGATAGTTGAAATATCATACCGGAATGCATGATATATCTCGAGCTCATTTTTTTTGCTCCTCTAGTTGGCCGTCGATGTAGTCATTGTGTTGTCATTCAATGTCGGGCATGGCTATTCGGCGCCGTCGCACAGAAAAGGTGCCACCTCAAGGATTTCCAAGAAGATTACTTGAATGTCTATGTAATGTGTCTTATCGCCTGTTGACCTAACAATAATGTGTCTTACCGCCTGTTGACCTTCAGGGGAGAAACCTTGAGTTGTCAATCATTGAACCCTACAGGTTCCTGCAGTGAAAAGTGATTTTTGATCAAGATTGACAGGCGGAACCACCTGTGCCACTGGGGAGATGTGTACCACACTCCTAATGTTCGTGACAAGTCGGGTAGCTTTGAGGAGACGGGAAACTCTACTTTGATTGTATCAGACCGAGAAAAACAGTGCAAATCCACGGTGTTACCGCCCTCACATTGGGCATACCTTTCTCTAAAAAGAATTTACATCTGATAAGTGTAACGGATGTGGTGTAGCCATGGCCCGGTTATAAGACGTGTGTAGCATATCTTATGTTACACATGAAAGATAGATATTGTTTTCCATTCGTAAAACGGAAGCCATGGAAAATCGTTAGAGTATGTTTATGTTTTGGGTTTGCGGCAGATGGTAACGCTGTGTACTAGCTGTACGATTGTTCTCATATCAAACAAAGTCTGTTATGTTTTCTTCAGTTGTTCCGTACTTGAAATGTCGTTGTTCATTACTTACGCTGTGGTAACATAAGACGTTATAATCAATGACAATTCGCCATGTTGTTCGAAATGATATCAATGATTCGCAACGATTTTACGATATCAAAAATGACATTCTCTTACATTTTCATAATTTTTACTAACAGTGTTTGGAGTCTGTGTGTAAAAAATGTATTCTGGAGTTGAGAAAGAAAATCTTTTGCCGTAAGTCCCTGTTGGCACATTGACTTATTTTCCAGTTCTGTTACAGAATTGTGTGACGCAGCTACGGGATTAGCCACTAGGGAAACAAATGTTGTACAAAGCCTTCCCTTCCGTAACAGATGTACATGCAGAAGCTACATCTTAATTATGATCTCTGTAAATCATGTTAGGCATACAGGTTAGTCAGCTCTCTTTATAAAGCGACCTCATTGTGTTCCGTGAGGGACCTTCTTAGAATCCTTGGACTGTTTTGGCAACCCTATACTCTTTTGTTCTAGTGTTACCTACATGCCCCGAGGGCTGCAGGGACAATCGCAGTTGGGAAAGATAAGCCATATTTTACCACGTAAAGCTATAATTAGAATACAATAGAAACGATCTCAGACTTGCCACAAAGCAAGGCCAGGGGTTAAGGTTTAAGCTGTTTTACAATGGAATTAGAGGACTGGCCTTGCTATAATCTATAATCTTCTGTAGGACGTGCATTTATAAGATCGCACCTGTCCGACTCAATCTGTCAGTATTGTGTGGTTGTTCCGGGTCACTTGCCATACACATCATCCAGGGCAACTGTGCGTTGGCGATTGGCGCATGTGTTCTATTATCCCGTTGTAGGACGATGGTTACAAACGAAGACAAGAGTTCGAAGATATCTGGACACCGTGAAATATTTTAAGTTTTGGGTATGCCTTGTTTAATTGAAGTTAATCAAGCATGCAATTAAAGTTTGATTAACATGACATGTGTCCATTGATCACTTCCTGTCATTCTACGTTGAATGTGACTGGCATATTCAAAATACATAACTACTAACTGCGGAATCACAACTAAACAGACAGGCCAAAACAATAGTATAGCCCCTTCCATGAACCGGACTGTCATGTCTGATGTACGACCAGTTCTCCCACCTCTGACCTGTACTTTCTTTATTTAGCACTCCGGCAATGAAGTCTGACCTTTGCGGTCATCTTCCCAACTCACTAGATGTCAATCAAATACAAGCAACTGCGGACACACACCAGCCGAAACAAACTCACACACCGGAAAAAAAATGTTTTTAGAAACAGCTACTCCGTCCAAACAAGGACCTCCTTGGTCCAACCTAGTACAAATGTACTGAGGACAGGCAGTCAATGAAATAAATGAACTTGGAACCGCTTTTTTCTCAACACCACGGGTTATTTCAGTGTGGTATGTCCACATATCCCATAACCTTATAAAGTGACCTATTCTGTATCCAGCCGACAAACCACAAATCAAAATGGAACGTTACACGTGCACCTTGAAATCGTTCCAAACCGATGTTGACATTGTGTCACATCTGTGAACTGTATACAGCGATGTGCCCTCAAAAGACTCAGGACAAACATTCAGAGAAAGTTAAATGGCTTTTCCAGACGGTTTCGTCTGAATTGAAAGCTGAAAAGGCGACTTGACAAAGTGGAATGTGTAATCCTCCAGCAAGGCAACGTTGTGTGGTTGATAGCAGCGCTACCTGGCGAATGATCAGCAATCAGCAACTTAATTCGAACTCGAGTCCTTGATGAACACAACATGCACGGATTCTGAGTTTGCTATTTGAGTGGTTACCAGCAAGTTATTTGCACGACTTGTCGGTAGGACACATGTGCATGTCTTCACTGGACATTGACTTGACATTTCTTCTCTTATCGTCCTCTAAGGTCTATGACTGTGTACTTTTACTTAGCTTGCTATTTCTTCTCCTGGAAACTTCTTTTACTTTAAAGGCAACCTAAGCAATATTAGGGCGCTGAAAGTCATATATTCAAAATCAATTTTTTTCTGATTTCTATCCATAGTAAGTTTAGAAAACACTATCCCATTGTATATTGACCATCATGGAGCAAAAATGTGATGTCGTTGTGCGGTGGGAACTCATTGAAAATCTGAGCACTTGGAGGCCAGCCATCATTTCAAATCTTCCGAACATGCACGATTCTGACCGATAAGTCCCGAACGCTTCCGAGGAAATAATCACGTGGTCATGGCTCAATGTGCTTGGGTATTGTGACGTCACGCGGCCGGAAGTTACCGAAGATTGTCGACAGAAAACGGTTACGGCTGAATTCTGGGCTGATTTTTTGGGGGACCCAATAAATGAAATACTCCTTTTGTGGCTTGCTTCTGTACTATTTTAAACGCCCAAAGTATGAAATAATGATGCAGATGTGCTAATATAGGGAAGTAAATGTAAATTTCAACCTCACCAAACAGAATTGCTTTCCCCAGAATATTCTAAGTTTTACCCCCTGAAATCGCTTAGGGCACCTTTAATATCGTCAAGGATGTTAACCTCCTTGCTTTAGATATCGTCCTGCAAGGGTTCTGCGCTTTTACAGAAAGCCTCACTGTACTGTGAAGGTCACAATCTTCCCCAACAACCAATGCTTGGAGAGTACCTTACCGTACAAGAGGTTTATCATCCACCTTACATGACGAAGACATGATGTCATATCAGATCAGATAACCACGGCCACAGGAAGACATTTAGAGGTAAAGGTAAAATGGTATGAAAGTGATTTTCACGGAAAAAATGCTTCGCCCGATAAGGGACTCGAACCCTTGACCCTCAGGTAACCGTTTCAGGTGGCAGGTGTAAAAGCCTGATGCTCTACCAGCTGAGCTAACCGGGCGATTGGGCTTTACGCAATCACGTCATACTATAGTGTGTGGTTAGACATTAACCACGATGACCTGCGTACTGACCTGCGCAGAAGCGTGTGTTTGAATACGCCATCTTTGTTTTCCACCAAGACGCACGTGAGAGATTTCCACTGCTGAAAAATGTTCCTGTATTACTATTTGGGGGACAGTGGGGAGAGAGTGTACACACTGAAGGTAAGGAGAGATTATATTTGTCCTCCGAGGCATCACTTTGACCCGAAATCGTGGATGATTGGAAAAATAACTTGCAAGTTATTGTATGGCATTATTGTGGGGAGGGGGGTAGTCACATGTGAAAAACGTTTAGATATCAGTTATACGGTTTCAGAGCTGGACATGTGCATGGCACTTCCTCGCCACACTTGCTCGCTAAGCACCATACTTCTGTAGATAAATGATAAGTCCATTTGGAAAAATTGCCTGAATATCACTATTAGTAAATGATTTCAAATTCATTATCTGGCACATGCCCATGCTTATGTCTTTTGTTGATTTCTTACAGAAAGTAGATCCACATGGCAAGCCTACATTATCTGCACATCCAGGTGAGAAGATTGCTGGTCATTCTTCGCCTTAAAAACGACCTTGTTTATGACAAGGAAACAAACAATGCTCAGGGCCGTAATTCGGATTTTTGTCGCAAAATCACACGAGAGTGATGCTGGATCTCGCGAGATCTCGCGTAATGGGGAAAGATCGCATGAGAATCACGCAAGATCTCGCAAGGTCACATCAGAACTTTATATCTGATGTACTAACAGCCTTTGCCGTAGGGGATATCCCTGTCCACACTCTTTTTTGGATGTGTCTGAGCTAATCACAAAACGGTACCGCCGTGCAGTTTTTGCCATCATCTTATTCTTAATGACAAATATACCAACAATTTGATATAAATTCTTACTGGGTACTGCTTGGTGAACTTAATCTATATTATCGCAAATTTAGGACATGTCATGCATACAAAAAACAGCGACCGTTCCTCAAATTGACTCTTTCCTGTCAATCCTCAACCAAACTTCCCCTGACAAGAAATGCTGCCTTGCTCTGACGTTTTTGCATGAAAAATAATTATTAAGAGTGCATGTCGGAAAAGAAAGGGCGTCTTATTGGAGCTAAAGTTTGGCGGAGTTTGAATGGGCCTATTGCGACGCCATTTTCTCTTCTTTTGCAAAATCGCACATTACTGTAACATGGCCGAAATGTCTTTGCCGTAGGGGGTGTCTCTGTGTTTATCCAATGTACACACAGAGTAGTACAGCAGAGAATAAGTGACAAATTCTGTGTGTATCTGTTTGGCTGGTCTCACCTAGTAGATTCTCCAAGCAGAGGTTCAGCTCCAGCTGGTTTGGCATCTTATAACTATAAGTCGCTTTTGTCAGGCTTCTATTCTGTCTCGTTTTCTTGATGTCTGCCAGAACCAGCTGGAGCCAAACCTTTGCTTGAAGAGTAGGTATAACAGTTCTTCGGCGTAACACACAGGCTTCGTAGGCACACAATGCAGCAGCTGGTTACATTATACTGAAATTAAAGCTAGTTCGCGGTTGCTACTACGCATGTGCAGTGTGAAAGGTGAAGGCCGAGACGTAAACAAAACCCGTTGGGGCGTTGTTATGCAAATCTAGACAATGTCGAGACGAGCACTGTTTCCAAGCCGGGGGCCTTCACCTTTGGCACTGCACATGCGTGGTAGCAACCACGAACTAGCTTATACTGAATGTCCTATCACACCTAGCTTTTGCACATATAAGTGGAGTCAGGATACCTCTACTATACTAGGACTAGGTGGTAACGAGTGCCACTCTACGATACCTCGATACATTTAGGAAAAAATCGAACACCTCAGTCCTGAGTTTATAAACTCTGGCACTTGAAGGCATGTCTATTTTTTGTTCTTTTCTGAGCTGCTATTAAATGCTTAGTAGTTGGCACGTCCACCAGTTTGCTATATTGAATTGTTGAATCACAACTAATGTAGGAAATGTCTATCCTTTCTCCCTTGCTACAGCCCGGTTCTCTCCAGACGACAAGTACTCCAGACACAGGATCACCATCAAGAAGAGGTTTGGTCTGCTCCTCACACAACAGGCCAAGCCGATCATGTGATCTACACCAGCCAATCAACTCTCCTCACACAACAGGCTACATCAGTCATGTGATTTGTATCAGCCGATGAACTCCCACTGATCACCTTGCTGGTGTCCAGTCCATGTGATCCATGTTCCTTTTTTTATATATCAGACAACAGAGGAAGGATTGAACATGACGTCAGCTTCTTCAACCATCACCAACATTGAACTGTTGAGTTCCCATAGTGGACACGCCTACTACAATTCAGTATTAGACTAGAGTAGGATATTGTGACATTAGACTTCTTCTAAGTAAAGACTCTTCACAACATGATTTTTTTGCTCTCGGTTATCCCAGTGATCTCTTCACTTGTGAAGTAAGCAGAACAAACAACATGTCATTACGTAATGTAATTTTGGTAGTGTAGGTATTTTTTATTAAATTCCCTCACAAGTTGTTTTATGATAGATGTTGTAACTGTTGATTACAGCAATGAGTAGTGGTGTGGATCGGTCCGGCCGGACCGGTTCCGGACTTGTAAAACGTTTAGGTTCAAGTCCAAAAAAACCTAAACGTCTGGAAACAAGTCCGGACTTGAAAAAAAATTCTCTCACTCATACACTCCTTTTTGTTTTAAACCTTCCTTAAATCGTGAAATTTGCACTAGAAAAATATTAAAACATTGCTGTTTTTGTGTTTATAACTGAACTTTTGTGTTAATTACTGACTGTATATAATTCCGTGTATATAGTTTTCAAATTACGTGTAAAATATCTGCCAATATGCAATTTTACATGTAACACATAAAAATATTCCAAAATTATTGTTCAGGTCCGGACTTTCAAGTCCGGACCTGAACCTAAACCTCTGGACTCGAGTCCGAACCTAAACCTAAACTCTGGTTTAGATCCACACCACTAGCAATGAGCTTATTTCAAAGCACTGTGGTTATGGATATGTAGATCCATACATGTTGATATATTATGTAAAGTAGGCATACATAACTCTTGATTAACTGATACTAGATGTGGACAATGTTGTCTAGTGGTAGAAAATATTTTTTTTGCGTATAAACATGGATTTTGTGCGCACAATAAGTCATACATGTATTGGGTAGTTGTAACTTGTATAGCATAGATTGGGAACCAACCACTCAATATGCCCCCTAAGGAAAAATATATCAAATTTTTGTTTTAAAGAAGACAATGTCTTTTAATTTTATCACTGTGTACATGATTCTTGAAATTCAGAACAGTCCAGTCATATAAACTATGCCTATCATTTTTAAGAAAACCAGCATCATACAGCTCTAGCTATGTCTTCTGTCTCTGAATGAATTTTGTGTTAACTTGGCTACTTTTGTTAATTCCTGTATCTTGATGAAATGAAATACCAGGTGGACAAGATGCATTTTGAGTTTTTGACTTTACTTGAGTATTTGTTACAGGAAGTGTGTGAATGTATTGTAATTCTGATAGTTGAGTTATAGAACCATGTGCCCAAATTGGAATGAAGGGGCAAACAAGATGGGATTGGATTGCAAAGTTCTTTGTACAAAACCAAGTGTGTTATTCAATACCAACATTTTAGTGACTGTCACCTTCCCCAAGGCAATTCTGACTGGTTCTGTGATGCACTACAAGTAGGTGTTGCTTCTAACAGAAGCAGTCCTGGACATGAAGTATTTACACACATACAATGTACATATGTAGTGCCTGCAGTGTTTACAATACAGTCCCAATTGCCAAATGTGAGGGAGAGCAGTAAGACGACAAAGGCCAATTAACGTTAAACTAATACTCCGATAGCTTTATCTGACATATAAAAAAGAAATGAAACTTTTAAACATTTCTTTTGTACTATTTTGCTGATTGGACTTTCTTTCAAATCACTAGTGTTTCCTACCAACCATACAGAAAATGCAGTGATAATGTGCGCCAAAGAATAAAGAATCATGGTGATTTTTCAGTACTGCAATTAAATTTTTCACCGTTGGTAGGCGCTTCTACCGCGTCACCACTGATACTTTATTTACTGCAATGATATCAGCGATCACTAGTCGGCGCTGCCAAGTGATAGCGGGACCTTGGACTGCTGCATTATGGGAACAGGGCCTGACGTCAGAGTTTGGAATTTCATGGCGGACATCAAGGGGACGGAAGCGAAGTCTGGGCAAAAACTGGGCGATATTTCCCTACTAGGATGGTCGATGTCCTATTAGAACACTACATAGAGAGGACATATTATACGTGAGGCCGACTGGTGTGGTTTAGTGACCAAGAGGAGGTATTTTCCCTTGTATAGAGCCACGATCCGATGGCAGTGTTTTGACTATGTTTTGGAGATGAGATGAGAGGTGCGGCAGGCAGGACCTAGCGGGCCGCTATGGACCAGTCCCCGGCCACCGTGCAGGCCCTCCTGCGGGCCTGTGAGCAGGGAGACCTGGCCGCCGTGCAGGCCCTGCTGGACCAGGGGGTGCCGGTGGACGTCGAGGATGACGAGGTCGTGACGCCGCTGCAGACCGCCGCGGCCTACGGGCAGGACTCCGTGGTGCGCCTGCTGCTGATGCGGGGAGCCGCGCTGGAGAAACCCAACCACCACGGGTGGACACCTCTCCTACAGGTAAACAACGAGCACGATAAATAAACAACACTACAAATCTCACTGTTTGTTTGGCGTGAAGAAAAGACTGACTTCAGATGAGCTAAGCACAGTCTTATTCTTATTTTTCAGTTTATAAAATTACGACGAAGAAAGTGAGAGCACAAATCGGGGAAAGGTGTCAATTTCAAATATGCATATCAAAGAACGTGCTAACAGCCTTAATGCTGCTTACAACAGATTTCATGTTTGCAGATTTAGTACAGATAACAAGGACATGTCAGATCTACTAGTAAGTAATCATGTTTTATTGTGTAGTGAAGACAGGTCCTGTTTGGAAGATGTTGATGTGTAATTTTGTAAGTTGTTATAACTAAGGAATCTTATGCAAAGCCACACCTTGCCACTGCTTGTAAACAATAACAGGAAGTGAGATTTCTGAATCAGGTGTGCAGGACAGGATGAGCATACCTGTCGTGGAGCGACACACAGGTACAACGTATCCGTCCCACCTGACATTACACTGTCTCTATTGTTCTTTGTGGCGAGCACTTGGCGAATGGTGATACCAGAGATTAAGACATGTCTGCTGACATTAGACTAAATGTCATGCAATGCAGACAGGAAGTAACAGAGTATGCCGTATTATGGTGTTGAAACGTACTCTGAAAAACTCTTTTTTGACACTGCCATATTGATACAAGTGTCTCGGAGTCTGCATGCCATCGGCGAAAAGGCGAGAAAAGAAAGACCAGTTACTAAAAGGACAATGTAATTATACAGGCAATTGCACTGTTCGCCTTTGGGGCAGTGACCGTGGGACGAAAATGAGCGGGCTATGACGACAGTGCCGCCGGGCATGCCGATGGTGGCGTAGATTGTACGTAACAGTCTGGACGACTATCGTCATATTGTTTTAAAGTGCAGTGGCTTGTACTGAACAACAAAAAAAACATTTAAAGTGCCACAGAACATGCCGTTTTGAATATAAGTAATAGATGTCGACAACTTGATAAGATAACCAATAGATATTTCTGTAAATAACCTAGTTTTAGACCAAGAAAGAACTGTTAAAACTTGAACTGTGTTAGATATACAGTCAAACCTGTCTATAGCGGTCACTCAAGGGACTGGCCAAAACTGGCCGCTAAGGACAGGTGGCCGCTATGGAGAAAATGTCGATTAATTGACCACGAGTGACACATGTTTTCAGTACCCACTGAGATACATTTATTCACCGTACAGTACACATGTAAACATTACATAGGTAAGGCACATTTTAGAAATTCGATTGTTGTTCTTTTACTTCTATTATGGGCTTGAAAAAAGAATATTGTATCTGCCAACTCCAAAATCCATGGCTTGTTCGAGCTTCATGTCTGAACAGACCAGCATCGCCAAACTCTACTCTTGATCCTTCGCGACTGCTTCGCTGCCAGCACACGCGTCACCAACGAGTTTTAATCATATGAAACAAAGTCCTTCGCAGCAAAATGCCACCTGGTTAGTTAAGAACAAAATATATGTTGCTCAGTTGCCACTTACTGTTCGTTTTCGACCGTTTTCAAACATAAAATCGTGGCGACAATTTTCCTTATCTGTTGTTGTTTGCTTGTCATGATCGGCTTCTACCATTATGCTAATAGGGTAATGAGAGGAAGGTCGCCCTTTTTTCTTTTCAGAAAATTGCAACAGCCCAAATTTTACATCATAGTAATGTTATCCATATTTAGTTTGAAGCTTTTGGTTAAGTAATTATCCTCAGTGATAGTTTGCAGCAAAATAAATTTAACACACTATACCTCCGCAACAGTGGTGTCTTCCGATGACCTTTATGCTGCTCCGCCATTTTGAAAATCGTGTTTGGGCACATTTTCGGATGAATTCCCGGGGAAAACGGAAATATTGGGCCGACGTTGAAACAATTCGCGAACTTGGCGCATCAGATACATGTGCGGGTTGTATTTTCCAAAAACTACCGTAACCTTTGCCCAGTCCAAATGCACAGAAATAGTCAAATATGCTACGATGTACAAACGCAAGCCATGTGAAGAAATACTTCAGTTCGCGTCAAACCATGGATAATCTAACAAAGATAAAACATTCTTGTTTTCTTTATTATTATCCTGTCAAGTTGAGTTCACATAAACTTGATAACTGCACAAAAAAAATGAAGATTTTGAACCCGGCGTGCGGTGGCGATGCGGCTTCCACCGCCGCACATTGACCGTTATCGGCAGTGTTACTGTACTCGCGGGACCGAAAATCGCCTGGCCGCGACCGCGTTGGACAGGTGGCCGCTATAGCCTAATTCTTAATGCTTATGTCAATGGGAAAAATCCAAGGGACCGACAAAAAGTGACCACTATGGGCAGGTGGCCGCTATGCAAAGGTGACCGCTAATACAGGTTTGACTGTATGTGCTATCATATAACAAGCCATTTTTGAAAGAAATGTGTTGGATTGCTTTTGATTTGGCAAGTCAACAATAGTGAATGCTGTTGACAAAAGAATCCCATTGAGTTGTGGCAATGATATCTGGTCACGCAGAGACGTGGATGGGTACTGACAGTGATATACATTCATAGATGACTTAACTGGCGTGGGAGGTTTGTGTGCCAGATTACCATCCCATAAAAGATTCATAATTTGAGAAAGCACAGGATATGACTGTATAACGTGATGTATCACTGTGGAAGTCCAAGTACTCTCTTGTAATTGTTAATGTTTAATACATATGACTGATATGTCAAAATCTACTTGGAGTTCCAAAGACATGTCCAATAAGTCTAAGACTATGTAAACATAGTGCCATGACAACTTCTGCTTCAGCTGTAATGCACATGGCCTTGATAAATGTAGTCAAAAAACAATGGTTGTCCACCAACAATGGCCTGGGACATTATAGTCCTTGCAATAACATTGTTTGCATTTACTCAGTTACAGACTCTAGACTAGTGCTACATGTACCACTACTTGGCGGCAGTTCCAGTCATTCTGTATTATCACATGTATCAGCGCTTTTCCCCAAGTTGTTTTCAAAGACTGCAAGTTGATCATACTTGCGCCATATTTGTGGAATAAACAACTTCCAGCTTGCAGTGCATTATTTTTGACCCATATTAGGAGAGGGCATGTTACTAGAGCTTTTCATTGAATCATTGGCATTGTGTTTTGTATGTCTTTTATGACATAAGATATCAGAAACATGCATGTCCCATTGTATCAAACACTTTTGTCAAGTCAAGTTCTTAAGCTTTAATTGTATGAGGACCTACAATCTTTCCTAACAGTGTCTCTTTGGAAGAAATGTTAGGCATTTGAAAAATCATCTGATTTAACATCTTGATTTCAATTAGAAGGCCAGCATTTCGAAGTTGTGATTTTATTTCGAACTTCAAACAAGTAACATGAATAAATGTGCTACCAATCACAAATCCATTTGTTGATATTTGAAGTTTGACTCCTGGTGAAAGCTCATTAATTGTGACATTTTGCAAACTACGACCCTGTCGTCAGGGGAAAACATTAGGTGATTAGCATAGGCGTCAGGCGGCAACCTTTTCACCTTTACAATACAGCATAGTTTGCACATTGTGACACACAGTCTGGAACCAAATGTGCTTTACATAAATGTAAAATGGGGCCGGTCATGAAAGGTAAGATGGGGCTGACCAAAAACGTCCAATGTTATGTAAAGAAAGCTTTACAGATTGCACTAAGAAGAAGGCAATTTCAGAAACTTAAACATAAAGTTATGACAGATTTTGCATCTCCATATAAAATTTCTGTACCTTTTGTAATCTTTCAACAATCATGAAACAGGGTTCTCCCCAGACTGTGGAATAACAGTGCTGAACAGCTATACTGCTAGCTCAGCGCCACTGCACTGCTTTCCAAATTTAGGTTGTTTCTTCCTTAATCTAAAGGTGATGTCTTGATTATTTTGATATAAGTAAAATTCATGGAAATTTGTATACCTGGGTGCTATAGACCCTCCTATAGCACTGCTTACAGATCCTTTACACTTTATTTCTGGGAAGAACCCTGGGAAGTTAACTGTGTATGGGTACACTGGTGTTTGTCTGTTTACCATACACTGTTCCTATATGTATAGTTCACATGGTGACCTTTGAGTGTGACCTTTTGATTAATATTGCTGTGGACAGTAGAAAGGTCATTGCAGGTCAATAAAAGGTCAATGGTAACATTTCAAAGTCCACTATGGATGGACAGTTATGTAAGTAATGTTGTGTTGTACAGAATAATCAATGAAGAATTTTGAATACTTCTTAAGTCAATAAATATATCACCCCTTACCCCCCCATTCAAAATCAATCAAAACTGAATATAATACAGAGATTCTAATGATGCTGAAGAAGAGCGATGGATGTCACAAAATGTCCAGTCTGAAGATTTATTTGTCTTTGAATATTGTTTCCCTGGATGTCCTTTATAGACGTATCAAATGTTACTAAGTTGAGAATAACTTCCTATAGTATAGAATAAGTTCACCAATCACAGCTCAGACCATATTTGCTTTTATCAGAACTGACTACTGTAATGTATGTGTTCTCCAGGGTTCCAGGAACGGCCATTTGAGTGCAGTAGAGCTACTGCTACAGAACAAGGCAAACCTCAACCATTGCAGCAAGCTGGGGGCCACGGCGCTCACGCTCGCTGCTCGCGGTGGTCACGCCAACGTCATCCACATGCTGCTGGAGGCGGGGGCAGACATCAGCGAGGCAGAGACCCAATGGGGGATCACGCCGCTCATGGTCGGCGCCATGTACGGCCACGACAGCGTGGTCAGATTACTCTCGCCCATCGATCCCGGCGGGTTACAACCACCGCACACGCCCGACATGACGGCGTGGAACGCGTTGATGCTCGCCACGTGGAACGGGCACCTGAGCACGATGCAGCTACTTGTGGAAAATGGGTACGACCCAAACAGGACCAATATACTGGACCAGACTCCCTTAGAACTTGCCATATTGAGAGGGAACAAGGCTAAGGATATCAGGGGATACCTGGAGAAAAGGACCAGACGGAAGCCAAGACTTGGTAAGCACACCCCCTCAGATTTGCTACCGGGGTATACTGTAAAAGGAGAAATGTTTGCAATGGTTTTATGTTCGTTGTTTTCACATTGACCTCTTCACCGCAAACTTACTTCAAACTACTGCTAACATCTAGCAGTAATACCCTACATATCAGTGTATGTCAGCAAACTTAATATAAAAGTAAAACCACCATGAACACTTCATTTTCTTCCTACGGGGAAATTAAATCCCCACAAACATTTCCCCATTTAAACTTACAGTTACCACAAATGCACGTAATTAAAGATTGACACGTAGGTACAGCCAGATTAACATCTTACTCCTTGGTACACACTAGTAATTAGCATCAATTGTTTTTCCTTATCTGCTGTTTGTCATACTACTACTGTTTGTCATTCAATCAGTCAATCTGCCCCCTCCCCACCTCAGCAATTTGTCCAACACAATGTGCCCAGTGTACTGTACAGTACTGTATCCCTATGTGTATCCTCCCTTCTATGAAAACAAATGTTTTTCATTTGTCTAGATTTAGCTTGAAGAAAAGACCAGTGATTAGATGTACATCACAGTACATTGTAATCTGATAGGATTTGTTCTGAAAGTATCATCCTGTCCAAACCCAGTAATCAGAGGATTCTGTCTGCTTGTTTATTACCTGGAAATCCTGTCCACTAAATGTCCTCCTAAATGATGTCTGCTGACAGGCATTTGTTCCAAGGTGGTCATTTCAGGTTACTTAAGTTGATCCCTTCCCTTTGTTAAGTAAACACCGATTGATCCAAGAAGTTTTTCTTGTCAAAGATGGACACTTCTGTAGTACAGTACCCCTGATTGCCTCGGAATGTTTCCTAGAATATAAGCTGATGAAACACAGAGAATAGAACAGAAATGGCTTAGTTTTCACGTGGAACAAACATTGAAACATGCTACGGAAAATGATATACCAGTGCAGTGTACAACTTTTCGTCAATTTTGTCAGATGTAGTATCATGTACTGTCTTTCAATGTTTCTCAGAGGTTTTCACGTTTTCAAGTTGACTATAAAATACTTAAGTTATTAGATTATTATGTAGGGTTGTTTACTCAGACCCTGGAGGTACTGGAATCCCTGACAGGTCCTGGTGCTGTGCCCTTAGGAGAGGCGCTTTACACCTATTTTCCTCACGACTCAAACGATCTTTCAATAGTACATTTGATTGTTGTCCTACATCCCTCAGAAGTGGTCCAATCACTAATCTTGCAGTGTTGTTTCTGTTGCTAGGTAACGCAAGATGGGGGAAGCATTTTTAGACAAATAATCTGTTGCCATACCAACACAGATCGCTCTGCGCAAAGGTCACAAACCTTTATTTGTATGTGGAGTTGTCAAATCAGTAAACAAACAAAAGGAATGCTTCCTAATGTTGTTTGCAGATTGGGAGAGATTTGTTAGTAAATCTGTAAAACATGTCCCTTGTTTGTCACTTTTTGACAAATGGTTTTAACAGAACAGTTTCATCCATTTCATTGTAAATATCGCCGACTATACTTTATGCAACCAAACAACATAAAATTATACTAAAATAGATTTAATGATAGGCGTTTGATTGATTAGCATAATTTTTACTAGAAAGTAGAAGGATGAAATCTCTTTCAAGGTCACTGAAAATTATATAGAATTTTGTCATTTCCGAATTCTTTTCTAGGAGTGATGTGGTATTTCTGTCTGGTAAGACTTGTGGGATTTTATGCACCCACAATCCTATTGTCTGTTGTAACAAAGCATACTGCATGACCACACATGTTCTGACATATTGACCCACTTTAGAACAATAGACATTCATGTGTTTCTCACACATTGATATTCAGACAAGGATCTTGTGGTTTATTATCTTAAAATATTGTTGCTATCTTTGGAATTGTTTCTACCAAACAAAACTATATTTATGATCTCAACACGGTGTAATCGCTGTTTGATATGAAATATAAAAAAAATGTTTATCAGGCGTGTGGAAATCTCAACAATAATAAATTTATTTGAATTTGTGATTGCCAAAAATGGCAAAATAAGAGATTGAGATGTTAGCATGCCTCATAGTGAGTCACATGAAAGTGTTCTTCAAGCTATGTATGACATAGATTCAGCATTCAATTTAGTATCCTTTCCGGCTTGACTGTATATTGAGTTGATTCCCCATTGTTTGGTGTATTGGTTCTTGTACATTTCCCCTTAGGGATCCTTTGTTCCTTTGTATACCAAGAGGTTGCAGTACTCGTGGTATCAAGTAAGTGTTATAAACAAGTCCATTTGTTGTGGCAACAACGTCAAGTGATTGTCCACCGCTGTTTTGTGAAAGTCTCATGGACTGTTCCGGTATGAAATAAGTGACGTCGTTCTGTTACCTTTCGCGGGAAAAACTAGGCCTCCATGCTCCCTTGGATGAGATTGAATAGGTGCACTTGCTGTATATGTACCTAGTGAAGTGAAGCATGTTTCTGAAACACCAAGACACCATACAAGTGGTAGCAAATCGAATACGTTTGTTAGAGCCTTTGAAACATTTTTTTTAGAGGGAGAATATTGCTGTGCTTTTGACTCATTACATACATGGGTATAGGAAAACCATGGCAACCTCTCTTTACTGTTACATGCCAACTTGCATTACCATGGATACAGTGCTTGAACTTGAAGCTGTAACCCTGCATCAGAAAGTCTAATCCTTGGCATTCGTACTTAAAACATTTTCCCACCTTCCTTAGCCTACCACCAACAGAAAGCCCCGAGGTTGTCTGTGAGAAATCCTGTCAGCACTTAAGCTAGGTGTTCGGCATTTTGTTTGTGTAGGTTCAGGTGTTTCTCCACAGGCAATAGATCCCCGCACTCCCCTAGGTGTGTTATGACAAGATCGTGTTGGCCTTTACTAATTGCAGTGGTCTCTGTCCCGGTTTTCAAGGCGAAAACATCCTTTGTTAACGTAAACCATCCAGGACAAAAGTGTTTGTTTTTCCAAGCAGCTGTTTTGGGAGCATCGATCCTGGATTGGTGTACACAAGGTTGAGAACTATTGGAGTTAGCTTCCCTTTCCCTGGGGTTTTTGTTTGTCTTGCTAAAGAGAAACTTCATGCTTTGAGTCTATGCAACCCTGTCTTAATGGAAATGGTACTTACAGACTTCATGCTTAGTTGTACATTATCTTAAAGTTGTAAGCTTAGCAAGTACCGCACAGGATCACTTTCACATTACAAGAAAAAAGCAAGATGGTAGTTTTGTTTTACAGGTGTGTGTTGTTATGAAAACATATCACTTTTTCTCACCCTTTTTTATGTTAGAAAATTGCTTTTTCACCTGTCCTTGTAATTTTCATAATAAATGTTGTTCAGACCACACCAATTTAATTTGTTGTTTCTCAGATTTTTTCAGGAAAGAATTGGAGCGACGGGAAAAAAAAAAATTGCAAATAGTCTGGGGTGAAGATAAGGGTTTACATAACATGATAAAGAATAAGGGGATTATTCAAGTTTCAGCTTTGTATGGCTCATTTTATGCAAATGCACCCCTTTCTTTGATCTAGTACTATAATTTCAGTAACAAAATCACCTTTTGCCATGTAATATATGAATTGATATTGAGAAATAGTTTTAATAAATGAAAACTAATAACTTATGATCAATGTGACCACACTTTTTAGGTATGTGCAGGCTTATATAATCTATTTTGGTGGCTATTGAGTTTTACAACTGAACAGATAGTGAAATTGAGAGTTAAAATTTGTGAATGGGAACAGTGACCCAATTTTTTTTTTTTCAAAATGGAAAAAACAGGACAGGCTATTCCGAGAAGCAACAAATTCAATTGGCGTGGCTTCAGCAACTGTTGAGATGTTAAAATTTTAGTTTAAAACCAGAGTTTGGAAGATAACCAACAAAAATGTTCTTCCCACTTGTTTTGTTATACTTATAGGATCCGAGCAACTGTTGTATATTTGTGTACAAGATCATATTGAAGTAAATTTTTTTGTCATTAATGTTATCAATTTACCAACATCACAGTATTACAATATACTCTTTATGTGACAAACATCCAGTCTTTAACCATTTTCCCTTTTTTATTCCCCTTGTACAGTTACAGATGAAGAGACCAAACCAGACATCATAGAATCTGCCAAAACAGGTCAGACCAACATCTACTTTCTCCCTAGTAGGACGTGTTAGATTGTAAAATATAGAGCTGGGGGGAATTTTCACAAAATATGACAAGCCAACGGAACCTATCCGTAAAAGATTGGAAAAGTTATATACCAACACCTATTGGCAAAATACTTCTCTACAGTAAAAACATACTGGACTTAGAAATCTTGTTTTCACTGTACAGAACAGTTTTGCAGAGTAGGATAGAAATCTCACATATCATAAGAGTTACATGTTACATCGACTAACATAATTCCGCCAAGTCACATATATCTGCCACCATAAAAAAATGCATCTAAAGAGACCTCCCAATGTAATGTCTCCCAGTATAATGCGCTTCTGCATATCTAAACTACATGTACAGTAGAAGCCACTTAATTGCACCTCGGATAAACGCACCTTCCATTTAATTGCACCAAATCCCAAAATCCCAAACCGGCTCCCATTCACTGCATTGTTAGTGACTCCGCATAACTGCACCGTGCATTGTCACCAATGCCGGTTAACTGCACCAATTTTTTTCAAAAATCCTCGACAAGTTAACTAAAAGGGTGCGCTGAAAATCGGCAAACGCGGTACAAATGAGCCGATACCTGCCGGTGTAAAGGCGCAATACCGCCAATATGTTTAAATCTGTTTTGAGTAGCAAAAGAAGGCGGTCTCAATTGACAGTCACGTTGATAGGAATCGTATGGGAGGTCCCGGGCGGGTCCAGGGCGTGTCGGCACCATCAAGAGAGGCACGCCTACCAAAGGCGGCATTGCGCTTTGGCAGACAGCATGCTGTACTCAATAAAGATTGGTCTCTACCTGTACTACTGTCTTATTACTGTGAATTCATTCAAGTTCGCGTGGATTTGAGTTCGCGTTAAGGATGGCATGGGGTGTTGTTGGTGGTTTGCGGCAGCGCTACATACTGCTGCTGATAATAAAAGACCGGCGTCTTTACGTACATCTAGTCGGAAACAATAGAGGCTCGGCAAGGGCTACAGACGTGTAGGCGGACATAACAGTCGCTTTTGGCGGTGCGGTGCTAACGTGATCATTTGGCTGAATCCGCGTCCTAGAAACTTCCTGCATTCACCGGAACGAGGTATACGCGGGTTCGGCTCTGCTATAAGGATAATGATCTTATTCTAGACATAACGTTACATTGGAGTTGTTTTCTTTGCTGTGCGAATCAAGCATATTTTCTCTTTCTACACGTGTACAGTACCTAGCTACTGATTTAAACATCTGTGAGGAATAAAAAAAATGTTAAGTTTAATCTGTACAGTATCATGGTAAACTTTACAAGATTTTTGTACATGTCCTGGAATACATAAATTTCGTCTATTTTCTTTGTGCTAGTGTTTCTGACTAATAATACAGCCCCCTCTAAAATACACTGTTTTTCAAAGTGGTGAATACATGTAACCCATTATATAAATGTTATGGAGGTTGCTTGGGAAGTGTTGGGATAAGAGATGGATACAAAGAAAAGCCCACAACAGCAGCACGACTGGACTAGTTCATTCACCTCACACAATAGGTACATGCATGTGGATTAGAGTAATGCTATCATACAACTGTAATCCTACCTTAATCTTTGCTTTCCACTTGTGGGGTTTTGTTCAGTTTGTTGCTGTACTGTAGTGTACACAGGGCCAAGCTCTGGGATATGTCGGCCTTTCTTAGAAGTACACGGGCTGGGCCAGAGGAATACTTGCACTGGTTCCAGTCATCATATTCATAAATGAATGAAATAGATACGGTACCAGTCATCATCTTAAAATGTAGTTGTGTGCAGCTCTTATGGCCTTGTAATGTCGCATTCTAAATCATGTTTCTGTTAAAATCATATCAAATTTTTTAACTTGAGGTATCAAAAGTTAGTCCATCATTGTCGTATGTCTTCTTTTCCTTCTGCGATCATGTATGGGGAATGGGGGGGGGGATGCATCAGGTAAAGCTACCAGACATTGTCATGTGTGTCAGATTGTACTACATTGTACCTGTATATGATTTTACTTTTTACTGTATACCTGAAAATAGACAAATAATCTGTCTGTGATATGCCACAGGGTGCTTTTACTGGCTATATAGATACAGACACAGATTCCGTAGACTTCTCTACCACTAAGATGTACATAATGTCTCATCAGCCCCCTGCTCGGTCTCAATGGTCGCCATTCAGGACAATTAGTGCCCAACATTGTCCCGGAACATCCCCCACCATTGTGCGTAGATTCTACGCCTTGGGGGCACCCAGGACAGCCAACCCACACATCAATAACATGGCGTGCGTAAACGGTAGGCTTGCGTGATGTCATCGGTAGTGGGAGAAGGCGGCCAGATCACGCCAATTATGCATAAAAGGCCGTGCTTAGAGGGGGAGAAGAATAGGCTCATTCTTTGATGTCAGTGCACTTATACAATGGTGTGTCTGGAAGACGTTTGTGTCATGTCTGATTATGACAAGCAAAGGTTGTCGTTCTGCTAGTAACAAACTAACTGCACTAAGAGACTTGTGACCTTCCAACCACTTATCAAAGTTACTTGCTTTCCAATCAATAGTCAATGTATATCAGAGTGATTCAGACAAAGTTGTCGGTAATTACGGTTGCAAAGTTGCTGACACAGAACAGGTTTTACCAATTGTACATAATGACTG
Source organism: Branchiostoma lanceolatum (assembly GCA_035149815.1). Taxonomy (NCBI): domain Eukaryota; kingdom Metazoa; phylum Chordata; class Leptocardii; order Amphioxiformes; family Branchiostomatidae; genus Branchiostoma; species Branchiostoma lanceolatum. Next base: position 8,922,040 of record CM068872.1, on the reverse strand, counting down.
TAGGCTTGTAGCTTATGTTTTTTTCCTTAAAACAATACATTCTTTTGCACAGTTTCTTCATTAGTTCAATGGTATACCAATTCCAATATAGGCAACTTGTAGTACATCGTAACACAATAGATATCGAAATATATTAATACAAGTATGATGAAATACCTATAGTTATAGTTGCTATGGGGCTCAAGCCACTGACCAAACCTCATGTATTTCTGCCACCCTTGAATCTGTGAAATTACACATATAGAGACTCTGGGATTGAATGAAATCAATAATGTAATGTAATATGTACAGTAATGTTTTTGAACCATATCTGTCTAGTCACTCAGTCACATGCAATTGAATACTGTGAAAGGGGAAATGCTGGCAGGGATTTAATTTCTCAGTAGAGATCAGAGAAAATGGAGTGTTTGTGGCAGTTTTAAGTCCATGGTTAAAACTGCAGGGTTTACTGTAGAAGAGGAAATGGTTGCGAAGAGGTCATTATGAAAAACATCAATATAAAACCACTGCAAACATTTCTGCTTTTACAGTATAAGCTTGACTTAATACATGGCATTAGCCACCTATGTCCCAGTTGGAACACAGAAAATTTGAGATGTTTTTTGAGTCCAGTTTGTAAATAATGACCATGCACCTGATTATCATGCAGGGACAAAAATGAACTTTTCCCTCAGCAATGTTGTCAGTGAGGTAATCACGATCATGTCCCCTGTAAAATATAAAAATCCTGGCAACCCTTGACAATTTGCTTAGTCGACTTTAGATTGTTTGACTCTTTTTGACAGATACAACCTAAGATTTTGACAGAAACCTATGACTAAGTTTTGAAGTTATGATTTAAATGAATGAACAATGAATAAATGAAGACCTAAATTGCACATTTTTGCCCAACTGAGCTTACAACAGGTCACAATAAAAGCATGTTTACAAACATACAGTGTTTAGACATGATGGTACAAGTATCATAGTCCAGCATATAGGTTCAGCTTCTTCTCGCTTATTGGCAATGGTGGAAGTTTAGGATTAAATAGGTTTAGCTATAGTCGGTTGTATCGATATAAGGAATATGAATTTTAGATCCCAGCTCCTCTCGCCTTAATTGCAGCTCTGACAAAGTTGTCATCTTCGTTGCATCTCTTAGGAAGATGTATTTTGTAGATACTGCTTTTGCCCATAATCTTCCCTGGAGAACACAGCAAGCAGTCCTGGCATTTCTTTGCGAAATAGGTCAATGGCAAAGAAGTTTTTATTAAGACTGACAAGTCCTAGCTGTTTTACTAAATGTTAGGTAGAAAACAGAGGATTTCATCTTTACGAGCTAATGCAATTGGACAAGGTCCCTGGGGCGCCATGATTCAGCGCGAAAACAGGAGGCACCTTCGTAAGTGGCTACGTCATAGCCCGGGTAGAAATGTCAGCACGTGGGGCAGCCAGCCGTGAAGACGTCACCACAATAACGGGATGCCTTCTGCCCGACAGCGCGTGAATGTCTCTGTTGTCGCAGACAAACTTTGTTGGGGTGTACGGCAAATGTCAGGGCAGGAAAGTTCACTCCGAGTTTGGAACGTCTATTGTTTGTGTGCGTTTGATTGGCGCTGGGGTCAGAGCACAGTGTGAATGAAACCCATTGTGTTTGGGCCGGGCTGGTTATCATGCAAGTAATCCAGGTTGTTCTGGTTTTGTTGGATGATCTTTGAACGTAGTGTACCTCTGGTACCAGATTATCTCCCAAAGTCAGAATGTAGTGATTCGTACACAATCTGTGAACATGTTAAGTCCAAGGGTGAGGATTTAAGGACATGGATATGGAAGTAGAAAAGCAGAGAATAGACCACGCTCTCAAAATAGATTTTTGAATCCGAATGTCAAGGGGTCAACCTAATTAAACATGCTCTTCTAGCCTGTGTATCCTGAACAATACCATCTACTTCCCTCAGCCCATGACATATGTATAATGTATTATGTGACATAGAAGCAAAAGTTATTTTTGACCTACCTCACCTAGATGTGGTGAGGTATCTAGAGGATACCTGTGTTTTCTATCTAGAGGATTAAAAATATATTCTTTACGTGTACTCACTGTACTGTCAAGTATTTAACGTTACGACTTTTAACATCTTACAGGTAACATCAAGAGAATAAAAGAACTCCTACTTGAAGACATCAGCCTCCGAGATGCGTCCTGTACGCAGGAGGGAGGGGCGACGCCACTCATGTTCGCCGCCATGCACGGCCACATGCAGGTGGTACAGCTCCTGGTGGAGAAGGGTGCAGACATCAACAAACAGGACAACATCAGTGGGTGGACGGCACTCATGCAGGCGGTCTACTATGGGTACATGATTAATGTTCTTTCTGCTTACTTCTCGCTGTGAACCAAAAAGTCGTTCTGCTAGCAATGAAAGGGCAAGATGCGTTTTACGACTTTTCCATTTCTATGTATAAGATGACATTGTGTATATGGTGACCTGAATTTCTGTGGTGGTAGTGTTACATGTTTGTCAGGGAATGCTGGTGCTAATGTTATGTTCCTCGTTTTTATTGTCCCACAGGAAGAAAGCGGTTGCGAAATATCTGATAACAGCAGGTGCTGACGTGAACATACAGGCCATGAATGGCTGTACAGCCTTTGATATGGCTTCACTTATAGGTACGGTACATTTGCATTTTCATTTGCAGAATAGACCAATCCTGACTGTCCATTACAATCAGCAGTTCGACCTATAAGAGAGGGGCTTTTTATGTTTTTATTTTGCATATAGTATACTTTATGTGTTTTGATGGAGGTGGGCAGGCCTATGGGATAGGTCTATACTGCATCAGTAGAGCTATGGTGGAGAAGGTGGATTGATCTGTCAAGGAAGCCATGATGAATTGTTAGAATCGTAGCCATTTTTGTAGGTAGACAAAACGTTTGTACCAACCTATCATAGTCTTCCACTGCCATCATGGCCAGAGAAGTTAGCTCTTGTATGGTGCATCTGATGATCCCAGCCTGCACCTGTATTTAATCCTTGTAATCTGGATGTAGATATCTGTATTTCCAGTTATCCCTAATCAGAAAATCACACTGTTAGAGTAGCAGTAACTACTTCAGAATCTGTGGATTAAGTCCTTTTGTATGTGATGTTCCTGATGTTAGTCTGAAGCAGTTTTCATGGTGTTGTTGACAGATGACATTGACACTGAGCTGGTGAGATTACTGGCTGCAAAGGCGATGAAAGTCAACAAGCCACAGAAGGGTAGGTGCATGTATTCATCGCAGGCTTGTAAGTTTTGTGTCTTTGTAAAAGATTCTGTATTGATGTTTTTATTTTAGTTGAATTTTTGTGTACATATTCAGGACACTAATTGATACAGATGTGATTGGGTTCGTTAGTCTCAACCAGACTCCATAGGTTTGCTGGAAAAATAGTTCATCCAGTTACTATAGTCCATTTAGATTACTACTACTTGTTCTGGAAGCACTTTGTTAACTTTTTTTTCAATTTTACAAGTTAGTGTACTGGTCTATGGTCATGTGTTATCATGGATTGTTTAATGTATCTGTCAACATGGGCCAGGTGCCTGATTTCATCAAATCAATGAAAAGAATAGACGGAATAATATGTAAGAGGAGTTAGCCGACCAGAGGAGTGCAATTTGTAACCTATGGAAGTCTAGAGGAGACTAGAATGTGGAGAAATGGAAGAGACTAAAATACTGTAATTCTTGTTTCTTTCACTATAACTTTCTGTTTACGGTTTTCATGGTCAACTCTGTACCATGAACTTATCATCACCGTGAAAAAAACTGTTTTAATCATTTATGATTCCTTCACACATCCGTTCTGTAAATCACTTGCTGCCACCATGAAATTAACGTTCAGTGAAAATTTCAATTTTCCTTACATCATAAAATTTTGCTACGGTTACTGTGAAGATAAGTGAAGTACAGTAGATAGATGCCAACTGTTTGTCTAGACAGTTATCAATGACATCAAATGTAATCTTTGCTGAGATTGATGTTGGCACTCTAATTGTCACAATTAATGGTCACAAATGTCACAGTGGCCTCGCCTCTGGGGCTTGTTAAAGCAGGGTATGCTTTGTCTGTTGGTGTAAATGGGCACTTGGTTGGCTTTGAATTTATTACTATTAGCCTAAGAGTTACTTAGACATGTTACTTAAGGTTTTATTTCTTCTTGTCATGTATATTCTGTCTTTCTGTTTGTGTTTGGTATTGAATTAGTGATCTCCAGGCAGATGTAGCACTTGGGCTTGTTTTGAACGTATCTGCCAGTGTTTTCGTTTTCCTGGAGAACTCTGTTAAAAGACGCGCCTCCAGAAAAACGTTTAAATTAAAACACCTTCAGAAAAAAAACATAAACACTGCCAAATATGCTCAAAACAAGCCTGACTGGTACTCTTCTTGGAGATAAGTGTTTGTAGACCATTTCTTTTAACTTAAGAGGTACTCATTGACTTGTTTTCTGGAGCTCTAGCGCACATGTCACATGAACTACTGTAACAGCTGTTCCCAGCAGCTTGCTGAAGGTCAAAGTAGAACATGAAAGCATGATGACCAACACACATTCGTATACTATTTGCTAAGTTGTTAGATCACTGCTCAATTGCAAAAAAGCAGTGTCTTAAACTAAGCATTTCTTTTTTCTCCCAACATTTAGGGAGATCCTCTGCTTGGATCACACCTTCCAGCAGCTCCAACTCCAAAGCCGCCCTCAACGGTGGAAACATTCCTTCTAACTCTAAGTAAGTCAACAGCGAGAAGTACTGTACACTCACAATAACATACAATCGAGTCTCTACTGGAAAGCATGTAACACATCATAATTGTTCATGTATGTCTTTTCAGACAGTATGTGGTTTTGATCAATAACATGGTTTACTCTTATTGATCGGTGGTGATGAAGCGGTATTTTGTATTGATGGTCTTCTTTTGTTCCTTCACAGCACTGAGGAAAACGTGAGAGGCTTGAGGGTGTGTATTCTTTCTGAAGTCTTGACTACCTTTGATACCATAGTGTCATATTTAGCTTAGCCTTTCATTCAAAGGGGGTATGCCTTACAGTAGTTTCAATCAAAGGCAACTGTCACTTATGAATTTGAAGACAAATTGTTTCTGAAAGAGAAATCATACTCAAAGAAAACAGTGAAAGGGCTGCCTCTAGGGATGACATGTGACAAATAAAGACATTGGGAAAAAAATCCTTCAAAATACATTCTGCTGTGTGTAGATAAGGGCAATTGTAGAAAGAAAGATAATTCTGCTTTACTTTCTCAGATGTTTTAAAATATCCTGACATGTCTATATGTCAGCTTTCAAAGCAAATTGAGTTGAAGCCTTTCATGTTAAATGCAAGTGATCAGAAAGCTGACAGTGGAGGCAGAAGATCCAATTAACTGATGTCAAACCTGGTTGAAACAAGTGTCATTAGGCTGGAAATGAGATGTATTTGGGTCAGCCTTTCACGTAAGACTGTTAAAACCATTCATCTGTAAGAGATGACTACGTGGGACAGCAGTGCCTGTTTTGTAACGAAAAATGTGAAATGTCAATGCATGTTGTGTCTTTTGAAAATCGATCAGGTTTCAAGGTTGCATATAAGAATTCTTTCTTGCACGTTGTAGATATTTTGATACAAAAAAGTTTGTGTTTGAAAATTTAGAGGAACGTTTTCTGTGAGGTGTCTTAAACATACATGTGTGCAACTTAATGATCAAATTGACCAGGGATGCTAAAAATCTTCAACTATGATCTGTCTGACAATAATTTCCTGTCTCAGGAAGCCTCAGAATACCCCATTTTAATTTAGAATTCTCTAAACTCCACGTCCATGCAATTTTTCCTCGCACCTCCATGCAATTTTTTTACAAAAACTCTTTAGAGATCGTATGTTAGTTGCAAATTTAACATGTTAAAAATTTTTTGTAACATCTAATATCTCCTAGTACATATGAATTGAATTATCAATGTTTTGTTGTGAAATCTCTTACAGTCATGGTGGAACCGTATGTCAAATCGCTTCCGAAATCTGAAGATTACGCGGACGTTGCGGGGCATCAACAAGTTGACCCCCTTCAATGATGAAGAGGATATCAACGACATGACGCTACGTAGTCCTCAACAACAAGAAAGTGCCAACAGACCAGAGCAGCCTAAACGGACCATAACTAGTGGTAAGTGATGAGGAAGTTTGAACCCATTTTTACTAGCCTCTTCATTACATAGAGTGAAAAATAGGCAGACATTTGCTACATATGTTTGAAGAGAAAACCTGAATGGGATTATTGTGCATTACATTAATGTGCACATTTGTTGAATTTGTATGGCATACAAGAATAAAGTTTTAGTGTAATGTTCACCCAGGGCTACTAGTGTTGCAATCAAACTCTGGCCCGAATCAGAAACTTAATATTTGATTTTGTATAAACATTTGTTTGTTCATGAATAATACCATCATGTTGGTAAATCACTGGATAGCAAAGTTCTTTGTACACAACCAAAAAGTTAGTAACTAGCAGACATCTCTGTGACCATCTGTCAGTTTGTCACCTTCCTAAGGGCAATACTGACGGGTTTTATTTTGCACTGCAGCTAGGTGTCACTGCTGCACTGTGAAGGATGTGGTCCTGGACATGATTTAGTTTATATCCCCCCCCCCCCCCCCACACACACACACGCATACACACACAGTTGTATGTGGTAAATACTGAGTATGATTATTTTTTTGTTGCAGCCTTCAACAGCATAGGTGACTCAGGGATGGGTAGCAGTTCTCTCTACACTATGGTTAGTACTGTGCACCGCCATGTTGTAAAGAATAGATCTGAATATCTGTCAGTAGATCTTTGTAGAGGCACTAGTACCAAGACTATGGGATTACTAAAAAAGTGCCATGTGTAAAATATGTCTTAAGACATTCAAGAGATATTTACAGATAATGTGCTATTACATACAGAAAGCAGACAGGGAGGGACCAATGACCAAGTTACCAATGATATAGCATTGTACATGTTACAAATTACAAATTTTTGTCACATGCAATTTCTTATTTGAATGTTCTCTTGTGACATTCAGAACTGACAACTGAATCACATGCAACATTTAGAGGTCCACCTTCTTACATGTACGGTATTTACAAATAAACCATTTCTTTTTTTGTACGTTTCCACAGAATTTGAACTCAGGCCCGGCCTCCAAACTGCCCAATGATATGTTACTGCCAGTCATCCCTCCATTCCTGCCGCCGCCAACTTTTGAGTTGAACAATACAGACAGACCCCGCATGATGTACGGTTCAAGAACATCGCTGTCGGGAAGCAATGGGGTAGGAACTATTGTTTATTAATCGCTTCCTTCTATGGAGGTTTTGTTTTCGGTTTGTCTGGATTTTTGTGTTCTTGTGTGTCTGCAGTGTACAGTACAGTGACAGGATGTGAGTAATTGGAGCCCCCCCTCACTTTTTCCATTTGCTGATCACCTTCATGTGTAGAGTGACAGGAAGCGATAAATGGATACGTGAACTTTTCAATAAAGTTTCATCTATGTAATGTTGATCAAAACCTTATTTGAGAAACTCAAACGAATATTACACATGGCATGAAATCTCCGAACTCTGTTGATAATATATTGATAAGGGGTGGTTGTGTTTTGAGATTGCTTTATGAAGTATGATAGAGTTGAAAAGCTTTTGATTTGTAGGTACATAACGTTGAGCATTGAAAGCTAAGTCTATTTGGAGATGCAATTCCTTACTTCTCTGCCATGCCACATTACTTTGATTTGTGAAGAACTGCAGTAAAATTTGTATTCATGTGAATGTCTCCTGATTGCAGAGCTCCAGTAACAAGACGCTGCTGAGACCCAGCCGGTTCCTGGCGACGTCGGGAAGTACTCACACCAGCCCCAACAACTCCTCCCACTTCCACACACACAGCCCCACCTCCTCGGGCGGGGCCAGCACGGTCAGCGGCATCTACCCTCCATCCAGGAGAAACATCCTCACCGGATTTGGGGGAGGTTCGCTAGGTTGGGTCACATTTTCTATACTTTAAATTCATTTATTTTCAGTGTTGTTTTTGTTTCACGATAGCAAGGCAAAGGATGTTTTTGTGATGTTTTAGATTTTATAGCTGTTGAAACAATTCTGCACTACAATTGTCATACGTACAAGGTAGACATGAATTGGTGGTGGAGTGATGCGAGTACTCCGAAAAGAAAACATTTGCAAAATTTTCAATATATTTAATACAGTTTAACCTTCTCCCTCCTTCCTAATCCTGTAAACAGTACAAATATGCTACCAAACGGCTACCTTATATAGCAGGGAGAAGGTTAAATGGCCTCCCTTTTCTTCTTACGCTGTCAAAAACAAGCTTGCTAAGATTTTCCATCAACTCTACAACTATTACAATCGAGCAGTTGTAAAATGTTAATTGAAATGCCCTTTAGAGAACCGCCCCTGAAACAATGCCAAATTGAATGTTTTTTTCTCCCATTTGTCCACAGCCCCCATTCCAGGCCAGGTGTCGTACCCAGACACAGGTTTCCTCCCCCACATCACGTCTCCCAACAAGAGAAACACGGCCAGATCACCTGCACAGTCTATCAACATCCCCAGGTAGGCCTAACAAGCCAATTATGTTTAATGGGCTATATGTACTTTGTTGTTTATACTAGACATACAACAGCATTATGTCATGGCTTACTGCACTTGAACATAAAGTTTCAAACATAAAGTTTCAGAAAGGAAGTTTCATAGATCTCAGACAACAGTCTTTTTGACTTTTTCCATGGTTGATAGATCTACAGAGTCGCAGTCAAGTTAAGACAATGTGTGTGGATTTATACCGGTGTTGTAGGGCTGTTTTTACCATTTACGACAGTTGCGTGTGATGAACAGTTTACACTCATGATTTGTGGCAGTTACCTGATGAGTAACGCTTTTGGCAGGCTACCAACATGGAACATTGAAGATTTTTACACGTTGCCCTTTTCATGTTTTCACGAGAGAAGGTTTAACGCTTACTGTGATAGCTACCCAGACAGTAGTCATTATGTCCTAATGTTCTTTGGAGAGCATTGAATAAACACTCATTGCCATGTTAACAGTACAATGGAACAAGCTTATAAGAAACTCTAGTAATGAAGCGGAAGTAATTGTGGCTATAGGACTGGTTCTCTATGACCTCACTATTGGTGGGACTTTATGTGTGTTAAATAAGGAGGGGCAAACTGTGCATGTAGGTCATAGGGCAAAAGATATCCCAGCTGTATTATCTGGACAAAAATAGGTAATCTCTGTCTAATGCTGTCAATTCTACTGTAAAGGAGTATTTAGATCTTTTCTTCTGACAGCTTGTACTAACTGCCCCCCTCCCACCTACCTTCTGGCCATGGACTACAAGTGCAACAGCAACACAACATAAAAACACTCTTTTCCTACACCTTTTTCCACTGGAGGCTGTGATCGCTCTGTGACCGCTGAACGATTTGACGGAACGCTTAACAAATTTCAATGATAAAGAACAGTTTTTTTCTACATTTTCTGAGTTTTGTTGTCTTTTTGATCATACTTTTGCATGTTGCATCATATTCTAATTATGAAATCAATGGTCACAATCCAGTTACCGTCGCTGTACGGTCACTCAGTGATCACCGTCTAGTGGAAAGAGGGCCTAACTACTGCAAAACAAATCAAGCCAGGCCTAAGTAGGGTTTCCATGTCACCTTTAATAAGACAGAATGTTCAAGAAAGCTACAGTATATGGTAAGTTTTCATTGGATTGAGATTGGTATGAAGTATTTTTTCCAAGAGGTACATAGTTGTAAAAGTTATGATCGTTGTCATATCAGATGTGAATACTAACTGTTAATTGCACTGAATTTTAGTGATGTATGTTTTATGCCACTTCTTGCCATGCTAGCGTGGTTTTGAGCCAGGAGATGTAAGTCATTCAAACTTTGCCATCTATCTGTTATCCGTCTTTTATTCCTGTAATATGCATGTACGTTTGCATGTCCTTTTTGTGGAATATGTTTGTACCAAACAAAAACCTTTTTTACACATAATTGCAACAAACTGAACATTTTGTTAAGTCACAGCTACTCAAAAGTCTACTTATTAGAAGTGTGTAATATTTTATAATTATTGAAAAATCTTAACGCATTGACAGACTGTTTTTGATAACATGAATGTCCCTTGAATACTTTCCCCACTAAGCTGTTAGAATGTAGTTTAAAGTGCAAGTAGTTCTGGTTGTTGATTACTAAACCTGGTGTTCTCTCGTGATCAGTGGATCCTCCCCGAACCATACGAACTCGTCGTTACCGCCGATAAACCCACATTCATCAAGCCGGTTCCTCTCGCCACCAATCAGCCCCAGTTCTTCCTTCTCTGCATCGACCATCCATAGCTCAGACTCAAGCGAGAATGGCAAGTTCCTGACTCCGCCCATGAGCCCGTCATTTTCCTTCTCATCTACCTCTACTCTGCGCCGCGGGAGTGGCGACTCCGGACTCTTCCTGACGCCCCCCATGACTCCGCTGTACTCTCCCTCCCCCACACCGAGCGATCAGTACCTCACCCCGCCCCACAGCCCCATGTTCTCCTCCACGTCGACACTGCGCGGGGACGACACACACTCCCCAGACTATTACACCCCTCCACACAGTCCCCAGGTACACGTCATACACCACTATCCCGCCAACGGTGTGGACCGCCAGTGGTACTCCCAGATGCCACCGTCACAGCCCAAGTGGACAGACTTACCCGGGGCCGTGCCAACCTCCTCCCCGACCGTGCAGCGCCGCCCGCCCCCCATCCGGTCGGTGTCCCACGTTACTCTCCCCGCCATATCAGCCACCCAGATGTGGTTATCCAGGCAGGAGAGTAGGGAGGGGCAGATTTGTTCCACGTGCTCACAAGTCATCCCCTCACCGGAGATGTCCAGGAGAGGGAGCGGTGTGTCAGTCGTGTCCTCTGTGGTGTCCTCCCCAGTGGGCGTTTTCTACACGTCTTCTCCGGGGAGTTCTCCGGAGTCGTCCATGCAACACGGATCAGACGAGGGAACACCACGGCCGCAGAGAAAGGCCCCGTATCCTGGAGGTCGTCCTTCGTACTCCCAAGGAGGCCTGTTCTACCCGGAGCCTCGACCAGGTCCATCTTCAACAGATGTCAGAATCTGTCCTGATAAGAACAAGGAAACTATGGTTCCAAGAAGTTCTCAAACCAAGAGGTGTTTAACTTTAAGGGACTTCTATCTGTGTTGTTGTGTTCAGAATGGCAACAATGTCACAAGCACAATCCCCATGCATGCCAGCACCTTGCCAGTTATTTCCCCTTTGTGTGATATGTAATTTTCAGTTGATGTATCATTTTGAAAGTACAAAATGTTTTACATTGTGGTATACTTAAGAATATTTAGAACGAATCTGTGCTTATTGTCGTCATTGTCTTTATTTCTATTATTTACAGTTTTTAATGTCAACTTGTTGTTAATATATACAAAAGGGCACTTTGTCTTCTCTTCATGCTCCACCATGTCAATGTTGTAGATGATAACTGAGCACAACCCTGTAACCCTTTTCTTATTTTAGAAGTTTACACTTTGTCTTTGATACAAATTCAATAAAAAAATGCACATGACTGGTGTTAATTCATTTCATTTGCCATGAAATTTGTACTTACTACTTAAGGTTTAACTTCTAATATTCCTTTTCCATGCAAGCATGTACCTAAGTCCTGAAATGTAAGTTACATTTGTCGTAAATCTGCATGTAGATTTCCATGATAAGTGTAAAATGTTCCTGTGATGGAGAAGTCTTCCCAGAGGCTGCAATATTTGTTAAACACACAGAAGACATGAATGTCTGGCCTCACCATCTTTAGTGTTGAAAGTTCATTGGACAAGAATTGCAAATCATTTATTAGTTAGGAAATCTGTAGGACCGTTGACATACGTAGAGCCTCGCCCACAGCCTATGCAATATACCTTGGGGAGGCTCTGCTAAACCGGGCTGAGGTTTCTACTTTTGTGGTCGTGGCCTCTAACCAGCTGTCACCCAATCAGAGACTTTCCTTAATGTTTTCTTTGGGTAAGATCTTGTCTCTGATTGGCTGACAGCTTGTTAGACGGCAAGCCCAGAAAAGTGGAAACACAAGGCCCAGTTTAGATGATTGTCTTAAAGACCATGTAAGACAGAAAAATTGTGGTTTGTCTGACATGGTGAAATCCTTTGGTTACAGGGCACCAGTTACATCCACAACTGCCACCATACACCCTGTGGTGATGTCTGCCATGAAGACCTCCGCCTCCAGTAGTTCCCTCAGTGGTTCCTCCTCCAAAACTAAGAGACCAGCATCCGGGGGGACCTCCAGAAGCAGCACTCTCACACCCTCACCCTCACCCACCCGCAAGGGGAGTGGGGACGAGAAGAGGAACAGCCTGGGTATTGGCAAGGTGCAGCCACCAAGGGGAAGCTCAAGTGCTACTTCCTCTGAAGAGGGTGAGTACAAGATGTGTCTGGCCCCCAACATATTTGTTGTTGTTTTTTTACTTCACATTTGTTTCTACAAATGGCTTGTCATTTTTGGTGTATATGTCAATTTGCTTTTTCGCAAAGTTGATTTGTGGGTTGGGTGATTGCTTTTTAGATGTAAGATTAAGTATGCTTTGAAAACAAGGTTTTCTTGGTTTCTTTCCATATCTTGGATGTAGTAACCTCCACAGTTGTTCATATAGAACTATAATAACCCATATAAGTCATGTATGGCCCTGTGGCAAGCAGGAATCATGTAAAGGGGGATTTATACATAGTCATGTATTTTTATGGTTTATGTACTTTTCTGTTTGTTGTCATAGATGAGGTTTCTGCACTCCTGAAGAAGCTCTCACTGGAAAGATACAGAGCTATCTTTGAGGAGCAAGAGGTAAGACCCATTATTATCATAACAAAATATGTTGAAATGTTTGCACAATTATAGTTACAGAGGAAACATCCAGACATACGAGAACACTGTAATGTATACTTAGTGTATGCTGCCCATATGTATTCTGCTGCACAGTACTAGAAACTTAAGTTTGTAGCTGAGGACAATAATGTTTGGCATTGTCAATAAATGACACTTTAAAAGCAGGTATGGTAATGTGATCTTGCATTTCAACTCAAATAACCTGACAGCGTTGTTGTCTCACAAACAGGTGGACATGGAAGCATTCCTTACGCTGACAGATGACGACTTGCGAGAACTCGGAATCTCTTCAGAAAGACCTAGGAGGCAAATTCTTTCTGCCATTGGAGAACTGAACTCTGAAAAGGTAACTGTTCCTTCACAAGTTCCGATGAGAAGTCCACTTCCTGTCTAAGTACACAATGACACAGAAATAGGGTAGTCGCCACCGTCACAATATCTCTTGCATGTATTCAAGTCATACATGTATTACATGAAGCTATTGCTGCCAATTCCTAGGTGTAGCATGTTATCAACATATTTTCAAGTACAGTTTTACTGACTTTTCTGTCTCTCTTGATAGGGAAGAGAAAGGCAATTCTACCGAGAAACTCTCAACAACTTCCAGCCAGCCATTGGAACTGGGATGGGTAAGCAGTTGTACTACAACATTAAGCTTCAGCCTACATTACCAGTAAACATGAGTGGTATCAACATGGTATATTTCACAGTAGGGATGTGTAATAGTACCGGTACAGTACGGTGAAAATCATTCAGATACAGGTCCAAAATACTGGAACATTTTTCTGGTACTCATTCTACTGCATTGTTTGTCCCACAGGTGGTCCAGGCAGCCTAGTGAACTGGAACATGTCCCAGCAGCCGGTACAGGCCGGTCGCAAAGCTTAGTGGAGACGCCTTGTACATGTACATTGATCAAAACCCACGCTCAAGACAATACTGCAAAATACATTATACCAGGCATATCCAGATCATGAACTGTTGTTGGCTTAAGATAACATTGAAGTGTGAACTAGCCCTCGTGTTGGTCTTTTGACAAGAAACAGAACATAGACTTGTTTTGTGTATAAGATGTAACATGTAGATATTAGTGTCTACTTGGAGAAACTAAGAATATTTATAACTTACTGCAGGACAATCCTGTCTTGTAGTATGATGTCCAGTCGTGGTGTAATTTGTTTCGGTTCGAGTCACCTTGACGGTAAAAGTTCTTAAGAAGTCTACCTACAGTATGATAACACTGGGCAAAAATTTCTGAATGTGCCAGTTATAGGTCTTGTAGTTGTACCATTTTTATTGTGTAGTAGTCCTCTACAAAATACAAGATCTGCAGAAAACCATTCCCAACATGTTACATGTAGGTTTCAACACTTTTCTATGTGAATTTGCTAATCAACTGCACAAGCACATCCACTAAAAACATGCACTTGGTCAAAAGGAAAGGATGAGCATTGTGGACAGGTCCTTCAAAATGTGTTATTCATCATTTTCATCATCTGTCTACAGAATCACCAAATGTAGAGGGATTTGCATCATAGATATTATAATGCTTGTTCAGCAGTCACAACTTTTCTCTGTTGTACATGTAGGATAGGCAGATCACATGGCAGCCTTTGGTTTCATGTGAATCAGAACATCATCTGTTACAGCCTGGTATGAATGTAGTAATTTGTTACCAAGAACGAAATGCTTATTACACATATACTGTATTGTACATGTATGAAATGGCCTCCTGATTTGGCATCAGAAACATATCCTAGTATTGTGGAAACTTGGAGCATTCCGGCAATGTTAACATCAGAGTATTTTCAGTAGTCGTACTTGCGTCGTGAAACCTGTAAATATATATACCAATTCTATAGATGTACGAAATATTGTGTATATTCAGGCATAGTGAGAAAGGCTGCAAGCAATGCTTTAAGTGTTTTTTTAAAGAATGGCTAGTCTTGAAATGGCTAAGCCTTTTTATTACTCAGTACTGAAATAGCTGTTACAGTAGTAAACGTCACATGTTTTGTATTTGCATTAGATGAAATTTGTGTTAAGCAGCATGTTGTATTGAGTACAAGTGCAAAACTATTTTTGTGTTAACTGTAGTGTCATATAGTGGATAGTGATGTCATACAGACAGTCTTTTAACTTCTGTGGAATCATTCATTTAAATATTATGTCATGTTGTCTTTTGTCAATGCAAGCACTTTTCATAAATGTATGTTTGCTGCCTTCATGTAGACTTTGCCAAGGAATAGTTTTATGATGAAAGATAAAGTATGAAGCTACAGTACCATTTCTGCAGCAAAATGGTGCAAAATTAGTTTTAGACATGCCAAAACAACCTCCTAATGTTTTTCTTATATTTCTTACTAGCTTGAAGGAAAGACACCAGACATGGATTGTTTGCATAGGACACCTTGAGGTAGACTTTGTATGCCCAGAACATCTTCCAGACTTAGCCCCCTAATTAGTGGCTCTGCGAGTTTTGCCTTTTTGGGGCTAATGATTTGCTTTATTACTGATGGCATATTAGTTTGAATTGTGTTCGGTTTCTTTTGGGCCACCTCTGCACAATTAGAATAACCATCGAATAACAAAGCACATTGTAAGCCCAAAAAAGCCTGATTCCTAGAACCTGCTTTAGAGGCTATTCCAGACTCTTGCATCTACATTTCTGAAGTACATTCTGTTACAGTATTATGTGTGCAGTACCAATGTACCTGCACATATCAACCTGTTCATGTCACAGCTTCTCTTCAATGTGGTCTCTATGGTTTCTTTTGTCAACTAGAATCTCTCAGAATATCTAAAGCTGGCTTGAGCCCCGGTGTATACTCCAGATTGTAACACTGGCTTGCCCTATCATTGCTGTCATGTGGTTATACATGAAAAAATGTAGCAGTTGTTAAGAATACGTACTTAGAGATTGCTGATCATGTTATTTGAAACAGTTTGCTCGCCACTTTGTGCACACAGTAAAATAATATCTTGTATACCATCACATCACATCGTACCGTTTGAACACAAGCAAGAGGGTTTTGAAAAGTGGAAGGAAGATATGAAAATGGAGCGACATTCGGGATAACATAATCGCTGTGGAAAGCCATCTCACACATTTGAAGTGCCTACTAGCTATAGGTTTCACTCATCACCTGGAACTGGAAATGATTGTGATGTTAGGTGTGCAGACAGTCTATAATTGTCTTTCTATCAAGTTCTCTTGCTATGTCAAAGCTGTATCGTCATGTTGATTATATCTTTGTGTCAAAGGCAGATAGTTCTATTTTGTACAATTTATACTTGTAGAAAGTGCTATATTTGTAAACAGGACAAGGAGTCAAGACCCATGAAGAATGCTTGTTTAGAAGGAATTCTGGTACACGTAACTTGAAAGACCACTGATTATATTAAAGCTAATTACAATGTATGTATGTATATATATATATATATATATATATATACGTGGCAACATTTTGCCTAGAAGTAACAAGGAGCTCAATCTATAGTGTTCTTACATTCCCATATTTGCAATAAATGTACTTAATGATATAGAGTGCTGTCTGTGGATTTTATCTTCTTTTGCTTCCATGAGAATGAGACTTATAAACTCATTATCAGTGTATGTACAGTCAAGGAGGCTCTATCAATAAAGCTATAGCTAGATTTGACAGAAAAACTACTGCTGCTCACCACACTTTATTCCATCACAATGTCATTTGTACAAAAACTTCAGATACCAGTACATGTATTACAAAAGAAATCATGTACTTCTTGACTTCAGCTTGGTGCAAAATAAGTTCCTAACACCTACCTCTAAATTACCAGTTGCCACAGTAGCACCTAGACTTTCCATGAATGCCAGTGCCCTGCCAATCATCTCATAAGCAGGAAGTTCATAGTAATAACTCTCAAATTGGAACATCTATTTTTTTCTCAAATCGACTATTCTTACTATAATAAGAGTGATTTGAAGACCAGGATTGATCAAAGCCAGCTGTTACATAATCATGACGTCTGGCTTCCCTTAAATACAAAACATCGCACATGGATACATTTACCTTCAAATAGATACAATGGCACCATAACTTTTTGACTCACAAAATGTGCAGGCATACAACAGTGTACAATATTTCAGCAGATAGCTCTGAACAAAATAAGCTTTTGGCTGAGCTTGTGCCAGGCTTTTGATTGACAGCTACCTTTCACAATTATCCAATGCACAGACACATGTGTAAGTCATTACATGGTAAGACCTTACTGACAGTACATGTGTATAGCACGTTTGCTGTTGGCATGACATTGCCAGTCATTGTGAATCATATTTCAAGGCCATGTACTTTTGTGACCAGAAAATGTTGGAAGCAGACATCAGATCAAAAATAGGATCATCTACTGTCACCTCTGAGCAGCATAACTTCAGTTATCTATGGATGGTACAAGTTGTTTTTGACCAGTAGTTACAATCAAGGGGTGGAGTGTAAAGTGAAAACTTCAAAATACCTCACACTAATACTAGATGGCACTTATTTCTGGTTAAACACTTCACTACTACAGTTTCTACGTGTAAATATATCTCCAAAATTTCTCAAACTTTACACACCAAAAATACATCATGTACAGTTCAGAAAGATGACATCATTGAAAGTTCCGCACACCAGAGCACTAAGTCTTAATCTTTCTTGTCAAGTAGTTAATTGGATTTTATCCTTCGAATAATCACAGATCAGTATAATGTTCATAACAGAGCCAGAGTGAAACAGCATGTTGGAAGACACCTTCCTTACGTTATTTATCCTTAAAACAGGTTAAAACATCTTTAAAGTGTATATATAGGGAAGAGGTAAGATTCCACAATTCAAACACTTTGCCACAAGATTTACATGAATGTTTTTCTGTTTTACATGCATCTTGAAGAGTTGTCGTCTACATCAGTTTACATAGCAAGTGTAAGACAGTCATGCTACGCACAAACTAAATATTGTGTGCAGTATCCTGGTCCACTATCACATGCACCTTTACAACTAGTATGTCCTTTACAGTCCTTCCTCTTTGGCCTAGGCCTAGCCGCATCCCTTTGGTTTCTCTCCGGGTGTATTTCTTTCTTTGCTGATTTATGGTTTTCTCCTTGTTGTAATTCTTATTTTTGTTTATTTTTTGTTTCTTGCCACTTTCTATTCCACTTCACGGGCTGCGAAACATATACATGTCCATACGGTATTGTTGCCGCCTGCCAGACTCAGCCTTACTTCCATGATATTATACCACATCAATGGAATGCTGTTCTGGGAGATGACAGACATTATACACTGCAAATAGGCACGCTATAGGGCTTCTTTTGTAGCAAAATAGTCTATCTTTCAAAGTCCACATACATGTACCATTCTCGTCTGCCATTCATACGCCTTACACATCAATACTGTACACAGACTTGTAGAAAGGAAACATTTAAAGTGTATATACAATCATGTTATATACGGAGGGCAAAATTACATGTAAACCTTGTGGCAAAGGATTGGGAGGAAATGCAACATGCACCTGGCATGCACCTTTGAAGACATGCTGTAGTACGGCAAACTGTTTTACATCATTTTGGGAATGATCCAAGGGATTTGTAGAGGTTCAAAAGTAGACTGATGCAAAGATTGGTTCAGTTACATCATGTGTTGAATCTTACATTATCAGGAAAGTCCCCAAATACTAAGTTACAAACTAATCTCCACAATGCAAGACAAGAACCTCGTAGAGGTTTTGTATGGTAAGTTATTGTCTATGACTTGAGGCTGAAGACAAGGGTAAGGAACTGCTCGTAAGAGATGTCGATCCAGCCATTTCTGTTGGTGTCGAACTGCTGGAAGGAGCCAGTTAGAGTCTGATGGGCAAGATGAGGAGAAAGGAGTTTTAGTTTCATTCATTACAGAGGTATGGTCATCATCGCACTTCAAATTGTGGGCCAAACTCTTGTCCAAACTCCACAATCCTCACAATAACAACGAAAATGTACAAAATTTGCACTTTGTACAAACTATCTATATTTAATGTGTTCCTTAGGTGCACGTAACATTATATACACAATATTCTAGTTATCTTTCATCTACTGCCTTCTCTGATCAAAACAAAAATCTTTTAGACAGAGAGCACCATTGCATTGCCTTGGCACCAATGTAAAAACACTTTGATGAAAACTTGGTCAACTCAAAATGGAGTCCGATTTATATCTATGCCAAGCTTTAATCAAATAGTTCTTAAACTTTAAGAAGTCTTTGGTATGTATCTATAAAAGATATACTTATAGCTATACTACCTAGATCTACTTATATTTCTGACAAGAAAAGTTAAGTCCTCTCCATTGTGAACTAGTACCAATAACATGAATGTGTTAGAAACAAGGGAAGAAAGCTGCATCTTGTTATAACAGGCCATACTACTGTAACAGTATTCTGAGTTCACAGTTACTGCATGTACATGTACATGATTTGAAACAATTAGTGTTAGATCTACAAAGCAAAGTTCAAGTTAGATCCATAGAGTGGAGGAATAGAGTCTAAAGGCAGCCATGCATCTTCTGAAGGTTGGTTACCCATTGAAAATGACATGATGTTAGTGAGAGAAGACAGAGTAGCATGAAGAGTGAGTCCTGCAAGCCTGGGGCTGATGTCAACAGCAAATGGAGACGGACACAACCACACACTTGCCGCCAACATCACCCTAGGCTGGGAGGAAAGCAGACAGTCCACCCCTCACCAGTGCACCTCCCATGTAGGACACAGTTCTAATGTCAATCTATCATAACATGATAGCAAACGACAGTCTCCATTTACGCAGTGATTGGATCTGTGAGAGTACATTTACTGGTTAGTTTTTATGTGTAGTCCATATAGCCCCTACATCCACAAGTCGTTTGGAACTAAATGAGCCTTCCTTTTTATACTTATATAAGATGCATTTGAGATCAGAGCATTAGCTGCTAGCTGTTCCTAAAGTAGAAGTCAAGAAATTTTTGAAATGCAGATCAATATTTTACTATGAATGATACACTTTTTTTTCATTTACAATAATCTTGATGATACGACACTCCAAACTTTTGAATGAAGAGCTCATTGTTGGGTAGAAGATACAAACCGTCAAAAGAGTTGTAGCTGTTTGGCACCATAACATGACTTTAAGCAGTTTGCAGTAAGATTTTAGGCAAGTTTTTCATAGGATTAATTAAGATCAAGCAGTTTTATGGCACTACAACATAGAGACGCTGAGACGACAACAACTCTATGTTAGTCGGTTAGTTAATTAGGACACAGGGCAGCACAGGAAGGTACAAAAATAAAAATACAGTAAATGCATTCACATTCAGTGGTATCAATTTGCGTGTGGCTTCAACTGTGTTTTAAATTTGCATTTGAAACAATTCCGTAGTACAGTAGTAATAAAAAAACACATATTAACAGTGTCATGATTTCACAATTTACAGTGTCTAACAAACATTTCACTTTCTCACAGAGCATGACTGGGATGGCAGTGTACCACATACATGTATTGCATCAGCAATCTAGATCAAATTTTGAATTAGAGTTTCCTGATTGGTTGAGCCAGAGAGCATCATACCTGTATCGTGACACAACACTGAATGAAGTCGTCAAAATGAATCTGCCCTCTGCCCTGACGGTCAAACTTCCTAATCAGGATGTCATAGAATCGGTCGGACAGTCTATAACCTACAAATACACAAAAGCACTAACTCACACGGGTGCAACAGAAAGTGATTAAGGGATGGCTACAAGATGGCTACAAGTTTCACATACTTCTTTGTCAAATGAAATTCTCACTTTTTGTAGAATGTGAGTAATGCCCATCCTGATGTCAAAGCTTTATTCTGGTAATTTGATTTGCTCAAAGATATGTTATAGAACACATCAACTTTTAACTTCACCAAGTGAAAACCTGATCCTCCTGAAACCATCCCTTGACGACACATGCTTTGTTTTAAGTACCTGAACTACAACACAACACTGGATGAAGTCATCAAACGACAAGTTGGCCCGACCCTGACGATCATACTTCCTGAGCAAGATCTCGTAGAAACGGTCCGACAGATTGAACCCTTAGGCAAACAACAACATTCAAAACATCTTAGTGCTGTTTCAGAGAAGTGAAGAAATGAGCGGCACACACGGAAAAGTTGGTTGGTGGTGGAGAGAAAGCAAAGCAAAAAAAGGGGCGATATTTCCTGAATTACCTCCCATTCTTAGCTTTTCTGAAACAGCTCTAAGACAGACATGCATTAAATGTTAATTTCAAAACCAACTTCTACAGAAAAATTTCTACAAACTGGTAGATTTGCATGCTTCAAGATCAAGATAGATAAAGAAAGATATCCACAAAAGCACAGCAAGCAAACACATATGGTAATAGTTATCTTCAAGAATATTAAAAGGTTTTTCTTTTTTGTATAGACATTAACATTAGCAACAAGCAAACAAAGTTATGTTATACAGAATAACATTCAAAGCTCAGTCAGATGTGCCATTTACCGAAACCCGTCAGGGCATTCTTCAGCTCATTCCTGTCGATACTTCCCGAGTTGTCCCTGTCGTAACTGCGGAATGTGTTCTGCCAGTCCGTGATGTACTTCCACAGGGACTGGAACTCCTGGAAGTTGATGGTTCCAGAGTTGTCCCTGTCAAACATCCCTGACAAGAGGGTCAAAACAAAACACAGTTGAATTTCTTTAAGTTCTTAAGCCACACTGGGAAAAACAGTCTTCCAGTCTTTTCAATACAACAATCTCGGAATAATTCAATATAATTTCAAGCCTGACTGTTTCTTTCAAAAACTGTGTCAATCAATCATCAATAGATGAAGCAAGGATTACCTGCACTTTTGAAATTAGATTGAATATTGTTACAAAAAATGCAAACTTCTTTACTTAAGTCATGGTAAATCCATATGTTTAAGTTAAACATGTTTCCATTCTGTTGACCTTTAATGTTGTTTTCTTGAAAAATATATCTTTCTTGAAACATGTTTTTTTACATCAAGTAATTAATCCTAATGCTGATATACTGAATATCATAGAAATGTAAGTGTAACAAGCAAACAAAGTAAAAGCTGCCACCAGTAAACCAAATGTACCATGTACTTGGCAGTTGTGCACAAATATTTTGCGAAAGAACATGAAAGATTTTCAAACTCAAAAACGTAATACGTAAATCCTAGACTTTCGTATTATGAAAATTTCAAAATACATGTATACAGGAAGGAAGAAAAAAGGATCAAAGTACTGTGTTTATTGCCAACTGGGTCATTAGATCAATTTGGGAATGACTATTTCCTGCATAAAAATTGATTACAAAAGAAAATATACCTTTACGACATCTCTATATCATGCTTTTCATTCAGAACAAAAGTTTTCAAACACTTTGGTGTAAAGAATACTGTATACAACACACAATGAAGAAGGAGATATCAATATACCCATTAATACACACTTCTCTATTCTGGTATTACATAGTAACAGATCAATAACAAAGTCACAGGGTTCTTGCAGCTATGAAAAGGGCACCACCGCCCAAATCATTAGGGAAATATGAACTGGAGAGGCACAGTTAGGGAAAACTGGGAAGTCAGGCTTCTTCCTGGAAAGCCTTGTCACTCTGTGAGCCTAGTTAGGGAAATTCCCTCATTACCAATTCAATCAGGCTGTCTGAGTTAGGGAGAAAAAGTTGGTCAGCTGATGAATAAATTTATTACTTCAGCAGTTAGGTAGAAAACTTTAGGTGTGGCCCTGCCACCACGAAAGAGCAGTACGACGAGATGGTGGCACACCTTATCTGAGTCATAACGGACAAGTTTTAAACCTGGGAACTGTCGGGGGCGGCATTTTAGGCATCAGCCACACCAGCAGGCAACATTGAGGAAATATTCAGCTGCTCTTACCTATCATAAGCCTGACAGTTTCTGGGTTGAAGGGAGTCCATGTTCCTGAAAACAGAATTGATCGATTAAAAATTGGATTCCATGCAACAACACCTAGGGGACTAATCACACCAGTGATAGGAACAATTATGTACATATTTCCCTGTCCAATTGCTCACATAATTTTACCTTGAACCTTCCTAAACCCATCTTTATCTTGAAATTTCTGACCACAAAAGGATATCGTGATGTTTCATCTTTTTATGATTATTCCCTCGTCATCTGTCAGTGTAGCCATGGTGAGATTAAGTGACCCCATTTTATTATGGTAATCGGTACTCCATCCATCAGAAACATGATCTGCAATTACGGGCTGAATATACCACCCTGGATCTGTGACACCTCGGTGCCATACCCTCCCCAAAGACTCGTCTAAAATTCCATCATTTTCTCCTCCTCCCAGGTCAATTCGCCCACCACTTGGTAGGTGGGAGTAGTTTTACATAACCCTGAATTCATCATTCAATTCTCGGAAATGGCAGTAACTTGATTCAGTCTATTCTACGAAACCAATATGGCTTTACCTTAAGCCTCTACTTAACAAAGTGTTGACCATTATCATTGACTAAATTACCTATCTTGAATTTTATCTGCAAGATAATTTTTCCCCCAGACAATTAATCACTTAACAATATACTCCATACTTGGACTTAGTTAATAAATCTGTCTTACAGTATAATCTTCAAAAAAGGAAGAAAAACACAAAATCAACTCATCCCTTACATAAAAAGTACTTGAAACTGGCAAAGCAAGGGACAAATTTCACTTAAGTGCATTTATCTGTATTCATTAAAAAAGGCGAGGCCTACCATTGGACAAGGCGGTCTGTAGCTCCTTCGCAGAAATAGCACCACTTCTGTCTGCATCCACTCTGAAAAGAGAACGGATAATCCAGTTAACAAAATGAAAGAAAAAAAAATCAATTCTCTTAACCAGAGAAATGAGGGGATGAGTATCAAAAGAAGTGGGAAAAGAGTTAACCTACAAATATCCAACCAATGAATTAATTTTCTGGAATTTTTTGCCATGTTTTCTTCTTTCATCCAAATACATGTCACATCTCCTGTCGCCCCTCCATCTTGAATGTGCATGTCTGGAACAAACGTCATTCTGCGGATGGACCGCCTTCGGTTCCGAAAACGATATCTTTTCTCAGATAAATCCAACAATGCCGTTTATATCTTAAGTCTTTTTTTCATCCTTCAGATGATGGCCTTTTCCCGGGCTATGAGTTTTTTTTCTCAATGGGAAATTTGTCCTCACTCCGACTTCAGAGGATGATATTAGGACCACACCCAGTTTTGCTGGCCATCTTGATTCTTCGTTGCAACCATCAAAATCTGAATTGCGGGAGGAGAAACGGAAATTTTCTCCGACGTACGAAAAAAAATGCCAGTGAACAAAAAGATTAACAGGCACATGACTTGTAGTGCTCAGTGCTAAAGACAATTTTTTTATGAATGGACTGAACATTAAAGCTGTTGTAAATGGGAAAAGAGCACACAAGGCAACAATATATGCAAAGTATTCTACAATGCATCGAGACAAATTGTTAACAGAAAAACGAACTGCAAAACCTTCATAGCCATGAAAGAAGTCCTATATTAGCTCTAGCCTCTAATGCTGTCAAAAGGACTTGTGAACAGTTTTCAGCATTGGTTACAACAAGAACTTAGTGCAGCTGCGCAGCCAGCATGCATTAGAGGTAACATATTGGAATTGAGGCGAATGACATTTTTCCATCTCCACCATTCAAAATAATCGGTATTAAAAAATACTATAAGATAAATCGTTCTTAACACCTTTTTTTCTGGTGCTTGGCTGTATTCTTGACCCTCTCTTGTGGGTGGATATATATTACGATCTTGAAAGAGAGTAGGAAAATTATGGATGGGTGCCACACCCTAACCAGCAATATAGGTGCCCTCCAACCACCTCTATGGCAGGAAGACATAATTAAATGCTACTTGCACCATTTAATCTTTGTAAAAGCAAAATTTTCACACCACCACTGACATTTCCAGGACAGTCTCTATGTTGGGATCATCTATATTAGAAAATTTTGGACCACACCCATATTGGCAGCTGTGGTTTCCTACACATAATGTAAGCATCTTGCCTTTCTATACCTTGAATTTCTCCACTGACAGGTACAATACAACACGGCTTACTCAAAATATACAATTAACTTATCTGTTGTTGTATATGCAAGCCCAAATCTGAGCGTAAGGCATGCCGGTTACTGCAATTCTCCTGCGAGCTCTTGTCTCCATCATGATATGCCTGGGTCTTATCTTCAGCTTTGATCTCGGTAGGCCTCTTATACCTCCGAGCAGACAAAAAGGAACGCAGCGCGGGTAGAACCGAATACAGCGGGCACCCTG
This sequence comes from Branchiostoma lanceolatum, assembly GCA_035149815.1. Taxonomy (NCBI): domain Eukaryota; kingdom Metazoa; phylum Chordata; class Leptocardii; order Amphioxiformes; family Branchiostomatidae; genus Branchiostoma; species Branchiostoma lanceolatum. The sequence continues at coordinate 8,896,717 of CM068872.1, read as the reverse complement.
TCTGAATCCTTCTCGGGTACTTTCGAAATTTTCCCTTCGCCGTGAAGGCACAAGTGCAGCTGAGAAGGACCACACCCAGTTTTTGACACACATTGGCATATCCGTTGGCTTCTTACAAGGGGCAATCCTGGCGGGCCAGCCTTGCATACTGAATTGCTGATCACGTTCTATCGGAAAGGTGCGCCTCGCCACATCAGCGACAAACAAACTACCAAATATTGGCCGCTATATGGAAAAAAATATGCTACTTCTTGGCAAAATCTTCCTCTGTGTGACAGCGATCGACAAGGAATGGAAACAAAACACAGGGCAAAGAATATCAGCATGCTCGAAGACAGGTTTCCTATCTTACCTTGCAACCTCTGGCACACACATCCGACCATGGTTTTGTATATCTTCCCTTCCAGCCACAGTAAACTGCCATTAAAAGAAAACTTTGGAGGGGCGGCGCGTACGGCATCGATGGCCCGTGCCCATCTCTACAGGTGTGATTTGCCAGGATGCAGATGATTCTAGGGAGGGCCACACCCACTTTTGACCATCCTCTTCTACTGCTTCTCCATTGCGAGAAAAGCCCGAAACTCGACGACTTTCACCGGATTTCGATAGCAGAGAAACCATTCTAGCGTAACCGCAACAACTGAGTGACTGTTGACCTACGGCTTTGTGGGGAAAGTCGCCGAAAAGAAGGAAAGAATCTGCGCCCTCGCCATTGAGGAGACATACGCAGCATCGCATCACTGCAGACGATCTCACTCGCAGGTGGGGACACAGCTCATGCGGTTTACACCAATGCCTGAATCTCAACAAAAGCGAGCTAACTAGTTCTAAAACTAGACACAGATATTCTTAAAAGCTTTCAGAACCGTTACACAGTAACACCACGACCTAAACTCACCTGCCAAAGACTTGCCAGAGGAAATTCTGATCTACCTGCGGCTGGCCGTACCCCTGGTGTGCATACGCCATTTTCAAGCTTCTGGGATGGGCTCACGGGTCACAGCACTTAGTACTAGGGGACATAAGGGTTCGAAATATGATGATCAACGTAATATTAACATATTACAGATACTTCATCCACACAAAGGGATAACGATAGATATCATAGGTTATTTGCTGTTAAGTAAAGTGTATATGTGCACAATTTGTACGTTTTTTTAATAATTGCATAGAACGTCCATGTGTCGTCATTGACCTAGTAACAACGTGGTATAGTCCAACTTGAATAATTAACAGTTCTCGCGAGATGATTGGTTATGAGACTGTACGAGACTTCTTATACGGGAAAATGGCGGCGGATTTTTTGGTTTGACTTTTTGCCGTTCTTCATCACTGTTTTGTTGGTAAGACTTTCATCCACGCAAACGTGCCAAAAAGCTGTGATTTTTGGAGGACGATGTAACGGCATGCAGGCAGGGTCAGGGCACAGACGTGCGGCGAGCGCTGGTTCGGAAGTGCGGTTGCTCCGAGAGACGGCGTCGCAGCTGAGGAGAGAACTGGTGGAAAGTCGAGCTGAGACGCAGAAAGCGACCGACAGGCTACACACTCTCATCGGCCTTGTGAAGAGGTATGGACCCAAAGTTCCGTGAAATATCATTGTGGTCGCACAGTACATCCTTGTGGTGGTATCACAAGTTTGAATACTTTTAAACTTGTTATTTGCGCTCATGATTTGTCATTTTGTGTCTTAATTGTAAAGTTGGTTACTCTTTCACAACAAGTTCTGTCCATGGTTCCGTAGAGTAGAGTTTTAATACGGTCAGGAAGGATGATCTTCCAGTTTAGACTAAATGGAGCCTGTACAGCTATAACACAAATTATAATCAAGTTGTCATCATCATGCCACCTCCAGTACAAATTAATGTGGCCTATAGTTTCAACAATGCCAATGTCAAGACATGTACCCCGTTAGCAAAGTTATCAATTTGCATTTGCTAGGAGTAGGAATGCCAGAAAGTCCCCCACCTGTGACTTCTCTATAGCCTTGCTTTGTTCAAGGAGGTTCTAAAAACTCCTTTCGTGGTTGGTACAAAATCCGGTGCAGAGTCTGAGACTTCCAACTTGCTTCAAGCTTGCACAATCATCAGATGGCAATCGTCAAGAACTCGGCCTTGGTGGTTATCTAGCTGTTCCTATTGTTTTGGCAACTTTCCTTCTTACTCCTTGCAGCTGTGGCTACTTCATATCGTAGGAGATTGTGCGCACTCTTAGGAGATGATAAAATTCTTGTGGTTCATGTAAGACTTAAGTATTGCACGAATACTTTTGATGTCCCAAAAGAACCTGGTATTGAAAAATGGTGTACTAGTATTAAACTCACTAAATTAAAGCTAAGAGAACTTAAAAGTTTATTTAACAGAATGGGTTGAATAAAAAGTCAAAGCAAGTGCTAAAGACTCCGTAATCTCACAGATAACACCATGGACCTTTTTGTGTCCTTGATGCTGATATCTTCACTTTCAGTAATATCTAGTGAATTTTTCTTAATCTTCGCTTATACTTTTACAGAAAGAATTGTGGTCAGTTTAAACTTTGATAAACGTGGTCAGTTTAAACTTTGCATGTGTGAAAACTTGCTACAAAATTACATAGTCGTGTGCATTGATACTAATTCCTAGTCTTTCTTCTGTTACTTACTTACTGTCAACTGTATGTATTTCACAAAACAAAGGATACCTTATTATAAGTCAAAGTCAAAGTCAAAAGGTCTTTATTAGCATTTGTGGACATTGAATATAAGTCTGAATTACAGCTAATTCACACAAATTAATTTAAATATTCATAATTTTCAAGTGGAAAGTACTTATTTAAAAATCACAGAGATCAAACATACAATAACAAGTGCTAAGATACGTATTATATAAGTCATTAAAATACAGAAATAATACGAGTGCTTGTAATCTATATGAAGGTATTCGACATTATGAGGTTTAGAGAGATTTGTTATGCAGCAGCGTCGCTTGGTACAGAAAAGATCTTTTAAGTCTCTCAGTTCTACATTTCGGCAGTGAAAGATGGTTGTGGTTACGTAAAGTCCTCCCAGTTTCTTCTTTCCTGTCATTGGTGATCATGTAGTGCAGGGGGTGGTCATTTGCCCGCATCTGCGTGAACAAGGCTCTCGCTGCTTCTTCTCGTCTTGACTGCAGGGTTGGCAGGGGGGATGACGTCGGACTGCTACTGTTTCTGTTGATGATTCTCAGTGCCCATCTCTGCACAGCCTCGAGAGTGTTTCTTTGCGATACAGTGCATCCAACATACAAAACATGAGCATATTCCAATACCGGTCTAACAAGAGTCGTGTAGACGATGAGCAAGTCCTCGGGAGGCATGCCTCCCTTCGCAAGAAGGCGAAGGAAATGTAAACGCTTGGAACCTTTCTTTGTTACGTGTGTAATCTGACTGTCCCATCCAAGGTTGGAATGTACCTTAAATCCCAGGTAAGTAGCACAGGTAACCACTGGTACTTCCTTTCCTCCAAGAATAAGGGGCGGTGGTTCCGGAGGGGTTTTCGCGAAACACATTCTGAGTTCAAAGGATTTGTCTCCATTCATGATCATGTTATTTTCGGCGGCCCAGGAGTCCAAGTGTGTGGTTTCTTCTTGCATTATGTCGTCCGCCTCGACATCAGCACAAGGAATGGTTCGAGACAGACCAATATCGTCCGCGTAGCCATTGTTGTCTGTGGTCTCATACCTTGTGGTTCTGGAGGACATATAGACTAGAAACAGGTATGGGGACAAAACGCCCCCTTGCGAAACGCCAGAAGTGACGTAACGCCAACTGCTGCACTGATTGTTGGCGATCACACGTTGAGCTCTGCCAGACAAATAGCTGTTAATCCAGGCTAACATCTTCGAGGGCGTGCCACGAACGGCGAGGAGTTGTAGCCTTTACTACTTTAGTGTAAAAGATATGTAAAAGTTGTAGCCTTTAGTGTAAAAGATATCTGCTAGTATCCTGTTTATACTGAGAGAGGTTCCTAATCCTTGGAATTTAGCAGCTCATTTGTCTGGCTTAAAGTGTACTTTACAATTTACATTTACACAGGGATTTATGTGGACAATGCCAAGTTTTTGTCATGCTGATAGAACACTCAGCAGGAGTCTATATTGTGTGACCTTGATTGTTGAGATCAGTCTGGAACAAAATCAGTCTGACAAACGAGACAAAGGGGGTAACTGGAGTACTGGGGCAGCTTGCTAAGTACCGTTATGTACATGTTGAGCACTGTTGTTGTGAAAGTTACTACTAGTAGTATGGTTTTTGTCAATGTCGGTGTGACCGGAAGCATGTTTCCTGTGCTTAGAGCCATAGATGTAAGAACAACCAAGTGTATGCAACAAGCTTGCAGACTAGTCTATTGTATGATGTAGGCCATGTCCTTGAAGTTGATTGGAAATACTTCGCGCCTTCTAGAGTGCAGATTTTCCTACTCAACTATTCTTCTAAAAACTATTCCCATCTTGCTGACTCTTGCACAGCACTAGTAGAACTAGTGGTAGCTCAAAGAGTCATCCTCAACTCTAGAAATACTCTAGAGATCTAACCAACGTAAAAATAATAACATTGCAAGAGAGCCAGGCCCTGAATTCAAACCTCCAACATAAAACACATAGGCAATGTTACCTTGTCGTCAGAGATAGACTTGGAGCCTCAATTTTAAAACAAAGATGAGAGAACACCGGCGCCCTCGGGCATGGCAGAACAGGATGGATTTCTGTTCAGAAAAGTGTATTGAAACGTTGAAATGTGTATTTGAAACATTGAAACATATGTGTATTGTCACATTGAAATGTGTATTGTCACACTGAAATGTGTATTTGAAACATTGAAATGTGTATTTGAAGCATGGAAAAGGGTACTTGACACATTGGACTTGAAGGCTTACACAAGTCTATATCTAACAGTAACAACAGGGATATAGCAATACCTCCTTGCCAATGTACTGAACCTTAGGGCATATGAATGGAAATAAGTCAGATAAGTTTTCCAGTGAAAGCCTATACAAGACGTAGAAGTGTTCAAATCATCCCAAAAGCTAAAGTATTGATTTTAAAAAATGACATACATGTTGTACCACTAATTACTGCATTGTCTCCTATATGTTGTAGGGCGTGGTCAGGGGATGAAACTGCTGCGGTGCATGTCGCAAATATTGTAGGTAGGTCATGCCATTCAGACTGTTGTCTATTTTTGGATCAACAGAAGTCCACTTATTAATTGAATCTTCCTTTCACGGTCAGCCTAAAGGCTGTTTATCTCCCTGTCCCTGCCTGTGGACTAGTGTGGAGTAAAATTGTATCTCAAACATGGATGACTGTTTATGACCTTTTATTCTGCACTTTTGTACATAAAAAAGTGACCTCTTAGGCACAAGTTGGCTGTGTTCCATCTATGAATGTTTAATGCTAGACCATAGAACAATAGAGACCACTGCAATCAGAAGCTTTCATTCTTCTTCACAGGTGTAGCCCCGCCCACCTTTCATCCAGACAGGGCTGCAGAGTATAAGGGGAAAATAGGGACGAGAATGTCTTGGGACCAGGAAGAGAGGAACGCCAGGCTCACAGCTCTGCCTAAGGTAATACATGTATTCCATTGTACAAAGTCAACTGGTGTTTCTTTTTCCTCTGTGATTGAATAAGAGGAAAGATGTAAAAAATTATGAGAAACTAAAGGGAGTTTTTTAATTAAGCAAAATTCAACAGTAAAAGATGCAAAGAAAAGGGTCAGGACAATTTTGCTTGTTCAGAATTTTCAAAATGAAATGGTTGTAATTCATTTGACCTTCAGAGCCGTTCAGTCAAACCTATCCAAGAAGACCACTCGGGATTGGGATTAATAAAATGTCGTCTTTGTGGACAGGTGGTAACTTGTATAGACAGGATTCTTAATGCTCAATGGGAAAAATGATTAAAAGGACCATCAAAAAGTGGTCAAATTTGCCAGGTGAGATCGTAACCTATACAGGTATTTTGATTTTTGAAATGGTTGCAGTTTTAGAATCCATTGGATACCACCCTGGGTAGCTTGCCTCTCCTCCAATGGTGACATCCAACCAACCACGGCAGCAACCTTTGTAGCAGGCATCAATTTCACCAGGATGGCACCCAGGCTACGCTGTCTGTAGTTTTAGCAACTCATTACTCTTAATGTACAAACGGGTCTAGGGCATTACTGTTGATTGCATTTGTTGTTCTGCCCTTGCTCTCCCGGCAGCTATCAGAATTTATGATATCCCTCATGGAATCCATTGACTTATTTAGCTGTTTGGCAATTTATTCTGAAGGCCACAAATATATCAAACAATACTAATGTTCATGCAATCAGAACAAGGCTAACATGTTTTCCTCTGTGTGTAATGTATTTCATTACAGCCACTCCACAGGCTGTGACAGTCTCTGCACTCGTACAGGATTGTACAATGTTACCCTAGTGGTTTGTGGAAGTTTAGTCTATCACTTTTGTTGCTATGCAGAAGCATTCCCCCAAATTGACAAAGCAATTCAGGGGTCAATGCCTGAAATAAATGTAATGATTGCACTGGGCATTTGTCACTTCCCAAGAGAGTTCCACTGGAGTATATGACACAATCAGCTACAATGCTATATGTACATATACAGCCACACCCTAAAAATAAGTCAATAACTCCTGCTGCGCTCCTAATCAAATGTTTGTATAGCTGATTACACCTTTTACTTTGTACTTAGGATTATCTTTGCATGAATATAGTTTAATTGAAGAGGCGGGGAATTCCCAATGTCAAGAATGACGTAATGTACCTTGTAATTTACGAATACCTGTTAATAGAAGTGCTTTGATAATCACCATGATAGAGTATCTGTGGTTTTTATGTGCAACTACAAAAGCAGTTGTCAGTTATATACTTGGCACATCAGTTTGTCTATATACTCTGACTGAGTGTGTATACCAAATCTAGCCCATCTTGAATTATGTAACAGCCAAACTGAAAGATACTCGTGTACTTTCAGATTTTCATATCATGTATTACTCAATAGTCAAAAATCATTATAAAGAGCTACAATGGAATGGCTGGGGATGTTAACAAAAAGTTTGAATTGTCACACAAGCCTTGCACACAACATTATACACCCAGAGCAAATAACCTTCCCAGTAATGACAACTGCAATGTAAATGAATTCAGTCCATTCCAGGCACTAAAGCAGTATTGATTTGTTGGTTCCACAATATGGTACCAATTTGTGTTGTAAATGTAGTTGGGGAACCAGCTGTAATCTAATTATGTATTCCAAGTTAAATCAAGGATTAGATACAAGTGTGCCAACACCTCTATGTGATTCGGCACTTTAGGTGTGGCCTGGCCATGGAGAGCTACAATGTTACATGTGTATTTCGAATAATTGAACTTATTATACAAGCACACTGTAGAGTGTAGCATAATATAGTGTCTTTTATGTCATATATATATACTCCACCACTGCTTTACCAAGCATGGGAAAACCTTTTTTTAGCTTTTTTTTTACATCAAGCTATTGCCCAATATTTTACCTGCTGAAAAATCAGGTCAATCATTATATTTTCCAACCTATCTATCTGCTAAATTGTTTCAGACCTGTAACATTTTTTTATCACAGCTTCATAATGCGTGCTACATACATGTACATGTGCATCCTCAAACTTATACTGTTGTAGGGCTAGAGCAAGAACAATTGAATTATGCAAATAAAGAATCAAACTAGGAACTACATTTACCAGGGGTAACCATGCCTAAAGTAACTGTCATTAAGAGACCAATGCAATAAAGATTTTTTGACCCAGCCTTAAGTACAAATTGTACTTAAGCACTTCAGCTTGATGACTTTGTCAAGACTACATCAAGATGTAGACTTTTGTATCACAGACTAATTCTGTGAGATATTCTGACAATGTCCCCCATTTCACTTTGACCCACAGTCTAGAGCGGTGAACAATTGGGCACTGCTGACGATCCGTGTGCTGAATAGAGAGTACTGTATGCTGGAGGAGGAGCTGAGACAGCAGCAGCACCAGTATCTGCACAGGAGGGAGATGTTCATGAACAAACAGCTGGAGGACAAGTCAGTAGATTCTTTTATTATTGTGGGGACTTAATTCTGTCAGAGCAGGGGAAAGGTGGTTTTCACAGTGTTTAAAGTTCGTGATTGAAACTATTCTGTAGTACAGGAGTAATAAATTGAATGGTAACCCATACATGTATTCTTGGTGTCATGATTTTATTGTGAAAGGTCGATGAAAAACCGCAAAGATAAAACCACCACAAATTTTTCAGTATCATCCTCTTTGGGCTTTTCCACAAGATTCAGAAAGGGGTGGCTAGGGTATACTTTACTTGAGTTACTTTGAAACATGTCACAGTCATTTACAGTAAAGACAAAGGTTATCTTTTACATCTGCACATATGTTCAGTTTCCCTTGAGGCTTGACGTACGAAATGTGATAATTCCAATTGAACAATTTGAAATCTTCTATGTAAATGCACCACATAACATAACGTATCTATTTGTACCAAGTAAACTGAATTACCTCAAACACTTAAACATTTTTACATATTACTCTTGAAGTTGGTTGCACTAAAAGAGGTAAAGAACATGATCTCTTAATTAGTTTGTTAGCCAGTGGTTGCAGTACGTTGCAGATCATAGCCATATGCTATTTATGATGTAGTCATATGTCAGCTTACAATACGTCTTCTATATGTATCGCTATTGTTCCCCTGAATGTCTTTCCATGTTCAGTCTAAACTATATCAATTTCCTGTTTCATTTCCTAACACCAAAGGAAACTTGTATGATTCCCATTATAGCATCCTTATTCTTGTTTTCATATTACATAACTTATAGATTCTATCAGTACTTTGTCAGGTCTGATGAGTGTTGGTTCTTAAAAAAGAAAATCCAGTCTATTATTTTGTCTGAACTTTTTCCTTCAGGAAAGATCATGTTCCCTATTGACACCCTGTAAAGTGGCACTTTCCCTGGTCCAGACAACATCCCTCCTGTTTACATCAACGGCCACTTCCTGCTTGTCTTGACGATTAGGTTTCAAAGCACAACAAAGCCTTGACCTTGCCATGCCCTCATGCAGTCTATTGTTCGACTTGGGAGACGGAGATTTGCAATGCCACGGAGGCGATTTTTCAGCCACTATGACAAATAGAGCATTTATGCTGTACAATGTACATGTTTTCTCATGTTTTCTTGTGGCTTCAAAGCAAGACAAATTATTACCATGTTGCCTTCAACCTTTTTCTAGCTGTCTAACCCCATAATCAATACAAATCTGGTGCCAATCAGCTACTTCAGCAGGGAGAAGGTTAAAAAGATGAACAGATGGTTTTCTAATGTTGCTAGTAGGTAGCGTTCAATGGTCTCAAAAAGTGGAAGTGTCGCTTGTTGTATATAGCTGCTGGCTATGTCTGTAACAAGCTTTCCCAGCTGGAGGTTCAAGGCCTACTGTGAGGGAAGGCTGTTGTTCCTTTGATAGCTCACTTCATGATGGTTCCCTCAGTACCAGTGAGCAACCCGCCCAACATACATGAGAATAATTCACAGCCCACTGAGTGTCAGCTGGGGACCTTGGCACATACTGTCTCCCTCTCTATCATAATTCATATGGTAAATGTCTATAAATAAAGTTAAGAAGTGAGTCACAAAGATCACAGACTCACGTAGGCATATTTCTGTCTACAACTGTTGAGCTTCTTGCAAATATATGAAAAGCTGTAGAATGAAGAAGAATTGTGAACTTGAGATATGTGATTGTTCTCGTGCAGAATGTATTTAGAAATGATATCACAGAGAGTGCTGTTTCTGTCCTTCTAGGCCTGGCAGAGTCAGAACATTGTCAGCCAAGAAGAGATCAACACTGGGAGATGTAGGCAGTCTTGGAACACCATCAGACAAACTGAACACAGCACCCCCTCCTGTTAGTATTGTCCTGTTTTACTTCCTCTTCCTTTTTGATAAGAAGATATAACAACAGATAATATGGCCAAACATGGCATGTAAGAAAAGTAGCAAGATAACAACGTTCTTTACCAGATTCTCTTTACATCACATCAGAGTTAAACATTAGGAAAGGTGCAAAAGGTAGCAGTGATACTTCACTTAGAATGTAAGGGTTGTGTCCAAATGTCTGTTGTGACTTAAATGAATGCCTAACATTTTACCGTCCGTACAGGACAGCTTTGATTACATCGACTTCAACAATGATGTTTGATTGTTTCGCATAACCGGTAAACAGCCTTTAGGTGTAATGCACCAGTTTTGTACAGTAAGTACAAGCTGCCTAAGACCGCACTATAAGGGAGAAGTGCAGTGTCAAGTGTGATGAGATTTTTAACATGCTCAAGGTGTGACTCTTCTCAGACATGGGACCTCCAGCTGATGTTCCATCCGAGAGGATGTTCCTTACACAGAAGCTACTAATTTTCACCTCAAGTCCAGTGATCAGGAAGTAGGTGTAAAGTGCCTTTCCCAAGGACACAACATTGGGGCCTGGTAGGGATTTGAACCAAAAACCTATAGGTTATAGTCAATAACCCTAACCACAAAGATTACCTAATGATTTCTTCTTTCCCTACGTCTACAGAGCCCGGAGGCCACCAAACCGCCCCTCCCCCATGGTCGTTCCCCATCACATGGTCACCTGTACAGACCAGCGTCGGGGAAACGACCGACCCTACAGGACGACAGCATCCACTCCCTCGTTGACCTGTTCATCGAACCCGCCTACAGTGCCAAGAAAAACAAGGAGGTCAATAGACTGAGGGTACGTAGGAGTAACATATCCATGTTACAACAACTTTATTTTCAAAGTCATATGACGATTGTAATAGATTATCTGTCAAGTATGGTCTGAAGACTTACTGACTGCTGCCCACCCCTGTGTCAGGGAACCCTGCAGCAGTTTAATCAATTAGTGGATACAAAGTTAGCTTTCTAGAATTACTCAATGTAGATGTACTCTGTACTAGATTCTACTACATTTTTTACTTCTACTACTACATCTTTATTTTATCCATTTATAGGAAAGAGCGGGAAGTGTTGGTGAAGATTCAGAGAAATATTATCAGAGCTTCTCAGAGAGATATCCCAAGGTATGTACTTCACACTAGTTTTGTATACGTAGTACAATGTAGATACTGAAATATGGTACATGTACTAGTATTTGTACAGAAAAACTAATTTTGAAAAAGAATGGAGAATCTGGGGTTCACAAGGAACAGTTTCCTGCATGTAGGGGTGTTCAATTTTTAACCATATAAGTACACAAGTACAATGTACTGTTGATTCACTTACTCTGGCAGTGGTTTTATTTTGCGATAGGGGGGGGAAAGGATGTTTACGCTGTGTTTCAAATTTGCAGTTGAAACAATTCTGAAGTACAGTAGTCATACATTGAAAATGCACATTTGCAGTGTCATGAATTTGTGGTGGAGAGGTTATCACCAAAAAATGAAAAAATAAACCCACTCCAAAAGTTTGAACATTTTCAGTATGTGCTGCTCTATCAAATACTGCAAATAACTCCACTCAAGATTTTTGTTTTTCCCCCAAGCTCAACCTTGTGTAGTTGTTCACCTTATAAATGCTGACATTTAGTATTTCCTCCTTGCCACTCAGCAACCAGACTTGTACAGTGCTAATGAAATACTGGAGCAGCGTAAGCGACCAGTCAGTGCCAAGGAGCTGAAGGAAAAAGATGCCATGAGGGCTAGACCCAAGTCAGGAGGTATGGGGAGTGTGTGTTGTAAATACAGTTCTAGCCAAGTGGAACTGGGCATGCTTTCAGGTCACTGGAGAAGACAGATCTCTGGCCTGTTGCCTTGCTTAATTGGATCCCTGAAGAATATGTATAAATACACATTGATGACAGTTTGACACTTCACCTACTTTTGCTGTGGTTTCTTTCTGCACACTCTACCACACAGAATGAATGTTGTTTCTGTTTGATTTTTCAAGTCATACTGTAACTGAAAAGCAACAAAGATTGCTAGATAGCTGTTATAAATGTGTGTATTATATTTTCTTGCCACTCACTCAGTATTTTGGCTTTGAAAATATAGCACCCAAATTGTAACAATTGCTCATTTTCCCTACAGTTAAACAGCAAGGCAAGAACAAGAGTGAGATGCCAGACAAAGCCAGGCCCTCCTCAGCCCAGGTCTTCCTGACTCAGAAACGAGAGTCCAACCCCATTCTCACCAAGAACGAACTGAAGGAAAACAAGAAGTCCAATACTGCGAAGCGACCGGTGGTGAAGAAAAGCGAGCAGGCGGAGGCCTTCGCAAAAGAGCTGCAGCGAATGGAGCAGATGGAGAGAGAGTTTAAGAAGACAACAAAGATGCTGCAACAGAGACTTGGTATTTCTGGAGAAGGGGAGGTGTGATGCTGATGGGTTGGCCATCATACCTGTTTCATGATGTAGTCTGGTGACTATGTGTCAAACCTTTCAGTTTGCAATGGGTGGAGTGTGGAATAGAGATTTAGTTACTAAGTGTTGAGATAATTGGATATCACTCTTAGAAAGTTATTGTAGTGTTTCAAAGCTGTGGGAGAGCAGTTCCCATATATGATCAACATCCTTTTATTTTGAAATGTAACTTCCTTTCCCGACAGTCATCAAAGAAACTTAACAGTTGAAATCTATTCATGATATCTGCAACCTGAGTGCCATTCCTGCTTTTTTTTCCTGGGGAGCCTATTTTATGCACCAAATTGATTTTACTAGAATTAAGACATTTCAGACTGATGCAAATGTCAATATTATTTGTAGTGGTAGGCATCTTCTCATACATGATATGTAGTCTTGACAGGTTGCATCAAACTTGACCACTACACTTTGCTATAAATCCTGCTATTTTTGTAGGATTTTTATCAACTGTATTTTCAATTAATGAGTACCTGTTTTTGATATTTTAATAACCCTCAATATGAAGATAAAGAATGTATGCCTTTATTTTTATTTGGTACGAGCACACCGGTAGTTGTAAGGTATTATTTTCTTGATTGACTTCTGAGCATAATTCCCAGGATTGTTTTGCATTGTTTTTTTACAAAAAATAAGCTAAAAATGGATGAAAAAGACACAAAGAATTTAATTTGTTGTGATAAATGAAGTGGACTCATTGTTGGTGTAATGTTATTATTATCACTGTTGAGTTATTGAATTTGAATAGACCTCATGTCTAGACTTGCACTGAAAAGGTGATTTGATTGTGAAGTGATACAATGCTAGGAAAGCAGCAGCACCATTTTTGTTCTTTCAGTTTGTTTAAGAATGAGAAGCATAGACACTTCTCTAAGTTGGGAAGAATCACCAATGGCAGTGTGGTGTGTTGGTGGGAGTGCCAATTAATGTACATGTAGCTAGAGGTAAACTTGTTGCAGAATATGGTATCCAGTGGTAACTCAGATGTATTCAAGCAGATACTTGGGCAGTAGATTTTTGTTTACATGTGTAATTCCTAGAGATAGGATGTTTTAATAATAATACCATGTGTATCTAATTCCTTGTACACGTACAAGGTGTTTACATTGTTCTATGACAAACATTCCTCTTAATGAAACTGGCTGCAAATTCTGAGACAATATGGAGAAAGAAGGTAGCATTGATCTTCTCTAACAATTTTTGGATCATAAAAAGTATTTTCATTGCAAATGATGATTTGCAGAATTGTCTATAATGGTTATAGTAGCTGTTCATGTAGGAAAATTGGTTGAAATCAAGTGCACAAGAGCTGCAGGACTTGCAGTAGCTGCTAGGTGTCATCATTGAGCAGCTGCAGATCCTTTATAAGCATGGTTTCATTATAGTTTTATACTTCTGTGATTACGTACAGACCCTCACTTGAGCTTGAAACTTATGTAGATGAGACAATTTTCATATTTTTGTATCACTTTCTCAGATAGCCTTCTCACTATTACTTCTCAAATTGTAGAATAAGAACAAAGTTCTTGAGGCAGTCTACATTAACCTTATGCAGACTACTAGGGACGAGGTACTCCACACAGACTTGATTCTTTTGTCAAATATTGGATCAATTTGATTTTAACATATCATTTTTTTGTTATCCTTTTGCCCAGCACATTGTGGCAGCTTGTGCTGGGTTTTGATGATGAGGCCTATCTTAAGGAATTGTTTCATTTTTGTCTTCTTAATTTTAATCCTGCTTTTAAATTCTAAGGCTTTCAGACACATTTTTCATTTATCTCTCTACATGTATATCCTGTGTGTAGCATTGTGATATCCCTGCACCATATTTGTGCATGTCTCGGGTCTCACATAATGGTGTTAGTCATTGTAAGGGGTCTTAATTTGACTTTGCAAACAAGTAATTTGTGAAATTGTGCTGGCTGCTTTTTTACCACTCAAAACCGCCGCAAAAACCTTGAACTATTCCTCATGCTATTGCTATTTCTGTAAATATTTGTTATCAGTTTGATCTGTTATAGTTATACTCAATAATTTTATTGTTGCATTTGGTGGTGTACAGTTCACTTCATAATTGTGAAAGCTCTCAATTTATTCATCATAATCTTAATTTGTCTGACAGTGTAACAAATAACCTTGACATATTGTGTGCCAATATCCCAAGTGGCAAACAGCCCTCATACAGCCTGTGTTGTTTGTTCACACAAAATAAAAACAACAAAATACCCGCTTGTTACAAACTTTATTATGCATGCATTTATTTATTTGACTGATTAGTGTCCCATATTTCTCCCCGACATTGACAACAAGTCATAATCACTCTGTCAGTCATACAAACACTGACACCCATGCTCTATTTTACCTACATGTATAGGTATATAAAGTCCAGAAACTCCATATTCGTTGAATTACGAAAGTCACCTCTGATAACAATCTATGTACAACTATTATGTCTACGCTGATAAAGTACAGATGTTTGGCTACGTTTGTTGTATTCACCAGGTATTATACAAATCTTTGGAGTCATTTGGAATATCATAAAGTACCTCTCTCTCTTAAGCTGTTCCTCTTTTTAATCTGATACGTTCAAGTGCATATCACTGGCCAACTCGACTTTGCCCAGTATGTCCTGACTGTTACCAGAAAGGACTCTGAAAGTGAAAATACCTGGCCCGGGATAACAGCGTCTCCCTGCCTCCATACGGAAGATACCGTTTCCATCTGTACCGTACCGACGGATGTAGCGAAGGGGCCAGATGATAGGGGGCGCTGTACCGGTCTCCCGAGGCGTTAGGATGATGGCTGGGGTCACCATGTACACTTCCAGCTCGTAGGTCCCGCTCAGGCCGAAGGCACGGGAGGCGTTGGTCTCGTTGACGGACACGATGCACCTGTAACCTGAAACACAGTAGTGGTTTAGGTTTAGTAAACTGTGAATGTGGCAACTTTTGAAGGAAGGTAGGCGTTAGTCATTGCTATTTCATATTTACATTTACATCACATTGTAGATGCTTAAATGACCATTACCTTGCACTTCAAGGTCGTCGAAATGCCCGAGGTCGGCATGGTAGCAACGCTCTCCTGCGACCGACTCCATGTCGACACGACGGTAGTCAGTCCATGTATCTTCCATGGCCTTTCCTGCGAAGCTGTCTGTTCCTCTTATCTCCCGTCTGAAGTCGGACTCCTCGTGTTGAGATGATCTCGTGCGGAGAGAGACTCCAGGCGACTGCGAAAGGAACTCTGGAAAAGTCCCTGAGTTACTGACTTCCAGAGACCGTGACAGGAAGTCTGGAGTACACCCCGACGCATCACTGACTCCAGTAGAATGTGAAACAAACTCCGGAGAACATCCTGACACGTCACTGACTCCAGGAGAACGTGAAACTTGAAACTCCGGAGAACAGCCCGACACGTCGCTAACTCCAGGAGAATGTGAACCAAACTCCGGAGAACACCCTGACATATCACTGGCTCCAGAAGAAGGTGAAACAAACTCCGGAGAACACCCTGTCCCATCGCTAGTCAGACGAGACCGCGGGGGGACGTTGACGTAGACGTGGTGCTCGAAACTGACATTTTTGGCTTCTCCGACAGCCCTGGGCACTGGAATGTAATAATCCATGGAATCTGGACCATACACTTGTTCTGCCTTGTCGTATTTCTTCTTGGGAACGTTAACATATTCAGGCTCGCCTGACATCATTTCAACATATCCAATATTGGACACAGGACGACTTAGCCCTTGTGTACTAAATCCGTGGCTCCGGAAAGTGGCCAACTTATGAGCACCCGTCATGTGGGTGTTTTTCTCACCAGTTTTCTTGTCGCCAAATTCAGGATTCCGAGACAGGCTGGCCATGGGAACATATCCCGTCATGTCGACTCCTGTGCGGGATCTGGCTTGCGAAGGTGGCCTTGGAAATGAATACATATTCTTGTCGTCTTCGGCAACTAGCCATTTTCGCGGACGGGAGTATCCGTTCGCGTCCATATCACAGTCGAAGCCACGGCCTGTGAATCAATATATCAATACATGAATAAAAGAATAACGAAACTTTATAGCGTATCACTAAAACTATTTTGAAAGTCACGTAGTAACATTACAACATAAGTGAACGTTGGTGGCTATCGCTCAGATTACTTACGATCGCACACTAACGCAAATGGAATGAGATACTTTGGTAAGAAACTGAGATGAAAACCACGTATGTGTTTTAAATTTGTTCGTTTCGCTTTCAACTTTCGCGCACTTTACTTTAAAATGAAAATAGACTCATGATTTGGACAACTGGATTATTGTAAGTCCTTCGGATACACAACTAGTATTAACGGGTATTGTGATCATGGAACAGAATTAAGTAGAAATGATGGGCACTAGATCTTGAGAAAGTTTCGATAATGGCGAAGAACTCAATCTGTTAAACGTCATATACATGTAATTTTGTATAATGCTTTACCCTAGCTCGGTAATCATAGTTTTCCTTCGGAACATTTCCACTAGATACACTACTAGTACATTCCACCAGCTATTACCTTCTGTCATCCGCCAAACAGAGTAAAACACAGTTCGGTCGTGACAGGACGTCTGGCTCCGCGATCGCATTTAGCTATGAGGAAGTCAGTACAGAAACACCTTGCACTGGTGACGTCAGCAAAGGTCAAAGTGAAAACGGCTCAAGTTGACACCTGATACGCAGCATATGTAATACCTGTGTCACCGTACGGTATGTAATGTTCTCACCCATATCGAAGATTTCTATCGTTTTGTGTAATGGATTTGAGGATGGAAAGGGCAAAGATTGAAAAGGCACAAATAAAGGTGGTTAAAATTCATTAGAATACTAGTAGAGTAAAGATACAGTCTGAAAAGTTCCCGAAATAGAAAGCAAACAAGCGAAAGTGAAAGTTATCATGAGCGTCTGCTTGCCGCAGCTGTTTCCGGCCCGCATTGTTAAGCGTTGTCCATAAGTTACTCGTGAAATGTAATTGGTCACTTTTATAGTTCCACGCAGCATATTATTTGTAATCCAGAATTCATCGTCACATTTTTTTATTGACAAATTTTCCGCATCGCATAGTCGAACGCCCAAATGCCCAAAAGCCACAATGGAACGTCCGATTGTGTTCGCAGCCTAGTTTTACCGATCAAGATACCCAAATCTAGCGCAGTGCACAATTTGTTAATACCTGTGTACATTCCGATAAATTTCAATTTTCCCGCCATATACTCTGACCACCGCTTGAAAATCAACCTTTGACCCGACTTCCGCAAAGTTAGTTGATGAGGTAATGGCCCGGAACCATAGCGAGGCTACATCCGGGCACTCCTGCGGATAGAGGCAAGATGGCGCCCATCGGCGACAAGTTGGTCATGGGAGCGATGGCTGAGAATTCCGACGAAGACGAAGGCAAGAATTTATGGTAGGGCACTTTCCTTATGACAATAGGTTAACAAGACTTTCGGGGAGATAAAGACGTTAACCGCATGTCGTTGTTTCTTTCCAGGTCCACGATATTGAGTGACGTTTCGACCCAGTCGAGCTCCAAGCTTCCGTCATGCAAAAGCATCATCGTTGCAGGTAGGCGGCTACCGGTGTCAGTTTATCGCTATAAAAATCTGACTTTCCCTGCGTCGTTTGTCTAAACATTGGTTTTACAATCTTTGACAAGTACCTCTGTCGTTTGAGTAAGTGCTCCGTAACATGTCACCTGTGTTCTAATTTTAGGCGAAGACGAGTCAGGTAAAACCACTTTGATAGCAAAAATGAGAGGAGACGACGAACTGAAGAAAGGGGCTGGGCTGGAATACTTCTACTTAGAAGTTCATGACGAAGATAGAGACGGTATGTGTTTTATCTATTTCTAGACAAACCCAGTCGTGATTGTGTCAGTCTTGCTTCTTTTGTCACTTGTAGCAGTGTGTTTGAAAAATTAGAATGTTAGAAATTCTGTCCTAGATCAGATAGCTGGACTGTACCTTCGACATCTGTGTTATGGCATTAGACATTACCCCAGTTATTTTAATTGAAAGCATGGCTCTCATAGGATTTATGTGCCATAGCTACAGATGTGTTGTACCTAAAAGTACAGTTTTGAAAAAGATGTCAGGAACAATATTGTTGATATGAAATTATGATCAAAACAAACATTGAAAATCAGCTGGGCTGAATAACATTTAAGTTCCATTTTTTAAGAAAGGAAGAAATGTCACTTCTCCATAACAAAGCCATTACAGTGCCATATAAGCATACACTGCTGTCAATATTGTATTGATACACAAACAGTGACAAATTTGCTTGTGATTTTGCTTATAGGCATGCAACAGCTTAACTACATGTAGACTCTACATGCCATTATTGGGTGGTGATGTTTCACACCCTTATTGTCATAACTCATGGTTTATTTTATGGACTTTTTTGTGCAGTAATATCAGTAGTGAACAATATTATTTTGTGTGTGTTGGTGTTGTTGTTCCTTGTTCCTTTCTAAAAAAAATGATATGTCAGTTCTTGTTCCTTTCTAAAAAAAATGATATATCATTGGATTGGTCATGAATTTTTTTTTAGTTAGATTTTTGCACAGATACTGATGATGTGTGTCAGTAGCACTGCCATAAAAAGCTCACATAAAAAGATACACTATTTGTTAAATTTCTTTTTATGAGTTAGAATTCATGGCATTTTATGGACCACTATTTGTAAATACTTGTTACTACTGTTAGTAGTAAAACATGGCTGTGGAGTGAAGATGGCATGAGATGACTAACATGAGTAACAAGACAATAGATCTGGGATTATCAGGAAATATGAACCCTTACATGTTCCACTTGTGGTCATCTTAGAGTGTTAGCACACCTAATCTACTACCTCTCAAACAAATTAGCCCACTTGGGACATACCAATTTGAGTAAAACAGAGGGGACACTCATGATGGAAACGGTTGCTGACCCTAACACTTCACATCATAATGTCTTAGTCATACTCAAGTGTATGGAAATGTATAGTCTTACACTATTCTTTGTTTGATAAAATGTGCCTGCCTGTGTCCTACCCAATTTTTGCAATGGAATAGCCCAACTATGATCTTTTGTCCATCTGTCATCATGTTTGTGCATTTGTTTTCACAAGCTGACAAGTTGTCATTACCTCATAAAGTTGTTTTCTTTTTGGCTAGTATGTTTTGTCATGGACAGAAAGAAATTGAATGAGAGAGAATGCTGTAGACATGTGGTATCCTGTAAAAGAAACCCAAATCTCATGCTGTTTTTATTTTCAAGTCCCAACTTGGAAGGGATGAAGATATGCTCTTCCCACTATTGCTGTAGTACTGTAGGCATTTGTTGCAGTGTGCACTGTGTCTAATTTATCATACCTAGTGGAGCTTACAGGAATAATGCTATAGAGCAAGATTTATTGATTTCCTACGATATTGTTAACATGACAACTAGTTACAAGTACTTGCTGTGCTGGTGAATTGAATTAGAACTGTGCCACTGTGGATGAATATTTCATGAGGAAAGGTCTTCCTCCAAGCCAGTGAAGGTCTTTCTTTCTATCTGTATCAGGAAATGAACAATCAAATGTCATGATGTTAGATTTCATCTTAGTATCGAGACAGACAACGTGTCAGAATTTTTAATGTTCCAGAAATTGATTTCTTCTATTCTATGCAGATACATTGTGTTATTACTCAATATTAGAATTTAGATCCCTGGAGGAAAGAATATGGGTGGTAAGAATTTGAGTAACAAGAAAGGTGATAAAGTTGACCAATTGTTTTTACCCCCTTCTTCAAACCTGTTGTAAGATTTATCCCAAGATTTCAAAAAGTATTTGCTCAGGACATGCCTTTGTGGATAATTGGTGAACTCACATGTGTTTTGTGTTAAAAATGAGAGGATACTAATCATACTTGTTATCATGACCAAGCCTGTTTTTCACATAACTGGTTTACCATTTACAAATGAGTAGTAAGAAGTGATTCACCATCTATTTCTTTAGTTTCCATATTTTTACAACCTTTCTCATTTTCTCATTCAATTTGTTAGGAAACTGGCTTTTCAGGTTATTGATTCCAGCAATGTTTCGAGTCCAAATCAGTATTGTTTAAATCATGGACTCTTAATAATTGACCAACTGAAAATGCACAGCCATGACCAGAATCTGTTTGCATTTTGTCTTTCTGGCCTTGTGAGTTCAATCAATGTTTGGTCAAACTGAATATAGACATCCTGTCGCTGTACTTGGCTCTGAATGTGATAGGGCTATTTCATTCTAAGGCTCCTGGCACACTTACATGTACATGTGTATATTATTATGATATTAAGTATACAGATATGTCCCATTGGAGGCACAATTCTCTAGATATCAGTGTTTATACCCAATGTAATTCCTTCTACTAAGTTCTAGACACATATCTTCACAGATATTAATGGCATTGACATTGTGGTATATTGACCTGTTTTAGGTATGGACAAAGTCCAAATCTTATACAATGTTGTATTTGAATGACATGATGCTGATGTCATTATAGCCCAAAACACAAGTAGCATTCCAGTACATGCACAAGTATGCTTACCCGTATATTTCATAAGGTAGCCGTAAATGTGTTATTTCTGCACGTGTTACAAATCTAACTCCTTCAGCTCAACAATTTTCAATGCAGTGTTCTTTTTAACCTTTCATTACTGACTAGTCCTGTAACCAATACATATTTGGTACCAAAAGGCTACTACATCATCCAGAAGGTTAAGGTTACTGTCAATCATTTTTGATTGACAGGTCTGCCTGAATATTAAACAGATGTGTGACATTCCATGCCAAGGGACTCTGCCTTGTCTAACAATATTGGATGTTCAGCTCAGCTATTTGCCAGATTTAGACCCAAAGCAGGTATAGATCCTTGTTGATAATCTGCAGTAACTTGATAGCTGCTGTCATGACACATTTCTATCTAATAAAAACAGTCATGTACTAGTGTATTACAAGATCTGAATAATTCTTAAGAAATGGTATACATGTAATAATATATGATATATGGGTTCTACCAGCGAGTTAGCTCACCTCTCATTCACTGCACATGTACATCAAACAGTCAATACCCTCAAATGACTGCAGCAGATTCTATGGTTGTCATATGACTTATGTCCATGTCTGTCATGCAGAGTTAACCCTTTGATAAGTATCACTGCCCAATCTTAAAGCCTACTGCACTCACAGTACAACCCTGTCATCATCATGTTTTGTCCAGTACATCTGGAAAAAGAGAAACCCTCAAGGCACTGACAGTGGCAATTTTCAAGAAAGCTTTTGTAACACTTTAAGTTTAACGACAGGGTGTTGAAGTGGTTCCCATTCAGTCCTGTGCACATGTTAAGAAATCTGCATTCCTGAGTTTAACCTTTTTTGTGCAATATATGACCTGTACATTAGGATCATGGCAGATTGTATTTGTTACAGTATATGCTCAAAATATGAAGACCCATGAGAAATTATATTGCACTTTGCTGTTGTCCTGATCAGACATGTTTGTTATGTTGTAGTCTATTTTTCCTTTTCAAACATCTAACAACATGTAATTTGTTACATGATAGTGGTGCCAATTGTTGAGCTGTAGGTAAAAATCTTGCCCGGGGCAAAGGGGGTGTGTCGGACAAATCAACTCCCTCAATGTAGGGTTGTTACTATGGTCAGAAAATAGACAGAGAATTGTATTTGCCAATTGGAATTTGTCAGCGCTGTTATATTTCTTTCTATATGATTCATTCGTTTTGGACGTTGCTGTTTTGAAACATTCTTGCAGGGTCTGCTAGCTACAACTACAAACAGTCTTGAAGCTGAGTTACATAGACTAGAATAGTATGTATTTACTGACTGTAGCTGCAAGGCCAAGACTTGTAAACAAGTGTTCACTTTGAACATATGCCAACTATTCTAGCCATGATGTCATCTGTTAGTTTTTCCTTTAGGAAGCCATACACTGTTGGTTACTATATACTCATGCTGGCATAGGTCAGACCAGTACAGGCCCAGTAGGAAGAACAACATCAAATAAATAGCTTTACCATAACATGATGGTCTGATATACATATAATGGTGCATCATAGAATGTTTGTAGATTTCCACTGCAAATGTGATTTTCCTGCCATTGCCCTAGTGTCCAATCCAATTCCAGCATGATAATTTGATTAACATTCATGTCACATGCCCAACCTATTGGCGGTAGTGCAAGGCTCCTTGAATTCTCCACCCCAGTAAACATTGCCATGGGTGTACAATTTTAAAACAATATAGCTACAGTATAACTATAATGAATATTTGTTAGAAGATGTACATGTATAACAGGATTTTTTTTTAAATCTTGTAGTTATATGACATGTTCAGACACCACATAGGATACCAAATTATCCATTTGCTATATACTAATGTTTCTCGTAGAAAGATACAAGCCATATGGTACTTGTTGTGCACAATTTTCCCCTCCTGTATAGATATCATATGTCAAGAATCCTCAGTCTGGCCTATTTGCATATGCTTCATGGTGCCTGGAGACGTCACCTAATTGGGCTGATGATGTGGGTGTTAGACATGTATCCCTTTGGGACCTGATGCGAATGCAACTGACGTCATGCCATTGTTGCATACTTCCTATGTTGTGCTTGTACAGTATACTAATGTTCTTCAATAGACAATATGGCTTTGGTGATTTTGAAATATTTAAAGACATATTCAAACTTGTACCAATGGCAGTGTTAATGATTAGGGAGTACAGTATGATTACGTAACAAAATAAAAGAAAGGCAGGTAAAGTGTCACTGAGGGAAAGTATGCACATGGAGCCTTTCTTACATTTGTGTGATTTGGTACCCCCTAAAAAATCTATGTAAAAACATAGGTAAAAGTAAAAGGTAATGTTTAAGTTAAATGTAGTTCTACGACTGTAGGGGCAATAAGTTGTTAAATCCACAGTGTCAACGGCCTTTTCGAAGGATCCTACATCTGGGCAGGAATCAAACCTGTGACATCTTGATCTTGTGTAGCTAGCCAAGCCACTTGGCCATTCAACGCCATCACAAACATAGACTCGTTACCAAAGTACTATGACATTGCAGTGTAAAGGGATCTGACGGATGTCTATATCATACATGTGTATGTTTAACACTGTTACTCATGACTGTGTACTTTCATGTTTTCCTCCAGACCACACAAGATGCGGTGTCTGGGTGATGGACGGAGACTCACACCACAGGGGCTTGTTGCGGTTTGCCTTGTCAGCAGAAAATATAGAGCACACGTTAGTCATGCTGGTTGTGGACATGTCTCGACCATGGACCATCATGGAGTCCCTACAGAAATGGGCAGACATCATACACCACCACATCGATAGGTTGAAAGTCCCTCCTGAGAAGATGAAAGAATTAGAAGAGCAATGTGAGTACAAATCTTAGATCAGTTAACATTGCTGCTTTGTGACAAAGTTGGAAGTGATGCTCATTGGACAGATATTTTGAAAGCAGAGTCTGTACATTTTTGAGAGATTTTTTACAGCTTAATGATCATTCCCTGCACATGACATAGTATTTGCCTGTGTGTTCCCATCTTTGCCTGCCTGTGTGTTCACATCTTTTGTGCATGTTCACAGTGGTCAGACAGTACCAGGAATATGTAGAACCTGAGGAAGGCGCCCAGTCCCCACAGCGGCCCAAGGCCATGACACCCGGAGCAGGGGAGGAGGAAACCGTGGTCTTGCCCCTCGGGGAGGATGTACTGACACACAACCTAGGAGTGCCTGTGGTAGTAGTTGTAACAAAGGTAGGTTTTCAAAACAGTTGTGTAACCAGTGACAGGCAGCTTTAGAGGACATGGTAGCAAGTTGTCCTGTTTATTAACGTTGATGGACAGGGAATCCCAATTTGCATCCTCTTGACAATATAGGTTGCACAGAAGACTTGACGAATGGCCAGCTATTGTAGTTATCTGTTTGCAACAGTCCTATAAAATCACATGCGTCCCTTGCTAATTAGAACCACCTTTGTAAATCTTCTGACTGCCATTCCCAGATCCTGTGTTTGTATTCATTCTGTGTTGACATCTATTTTGTTTTAATCAGACGGACGCCATCAGTACCCTGGAGAAGGAGCATGACTATCGAGAGGAGCACCTGGACTTCATCCAGCAGCACATACGCAAGTTCTGCCTAAGATGTATCCTTCACACATGCCCAGATGTCAGTGGGGAAAATCTGACTTTTTTATTTTAGTTGTCAGAGTACTTTCTTTTATCATGATACCTTTACTGACGTTTTTGGTATCTGAAGGTTGCCAGGTATCAAGTTTTGTCTAAGGCTTTAGTCCAATGGAAGTGGATGAACATGAAGGTCAAAATTAATGCATATGTATATCTCATAACCTGTAAACTTTCCAAAATTTGAGCTGACCTCTGCCAGCTTTTAAGTGGGTTTCTGAGGCTCGAATAGAAGGCGATGTTTTGTACCTTCTTGTTATGTGTGAACCATATACATGTATAAGAGGGTAATAGGTGGGTATCAGAGTGTGTTTTCTTCAGTTAGAATCCCTTGACTTAAACCCCCCTCCCAGACGGAGCAGCACTATTCTACACATGCGTCAAGGAAGACAAGAACATCCGGCTGTTAACCAAGTACCTGGAGCATAGGTTATATGACTTCCCCTTCCACACACCCCCACTGGTGGTGGAGAAGGATGCCATTTTCATGTGAGTAGATTTGTTCTGAAAAACACGAAAGGACAAACTTGCAGCTCAAACATATTCATGAATTGTGACATGAGCACAGAAAAATTGTGATCAGTCAGATGTTTGGCAAATACCTATCTGATCATGACCATAGATTTAAGCAAAAGAGCCCAATTCGTAGTGTTGATTAGCATGTTTCGAAATCTTTTTTTTATGTGTTGTTGTGACATTGTGGTACGATATGTATATTTATACATTAGTATGGTAGATATATTGGAACAAGGAATTTGAACACATACTCTATTGTACATTTGGGAATTTTTTTTTGAAATTGTCGATGTCTAACCCCAAAAAAAACTTACGTGTTATTTTAACAAACTCCTTTAACCATGATTATCCTTCTGTGTAATGTTGTTGCGTTTATCATATTCTGCAGTCCATCGGGATGGGACAACCACAACAAGATCAGCATCTTGTACGAGAACCTGCACAACATGAAAGCAGAGGACACCTTTAATGACTACATCGCAAAGCCCATCATCAGGAAGGTTGGTTTGTTATCATGACCTTTGTCCAAATGAATTACAGTCAAACCTGTAGAAGTGATCACCTTTACATAAGGACCACCTGGACGATGTGACCACTTTTTGTTGGTCCCTTAGATGATTTTTCCCATTGACACAAGCATTAAGAATCCTTTCTATACTGACCACCTGTCCACATCCCAGTCCCTTGAGTGGTCTACTTGGGCATGTTTGACTATGCTTTTTGAATTGATGTCTCTCAGCTGTGCAAACAAGCATCACAAGCATCTGATTTAAAATTCAAACTTGAGCAGTGTATGTACATCGCCAGACATTGACATTAACTTTGTTTGCATAGTCTGTTGGAGAGGCTAGAGAGGTGATCGCCGATGACGAGCAAGCGTTCCTGATGAAACAACAGGCTGTCCTGTCCAAGGCGCTGCCAGCAGGGGCACAGAGAGACTCGCCACAGCGATCACCCATGGGGGTCCAGCGTACGCCCGAGAGAAGAGCCGGCGCCAACGTTGCCAGTGTGTCACCCATCCCCGCTGGAGGGAAGAAGGTGAGAGGCTGTTTTATCCAGATTTTACACAGGAGGTTAAAGTGCACACAAAGGTTGTTGGTATTGTTACTTACTCACCTTGCATTACCCGCATCTACCAAAAGTGATGATGCCCTTTACTGTATAGTCATCCTCGGCCAAATTTTACTTCTCATCTGAGTGTAATTCAACCTAAATATTTGGTCGGTCTGATCCCTTTTGTTCCTTCCCCAACCCTGGCAAAACCCTGTGTTACTCCTGTTGCAGTTGGAGGGAGCTAAAGGTGCAGCTGGAGCCAGTGAGGGAGTGCTGGCCAATTTCTTCAACAGCCTGCTGAGTAAGAAGACTGGTGCTGGTAGTCCAGGAGCACCAGGCACCCCGCCAGGCAAGAGTCCAGGTAACACCAGTAGGGCAGCTTTGCTTTCTGGATAATTTCCTATAGGCAAACAAATAGATAAGTTGCAACCTGATCAAATGCTTACCGCTGTCATACAGAAAAAAAACTGGTACAATATTAGAATTCTGACTAGTGCACTACAAAAATCTTTTTCATGATATCATACTGTTAAAAGTATGGGGAAACTCCTTCAGATGACAGTACATGAAAGAACAAAATGTTAAAAAATGACCGTTTGTAGCATTGATCGTCTGTCTGTCACAAGCATATTATTCTGTTCATGTTGTCATCATAGGTGTGTTATAATTTTTTCTGCCCATTCAAAGACTGTGTTTTTGCTGTGACTTTGCTACAGGTGGTCCTGCAGACAAGGCAGTAAGGAGCGACGCAGCGGCGGAGTTAGATCGGCTGACACGAGGAACGAGAAAGCCTGTTCAAGGGCAGAACCCACAGAGTAGCAGCGCGTCCTGAGTCGGGAAGCAGCAAGTTTGCACTCAACGCACCTCGACTGTAGAAATCTACCATTGCTATGCTAAGAGACAAAAAAATGAAATGATTATGTACCATTATTATTGCAGTAGACTTTAACAAAGGCTCTGTCATCTTTAATGTGGTTTTTGTAAACATACTATTATTCTAACGAGAAAATATTAACAAGAGTCTATTCCAAATGTACTAGTATGTAAACCATTTTTGCCAAGGACTGCAAGTAAAACAAAAGAAATCAGTTATACAATTTGCTGTTTTTCTTGTGTTGGGAATGGCTGTCTCTTAAGACAATTCTTGTTATGTTTCTTCTGTAAACATGGTGGAAATTTGGTAGTTCAAGGTAAGTTGTCACAATTGTATTTTAAATTATTCTAAGTTTGAGGCTATTGGTTTCCACCATGACAGCATGATTAGCTCCTACAAAATTAAATGTTACGAAAATAAAACAAAATGACTGTCTATTATGTAGATTTGAATGAAACGTGTTCTTTCTACCTGCAACTGTAATGTTTGTTTTAGTTTGTAGGAATGAATCATGGCTTGGTTCAGGGATGTACTTTTGTATTCGTTGGCCACAAACAATTGAATTGAAATGCCACTTTAAATGTTTGCACACCTAGAAAAGTAAAGGGGTTTCTGGTGGTCAAAAGCACTGTTTAGAATGTTGCTGAAGACAACAGGCAGTCAAATCTACAAGGCGCCATCAAAGATGTAACCTTTGATTTTTTTAAGCTCTTGTTGACTCAAAATCAACTAATAGCTTAAATTAACCCAGAGTCAGCATGGTTTCTTTGAGACAGCCACCAAGAGCCTACATATATTCTATAGAACATGCTACATTAACATTCTTGATAAAGCATTCAGACTCTTAAATTAGGTTGTCATACGTGAACACCGATTCTACAATGCACTGGTTTTAAGTCCAGTGACACTCAGCTTAAGTGTGACTAAGTCTATGGATATGCCCATGCACCAAATTGGTGCCAATATGCTGCCTGCTCATTCGTTAATCTTGAAACTATTTTGTGTTTACCAAAGATTTGCTCACAATTGCCTTTTTGTGTAAGGTAGGCATGATGGAGGCTCGAGTCTTTGTTTTCTGTAGGAACGATTCCTTGGATTGTCACTGAAACCTTGTAAATCCCTTCCCTTTGAACACTGACTATACAAGGTTTGATATAACATAACTACCATTCTGTAACTTCTGTTCTACCCTTTCCTGCTTTTTGCTGTATACAGTATACAGTGGAGTTGGAGCAGTGTTGAGGCACCTGAGACACTTTCAGTGGGAGGAGGGGAGTGCATTAATTTTTTCTTGTTGAGCCTTTTTTTTTTCCAATGGTCTGACCATGGGTTCACATGTCACGATATGTAATAATGCTGACGTTTCAAAGCCCTGCTGACTTCAGCTATCTAAATTTCCCAGTTGGAATAGATGGTCAGTTTTGAATAGCCATATTATAGTTAGAGGTAGCAACATGGCACACTGCTTGCAGGGAATGAATGTAAGCATAGTTAAAGAGTGATGCATAGCCATATGCATGGCGCTGAGCTTCCCGGCTTTGTATTGTAGGATCTTCTCTAAGTTTGCAAGGCAGAAAGTTGTGTAACTTGATATAACAATAGTTTGATAGGTTTGTGAGTGCCTACCATTTTAATTACTGCTACATAATCTATAACCTTACAAACTGGTACATTTTTGCAATTATTGCACTGGAAAGGGAAAAAAGTGTGTTGCCTTCTGTTCAAGCAGGCATGTGTGCAAATATAATAACTACATTTGTAATATAATCTGTAGCAATGTTATGTTGGGAAATGAAATGCTTGCTGACTTATTACAAACTAGCCATCGTTTTTTTTTTTATCCTGTTATTGCTTTCAAGAATGGGAAACTGATACGGTAACCAATGTATACATGCATCAAGAGCATACATCGCATCCAAAGTCAACAAACAAAAATTTTGTCACAATTAGTGAAGACTTTGATAAGAGCTGTAATGATTGTATGAAAGCTGGTTATAAAGTGTAGTTTGATTTACTGTATACCTTGTTACTTTTTGAAGTATGCGAGTTTAGGGGTAGACATTGGGCAGTGCTGACGTCGGATTTGTACATGAATTATGGTAATCCATGTTTTGCAGGGCACTGTTTTACAGACTGTGGTCCCGTGGTGAGTGAAACTAGAGAAAAATTAAAATTCATGGAAAGCATGTTACTTTGGTTTGTCATACTTCTTGTGAAAGATTTCTTTTGACATCCATATCACATATACCACTTGCTTATTAGTCTAATCAACATAAAGACTTTTATCTATTGTACCTTTAATGACAGAGTCAATGTATAAAATTTAAAATCAGCTTGAGTCAGTATGTTTATGCCAACACTGCACGTGGGATACTTTGGTACACATTCTTTAGGTGACTGCAAATTCTGGGAAGTACTACATGTTTTTGTGGTGACAAATATACACAGGTATTCATACAATTATCATAGTAAAACCAACTCTTGGATATAACTCCAGTAAAATAAGTTGATCAGTTATAAATGTTTTCCCTAAATCCATTGTCCTTTCACATTCTCCCAAAAGTTCCAAAGTACTTGGATGGGTAATAAGAGTCTAACTTTCTATAGTGATACAAATCCATATTGAACAATTCCTTCAATTATGTTAACAATCCTGTACCAATGCCTCTATGGCAGGCTTTTGACAGCATGATAGCTTCGTATAATCGTATTACATGTGTTTTCTACATCTGCATATATACATTTGTTTGAGCCTTTGTTTATTGATGAGAAGCTCAAATCAGCCTGTTGGCCACCTTTCATTGAGGTTATGCGGGAAGAGGTAATGACCATATAATAAAGATAAAGATTACATGATTAAAGTCCTAATAAATCCATAACCATACAGTCCTAACAAATCTATATCCTTATACATACATAGCATTACATGTATTTGTTTTCTCACAGCATAACACTGCCTGTATTTTCCTTCTGCATATTTTGTTGCCATATATTTTTTTTTATCCTGCAGTATGCTGAAGTAGCAGTGTACATGGTATCGACCACATGCAAAAGGTTAAGTTGATACTCATAGCCCTCCTTTTGTAAATTAACGTTACATGAAAACTGGTTTGCCACACATTTCTAGTCGTCCTGTCGTTTCCTCTTCCTGTAGTTTGTGACCATGGTGGAGGGGACGATCTTGGCGCTCTGTCCGCTCTGCCAGCTCTGGAACGCCGTTAGTCCCTCCTGACCCACGCGGAACAACACGCGCTCCAGCTCGTCCAGTTTCCCCGTCACTGGCGTGGTGTCCTCGTTCAGACAGTTCTGCGCAGAGTCCATGATCCGTCGAAACCTTGTACTGAAGGTCTGCAAGGAATATGCCATGGAAATCTTGTTAAAACCAGTAATGTCATGTTAGATTGTGCTATTGAGATATACTGAAGAAAAATAACGAAAGAGTTATGACATTTGTATTGTAGTGTACAGTATCATACTACAGTTTTATACAATATACCCATGGTACCAAAGTCATACTAGTAATATTTTATGTTGAAGGATTATAAGATGCCAGCCAGGTTGCTGGAACCAGTCAGTAGGACTCAGCAGATAAACTAAAGGATGAAAAGCATGAAGATACTTCGAAGAATTTTACAAGGCTGAAAAAATTTCAAACGTCACATGACGCTCTGCAATAGCTTATTTAACCTGCGATTTCGTGGTATGCTATAGTAGGTGTATTGTACCATGTACATGTAGGTGACTGGGGCTTTACCTGTAGTAAAGTGGTAGCTATCTCCCCAGCATCGGGCTGCCCGAAACTCTGCAGGTAAATCCCGAAGGCGTAGTAGTACGGTCCCAGTTTGTGTAGATCTACCACGTTAGCATCGGCCGACAGGATCTGTCTGTACCCCTCACGGTACGGCTTGGGCATTTCTACTGTCACGATTCTTCTCTTCCTAGAGTAGGGGGGTAAAGATGGGGGGTGGTCAAAGTGTTAGCTGTGACATTCCAGTGAAAAATTGTGAGCGACAACTACAAATGTAAAGCGTTTCAGTATACTGTAAATGTAATTTACTGTCGTGGTGATCATTTGGAAACGTTAGCAACGTTACAGTAGAATTAAAAACATCATTTCGCGGTGTTATGATTTTCACTGTAACGTTATGTGGTAACGATGAAAATAAATGTTACAATAAAACCATCCCAAACGTTTCACTATTTACAGTATAGTTCAACTGGCACTATCCGACTATGCACTTTGTGTCATAATTCTATTACCTTACTTTAAAGTAAGCCCCCCACCCCACATATTTTGAAAAGTCACATAAGTACCACATCAAATGCCAGTTGTCAAAACCACCAGAACCAAATAAGAATTGAAGTTATAGTGCATAATAATCGCCTATCCGAAGCGCCGTGTGAGTTACCTGGAGCAGAGTGCCCGTGCCAGCCAGTACGGGAGTTCCATGGCCGTCCCTGCCGCCAAGTCCTCCCCCTCAGCACCGGGGTCCAGGAACCCCAGTCCGATCACCGACGACTGGAACTTACACGGAACCTTCTCTTGAGTCGTCAGGATGTCGTCGATGCTGAAATAATTCTCCCTGAGCCTTGTAGGGTACTTAACACACGGTGCGAACATTGTTGTCCTCCGTTTCCGATTATCGAAAACAAATCAAAATGTCCTGCTGCTAAACTGAAAATGGCGCCCTACAATTGGCCACATCCAAACGTATCATTACAATAAATAACTATAACGTTACCTTGAAATTTATCATGATAATGCTAAAAAATCTTCATTTAAAAATACAGAGCAAATAGTGTAATTTTGTGATATTCATAGATAGTCCTAAATATTTCTTTATTTCTATCTCAATGTCTACTACGTGTAGATGCGATCGAAACCCGGAAGTGTGTAAAGTTGCAGGGCTAGCTAAACCGCCAGGTGGCGCTAGCCCAGGTGCTTGTACAGTACTAGATTCTCCAGGACTTTGAGGTAAATTAGTAACGTTAAATAGTTATTCGTTAAAAAGCGTAAAAGTATATCACTTGACCAGTCAGTAAAATGAATTGAGCCTTACCACGTTTCTTTCCAACTCTTTCTGATTTCTACATTAAAGACTAATCGCCACGAAAATTACTTTCAGCCTAAAGGCCACTGATTGTGATGTTTTGATTACTTGTGGACAGGTGATTATTGTAATGAAAAGTGACGTAATAAAAGTGACATTCCAGAATAGATACCATAGCGAAATTATCTCTTTCTTTGATATAGGCTACATTTAAACTGTAGTTGCTGTTGTGGTTCTAAAAGCTTGGAAACAGATCACACGTTTTTCGTTGTGATTGCACAAAGTATAGTGTTTGTACCCGTGATCAGTCTAAATAACGATGAGGAAATTCGTCATCCCCACTCTAGAATGTACCACTCCATTTTGCATGTGAAGATTTCTCAATGTGTCAGAGTTCCTCGTCACCGACGGCCGTCCGTGCAACAGATACAAGTGTGACATTTTGCTCTTTTTCCATCGAAATCTCAGCTTTTTGCAGAGTCTGGCTAGAATGGAAGTTTGTGGAGACGACGAGCTACCGAAATCTGACGAAGAAGCGAGTAGAGTTGTTGTAAATGACGCGTTGGAAAGAACGAGACAAAATGACGACGACGCCATATTGTCGCCCAAGACTGACGCCAACTCCAACGATGTGGACACCCCGGACGGACCGCTGAAGTCCCTGGATGATTCTACGGAAAAGGTTCCGATTTCGGGGTGCTC
Organism: Branchiostoma lanceolatum; assembly: GCA_035149815.1. NCBI lineage: Eukaryota > Metazoa > Chordata > Leptocardii > Amphioxiformes > Branchiostomatidae > Branchiostoma > Branchiostoma lanceolatum. The sequence goes on along the minus strand of CM068872.1, from coordinate 8,863,820 downwards.
GGAAACACAAAGTGCTTTTCCTGATGTTTACCATGTCACTAATATCGACCACCAGGAAAGAATACGGGTAAATATTCGTAACTTCAATATTGTATCCTAAGGAAAAATTTAGTGGGATTTACGTTAATTTGAATGTAAGTTTGCATCTTTTTGTGACAGCTGATCAGGCTATAGGGTTGTTGTAATTTTAATATTTTCTAAACAGATACAGACATAGGCTTACGGGAAATAAGGTATAATACTTCTAGGATCGTTGTTGTATTTATCTTGGATTAACAAATACAGTTTTCGTTTTCAAATCATCATGATTGACATCTTTAAAACCCTATTCTTGCGTAGGTTTACACAGAGGACATACTCGGAGACTGTCGTCCAGACCAGATAGCAGTGCGCTTCGCCCAGTACGTGCTGTCTCACATCGAGCCCGCTGGGTGGCGCGCCGTGTGGCGCAGCTCTACGGGAACAACGGAAACTACGGGGGCTTTCGACGTGCTCGTCGAGGTGTGAGGCACTTTATTTCAGTCACTGTTCACCATGTTTATGGTTAATGCTTTTGTGAGACTGACACTGTTGTGCACTCCGAAGACGGTGTGTAGCATTGTGTGGCGTAAAACGGTTAGAGTGTTTGGCCGAGAATCAAGAGGGTCTGGGTTCAAGCCCCTGATATGTTCCGATGCTGTGCCCTGCCTTGGAAAGACGCTTTACACGAATTTCCTCACTTCACTAAGGCGAAAAAGAGTAGTATCTTCGGTTAGGGACGTCCCTCGGATAGGGCATTAAACGGGGGTTCCGTGTTTGGAGAGAGCCACACATTGAGCACACGTTAACCACCTCATTTATCGTAAAGAGAAAGTGGTGACGTGAGTAGATAAAAACTTACAGTCGTGTGGACGTATACTAAGCGCTTGACCCCAACGTTGCCTAATATCTGAACAAGATCAAGAAGGGTCCATTGATTTATTACATGTATCTTCCAAACAAACAAACAAACAAACAAACAAACGAGCAAACAAATGAGCAAACAAACAGACCGTTTGTAATGCCTTCAAAAAAGAAGTCAAACCCAACCATAGTCAACCTTAGTTAACTTAGAACTTTGACAGTAGTCTAGATAACTATTTTTGATTCCCATGTACTTGTTTGTCTGCAATTAGCCTTCGGGCATGAACTTGCAATAAAGTTATTATTATGTAATATCTACATGTATAGTGGTAAGAAGTGTTTCACTTCTTTAAGTCATATAACAAACTTAACAACGTACACAGGTTGACGACGTCCGACCGGAGGATCTGAATGCGAGCGTCCACATCGTGTCCCCGTTCCTCTGTGACCGGCCCGAAGTGCAGCAGGCCTCGGTGGAGAGCCTCTTGGCGTCCCGAGACCACATGTTGCCTCTGTCCGAGCTGTGGCCATTGTACGACGAGAACTGCGACCACGGAAAGACTGCGCTCGTTATAGAGCACATTCGGTAAGTGTTCGACAAGCAAGTATTGAAATGTGGTGCAAGTTTGTGCTGCAGCGGTAATGAAACAATAGTCATCTTCTGTGACTGTTGCTTGTTTAACATAGTCGTGTTTGCAGGTTCTTTTATGACAACATCTGGCGACCTTGGGACGAAGACGACGAGGAGGACTACAGCTTCGTCCTAAGACACCTGGGACCGAGGCTTATGCTGTAAGTAAACGGTATAACCATACACGGGCTATGCAATTCAAAATTTAACTTCTTTCACTTTTACTCAACTTCAAGCAACTGGCTATGCATTGAAAACGATTAGACGTTTCAGACAGCATCGATCCGCTCTTTTTCGTCAGAGACTAATGAAAATTTCATGAAATGCAGCAGATGCTGACCGAACAGTTTTGCCGTCTTTGAAACTTATTCGGTCGCTTTAGTAAACTGTTGTATTGAGTATTTCATTGCCTGGAAGTCTCACCTTTATCGACAAACTTCTTTCACTGTTTACTCTGTGCACATTGCGCGGTTCTAACAATCGTCACCACTCCTGCCCCTCCACAGGTACCATGACCTACACACGGGGGCGGTACCGCCGTCTACCACGGAACAGTATCATGTCACACTCGCGCTGTACCAACAGCGCCTTGCCGAACTGGATAAATTTGAGGTTTCTTTTGCTCAACCGTGTTTATCTTTCCGTATACTATAACTAACTAATCATTCTAAACGGTACGGAAAATCCGCACTACGCGGGTACATAACTGAACTTGAAGAATTGTCAAGCAGAATATGTAACAAACACTGTGAAGTTTGAATATTTAGAACGAATTAGAAACCAAAGCCAACGCAATCTCACCCCAAAGAACCACAGAAGAGAAACACGAAGATCTACAATAGCTACAATGGAAACTAACAGTTCAGCACAATAGATCGTTCAATAGTACCGCTTAATGTTGTAGGATCGCATGGGCGCAGCGGACTCGGACAGCGAGCTAGACTCCAATGACGTGCTAGAGTGTGCTCGCAGACATGAGGAGCTGGACGCGCTCAAGAGGTCAATTCAGGTCATGGAGAACCCCATGATGAGGTAACCTTACGTCATATGGTGTTACGAATTTCACTTTGGTTGATTTTGGACATTGTGAGCTAAATGTTGTCTTTTTTCCTTTCATATACTATCTAGACAAACGATATGCTTCCGGGCCAGCACAACGGGCCCAGGTGTGCCCAAGGGGCCTCGTCCTGACGGTGAACGCGTCACGCACTTGATATCAGACAAGATGACGGTTGGCATGGTCACCAATCTTGGCTTACCGCCCGAGACTACCATGCAATACCACACATCCCTCCAGGTGGCGCTTGACAACACGTTTGAGGGAGACACCGTTCTGTTGTTTCCAGGGAGACACGTACTGTCACATCCCATAAAGCTCTGTGACCCGATCACCATAAGAGGTGAAGCTATCTTTGTACGGCTGTCATGTTCTCTTTTCAATTCAAAGCTTATTTCAAAACAGCAACAATATCCACAAGCATATCCTTTCGGCCTGTCCTTGGTGCTGAAATGACATCTGATGTTGCTCATATCGTAAATTTACCTTCACATGGTAATGTCTTCGTCATGCGGCGTAAAAATTGATACTGATGTTGATAAGATTAATGCACAATTCAAGCAAGAAACAACGAGGAAGTATCTGATGAAATTTGTGTTAACTTTGTATGAAAAAATTGTGGTAGGTGTTGGCAACCCCGATGACGTCACAGTAGAGATCATGGTGGCCACCATGCAGTTCGCCATCCTCTGCTCCTCCTTCCACGTCACCATGTCAGACCTGACACTGCAAGCCAGCTGTTTGGGGTCTACCATAAATGTCACATGTGGCTGGACCAAGTTGGAGAAATGCCGGGTTTTTAATCTTAATAAGCATATTTTCAACATACTATTTTCCTGTCAAACTCGAATGGAATGAAAATATCATTCTTGTCTGTCGTTTCATTTTTGCCTCATGATTTTTTGTTTTAGTGTTCAGGATGATTACTGACCGTTGTTATATCCTAGGTTAAATGTGGCGGTCGTGTGGGGGTCAAGGTGCAACCTAGGGCTGTGTTAACCATGATGCAGTGCGAGGTGACTGGAGCAACCGTAAGACTACTAATATACTATGTAAACATTTTGAACCTGTGAAAAATCTTAGGTTTTAGTCTGAAGCTCTCCATAGTAGAGATATAGTGTAAATGATTGTTACAACTGAAATGAACGAATGCAAACTCGACTATGTATGACCTTATTCCAGAACTTTTTCCTTGCCCTGAAAGCTGAGGCCAGCTGTAATGACTTCTATTTCATGATACCGTTTCTTGGGGTTTCTAGCAACGTGGCATTGACCTTGAAGCAGGATGTGAGGCAGAGATAGTAGATAACGTCATCCACGGTCATGGGTCCGGCCCTGCCCCGGGATACGTCAGCGAACCGGCCGCCATCAGAGTACAGGTGGGTGTGGCTAATTGTCGCAACAGCACTTACTGACCCGTGTAATGATATCAACATTGGCCTACTCCCAACTTACATGCGTATTAGTGCTTGAGCTACTTAAACTAGGAAACCATTGCTAAGTACAAACGTCCCTCTCTTCAATATATATCTGACATATTTTTCATGGGTTGTTTTAGACAAAACTGGGGCATAACAAAAAGATCGAGAGGTGGATTGTTATTGTCATACCCTTCTAGTGAAAATAACAATAATACGGATACAGAGCCCTTCACTGTGTTAGGCTGCACCAGTCATAGCAAAGTTGATACATTTGCTATGTTCCCTTTAACGTATACCGTCCATCCTTTCACTGTTTTGCATGATAATTAGTTATTGCGAATTCATGCCCAAAGGCTACTTCCAGGTAACATTGACAGAAAAAAGACGAACAGACAAATGAGAACAATATAACATATGACCACCATAATCTAAATATTGACTAGCTTATTGGGTTTGACTCCTTTTTCTGACACAGTGGAACACGAAAGATCCCGCGAGGAAAGTAGTTTTTTTGGTCTATAAACGTCAAAAAGGTAGGATGGAACTTATTGGCCTCTTTATAGAGCTACTGTTTTCAAGTTTGTATTTCATCTCTGTTTTCAGACACTAAAACCTAGTCAAGACTCTCCCGACACCCTTCCTCCACCGCTCGTCTTCAAACACAACCGTATCGGCCCGAACATCGCCTACGGTCTCCAGATCCTTGTGGACCAGATGGAACACTGCTGCCTGGAACTGAACCCTGGTACCCCTAAAGAACACGCCCTCAGACACAACTTTAGATGGATCATCACAGAAGGGAACACGTTTGTAGAAAACGCTCTGGGTGATGTGGAGATTTGCCCTTCCATAGAAACCATCAACTTTGATTAGACCAGAAAATGCGTGTTCTGCCTGCGTGAACGTTGCCGAATGTCCGAGTTAAAGATGAACGACATGTCTCCTACCAAGGGTATTGTAATAAAAGATGCCCGTGACTGACTTTTATTCAGAATTGCTATACCTTTAGCTTTGAATGTTAGAAATTAAAGCTATAATCAAAACTGTGCAATAATTCAGTCGATAAAAATCAATAGAAGTGTTGTCTTATATTACCATAGGAGATTGAAATGTTGTGAAACAAATCGAGAACAAACCATACATTTTGTACACGTATATTGAATAAAGATTGCTTTTAATGAGACACACACCATGGTGTCAGTTTATTTACATATGCCGTGAAACTCTTCTATGATTTTTCTTGTTGTTTGTCTGTGACCAAGTGTGTCACCCATTTGTGATCGTCAGACCTGTCAGTTGAAGTACGCAACGAAGCCTCTTTTCCCTCTTCCCAAATGTTGTACAATATATCTTTAAAACGGAGGATACCCAAGCTAGAATATGTGCAACCTACTTTAGATGACAAGTTTACCTAACTTTTGTAGTCTCGACAAGACCCCTTCCAAGGCCGATTGAATGGTGCGGACATCTTTGCACTTTCCTACGACAAGTCTGATGACTCTCTGGTCGTCAAGTTGTTCTAACAGTTCGTTCTCTTTGAATAGTTCATGACTCTCGCTGTGTCCGTGCTTGTCGTAGTAGTGGTAGGGAACGGGCTTGCCCTGGTACGAAGACGCTGGGTAGAAGCCGTACATGGAGATCTTGTCACAGAAGGTGGAGGCCAGGGCGAAGGTGTTCAGGCCGGTCGAGGCGAAGGTTCCGCGGGACATTTTCCCGAGAAGTTCTAAGTACAAACTAAGAATATGGATAAGATCAGATTCATTGTAAAACTTGGCTATGCGAAAAAGACACGCTAGATTATGAACAAGACCAAAGGTACAATGTCGTATTTTGCAAGATACAATGGTTACCCTTTGTAATCCTTGAAAGAACTGGATGGAAAAGCAGTTATCGTTGACATCTTGTTGTCTTTGATCGCAGTGTCGATCACCTTCATTTTCTGTAGTAGGTCGTGCTCCGTAAGCTGGATGGATGGACTTAAGATCATCCCAGGCGCCTCGCCTAAAAGTGCCAGCGCGTTTTTCAGACGTCTTGAGTCGTCGGACTGGAGAGCATCACTTATCTGTGTCAGTCGCTTTCCATTTATAATGGTCAAGTCAGTCCTGCTGCCCACATCCCTCCGGTAGTCATGTACGGGCGGCAGGTTGGAGCGGATGACGAACTCGTGAGCGTCTATCTCAGCACCACAGCTGCTATGGAGGAGTATACCGCCGTTACCCACTACTGCGCATGTCCGATAGTGTTTGATGGGCGTGCGCACAACGTTGCATGTTTTCTTAGGCGACTCGCGAAGTGTGAATGTTCGATGATCACATTTTTTCATGAAAGTTTTGAAGTCCGAAAAATAAATGACGTCTTTTTTCGAATAGAAATATCTCTTAGTGATCTTCCTGTTGAGATAACATGGACAAACCGGTACATTATTGACTCATTTCAAAATGACGGCGATATACTGAATACTGTAAATGCAGATATGTTCGCGATGGTTTTATGTTCGCGGTTTTCGCGGTGAGCTCTTTACCGCGAACTTAAAATCAACGCGAAAAGCCGTTCTATTTTGTGACTGTATCGCTACTATTGTTTCATACGCGAACTCAAAACCACCGCGAGCACTCCATTTTCTCCCTACCGCGAAATTAAATCCCCGCGAACATTTTTGCATACTACAGGTGAATACAAATATGGAAACATAGTTTCTAATGTTGAAATAGGCCAACACAGTCAGGTCAACGACATTACGACGCAACTTACTGTATGTTCCTGATATGTTGCTTGTTGAAGTAGACCTCCATTATTGCCATGACCCGACGGTCTGGAACAATCGTCTGTGACCGTCTGTCTGGCATGATTAGTTTCAGACGGCGGCCAATCTTCAAAGGGTCTGTCGGCAGCATATCATACACAAAGAGTAAGGCTACGGTAGTGATGAAACCTAGGCCGCAGAACGCTGTTATGTTGGAAGGTGGCATGGTTTGATCATGGCAAGGCTCCTCGTACCCCCTCAAACATCCAGTAAACCCGCCAGACTTCTCTGTGCGAATGGAGTATGCATAACTTTCCAATCATTGGTGATATCATGTGGCACGGGGACCGGTGTAACTAGACGTTTACGCACGGTTCATAGATGCACACTTTGACATTTGGGGAAAATGTCTACCTGTCTACATGTGGATCGACAACACGATTGTCCTTTCACCTTTAATCCCTGTGCCCTGAGGCCACTGCTTTCTCCCAGGTCTTGGCGTGATGTATACAAGTACAGCATATATCCGGACGTCCGATAAGGAAAACGTGCACGGTGAAGTGTTCACAAGCAAATCGGTACTGAGGGCAAACGGTGAACACTGTAAAACCTACTGTAACTTCTGGATTGACCTCATTGAAGTAAAACTGCCCCTCCTCCAAGATGTCATCTGATTTGACCCCTTTACACTGGCTTGCCTCAGTATAAAGGGGTTTGTGACTTGGGTTGGTGTCGAGAATACTGAACTGAAATGCTGTATTATTTCCAAAACCTCTTACAGAGACGGTACGCTTAGAGTAAACCACATGAACCAGTGCACACTTTAAAAAGTGAACGTTTGATAAGGTAAAAATCTTATCAGACTTGACATTCATGCAAGATTACGTAAACAGAGACAACTGAATATTGGAACAAACTGAGTGTCTGCACTTTCCCAGCATCATCCACTATCGCTCCTTATGGACCAAGTATATCGCTCGGCGATAGGACACAGTTGCTAGTTGTATTGTTCACAGGTAATGTCACCGGCAGTTTTATCGCTCGTGATCTGCGTATAGACTGCGAAGACCTTTACCGATCTAATTGATGGTTTGCACGTAGGAATCATCACAGCGGAAGTAATCATATTATACAGCAAACTTTGGGTAGCTTCATTGCCCAAAAGGGAGAGCAGCATTAAAAAAATCGCGTCCACTACAAGCCCCTCGATCGAAACCTCTGCTTGGAGAATGATTCATGATAGTCCGCGACAGTGCAGGTGACAGTCTGATCGTTGGTGGGCTAATGACAGTGCCACTGATGTGATATAATCCGCACAAATCCAAGCGTGCGCCTCGGAAAGACAGATCACTTATAAGCTTAGTACCCACTTCATCGGTCATACCGGTGATTACACATGTCTGGGTGACTTGTTTTACTAGCGGTACACCGTATTGCCTCCGCCGGGGTGGTTATGTTTTCGGTGCCATTGGTCTGACTGTCTGGTAGTATAGGATAGCCCCAGAAGATGTAATCAACCTTTCTTCTGTTTGAAAAGTATCTCAAGCTCCCCTCGTTCACCAGTATGGCATTCCCCTCAGTGCTGTCAATCAGTCTGTTTATAGCAGACTGCACACACGTTCTCTTACACTAAGACAATTGTGCCAGTCTGCTCTTAGGCCCCCGGTTAACAATCCTGCCGATCCAGTTGTTACGCCTGGAGTCAAATATGTTGAAGACGTCATCCTCTGCCTTCTGACAATACACTACCCGAAGACCATGTCGTAAAATGGGTGTGTGCTAGGTGGCGCCTTTTTAGAAAAACAATAAGCCTCTAAAGAATAAACTTCTTATGTACATACATAAGTATATAGAATGATAGAAGTTGCTATATGCCGGATCCAACAAACATGATGACCTTGAGAACCTATATTTGTATTCTGTTCGCGTAGAAACCACCCGGCATCCCCGAGCACAGTTTTGTAAAAAAACAAGTTTGTAAGATAAAGCCGACTAAAACTACCGGTGCAAAAGTACACTTACGCTTCAAATATCCCAAGTCTGCGTGGATTTATTTTGATAAACGTGAAACGACCTGGAATAATTACAGTAACTCATTTCCGATTGAGGATACCTTTAGGCACCAAATCAACTGTGTTGAAGATACACGACGCACAAACAAGAAAACACACAGACGTACGATCATACATAGACACACCTAAACGCAAACACAGACACACACAGACACACACACACACATGCACAGACTCAAATATGTGCCAAGAGGTTACAAGAAAGGCAGCTGACAGATCTAGGAACGTAGAGAGCAAAATTGGACACTGATATTGGATAAGAAAATACTTTATGTCACATAGACGATATTATGATATATTCTAAACATTCGTGTATCTTAGCTAATTTTTTACATACTCTCCTTGTTTTTTGTTTCTGGTTTGCCATGATCAGATGTGTTTTTGTCATGTTAGTTAGTCCGATAATGAGTGCGGTAAGTCGTACAATGCTTACCTTTGTGTAAAATACATGTATAATTTCTGATTTGAGGTAGTATAAGAAGAGAGTTTCAGGCTATGATATTGGAAACTATCCTTGGAAAATGGAACGTTTTATGAATGTGCCTTTGCCTAGTCTTTTGGCTTGAAACAGGTTATGTTGATTTCTCTCTCATTCGGATTCTCTCCGCTGAATCAGCTCATTAGTTATCAATAGCTGTTCTCAGCCAATGTTACATGTTCCAATGACGTGTCTAATGATTTCCTGGTTGTGATGATTCCTAACAGCTTGTACTCGTGGTCAAATTCATGTCTTGAGGTTGGAACACGCTTGTCGTAGTTGTATCAGGGAATGGGCTTGTGAGCATGGGAATCTTACCACAGAAGGTGGAGGCCAGAACAAAGTAGCCTTGAGTCCAGCCTTATTAGTTTTGGTCCGCGGGTAGCGACGGTGAGAGCGGACCAATGCCCGGTGTAATATAACCAGCTGCTTCCGCGCCGTGTGCCTGCGAAGCTGGTGTGTTACGCCGAATGGCGGTTATACCGGCTATATAGATACAGATACAGATACGGACCAAAGCTAACAAGGCTGGGCTCCAGGCTAAGGACAAAGGTGTTCAGGCCGGTCGAGGCTCCTGGTGGTTTTTCATGTCAATCACTTTGTGAAATATAGACGGATGGACAAAGATACACTTGAATCTACCCCTTTCTCCGTATGAATAAAATTGCGTGAGAAAGCAACAGAACCTATGGAGGAGAGGGTTCAGTCATGTTGGAACGTCAGGTTTGCATTTACCGACGACATGCCTGATAATTCCGTCGGCATCCAGTTGCTGCAACGTGGCAAACTCTCCGTCGAAATCATGACTTTCGCTGGGCGTGTGCTTGTCGTAGTAGTGGTAGAAAACACGCTTGCTCTGGTACATAGGCATGGGATAGAATCCGTATATGGAGATCTTGTCACAGAAGGTGGAGGCCAGGGCCACGGCGTTCAGGCCAGTCGAGGGGTAGTCCCACTCTTTTCCCGCAAGTTCTTTGTATACCCTAATGATGAATGAAAATCAACCCGGTTAAAAAGTTATCAATACGAGCAAATTTAAAAATCAAGTCCATCTACATAGAAATGAAGTAAGTTATCTAATGTATTAAACTAATAATTTTTATTGCAAATGCAAACGAACCTAATCCTTTATGTTTCTAATATGAGAAAAAACAGGCATCTTTGGCTCCATACGTTAAGTATTAGAAGTAACATACATAAATTAGTGATATTGATGAGAATGCATTATTAATTCTACCGTTTGCTGTCTACTAAAGACGTGGACGGAAAAGCAGTTATGGTCGTTTTGTTGTACATCTTGATTGCAGTGTTGACTACTCGCATGTCCGTCTGTCTTTTCTTCGAAAAGATAAGTGAGTAGCAAAAGATCATCCCAGGCGAATCAAACAACTGGATCCAGGGCATGGCTGTCTCCAGTGACTTGCCAAAGACCGACTGAAGGCCCAGGCTGATCTTTGTCAGCCGCCGTCCATTTACAAGCGTCAGGTTGGTCCTACTGCCCACATCCGTCCGGTATTTAAGTACGGGCGGCAGGTTGGGGCGGATGACGAAATCGTGACTGTCTATCTCAGCGCCACAATTGCTTTCGAGAAGTATACCTCCGTTCCCCACCACTGCGCATGTCCGATAGTGCTTGATGGGCGTGTGCACAACGTTGCATGGACTTTTAGGCGAGTCCCGCAGAGTGAACGTTTGGTAGTCACATTTTTCCATGAAGACGTCTAAATCTGAGTAATAGATGATGTGTCTTTTTGGATCAAAATATTTCCTGGTGATGTTCCTGTGGAGACAAATATAGACAAATAAAACAATTGGTTTACAATTGGGCTCTATGGATGCAAAAATAAAACACAAACAAAGCTATTTTACATATTACAAATGCAAGAAACACAATGACCATCTTGCTGCTTTTGGGGATATCTTATTGGGATATCACGCGGGAGGAATGAAATGTTGTAACTTACTGCATTTTCTTAATCCTTGTCACGTTGTAGTGGAGGTCTCTTTTTGTCCTGGCCTTGGACAGAAAGGAATGGTTCACCCTGGGATAATGAGGGTGATGATGTTTTAGAATAGCCTTCAGCGGCCGGCGGTTGAACACGTCAGGTTTGATGACCTTTTCGCGGTGAATTACTACGCTCGGCGGTGGCAACTCGGGATCTTGTTGGTAAATGTAGAACGCGATTAAGCCAATACCGAAGAGTATCAGAGCATGGAAGAGTGGTACCGGTCTGCCCATGCGCGGTCTGAACATTGTCGACCCTCTCACTGGTCGATATGCCATGCTGTCAGTCACTCAGAGACTCAATCTACACGTATGTTCTGTTCCACTATGACCAGCCGTGACAAGTTTTGAACACAACGCGCCGCTAAAATAATGTTGCACAGCTCTGCCCTTACTTAGACCCCTTAATGATCCCGTCGACCCAGTTTTTACGCCTGGAGACAAACGCGTCTGAAGACGTCATCCTCTACCTGTTAATTATTCACTACCTGAAGACTATGCCGGATATTGGGCGTGTACTAGGTGACGTCTTTATAGAAAAGAAACCATAAAGTATACACTGCTTGTAGGTGAGCAAAAGTAAGTGTCCAAAATGCATGATGGTCTTCAACGATCTGATTTACGCGTAGACAGTACCCGGCCCTAGCCCGGAGCACCAGCGGAGATTTAATACTATGTTTGGACAGCTCGGTTCAACAAGTTTGTAGATTATTAAAGCTAACTCACAGTACGAAATAGTGCAAAAGTACACTTACGCCTCAAATATCTGCGTGGATCAGTTTCGATAAACATGAGTGCATGGCAGAAATGAAATGACCTGGAATAATTACAGTAACTCTCTTTCTATTGGAGATGGCTTTAGGCGCCAAATTTGTACGGATCATAATGCTTAACTGTGGGGAAAGGTTAAAAATGCAGATATAACTATTGTCATTGTAACACTGGTGGTTGTCCAAATACAGAAAAACTTCCCTCATATTTCACGTTCCAATTTTCGAAACAGCCCTTGTTATTCTTATTACTCAGAATTGTACATGTGCACAGACAAGTATACACCGTGACACAGGCACACACTAAATACTACACACTACACACACACACACACACACACACATATACATACAAACACGCATGCCGTGACACACACACACGCGCGCGCGCGCGCGCACAGAAGAATATAGCAAACAAAAGATGCTACTGATATTGGATAAGAGAATGTTAATGTCACATAAACGACATTGTAATGATAGCATGAAAGTTCGTCTGTGTTGGAAAACGACATTATGAACAAAGGACTAAACTTTACACAACAACCAATGACAGAGCTGGGACGGGATGGACCCGTCTACTACGTCAAGTGCCAGATGTGCTGGTAGAGGGTCCATTCCGCGAACAAGACTGACAGTGTTCAGCCGAAAATTTGAGATAAGTCTCAACTCTTCCCGTATGGGTTGTGTGAAGCTTTTTTTCCTTATGATTATCTACATTTATACATTTTGTGTATCTTTCCTTCATGCTCTTTTTGTCTGTCATGATATACTGTGTCTTTTCTGTTGTTAAAACCCTGTTAGTCCGATGATGAGCGCAATGAGTCGTACGATGCTTACCTTTGACTACTAGTATTTTCTGATTTGAGGTACGGATTTCAAGTTATAAAATTGTAAATTATACTTGGCAAATGATGGAGAGTTTTACATATGTGCCATTGTCTAAAATTTGGGATTGAAGCAACTCTTGTTGATTTGTTTTTCAATCGGGTTCCCTCTACTGAAACAGTCCATTAGTTATCAATAGATGTTCTCAGTCAATGTTACATTTCCCAACGACGTGTCTGATGATTCCCTGGCTGTGATAATTCCTTAACAGCTTGTACTCGTGGTCAAATTCGTGTCTGGAGCTGGGAATACGTTTGTCGTAGTAGTGGTAGGGAACGGGCTTGTCCTGGTACGAAGGCGCTGGGTAGAAGCCGTACATGGAGATCCTGTCACAGAAAGTGGAGGCCAGGGCGAAGGTGTTCAGGCCGGTCGAGGCGTAGCTCCACTCTTCACCCACAAGCTCCTGATACACTCTGAGGGAAAAAACGATTTAGTTTGGTAACAATTGAATAGCACAAAACTAGCTTAACCACTCCCTCTGCCACCTTGTGTATATTTATGCTCTTATAGCGATGCATGTATGTAGCTTACTCGTGTAAATAGACCGGTGACAATTGTGTTTTTTTAAAGCCCCACTATATAAGATTTTGGCGCAAAAATTGAAAATATTCTTGTGAACAAATCTTAATGTGAATGGCAGGCACTGACATGTACAACCCCTTTTCAGCATATTTTCTTCATTATTTCGTCCTTTTTTGGTGTTTGTGAACTGTGCAAAAACAAAACAAAAACTCCCGGACACCACCTCAACAGTAGATGCTACTGTTGTAAACAACAACATCCCAGTGCACTGGAGGACCCCTATGGTGGTCTAATCACTTAGCCACACTTTATTCTGCCAGATGTCATGAAGCTCTTCTACTTTGGAAACACTCATATCTTTTTCCAAGAGGGTAGAATACAACCATTATCTATTCATTTATTAATCACTGCACGAGGTATAGACGGATGGAAAAAGACATTTCTGCACCTACCCTTTGCTCCGTAGGAACGACTTGTGTGGGAAAGCAGCCACTGCTGTTATGTTATTCTTTCGGATAACTTTGTCTATAGACTTCATCTTCTTTGTCGCCTTAGACCGGATAAAATACAGCGTGTAGCTTAAGATCATTCCAGGCGTCTCGCCAAGACGATCCAGCATGGCTTTCTTAAGTGTCGCGTTCTTAGACTGGAGGTCTCTGCTGACCTGCGACAGGCATTTTTCGTTCACCGTGGTCAAGTCAGTCCTGCTTCCAACGTCCGTTCTGTACGGGGAGACGGGCGGCAGGTTGGAGCGGATGACGAACTCGTGAGCGTCTATCTCAGCACCACAGCTGCTATGGAGGAGTATACCGCCGTTACCCACCACTGCGCATGTCCGATAATGCTTGATGGGCGTGCGTACAATGTTGCAGGGTATCCGACTGCTTCGGTCCTTGAGAAGTGTGAAGAGTTGCGGTTGACATTTCCGCATGAGGACGTTATAGTCCGAGAAGTAGATAACGTGGCGTTTCGGGTCGAAATACTTTTGAGTGACGTTTCTGTGGACAAAGGACATCGGGAGTAGAAGTCGCACACAAGTAATGTGACGGTAATGATAAAACAGCTATAAGCAGAATTAGGACACGTGACCCAATAAGGGAGTTCATACGACACGACTAAGACCACAGCTTCCTATGTCTATTCAATGATCATAATCCGCAATTTTACATAATACCGGATATATGATTGAACTATCTCGAAATGGCGAAAAATCCGTTAAAATCATTCGGTAAAGATCGAGATGTAGATCCGAATATCTCCTAAACTTTAAGCTTAGAAGAAACTATCATGGCGGAAAAGTTGGAACGCAATAAGTTTTGTTGGCGACGAATAATGCAACACGAAAATACAAAATGTGCTTTTCAAACAAACAAACAAACAAACAAACAAACAAACAAAAACTCCGGTAAATCATAAGAATTGTGGCGAAGTGATAAACATGTCAAACTTACCGTATCCTCAGGATATTTGTCATGTTAAAGTGCTCCTCCTTTCCTGTCCCAGTTCGGTTTGTATCATACGTCAGACTGAGTTCAGGTCTGGTCAGGTTTAGACTGTGCCTTCGTACTACTTCTATTCCGTGGTGTTCACGAAGTACCGCCAACGAATCGAGTCGCCACGTCCCGGTATGGTTGTACGCGAACACCAAGCCGAGACCAATCAAGGATATGCCAAATAAGAGAATGGCATAAAAGAGCGACCGAAGTATTCTCCGAGAGAACATTATTGTTCACCAACCTGTAAAATAAGATTGATAGACAGTTAGCGAAACCAGTGTAATGGGTTTAGCTGATCGATCAATGTTGTTGACTTAGGAAAGCTGCCGTAAATTCACCTCAAGATATCAAGAATTTTCTAACCAGTTATACGGTGTAATCTTCATTGTGAACTGTAGCGAATAGAACTCTTTGACAGATCATAACGTACGACGGTCTACTTGTCACGGAAAGGATAAACGGTGTGTGATTGTTGTCTGCTACATTCAAAGGCTAATAAAAACATTCTGCCGGAAAGCAACAATAAGTCATTACTGTAGTTGTCTACTATATCCTCATACTTTCTGTTGGAATTCAACCATAACTGTAACATCACATTTTTTATGGTTTGTCGAACTTGCCTAACCTCTTACGTATGTCTCCTAAGGTCGAGGAGCAAGTGTATGATTATATAGGCTTAACAGATGCTATAATTTTTTGCGGGACGACTTTCTCTCTTTTGTGACCATTTAAGATCAAATTACCACCACGGTGACACAAGACTACTGTAGATTTGTAAACATTGTTTATGGTTAGACAACTTTATCCATATATTATACAGCTAGCGAAGTATTCAGAATGACCAGCCAACCTTTTGTACATCACACAATACGCATGGTATGGTTAGTCATATTGGTTCAACACAGGTACAGAAATATCCATCTAAGGTGGGAAGAAAATCAACTTTCACATTTGCCCATTCTTGCTGATGGCTTAGGACAGGACGCCAGATAGTCTCTCTCTTGGGAACTACTCTCTTACTCTCTTGGGGTTACTCTGTCGCCCTTCTCTTTCGATTTTCGGCAAGTCCAGTAGAAATGTCGTTCGGGATTTCATCATTTATTGTAGCGTTCAGTCTTGACCGGAAGGTAAAATTGTTTCCGCATCTCTACCCCCACCCCCACCGGTCCATGCTGAACATATTTGGAAATACCTGCAGACTAGGTGCGGCCCTGTGACCCTAAAAAAATCCCGTCGATCAACTTTATTTGGGTCAAATGTGCTTCATGAATATTCTGTCCAAAACTCCGTCCATTGTGTGCTATTTTGGCCAAGCTAGGATACCATACTAGTACTAGTATATAGACTCTGAAATTCCTACAACCTCCCAAAATGTGTACAGTAGAAGTAAAAAACGCAATGTTCCAAATTGAACAAGGAAGTGTGCACAAAGACTGGTCAGTTATGACTGAATAAACAAGCCCAGTGAAAACAAATGGCGGACAGTATGACATAACATATTAAACATCAGACTAACTCTAAATGAAATCCTGCACCTATGAACCCCAGCTGCTAGCCACTACATGAATCCTTTGCCTGGTGTAGACATAGAGCATCAAGCATCCTTGCAGCTCCTTTTCCAGTAAGTGATCCACTACATTTGACCAAATTCTTTTATCAATCTGGAGAAGATTATATGAACCCTGCCTTTCAAATTTCCCTATTCTGTAGAGATGTGTGTCCTTTCAGGGCCACTTGTAGCTACAGGCATATGGGTGGTGTAGGGTGCTCTCAACTCAAATGCCATCTTGTTACTTTCCAAATGATTAATTTAGTCGTAGACAAAGACTGGTAGAACCAGGCCGCAGGGACAATGACCAGCGGAGAAAAAACACGTTGGGGTCAACAATATCGAGATACCAGTTTAGACGGATCTACTGACGACAGTTCGAAAACCTGGCGTCAAGCAAATTTGTCGTATGTTTAAAGACAAAATCAAACTAGCTAGGCGTAATTAAGAAGTGAGATGAGGTGGAATAACTGAGCAAGGGCACTTAGAGGTCACCAACTTGTCTTGAAAAAGGGCATGCCTCCCATGACCTGTACAAGGTCTCATAGTGATAGGGACAGCTTTATTAAACTGCAGTTCTCTCGTAGATTTGCGGCAAAGCGGTATAGTTAAATGGCGACAAACAAGAACAGACTTATACACCATTGTTTAATTTAATTTAACAGAAGTAACGATAACTTTACTCACCGACAAAGACAGCCGACAAAAGTCATAACCAAAGGCTCGGAACCCGAGGGGAATGTGTCCAGCAGTCCTGGAGCGGCATGTTGACGGCGTCTCGACTTGTCCAAAATACCGGATTGCTGCTCTATGTCATAAATATGTGTTGGTCGTGGAATCCTAGCCCTTCTGTTGACCTGTATACATGCGCGTGCGGCCTTCCCAAAACCTAGCTGACACTTATCATCTAAGGCCACCGATTAACAGATCGTAAAGATAGCAGCTCAACCCGTTTGACGACTATGAGGGGAATGCCCCTACCGGCGAGGGTTGTTATTGCCGCACCGTGTCGTCGGCACGTCAGAAGACTGACAACGAGCGGAGCCACGCTGGTTTGCTGGCAGTTGTTGTTATCTCCATGAAAAATGGAGATATTGTTTTGGGTGTGTCTGTGTGTCTGTTTGTCTGTTTGTCTGTCTGTCTGTTTGTGTTTCGTAGTCAGCATAACTCAAGAACCTCTTGATGGATAACGATGATATTTGGTATGTGGGCAGGTGTTGTGAAGTCGAAATTCAAGGTCGATTTTGGGCCCCCTGGTATGTGACCTTGGTACTGCAGCAGAACTTCAATTTTTGTATCTTTTGACCTGGACGTGCTGTGGTCTTGATTTTTGGGTGGTAGATAGCTTGTGATGTAATAAAGAAGTGGTGTAGGTTTGGGCCCCTAGCAGCTGTGTACATTCAATTGAGCGTATACAGCATATCGTTACATACCCTTAGACTTTGATAATTTTTGGCTTTGTATTAGAAAGCTTAAATCAAATCGGCCGAAATATGTGACTTACTGCTGACTTGATTGTAAGGGACTGTTTTTTTTTGGTACAGTAGACTCCGCTTAACTGCACCACGCATTTGCCAGCGTTTTTGGTGCAATTGTCCGGCTGGTGCAATTATGCGAAATGTCCAGCTGGACCGTGGTCTAGGCTCGGACCATCTAGCGGCTTGCCCTGAAACTGCAGTTCCTTTTTTGCTGAAATCTTTCGAGGGGAATAACTAAACAAAGGAACGAAGGATTTTCTTGATGTTCAATATGCCTGTAGCATGAGACAGAGATGTACACAATCAAGTGCAAAGCATGCAAGTTAGGACTTAATTTGTATATTTAATGAGGGAATTGTTTAAATCCTGTGTTTTCAATGACGGGATTGGAATAAATGTAACATATGTGATTTATGGCAGGTGGAACATTTACGGATATCAATCATGTAAATAAGGGCCTAATTATGTAGATATGGAAGTCATTGCAACTTTGGTATGATCTATGATTAAATGTAAACATGCAGAATTCTACCAAAGAAAACGTCTTTCGCATATGTAATATGTATGTGAGTTTGTCAGAGGAAACCATCATCCAAGAAATCAATCAATCAATCAATCAATCAATCAATCAATCAATCAATCAATCAATCAATCAATCAATCAATCAATCAATCAATCAATCAATCATAAAAAAGACAGGCCGCAAAAATATCAACACAACATAGACACATACATAAGCTCCACATATTTTATGTGGAGGTGTGAGGTCTATTGAGAACATTAATATTTGTCTGCATAGTACTAGTGCTACGAGTTAGAGATGCATGTGGTTTGTGTAGCGTACGGGGGTGGGAGGTTTACAGCCATGTTGGAGCGTCAGCTGTAGTCTTGCATTTTCCAACGACATGTCTGATAACTTCGTCGGCATCCAGTTGCCGTAACGTGGCAAACTCCCCATCAAAAGCATGCCTTTGGCTGGGACTGTTCTTGACGTTGTAGTGCAATAGTGGTAGGGAACGGGCTTGTCCCTGGTAGGTAGACATTGGGTACAGTCATGTTCAAGCGTCAGTTGCAGGCTTGCATTCTCCAAGTACATGTCTGATAACTCCGTCGACATTCAGTTGCTGCAACATGGCAAACTCTCCGTCAAAATCATGACTTCCGCTGGGCAGACGCTTGTCGTAGTAGTGGTAGGGAAAGCGCCTGCTCTGGTACAAAGGCATGGGGTAGAAGCCGTACATGGAGATCTTGTCACAGAAGGTGGAGGCCAGGGCGAAGGTGTTCAGGCCAGTCGAGGTGAAGTTCCAATGTTTCCCCACAAGTTCTTCGTACACCCTATAGATGTTGATTAACGAATCAACCATTAGAATTAGAGCAAACACAAAAATCACTGGTATAAACATGAAAATTGAAACAGTAATACAATGTCTCAAATGCAAACAAATCTACTCCTCTACATGTAAGTGATATTGATGAAAATGTACTCTACCGTTTGCTGTCCAAGAAAGATGTGGACGGAAAAGCAGTTATGGTTGTTTTGTTGTAATTTTTGATGGCGGTGTCGATTAGCCGCATTTCCGTCTGTCTTTTCTTAGTAAAGATAAATGGGTAGCTGAAGATCATCCCAGGTGACTCAAACAGCTGAACATCATTATGAGA
Organism: Branchiostoma lanceolatum; assembly: GCA_035149815.1. Lineage (NCBI taxonomy): Eukaryota > Metazoa > Chordata > Leptocardii > Amphioxiformes > Branchiostomatidae > Branchiostoma > Branchiostoma lanceolatum. The sequence goes on along the minus strand of CM068872.1, from coordinate 8,844,172 downwards.
CGTGGCTGTCTTCAACGTCTTGCCAGAGACAGATTGAAGGGTTCGGCTGATCTCGTTTAACCGCTTTCCATTTACAATCGTCAAGTTGGTCCTGCTGCCCACATCCGTCCGATAGTCATGTATTGGTGGCTGGTTTAAACGGATGACAAAGTCGTGAGCGTCTATCTCAGCACCACACCTACTTTCGAGAAGTATACCTCCGTTACCCACTACTGCGCATGTCCGATAGTGCTTCATGGGCGTGTGCACAACGTTGCAGGGTCTTTCAGGCGAGTCCCGAAGAGTGAACGTTTGGTAGTCACATTTTTCCATGAAGATATCGAAGTCCGAAAAATAGATAATGTGTTTCTTCGGATCAAAATATTTCCGGGTAATTTCCCTACGAAAAACAAGAATACGACAACTGTGAAGAAATCAAATTAACCTGGTGAGATTTCAATCCATGGTTGTGGAGAGGTAAAACGACGAAAATGCACGGAACTTCCCTGCAGTTTAGTATCCCCGGCTTATAACGAAATATCATTTCTCATATATAGACATCCCGAGGTCGTTAAAACAATTATCAATCATTGATTTATCAATATTGTCAATGCAAGCAAACGTCAAATGTTGAACCTAGCATCAAAACGTCACTAATATCAGGACATCACACAAGTGTCTAACTTACCGCACTTTCCAAATGTTTGTCATGTTGAAGTGGACTTTTCTTTTTAACATGGGCTGGTGCGGAAAAGTCTCCAGCGGCCGGAGGTTGGATGGAGTGGCTGGTCGACTCATGTTCTGTGGACGGACGAACTTTACCGTCAGATGCAGGTCGGCAGCTGGGTCGTACACCCAAAACATCGCGATGGTGATCAGGCTAATACCGAAGAATATTCTTGCATAGAAACATGGTGTGATCATGACGCCTCTCCTGGTGGTCAATGGTGTCAACCGATCTGCAACCAAGTTACCAACTGTTAGATGTAAATTATCCAACTGGAAGTCCACGACCTCATATCTTCGCCAAATAAGACTGTGTCTCATTAGACATTACAATACAGATGAGCAGAGAGATACATGTAGAAGTGAAAGTAGGCAACTTTTCTTTAACGGCCCACTATTTTCCGAACTTGCCCCCGCTGTCCAACAGCTGACACTATAGTGCTGGAATGTAGCCTTCGTTGCAGGCTTTCTGGCCGGCGCTGGCATTCATTTTCGGGAGGAGAGCTGATTTGTGATGTTCAACATATCGGGGCCAGGTTCTTTGGCTGGAGAAATCGTAATTACTGATCCCACGGCGCCAGCCAGAAAGCCTGCAATGGAGGCTGCCTTGGATGGCATATGGACTATACCACGTTGTACGTTACAGGGGTGTCAATGTATGAGTTTTGCGTGGTATTTTAAGACTATTATCTACATGATTAGTGACTAACAATGTTCGACTCGTCATTTACAACTATTGAATTACATTAAAATTACTCATTGCTCAATTTTCTGATTAAAAAGGTCCTGATTAACATGATATTAATTCTATTAAATAGATTATCACCTACAAGTACCTACATACCAAAAACAATGAAAAATTCACCAATCCACTACAGTTCCAAAGAAGGCCATCAGGGAGCCCAAACCTATACCACTTACTCTCCGCCACAAGACCTATCTATATATTACTCGAGATGTCAAAACTGGAAGTTCCACTGCAGTACTGTAAAAAGTCGCCAGGAGGCCCATGATTGAATCCTTTTTTTTCCTTTGCCACCCCTACGAACAGACCAATTACCATAACGCCCCATCAGCAACTTCAGTTATGCTCACAAACAGACACACGATCCCGAAACATGAATTTCGCCTAGCGAAGGTCATACTGTAAATGCATTTAAGTTCGCGTGGTTTTTATTTCGCGCCAAGGCGAAAATGGAGTGTTCGCGGTGATTTTAAGTTCGCGGCAGTGCTACAGTTACAAACTGCTACAGTACTGGACAAAAATGTTCAGTCGCGGTGGTTTTAAGTTCGCCGTGAAACGGTCACCGCGAAAACCGCGAACATAAAACCAACGCGAACATGTCTGCAGTCACAGAGTAAGCTATCGCTAGTTTCCCACGGTCGTAGCAGGTGAGCACACTCATAGACGTTGTCTTTGTTATAAGTGTTCTGACAAAAAACGAGTCTTTATGGCTGATGCTTTGCGGACAAAAATCGTATCACCCTAGTTTCAATATAAAGGAAGACAAGAAGATACACCTCTTGACCTAGTTTCGCGCTGTAAATCGTGTTCTAAAATGCATAGATAGGAGTAACCTCGACCCACTCAGCTACCAAAATTACCTCGGGCACAATATCTTTGTGTGTGTTTACAATAGCAACAATAGTGCTAATCATACTGTTTTGCCTTTCCCCTCGTTGGTAGCCCGTACGAAGAGAGGATCAAGGGGCTAACGCCGTAATCTCGTAATCTCCAAGCAGATCTACACCGGTTCAAAAATCGTACAAGCTGGCCAGAGAAGGTCCAGTCAGGCTACCGGTGCCTGACTGGACCTTCTCTGGCTAGCTTGTACGATTTTTGAACCGGTACCGGTGTAGATCTGCTTGGAGATTACGAACACCTGGCACGAGCTGGAAGGCAGACAAGCCTTTCACTCCGCCCAATCTACTTTCTATGTCTCAAATGTCTGTCAATAAACAGAATTCTGGAATGGTTACAAAAAAATCATATTCCTCTAATGCATGTGGTTGACAAAACTGACAATAGTCAATACTAGGTTGGTCTGAGGTGGATTAATGTGAAACATTTTTAGTAGTTATGATACACCATTTCTTTCTTATATTTCTATTTCCAGTGAGAAATCATTAATCATATATAGGAACAGTAAATCAACTCACCCATGAAGACACAAGGTCATATGAGTGACGCATTCACACCAGCGGCTTCGTGCCAGAAGGAAGTACGTGTAGCTGAAGCCGCAGGCTCGACACTGACGTTTCAGGCCACAACTCTGGAGTGTCGCTCAGTGTAAACTGGCCTTGTACAGCACGTCGTTCGGTTTGTCTATATGCCTGGCACACTGTGCTGTACGTGGACTCTACTGGGACAAAAACTAGCTAGTAACGTCTTAAAATTACCGGATGGTATTCGTGACTCGTGTACACCTACGTGGTAACCTTGCACCAAAACCCGTTTGACAACTTTGTAATCAATGGGTTATATCCCTTTATCTCCCTCCTAGATGTTATCAAAATGCAATCCAACCGGTAGCCTCATTACATCCCGCTTCTAGCAGCCCTGTCTCCCACTGGCCAAATAGTAATGCAAGGGAGACGGCTACAGACATGGGGACAATAAATTCGCGATTCGATATCTCCGGATCTGTCCCTATCTCCGGATCCGTAGCCGACTCCCTTAGCATTCTAGTCACTCTATTTGGTCAATTTCTACTACTTTCCAAGCGATCCACGTAGCCTATTAGAACCACTGACAGCAAGAGACTGTGAAACACTGGCTACCCAACCGGCTAATGGTGTTATTCACAGGTTTGTACTACTCTTACTTTTGCTGTTAACAATGAATAATGGCTGTAAAAAATCAGTAATGTTTTAGTAAGAAACACGTAGCTCGTAGAACAGAGAGTAAGTGGTGCAGATTTGGTACAGGGGCCGATTTTGTTTGAGACTTTGAAAGAGAATAACTCAAGAAGGTGTTGACGGAACGTCACGATTTTTGGTATGCAGATAGCGGGAGTGACGGTTTACACAAGTGGGGACTAATTGTGAATAACAGGAGCTATCAGAGCAAATGAATACCTGATTTACATGATCAATAGTAAATAGTATTATTTCATACAAGATGAATGACGGGAATTTCATACTTGCAGTTGAGTATAACATTTGAAAGTTGAGTAAAGGTGATCATCTGCATATATAATCATGCAAATCAGGACCTCATTTACATAATTTATGAGGGGATGATACAATTCTTTCCTATGATAAGACTTTCATACGCTAAACAACTTGTGTCATCTGGGTAGAGAAAATGATCAACTGATGTAATCTATGCAAATGAGAACCTTAAGCTTACTTGATAATCAATGAGAAACATGCATAATACGCCGCTCGAAAAGGTAAACATCATTTGGCGAAGGTAGGAGGTTGTTGAACTCTAGTTAGTTACTTTGATGTCTCTATGTAACAGTTATATATTGGCGGCAAGTTTCAAAATGTTTATCAGTTGAAGCTATAAGTAGACTAATAAGTTAGCAATAATATCATGCTGCACAAATATCTGCAATACCATGTCTTATTTTGTCTTACAATACTCTTACAACATTCGCCATATTTTTGCAATCATAAACCTGCTTAATCATATTTAGGTGCATTATCCTTTGATTCAGCCACTGACAAAGGCAATATCTCATGAAATGAGATCAAGAATTCATACCTCCTGAAATATGACTTTTATGTGCTGGGAGGAGGATTAGAGGAAGGTCTACATCTTTTGCTATGAACGTCTTCGTGTTGGCTTTGTCACATTCACATTCTTACCAGAACGTATTGTATTTTCAGAATGTATATTACATTTCCCGACTACGTGTTTTATAACTCCATCTGCATCCATTTGCCGCAACATGGCATACTCCTCGTCAAAGTCATGTCGGCCACTGGGCGGAAGTTTGTCGTAGTAGTGGTAGGGAACGCGCTTGTTCTGCTATCTAGACATGGGGTAGAAGCCGTACATGGAGATCATCAATCGATTGATCAATCAATCGATCGATCGATCAATCAATCAACCAAAACATCAACACAACATAGACACATACATAAGCTCCACATATTTTATGTGGAGGTGTGAGGTCTATTGAGAACTTTTGTCTGCATAGTACTAGTGCTAATAGTTAGAGATGCATGTGGTTTGTAGAGCGTACGTGGGGGTGTTACAGCCATGTTGGAGCGTCAGCTGTAGTCTTGCATTTTCCAACGACATGTCTGATAACTCCGTCTGCATCCAGTTGCCGTAACGTGGCAAAACTCTCCGTCAGAAGCATGCCTTTGGCTGGGACTGTTCTTGTCGTTGTAGTGGTAGGGAACGGGCTTGTCCCTGGTAGGTAGACATTGGGTACAGTCATGTTCAAGCGTCAGCTGCAGGCTTGCATTCTCCAAGTACATGTCTTATAACTCCGTCGACATTCAGTTGCTGCAACATGGCAAACTCTCCGTCAAAATCATGACTTCCGCTGGGCAGACGCTTGTCGTAGTAGTGGTAGGGAATGCTCCTGCTCTGGTACAAAGGCATGGGGTAGAAGCCGTACATGGAGATCTTGTCACAGAAGGTGGAGGCCAGGGCGAAGGTGTTCAGGCCAGTCGAGGTGAAGTTCCAATGTTTCCCCACAAGTTCTTCGTACACCCTATAGATGTTGATTAACGAATCAACCATTAGAATTAGAGCAAACACAAAAATCACTGGTATAAACATGAGAATGGAAACAGTAATACAATGTCTCAAATGCAAACAAATCTACTCCTCTATATGTAAGTGATATTGATGAAAATGTACTCTACCGTTTGCTGTCCAAGAAAGATGTGGACGGAAAAGCAGTTATGGTCGTTTTGTTGTAATTTTTGATGGCGGTGTCGATTAGCCGCATTTCAACCTGTCTTTTCTTAGTAAAGATAAATGGGTAGCTAAAGATCATCCCAGGTGACTCAAACAGCTGAAGATCCTTATGAGACGTGGCTGTCTTCAACGTCTTGCCATAGATAGATTGAAGGGTTCGGCTGATCTCTTTCAACCGCTTTCCATTTACAAGCGTCAAGTTGGTCCTGCTGCCCACATCCCTCCGATAGTCATGTATTGGTGGCTGGTTAAAACGGATGACGAAATCGTGACTGTCTATCTCAGCACCACACCTACTTTCGAGAAGTATACCTCCGTTACCCACTACTGCGCATGTCCGATAGTGCTTGATGGGCGTGTGCACAACGTTGCAGGGATTTTTAGGTGAGTCCCGAAGAGTAAATTTCAGTGAGTTGCATTCTCTCATGAAGATATCGAAGTCCGAAAAATAAATAATGTGTTTCTTCGGATCAAAATATTTCCTGGTAATTTCCCTACGAAAAACAAGAATACAACAGAATAGAATACAGAAATTGAATTAACCTGGTGAGATTTCAATCCATGGTTGTGGAGAGGTAAAACGACGAAAAGGTACGGAACTTCCCTGCAGTTTAGTATCCCTGGCTTATAACGAAATATTATTTCTCATATATAGACATCCCGAGGTCGTTAAAATAATTTTCAACTAAGATTTATCAATATTGTCAATACTAATATCAAGACATCACACAAGTGTCTAACTTACCGCACTTTCCAAATGTTTGTCATGTTGAAGTGGACTTTTCTTTTTAACATGGGCTGGTGCGGAAAAGTCTCCAGCGGCCGGAGGTTGGATGGAGCGGCTGATCGACTCATGTTCTGTGGACGGACGAACTTTACCGTCAGGTGCAGGTCGGCAGCTGGCTCGTATACATACATCCAAAACATCGATATCGCAATGGTGACCAGGCTAATACCGAAGAATATTTTTGCATAGAAACATGGTGTGATCATGACGCCTCTCCTGGTGGTCAATGGTGTCAACCGATCTGCAACCAAGTTACCAACTGTTAGATGTAAATTGTCCAACTAGAAGTCCACGACTTCATATCTTCTCCAAAAAACTTAACTGTGTCTCATTAGACATTACAATACAGATGAGCAGAGAGATACATGTAGAAGTGAAAGTAGGCAACTTTTCTTCAAAGGCCCACCATTTTCGAATTCCGAACTGGCCCCCGCTGTCCAACAGCTGACACTGTAGTGCTGGAATGTAGCCTTCGTTGCAGGCTTTCTGGCCGGTGTTGGCATTTATTTTCGGGGGGAGAGCTGATTTGTGATTTCGACATATCGGGGCCAGGTTCTTTGGGTCCCTCGAAAGTGCGAAATGGAACGAAATGGAACGAAATGGAACGAAATGGAACGAAATGGAACGAAATGGAACGAAATGGAACGAAATGGAACGAAATGGAACAAAATGGAACGAAATGGAACGAAATGGAACGAAATGGAACGAAATGGAACGAAATGGAACTAACTAAAACATATGTAACATTATGAAATGAAATACCAGTAGATAGCTAAATATAAGGAACGTTGTAACATTCACAGAAGACCGAACTTGAAGCAAATACATAATGTAACGTGGTTTATTTCTTGAATCTAATTGATTATAGTAAATACAACGTTTTTGCCGCTTTTGAGTGGCTAGATTCTTCCCTGAAAATGGGGGCGCCGCGTGCAAAGACCTCGGCCGCTCTTCCTTGATTTTATAGCAGGGAAAACAAGCAAACGGAACTGAGTATCCAAGTAAGGACTAGATTATACAGACGTTGGTGGTAACATTGCATCTCATAATTCACCAAGAGGGCATGAGGCAAGCGTAATTTCATTATTTATCCAGCGTGTTTGCGTGTTGCAAATGGAGCCCCGCATACAAATGAACCGCCAATGTTGCCAGCGCATCGGAACTGTGCACGTGGGCGTGCTACCGACAGGTTGAATCAAACTCCGACTTCCCAGTTTTATTTACATACGGTTTTAGTCCATAACTAGTACGTAGCATATGCATATATGCGCAACAACGATTTTTATACAACCGATTGTTCGGCTGGTCGGCTGTCGGAGAATGATATGCAAATGTAGCTCTGCGCTGCGTCACCAATGTGACATTTCACACTCCATTCATTCACGGACGTGGACTGGGAACTACCTCTGGAGACATTTCTGCTTCCTTGTTCACGACAAAACAAAGGGAGGGTGTGAACGAGCAGGAAATGTCTTTCACGGTTCACACAACACGCGAATACGCTGTATAAAGAATGAAATTACTCTTGCCTCATGCCCTCTTGGTGAATTATGAGATGCAATGTTACCACCAACGTCTATATAATCTAGTCCTTACTTCGATACTCCGTTCCGTTTGCCTGTTTTCCCTGCTATTTTCAGCAGTTCATTTGCAGATCGTTGGTAAAATGAAGGAAGAGCGGCCGAGCTAGCGCTCTTTGCACGCGGCGCCCCCATTTTCAAGGAAGAATCAAGCCACAACAACGTGGCAAAAACGTTGTATTTAATATTATCAAATAGATTCAAGAAGTAAAACACTTTATATTATGTATTTACTTCCTCTTCCGGTCTACTGTGAATGTTACAACGTTCCTTATATTTCGCTATCTACTGGTATTTCATTTCATAATGTTACATGTTTTAGTTCGTTCTATTTCGTTCCATTTCGTTCCATTTCGTTCCATTTCGTCCCATTTCGTCCCATTTCGTTCCATTTCGTTCCATTTCGTTCCATTTCGTCCCATTTCGTTCTATTTCGTTCCATTTCGTTCCATTTCGCACTTTCGGGGGACCGGGTTCGCCTTTGGCTGGAGAAATCGTAATTGCTGATCCCACGTCGCCAGCCAGAAAGCCTGCAATGGAGGCTGCCTTGAATGACATATAGACTATACCACATTATACGCTACAGGGAGTGTCATGTATGAGTTTTGCGTGGTATTTTAAGACTATTATTACATGATTAGTGACTAACAATGTTCAACTCGTCATTTACAACTATTGAATTGCATTAAAAGTGCTCATTGCTCAATTTTTTGATTAAAAAGGTCCTGATTAACATGATATTTATTCTATTATATCAATTATTACCTACAGGTACCTACATACCAAAATAATGAAAAAATCACCAATCCACTGCAGTTCCAAAGAAGGCCGTCAGGGAGCCCAAACCTATACCACTTACTCTCCGCCACAAGACCTATCTATATACTAGTATTACTCGAGATGTCCAAACTGGAAGTTCCGCTGCAGTACTGTAAAAAGTCGCCAGGAAACCCATAATCTAATCCTTTTTTTCCTTTGCCACCCCTACGAACAGACTCCATCAGCAACTTCAGTTATGCTCACAAACAGACACACGATCCCGAAACATGAATTTCGCCTAGCGAAGGTAATACTGTAAGTGCATTTAAGTTCGCGTGGTTTTTATTTCGCGCTAAGGCGAAAATGGGGTGTTCGCGGTGATTTTAAGTTCGCGGCAGTGCTACAGTTACAAACTGCTACAGTACTGGACAAAAATATTCGCGGTGGCTTTAAGTTCGCCGTGAAACGGTCACCGCGAAAACCGCGAACATAAAACCAACACGAACATGTCTGCATTCACAGAGTAAGCTATCACTAGTTTTCCACGGTCGTAGCAGGTGAGCACACGCATAGACGTTGTCTTTGTTATAAGTGTTCTGACAAAAAACTTTATGGCTGATGCTTAACGGACAAAAATCGTATCACCCTAGTTTTAATATAAAGGAAGACAAGAAGATACACCTCTTAACGTAGTTTCGCGCTGTGAATCGTGTTCTGAAATGCATAAATACGAGTAACCTCGACCCACTCAGCTACCAATATTACCTCGGGCACAATATCTTTGTGTGTGTTTACAATAGCGTGGAATCACACTATTCTGGTTTATTTTTAGAGCCTGGAACTGACACAGGATGACATTCAGGCTAACTTAACATGCCCATGCAGCAACGGAATCGTGGGTTGTATGTGGTGCCAGGCTTATATTTTGATTTTCAGTGAGAAATCATTAATCATACATAGGAACAGTAAATCTACTCACCCATGAAGACACAGTGTCATATGAGTGACGCATTCACATCAAAGTACTTCGTGCCAGAAGGAAGTGTCTGTAGCTGAAGGCGGCAGGCTCGATACTGACGTTTCTGGTCACAACTCTGGAGTGTCGCTCTGTGTAAGCTGGCCTTGTACAGCACATCGTTCGGTTTGTCTATATGCCTGGCACACTGTGCTGTACGTGGACTCTACTGGGACAAAAACTCCTAGTAAGGTCTTAGAATTACCGGATGGTACTCGTGACTCATGTACACATACGTGTTAACCGTGTACCAAAACCCGTTTGACAACTTTGTATTCAATGGGTTATTACAGGTTTGCTATTTTTAACAAATCGGCACACAACTATCACACATTCAACTCAAATAAATTAAAAAATCAATACCAATTCATATTTATAAAAAGACCCAGTAATCGCTAAACTAACATAACAAACCTGAAGTATATGTGGCACAAATACTTAACTCTAGTATTATCTCCCTCCTAGATGTAATCAAAATACAATCCAACCGGTAGCCTCATTACATCCCGCTTCTAGCAGCCCTGTCTCCCACTGGCCAAATAGTAATGCAAGGGAGACGGCTACAGACATGGGGACAATAAATTCGCGATTCGCTATCTCCGGATCTGTCCCTATCTCCGGATCCGTAGCCGACTCCCTTAGAGCATTCTATTCACTCTATTTGGCAAATTTCTACTTCTTCTTTTTTCAGCGATCCACGTAGCCTGGTAGAGGCTAGACACTGCAAGAGACTGTGAAACACTGGTTACCCAACCGGCCAATGATGTTATTTACATCTTTGTACTACTCTTACGTTTGCTGTTAACAATGAATAATGGCTGTAAAAAATCAGTAATGTTTTAGTAAGAAATACGTAGCTCGTAGAACAGAGAGCAAGTGGTGTTGATTTGGGCGCTCTAGCGGATTTTTTTAAACTACAGGGACCGATTTTGTTTGAGACATTGAAAGAGAATAACTCAAGAAGGTGTTGACGGAACGTCACGATTTTTGGTATGCAGATAGCAGGAGTGACGATTTACACAAGTGGGGACTAATTATGAATATCAGGAGCTATCAGAGCAAATGAAGACCTGATTTGCATGATCAATAGTAAATAGTATTATTTCATACAAGATAAATGACGGGAATTTCATACTTGCAGTTGAGTAGAACATTTGAAAGTTGAGTAAAGGTAATCATCTGTATATATAATCGTGCAAATCAGCATCTCATTTACATAATTTATGAGGGGATGATACAATAGCCTTCTTTCCTATGATAAGACTTTCATACGTTAAACAACTTGTGTCATCTAAGTAGAGAAAATGATCAACTGATATAATCTATGCAAATGAGAACCTTAAGCTAATTTGATAATCAATGAGAAACATGCATAATACGCCGCTCGAAAAGGTAAACATCATTTGGCGAAGGTAGGAGGTTGTTGAACTCTAGTTAGTTACTTTGATGTCTCTATGTAACAGTTATATATTGGCGGCAAGTTTCAAAATGTTTATCAGTTGAAGCTATAAGTAGACTAATAAGTTAGCAATAATATCATGCTGCACAAATATCTGCAATTCCATGTCTTATTTTGTCTTACAATACTCTTACAACATTCGCCATATTTTTGCAATCATAAACCTGCTTAATCATATTTAGGTGCATTATCCTTTGATTCAGCCACTGACAAAGGCAATATCTCATGAAATGAGATCAAGAATTCATACCTCCTGAAATATGACTTTTATGTGCTGGGAGGAGGATTAGAGGAAGGTCTACATCTTTTGCTATGAACGTCTTCGTGTTGGCTTTGTCACATTCACATTCTTACCAGAACGTATTGTATTTTCAGAATGTATATTACATTTCCCGACCACGTGTTTTATAACTCCATCTGCATCCATTTGCCGCAACATGGCATACTCCTCGTCAAAGTCATGGCGACCACTGGGCGGAAGTTTGTCGTAGTAGTGGTAGGGAACGCGCTTGTTCTGGTATCTAGACATGGGGTAGAAGCCGTACATGGAGATCCTGTCACAGAAGGTGGAGGCCAGGGCGAAGGTGTTCAGGCCAGTCGAGGCAAAACTCCAGTGTTTTCCCACGAGTTCTATGTATAAACTGATAGGATTGACAAAAGTTAGCTGACGTGAAGCTGTTCACTACAGGAGAGGTACCAGTAGAGAAATGAACAGGACCACATGTCGAAGCGCAAATACGTTAACTAACTAACTAACTAAATGACTAACTAGGCAACCAAATAACAAACTAGTAACCTAACTAACTGTGAGTGCAGTGAAATATAAGCATGTGTATGCCTTCTCTTCAGTGTAGTATTATAGATAAACCTACGTTAAGTTTTACAAATGGAAAGCAACAACTATTTCCATCACGACCTTTTAGTCAGCTTATCATCTTTAATTTGTGCTTACCTTGAAGTAGTTATTGTCCCCTTTTATGTATTTTATTTTCTATCCTGTTACTTTCTTTGTACGAAAACACAGAGAAATGATTCTTACCGTTTGCTGTCCAAGAAAGACCTGGACGGGAAGGCCGTTATCGTTGACAGGTGGTTGTTTTTGATCGCAGTGTCGACTATCTGCATCCTGTATCTTGCTTTTGACCCGATGAAAGCGAATGAATAACTGAAGATCATCCCCGGCGATTGACCAAGACGAGCCAGCATGTCTTTCCGAAGTGTCGAGTTGAAGGTCTGAAGGGCCTCTGTGATCTGTACAAGCCGCTTAACATTTACAATGGTCAAGTCAGTCCTGCTGCCCACATCCCTCCGGTAGTCATGTACGGGCGGCAGGTTGGAGCGGATGACGAACTCGTGAGCGTCTATCTCAGCACCACAGCTGCTATGGAGGAGTATACCGCCGTTACCCACTACTGCGCATGTCCGATACTGCTTGATTGGCGTGTACACAACGTTGCAGGGTCTTGGGCGGCGTGGGTGCGAGTTGCGCAGTGTGAACGTATGAGGGTCACATTTTTGCATGAAGATGTGGAAGTCCGAGAAATAGATGATGTGCAACTTCGGATTAAAATACTTCCCAGTGATATTCCTGCAGACATAATAAGTAGACAATTAGAACGTAAACTGCTGACGGGCGCTAGATTAGAAGTAAAGGTTAGTGTTCCTTTAATTACCTCCATGAAGAATGGAGGTATCATATTGGGTGTGTTTCTGTGTGTACGTGTGTGTGTGTCTGTGTGTGTGTGTGTGTGTGTGTTTGTATCTGTGTGTGTGTGTGTGTGTGTGTGTGTTTGTATGTGTGTGTGTGTGTGTGTGTGTGTGTGTGTGTGTGTGTGTCTGTGTGTGTTTGTATGTGTGTGTGTGTGTGTGTGTGTGTGTGTATGTGTGTGTGTGTGTGTGTGTGATTTCGGCTATTCTGGCCAGCAAAAACTTTAAAAGCTCTGGATGGATTGAAATGGTATTTGGTAGGTCTTGGGAAGACGAAAGTCAAGATCGGTTATGGGGCCTTGCGGCTTTCCTTCGTACTGCAGTAGAACTTCCGGTTTTTGTATATTTTGTCCTGAACATACTATGGTCTTGATGTTTTGGTGGCAGATAGCTTTTGAACGCTGGCAAAAGTGGTGTGGGTTTAGGCCCATAGTTGTAAAAGTAACTGAAGTATCACCAATGAATGCTTATATCAGGGATAAGAGCATCACGGAAGTACATGTTTGAACTTAGACCTACCGCATTTTCCAAATGTTTGTCATGTTGTAGTGGGCTTCTCTTTCCGTCATCAGCTGATCGGTATAATTCGGTGGAAGCCGGGGATTGTCCTGTCTGGTCATGTTCAGACGACGGGCAAATATCCGCGCCAGGTGTAACGAGTCGGTCAGCTTGTACACGTACAACAAGCCTACAGTTATCAGGCAGATACCGAAAAATATTGTAGCATGGAATAAAGGTCTGATCATGACGCCTCTTCGCTCGGAGTGGGTGAGAGATGTCAACCAATCTGAAAAATGGCATCGTTTTTTTGTTTAGGAAAGTACATGTGATACATGTGGAGAATGAAGCCCGCTCGACGTTACAACTACTGAGTGTTAGTTGTAACTACAAACGAGGAACACTTCCTCCAAATAACTGATGCGGTACGGATTATGAGAACTGCCACCACTCTACATCGCCAAAGCCCCCCACAATAGACAGATAAAACTAGTCTCTGAACCTTAACGCTGCAAAGCCAATCTACAGGGTTAAAAACGTGTAGTATATACACGTGTTCTGAATAAGCCAAGCTTGAACATAGACTGCTCGCTCTCAGACTATGACTTGAGGCTATTTTTCGGAGTGCGTTCACAACGACAATATCACTGTGCCCTTTAACCTCCTTTCTTGTTGATCAACTCCAAGTGAGTCGGATATGACTAGAATATATAGTCATCCAGTCATGAAACAAATGCATCGTCTTTATATGTGTTTAGATGAATCCTACAAAACCACAAACATACATATGGAAATATTTACATGGATGGTCAAGTACAGAAGAGGAAAACTGTACAGATTGGAATTTTTTAAATCGATGCCTACTGGTTAAAGTATCCCGAGTACGTACGGACTATTTAAGTAACATGATTCGGAGTAACCATGGGCTATCTATTTGACAGAAATGTTACGGACGTCATCGACAACTACGGACAGGGTTATCCCTTAACATAGTGCCCAACATTTTGCGTATCTGATGAACGAAATGATCTTAGGGAAACCGATTTTAACCCGGTGATTTTCATTCAGTGCACGGTTCATTAGAACATCGCTGATCGATCACGTTTACAGGGGGTTTAGGGTGAACAAAGTTGTGAAGTGAACGAGTTTGATGAATACAGATAGTATGTAATACTCACCATGACCGCAGACGTAGCTATAAAGGATATCTGTCCGGTCAGAGGCGGTAGGCTAAGCAACAAAAATGACCTTCGAAAAGTCCACCCTGACGAAATTAGCCAGCAGGCACTAACGAATTAGTGGTAACCGGTTTTACTAGCAGGCCAAAATTTTCTGCTCACAGCCAGCGACACGCTTTGGGGCATGAGTCGGGCAAAATAGATTCTCCGTCACAACAAAGACTAGACAAACTCTACTCTCCAAGCAGAGGTTGGTGGGGGAGATCGTCACTGTTTTATCATATGCCCCGTTTTTTTTGTCCGCTCGCCCCGCACCAAAATGGAGAGTAACAAACTCCGCGTTCCCGTTTTTAGATATTCTATGCGCAAAAAAGACACATCTCACAAACAGTCAATGGCGGGAAACTTTGCTTTTTGTCACATAGCTACATGTCTAATGCTTCGGTCCCATTTCCAATCCGGGGCCCGGTCGGGCAGCTTGTGGGAACGAAAAATATGATAGAAAAGACAACAAAAGACACAAACATAGAAGAATCACTCCTAACCCTGCATTGTGTATTTTCTTGATATGCATTTTTTATTTTTTGTTTTCACAAACAGCCAGGCCGGGCCCCGCTTTGGAAATGGGACCGTAGCATAAGCCCACGGTGTACACGGAGTGAGTTGCTCTTCAATTCAATTCAATTCAATTCAATTCAATTCAATTCAATCTGTCATTCCTCCATAAAACTGCCTTACAAACCTGCATCAAGCTACATTATTATTAGTATATATATACCAGTATGTATTATGCATAATCTTTTAAGAATAGTACTTAGGATCTAGGAATCATATGGGGGGGTTGCATTGGGACCCCAACAAGTGTGCACGTGACAAAATGCAAACAAAAGAATCAGAGAGATCTAGAGTTATAGCTGCGAACGCACAAACACAGACAGTGAGGTCCGGAGGTACTAAATAATCTGCATCGTCTTTCGCAGGAGACGTAAAATGGGGGCCCTGCGTTCGAGGAGGTGTCTCGAGCACGATATACAACAGCCTCATTACTCAGATGGGTACCTTACTGGCTGTAATAATACAACCTAGTGAATACTTTGTTTTTGTGAGATGTTACAATCGATGATCGCCGATTCTTCGAGTCACACACAACACACCTTTACGGCCATTATTGTTGTGCCATCTTTTTTTATCCGCTTGATGACGCCCTTGAAACGAAGCGGGAACTTGTGACTCCAACTGCTATTGCTCCTTCATTTTGGGAAATCCTTTTTGCCACCATCGTTTTTTAGAAGTATTTCAAACCTTGATGTACTTGGTTTACCGAAGAAGGCTCAACAAAACCTGCTTGTTGTGTCCTATCCTTGCAACGGTGGGGTTGAAGTTCACAATGGTGCAGTTAGTGACCTAACAGATAGAGAGCGCTAATACATTACCGTAAAATAAACTGAATTGATTAAGTACATGGACAAAGTGTGGCCAAATCTATACTTACTTGTATACGTACATTCTACTGTGTCTTGATAAGTTATCTTTTAATGAGGGTCAGACGAAAATATAACTGTGGTTATCGACAGACTAGCTCCCAAGTATGTCACTATGACATCTAAGTAGAAATTAGAGTCGACACGCAAGACTCTGTCTTTCCGGACACTTTAATTGTATTTCCCAACCCCAACGTGTTACAAATGGTACTCAGTTCTCATCAGTACATTCTAGTGTGTCTATTTCTCTTACAACAGTTACCTCACCTGTTTAACTTTTTAGGAAAACATTAGAGATAGCAACTTTTTCCCCAAAAATTTCAAAAAGAAAATCACGACACAATACATTAAACCCCCACAAGTCTTCAATATTTACAATGCAAAATACACCCAAGTACGAAAGTGACGTTGTCCAATATATCTGCTCCCCTGAAATTAAACCGGCGACGTTTTGAGTAATCTGTACACGTAGTACGTCAAAGCATATCAATCTTTTCCGCCACAAGCTCCTTTTTTAGTGTCAAACTTTTTATTGGTTAATAGTATAAGTATACTGTATTAGGATTCTAAACCCAACTACAATTCTACCACATGTGACTATGTAGATCAATGGTTGACTATTCTAACTGTACAACGATAAAAGCAAGCCTGTCATCATCTTCTTATAATTTTCTTATCATCTATCACTGGAGACGTTAACACAATGTTTCATCCATCTTGGGATGTGTCTGACCGTACAAGAATGGCATTATAATCCGTTAAAAATAGCCGTTTTCTGCTAATTTTTTACTTTTTTGTTTGCCTGATGCTCCTTAAATTCCGTGGTTCCATTTTCACCCGTAAAACACTGACTGCTGCATTGATAAATGAAAACCGCACAAAACCCTGCCAGCTGCTTCATTCAAATCATTCGCAAGGGGACGCTCTTACAAAACCAACGTTAACTGTTAAATCGATCTACTTACCTACCTACCTACCTAGTCCAAGATCTACAATGTTTTGCTTCTCCTGATATGATTCTTGAATTAGGTAGTTTTACCAAAGCGAGAAGACAAACTTTGAAAATAAACTAATATTTCGAAAAATACACACTTCTGCTAAAAATAGAAACAACAGCTACACAGGAAAAAAAAGCTTGCAAATGACAATGAGCGTGCAATACCAATGGGATGAAAAAATATGTAAACAGCAAAATAGTCGCTCTACTGTAGACAAACATGAAACATTGCTGTGACAATCCCTTCAATCCGAGCCTTGTCTCTTACATCTCGATGTCTGCACATTTTTGATGGGATGACTCCAAATCAGATACCTTTGGAAAGAAGAGAAAAAATAATAAAAATGTCATAAACAATAGCATATTAGAAACTTACAACATGCATGTAAGAACACAAGAGAGGTGGATAGAGCTGTGTGTTCAGGAAAAGGCAATTTAGCCCACCAATATGGGAACTCAACATGCTGTGAGTAAAATAATCTGTGGCAGGAACAAAGCTGAAAATGATATGGATGGTGATGAGTGCATGCAAAAGAAACTTTGATAGTGACCCTCCGTGTCAGAGAAAGCACCTGTAGGATTTGGAATGTTACCGTTGTTGCTGTTACTGCTCAGTGAATCTGCGAGATTCAAAATCAGATACGGACATTATGTCATACCCGTCATATTGTATTCATTCATTCATGTAACATATTGTATTTTCTGTCCAACATACTTGCGTGTAGGATCATTCACTTACAAAACGACAGAAGTTAACTTTTCACAAACACGGCAGAATACTCAACGACATCTGTTCATGATTTCCAACCGAATGACTCCATTGCCTGTAACATATTTCTATTGTGACATTGACCAGTTCGTACGTCGAGGCTAAGACGTTCGCAACTCTCGCCCATTATCGCGAGATTCTCGTCACGTTACAATGATTGCTGGGATAGCTAAGTTAGAATCATGGTAGTCGTTAGAGCTGTGTTATCCACTGGACTGGCGGTTTGTCATCACCTGTGAGACAGAAGGTACGGACATGAACGGGAAAAGTTGCTGGATCATGTGTAGACACTTTGCCTTATTTTCTCAGAGACGTTATGCTGTTCGGTGGTGTGCTGACATTAATACTATCTATTCGTAGGCAGGCAACCTTTAGAAGATGGATGGGATACTAAGTAAGTTGATTGTATACGTAATGTAAAGATACGTTGATGAAGGTTAGACATCCAGGTAATAAGATACCCCAAAATAGTTACTCAAGCAACTGGATAAAATTTTGAAATGTAAAGATAGTGTCTCAAAAACAAAAATTAGATGATTTGTTGGAAATGATGAACAGATGTCAACTACTTAAGAATAGATGCAAATGTACTGTACCAGTAGGACATACATGTATCCTCCTTATTGTAACTTTAGTGATCTTTGACCATAGCCTGACAGACAGCGCATGATTTCTACCTCTATCTTCAGCTTCAATCTTAAGTTGAAATAAACAACGTTCTAGCTTTGTGTACTAAGTGATGATGATGTCGTTGCTTCCCGATGTTGCTATTGCTTCATACTGACCCTCGGTGTCCAGTTTCTTGATGTCGGTGAGCTCGGCGTCGTGGATGGGTTGGTCCTCGGCGGAGGCGCACGTCACACACCGCCGCAGCCGCCCGGTGGTCGCGGCCGGGTCCAGGACGAACTCGTACAGCCAAGCGGCCAGGATGGCTCCGGCGATAGGGCCCACCCAGTACACCTACAGACAGCAACATACATGGTTACATGTCCATGTACTAGTTTATCTTTACTTTGTTCGTCTTCAGACAAGTACTGTTAGCGGCATGGGAAAATTGATGTCGAGTATTTCAGATTACGGTCATGAAAAGATTAGTTAGGGATTCTCTTTTTTGAGGGGAGTGGCTTTCGGCCGAAGTGATCAAATAAAAACAGTTTAAGAGTGTAAAACCGCCATTGTATCAGGACACTGGTATGTTCAATATCATGTTTTGATTATACAGTTCTATATAACGTTACATTGTACAAGCACAAGTTTTTATTGCAACAGAAATCAGAAATGAAAAGAACATGTTCGTAACAATTCTAAAATGCCTTCATCACTCAGATATCGGATCGATAATTTTATGTCCCTCGCCAGCGGTCGACCCCAAAAAAACTTGGTCGCCAGGTTTTGCTAGGGCCGGTCGGTTAACCAGAAACACAATATTGTTCTGTATTAATACTTCTCTCTTGTGGAGAGAGATGTGACAGCCATCCTCTACCCTGCACGTCTTATGTTGACTCTTTCCGGGGACATGTCTATAACTTTGCCAAACTGTTTATACATAATAATATGAGAAACTTGAGACAATTGAATGAAATCTGAACCGTACAGGACATACCATCCGATCCCTATATACAACACACACGTTATTACAGTTGGACAGATGTCACCGAAGCGGACAGAGAATGCTGCGGGTCAGTACATTCCTGCGGCCGCCGGTTTCATCAGTGCGTGTTCCCCGGTGAGGATGACCTCCCCGTGTTGGTGACCCGGACTGATCCCCGGCGGGAACCAGGCCCGCATTTGTCTTGGGTTATTAGAACGGATGTATTTTACACAAGATCTGACGTACGCTATGTACAAGACTTCATCCGGTGTATCTTAATACTCCAAAATCCACTGATGATTTCCATTTACCAAGCGATTTACAGTGCGCGACAATAATAACATAATCACTCTTGTAGCTGCTTTATATACATTTGTATCTAACGTAATCTCTTTTGTACCGTAAGAGCTTCATCATATGTAAATAGTATTAAACAGATGTCTGTTTGTGTTTAGATAATGCATCACTTTTAAGACGACATAGACATGCGTACCTTCTGTCATATATATATGTTCTACTTATTTATATAATCACTTTATTCAACCATATGATCATCTTTATCCTTCCCGTGGCTCAAATTTGAATGCGCATCATGTCAGTTATGATCATACGTACATGTATAAACCTCACTTTGGCCGGAAGGCCCATGAAGAACATTGTAAGTTTCTGGTCTCCTCGCTAAGCTCTTTTCATTTCTGTAACTTAATGATGTGTTTCTTTTTATGTAGAAAATAAACAACAAACAAACAAACAACAAACAAACAAATAAACAAACTGCACGTACCCAGTGGTTATCCCAGGCGTTCATGACGACGACAGGACCGAAGGAGCGGGCGGGGTTCATGCTGGCGCCGGTGTACTTCACCTGGATCAGCCGGGAGGGACGGAGGGAGGGAGGGGTAAAGAGAAAATCATTAGATAATCCCGCTAATTAATCAACACATTCACTAAAGGTATTCTCGTCCGTAACATTCTTCTGATCAACTTTGCTGTGCCGATTCGGGCCCTTGCCTTGCTAGAAGAAATGAGAAGACATGTCCAAAGAAATGTATGTCAGTACTTTGGATGCAAGTACTTTATCTAGTCCACTATTAAACACACATCTGTAAGTAGTTAGTCTTCATGGACATGAAAAGAACAAATTACATCCAAACTACATCAAATAATTTTGACAACT
This sequence comes from Branchiostoma lanceolatum, assembly GCA_035149815.1. NCBI lineage: Eukaryota > Metazoa > Chordata > Leptocardii > Amphioxiformes > Branchiostomatidae > Branchiostoma > Branchiostoma lanceolatum. The sequence continues at coordinate 8,823,584 of CM068872.1, read as the reverse complement.
TAACAGGCTTCTTCAAGTTGACATCTAGACATGTAAGTGATACCAAATACATGTACCTTGAATTTAAGGACGCGTTTTTCGGAATGGTTTGAGTCGGGAAACCAGCTGAGTCATAGTATTGAAAGATACACGTCACTTACAGAGCCAAAGATAATAACTTCAAGTGCCAAGTCTTAAACACAGAACAGTCTTAGTGCCACAAACAGGATGTTCCTCAGACAGGGTCAAGTTCACTGACAGTATTCCAGGTACCCCTTGTGCTCTTCTATATTTATGCGGTCTCAAGAAATTGATGATACTATCGAACCAATGATGGTGAATTGTACCTTTCTATCAAATCTCTTCGATGATTTCGTACCTTGGGTTGGGAGAGGGGAGGGCCCCTAATATTCTCCCAGGCTCCGGTGCCCCAGCAATTTGATTGGATCGAGCATGTTGATCGCCGACAAAGTTAGGATATTTCATTCAAACTTATCCGCCACTTTTAATTAAGTGAAGCTCAACACGAAGGGAAAAATCCCACATCCATGAAAGAAGGTAGAAACCCCTTAAGAACCGCCCCTCGTACCTACTTCAAATTCACATACGGACAACCATGGTCAAGTGATATATTGCACACTTCATGATGCGACTGCTTGGGTGAAATATGTTTTGCTAGCGCTGGCTGAAGGTTTTATGACTTTTGCAATTTACAAACAATTCACTACAACATTCCGTTCAATTTAGTACGCTGTGTAGTGTGCATATGATATCCAGAGCCCAGGTGATTCTTCAATATTTACTGCTTTGAAAAATCCACCTTTGAGTTTGCCCCCGCGCTGCGGCATACATAATGTATGCGTGGCAGCTAACACCCCTTTCCACTAGAAGCCGTTGAGAGACCAAATATTTGACAGAACGCTCAACGAATTTCATCGTTAGAGAACGATTTTTTAACGTTTTTTTTGTCTTTTAAATCATACATTTTGCAATTATGAAACCAAGTGGCACACAAATCTAACTTTGGTCCTGGATCCGCGACGCGTTGGCGACCTCGCGGCGTCCTAGATTGAATTTGAGTTAGCCTTGACTTTACAATGGGAATACCATGTAAACGCACACGAATGACTAAAAAGACAACAAATCAAAGATTCGTTTTTATCGATGAAATTCGTTAAGCGCGGTGTCAAATCACTCGGTCGCAGCAAGGTCGCCAACGTGTCGCGGGTCCAGTGAGAGGGGCCCTACCGAGCTGATTGGACCCTCTCTGGCTGACTGGACCTTCTCTGGCTAGCATATACGATTTTCGCGCCCGGTGTGGATCTGCTTGGAGATTAGGGGCTGCATGCATGCTCAGCGATCGCCGTATAGTGGAAAGGGGGCCGAAATGTCACTATGTTTGTTCTGTGTTTTTAAGGTTTATTGGCGGCGACGTTTTTATTTCTGTTCCACACACACACACCGTGTATGAGTAATGCGTCTAGGTCGCATCACTAACATTTGTCCCTGTGGGCATTGCGGTTTTCACGGTTTCCAAAATACCTGGTTTACTGTACACATTTGGGTCGTGAATATGCCAGTTGGAGTACAAAATGAAAAACATTTAACGAAGAAAGTTGGGTGAAATAGCGCGACGAACACGGAGGGAAGGGAATTCAGGAAGAGTTGAAGTGTAGGGGGGCCTACTAGTCTTTCTCAGACCCCGAACGTGATATGAGTATACAGGGCATGTACGTAATCACATACAGGGAAGTTATTAAACACTAACACTACGAGTTTGGTTGATATAATTTTGGTGAAGAGGATCATAATTTTTCATGCCAATTACAACCGTCTTTGCCAAATCAATGAAACAACATAAAACAAGAAATTTAGAAAAGCTGTATGTATTTTATGGAGGTATGAGGTCTCCAAACTCTTGTCATGGTTTGGTCTGGTTTGGCGACGCTGCACTTGACACTCAGACACATCTGGATTTGCTCTCGCGGAAAATCGACGATTTCGCGAAGCAATGATCCGTTGTTTACATGATTTGTCGGAACTTATTGCTGGTTTAGATAAAGCAACGCCAAGTACAACGGCATGGTGTATATCATTGACACTTCGACTTGTCCGCACGAACTTTCTCAGGAAGCCAGCGGCTACAATCAGCGTGCGCAAGATTGTAGCACAGGCAACCCCAGATACAACATACCCCCCCCCCCCCCCAAACACACACTCACACACAACCTCATCTTCGGTAAATGACACAGTGGCAATAACACGTCCACGATTTTTTTTTTTTACTTGATAGAAGACACAACGTACAGTGTAAAACATGTCTTTGAATAGATTGCAGTGACTATCGGGTACAATACGATCCGATACACAAGAAATTGAAAGAATGTGTCATCTGATACTAGAAGGTATGTTAGACATGGACGCGACGCGTTCTTGCATCTTGTGATACCAGATCTGTCCAACCGTTTATGATGTTCTCGTATAGCTCAAAGATGAAGAAGCAACCCCCTGTCGAGTTAAGCTCCTGCAACCTTTAATTCTGTTCTTCCGTTAAATCGGTTGTACCTTGAAGATAATTCGGATCATTGACAAAAGATGTTTTTAATGCGCAGTTGAAATGATTTGTTCGAGTATGAAAGAATCTTGTGAATTGTAAATGTGATTTCTTAATTTCTCTTACTTAGGAACTCTGAACCAACGGTTTTTCTTCCAAGTCATCCAAGTGCTGTTATTCATTTTCATACCATACACGGAGGAACAGTTCTTAGTGAAGGGGGGGGGGGGCTTACTCCAAATATTAGGAAGACATGGATGAAGTGATATCTTGCTTTAAACTATACTATACTTTTGTTGACAATACTTCTTTTCAAACCATCGGTTCCACCCTGATGCTAATTCGTGCAAACGAGCTGAAAATGTATTTATCCTAAGACGGGTATAGTTGAAATAATGTTTATAAGTGAAAGCGGATTAAGAAATACCCCGTCGTGAGCAAAGCCTTTCAACCTTCGCCACGATGACCTATCGACAATAAAAATCTTCCACATTGTCAACTTTCACTTGATGCTGATTCGTACCAACGAACAGAAAAATTATTCCGTTCTATGATCCGAAGATTAATTTCATCTCTAGATGGAATAATCTTTGTGGGAACACCCAGATTAAAGAACACCCCGCTGGGATCAAAGTTTAAACAACTTAAAGATATATCAGTTATTGTGTTTGTCTTATTTTCCGCCCAGAGAGTTCTTTTGAGTTAATCGTTATTAGCGAAATACACATAGCTGAAATGATGTCGGATTTCCTGACAAGACATCCACTGTATGTAAAACGGAAGGTGGTTGAACTCTATGTCTCGAAGGGTGTTCTTATGGATAATTGCACTTGTCGGAATTTGAACACGCTGATTCCGATGTTCAACACGAGTTGATTCACAAAACATCAGATCACCGCTCTCCCATGGAATGGCACTTTGCCCATCACAACTTGAGTCATTTGACAATCTTCAAACAGATGTGCAGAGGAAATATTCTATCAAAGGTCATTTAACGCGTGTCCGGGTGTCGTTTGTGAGCTTCTGCCAATGTGGGAAAATGTTAGCCGCTGCAGTCCGAAAACTGCTGGCACGATCTCCCTTTCAAATATCCGATTTGGGATCACCATATAGCCTGTATAACATGATGGTGCCCTCCTGTTCGGACGTGATTTTCGTGAAAGAACACCATAGCAGAGCTAGAGATGAACGATCAATATGCACGTTAACTACCAGTACTTCAGGGTATTTCATGTTTTATGTCGAAACGTTAACGTTAGAAATAGATTTGTGTGTGATACTAGTCGATATTGGAGCTAGCCGACTTCTTAAACTCCCGTCACACGGCTGGAGAATCGATCGTGGGACGAATCTGCGAGCTCTAAATGATGTATTTTCGGCGGTAATACGCCCGGTAGTCTCTCGATCCTCAAGCGATTTTTAGGGATCTGTCCACGTTCGCAGGTCAACGAGCTCCGATCAATGTGATAGGGTAGATTTTCATGGGAAAATATGCTAGACTCTCGGGTGATTGTCAGAACCGACAACCTTTTGGCAGTCAACAGATGCCGTAGCTCGTCGAGTGAATGACAGGGGCATCACGACCCAAGCTCACACGGGAGAGGAACTATTATCGATCCACGGCGCAGTAAAGCACAGGTGGTTCGTTTTAGAACCCAATCACGCAGAGTAAGATTTCTGATAGATGGGACCACGAGGGGGCGGAAGATGTAAAGGCGGAAAGGTTCCCCTCTCGTGCATGATTTAAGCCTCGCTATCATCAAGGACCCCGTTGTTTCCACTAGACGGCGATCGCTGAGTGACCGTACAGTGACCAACATTAGATTTGTGTGACCCTTGATTTTGTAATTGAAATTTGATGCAAGGTGCAAAAAGATGATTTAAAAGACAACAAATCACACATCCGTTCTTTATCAATGAAATTCGCTGAGCGATCTGTCAAATCCTTGGTCGCAGAGTGGTCCCAGCCTCAAGTGGAAAGGGGGTGTAACGGGGAATCGCGGTCGACTGTCTGTTTAAATGCCTAGATGTATACGATATATGTATTGCATATTAGAGACATTATTCTATATGCACATAAACTATGATAATAAGAAATCAAAGTGCGTTCCTCGGCAACTTGTGTTATACGAGTGGATTATTCTATATGCGCATGAACTATAGTTATAAGAAATCAAAGCGCGTTTCTCGGCAACTTGTGCTATACCAGTGGAATGAAAATGGACCCAATAATTTCATGCATGCTTAGTAAAGGAATGCGCTCAATCTTGTGCATAGATGTAGTGTCGCAGGTTTTGTAGAATTGTTCCGGATAGCATTGGCACTTTTTTCACTCAAATATTTAATGCATGTTTAGTAGAGGAATGCGTTTAAGCCTGTGCATAGATGTAGTATAGCAGGTTTTGTAGAATTGTTCCGGCTAACATTGGTACTTTTTTCACGCAATGGAATGGCTTACTGGGTTCAAGATTACCCCGTCAGTGAGGCCCCAAACATACCCCGTACCCAATCGTACAGTACTCCTGCGTACCCTTGATCATGTTTAATGATGATGAATGACAACCGGTGTCGGGGAGAGGCTATCAATAAAGCACATGATCATGCATTCCGGATCCCATCTGAACAACACAATACAGTCGTTACGGCTCCTTGTCAGAATAGTTCCACCTCGTTTCCACGGAGAAGATATCATCTCACGTGTCGTATGTCTCGTAGAAACCGTTCCTTATTGTTGAAGCTAGAGCTGAAGAGGCCGCTAGGGATGTAGGTGAGAGAGATGCCATCTAAACACGACCTACAGTAGCTATAGTGCTGTACTGCTCTGTTGATGTATTGAACCAACCGCTAAAGTGTTTTGTTTATGAACGGCCTGAAGCGGCCGCCGTCACAAGTTACATAATCAACCTCGAGACAAATGGCCTTTATAAGAGTCAATATGTACACATCACGCCCCCTTGTACACATAACGTTACCCCCTCCGTGGCTGAAAATACATGTATGTGACCTTGGGGACAGGGTCTTAAGGTGAGTGACCATAATGCATTTCAAGTCAGTAATTTATTAACGGCTACGAATGTACAGCCAAGCCGCATCGCGAAGCAGATGCTGTGGATATTGGGTATATACGTATATTGGGGCCGACATTCAGGTTACAATACGCCCACACAGGGTGCTGCCCTAGTGCCACTAGGCACTACAGGGGGGTGAACGAACGAATTGGGTGCCACGGTGCCAGAATCTACTACTCAGTGAGCGATGGCAATACATCATGATGGCGTTGTACCTGGCTCAAGTCGAACCCTACATGTTCCCCATCAGTCCATACGCTGCGATGTTGGGCATGTAGGGGACCAACACCTGCTAATGCGTTGGCAAACACCTTGTATATCTGTCTATATTACCTTTCTACATCGGCCTCAGTCAACAACCTCTATCAGAACAAAGTTCAATACAGTTGAATAACACAGACAAAACAAATACTAGTTCACAGTGTGAATAATACATAGAGTTGTCTTCAAACAAGATGGTTTTCATCTTTAAGAGGAAAATGAAAAAAATCTGATCGCATGACAGGATGCCAGAAAAGTAAAAAAATACAAAAAAACTTTTTCTGACGTGCTGCTTTTTCTGCAATTTTTGTTACGTTCCAATAATGCACCCCCTCCAGCGATCATTAACGATTCTCCCCCTATCTAGTAGCTCTTCACCTAGGACTTGATTGTTTCGAAGTATTATTCCTCGATAATAGCATATATCTGACGACTTCTGTTGTTTGTTGTTGTCTCAACTATTGTCAAGTAGCTAGCAGACAACAGAATTTACGTTTTTGATTGAACAAAGTTTGAAAAGTGTGGTTTCTGCAGAAGTTTTCGGTTAGAAAATACCAAACGTTAATAAAGATTTTTTAAATGTTATATGAAATGTGAAATTTAATTAGGATTATATTTCAAACATATCATTCATCTTGGTGTCTCTCCTACCATAAGTCACACGTTAACAGGTTGGCCTGTCTGTTTAACGGCGCTATGAATATGTACAACTCACCCCAAATAGATGACCAATGACGACAGAGAGACCGATGGAGAGAGAGGCCGAGCCGTTCAGGTCGGTGCGGTTGGAGTCCACGGTGGCGAAGATGGTGAGGACGAGCTGGAAGGTGAGCAGGAGCTCCACGCCGAACCCCATGCCTGCTGACATCCCGGCGCCCAGGCCGGTGACGCCGAGCCCTCCGCGGACAGCCTCCGGTGTCACGGCGTACACCAGCCCGGCTCCCGCGATAGCACCCACCAGTTGAGCGATGATGTAGAGAACGGCCCGCAGGATGGTGACTTTTCCCGTCAGGAGTAACGCGATGGTGACCGCTGGATTGACGTGCCCGCCGGAGATGTGACCGAAGCATTGTACCATAGTAGCGATCGCAATACCGAAGGCCAGGGCGATCTGTACCATGCTCGGTGAGGTGGGCCCGCCTGGCCACCCCGTTGTAGATCCGATCCCGATAAAAACAAAGAGCAGCATCGCGAAAAACTCGCCCGCGATTGCTCTGTAAAAGTTGAGGCTTGTCACCTCTTTTCTATCAAATAAACGACCCATTGCTACTCTTGTCTCCTCTCAAATGCGCTATAGAAAAGCACCACCAAAACCCGAGAAATCCTGTCCACCGACTGGCCCAATACCTCCACAGCGTTCAATTATAGACTGAGTGGCCACGCCCTTTTTAGTCCGAAGAACCAACGAGAGACGACCGCGGGAAAACACGCACGCAAAAACATTCATTCGCAGGACGATGCATTACTTTATAATCACACCTGTTAATAAATGTCCTGGTTTTCTCTTGACAATAAAGAATGGATTTTTTTCTGGTAATATAGTGCCCCTCTAGTAATGCACGTACACATCAGATTGCGTGGTGGTAAAATGGATTTTATGATAGCCGACATTATGGCCGGGTTAGACAACTTGCAGCAACAATGTCAAGTTGTTTCTCCAATGTTTTATATATATTTCAGGTTGTCTAACACTAATTAACATTGAGATTAAACACCCATACGGTTCTGTCAAGATACTAGTAATGGTTTCGAATAGTTCCTCCTTCACAAGCAGAAAGTTGTGCCCTCTCCTGTTTGATGATCTTTGATATTTACATTCTCCATTCACAAACTCCCGTTTACTAGATTTTATGTTGTCTGGAGGACTTCAGAAGAGTGGTGGTTCCACAAAAGTAAATTTGTTATTGAGATCACAATGGTAAAAGAGATCATTATAGATAAGACAGGATGGCTTGTGTAACCACGCCACATATGCAAGCAGTCATATAGCCATTATTACCTTCGCCAAGATGGTTATGTTTTCGGTTGTGTTTGTTAGAGGACGGCATTACTCGAAAAGTAGTGGATGGATCTTTATGATCTTTGGTACTAGTACGTGTGTAAGTGTCTGCAAAACGGAGGGCAAATTTGATTTCAGTGACGTGGACCACATGGCGGCTTTCTACGGTACTGCAGCAGAGATTCAGGTTTTGGTATCTCGTGTTCTGAACATGCCATGGGTGTGATATTTCGGCGGTAGACAGGCCGTGGACAAGGAAAGAAGTCGCGTAGGCCTCCTAGCAGATTTTTCTTTAACTGCAGGGGCTACTTTGGAAGCCAAGAAGTCAACAAAGAATTAATGGATTGTCATAATTTTTGGCATGTAGGTAGCTTAATTAAGTAAAGATGGACATAGTTTGATGACAATTATGCAAATCAGGACCCGATTTACATTATTCAATGAGGAAATTCTATGATTCTGCTGCGTTCCATGATACGAATTTCAACTAAGTTTTCTTGGTTTTCTGGAACAAAAACAACTCTGCACACTGTAAGAGGTGTTGACAAGTACTACAAAGGTCATCAAAGATAAATAATTGCTATTTAACAGACTACTGCATGTACTTTAACCCCCTTCATATATAATACATTACTCTTGAAAAATGCAAGTAAGAATATACATATAAGCAATGATCTGTTTGATGCAATTTTATTATTCCATTAAAAGCATATCACATTTTCATCTCTGCAAACATTACAACCTCAATTTCATCCATGCTACATTACATATACAGAATTCTATCATATTCTTCTAGCACTTGTTTGATTCGTCAAATGTCTCAGTATGTACATGTAATCATTTACCAACACTTCAAAGTGCAGTCCTAAAATAGGGCATACTTGTTTCCCAATATTGCAGTAGCTCTTTGTGTACGTAACATAATGTGCTAATTTGACAGATAAATAAGGAATAGGTTCTCTCACAACCAGATCCAATGTCATTATCATTAATCTTTTGGTCTCTAAAGAATAATTTTGGTTTTGTGTTTTCTTGCAATGCTCTCTCCAAGAAAACAAGACTGACGTCCTTTTGGGCATTTCGTATTTCTGATAACGAAAACAGATTTTATACATATTTTTTGGTCGAAAATTTGATAATGGTTTTATCATTCTTTCTTCAGAAGTACAGCAAAGTTGCTTTCTTGGAAAAAATTAAAGTACCTGAATTGGAAGCAGGAATAAGAGATGAAGAAAATACTTGTCTGGTTAGCCTGCCATGATGCAAAGAAATTTAGCTGTGATAAATCTACTTTTGATCACCCACTAGCTTGGATATGCAAAGTGGCTACCATTGTGTCTACCCACAAAGTTCCTCTATAGTCTATATGCTGACCTTGTCTTGCAGATATAAACTATGTTCATTCTATAAAGCTACATTCATATATGTTTACCATCAGGACAATGCCTTTGATACACATGGGACCAATGGTTCATTGAGCAAAAAAAACCCAACTATGTTTATATCTTGGTTAATATTTCTTCCACATTAGAGGAAACCTGCAGTAAAAATCTGCAGCATCTAATGATTATGATCATCTCTCAAAGCTTCATCCGACAAAATCATTATGTGTAATTATAGCAAAACATAACTTTACACAAATTACAACAGTTTTTTATAGTTATTATGATTAACAAATAATGTACTTGACTAACTTTGTATTTACACTTTTTGTAACATATTTAGATATTTTGCTATGATATAAATGCCCTTCAGATGCCATTGTTGGAAGTAAGATATCTCTTTCTCACATGTGTTAATGATAAGAAATTACTTTATTTTTCCTAGCACATATACTAGTACATGCAAAGTTTGGCAATCATAGCAGCAAACAATATAACCTTATAACACTGAAATTCTCTTTAAGATTTTCTTGAAAACAAAGAAACACAACTTACTTCTGGTTATCTGTTCCTGAAGTGATACAAGTTAAAACTGTCCTTCTGTGTAGGTTGTTGGCAAAAGCTATTCGACTATTGGAAGAGTTAAACTTGAAAACAAAACATGCTGGAGACATAGCAAAATGGTGCATACTAGCAACATTATCTGTTGGCATCAGTTGGGACATACATGTGGCCACAATATCAAAACAGTACATTTATATCATTCTACAATTTTCTTATATGTCTGCACAAGAATAAAGGGGTAAGGGTCAAAATCAGTTACAAACACCATTTTGAAACAACAGACTGACTTGAAATATGATAACCACGAACAAAACAAGGCCCGAAAGCAAAGGTCTAATTCTAACATTCATCCCTTATATGCACAAAAAGGTTCTCCTAATGGATGACTGGCATTAAAACACATCCTTTTCACATTTGCCAAAGACTCAGAGCAAAAGTCCACAGAATATGTATCCATGTAACTGTGACGTGGTAGATGGCCTTTGCCTCTTTACCATTTGATCCTGAATGTTACGGGACGTGTTTCTGAGCCTTTTAGAGAATAAAATAATCTCTGATCTCCATGGAAAGGTCTTGTTTGCAATACTATAAGGCAAGAGTACTTAAACATGTGCACCTAAAGGGAAAAATAACAGATGTTTGAGAGGACTGTCGCTGGCCCTTGTAAGACAAGGCTTAAGAGTGAATGGAAAATAGCTAAATGTGGGGATATAAGACTTTGCCTTTAATCTGCATAAGTTTACTACAGGTAATTTGAGTGCCCCATGACTACAATGTTGTGCATGCAGCAATACAAAAACCAAAATTGATAATTTCATTTTTTTTCTGAAAAACAAATGACAACCAAACCGGCCAATATATATGAATAACATATTTCTTTCATAAATGTCAATTTTGAGCATCACTTTCGAAATTCATGAGAAAGTAAAAAAAAACAATGTTCTTGGTAATTGTAAAACCATTCTAGTGAGAAATTTTTCATGTGCTCACAAAACTCTCTCTGATCATACTGTACCTCACAGATCAACAAATGTAGGCTTTATAAATTAGTTCTTTATCGTAGCTTCCATTAAAGAAACTAGAAATAAGACTATATATAATTTTCTTACCATGTGTACTCCACTGTTACTGATTACATCATCAACAAACTTGAAGTTAAAAAAAGTTGAAGATAGCCAGATAGTGAGTTTTTAATAAATTGTGTTACTGACACTATATTATGCAGCAAACATGAAAATACTTGGCCCATCTTTCATGCCATGTAAGATACCCCCACTCTACATTTGTTTTGTATGAAGACCCAGTGCTTCTGGGTTTTGGGTGAAGTTATACACGTATAGTACTATTGTATTGTATGATCTACGTATAACAATGAATATAAAAAAAAAATTAACCACTATTACTAACCACCATGAGAGAAGGTGCGTTCTGTCTCTGTAATGCTAGCTCATCTAAGTTAACTTGGACGTCTGCCCCCTTGCCTGCCCCCCTCCCCGCGAAGATGTTGATGTTACTGAGGTTGTACACTCCCGGGAGGCAGAAGCAGGCCTCCATGGTTAGTTGTCTGGTCTCGCCTGCCGCCAGGGTGAACCCCAGCGCCGCGCCGCTGATCCACGTGAAGGTGTTCAGGTACGAGATGGCGGGTTGGTGGACGGGGGACTTCAGCATCAGTGCACTACGGGGGAACAATAGGACTTAGGTTAATTTGGACAGAGAACAAGATTTAAAACTAAAAAATCGAAGACCTCATTCTTCAAGTGAATATTCTGACTTCTGTGCAGCGTTCCCGCCAGCCCAGGTTAAGAGTGCGTCCACCAAAATATAATATGGGGGGGGGGGGCGCCGAAGGCGCTCCCCGACCGCCGAAGGCGGTCGCAATTTAGGGGGGGTCCGGGGGGATTCTCCCCCGGGAAATTTTGGATCTTCAAGCCTTCAGAAACGCAATCTCCCGCATTTTGAGAGACAAATCATGCGATTGAGAGTGGTTGTCAGTGGTCCCTTTTACCGTCGCCATTGTCATTATCGGTGGCAGTGCTAACGAGAACGACCCAAAAATGTGCTTTTCAAAACGCAGGAAATCGGTAGATTATGTTGTCACCCGTTGTTGTTTACTTCTAACACATTGTTTTACTTCTATATTCGTGTTTTGAGGTACGTGGATACCGACCAAGTTTGATAATGAGTATGGAAAATACTATATAAGTCTTTGATTAGTTTGATAAAACCGGCTATCAGTTTTCATGTTATGTTCGATCGTTTGTTCTCGACCGGAGAGTTCGTTTTTATGTCACTAACACCGGTAGTTCTCGTGAACGTTACTAACAGGAAAAGGTAAGTAAACATGAGCTTACACAAGCAGGCCGTAGTTTATTAAAAAACATAACGTTCACAACGTTACCGAGTACGAAACTAGTTGATTATCGGACGATATGCGATAAGTATAGAATCCATTTGTCGGTCAAAGAAGCATAAATTACCGTCACAAAAGTGAACATGACATCCAGGCCGGTTCAATGTTGGGTCGATCCTAGAAAATCAATGATCATCCAGTGGCAAAATCGTAGCTGCAAGGCAAACAGTCCTACAGGCGACAGCCATGGAAAAGAAAGTTGTGTCTCGACAGAAAAGCCGTGCGTGCTTCGGCTCCCAGTGACGACTCTCCATGCTTTCTTCATCCTGTACGTACCATTCTTTTTTTCCTAGATGTACGTAAAACTATGCTCATACTCGTGCAGTCATACTGCGAGCCAGAGATCAGGTCTTTGCGTCAATTTTCCAATAGCAAATTGAACGAAATCGCGACACAACTTTTGACAAGATGTCTGCACTGAGGTGTGTTCACCGCATCCAAACGTAAAAGAGGGAAATCACGATCACATTGTAAGTTGATAAACACAATGACATTTCTCTATATAAAATCGAAGGATTACAAGAAGTTAGGTGTGATTTTAGTGAATTGTATTAGTTTCTGGGACATACATAATTTTTCATGTATCGATGTGCTTGCCGTGTGCTTTGTTACGTTGTGATGCTATCATCCTTCAGGCGTTTCATGATCATGTTTGGCGCGAACCTTTCGCCTGAGCTCGTCCCAGTTCATGATCAAGATATAAACGGCTTGTAAAATACTGATAGAGCCGCAAATATCTGTATGACTGTCATTACAAAAGTACAATGAGGGCAACAACACGATATTTAGAGGCGCTCCTTGTTCGAGTGAATCTTGTGTACTGGCCCCGCGGCCGTAGGACCGTCGGCACTTCACTGAACTTCGGATCTTTTAGAGCTTACGGGGGCGTGTCTCACTGGGGCCGCCCGGCGTGAGTTTGATGTTTTTAAGGCGTGCGGTGCTCCGCCCCTGGCCCGGGAATACATCGTAGGCTTTCTTTCTTACTAAATGAGCGGTTGTTCTAAGATTCTAGTTCCACTTGTGACAGAAATTAGCCTCCCTTCAAAATTTTGTTTGGACGCACTCAGCCCAGCTGAGTGCGTCTTTTCCAAAAAAAGTGCGTCCAAAGACGCACTGAGGTATGCCTGGCGGGAACGCTGCTTCTGTGAATTCTTTAATGCTAAAGCCCCAGCCTTAGGGTGCCACCAGGGTGTCCAAATTGGGATCTATGAACTACACCCCACTACTTTCAGGAAGAGGGTGCTAGCCTGTAATGCTGTAGTACCTGAAAAAGCTACTAGGGGGCCCAAAATCGCCATATTTTGTTTGTGACCTCAACAGCTACCCTAATACCAAAAGTCATACAAATCCATTAAAGGATCTTGAGTAATAGGTGTGAATACACCCGACGGAGGGGAGCATCTGTACTGGAGGTAATTATGCTGATGAAATAATAATCATTGTGTTAACTTGTTTAGTATTTCAGCTGATTTGTCAAACATCACAATGTAATGCCCAAACAGCTGTGACACAGTTAGCTACACAACATAATGCCTAAAGCTCATCAGATTATTAAGTACAAATCCTTTCACACTTACATCAACCAATCGTTTCCCACTGGATTAAGTCAAAGAAAAAGCACCTTCAACTCCAACACCTGGTGAGACCAGTGACTCAGTTATCTTGGCGTAAACAAATGTGCACTGAACTGAAGACAGACCTTCAACTGTGCACTAATGTATGAAACAACTTCTTGCTCACATTTCCAAACAATTTTAGCAGAAATCTTTGAGTACCAATTGGAATAGACTGTCCTTTTTTCAGCCAGGACTTACATATGACAGCAGGCATATAAAGTTAAATGCCAGACGTTTAGTATGCAGGTCCGCATGTGGCTATCAGGAATGACCCCAATTGTGCTGGCATGTCTCTCCCAGGACTACAGGCCTGCTGGCTGGCAACCAAACAGTGCCTGCCAAAAATTTCCCACAAGCCTGTATGTCTGTCTGAAAAGGGATCCTTCTCTGCATTCCTAATCCTTATCTTAACATCTAAGAGAATGATCAGATTCCTGATCCAATTCATCTTTAATTCGCATCTATGAGTCTTATCTTACAGCTGTCTTAAGAAGTGAGAAGTTGAACCTGTATACATTAGTCATTGTAGAGTAAGATATCATATTCTTATATCACTGTAATGGTACTTATGCTTTATCTCCATGACCTGTACTTAGCTTGTACGAGCATAAATAATGTACAATTAAGGTCTTTCATTAATCATTTCTCTTCTAAGTATATTCCAGATCAAACCAGCTTTTACAGCCTCTCGATTGGGGCCCTACCATTTATCGATTGTCAGGATCACAATTCTCCACTCTCAATGGGCCGTGGTGGTACGTGATTGCTTATGGAAAGTGGGAACGGCACCTCATTATCTGAATAAACTATGGGCTGGGAAAATTGCCAAATCATGAAGCAATCAAAATTCAGGAGAGCTGAACAGTCTATTATTTGGTATTGACCCACATACAGGTGTGATAATTGAGAAGTCGTCATGGACTGTGGTGATGGGAGATCTATATTTTATGTTGTTGTTGATCGATGGGAACTGAATACGGCTGTATAGTTATGTACAGAAAAGTGCCCTCTGTATTTTGTTGCTGCATAGCAATGGGGATGGAGGATAATCCCATGTTTCATACAATTACAAGGTAATTGCTGCAATCTAGACATACTATGATAGGGCCCTGCACTGCTGTATAGCATGCTGGTGACAGTGACAAATGTAGTCAACCATTATCATATAATTGTATTGCAAAAGATAACTTTGATTGATATTTTACAGAACAATGTGTAGAACAAGGGATACACATGGTACGTCATTACATACATGGTTACCTCTAATTAGTCTTAATCGCAACTTTTCCATTTTCAATACTTTCCTGCAGTCAAAACTAAGTGGTGACAAATATGTCAACTACACTTGAAGCCATCAAACATTGCCTGGTTGTTGGAAATTTCACAATCAAAGACATGCATCTGGACCACATTACCTAAAATGTTCCTCTATCAGTCTATGCCAAACATGCAGACAGCCTGGTATGACGCCTGTTATCATCATCTCTTGGAACTACATACTTCATGGCCGAGATAATGTTGACACTCAGGTAGAAACATGATAGGTTTCCTATGAGTTTACTGACTTGATTTTCAGTCACATACCTGATCAAAGTTTAGAAACAAATGGGGAAAGTACAACCTTCACTGCATAAAACATTTCTCATCAATCATCCAAAAAATTACAGAGCTTTGATATTCATACAATCTTGTAAATAATGTGGTCAATGTTTATATAAATTATCTTATCATCTATTACAAAAGTTGAAAAGACATGACTACAAAATAGAATTTTATTGTGTTTTTTCAAAAATTCCAGTGATTCCATTACACCTTATTGTTCTGTGTTAATTGGCATTTCAAGACTTTCTTTAATATTCTTCTAAGATAATCAAGAACATTGTTTTGAGATCTTTAGTAGTTAACCCAGTGGGTTACCTTCTAGTTGAACTGCAAGCAGAACACAAAACCACCAAGGGTCTGAATTCCCTTTATAATTGCTAACAGATTAGCCCAAGGCTTCTGAGAATGGTTTGTACAAGTAACTTAAGATGCTACATAACACAGTTATCCAATGGAAAATTGAAAAAAAATATAATGCCAACTAGTTAAGTAATTTGGATACAAAATGTGCAAGCCCACTTTATGATGAATAATTTCACCCAAACTGTCTATAAATGAAAATTTGTTATTAGTAATCAAGATAGCAATAATATGAAATGGCATTATATTTATGTGTCTTTTTTCTTTGGTTGTAAGATGCAACTACATGTACTTATCCAGCCTGGCCTTAGTTGCTTGGGAACAAGGTACAAACATCCTCCTGTTTGTGAACTATGTGTGGGAAGCACCACAGTTGCCAGGCCACCCAGCTAGCCTTATTAAGGGCAGTCATTTCTTAAGTGTCTTTGGAGTCATGGTGAAGAAGAGCTGTCAGCTATAATTGCCTGAAGAAGTGTAACAGGTGAAGACCCGTGCAAAAAAACAAGTCTGCAACACTATGATTTGCGTCTTATTTTCATGCACTATTTAGCCGTACGGTTAAATTAAATTCGGAACCAAAACTTTGATTTGCATTTTCTGTCATAACAAGTATATTACAGATGTCAACAATAACCTGCTCCATATTTAGTTTCTAAGGCCCATATGATGATGATTCAGATAATGATTACGATTATAGTACAAGTATCTTGAATGTCTTCTGATAGCAATGAGTTTATGAGTATATTTACTAAGTGCAAGTTGAGTTTGATGTTTTTTTATTGAAGATACAAGACTTAGCACGTCAGATGACTATCATATTCAAATGACCATATCTACTCTCAAGCTACCCTAAATAAAGGAGAACAATCAATGAGCAATTCGTCTTCCAATAAAGTAATTACTGGTACCTGAAGGTATGTATTAAACCCCGGCTTGTGCTATGTATGGTAACCATAATCATTCTACCTTCAAGGGAAAATGGATACCGGTACACACCTTTTTGTTTTGCAGCAGGGTACTCATGGAATGATGCAGGATAAACCAATTTTATGTATGTACATCGTGTATTGATTGTAACACACATCAGTTACTGGTGTGCACGACTTGGTGGTTGTGTACGAATAAGATGGAAACATTGGTCATTGTATGGAGAATACTACATAGTGTACTAGTATTCCGTATCACCCAAGGTACAAGCCCAACTGTGGGTCAGATTGCCTAACAGCCAGAGTATTCTTTTGATGACATACCCGACCTGGAAAACACACATTTTAGTGCGAAATGTGCCATAAGTTGAAAAAAGTTGCTGTTCTAAAAATAAAATAAAAATTGTAAGAACATCAATTCCATCATCCAAGTCTGGTATTCAGTGCACTCAAAGCACGTTTGAGTTATTCTATGGAAGCCTGTGGTAAAAAAAGGAGAAGCTCATAGGATATCGTAAACTACAGACTGGACCAGAACATCCGTACGATCGAACATTATCACAACCCAGGTACGACACAAAACAGCTTTAATGTCTGTTCAAAAATAGGTCTTGTCAAAATAGATCACTCATATCAGATTCCACATCCAGCCTGTGGTCATTTTTCTCCAGAATAATGCCATTACATGTTAACTAACTCATGGCATACCAATATTGCAGATTGAAGACTGGATCTACTTGATATAATGGTTGTGCAGTCAATGGTGCAATGGCAAGTTGGGGGAACATTATTGGTTCTGCTCTAATTCATTCTGATGCAGGGTCAATCTAAAGAATATTGTGACCAGAGGAAAAAAAAAGAAGAAAAAAATGTTAAACAATTATGAGCTTGCAATTGAGGACAAAACCTTCGTAGTCTTTGTTCGTTATAAGCCAATTGCCATGTTGATGAATTTGCAACAAACACAAAACAAACCGGCTCAACCTAGTTCAAAAAATGGGAACAGTGGGAGGTGTGCCCTCTTTTCTGGATCGAATCTGCTCTGCTAGTTGTTCCTCCTGGGGTACCAATTACATACAGGAATGTTTTGTCAAAAAAAGGTACATTGTCCTAGTAGCATCTAAGCAAAGACTCACTTTAAATTTGTAATCCCCCCAAACACAGTTGGGAATATGTAAATGTAGCATACTTTTTATTGTCTTCAACTTTGATAATTGCATGACGCCAAATGGCAATTCAACGGCCACTTGATGCTGTAGGCCGGCCATTGATCCAATCATGGATGCTGTAAATTGTTGTCCAATTCCAGCTTTAATCAGTACTAGCTCTGTACAAAAATGCCCAATGGGACCACTTGTGAGGTAATGTGATCAAGGTGTGCCTGCCTCTCTCTGCTCAGTCGGCTTTATTCTGTCTGTCAAGAAGGTCAGGGGTCAACACTATTAGGCTTACAGCAGTATAAAAACATGACTACAGGGGACCTACAGTGATATTTCATCTTGATGACAATGTACATGCATAACTAGTACACTCCCTTTATGCGGAATGCACCAGTTTTGTACAAGCTGCATAGGACTGGACTGGACACTCCTGCAGGGACAGACCCCTACTCTTCTAAATAAGTGTGGTGGGTTCTTTAACGTGCTCGAGGTGTGGCTGTCCTCTATAACATACAGAGGATCTCTGACATCGTTGGGGTCTGCTAGGGATTTGAACTCAGAATCTTAAAGTCAACAACCGTAACCAAGAGACTATCTTGCCTATTAAGTAAGTGTCCTCTATGTTGTGTCAACTTACCCTACCTCTGGATGGAACAGATAAACAATATTGTAGAGTAGAGTAGAGGGGATTCATTCCTTAAGCTAAACAACATCTTTCACACAGCAGTCTTCCCTCAGTAAGACATCTGGATCCGTATAGTTCCTGTTTAGAAAAGATGTCTTACTGAGGGACAACTGCGGTGTGAAAAACGTAGCTTGAGGAACAAATCCACTGTACTTTATACTAGATAAACAATAGTGTGTTCCTTTACTCACCCATTCTGGGAGGTTGGGTCTGTCTCCACCTGTATGTACAACTCACACCCACTGCAGTTGTGCACCACCAGGGTCACCCCAACCACACACAGTCTGTAGAAACAGAGCATCAGGTAAACGGGTGAGAGTATGTCTTTACTCTAGCTTTAATACATTAGACAAATGTCAATGTTGTAGTGTCACACAAATCATACCCAAAGAAAACCCAAAAATAATGGTTAAAAATGGTAATGGTTATCATCTAATGATAATTATAACCTATTATAGTATATTTATACATATTTTCTAAAACAGAGCAGAAAAGTAAAAGGTGTACTGTACTTCAAGTAAGTGCTAACCCATTTCCCCCCTATCCAAGTATCCCCTGAAATGCCAAGGTCCTTTTCTTCTGGTGATTTTCCAAGGAAAATAGCTTTGACCAAATGCCAAGACTGTCTTCGATGTCTTCAAACGTCCTTCCATCAACACAGTACATACATGTACATGTGTACCTGCTTACAGAGAATTCAATACCAGGCCGTGAAGATTTATTTACAAAAGAAGCAGAGAAAGTTTTGGAGAAGTCCAGCTAGTATCCAAACATAAACATACCTCAGGTAGCTAAATACAACATGGAAATGTAGTATGTGATCTAACTCTTATATCACACATTGACAGTTGAGATGCCATGTGCAAATACATTTCTTAGTTATTGTCAGCAAACATACTTCAAAGGAAAGTCACCACCAAGGCCCGCACACACCATGTGGTAACTGATCCATGAAGTATCCTTCCTCCCTGAAGGCTACTTCTCCTTGCATGTACGTTTGCGAGAAGTCTCAGGAATGTTGCTAATA
The DNA here is from genome assembly GCA_035149815.1 of Branchiostoma lanceolatum. Classification (NCBI taxonomy): domain Eukaryota; kingdom Metazoa; phylum Chordata; class Leptocardii; order Amphioxiformes; family Branchiostomatidae; genus Branchiostoma; species Branchiostoma lanceolatum. Next base: position 8,803,991 of record CM068872.1, on the reverse strand, counting down.
CTCCAGAAAGGCCAAGGAAGCCGACAAGCCTTGAAGAAACAGCCCCCGGCTATGACGTTCTTACGCCTACTGAAAAACATTCAGCTGGGTCATTGCTGATTGATGGCCACAGAGTGTGCTGTATGGTTCAGACTGAATCTTCTTGGGTATAAAACTTGTCAACTTTCTTGGACTTTCCACAGTGTACTGGGATGTATGGAACAAGAAAATACAATCATGTACATCTTCAAATTGAACAGAAAGGAAAGCAATGGCAACAAGACAAGCCAATTGGAGGGCCAAAAGCAACCTTGACCTTCATCGATCATCTTCTCAATACCTACCCACACACCAAATACCATCAATTCATACATGTCATGTACATGTACATGGCTTATTGAGTTATGCTGACCAAAGAAGGTCGGAAACACACACACGTAGGTAATAAGAATTGTCACACAGACATACAAACATGGCTCATAATATACATCATATGCTTGCAATACTAGCAGGATATGAAATAGACTTTTTATAAACATGAGGTGTTAACATGCAAGCACATACAGCTGCTGTTACAGCCCAAACAAATGGAGCGAGGAAAGAGAATGTGTTAAGACCTTGTTATCGCTGTTGTATCAACATTGACCGCAATGGCTAACATGTCTTTCAGTAGTATTACATACGTATATACATGTATGGAATAACACAACCTCTGACATTGCATGGTCCACCAAGCCCTCTCAATATGCAGGTATCATGCCTTGACATTTTGCTCCTGGCATTATGTGAATTGCCTGGAGGAATGAGCTACATGTACTATGACAGGCTTGAAAAATGAGAGGTTGAAATGTAAGGACCCTCCCTGTGCAAGGCATGAACAGCATCAGTCAACAGTGAAATAGTTCAAACAACTGGAACACACCCAAATGTAGAGACCAAGATTTGTTTATTTGTTTATTTGAGGTCGTCACAACGTGAAAGGCAAGGCAAAACAGATACAGCTGTGCTGCCCATGGTCCTGCATTGACATACCAACATGGAGCAATTAACCCCTGCCACCCAAGCCTTGGGGAGTTGCCCCTCCCCCCAAAAAACATACACCTACAAAAGTCTGTCTGTTTACATCTTTATTTTTTGCAATACTTGAGTTATACATTCTGAAGTAGATAAATCGACAGATCAGCCAGCCTAGATTGAAATATTCAGGCAGCATTGTGTTAAATATATATAACATTTGACTTTGATGACCCCATAAAAACCTGTTATCCATGGCATCTTATCACTGCCTGAAATCTGGGCCATACCCTTTTTTATCTGATGGAAAATCTACATTCTAACCCTTAAACATGACACAGAAAATTCACATGAGGGACTTTAAACTTTCCACAAGAGGTCAATAACCTTCCCACCTGAGGTTAATGACCTGGTATTTGTAGGTATGAAGGAAAACATATAGTGAAAACATTGCCCAATCAAGCAGGTAGGTGGAATTCTCTAATCCTGTTATGATGTTATTCCAGGTGAAGTAATCTGGGAACATTATACATGCAGCAACCCACGGTCCACCACATATCATTGGATTGTAATCATGCTTACATCATTTGTAATCATACCTCCATGAAACATCTGTATAAGCAGTTATTAGATTTTATTCAAATAACTTCCACAGGGGTCATCCACAGTTTATCCTTAATGTGTAGCTTGATAAAACAAGTGGGAAAGTGTTTGTCGATCTTCTGATGGAAGGTGTTGTAGAATACTTTTGCTTACAACTTCAGGCCTTTCGTTAGATGTTGAATACTTTAGAGTTGGGCATGGGACATACAGTCAAACCTGTATTAGCGGTCACCTTTGCATAGCGGCCACCTGCCCATAGTGGTCACTTTTTGTCGGTCCCTTGGATTTTTCCCATTGATGTAAGCATTAAGAATTCGTCTATAGCGGTGACTGTCCAACGCGGTCGCGGCCACACGGTTTTCGGTCCCACAGGTCGGGAAACACTGCCAATAACGGTCCCGGCGCATGGTCGCCGCAAGATTTCTTTCAAATCTCGGCAGAAAAATATTGTCATTATACTTTTTTTTATAGCAGTGTTACCCATGAAAATGTTGCCTATGGTTTTATTTTGCCCCTGGTGAGGGTTTTGAATTTCCAAGACCGCTAAGACGCCAGAAATTTGTAGACAAAGAGAGCCTCTTGCGCGCGGTACATGTTGCCGACGCTTTGTTTACTTGGGTTACTTCACTGGTAGTAGCATGGGCGAGCAGTTTGTTATAAATTATACAGACGCCTTTTTTCCTCTACAAAAAGGTTTTAAAGTCATCAATTCTTTGTTTATATGTTCTCTTCATTCAAAGAACTTCTTTGACGAAATGAGTTTACATATTGTACTATTTAAACGTAGAGTAAAATCATAATCCACACCTACATTACAGTAGACTATCCCAATGATCCTATGACCTCAGGCGCCATTTTGTTTTTCCCCCACCGTCCAGGAATCCAACCCAAACAGGCTGATCTTACCGTGATATTCCGCAATTTTTTGCTGATAAATAATGTCACCGCACAATTGAAAATGACACGCTTGTCTTCGGCAACATTTTAAGTTGCATGTGCTCCGGTTTGGGGGCGGACCGATGGATCGACTTGGACTTTAATAATATGCTTGTGGAAAAATCGAGACCGACCGAAAGCACTTGAGCGCGCGGCGATCGTCGTCTTGTGGAAGTGGTCGGTAGACCAAGTTTGACTGTACACTGTACATGTATAGTATGTGAATAAATGTTTCTCAGTGTGGCACTTATTGCTCGTGGTCAAAATCAACCGTTTCTATAGAGCGGCCACCTGTCCATAGCGGTGGATTTTGGCCAGTCCCTTGAGTGACCGCTATAGGCAGGTTTGACTGTACTTTAAAAAAAATAATGTTTGACTGCATGTGTTGGTTTGGTGTGATGATTACTGTCCAGTGGTCACTCTTTCCAACAGGTGCAACAGTTGAGCACGGTTTGTAGTAAGTGACCCGAGTTAACACATCAGTACACCTCTATCATCATGTTTTCTTTTATTTTGGTCAACAGAACAAAAATCACTAATTATAAATATCTACTGGTGAATGAAGGTGAATTTGGAGTACTATGGACCCACTCTTGCTAAGCAAGGCAAATGCAAATGGTAAAAATCACCATGTGCAGCCTCCGTTTTTCCTTGGTCCCTTCTCAGTGAATCTTCTCAGTAGACACTCAAAAGCATGATTTTGCTTTAAGTCGCCCTTTGGATAACAGACTGTTTTCTACTTTATGAAGTCAATTTCCTGTTCATTTACTCTGGCACTGTAAATAAGAAATAGAACTGATTCCATTAAGTGTGTAGCTTTTGTTTACATAAGGATTTTGTTTCTGCTGGCACTTTAACTTTATCAAAGGTTTTATCAACAATACCATATGGTGGCTACCTCTGTGGCATATATCCGGGACGGAAATGTGGAGGAATTTTCCTACTAACACTACTATTGGAACAGGTCCAATGGAAAAAGGGTCAACTCTCTCCATGTGTATTGGAGAATACTGTTAGGTTGATAACTTATTGTGATAACACACCAACAGGCATGTCACATCTTATCAATCCTGGTAGATGGCATTTGGCTGCTAACATGTATGAATGTATTTTACAAACATAAAGTAATTTCTTGACAGGATCCATATTAGGACACAGCATCAGTATAATCTGAGATTCATAATTGGTAAGATTATAATACATCAGTCGTAAAGTTTAACATCATTTGGTGAAGGTATGAGGTCGTGGACCTCTAGTACATGTGATGTAAGAGAATATAGAACAATCTACGTATTCCCAATGGCAGAATGTCACTCATTGTTAGGACATGGTGGGAGTTTTCACCTTGGCCAGCTGCTGTACTGAAAGGACGTACTCATCACAGGAAGTTGCTGTCACACCAGTTTTTCCTAACACAATAGTAAGGTCTGGGACACGTGTACAAGTACGTGTTCGTACTTTAACGTACCTCTTACCAGTACTAGTGTCAGCCCCAGGGGGGAGGGGGCAGGCATGTACTTTCTTTCCACCACATTAATATTGGTAAAGTCTGAAGTTAGCATGCTGGCTGTGCTTCCTCAGGTCTCTTTCATTATCAAGATAATCAATGCTTGCATTTGTTTTCTGTTCTATGCCAAGTTACAGTAGATTAATTTACTTTCGCAGTGGTTTTATTTTGTGGTAGGGAATTTTCTACGGTGTTTTAAATTCAAGATTGAAATAGTTTTGTAGTACAGTTTTGTAGTCATACAAGGGAGACATATTTGACACGTCAGGAATTTGTGGTAGAGAATTCACCGCTAAAATAAAAAAACTGCAAAAGTTTCAAGACTTACAGTAGAAACAAGCCTACAGCCACCTGTCATGACAAAGAACAGGATTTATCTCATTGCCACATGTAAAAACCATGCCGCGAATCTTTCACATGACACAGAACACTGCTTGCTCTATTAGATGGTATCAGCTATGCCTACAAACCTGTCAGTGCTGAAGGTGTGTTTGCTCTCCTTGGGGTGGTTCACTGTGTACTTGACCAGTTGAGACAAGTTCTCTTCACCAGCACCCTGGTCCACGGCAGTCTCCTCCTGCTTGGTGAAGGTGATGGGAGGCTGTTCCACTACAGGCTATTGGGGAACAAGGTACAATGATATCAACTTAGAGAAACAATTTATTATAGTCGTAAAACAAATTCAGACTTAGGCATGGAATAATAGTGATGAATAGATGACAGTTCATTTTGATAATCTGTAAAGTTATACCTAACTTTGTTAATTGCTTCCCAAAACAGATTTTTAAGTATTCCAGCCTTCAATGTATCAATCACTTATTATGTAATTCAAACCTTAGGTGACCTTTAACTGACCTCCGGTTCAGCCAATGAGGAGGCTGGTTTGTCCAGGCAGTCCAGCGTCAGGTGATGCTGACCCGTGATCACATGACTGCCGGTGTCATCTACAACAAACGCCTGGAAAAGGAAGAACCACACCATGAGATACACACAAGCAATTCATTCAAGATCTTATATTTCATTTTGACTCAAATACCACCAATATCCCCATGTTCAAGCAAGGGTTGGAAATGTTTTCTTAACAGAAAGAGCAAAGAAATGAAAACTAGTGGAGGAATTTGGACTACCATGATAGCCTGTTTTAAAGGTGTGTGCGTGTCTCTAATCAAAAGGTGCAAAATGGCATAAGGCCTCTCCGTGCCAGTGGAAGAACATTTTAAAGCATGGAAATCAATCGGCCAACTAGTCTGCAAGCTCAATTACATTTTTGGTAGTAATACTTCAGGTGTTCTCTTGATCATCGAACGATCTTTAGGGATCGGCCAACAATCGCAGGACACTGAGGACGGTAGATTTTCAGGTGAAAAATATGCACAATCCTCTGTTGATTTCAAAATCGGATTACCTTCTCCCAATCAATAGATAAGGCCGAAGCTTGTTGACTGTGTAACAGAAGCTTAAAAGACGTCCCCCTAACCTTCCATATGACCATGAGACTAAGTTGCACTTTGGTTGCAGCTTCCAGCTCAGCCTTGGACTGGTCTTCTGCAACCTTTGCTTCGTCTGGGGGCTGCTCCAGGGCGGGGCTGGGGTCGGAGGGGGAGGGTCTGGGAGGGGCGACGTACAGGGAGCGGAAGTAGAAGTCTGAACAGGGGGTGACTGAACTGTCAATCTGGAAGAGAATGACAGATTCTGTAAGTTCATGTACTTTCGCAGTGATTTTATTTCGTGGTAGGAGGGAAATGGAGGCTTTCAGTGTTTTGAATTTGCGGTTAAAAGAATTCTGTAGTACTGTAGTCATACATGTTGTACAAGGGAGTCATATTAGTGGTCTCATGAATTCTCAATACAGAGGACACTGCAAAAAAATAAAACCAACATGACAGTTTCAAGATCAGTATTTTACTTGGACATGGACATGGTTAACATTTTCTCCAACAAAAAAGAAATTTAAAAAAAAAAGCACTTTGATGCAGTGGAGAGGTCACTGCAAAATCTGTGAACATTAAACCATCATGAAAATTTTACCAATTACAGTATTTTGGCAGCATACAAATGTAAGCAATTGAACTGCAAATCCATGCCAAGATACAGTCCAGAAAGCCTTGAGCCAATATTATATTCCTTTGCATGTTTTGGTGACTAAACCTGTATTTGCTATTGAAATAGTCTAGCTTTTTTCCCAAACACCACAGTATGACTCAACCTAATAGGCATGGCTACCACTAGTAGAGAATGGCTGCCACCACAACAAAACCTAGAAAAAAATTAATAATATTTCTAAATTAAACAGTGGTTATTGTTTTTTAATGATAACATCAAGCACTGTTCTGAGAAACACTGCAGCATCTTACCTGTTCCTTGTTGTAAACAATGTTGGTGAACACAACCTCATCTTCTGTACAGAAAGAAAAAGACAGCTTCGATCAGTCAACAACAAGCTCTCAGTAGGTACACCAAACGACATGACATTACTGTGTGGGTATAATCATCCTGGCTCTCAACTACAACACCATTTTGGACCAAATTTGCCAAGTATCCTATTACACCACAGGCCTCCAAATAGTGGGCACATGTGCACCTGTGTGCACCCAAAATTGGAGCTGTGCATCTAATTTTTGACTGTGGGTGCACCAGTGCACCTAGATATTTTTGTAGGCTATAAGGTAAGGGTACTATTGTACACTAGTATACAGAAAATACTCTTGAAATGTTAGTATCTTGACTTACTTGTCTTTTAGACAGAATAGCTAAAATTACCCTTCGTTGTATTCTACTTGATGTATCTAGTTAGCTATAGAATTACAGATTGTAGTTCTTAAGAGCTTTAAACTTGGTAATTTTGTTTTGCTGACATTCAACTTTATTTTATGTGGTGCACCCAAAATTTTTTCTGTGCACCTAATTTTTTTTTGTCGGGTGCTTTCCAAAATGAATTTCGAGCCCTGCACCGTTTCCACCTCATATGCTTCCACTTTCACTAATATTCACATAACTGCGGATGCACACCAAGACAAACAAATAAACATGCCAACTGATTGCAATACATGGACATGTACCTCCGTTTTCACAAAGGTAACAATAGCCGAGAGCTAAGATTGTTGATCACAAATTCACTTCTATTGTTCATGATACACAAAAAAGCTCAAATTGTTGATTGGCTTTCCTGAAGGCCCTTATCTTGAAACCCTGGTTTCCAAAACTGAAGATCATGAAACATTAAGAGACTCTCACCTGCACAAGGTGTCTTTAGTTTCTGTGCCTTGAAGCACATCAGAATAGATTCCTTTCCATTGATTCTCATGTCTAGAGAGGAAGAAAAGATTTAAAGAATTACAATGTATATTATCAAAGTAATGTAACACATATTTACACTATCCTACTATCCTGTAAATACAACTTACAATCTTCACTATTGATGGGTAACTGAAAATACTAAATGTACATGTATACATACAATACATGAAGCTTATACAATAGTTAACACAGCTTTTCTGGACTATAGATAAGCCACAACACTGCACACACAAGAAACACAGGACATGAGAAAAAAAGGAAACACAACACTTCATGCATACCATGAATAAGGACTTAGTATACATGTTAACACTGTTGGAGGGTGGACAGAACTGATAGAGACGTTGAACGATGAGCCAGAGAAGACAGGATGTTTGAATGGTTCCACATTACCTTTACCATAACGAGCTAGAACCAGTGGCAGGCAATCATAGGAGAGGACCAAAGAGAAGGTTTAGAGGTAGACAGACAGCATGGTACAAATGGAACTAACAGCTTATCATGTTATACAGTAGCTTTTAGTAATTTACAGCATTATACAGGGCCGTCTACAGGACCTGTCCCTCCGTTCAGGGACAGGATTATTTTGTTGGGATAGACAAAAATTTCACGTCGTCCATCCCGAAATCTGAACTTCATGACATGAAATTTAGAAAGACGCATTTTTGTAAGCAAAATATGGCAGATTTAACAACTAAAATTAACAAATTTGCTTTTGAAATTGCATGAAATATCATTTCAGACTCAGAGGGTTGGAATTTTCAAAAACTACCAGGGGAGCATACCCCCATTATCTTGCAGCCTTCTAAAGCCCTGGTCACGGACAAAAATTCAAAGCTGGAGGCAGCCCTGGTGTAATCTAGAAGAGAGTTAGTTGCTTATGAGTGGTAGCAATATACCAGACTTATGTTGTGTACATTATATACACAAGTGGAGAGATGACATCTTGATTGCTATTTCAGGCTTATATGCAAAGTATGACTGCAGCCACTGTTATCAATTTTCACTGTACCACAGGGAGTGAGCTACATATTGAATATGACTTCATTAAATGTAAATGACCCATGATGGACAGAGGAGAGGTGACGATGTTGGTATCAATTTACATTTCATAAAATTTTCCCTGTTATTTTTCCTTTTTTCTCTGTATCAAAGACATCTTTCTGGTGCAAGTTTTTCCACTGTTCAAAATCTTAATCTTCCTTCAGAAGAAGCAAGAATAGATATGGCCTTCAGGGAATGGGAAAGAATCTTTGACCTACTCTCTAACCTGTCCTTAGTGACAGAAAGTTTCCCCAAAAGAGTGTCATGAACTGACCTATATTGCACTGTGTACTGATGGGGGTGAGGGTCCACACAGGGCTGGCAGCTGATACTTGCAGTATGGTGAACTCTGTGATGTTCGAGTCATGGATCTGTAAACATGTAAAATCTAAATTAAACAAACAAAATACAAACACCAAAATGACTGTAAAATCGTTTGACTTGGTTCCTTCTGTCAGGAAATAGGAGCATACGAAAAAAAATGCAGCCACCAGCAGAGAAAAGTAACAACATGTAGTTGTACAGGGAGTATGCAGCAAAAGGTGGTTAGTGTTTTTCACACCATGTGCGCAAGTTAGAGCGTGAGTTTACAATATGTGCAATGGCAACACAAACTACATATCAGGACAATAAGTGAAAGTAGTAAGTTCAACACTATACTATAGTATATATATGTATATCAAATGTCACACTGGGATTAATAATCCTCAACCCAAAGAATCACCTTTTACATTTTCTTCAGCATTTTTTCTTCATCTGAATAGCACATGTGCAGCAATTTTTCCTACAACACACTGGAAAGTGTACATTTTTGATTGAGGGGCTCATCAGTGCATTGACTACTGTTGCCCAGGAACCGTACAGATTATGCTGCCAGGAAATCAAAGGCACCAATCCCTGCACCTTGATCCCACTGTTTACAAGCTGGTGACTGACAACTCACCAATGGGAATGGAGTCAACTGGATGGTTGAAAGAGGGTTCCAGCTGTTTATCTGAGAATTCAAGATGTGTTCAACAAGTTGAAAAGAGCTGATCTGCCCTCCATAAGTTTTTTCCTCTTTTTTTTGCAGCTACAGTGTATGCTTCTTATAAAAGATCCATTGGCATTGTGACTTGCCAGAAAAAAATTAGGAAAAGAGATGTTTTATTGAGAGTGTAATGTACAGGTATGCATATGTTATAACAGAGCTGGTAAGCAGCTAATTAGGCCTAGGAAAATTAATGTTGCATTTCTGAGAACCGCACTGAAAGAATTAGTTGGTAGGTAAGAACTATTTTTTTCTTCCTAAATTTTGGCTGCAGTGATCCAACAAATGCATTTGGACTATGCATCAGGACACAGATATTTTCAACATCATATTGTAATTATACAGATTCTGAACGATTAACCATGTTACTGTCTGTCTGCTCCCCCCTCCAACTGACAGATAATGCTCAATTAAAACATGTGGACAAAATGTCAGCCAATTAGCAAGGAATGGTAGCTATGATTTCAGTACAACATATTAGGTAATGCTTGGTTTTGGAGCTCTGCTTTAGTGATGAGCAGTTAGTTTTCTGTTATGTGACATAGTAAGGTCAGTCACAGATGAAAGACATCGCCAAGAATGCTTTAAGCTTCATGCCAGGTCAGGACAGGCCATGGTTGAGATTGTTTCCAGCTGGCCCTGAGGGGTCTGTTCCTTCCAGTCAAAGTCTCCCGCAGAAATTTAATCAGAGATGAAAGGGTCTGGTTAGGTAGGAAATCATTAGATTAGGGAGTTGTACCTGACATTTGAGAAAGTATTTTCAAAAGTAAAGTTCTTTGAGTTTTAGAAACCAGCAATATCACATGATCTGAAGGTCATTCTTCACTGAACATATGGACCACCTACAAATGTAGCTCTCTATTCAGTTGTAGAGCTTGATGTGTCTTATACTACATGTAAGTCTACTATTTTTCTGCTCCTCAAAATGTTTCCTCAAGGGAGGAGAACCCAGGGTTCCAGTTAGTAAATTTAAGCATATCAGGCCATCACACTATCGTTTGTGACAAATTTGCTGAACTGAGGACCATTATGCTTATTTTCACCTAACTTAACATCCATCCAGAACAGTTCTCTATTGGAAGGGGAGAGATCTTTTTAAACTGTCAGATTTCCTTTTTCCATTTCCTTGTCATTTTGATTTACATAAACAGGATGACAATAGTTCTAGGTACCCTTTCCAACATTTCTAACTTGGGTGTGAATTTCAGCATTACCCCATTGTGTTGATGATGTACCTGGTTGAGGTTCTCCATGCCCAGGTTGATGACCAGACAGTTGGTGTCGTCCTGGTGAGCGGACACCTGAGCCAGTCGGCTGCGCTGTGCCTCCGCCCGGATACACAGGGAGTTACTGGTCTGGACTACAGCCGTGTGGTGCAGCACTCGGTGACTGGTCAGGGGCAGGACAGGGAAAATTAGCAAGGATAAACTAGTCTGCGAGAGCTGGTGTGTTACACCAAAGTGTGATTATACTGGCTATACAGATAGTCTTTCATATAACAGTATAATTGTAGTCCTGCAATGGTTTGTTAAGAGTCAGAAGTAAGCTTTGTAAACTGCATACCGGTATACAGGATTTAAGACAATTTCGTCTCTACTGACTGGATAAGATTCAGACATTAGTTCCGGATGATTCGAGTGGCACCACTGTCTAGTAAGAATGAACTGGCAGAATGAGTCAATACTAGCACATTGAGATGTAATTGGAAAAAAATGTTGAACATGTTAAAGTCAATAACTCATAATCGTTGTACAGAAATATTGAAGAGTTACACATTTCATGCATGCATAAGAGTACACATGTATAAAGAAATAGACTTAAAGTATTATCTCCCAAATGGCCACACTTTGACGATTCTCTTTTAGTATCATAGATATATAATCATTTTATATCGAGAATGTTCTTTTCCCCTTCACTTACCTCATCTTGGGGCTCTTGTCCAAACTTTCGTAGTAGAAGAGGAAGTCTATCTCATGCACCCCACTGGTGCTTACTCCACGTACCCACATAGGCAGGCAAGCCGTTGCACCCGGCGCTAACGTCCCGTCCGGCAAGGGAACGTCTATAACATTGGTAACATTGCACATCTTAGCGGACAGGGCCTTTCCACACTCATCCCCATCTAACGGCAAGGTCTTATAAATGTACTTGGAAGTTCTTTGCTCTTCCGGCTGTGTAATTCCGAAGGAAAAGAATTCCGGGTTGCTGGAAGCTACTCTGAGTCTGTGCAGCACACACTTGCCCGTGTTGGTGAATTCCACCAGGGTCTGTTGGACCTCTCCACAGAGGAGCGCTGTTGGAAAGTTCAGGAAGGACACCTGGGAAAAGCAAGTCAAACTGTCAGTACCTTCAGATAAAACTGTGAAGAATTTTGCAACAAATTCAGGTCGCATGTACAGCAAAGAAAAATAATCATATAAGCCTTTGATTGTCACCAGCACTAGACAACATTATACTATAAATCTTGAAACTTCCGCAGTGGATTTATTTTTGCATTGACCTCTCCACATGACACTGTGAATATATCTCCCTTGTACATATATGACTACTGTGCTACAGAATAGTTTCAACCGCAAATTTTTCAACACTGCAAAGACATCCTTTTCCTCCCTACCACGAAATAAAACCACTGCAAAAGTAAAGGAATTTACACTTGATACAATATGGTGAAGAATGAGGAAATATGAATAGCTACCTCTAACAGAGGCATGGGGGGAGCCACGATAGGATCCAGCCGTCTGTCTGAACCATAGATAGTACTACATCTCTCCTGCTTGGTGGCGTTCAGTCTTGGCCCCTGGATCTCCAACTCCTGTTTCCCTCTCACGTACACACTGCTGATGTAGCTGGGCTTCTTGGCGGGCGGTTTGGGGCTGCCGGTGGTGGGGGGGACCAGCTGGTTGGAGGAGGAGGTGAGGGGGGATGTTCCGGGGGGTGTTACTGTGGGTGAGGGTGACAACATGGGTTGTTGGGTGACCACCGAGGGAGGCTGGGTTTGTGGACTGGGTGGTGGGGTGTGTAGACCTGCTATGCCTGAGGTGGAGACATGTTGGTGCTGGGAGGAGCCTCCCCCCAGGCTGTAGGCCACTCCTAAGATACGCAGCTCACCTGTCTGCTGAGGAACCAGAATCAACTGAGCCTGGAGAGGACACAAACACAGGTCTTGTACTGCTGTAGTGCTGTGTTCACATGTCATGTCTATTAGGCAATATCAATCCAGCAGAACAAGTCAGTGTAGATACACACCAGTGTTCTCGCCAGGCCTTTTGAGCATAGCGGGCCGCTACGCTGTGGGCCGACAAACCGACGCTGTAAATCACCCGCTATGCTGTTTTTTGACCCAGCGTAGCGGCGAAAAAAGACAAAAATACCGTAGTAAAAATGCAAAGGCACGCGCATTCGCTGTTTCGCAGGAAGCCATCCAGCTATCAGCTCCAAGGGAGGTGCCAATTACTAAATTAGCACCCCGCCCTACCGCTCCGATCTTGTCTCGCCGCCCCTCCCACCCGGGAAAATCCCTTAGCGGCTCGTGTGCCGCTGGCAGCATCGCGCGAAAACGTAAACAATTGCCGAGTAGGTCTCCATGTGCACAATCTGCGGGGCGGTTCCCGACTATTAGAACAGCCGTAAATGTATCAGATTCCCGGGGAATCTCCTTATTTGGAAGTTAACAGTCCGCAGTTGACCAACACAGAAGCTGTTCTTTGTAAAAGATTCCTTTCTCTGTCAGCGCGGGAATAGAATTAATTCTTAACTGTATTTCTGACAAATTTCTAGAGCAAGGTTACGTCATTTTCCCATCCATAACAGCGAATTAATGCACAGAAAATTCATCTTTACAAAGAGAGGAAGATAAAGTTTCAACTTGTTTAGAAGCTTCGCCATGATTGGACAATTCGGCTACTGCAAATTTGTGGCACCGCCCACAAACCGCCGACTTTCCTTTTAGCAGACTTTCTGCCGCCGACGTCGCCATGGTCGCGACTGTCATCAAAGGCTGCCGACTGTCAATCAGCGGCAACCTTGTGGGAAAACGCGCGAGTTGGATCTCCGTGTGCTAGTTACAGCACAGCGAACCTATGGCGATGTTACGTTCCCTTAACTTTCCCACAGCGATGCTTGTACAAAGTTTTTATTAGACGGAAGTTCCACGTTATCTGTAAGACGCAGAACAGCGGTTTCGGCTTCCTGGAACGGGCCGGCGGCGTATGTACTTGGGGGAGAGGGGTGACGCGATTTCTTAGACGGGCCAAGCTTCTCTAAATGCCGCGGCAAGGGACTTTCGTATTAGGATTTTCGCCGCCGACGGCCGAGGGAAGATCGCCTCGGCGGCGATTTTTCTGGAAACATGCCGGCGTTGAACCGTACTATACCAGGAATATCGCTTCCAATTTCGCACCGAAGAAAACTTCTGACAGCGACGATTGTTGCGCTTCGACTTAGGACAGCCGGACACAGCCAAAAAAAGGAAAACTGGTATCGACTATTGATATTGTTGAGTAGCTAAATAAACTATTGATATTGTTGTTTCTGAGTTTCAAGTTGTCTTTCACCAGAAGTATTGTATGTCAAGGTCCTGTGGAGAAGTTGATTGACTGCCACGATTGTCATAAATATGACCCTCAAAACTGAAAAAAAGCCTTCTCAATACCCTAAAATGCAAGAGCTTCCGGGGGGCTTCGCCCCCCTAGGTCCCCCCACCGGGGCTCTGCTTAAGGCAGCCCCCGAACCCCTGCCCCGATGCTGTGAAAAAAAGCTGGCGAGAACACTGTCACACTTAGGTCATACCTTAGCCATGATAACAGTCGATTTGGGATTTCCGGACCGGTCCGTATTTTTGGCTATCCCACTGATATTGTATCACACAGGCTTCTGTAGAATAGTTTAAAATTTACTGTCTAAAATTTGAATAACAGATTTTGTTGGAATAGCCGTTCTTAAATTTTTTGTTTGAGGACACCAAATTCTCAACTTCTGGCCCATGACATATAAGGAATACGGCATGGTATATTCTGCATCACCCTTGGTCCATGTCCTCTCACTGGTCAGACTGAAACTTCATGTGACAACAATTTGTATTCTCTATGTAGGTAAACATGAATTAAATGGTAGTACAAATCTTACAGGTTTTGTCTCCTGTGCAGCAAGCACAAACTCCTTGATGACCTGGGTGTGCAGTACTTCTCCTGCTAGTGACATCTTCCCTGGCTCGATGTTCTCGTTGGTGATCATGTCGTGCTGCTTGTCCTCCCCTCCAGGCCCCATGTACTTGATGGGGACAAACCTCCAGATCAGCAGGAGGTCGGACAGGACCAGGGGGATCCTCAGGGGGTTACTGAACACCACTTCTACTGTCAGGGTTTCTGGGAAAGAAAAAAGAGTTTCCTATCAAGGATCAGTGCATATTTCACTTCTTAGAAATACTTTTTGCTGGTGAACCCAACTGTGCAAGTGTCAACCAACTAGATTGTATTTGCTGTCATTTGTGAATGAAACAATAACAATAACCACACTTCCAATTCTCCAAGTATCCTATAACACCACTTCTGCCTTACATGCTGCCGCTATGCAACATTCACATCACTTAAGACTCACAACAAGACAATCAAACAAAGACAAGAACTGATTACAATACTTCTGTAAAATGAAAAGTTCTGCCCTTGTAGAAATGAAGGTACTACATGTATTTCTTGTTAGTGTATGTATACACATCTCACCTCCAACCACACACACTGGACGGTGAGAGTTGTTACTGCACTTCCCCAGACACTGGACAGTTGGGCGATAGCTGGCGGGCAGGGACCCGTCATTGGCCACCCGCACAGCCAGGTCCTCAAGCTCGATCCACTTCTGCAGCGTGGGTCTGTCCAGGGGCTGCTCCAGACTGACTGATGTCGCTCTGGTTCTACTACCTGTAGTATAGTAGATTTACAAGTATTGGTACATGAGCACAGAAACAAAGAAAATCCCCATCCTCTATCCACAAAGCTAATGGGAATATGTCGACGAAGGTTCAAATCCAGGTACTGAGATACTTAATACAAAAGTTACACAAGCAACTGGATAAGTTTTGAAAACGGTCAGGCATTTTTTAAAATGCCTTTTGGACTGCAGACTCTGTTCAGTTACTGAAGAAAGATAACAGATGCTGTCTGAAATGTCCAACATTATATACTGTAAATTCATTTACATGTACAGTGGTTTAATTTTGCAGCAGGAGGGAAAATAAGAAAATAGAAGTTGAAAGAATTCTGTAATACAGTAGTGATACATTGGAAACACATATCCGCTGTGTCATGAATTCACAGCAAAGAGGTCACTGAAGACTGAGAAAATAAAATCACTGCAAAATTTTAGGATTTACAGTATATGAAGACTACATCTGTCCCACCTGTTGTAGTAGGGAACTGACTCTCTTGACACAGTAACACCCTGGTGTCTGCACTTCTGATGTAGGGGAGGGGCAGCTGTGGAAGAGTACCTGGCACCATGGTACCTTCATTCACTGATGTGGTCAACCAATGCTACAGACATAAGGAAAAATAATTCTCATTACTTACACATAATTACACCTAAGTTGGTGATGCTTCTCTTTCAAAATCATTCTTCAATAGTTATTTTTTTTGCTTTACTTGCAGCCAGCAAAGGTCCACTTAGAGCAAAAGACAAGCATTTGAATTTTCACTGCACAGCCATCTTGAAAAACATGTCTGCAATCACACTGTAAAATGTGCTTGACAACATTTCAAAGATTGTGGAATTTCTCAGGAGACCTGCAGCATAATCTTTTTGAAATGTCCCTAACTGCACAACAATGCATTCCTGTGTCTAGGCAGATGTCTCAATTCATACAATATACCTGACTAGTTAGGCAATTTCTACACATTCAACTGTGTTTACTGTAGAAAGAGGGGAAGCCTTAAAACCAATGACGGGATGTTATGAAAGAGCATGATTGGATGATTTTCCTTTTTTGATATTTTTATCTTGCAGAGCTTTTTTAGATTTCAAAATGCTTGTAAACAGCCATTGCAATTTTCATTTCTGAATTATTTGTTAGGCGCTGTTTATGTGTACTGTGTACTCCTAGCTACAGTTGTACAACTTGAACTTTCATCAAAAGAGCTCCTCACTTCTTCATCATCTGTCCCATCCTCTGCCATTCCACCATTTGAGGTCCTGGTTTTGGCAGTGATGGCCTAGAAATATGTCACCAATCAGAGTTTAACAACCATTACAGACTTCTGCTCTGCTCTAACTACAGTTACTAACAAGGGTGCAGGGTGCATAAAGACATTATCAATCAAGGAAGATAAACAAGTTTATGTTCCCTACAGATTTCTATTCTGTCACATTTCATACAAGCCTGTAGTTTGTTTTACAGGTCAAATGCATTTTTGAATGGCAAGCAAACTGGTAGTGCTTTATTGTAGCAAAATCCATATCTGAAATGAAGCTATATATAGAGCAACATTGCATTTTAGCAAATTGAAATTTTAGACTGTCACTTGGAACAAAATGTCATATCTCAATGTATTGTACATCAATTCTACATCAACCTATTCTGTGAACTCCTGAAACTGATACTTTTTTCATCATTGTATACTGTGTTGACCAAAACACAAAATCAATGTTATAATTACAATTTTAAAAAATGTACTTGCACAATTGTACATCGCTGCTGTCATATCTATTAGATGCACAAGACATCTAATTTCCGAATCAGTTCCTACCTTAAAGACAAATAGATACTCTCTGAGAAAGGCAGTCTGCTGGTTGGGTGTCTGCTTGCTCTCATTGATGAGCAGATGTCGGAAGGCAGACACAGCATTCTCCAGCTGCTTCAGGTTGAACGACTGCCGACCAATTGTGAAGTTGATGTGGTCCTTGAAAGGTTAAACCAAAATGAAAGGAAAGAGGAAATAGTTAGGGCTGGTTGTCAAGCATGTCAAGAGAGAGTATATACTGGCATTATATAACCAGATGACATTGAAAAGGCCCTATTTTGCCATGACCACCGCTTCACTCACTTAGTGTTTTATTTGGTGGTTATAGGAACCAACTATGCCTTATGAAACCATACATATATACCTATTAAACCTATAGTAAATGTTGGCAGGAGAACATATTGACCAAAGGTTTATGGCGATATTTGTTAAAAGAAGTAGCAAACTCAACTAAAGAACATAAGACAATGCCAATGCCAAGAATTATCATGCAAAAGTACAACTTACCTCTGCTAGAGTCCAGCTCTTCCCTTTGTAGATCTGCATTGCTTGAGAGTAGGATCTCAGGGCATGTTTTCTCTGAAACAGTAAGATATCATAAGAATATTTATAAGAGTAAAATATTACATTACATGATTATGACTCTTGGCAATAGATGTTGGAATAATGCCATTGGCACATGTATTTCAGCACAAGAACAACACAATGCACCAGAATGTTGGTCAACATCAAGCCCAAAGACAGCACAATACAGAAGAATGTTATTCAGTGCCAAGGACATGGACAACACAATGCAACAGAAGGTTAGGCAGCACCAAAGACATTGACAGTAGAGCAGAATGCAATTCAGCACCAATGAAAAAAGAGTGAAATACAGCAGAATGTTATCCAGCACCAAGGACAGGGATAGCACATTATAGTGGAATGTTATTCAGCATCAAGGGAGGGACAGCACAACACAGCAGAAAGTTAGTCAGCACCAAGGACAGGGCCAGCACAATGCAGCAGAAATTTAGTCAGCACAATATAGCAGAACTTCATTCAGAACTAAGGACAAGAAAAGCACAATATAGCAGAATGCTACTTCAGAACCAAGGACAGGTACAGCACTACATAGCAGAGTGCCATTCAGCACTAACGACAGAGATATCCTAACACATCAGAATGTCATTCAACAGCCTTGCGACACATAACTGGTTTACTGAGTGCCCTTACCTGTCCAGCCTTACTGAACCTGTGTCCAGCCAGGATCATGTGGAAGGCATATTTCCTGACCATGGGCATCTTCATGGACGTGAAACAATGGGCAGCCTGCTCTAACAACAGGGCACTCCTCAAGTCAGAATCCTGCAGGAAATATTTCATACCGAATCATTACAATTGAAAAATATATCTTGTACCAGTAAAATGCATTCTTTACATTCCGTACAACACAGAAAAAGAATCGAGAAAAATACAGATTGTGTTGCAGCGATGCCCCCTACCTCACTGGTCATCTTGATGAACTGCATGGCAGCATCTCCAAACAGACTCATGCTCTTCAGGATCTCTGTGCTTAGCAGGGTGGTTCTGGTGGCAAACTGGGGATTTCTAGGGGAACATTTACAATGAAAGTCATCATTCAAGAATACAGTATAGAGATTTTGAATGAAAGTGTCACATAACACTGAATTTGGACAACAACTTTTGTACAAATTTTGACAGACCCTTACATGTACCAAAGGTGGTCATAATGAACATGAACTGATTTCCACGTACTTGCATGTCTGGTTATACATCTGTATGGCAGAGTCCATGTAGTGGGAGGGGTACTGTCTCTGTGGAGATCCCTGCATGAACACTGACAGGGCTGCCATCTCCTGTAACAGTACAACAGGCTACACTTTCTATCCAAGATCAAGAACTAAAAGCTACAACACTTATACATGACTGTATAATGATGATGGATATTTCATAATAATACAGATCTTAATCTCTAAACTTCATCAGTCTTCTAGCCAATGACAGTAGCTTTGGGACAAACTTCATCAGTCATCTAGCCAATCACAGTCGCTTTGTGATAAACTGCATCAGTCATCTAGCCAATGACAGTAGCTTTGTGACAAACTTCATCTGTCATCTAGCCAATGACAGTGGCTTTGTGACAATGAAAACTTGTACTGACCAGACTGCCAGCTGCGTGCATCCAGGCATGGTCGTTGGTGTAATCCCTCTTGGCAGTGTGGTAGGATGTGTAGGCCAGGTCGTACATCTGTACCAGGAAACACAGGTCACCAAGCTTCCGCAGCTGGACCTCTGCTGAGGCCTCCGAGTAGCTGAACACACAGGAAAAATAAGTCAATATTTCCTCAATGTAGAACACCAAACCTGACAAATTCCAGCCTATTTAGCCAGTGTTCAGCTGGAATTCTTGAGTTACTGTCTTCTAAAAAGGAGGAGAAGGGCCACGAATGCCCGGGCACAACCAGATGATGATGATGAAAAGGCCCCTGCAGTTCCCAAAATGCTGCTTGGGGGTCCAAACCTACATTACTTCTTTCCTACCTCAGGAGCTATTTATCAACAAAGTATTTCGCCCATAGCAAGTACAAACCACGAGAAGTTCTGCTGCAGTATTACAGGAAGCCACCAGGTGGTCCATAATTGAACATGTCTTTCATTTTGAAGATACCTAACCACATACTAGATATCATATAGATCCATCCACACCTTCTTGAGCTATGCTGTCAACAAACACACAAACTATACCAAAATCATAACCTTCTTGACGAGGGCATTGAGTACTTACATTCCTCCTCCGTTGTTGGTCTGTACACCAGAGCCCTTCTCTGCCTGCTTGCTCCCACCAAACCACTTCTTGGTAGCACTGAAGAATGACCTGTGCAAACCCTTTCTTGAGGCAAGCTATAGAAATAGAAAGTTGAATTCAGATGCATAGCTTCCTTTAAAGTTATCCACTTAAACCTGGTCTGGTTTGACATTAAATCAAGTGTGTGCTTATTTGAAAAAGAGCAGGCTATTAGCTAGCAAGGGTCAGGGCGTCTTCTGTACGTCTTATACACTAAGAAAACAATTAATCCCCATCCATTTGTAGGAGATGCCCAGAGGATGCCCTGTTTAGCTACATATACACATGAACATGAACATGTGTGCTGCCTACACACACCAGCCAACTGGTTTTTTTTCCCCATACTACACCCTGGGACAGCATGTAAATTGATTGACATACAAGGCTACCAGGTAATTGTTAATCCATCCCGGAACTCTGGTTCTCCCAATCTTTGAATGCTCTGTCTATAAATCCTTGCTAAAAGCCTGATGAAGAGGATATTTCTACTAAAATGAACTTACTTGTTCATTCAGTAACCGGATTGTTCTCTCTATGTGTGGCAGCAGGCCGCGAACTGCGAACTCGTGTGCAAATATCCTCAGTCTGTCATGGTCGCTCAAGGTCAGGTACAATCCGTGTGGGACATTACCCTTCCGTCTGGCTGCCTCGTTTAGCTGGTTCATGGTATCCGTGCTGTGAACCACACAATAACCAGGGATATGAGTAGTTAAAAAGTTAGTTAAAGTTCTCCCACACCATGCATAAGGTGTATAGGGTGGAGCCCATCTCCGTTCGGTAGCCCTGGGCCACACTGGGGTGCAATTACTGCATCAGCTAGTCTACTGGCAGTGGAGTGTGTTTAACTCCCATACTGTTTCAGAAGTATGTACCAGTTTTATCAAGTCTTTGCACTACTTATCCAGACATGTCCTATCCGGGTGCAAACTCTGGCCCTCTGGCTCATAATTTGAACCAGATATGGTAAGTGATAGAGGAGCAGACCACTACACCACATGGACATGCCAGGGATGTGAGTTACCAAGGTACAAGATAGCACTAGCAGATGAACTGTGCCCTCTAGCAGATCCTCTCAGAAGTGCATCCTTGTTATTCACTCCTCTCTGGCACAGGAAAACTGTATCAAGATATTTTCCACCTCTCACAATATTTCTTTCTTTCAATCAATTACTATTTCCTCAGTATAACAACTGCATTATGATACACCTGTCTTTGAAGAGATCTACCCCCTATCAACGTTGAAATTAGCTAACCCTAATATAACATTAACAAGACCTCTTTCCACTTGCTTAAAAGAACTTGATACATTCAATCCTTTCAATAAAATTACATTCTAGAAAGAGATAACCCTTACTGTGTAACACTCACACACACACTCACTATCCGGTTTAACGTCTTCTTTTCCCCGTAAAGATAGGTAAATACATCAAAGACATTAGGTATAAACAATATGTTAAACTCAACATGTTGATTTATTCACATGCTTGTATTTGGGATAATTCATTTGCATCCACTTGTTTGTTTGCATGTGTAGTTTTAGAAGACTAAGACAAAAGTTGCTGTACCTTTGTCGTGTCAATAAATATTCCATCTCACCTGTTTGCATTGTAGGAGTCCTCCGTCTCAGCACGCGACCTGCTGAGCTCTGGCTCATCATCACTCTGCTCCAGGGGATGGGAGATCACCTCAGCCTCAGGCTCTTTCTGCTCCTCTTCTGAGCTAGCTTCTGGGGTAATTTGATAGCAGATATCTTATCTATACATCAATCGTATCTAGTAGTGTGACGGCAACTGGTAACTATTAATGGAGGCCAAATTTAGGCAAGCCCTCCTTAACAACAGAGTGGCTAGTGGACATGAGATTGAGGTTCGATTCCTGGCATTCCTGGCTAGACGTTGTGTCCTTGGGGAAAAAACCTTTACATGGCTTTCCTCAAGCCACCCAGGTATAAAAATAGTTTGAAGGAGAGGGATGGGCTCCGCCTTCCAATACTGTGCCCTAGATACATGTACAGTGGATAACCACCCCACTGCCCCTACGGGCTCAAAAAGGCTATGGAACTACCTGCACCCTAGCTTTACCTAACTTTACCTTATCCAATTTCTTTCGAGTTAAGGACTATACATCTGTTTATACAGTTAGATTTGCCTAACTGTGTGGTACTAGCAGTATGTCTCTAATACAGGAACGCCATGAGAAGTCTCACCTGCTGGAGGGTCATGCACAGAGTTAGTTTCTGGAGGAGGGGTGACGGTCACACCTTGGTCTGGCTCGGTCTCCGTCACCTTGTCAGGGAAGGTATCTGTGTTCTCTGTGGAGTGTCCACTCTGTCCACTGTCTGGGGAATCATGCTCCACATCCTTTAGGAGAAGATAAGGCATTATGAACAGGGATCACTTAAAATCTGAGTGTATGATAAGGAAACCGACCAGGGCTGACTTCAGCGTTAAATTTTTTTCCATCCCACTCATTGTTTTGGAGCCCATGTTGTTAAATCTGTCATTCTAAGCTTCCAAAAATACATCTTTTATCAGTTTCATGTCATCAAATGCCGAATTCTTTAATGGACAGGGTGGAATGTTTGTCCGTCCCAACAAGCAAGTTTCCGTCCGGGTATGGAGGGACGGGACAGCCCTGAAACCGACACACAAGTTCTGTACTTAATGTTTGTAGGCACAAGCTGTTTAGTGAGTAACCTTGAGTGCTGGAATTTGTATCTGTACATGTATATCCAACATGAACGCTCTTCAGCGTAACGCACCAGCTTTGTAGGCACTAGGTGAATATCATATCACACTGAACAACCTGTCACACTTTACCTGTGCACATCTAGCTGCAGGCATTGTTTAAAGCTATCTAATGAGGATGCCTCTATACAACTTGGTGCACGTGCATGGGATTGAGTTCCACTCTTGGTAGGTTTGGGCCATTGCACATCAGACATGCATATGGTGGGTATTTGAGTTTGACTTAGAAAATGTGGCTCTCCTCATACACTGATTACACTACTTAACTTCTTAAGTTATAAGGCATGGTTGACATCAGAGTCCTTACATCATTGCTTCTCTTTGAAACAATCTGTGAAAAGCATTGATTACTAGCATAGGCTGTCACTGAAATTTCATTGCCTGAAAATAGTAATGTACTGCACAGCACACTGGAACATACATATATTACACTTGTCTTACTCTAGTACTGCATGAATTGACTTTGAAATAAATTTTTCACTCTGGTTTAGCATACCCTAAACTACTGATCTACTTATCCATTTGTAAGAACTTGGCCTTCACCTTTTTATTCAGGAACTGACTCCAGGGGTCCGGCAAGTTTCCCGTCATCGTCTCCGGACCACCAGCGCTGTTTTCCTTTGCAGAGCTCAGAGGTCGCGAGTTGACCTTGAGCAAGTGGCAGCCATTTTGGCCATAACTGGACTTCATGCCTTTGAAGACTTCTTCCGCTCTGTAACACATACACCAAGTCTCACAATGTTGTGTTGTCTGTTGGAAGACTTAGCTATGTGACTCAGGGTGACTCTAAAGTCAAGTACTGGCATGTAACTTCCAAAAACAACTGTGTAAATAAACTGTTACAGGAAGAGACCACCAGGCAGCACTTCTCTGAAAAGCTGAATAAAAAGTTATCGAAACCGATGTCAAACATTAGACATTGTTACAAATATCAAAAATCAACAATAACTAACATATGAACGATCCTGGAGTAAAAGTTATGCTCCTTGAAGTTTGCAATAGTTTTCAACAATTAACTAGGAATAGCGCAAATCAGAAAATGAAGTAACAGCTTATTTTGGAAGTCTCACGCTGAGAAACTGTTAAGGTGATCATGGTTAAACAAACTTAAGTAACAAAATGATCTATCACACAGGCATGTCTTCATTTAATAAGCAAAGAAATTGCTCATAAGTGCTCATTAGTTTTGGATAATGCAGTCTCATGCTGTGGAAATGTAATATTTCATGTTCTGAACACAGCATGACAATGACTAAGATAATCCTCAGCTGTATCTAAGATGCTTAACAGATGAAAATTGAGAAACATTCGCTGTCAGGCTTGTTAGCCAAGTAAAATTTGGTGCCAGCTTGGATAAAAATGCTACATTACTATGAACGACATGCCATGTGTGAAACACAATCGCAACTTCCAAAACAATTACCAGCACTCTTTTGTGTGGCAACATTGCCAATAAATATCAAGGTGGCGTGAAAAGAGTTAGCCATTACAGATTTTTATACCTCTACCTTCCAGAGACCTTCTGACTTTCTAATGGATAAGAATGTGCTGAGGAATAAAAGGTGACAAACTGCCTATAACATTCAGCACTGTGCTACAACTTATGATAGCCGTGAACGCTAACCTTTGCGGGGAAATCCCATTAAATAGTCCTTAAGGGCACGTCAGCAGTAACCACATTTTTCAGGGTTTTAGAGTATCGTTAAAGGCTCTCATAAATAATTACTTGCAGGAATATAGAAAGGAACACTGTCTTTTAGGAGCACTCAAGGAACTAGCAAAGTCTGAAAGGTTTTTACTTGATGCAAATAGAGATGAAATTTTTGCAAGACAGGTTAGGTCGTTTACAAGATAAATCATCAATGTGACTAAAAATGTAATACTACTATGGTACATAATACAAAATACTATACTACCTACTCTGGTTATTCTTAATCTTTATAGGGATGACAAAGTTACACACTTCAGATAGGCAACATGGCTAGAATTAAACGAAATCCTTCTGATATCAATAGTATAAATCTAACTTTAATTTTCTCAAGTCTAGAAAATAATCACTTTGAAGTAAAATAAAGGCTTTAACTTTGACTCGAATCAATGAGAAAACTCCAGCAGTGTCTCAATCTGTATTCCAAACACATTCCCCCATCCTCCCTAATGGCATCAACTCAATCTCATTATGTACAGTCATTACCGAGTGGAATTGAAGAATTAGCCAATGATACAGTCAAGGTGACTATCAGGTCGCCACTCTTGCCAATAAGGTAGATTAAGCCAGTTTCTTGGCTTCTCCCGATCTGTTAGGTAATTTTCAGGAATGAATAGGGCAGCTATATCCTACTGGATGGGTGTATGGATCTAGTAACAGAGAGGCTAGCCTCTTTATTTAGCCTGGTATTGAGTATGATTTTCTTTTGTAACCCTGTAGTAAAAACTAATAACAGAATTTGTGCACTGAGATTTGCAGTGAATGCTACAATAGTATGCAGAGGGTTTCCCCGCATAGACTACTAGCAACAGCGTTGGGTCAGATGGGGTGAAACATTGGAAGAGATGCTTCCGCTTCCATCAGAAATAGCATATCTCAATGTCTACCTGTATGTCATGGCATACCAAATAATGAAATCTTGGACGTGCTCATTCTTTACTTTCTGCACAGTAAAACTGGTGTTGAAACTTTCTTGCAGTGAATCTGTATGTAGTATGGACATACTCTGATCTGAATCTTCACTGGCCATCACTATACAGCACATGCATCGTCCCATGTTATATCTACATGGAGGAGTGTATACTTAAAAATCTTACATTTCCTCCACGTCTAACATGATTCATATTAATATGCAGGGCTTGAAATACTGGGTGCATATGCATTTTTGTGCCCACCTAATTGATTGTGTGCACTGGTGCTTCTCAATAATTACGAAGGATTACTTGCATAAAGCTACAAAATGTTGAAGACATTCAGTTGACAGAAAAATATCTAAGACTTTTATTGTTGTATTACTTGTTTCAATTTGAAGCTAGCTAGAATCTGGGTTCATCACAGTTTTTTCAAAGTCCCAAACTGTGTTGGCACTTTGCATGCCAAAATTGAGGGCCTTGCACCAACTTCCTAAGGTTATTTGCAACTCTTAACAAGAGCAATAACTTTCTACTTTATCATGTGTTGTGTACACACATAATTTTTGTGCATCTAAATCTTAAGCTTAGCTGCACCAGTACACCTATTCCACAAAATGAAGTTGGAGCCGTGGATATATCATCAATAGAATGATCATTGGAAAACAGCAGCCATACATTTTATCCAGTCCTGTCAACAAGATAATAATAACGTTCTATGCAAGTAATGAATTGAAAGCCTGTATTTCAAAGAACCCACCTGCTATCATCTCCCTCTGCAACATCATGTATTAGTACATAGTACTTGTACGTGTTGGGAGTGAACCACTTTGGGTACTTGGCCTGGGACGTGTGCTGCAACTCATGCTGCTGCTGACTCAGTCTGGTGAACTCTGCCATGGGGTCTGTGTGCTTGGATGACACCACGCAGACACCTGGAGTCCATGTGTTAAGGGTGCTACGCTTCCTTCATTGCTGTGTACATAATAATTATTAATATCTACTTCCCAATGCTGCAATTGTGCGGCGTTGAGTGGCCGAGTGGCTAGGCTACACGAGATCGAGAGGTCATGGGTTTGATCCCTGGCAGTCCTGGCTAGATGTTGTGTCCTTGAAGTTGAAAATGGCACTTAACATGACTTTCCTCACGCCACCCAGGTGTCAAAAATGAGGACTTTGTTTGGGGAGGTAAAAGGCAGTTGAAGGAGAGGGATGGGCTGTAAAACCCACTGCAGTGGACAACAACCCCCTACCCCTACGGCCTCAAAAAGGCTATGGGACTACCTACCAACATAATGCTCCAATGTGTAAACTTTTGAGTGTTGTTTATTTGTACAGCATATACATGTAGCACAAAAAGGAACAGACAATTGTCTTACGTTAGTATGACTAACTTATGATAACAAGTGGTTTCTTGAAGACCAGGCGAACGACCTTTCAAATAAATTGAACTGAAACACTGAACAGATGAGAGTACCTGCAAATTTGGAGATATACATATCACAGGGGAAGGTAAATCAATATTACCACAGTGCATCCATCATACATGTAAACCCTTAACTCAAAGGCGAAACCTATCTGCAGCATACTTGGACTTGAGAAGCAATGCTAATCCATTTCTGAAATCACAAAACTTGCCAGACAACCTGGCACCATCCAAGCATTTGTCCATTTGTCTCAAGTTATGAAGTCTGAGACCGTTACAAAGGATGTTGCCCTTAAGGTAATGTACCGGCAAGTTTGATGGGCACTCATGAAATTACCAAAATGTCCCTAACAGGATCTACATGTATGACATAGCTGTAACCAATCAAATCAGAGCAGAATTAGTGGGTACATGTGCAGAACATGACGTAGGGAATAAAAGTGCCTAAGCTGTAAATACAATGATACCACCTGTACTATTATCAACTAAAGTAATAAAGTGCTAAGGAAAGGAAACTTCATTGAAATGCTCAACAAGATATCAAAGATTACATACCTCCCATGAAATATTTGGCGTCTTTGTGAATTTCTTGTTTTATTCTTCATTGTGATTTTCTCACTAATGCTGTCTATGCGGAACCAACTTTGGACCTGGGCCAAGCCTCCTGTCACAACATGATTTTGAAAAGTATTCATTAACCTGTCATGATTTATAGCTTACTCAGTCCTTGGACCTTAGTTCTTATGATAACTAATGTTGCACCTGCTGTCAATTCAGACAATTCCTCTCCTGCTATTCATTTCAAAATCTAATCCAGTACTCGTCCATCCCTATCATATCTTCCAGTATATGGATCTCTAGAATCTTAATTTTTTGTCATTACTGAGTATTAGGATACTGTAAAAGGGGGAATGTTCTTGGACACCAGGTGGTTTTAGGTTTGTGTTTTTCGCGGAAGCCTCTTCATCGCGAACATAAAACCACCTCAAACATTTCCCCTTTTAAAATAAAACCCTGCATGGCAGTTTCTACTGTAAACTTAAAATCACCACAAACACTCCCTATGAACATTTCCCCTAGCGTGACTTTCACAGTAGTTTATTGCCAAGTGATTCTGAACCGTCTGCCATCTGGTCTCTAAACTAAACCATCATCATCATTAGAACATGTACTCTCAAAAAAGGATACAGGCTACCAGATGTCTCAGGTACTCATGGTCAGACAATGGTAACACCTGGAGGAAAGTATCTCTGTAGGCTTCAAACCAGGGGGTGGAGCCTGCAGACAAAAGTAGACATCATCACATTATAACATAGCAATGTTTCTGTCATAAGTACATACACTGGACAAAACAGCCTTAATAAACAAGTTGGGAATACATTTGTGTAGAAATAACATTGGTTTGGTGTATAGTTATTTTCCGTTGTTATGATTCACTGTATTTAAGTGTACATGTATCTATCTTCACAAGCGATGGAAAGGCCAGATAGTAAATAAAACAAATTTAAAGGACACAGCCAGGAGGCAGCAGAATCTAGGGTGTGAGACCATGCAACATATGGACGGAGCAAGGGGCCAAGTCCCTGGCCTAGGCATTTAGGCAGGTATCTAATTCTTGCTAACAGTTACTGCACTGTACTGTAGAGTAATTTGTAGTCATCCTCATACAAGTTCATAGTGTAACCTTGGCAATTGACAATAGCTCTACATCTAGGATCATAACCTGACACTAACTAAGTGTTAATGGAAATTTGATATATGATTTCTAAGTAATATCCCTACTATTGAGTTGCAGGTTGTATTCTCCCACAGTGATGAAGTCTGCCCTGCTGCCCTCCACAGTCTGAGGCTGGGTGTTGGACACCGCGTCGTTCAGCATTTTCCTGGCCATGGCCGGCACTGGCTGCTGGGTGTCCATCTCGCTCATGATGATGCGTAGGTTATGGATGACATGCACCTGATTGGTTGGGTCTCGGACATGGGCTGTAAGGGAAGGATAGGTATCATGAGCTGGCAACGTGGTTTCTGGTTAGGGTTGTTGATGAAGAATCTAAAGTAAGGTTCTGTGTTCAAATCCCTAGCATGCCTGAATATTGTACCCTAGGGAAAGGCACTTTCCTCACTCGATTCGGGTGAAAATTCAGTTAGAGATGTCCTCTTGGATGGGACATAAAGCTGGAGGTTCTGTGTTTGCCACACCTCTTGTTAAATAACTCACCACACTTAGTAATATGTGACTTATTGAAAAGGGTAGGGGTGGATCCTGGTGTGAGTGTATCAAACCTATAAGATGCAGGTCTTATGCAGCTTATACCTACTCTAAGTGTACAAAACTGCTTTGTTATGCCTTAAGTTATGGTTCACCAGTTATGCAGAACAAAACTGTGTGAGGTTATGACTTACATTGAGTGGCAGCATCTAAATCAACTGTACATCATTACTGACACTAGTATTAGTACATTCTATTCTCCTCTTTTTGATCAACGTGACTTCAGGCATAACATGTTAAGGGGATCTGGGATGAAATGTCATTGGTCAGTGTGGGTCAACGACGATTTTTCATCTATCACTTCGAAACAAATATATCTCACCCCATGCCCTTGAAATAAATAAAAAAAGCTGTGACGTAAATCATGTCAACACCCATACAATATCATATACAAATCAACGAAAGTTGTTGTTTCTCAGAGAGGGATCACTTAGATATTGGGTCAAGGTCTGAAATATCCATACAATTTTTCTGATCGATAACGTTACGGAGTTGAGCTGAGCTGACCTGGTAGGAACTATGATATCACCTCAAGGTGTGATGTCATGATCATGCAAAAGCTTGTTAATAGCAATCAGATGTTAATCTGTTTGATGCTAAGATAAAATTATTGATATCCTGTTAAGAGAAGTGTAGACATACCTTCCGTGGTAAGTTTGCAGAAAGGCCTGACCATTTCCACGAACGACAGGTTGTTCTTTTGGCAAACCTGTTCAGCATCCGGGCTACATTGCACCGCTACTGCCGGCCCAAAGGCGTTCTGTATGAACTCCCGGGCAGTCTGAGAACACTTAGCCATTGTCGGATGCTTCTATGCGTGTCTTCCTGTTCTAAAATCTGTTCAGAGGGCTTCAAAAATGCGATAATTCGCCACGAAAACAGGTCATTCTTGAAAATTGGGCCAATTTTGCACCGATGTCCGCCATGTTGGAAGAAGACTATTATGGGATGCTCTACGCCCCGTCACAGAGAGAAACACGGAAAAGACCATAAAAATGTTCTAATACAAGACCAAATTTTATCTTTTGTTTCGTAAAATATAGAAAAATCAAATAATTTGGCAATATATACCCTCAAATACCAACGGCGATGCTCCGTCACAGTAACCTTTGACCCTCAGCTTCAGTGAAGCGCCCTCTGGTGACACCTGGAATGTAGCGTTACGTTCTTCTGTCCTTCATGAATCCTACATGCAGATAGAACTCATGATGTGGCAAAAACGTGTTACTTTTGCACAAAATTTCCGGGAAAATATGGACCCCAGTAATGTTTTTGGTCTGTCTGTCTGTCTGTCTGTCTGTCTGTCTGTCTGTCTCTACATGTCTATCTGTTTGCGTTTCGCATATTTGTGGTCAGCATGATTTAGGACCTCTGCATTGTGATGATATTTGGCTTGCATAAGGTCTTATTTGTTTCTTTGATGAACTATGACGAAGGAAAATTGATAATTTCTTGTCTCCATTTTCGGGCATGATAGTGAATTAAATTGTACAGCAAGTCAAAAGATCAAGCCATGTTTCCCACCGTGATAGGCGAGTCGTGTTATTCTGATGCTTTTGCAAACATAAGGACGACTCCAGTGGGATTTGATACCATTCCGCATTGCGCGCACGTACACATGCCGTGCCACCTGCGTCTAAAGTAACGATAATACCCTATTGACGTGAGCTCCGGTAATTGAACTGTAGGTGTGTTGTTGTAAGTGGTTTCCAGTTGAATGAGCGACTTGAAGAGGCATCATATAACTAAAGTATCCAATCACCGATGGTGCGAT
Organism: Branchiostoma lanceolatum; assembly: GCA_035149815.1. Lineage (NCBI taxonomy): Eukaryota > Metazoa > Chordata > Leptocardii > Amphioxiformes > Branchiostomatidae > Branchiostoma > Branchiostoma lanceolatum. The sequence continues at coordinate 8,773,171 of CM068872.1, read as the reverse complement.
GGTTACAATTACCGTCAAGTTCAAATAGCACCGCAAAGTGAAGAAATCTTTGAATAGCTAATCTGCAAGTTGCAGTGCGCATTTTACGTTTTTTTCAGTAGCGCTTTTTGTCGATGTTGCTACTTGCATGCCTGCTAAACGTATAGCGTCTGATGACTCCATTAGTATCTTGGCTAAACACTTGAACGTTATATTTCCCATGAGCTTTAGAAAAACACCCCTCACAATACTAACAGAAGTGGTATGATCCAGTTTTCGGGCCCAACTGCACATTCGGGCGGTGCAGCCATCCCTCACCGCTGTCAGGAGCGCGCTTGTGAGGAGCTCTCCGTCCTACACACCATCACCATCCACGCGCCCCGTCCTCGCCACAAGCGGCCGCCTTGTAGCGCACACCGCGCGCTTCGACGAAAAAGTACTGAACACAACGCCCTACCAAGGTAAGAGAACGTAGATAGATTTTTTCCAATAACATCTCATGTTAACACTGATGTGAACACCTTTCTTTCAACTGTGAATCTGGGTCACGTCAGGTGGAAGCGTTGTGCGTTTATTACTAGAACTGGTCATTACTCTACACAGAGGGTCTCAGTGGCCTGAGGTCGATTCATTGATTTATTACGATATGCTAAGAATTGTATACAAGACTGAATTGTGGTATTTACCCAAAGATGATGTTTTCAAATATTTTTTCAAAGTCACTGTTATAGTCACGGTTAACTCAAATCAGTAGAAGATGGAAGTACAATGTTACTTGAGAGCTCTGAACAGTTTTTACCTTTATCTTACCTGTGCGCCAGTGCAGCAACGATTGCACTACACGTGTATTTTGTAGCTCCCAACTTGTGAATGTTGTATATTCATCAACACGTCTTGTATGTGGTGCTTTTGATCACACCTGTATTTCTTGCTCGCGGGTCCGCCCGCCTTTATAACAACCAAAGGTGGAGGAAGTCCGAAATCGATAGCCGGGAGGCATGAAGGTGGAACCAAGCGAGTGATGGTGAAAACGCCCGCGGCTACTACCGACATTTCACGTTGGGAAGCCTTTAGATTATCATTTGCTCTTTGCAAGCATTTTTCTTGTCATCCTTCTTTTTCTCTTGGCATCAAATATTAACGTTGCACTCTAGCATGTGCGCGTGTCTGTCTAATTGTCTAAAGTATCTCAGTTCCCATCAACAGTACAGTGCAGCCGCTTCCTTTGTCTCACCTCTCAAGCCCCGTTAGGTTCCTTCTCTTCATTCCTTAGATTTCCCATCTTATTCTGTCTGTTTCTAAAATAATCCGTCATTTCTCTCTCTACAATGTACGCTTACTGCGCAGTTCTGGATCCCACCAAAGATCCCAGTCATTTCCGTACTTAAAGCGCACCTCACTGTACCTAGCGCTCGGTTCTCCTACAATCTATGTTCTTGGATTCCCCATGACATTTCATGTCTCGTTAAGTTTTAATGGCGTCATTTCTCAACCGCGGCAGCGCGCATTGATCCGAGGAAAAAGCAAGCACTGTTGCGTCTTGGAAACGTCGCTGTGAAGTAATTTCCAGATCTTCCTCTAAAGGTTAATAGAATTTTTGTGCAAGACAGCAATGTATTATGTTATTGCTACACTCCAGTAGTCGCCTTTGAATTATTACATTCCTTTACAAGTCTGGCTGAAGGTTTTAGACTTCCTTACTGCTGAATTTTGTAACCTGCCTTTTACTCACCTACGATGCGGTTCGAAGTATGAAATGTAAAGACCACGTTTAGATACACAGTTTCCGTAGCTACAGTTTTTGGCAGAAAAAAGAGGCCTAAGAGGCCGTCGGTATAACATGATATATGATCGATAAATCTTTTATACGCAGCAGTCTAATTAACATAAACACTACTGTAGTGCCTTTATTCCGTGGGGATGATGGACATGTGTTTACGTATGTAGCCAGTCGTACGTCTCTTCTTTATAACCTTCGTTCGCAATGGCACTTCAAGAAAAACGCCAAAACATATTATCTTCTCCCCACAGGCTCGTGGCCAAGTAGGTCAATTTTTTTCTAGAAGGGCTTATGACCTATATTCTGCGAGAAAAAGCTATTACAGTGAATAACACTGGACGAGTCTCCATGGCTTTACAAAAGACAACTGCTGTATAATGAATTACAGTCCGCGCTCCATGTGACGCTACAGGTACGTCGACTACGTTGATGATCATGGAATGACACCTGTTCTAAATTAGTTAGATATCGGTGTAGAAAAACGTCTACGTTGTATCGAACGAATTTTTAATGAATGGCACCCAAAAGACCATTATCTTGGGAGAACGATGCAAAAATGCAAGTCGCCCGTTGGTAGCAATGTACACCGTTGTTGTATTCAAACAATGATGTCCTCTTCCTTATCAACCATACATGTGATTAACTCTTGTCTTCCATTGATAAAAGCAAAAGATGGCATTTGTTAAAGTATCAACAATTGTAGGTTACTATATACTTATATCGGTATACCTACAGCCGTATCATTTGTGTCCTTCACCATGAAAACTTTAAATTGCAATATAACTCTTCACTAAGGTTTCTCTAAGTTCTCATGTAAATCAATCATTACCAGTGACCTGCCTGCCTTGAATATTACCCATTTGACGTACATGTACATCACTTTAAAGATCAACGATAAACGAACATTGCGTAGCTTTGCACGAAGAGAGGGCGTTGTACGACATAATATTGTTCGACCATCTGGCACTGTAGCAAAGTGGCATAACTTTTTCAGCCCGACCAGACAGAACTACAGTGATCATGTTCTTTAAAAACATAGGACTCTCACGAGTCACTACCTATCTATCATGTGGCTATTCTATCACAACAAGGCGTGGCGTGGTCGGGATTATTTGGCCCAACATTCCTAAAAATGCTATTCATTCTTGTATTAGTAACTTAAGTCGATGTCAAAAAGAAGCCGCCTCTATTTTGATAATGGTCCCGGAGAGAGGGAAAGAGTCCGCGCCAGTTGCCATCTCTGTAGAAAACGTCTCATCACAATATTGCAGAATGAACAGCAACACTGGTGGCTGCGAGTATTATTGACTCTTAGGTACCGAAAAGTAACACTGCTAGTCTACGAAGAAGATGACCGGGGGAAAATTGTTTAGAAGAGTTAGAATTCGAAGGAGTCATTGACTTCTTCAGGGTCGAGAGGATACAGACTATAGCAATCCTTTCAGTCCCCTCCTTGGTGCACCCCTTGGACATTAAGTCCTGAAGAGAAGCTTACCCACGGCAAAGCCCATTTGTCTCAGGATACATAGAAACGTCAAAATATATTGATTTATCAATTTAACGCGCCATCAAATCATGGGCTCTACATACACTTAACAATAGGAGCTGTGTGTTCATCACACAAATGCGGTCTTTTTGTCTGTGTGTGCGTGCGTGCTTCCATGCTCACATCACGTGATATCTTATCAGTTCAAAACCTATGCACACACATAGACACGCGCGCACGCACGCACGCACGCACACACACGCACACCGTGATGCACAAACACGCACAAACACACACACACACGTGCACACACGCAGATAAACAAACAAACAAACAAACATGCACAACCACATTCTCCCTCCCTATCGCTTCACTATTAGTATTACCCTTCAAATCATGGCAAAGCGACAGCCCCTAAATCCTCTTACGGCGGACGGTGATTGAGCTCCTCCTCTGTCCTATGCACACCTATTACATCGCTCAGTAATGACTTATCGTTGTTCCTGTGGGTGGATGTAATCACCGACCGCGGGGTACTATCAATTACCGCTACCTGATACATCTCCGCATCAGGGCGGCACGGATTCTACATCGATACGTCCGACCTCTTTTAAGAACCGAGATGGGACGGTTTGAAAACAGCGTGTTACACTCAAACACGATCGCACCATGGCAACAACGATAAACCTGACCTCAGACTCAATATAAAAAGGCCCTCAGCAGAATTCAATTCACAGGCTAGATTTTCCCATTTGGGGTTTAGCTAGCCGGACTGATGGAGCCTTGATTGCGGCTTTACTGGCCCCTTGTGTTTCGACTACAGATGCTCTCTGCCTGATGTGTTGGTGAGGGTGCGTTTGTAGGTGTTATCTCGCGCTCGCAAAGCTGCATTTACCGTAGATATTACTTACCGGGCAGGCACCAGGGCGCCGTGGGCTTCAGCGGTGCACAAGATTGATGCGAAAATACGTCAAAACCACGCTGTGTTGGTGCATTGAGAAACTATATTTGCCTTGTAGTATTTTGTAGTATACGTTAAGCTTTGCTTTCACGACACCAACAGGCGCAAAATACCCGGCTTTTGTTGGACACAGGCATTTCTTGCAGCATTCTATGATGACTTTTAAAGCATCGGGTCCGTCGCCTTTTCCACGCACATAGCAACATGAGTACGAGTGCAAGCTTGTCAAATATGAAACACGAATTTAGCTCACTACGATTGGATCCGACAAAACTGCTTGAAAAACTCAAAGCTGTTCAGAGACAGAAACAAACATTTTCGGACACGTCACAAATGAAAAAATCGATTCTGCAGACGTCCATGTTGTCAACCAGACTAAGGGCGGTTTGATAAATGGTTCTACCGGTTCACGCCCAATGTTCATCACATATGCAGTCTGCTAAATCACCAAAACATAAAAGCCACCCCGGAAACGTCCGGAGAAGTTGAACAATCAAAGAAGAAACTTCCGTTGGTCCACACGGCGGCCTGTGTTTTGAAAACTGTGGCAGTCCTCATCACAGACTGGCGTTTTGATCTCATTTAAAGCTTTTTTCTCGGTGGTGGGAAAGTCTCGTTCCCATGACGAAGGTCGCTCCTTGTCGGAACCACGTCGGTCAGTTCGCTTATCGGAACTTTATTGAACAGAAGGCTTCACAGAGACTGGACTTTACAGCCTCTGTCCTGGTATCGGAGGCAGGAAGCTTCACAAGTATTTCAAGGTCCATGTTAGATTTCCTTCTGTACCCTGAATTTTCACATTCTACTGCTCTTTTCATCTTGGTCCACTATGTTTGTCCAAAGTGCAAATTTCCAATATCTAGGCCGTGTTGGCTTACTTTTCCAGCGCAGTCGCTCGCTCTTCGCGAGGGCAGTTCCTCTCGAAGATGAGCCGTACACGCCCTACAGTACAGTTCTTCGCCACAGCCCCGCATCCTCCTTGATTAAGTAGAGACGAAGTTAATTTCATGGGACAGTGAAGGCGTAGCGGGTGGGTCAGCCGGGAGGCGCGGGGAGGGTGGGAGATGGATGGCGGGAACACACAGGAGGTGTACGGTGTACATCGCCAAGGTTCACCGGTGCCGTGATTGCGGAAAGAGCTAGAAACATTACACACAATAAGAGCACAGGGGCTAGTTTTACACATTCAATTTTTCACAGCGAACTGTGAGAAAGAAATTCTGAAAGATGAAGGTGGGATGCTAGGTCATTCTTCACTGTGGCCATTTGCGGTTAATATAAAATGACACCTGTACCGTTTGGGATTGTGGTCTCTATACATCCCAATAATAGTTTGCTCCACAGGTGTCCGCGACACCACGTACATACTACGGGGAAATTGATAATTTTAAGCTTGAATTCGTACGTTTCTATACTTTGTCACGCCGCACACAGACACAGACACACAGGCTCTCTCTCTCTCTCTCTCTCACACACACACACACACACACACACACACACACACATACATACACACACACACACACACGCACACGCGCGCGCGCGCGCACTCATTGAGAACGAGCGTTGAAGCATGTGTAATATAACTGATGACCTCGCCTTGCTTACTACTCCAATCGCTCGTTTCTAAAGTTCCCAGATCGTCTTGAACTTCAGAACGACTCGACTTTCACTTTGTATTGACGATGCGCATGGGTCTAATCAGTCATTTCCCTTTCGATCTTGGGAGCAAAACAAGGTCGGTTTGTCTTACTGGAGGTTAGGAGGAGGGTCAGAGTCGGAAATAAGACCTCGATTCAGAAGCTTGGCTACATAAAATTGGCTTAGGAGATTAGCGTGCTGATACAATGGGTATTTGTGCCGGCCCGTGGACATGAATGATGCTTAATGTGATATCGTCGACAGAGTCGTGAGCTCGACGTTAACCTCTGAGACCTCTATAGCGTTAACGGGAATCTATCTCATTTTCTGATTACGAACGTTAACAAGACTCTAATGGAATGTTTTCGGGGAGAGTTATGTATTTGGAATGAGGTTGAAGACATTCCTACAGCCCTATGGAAATTTGGCTGACTTTGGTATGTGTTATCAACGTGGTTGTATTTTGAACGTTTCAAAGAAATATCAATCATATACGAATATGAAGTCTATCAAAACATATCATCAATGATGTTGCTTTTGTTATCACTTGCTAACCTTGATTTACCATCCCAGCTAAGAGACAAATAACTAATGATAAGTTGGAGGTATCAGTTATACAACTTTTGGCATGAAACATAGAACATGTACATGTTCAGTAGGATAGCAGCAAGCAAAGTGCTTTCGAGCTTTCGAACTGCAATGTTTGAAATCATTGTCACATCTTTTGGACTAAGAGCCCGGTCGATCGTCGTACGATGACAAACTCAGAGCATTCTTGGGGCAGTCGTGCACGTGTCGTACAAAATTCTATTCTCTTGTTACCGAAAATCCTACCTTAGATCCTTGTCGGCAGTTGGTTCTGGCACAGACTGCTTTGAAATCGTACGACATCAAATGCGTACGATGGCCAACGACGTATTATATATATATATATATATATATATATATGTATATATATATATATATATATATATATATATATATATATATATATATATATATATATATATATATATATATATATATATATATATATATGTATATATATATATATATATATATATATATATATATATATATATATATATATATATATGTATATATATATATATATATATATATATATATATATATATATATATATATATATATATATATATATATATATATATATATATATATATATATATATATATATATATATATATATATATATATATATATATATATATATATATATATATATATATATATATATATATATATATATATATATATATATATAATACGTCGTTGGCCATCGTACGCATTTGATATATGTATACTGCATTTACTATATATATATAGTCACGCCATCTACATTAGGAGGCGCCAACATTTTCTTAACCGAGACGGGGGTCGATATCAACTTCCAACAACCTTTGACCCATTGCTGAGAGAGAGATCTCAGCAATGGGTCAAAGGTTGTTGGAAGTTGATATCGACCCCCGTCTCGGTTAAGAAAATGTTGGCGCCTCCTAATGTAGATGGCGTCCTTTACTCCTCCTCCACTGTCATCGTCGAACGGTTGGAAATGCAGTATACATGTACGCATCATCATTATCGCACTGAGCCCTATGAAACTATAACGTCGTAATGACCACTTGTTTCGAAGAGCCATATTCACAACAAGGGCAGTGCTCTTCACAGCCTCGAAACTTTTAGTAATATTGCTTTTACTCAATACAAAAGTTACTCAAACAACTGAATAAGTCTAATAAACGGCAGCATCCGCTACTTTCGTCAGTCAGTATCTCATAATCTTGATGTCTAACCAATTACTTTTTCTTTAGTGCAGTCCATGAAAACAACATTCTGCTTGATCTGAGCAACATTAAAAAACTACATGGACACTGCTCCCTATATATAGATTTGACGTGAATCCGCTGGGTTGTTAGCAGCAGATACTGGCAGAATCATGTTACCAAGTTGAAGTATCACTATGTAGGGGTTAATCCAGGGAGCACACACAGAAAAACAATCTCGACAACTCCAGATCATATGGTCTCTTATCAACCAATAACCCCTCCCGTTAGGATCACACATGGCCATCGTCAATACTTCATGTCCTACGCCTTTAGCCCAGTCATACAGTCGATCATCTTACGATCGCAAACTGAGGGCATTCTTGGGACAGCCGTTACGGAACCCGTCAGGAAAAAGACTGTTTAGATCATTGTCGGTGGTTGGTTCTGTAACAAGGTAACATGCTTGCAGATTCTACGACATCAATACGACATCGTATGACAGCCTTAAACGAATGTGACCCCGCCGTTACCGTTAGTTTTGATACTGGCTTCGCTCCGGCCATGTCAAATAACTGTTCGGGAGTACATGTATTCACCACGTGTATCGGTCGAAGGACCCCTTGGAACCTCTATCAACCAGGGATAAAGATAGATTAGAGATGTGGCAGAAAACGCGGCACAAGTGTACATGTCATCAAATCCCCGTCGTGGCAATAGGGGGCAATTATCAGCAGGGGCGTGTAACGGGCGGACCGCGCTCCGGGGAGGCCGGGTGTATTTATAGGCGGTGAGACGATCATATGTCGCGGGCAGAGGCCGAGTGTTTATGTCCTCCTATCTTCGCTGTTAACACTTCTAGGTGATGTCGTACTAATCATGAAGCGCTGCGTGTGGTACAGGTTAGTCACATCTCCGTTTATAGCTCATCATAGGCTGCACGCAGGTTCTTCATGGGACATCCTTTGATATGTTCTACCGTCATTGCAGTAAAGGGGGTGGCAAAATATACATGTAGCCATGTGTATCTCTCTGTCTCTGATTCGGTTAGACTTAAAACAAGTGAGAGCTTCATGTTTACTCCTTTAATGATTCACCCATACTTAGACGACCATCCGTAGTCTTAAACCCTATACAGGTAAAAGTTTATTGACGCCATAAAAGGTGATGAGTTTCTCTAAGTACGATATATGTCCACTCTGTGCAGGCGTACGGTCTTCAGTTGACTAAGACGAAGTGAGAATCCCTGATCTACAGCAACCATGAATACTGACGCCCTGCACTTTATGACACTGTTGACTAGATTTTGATCACGACTTGCCACGGTTTTCCACTTCAGAAGCTGCTACAGCGTTGCTCTCTTGGCATTTAGAACTTTCGACACCAATTACTACTGCGTGAAGGAAGGCAGTCCAGACTGAAAGATTAGCAAAGGTCGCTACGGTGATAGCTTTGTACTTAATATCAGAACTGCACTTTCCTGAATGCCATAGCCCGCTCGTCGTAATGGTGTGTCGTACTTTGGCATTTAAGACGAACTTCTGTTGAGTATCACATGGAGAAAGTCTCCTAATTACTCATAGTGGTGAACTTGACTTTGATAAAGCACAGTCATCAAATACTTTTTACGGCAAAAACACAATACAAGGATGAAATTGAGCAAAAAGAGCAGATTGGAGATCATAATTTATACCAATAACATTACAGTTCTAACATTAGAAATTATTTTCTTTCAACTATGATCCGTTGGGCATTTTACAATACGCTTGAGCTCCAAAGGGAAGTACTAGAATTCCTGTATGATACAGATAATTGTCCACTAGGATACTCGACAAGAGTTCGCGATTTAACGAGGTCATTGCCCTCCTCGTGTCGCTCATAAAATGTCGTCTGATGGCGTAGTGCATGTGTGCGCCGTGTGTGATCAAGGCCGCCGTCCGTCGGTATCTCGTCTGTCAGAATGTGAATTATGGGACGGTTTGAAGAGGCAACAATCGAACAGCCCATAGCTCTGACACACACACGACTGTCCCACGTACTTATGAGGGGGGGGGGCTCGCGGTGAGGATTTACTCTTGTAGATCGATAGACAGCTGAAGGTCTTCAGTTTAATGGTCTGTAATGGAGATCCCCGCGGACTTGGCCGGGTAAATCCTTCCATTTCAGGGGGCACTTTACAGCTTTTCGACAGGGCAGCAGCGGACTTACTCTAATAAAGACTCGATGCTTAGTTATTTGCAGTGAAGAGGGATATACTGAGGTACGTTGGGTAGGAAAGCGCTATAGAATTGTATGGCAAGGTAGTTAGGTTTTCATTGATGAGCACGTACGCTGCATTCGTGCTTATGATACCAGAAGACGACCTTAGCTTCCCGTTACTATAGGCATCGCCTTTGATTTTACTTTCAGCGGCTGTTATCTGAACAGCATTCTTTAGTGAGCCCGGTACACAAGTGTGCTTTGTAGAGCTTTAGAGAGAAATTTGACGACACGAATGCAGATGCTGTCTTTGATGTGGAATGAATCATGCAGGACGAGCCCCGGGGAAACACAAGAGACATGAACTGGCAGATGTACAGAAATGTAAGATGTCCCATAGAGTACAGACCGTTCTAAATGTAGCAGGAGTTCGTCGATAAGCTTTTAAAGCTCCCTACTGGTCGTTGTTTATATTTTGTTAGAACGGCTGTCGCCACATTTCTGACCAAAATATCGGAAGGATGACAACTACTCAACACATATGGTCTAGCACATACAACATGGCAATACTTCCCAATCCTTTGCCTAGGGATCCGAATCAACACTTTTAATGGAACAGTCCTCCAATCAACACATATATATCAATCACTGTGTATACTAATGAGGCGAGTAATCACAGCGATATTACCACTATCATTAATCAGTACATTAGTAATTACAAAGGTATCACGTTACAGATTACAACATAGAAGGCATTCTCCCAGAACATTCCCCCGCCTTCTGAAAGGATAGGTCTTAAGCGTGGTGATGTCATGCATCCATTGATGTCTTGAAAAGTGCTTTCATCGTAATTTCAATTCAAGACAAAACCCCGTTACTTGAGGTACTTTGAGAGAGTGCGCTACTTGAAGACGTGCGGGGCTCTTGATGCTCGTGTCTTCAGAATTCAGGGAAGATAAAAGTGTGCAGAGATGTAAGTTGAATTGGTGGTGATGTTACTTGAGATGACAAAAGGTGTCTTTGACAGCTTGATCAATACGTATAGCTTGTATTGAGAGTTATTTTTGCGTTAGAGTGAATGGAACGCCTCGACGTAAATGTTGGAAGCAGTGTTCAACAGTTCAGCTTATTGGATTGCTTCAAACATACTTCGTACACGAAGGATGACGAAGCTTTGATATCATCTAAATGTCAAGGGCAAGGGGGACATCCTCCGTCATGGACAGAACGTCTTAAATACTAGAAGCTCTGACGTCCATGCCTGTATGACTGATGACACTCGTGTACAAAATAAGCCATTTGGACGTCCCCATTCTATGGGTGATCTACGTGAATACTGGTATCACAGATGGGGCGATTTGGGACCCATTCTTCGTGGATTTGACCGGCGCGCTTAGAAACATGGCGTCGATCTGTTCTGTGACGTACACGGAATAGAGAAAGCCCAGAAGAGAAATTGAAAAGGCAACACAAATAGCCCCTGCCTTCTGCTCATCCCGGAGGAATCACACATTTTATTCCGGTAACGAGAAATCGATGGAGTCATTACGAACATAGATCGGGACGGCGGCAAGGCGCAGCCAGGCGGAACCGAACGGGTTCAACTACAACATATAGAAGTAGCACAGAGGGAAACTTCTTCAGAAACTTTTCTTCAGAAACTTTTCTTCAGAAACTTTTCTTCAGAAACTTTTCTTCAGAAACTTTTCTTCAGAAAATTTTTTTTACAAAAAGTCATTGCGGAATGTTGAATATCATGATGCATATCAATCGCCAAGCAGAAGCTGCAAGGCAAAATCTCAACGTTTTCTAGATCCCCTTCGAAATGCCAGGGTCACAGTTTCAGTTTGCGGGAATGAAAAATATTATGAATGACAAACACACGAAACGTGAAGAAAATTAGTCATGATCATTTCTTGATATACACATTTATCTTTCGTTTTCGCCTATACTACACCCAGGCCTGGTCACGGTTTGGCAATTTGATCCCAGCATAACTAAGGACCCCCCTACCAGATATTCAGTTTTTACAAAAATCCAATACCCCCCCTTCAATGTTTGATAAGTGTAATCGATAATCCATGATATGCTTTGTAAAACAATATGTTATAAAGATGAGAAAAATCCGTGTGTCAATCAAAATGATTAATTTTCCATTGATTTTACGTCATAACATTATCCGTTCATATCATTGCCTTTAGTTGAGTCCATGTACGCGACGGTTGCCTAGGCGAATGAACCTATCCTTTCAGTTGAATGTCAAGGGAATTATGTAACTGTCGTTCATTTGAACGCGCTGATGCATGTTTATTCTACATTTGCACGAACGGTTGCTCTTCAGGTGTTAGTTGAGATAGTGCTCCTCGTGTGTGTGTTTCCCCCTGCGCGGCCGACGCTACGGCGAACCTCCGGCAAAATTGCCGGGACTCATTATCCACGCTGAATTGGTCCCCCGCCGGTCCTTTTCAATGGAGGATGCCCAGTGGTGGTCGGATGACGTTTCACGGAACTAACGTTCGTCATTTTAGCGTCTGATATGTTCTGTTTCCGTGGAATTCATGAGTTCAGTGGCGCTACAACTTTGTGGGATTTGACAGGTACGTCTCGACTGATGTGGAGTAGTAGTGGCGGTTACATACAGCACGCACTGCGCGAGTATAGTCGAAAGGGCGTGGTGACTCTAGGCTTTTCAAAGCTGTCTCTCTTTTCCCTTCTTGACTCCAGCAGCCATAGGCCTTTTTCATATTTTCTCTCATCATCATTCTCTTTTATTAAGTAGCAATGCAAAATGTTGTGAAATGAATTTATGTTGAAGAGAATGTGATAAATGTCTTTTTATAGTACATGTATAAATGATGCATTTCGGGGGTGAAAATTTGATGTCATATTTTGATAAAGTAGCACAGTGCACGGTATATTATATTATATGTCCAACTAGGTACAATTATCGTGATAAACGGTATAGATATATGAAAGAAGTTGTACTCGTCACGTTTGTCCAAGTTCAAACGTGACTGACGGCCATTCCATGATGTAATATAGCATCATAGCCACGCACGACTAGCCTTCAATGTTGACATTTGTGATATTATTGTGATGTTATTTCATATCATCAGATTAGAACGATGACTGCACATATTTCATTTAAGGTTAGCGTAACGCTCTTGTAAATTAATGGCGGCCGGGCGTCATTACAAATGGGGAACGAAAATACTGTATACCGGGGAAGGTTCGGTGGTCAGTAAGTTTTACGGACACCACACGGAGTCTGAAATAAGTTTTGTTTCAAGTTCTCACAACAAGGCACCGTATTAGGAGTGCTTGGAACTAGACGTTATGGGAACTCTGTGCCTTGGACCAGTCCCTCTGCCTCTTGACTAGCAGCTACAAACTGCTACATCCGACACAGGAATGCAGTGACCTGTCCCTAATACAAAAGGTCATATGCACGGACCCAGCGTTCGAGTAGAGGTCCTGCTAAAGCCTCTGTCCACTGCGAATACCATTACGTCATTCTGTGTCTTAGTGCTGTTTTATCTCCATTCAGGACAGGACATCGAGCGGGATTCCCGTAAATTGTCGGTGATGCGCGCAGAAAGAGGATTTCGTGATCGCTGAGAGAGCCGCACTCCATATTCATAAGAGCTTTTAGGCGTCCAGATGCTATCGCGTCCTCGCCTCCCATTGCCTGTTCTGCTCACGTACGGCCACAAACACTTCTGCAGAAAGGGGATGTAATTATGTATGCGAGGAAAGCCTATTGTGTATCAAGGTTTCCCGGCTGGCCTCCGGGGCTAACGCTTACACACACTTAATCAGGACCCAGTCTCTCGGGTGAATCCCACCTAAAACAGGTAATTCCTCCTCCGTAAAGTACCCATATTATTCTGCGCGCTTTGGATGGACAGGGTTTATCATAGTTCTTTCAGGCAATGGTTACATGCCATAGCAAAGAGAAAGTAGTACAATTGGTGTTGTCGACATGGCAAGTTTTTACTAATGTTTCTTCATCTACCGCTCAAGGAGCACCGCCAGTCTTGGATAATGCGTAAGAAGACTTTCTAACATTGACTACAACTGTTACTGTTCTGTTTCTCCAGGGCCGATGGGAGATTAGGAGGAGGACATCGGTTTTGCTTCGGTAGATGGTAGAGAGGACGCCCTACTGGGAAAATGTCGGACTACGAGTTGAAGGAGCGTTCCCCTTCGGGGCATGGCGACTCCGTGAACGGGGCCGCCAAGACCCCGACGTCCCCGACGAAAGGTTCGGCCGCATCGAGCCCGATGGGGAAGGAGGACGGCTCGGCGGTGACGCCCGATGTGAAGGTAAAGACTCCCGACAGCGACCACCAAGGCGTGACGATGGAAAGAAAAGTTGGTTTGATCAGCGGTGTGGCGCTCATTGTCGGGACGATGATCGGATCGGGCATTTTTGTGTCGCCGAAGGGAGTGTTGCGGGAGACCGGCAGCGTGGGGCCGTGTCTCATGATCTGGCTGGCGTGTGGGGTGCTGGCTATGCTCGGTGAGTGATTGATGTGAAACCCTACTTTGAGTAACAATACATATGAAATAAATAGAGTAAAAAAGCGTCTAATTTTCTGCCCCGCGACCAAAACCAAACAACGTACGCATTGTGCTGTTTTGGATCTAATATAAAGTCATATAACACCTAAAATCACAGCCTACTTTGCTTATATTTTACTAACTTTGTATTGTCAAACGTACATGTATACAAACCGGCTGCTAGCTTTCTCACGTTTAAGCTGAACACTGTATGTTTTGATGTAACGACTTCAAATGGTTGCACCAAAACAGAGTCGAAAACGCCGCATCAAGAAACTGCTTGGATAAAACGGGACAATTTAAACAGATGGTTTCTGTGGTAGATGGTGGAGAGCCGTCTAGGAAGCTACCGTGTTTTCCTTTGGGCATATTTTTTTCATGCTACTAAACTGAACGTGAAATAGCGCCCTTAAGTGACCAACTATAGCTCGGAATCAAGAAGAAACACCAGAAACGCCCTAACGTTCTAACAGGACCACTTTAAAATGTGAACCTGAAAAGCACGCCATAAATAAGAAAAGGCTGCTAACAGAGAGGGTCGAACCTTTTGTACCTCATGTGATATGCCGTCGGTAATCCTGTACATTTTCTATCGGGACTGCATTCCTCCATCACAAAGCTGATTTTGCCCGGCAAAACCCACCAGCGCCCTACTGAGCAGATCAAACATCCAACAAAGGACAAAACCGGAGAAGGGGCCTGTTAGAGTAAATTAGATAGACATACAATGATGTACAGTTCAAATCATCTAAATGTATGTGTGTTTTGGGAGTACATCAAATACCACAGTATGGTAATTAGAAAAAAAAATTTATGGTTGAAAAAATCACCAGTGATATACTGTAAAAGGGAAAATGTTCGCGTTGGTTTTATGTTCGCGGTATTTGCGTCAACCTCTTCATCGCGACCTTAATTGAAACAATCACGAAAATATTTCTCCTGTCTTCTGCCCACCTACCACCTTAGCTCAACAGCAAACGTAAAACCACCCCGAACACTCCATTTTCTCCCTACCGCGCAATTAAATCCCCGCAAACATTTCCCCTTGTACAGTATAGTGTTTTCAGTCATTGATCAATTGCTACTCTATCTGTGATTCGGAATAGAAAAGACGAAAAGAAAAGAAGAAATGAGTAATGTGTTGTATGAAATGCTGAATATGTGGATGTTCAAGGTTCGGCAGATGATACCTTCGTTCAGTACATTCAGTGTGTGTTCATTTATAATATGGGGCCGCGTACTAAACGTTTCAGAGGGATGTTGGAAAGCTATGGAGGCCCGTTCTCAACAGTGTAGAAAGTAGCAAAACATTTTAAACAACAGCAACAATACTTTCCAGACTAAACAAAAATCATGATCAGCTTCAATCACGTACTGCAAGCTCACTCATGTCACACGCCGACAGAAATTAGCATTTTAGGCTCTACTTGTCAGTTGTTGTTTTCATGTTTGGCTGGCGAAAAGAACGAGAACCTGACAGAGTAGACAGTCAGACAGAACGCGTACAACAAGCCGGGCCTAACCTCTGCTCAAAGAGTAGCATTGCCGGCAAAAGCCCGGCATGCCCAATTATAAAGTACAGTCGAGTAGAAAATGTTCTCGCGCTTTGGTTGACCTACACGATGATGATGTCTTCACCTATCTTAGCACCTCGTCCCCAACAGTTCCAACGACCTTGGTAGACGTGATATTTGTATGTAAGTCTGTAAGGACCAACTAACATCCCCTTGTGTGATCTTGTGTGGCTCTCACGGGGCCCATAAGGTGGATGTAAAACCGCATGGTCGTTGTCACGTCCAATTACATGCGCCAGTGCGAGCACGGCCGGCCACTGGAAAAGTAATAGCTGGGCAGTCTTCAAGAGGAGGGGCTGTCATAGAGTCGATATATATGTTCCCACCTTACTGCACATGCCAAAGTAGCTTTTTCATGGGCGGTGTGTTTAGGTGATAATTCCATCACTTGAGTTCTTGCCACATTGCATTTGAAAATGTTGCCACGTCGTGAGATCATCCGATAGAACATTTGAATACACAAGAAACACACATACACAATCGAGGAATGAATATTCAGGTACGGAAATATAATATAATCTTACGCTTATCTGCGGACAACCGTGACGTAAACAGTGGTTATCAGGTTATCAAAGAAAATATCTATATTGACATCTGCTACAGTCAAACCTAGTCGGGCAGCCACCTGGCGCAGACAACCACAAACAGTCCCGTCCATTTCTACATAGTGTCCTCAGCAACCCTTCCTCAGCAGCTATTTTCCTCAGTCCCTTGAGTGGTTGCCGAATCAAGGTTTGAATATACTCTGTTAACGTCTCACCCTTTTCTTCTCAATTATTCAACTTAAAAGCACATCTGCCAAATTTGTTTGCAAAGAGGTATCCTTTTGTTCAATCAAGACCCCTGGACGTCTAAAGAATCACCGGTAAGCATAAATCTGAACTTTACAAACAGCCCTTCTCACACCAGGCACATCTCCAGATTGCACCTGTTTTTTCCTTTCATCCAAGATCAGTCCAAGTAAATTTACTCGATATTCCCAGCTTACACTAATCCTTGCCACCTCCCCACACAACAATGGTGAGTGTAGATTTAACGTTACGGTAGCCTTGTGCGATTCTATAAGATTCCAAAGGCCCTTCGTGTTTAGCGTATCAAGATCCTCCCAACAACTCCACGGGGATGTGCGAAAGTCCCCGAGGCAATAAAACTTCGGTTCCAATTTCTTCTCGCCTGACACTCCCGTTACTAGGGGTAATTGCCAATTCTCTCCTCCATCAGAAGTGATCAGTATCATCACGGGAATTATGAGGTCTACGGTAATTGAAAACCACAAAACGTCGAATCGAATTTACCTGGCGCCCTGATAACAACACATTTTATCAACAGTCAGCCGGCTGTGCGGTTTTCACCTGTCACGGTTGGGAGCGAGGTAGTTCGGAAAGTGAAGATGTGAAGCGAAATCAATTATGACAAGTCTGCGAGAAGCTTCTCCTCTATTTCACGGTACCCAAGGACGAAGCAAGGGCATGGTGAAACTTGGGGAAGTTTGAAAAGCGTGAGGAATTATGTGCCGACGGTCCCCGACACACCGCGGCATGGGACTGTATCTAATAAACGGCGTTTGGACGGATGAGGACGCAGCAACAATTAACGATCTCCCGGCGTCAAGGTCTACAAACAAAGACCCTTATCAAGAATGACAACCGTATCGAAAAAAATGGAGGGACGCCGAACTACTTAAAACTAACGATGTTCCTCCAATGTGGGACATTTGACAAGACAAAAAACAGTTTTACATAGTTAAATCCTGTATCTAAATATCAAAATATATATAGTTCATTGCAATTCTGTTTCGTGTTATTTTGCATCACCGAAGGAACAGTGCCAGCGATCAGCTCCACTTTTGTAAAACCCCAACATCACGGTCCTTTGAATTTGACCTCCATTTGACCTCCGACCTTGAGGTAATTTTTGGATGCCTGTGACCTTCAGTACTTACAAGATTGATTTGAAAGACTAGGTTTTAATGTTCCTCATTTGATGTGCCAAGAATTAATGTTCCTCATTTACAAACATTTAACGAAGGGCAAAGCTTATATTCAAACCAGTCAAAGGCATGCGGTCTGCGGTAATTGAAAATGGCTGAGCTTTTAGACCGCAGGCCATAGCAGCCAAGACTTACGCAAAGGAGTATAATTTCATTCTCCTGTGATATGCTTGTGGCTTCCAGCGTAAATGTAACACTATCCAGGTCAATATCTACTCAAGCATTGATCAGTCAAATAGAGGATATGAAAAGTCATAAAGATGCTGAGTATTACCAAAACAGGATATGAACTACGTATGAAAATATAGCGTGCGAAACCTGTCGATACCACGACATTACGATATCGATATAGTCTTACAGATCAATAGTGAATCAAACAGAAGACATGGAAAATCAAACGACGCCGAGTTTTTCCAATGTAGGATATGTAGGTATGAAAAGATGGCGCATGGAATCTGTCAATATCATGGCATTACGGTATAGTCGTATGGATCGATAGTGAATCAACTAGAGGAAAGTATATAAAGACGCCGAATATCACCAATACAGGAAATGTGCGTATGAAAAGATAGCTACGGCCTCTGTAAATATGTTAGTATGGTATTACGATATAGCCGGATCAATAGTGAATCAACTAGAGGATATGGAAGTATGAAAGACACTGAGTATCTCCAATACAGAAAATGCACATATGAAAAGATAGCGTGCGGATATGGTATTTTGGATCAATAGTGAATCAACTAGAGGATACGTAACATATCAAAGACGCTCAATATCTCCAATACAGGAAATGTACGTATCAAAAGATAGCGTACGGAAACCGCCGATATCATATCATGATGATGTAGTCTTGTGGATCTATAAAAAAGGTTGCACCATGCCCCTGCCACTCTTCTGATGTGTGTTATTTCACCCACAGGAGCGCTGGCGTATGCGGAACTGGGGACTGCCATCCCGAAGTCAGGGGCAGAGTACCCCTACCTGTGGGAAGCCTTCGGTCCCATCCCGGCCTACCTTTACTCTTGGACCTCTGTTATTGTCACTAGGTAAGTAAGAATATACCTCACTCTTAAAACATTGTGAATGTGTCATCCAGTGTGAGTGAGTGCCGTCAGGATGAATTATGGATCTGCGAAAGGCTATCACGGCTGGCTTCTGATAACGTGTTATCTCTTCAAAGTTTGAGGTTTGCTGGTGGTTCAAAATTGAGTATTGAACAACACACGTAGCAAAGTATTACGTTGAATATGTGTACGCAAAACAATAACATTCAGACACTCTGCTATGCCGAACCACGCCCGCAGAAGTGGAAACCTCAGCCCGGTTTAACAGAGCCTCACAGAGGTGTATTGTATAGGCCGCGGAGGAGACTCTGCGTAGGAGAATGTGCTCAGAGTGTGACGTTGATTTTGCTCTCTATTTTGGACACCAGACCTTCCATGTTGGCCCTCATCTCGCTGAGCTTCGCTGATTACGCCACGGAACCGTTCTACGATATCCACTGCCCTGCGCCGGACAGCGTCAAGAAACTACTGGCAGTATTATTAGTGTGTAAGTAAAAACATACTTTTCTGTGGAAAGTTTGCGGGCTAGATGAAGATCGCTTAGGATGCTGAATGTTTGTTGTCGCTAAAGACAAAACAATACTACAGAATATCGTATATCTGTATACCAAAATTCTACATTCAAGAATTTCGTACATTTGTTTAATTACCTTTGCCAAGAACGTTATTTTTCCTGTGTGTGTGTGTGTGTGTGTGTGTCTGTCTGTCAGTCTTCCTGTCTATTTGTTAACATGATAACTCGAGTAGTTGTGGATGTTTTTTTATGATATTTGCCGGTGTTGTCAAGTTGAAAGGTTTTGTCGGAATGAAAAAAATGTTAGATTATGGGGCCCTAGCTGGCAGCCGGAATTAAGGCTTTGAAATCTCGTGTAAAACGTGTAATACTGCATATCGTAAAGGTTGACATGATTTCTTTCTTAAATTCAAGACAGTATATGAATCTTGGTAACATAAACTACTTATGGGACTTATGAATGTCATTACACGTAAATAAATGTACTTTCCAGGGTGGGACCAGGTAATTTTACAAGTCACCAAATTGAATTTAGAAATCGCTATTATGTTTTCTATGTTGTTCGCATCGCTGCAGAAGTATTCCTCTCACACACTATTATAACCAAGGGGACACCATCTAAATCACAGTCTATTTATCATCCTTTGTAATCAACACGCCCCTTAATTAACTCATACGCATGTTAAGCGCAGATCATTCCTCCACAGAATATAAACAGGCTCTCAATTAGATTACCTTAACGCAAGGCCTTGTACGATTTCGTTAAGGATCGTTTGATTAGATGAGTTGAGATTACTGCGTTGCCGCAAGGGATAGTCTTCCGATTCCTTCGTGACTATAATTGAATTACAAAATCATGTTGCCAATTTCAAATGAGGTTAAACTATTACAGCAAGCGCCCACCGCCTATCAATAGTGATCTGAAAATCACTAGAGTCAACCGCCACCCGTCTGGATATAGGTTCTTGCGATACCAGAAGGCGATATCTTATTGGTGATCAGCTTCATGTACTACTTTAAAGAAATGATTGTAGTCATTTTTGTCACGTTCTATATTTGACCTTCGCAGTGAATACCAGAACCTACCAAAATAATACACAGAATCATAGAGATTTTCAACTGTTCGACAACTAAGATAAAATTGGACTCACCAGGATTTTCAACTCGATCGCTCAGTCCTCCTCAGCTATTAGACCCAATATTAATCGCCTTGTCCATGGACACGTGACTTGATGCTCGTGTGACGTCAGCAAGGTGTCAAATGTTGTCGGAAGTGTATATCGCCCCCGTCTCGGTTGAGATAATTGAATTCCTGTGAGTCCAATTTTTGTATTGGGGAAGCAGATTAAGTTCGTCATAATGAAGTGTATCAATTCAGATGAACTTTCATGCTAATTATGTAGTGTTTAATATAAAAACATTCTACTTCTGGTTGTATCTTTTGTGACATTGCTACTTCATGTTTCAGTACTTATAACATTTGCCAACTGCTGGAGTGTGAAGCTAGCGACATCCATACAGAACTTCTTCACCGCCGCGAAATTAATGGCTGTTGTACTCCTAATCATTGTGGGCTTTGTTCAGTTAGGGTTCGGTATGTATTATCACTATGTTATACTACAGTGTACTATATTGTACTATACTATACTATACTATGATATATAATACTATACTATACTATACTATACTATACTATACTATACTATACTACACTTACAATACTATACTATATTTTACGTTACTATACTATACAATACTATACTACACTACACTATGTTATACTATACTATACTACAGAATGTCTATTCTAACACTTTTTTGTGTGATTGTAATTGTAAGGCATTGGCCCATTGCTATGATATACAACTCTCAGCTAAATAGAGATCGTCAATAAAAGCCTACTAATCTTAAGAATACATAATGTGATCTAAGATATACAGGTTTTAAACTAATATTGGACATATCTACATGTCTTTTCCGCAGGTAACACAGAGCACTTACAAATAGAGAACAGTTTCCCGTCAGGCAAAAGTCCGTCCATTTCAGCAATAGGCATAGCTTTCTACCAAGGTCTGTGGGCGTACGACGGATGGTGAGACATTTGTTTTCATTCCCTGTGCTTCTCGTAACTATCACAGATCGTTTCTCTTGTCAGAGGGGACAACCGTTACTAATAGCTTCCGTAGAATCCTCGACTCCAACGCTTATAAGTCATATCGAGTTGATTGTTAAAGGGAAATGCAAAATGGCAGGCGCACATCTGTTCCTAACATTGAAATTCTAGTCATCGTACCAAATTCCATTACCTCTCTAAAACAAGGCACTCAGGCAAGAACTTAAGGGATGAAACTTATGACAGCCGTGTTCGAAATACCATTACCTTTTCAAAAAGTACACTCAGAGCTAGAGACGCCATAACTTTGAAAATATGACGTATGATAGCTTCAAACTTCTTAAAACTAAAATTTGTAGAAAATTAAAGTGTTAAGATGAGCACCTATACAAAACTATCTTGTGAAGGAACGTCAACCTTATTTTTTTGACAGGAACAACTTGAATTTCGTCACAGAGGAGATCAAGAACCCCTACGTGTAAGTACCAGTTGTGTTACCCCGTGATGTTTCTCTAGCTGTAGTTTATAATTTAAACACTGTCCTTCTCCGTCTGACATGTTATTCAAAAGATATAACGTTGGGTAACATAAATTCGGGATTTTTCCGATAATGGTTGACTGAAATCAATCTAGCAGAACAATAAACCATCCTTTTTTTCTATAATTCTGTCAGTATCATGTACTATCTTTGCACTAATCATATATATGGTAGATTTTGTCTCTAGTCGTGCTGACACCATAATATTTCAACTTGAAACTACCGTCCGCCGCACGCACAATAACGGTGCTGTCGGACAGGGGGGCACATTAATTCGGGAGAGAAGATTCGTCTTCAATATCTTACCGCTAATCACATTTTATACAGCAGCTATTCGTTCCATCCTTGGCTTGAGGAGAGTGCTATGGATATAGACGTGTCCAAGTAAAAAAAATACACGAAAAAAACGGCCGTACCCCACACATCAGGCCAGTTCGGGAACAACCCGTGTGTTGAGTCGGTAGAACTTCACTCAAAGTCGGCCCATCGTCATCATCGGGCAACGTGTAACGTTACATTATTCATGGAAAGTTAGCTGGATGCCGTAGCAATGGTAATACTACTATGTCCATGTGTTCCTTGTTGTGTCAGGAGCAAACTTTGAGGAAAATATCTTCCTCAGTCCACTATCACACGCAGCATTTAGACAAAAAAGTGTTCCTCACAAACCTTTGTCGTCTGCTTGACAACAGGATTCTGGTTAACAATATGGCGGCGGGAAAATACACGTGCCGTAGGTTGTAGCAACAGAGAGGAGTTTTGATGATTGATCACACTTAGAATCCAGTTGCAGGTTAGCAAAAGAGATTGTAATAAGTTGTCTTATAAATAATTGTGTTTAGCAGGCAGGAGATGTGACATTTGTCTTATAAACCAGCGAACAACCGTGCTGGGTGATTCTCCCACGAAGCCCCCAGACTCTGTCAATAAGGGACGGAGAGTTTTTGACGTCGCCAACTTCTAATGCATGGTTATCGAAGCTTTTCAGCCAGTGTTCTGAATACGTTAGTCTATCTGCTTTGCATTGCTGGCGTTATAACTGATTTTGCATGTAGCACATATCCCTAAATACGCCGTTTTCGAAAAATCGCGAATTTAAGTACCCCGCGAATTTATGTTACCCAACGTTACCGTTTGATGGACACTCTATTCCCTCTGCAAGATTGTAACCGTATATCAGGTAAGCCAAGAAAATACATCGCCGCATACAATAGCAGCCCCCGTAATTGAATTGCCCTTCAATGGGCACATAAAGGGACGTTCGATGTTTAGTTACGATGGATATCACCAGAGTTGAAGCCGTTTCGTTGAAGATAAAGTTTAGAGGTTGAAAGCGGGCAGAAGATATCAAAGGCAGCGCACCTGATGCCGGTGTGACGTCAGTAGCTCGTGATCAATTTCTCTATATCGCTGATGGTTTATGATGGCAGGATCGTCACCAAACTGTTCAGAGCGCGATCTCATTTGTCGTAGTTCGTGGTACGGTTTTGATGCAGTAGAATTTTGGAGCAGGTTGTGACAGAACCAACCACCGACAAGAATCTGAGACAGCCTTTTCCGTAACAAGACGATCCCTGAATTCCATACGGCACATGCACGAATATCCCGAGAAAGTTGCACTCGTGCGATGGTATTACGACGTATGCGACCGTGCCCTTATCAGACTTATCTTATGATTACAGAGAAAAGAAAAGAATAGATTCACACGTGATGATATATAACCTCAGTAGCCTTCTGCATAAATCGTTTAACACCATCTGTTCATTGAATACATTTGGTACACCATTCCTCATCTTTGTCATTCAGCGAAGAACGGTCTCCATACCCGGCATCGGCTTTTGGATACTAAAAACGCGATATAAAGCACTCAATACATCATGCTGTTCACGAATCTACGTGTATTACAGGTCTGCAGGTATGAGTATATAACCTGCCATGTTCTGACCCTGCTACAGGAACCTGCCTCGGTCCATCATCGTCGGCATCCCGCTGGTCACAGGCTGCTACCTGCTGGTCAACATCGCCTACTTCACCGTCATGTCGCCTCTCGAGCTGCTGGAATCACCTGCAGTGGCGGCTGTAAGTGCCAAATGACCTTCACGTTTTGTATTGTGCACTGCCCTCGTAAGATATGCCTGGCAAATCTTACCATGGATCATTTGCATATGATGTCACAGGGCACATGATTTTGTCGCCATCTTGGGTGTCAAATTTTGTCGGCTGCAGTTCTACTAGTTCTACTGTCACATTTGGCCGCCATGAGCGGCAAACTG
Source organism: Branchiostoma lanceolatum (assembly GCA_035149815.1). Classification (NCBI taxonomy): domain Eukaryota; kingdom Metazoa; phylum Chordata; class Leptocardii; order Amphioxiformes; family Branchiostomatidae; genus Branchiostoma; species Branchiostoma lanceolatum. Next base: position 8,748,712 of record CM068872.1, on the reverse strand, counting down.
CGGTCAAATTTCGGGATTATGGACGCTAATAGACTTACACGTCAAACTATGCCTTACATCTGGGGACTGATGACCTTTTGAACGGTGAATTCTATGACCATGCCATGCGAATGAAAACAATATGCTCATGGATGTAGGTGCAATTTTCTGATCCAAACCAAGGCTATCCGTACAGGCAATGGAAGGGGTAACTGTTCGTAGGCCTTCCTTTGGCTGGAAATTAGCCCATATGGCATGGTCCTGCTAAAGGATCTACACAAGACACACCATGTGACATGCATGCATATATGGGTCAGGAAATGAAAATCCCTTACTAGTAGGCAAAGCGGAAGTCGAACGATGTCCAGTTTTGTTGTAATGAACTTTCAAGATGTTCTATAGCTACATTAAGAAAGCTCTAAAACAGTTCCGATCCGTTTCAACCCATGCAAACCATCGTAAACCTCCTCTGGTTGATTACAAAACCATCACAATCAACACGATTGAGATTATACTGCGTCATTTAGCCTGTATAACCAGTTTATGTTGGCTATTCATTGGAGAGTCGTAAAAACACGTGTGAATACCAGTGATTTAACGTTGGGTGATAAAAACGAGTGCTGATTTGTTAATCTATGTATATTGAGCATTTCCGCATGACTGGCTCGACGCGCCATCCACACACCGGGAATAACATACGATTTCGGCCTGTCTTAGAGTGTAAATTTCATCATACATAGTTATGTAACTATATATATGTAGATCATCTCACTGACGCCTGTATTTGAAACGTGACAGCCTGGAATGTTCGTAATCGTTTGCCTGCAAATGTACACTTCAACTGGAATGGAATCATATAATGAAAAGTAACCAAACATTACGGAACACATCGCAAGTCCACTTCGGCAAAAGCAACTATCTAAATGACTGAGTAGACTCCATCTAAAGCGTGTGTATTATGTACCCATTTCCACCAGAAATTGTTCTCTCAAGCCGTTTACATCAGGGTATTTACAGCTACCCCGCGCCACCTGCGCCCCTGATAAACGCTCTCGTGAAATCATCACAACCTATTTGCTGCTTCGTGTATAACCCATTCGCTCCTCGTTTAGAAACAGCAAATGAGTGTATATTCTGAATAGAGTCTTTGAGGGTTTTTTAAAACGTACTGGAAAAATCACCGAGTAAAGAACTTTGAGAACGTATAGGATCTCCAAATTGTGACGAACTGCAATTGGTGATTGTCAATAGTAACTGAGAGTGTATTCTGAATAGTCTTTTTGGGTTTATGTGAAACGCCGAGTCGAAGAATCAAGTGGAGAACTATGAGACCGTATAGGACCCCTAGATTGTGACAGATTGCCATTGGTAATTGTCAATACCGACGTTTATTAGTGCGTTCCTGTAGTGCACCTGTATTGCTTACTTTATAATCACTATGATGTATTTTGAGGTAATACTGGCATGCTATTCTCTACCTCGTATTCGGGCGTTAAGGGTGCTCTACCTCTGCTGATCAATCACAGCCACTGGCTCCTAATACAACCCATCTATCTTCATATCTTTAACCATCAGTTGTGCTAATGTTCTTTGATTCGGTGCCACAGACGCTGGGTACTCGGACGCTGGGTGTAATGGCGTGGATAATACCGCTGTCAGTGGCGTTTTCTACCTTCGGGGCCGCCAACGGAACGTGCTTCACTTCAGGAAGGTACGGTACTTTGTGAAAAATAACGACACGATATTAGAGATCTGTTGGGATGTGTGGAGGAATGGCAGATGGTAACGTTACCGTTATGGAAAATAGTTTTCTGTGTTAACCAACGTCTACTTATACGGCACGGTTATGATAAGAATGGTTTTATTCAGCAGGACCCCGAGAATTTAGCCTGGTCCCAGTCTCTAGGGTCGGCTTAGTGTTGTTTTACCGGGCCAGTCAGTTTCTGATGGCCTTTCTACCTCTGGCTGCCATCCTACTTTTCCGCCGCCCCTAGAGTGCCGAACTAATTAATCCAAGGCCGTAAACAACACCCCGGGCGGGCTAAGCTGTCTGGGCGGGTGAGGGTCACTCACAGTGCCGTAGAGATATCCGGGAGGCACCGAGGGTATGGATTCCAGGCTACGAGAATTGGGCCCTGAATTGCTCTGACATTCACACAACATTACATCACTGGACATTTAAAATCATTCGTCGTCATTAAAAGCTTCTAAAAAAACTTATACTTAGATCAATTGAAATACTGATTATGGTATAAAAGGATATTCGTTGTAGGTCGTCGTACGATTTTGATGTCGCAGCATTTTTCAAGGAGGCTGTGGCAAAATCAACCACCGACAAGGATCAAAGCCAGCCTTTTCCGTTAGAAGACAGGTGAATTTTTACACCACACATGCCCAACTATCCCACGAATGCCTACAGTTTGCGATAATCGTATGACGACCGTACGATAAATATGACCGGGTCCTTGTCTTCCATAATTCTTCACGAAAAGATAAAACTTTCAGGGATTGATATGTTACAACACACCAATATTCAATAATAATTAATAGGTCGGAAAAGCAACAAACCAGAGAATGTACGAGTAGCTTTTGACGCTATCTATCGCTACTAGGGGTGCATTGCAGATTCACAGTAAATGTTTCATCCGTAAATTATGAACCCATTTCGACTAGAAGCTGCTCTCCTCTGTTACGTGCACAAAGTAATTTTATACCCATTTCCCTATGTCACTTTCTGTTGAAATTTCAACATCACCTAATCGTGTTTCCTTGGCCTTATATTACTGTATCAAATTATTCATGACAGGAATTCGAAACTGCACACGCGAATGTGTCAAAATCACTGACATTATCGGCTACAACAAGAAAGTCTATGTTTATGTGTATGAAAATTGAAGTTCTCATACATATCACAATCAGTTATTGTACGACACTAGCTACACACACGGAATGACTTTATTACACTAGATGATTTCTCATGTAAACACATGTAGTGGTAGCCCCGGAGTGTGCGATCGTGCTCGGTGAGTGTACCCAGTAATTATTCTGCATGAACGGCTCCGTAGATCTATACAATCGGGAGGATATTTGATGTTTACATGAAAGGTAATGTAGCACGTCGCCATGAATCTTTCATGTAATTAACACCGGCTCCAAGACAACAGCGCGCCCCCCATATTAAGACAGCAGTCCTGGAGGAAGGAGATAACGGTAATTGGCGCTATTTGCAGCCGTCAGATCTATCTACAGCCTCTTATCTTACCAACAATTTGACACATTTCATAGCGACATCAGGGCCACAGTTATAATTCACGACCGTGCCAGCAGCAGGTGGGACCCTGAACGTGGAAGCGATCGTAACTTGGCTGATGCCATCTTCATATGAATGGAAGATACATTCCTCAATACTGACAGATACATTGCCTTGTACATGTCATACAGTACATCTTGAAACTTTCACGGTAGTTTTCTTCTCGCGGTTTTCGCGGTGACCTCTCCCGCCGCGAATCCACGGCACCGCGAATAAGCGTGTCCAATGTACTGCTACTGTACCACAGAACTGTTTGTAACCGCAAATGTAAAACAGAGTGAAAACCTCCTTTTCTCTGCTACCGCGAGATAAAACCACGAGAAGTAAATGAGTGTACAGTAAGTGGAACATTTAACTGATCAAAGTTTCAGACACCAAATGTTAGCAAATCATACGGAATCACATGTACAGAAATGCTCAACATTTCTAGGACGAATCCATTTGACACATTAGATATAGATACGGTTTATCATGTAGTGTTTACACGTAAATGAATGTTTATCACATGGCTTACCTCAAATCAGGTTTTCATTGCTCAAATAGTTTTAAAAGATACATGTAATGAATCCTGCGGAGAAAAATCCTTACATTTTATCAATCATGTTTGCCATCAACATTTCAGATATGATTTATCCACTGACGTTTTTTTTGTCACCACGCCCACATAATGCTCAGAAGTATTTTAACTCCACACTGATACTACTTTGATACATGCCACAAAGCGTATCATTTCGGTCACAAGAATTATCTGAAAACAATTCCCAACATACATCACTCCTTCCTTCCATTAGTCAAGCCTGTCGAACAGCCTTAGTATCACCAAACGCTATCTTTACTCGCGCAATCCCCTTAGTCTTGAGGATACTGATAAGATGAAGAACCATTATGTGGGTTCTAGATGCAAATGGAAAGGAATATACAATACTTGGATCGTGTAGGAAACGCTATTTAGAAAACCTTTCAAACTATTATAACTTCTGAATAAAATTGCACAGTTTGTTTAGATCAACGATAACTCTTTTACCAAAACATTTGCAATACTATTTCCTGTCGCTAGGTTGTGCTACGTGGCTGCCCGTGAGGGTCACATGGTGTCCATCCTGTCCATGGTCCACGTCAGGCGGCTCACACCTTCACCTGCGCTCGTCTTCAACGTAAGGGAACTCTCAGCTTCTTCTTTGACAAAACGTCATGCGCCATGTACTTGTATATAACACCAGAAATAGATCGCTCTATTGAGGTCTCAATCTTGAATACAACTGTTACGTCAGAAAAAAAACCTTCGAGAAAATTTAAGCTGATCCCCAAAACACTTTGCGTTGATACAGACGCATGCGCAATGCCATTTCAAAAGCATTACCATTCTTCCGCCGTATCCTACTGGTATTTGGTATCGCAAAATATCAGAACTCATTCAATAGGATTATATGCTTTGACTACTGCTCCTTATTTACCACCAAAGCCTATAATCTTTACTCATCAATACTTTAATAAACTACTTAATCATAAACTAAAGCAATCGCAATATACTTTTTGGGTTGTCCACTTAGATGGTCAATGGTTGTGTCCTCAAGTGTCCTCGACCATGATTAACTACTTGTGTCACTAACTTTTGAGACAAGGCTATGTATCACGGCTAATTACTAGTATCAGACACTATCCACTTATTCATCAAAAAGCAAAAGGTCATTATATAGAGGGACTTGCGACAGAGAACATCATATAAAAATAATGGCAGCTCATCTGGACATCTGTATCCCGATACAGCCACTAATCATGTGCATTATTCATATCCGCTTAGACTAATGGTACTGTCTTAATGCTGTTGAGTCCCTTAGAGGGCAATCAATACTGAAACACTAGATCCTGTGCTGTGGTATGTAGAGAGTGGAGGGTTTCAAACAGATGGTAGACGTCACGCAGAATTGTATATTGATATGTATACACAGCCATTCTCATACGCAGAGCTTTGCCCGCGGCCTATACCTTGGGGAGTCCCTGCTAAACCGGGCTAAGGTTTCCACTTTTGTGGGCGTGGCCTCTATAGCCAGATGTCAGCCAATCAGAGAATTGTCTTTACCTACAGAAAACATTCAGACGATTCTCTGATTGGGTGACAGCTGGTTAGAGGCCACGCCCACAAATGTGGTAACCTCAGCCCGGTTTAGCAAAGCCTCCCCAAGGTATATTGTATAGGCGAGGTTCTGCACAGTATAATGATTTATATTCAACTGTGTCGCAATACATCCAACCAATGACGGCACATTTTCCGAAAATGTTTACCGATTCATTTGGCGGCTAGAAATGAAAGTATAATAAGACAAAGTCAATAAGAAAGGGTCCGACAATATATTTAGCTCACAAATGCCCACAAAAATTGTACAGGGAAGACAATCAACTTGAAACTTGAACTTGAAACGCCTGCAGCTGATACTTACCAAACGTTCCTGCACGCATAATAAATGCATCAAAATAATCCCCTACAATAGTGGATCATACCCAGCAAATGAGTGATTCGTCTTGAGACATAAGAATATAACAAATGGTTAAAGTTGTCAGGTCGTTTGTTTTCACTTGAAATATTTCATACCAACCTTGCTCTCCGAACTAATTGATTCATTATCACAGGAAATTACAGACGTTATAAAACGATAATTTGTGTGCCTTTTCCGGTCCCCTGACTAATCCATGCTGTTCCCCTGCTTAATTAATTTGGCAATCGCTAATTCGTCTTGTACAGGAAGCAAACAACACTTGGGTATGAATAAGGCTCCCCTGATCATTTTAAATTCCCATTTCGAATATCAGTACAGACGCATGCTCGATAGAAACTTCAAAACATTTGGGCATATGTGCCCTGCATGAAAGACATTTGAGACTGAAGTGCTTGCAAACATACTACCCCCCCCCCCCCCCAACCACCCACCCCACCAAACGTGGTTCGTGTGCTGCTGACCTGTTACACATTCAGTACCTTCCCACGACTTTGCTCCCGACCACAGGGTCGGCGCTGTGTTGGCAGTAGCATGGAACCCATTCTATTCTAGCTCCAATTTGCCCCTCTGGTCACATCTGAGAATGATATGACTTTCCCTTGTTTGATTTGTCAAAATTCATAGTCAGCTGGTGCAGACGACTTAAAGAGTAGTAGGAAACCTTATCGACCATCTCCCAACCACAGATTACCTTGTCCACGAATAATTGAAAAATTACTCTCAGTCTAATTTGCAGAAGGTTGAGGCGATGGTCGGCTATGTGTGGAACGGGCTTTACTGACCACAGTTTTGAGATAAACCCTGCATCAAGAACTGTCGTCATTACAAGCATTGGATCCCACAAACACAGAGTTATTCTCGTCTTCTTTGTTACAGGCTGTGCTATCTGTGCTGATGATTCTACCGTCCAACTTTGACGTCCTTGTGAACTACTTCAGCTTCGCGGCCTGGATGTTCTACGGCGGGACGTTCCTGGGCCTCATCGTCCTGCGCTTCACCAAACCAGACATGCCCAGACCGTACAAGGTGCCTGTTTGTGTTTGTTGAAAAATGCCTAAATACGAAGACCAAACATTTCAAACACCGTTGAAAAACAAGTTTTGTCTTGTCGTTCTAAAAGGCGGTTCCCTGCATTAACTACTTTTATGTCCTCCCTAAACCATGCCATCAGTTGATCATGTCCCGCATTTGACGCTGTTTTGTTGCTACTACTTGAACTTCACAGGTCCCTATCATCGTCGCTATTGTCGTGACGGTGGCGTCAGCCTACCTGGTGGTGGCTCCCGTCATTTTTGAGCCAGCCCTGGAGTACCTGTACGCCCTACTCTTCATCTTCGCTGGGCTCCTGCTCTACATCCCCTTTGTACATTACAAGGTTTCGCCAAAGTGGATGGGTAAGGGTGACGTCATTTCCTTTGTATAGAAGACGTATATTACATCTATTAGACACACATTTCCACTTAGGCAAAAACTAGGGTTGATGGCCCGCCTTGAGGTGTATACGGTGTCATAGGGTATGGTTGGTTCCTATAACCACCGAATAAACCACCGAGTGAGCGAAGCGTTATAACGATATGGCCATTATCATATATAAACATGTCACTTGGGTGAGACAAGTCCTGTATACCATATAAATCTTTTAATCAAGTCATAGGTCAGGTAACATGCCCATTTCTAGTATAGCCAGATCCTTTTTTAAAACGCAGTCTGGGAACAAACTATTTAGATTCAACTGAAGTGATTCAATGGAAAGTCAAACCTAGAAAGGCAAAAACTGGTCAATATGGGGTAATAATGGCCGATGGTTATGGAAAATGGAGCCTCCTCATTGGTGAAAGTCACCTGCCAATTTGGTAATAGATGATACTGATACTCCTTTTTTTCTTACAGACCCAATAACCAGGCAACTGCAGTGTATCATGGATGTGGTTCCAACCGAGCAGGAACCTCTCGGGTGAAATCCCGACGCAAGGAAAGAGGTGGCGCTTTGATCACGACGAGGTATCCGAACGTCACGTCATCAAAGATGGCCGCCGTAGAGTTATCAACATGTCGACGGATCTCAAGTCGCGCCGGTGACTTCCAAATGTCGTTCTTTTTGTCTAACCCAGTCGTTTGGGTTGACACGGAATGGCCTCATAGCTGACCTAGTACATTTTACCTATTAATGGTATAGGTGTTGTTGTCAGGTGTGTATAGTCAGCTAGCTGGATATAATACAAACCAACATCCTCAACTTTTATCTTACAACTTGTCCAGTGTCAGTGAACAGTGAAGATATTTTACGATGATAATTCCTTTGACTGGAATATTTTTGTAACACGGTGACATCTTTTTGCACTTCACTTTTATGATGTTTGTAATACTGTAGTTTGTACGGCAATTTTAAATCATGTGATTGATAAAAGTTGTAGGCGATATTATAATGAAGGAAATGGTAGATGTATATTGTTGTCTTATTTGGTGCGCCCTTCCTATTTATAAGCTTCTAAAATGATGAAGATTCTTGAAGTTTTCTAAATCGAATGCACGTAATACATGATATTTCTTTCCAGACTATAACAACAACAACAACTATATAGTCAGAGTGGTGGTCGATATGAATGTGAGTTCCATTTGTCAGGTGGTGTGGTAGAATGTTTCTTTCAGAATGCCTCCTTTCCCCTAGATGGCGATCGCTGAGCGACCGTACAGCGACCAAAATTGTGAATCAAAGGGGACAGCATTGTGGCTGGTAGTGCTAGGTTCCCAACATTTAAAACATCTTGACCACCAGAAAACCCGCCAAAAATTTGTTACGTCGAAAATTAATTACGTTGAAAAGTATTTTGTGTGACCTTTGATTTCATAGTCGGAGTAAAAGTATGATTGAAAAGACAATTTAACACACGCACACACAAAATGTAAAAGAACGCGTTCTTTATCTCTGAAATTCGTTGTCAAATCTTTGGTCGCTAAGCGGTCGCGGCGGAAAGGGGGTATCTCACTGTCCACACTTAATCCTCAGGCGACAGCTGTGAGACAATGTTATTGTGATAATCCTTCGTGTACCTCCTAATACTAAAACCAATGGTCTTTGACAATACTCCAAGTATAGGTATAAGCATACAAACAAAGTTTGATATGATATACAGATGTTATTGTATACTTCTGTGTAAGTGGTAGTTCTTATGTTTTATTTCTTTCAGTCGGAGTAACAATTAAAAAAAAACTAATGTAAATACATCAATGTGATTGTAAATGTAATGTATGTTTATGTAAGTTGTTTAAACAATATCTGTGTTCTCTTGTTGTGATATGCTCAACGTCATATTGAAAAGACTTGCGTCACAGAAGGTGGGACCGAAACATCTAAACGAGTAACATGTATGCATATGAAATTAAAACAAAGACAGGCACGGATGTGTTAAGGATTGGTGTCAAACAACTGAAGGAAACGGCTCCAAATTTTACTGAAGAACGACTGGAAATATCACGCTTGTATTCCTCAGTGTCATTCCTGTGTACAATATGTATGAAGTGACATGTTCTACTGTAGTGCACGTTGTTGGTTGGTTGGCTGGTTGGTTGGTTGGTTGCGATATGTGCATGTCTCAATTTCGAGATTTAGTTGTGGTGTCGGCGGACAAAACTGTCATTTGTGTTTTAAAAACGTACCAATAAATCTAATTTTACCAACTGAGTTTGGTTGCATCTGGCTTGTTTTCTGTCCCTAGACCGGCATGACATGCAGGGTTTAGAGTCAATCGAATCGATCCTGACTGGTCATCACAATTAGCAGTTCAGCCAATGATAGCATGGCAATTATCATCGGCTCGACCAACGAGACAGTGGCTGCATGTTGGTGAAATATTGCAGTTTTGGGTTCTGATTTTGCATTTCTACGTTTTAACCAAGGTGGGTGGGGCTGTATAATCGGTTCAATGTGGAGCAAATATTCTGTTAAGGCCGCAGCAAGTAGATTTTGTGGATACATCCGCGTGCGCATTGATTTTCGATTATTCTATATAGAAAAAAAGAAGAAATTTTGTTCCTCTCCAGAGATGGTGAACATGACAAGAAAATACCGAAAATGGGAAAATATGTGGTAGCCTTTATTGTACTTGAAGAACTGACACCAATGAGGTAGCCATGGGTGTAGTTGTAGAAGTGGAACTAGTCCGGTAGTTGTAGAACCGACATTAGTGTGGTAGCCTTGAGTGTAGCTAGTTGCTAGCCTGGTAAGCTAAGTGATACTAGGCTACCACACTAGTGTCACTTCGTGCACTTTTTTTGCGCTCTCGCATTAGATTTGTAGTTTGCGGAGGACGTCATTCATTATCATGTTTTCTGTTGTGACCTGTACTGAACCCAATGGGTATGTGTGTGCAATAAATGTCTTCATTCATTCATTCATTCATTCATTCATTAAATTTACTTGCTGTGGCCTACTATGTACTCTAACCGCTGGAAGATTCACGTGATGCAGTAAATGGTATTCGTTATGCCTGCAAAAAAATTAACCTTTTGTTATGGACTAACAACTCATCTCCACCCTTGGAATTAGATCAGAAATTCAAACCTACGTCATACACAGCTAACAACTTCGAACGTTTTAATCAGGATAATTCAATACAGGGTACAACCCCCACCTAGATGAAAACAAGTTTCAGTTTGTCATGGAAGCGAAAACAAACGACAACACCACGAAAACGTAATTATCTCGATTTCCTGCTCAACAGTATATAAGAAGCACCGGGCGGCTTGGGGCCGGTGAAACGTCAGTCACGATGGCTACCGGGCGACTGCTGACGGCCCTCGCCATCATCGGAGTTTGGGGTCTAAAGTTGTCTCGTGTTGAAGGAGCGCCCGCTCCAGCGAAAATAGATCCCGTTGTACGTCTCCAACAAGACGTCAGCAAGCTTTCCAAGAGGGTTACAGAACAAGAAGCTGTGTCCAAGACAATGGTTGGCCGTCTTAATCTGATTCAGACCGACCTTAAGGATATAAGAAGATACATGAGCCAGATACAACCGTCCTCTCCGGACCAGGGATCACCCAAGAGCAGCCCCTCCATGGCACACGCCAGCATCCTGTCTGCCTGCATTGACGACAAGGTGTATCGGAAAGGTAAAACTGTCGTGTCAATCAACGGGGTCGAATACACCTCACGACTAGGGAACGTGAATCTTGTCACCTTCAACCAGTCGACCGGGCAGGTGATGGGACACATGGCCTTCGACACGGCCCGGGGAGAAGGCGAGGACATGCGGCTGTACCTGGACAAGATCCCGGCGGACAGCGTGGTGCTCATCGCCATCCGGGATGTCGGGGTCAACCGCCTGCCCGCAGCTACTGACCACAAGCTGATCGAAAATCTCCAACTACGGCTGACGAACTCTACCAAGTCAGCAGAGGAAGGATGGATCGAAAAGGACGAATCGTGGGCCATCGAGTCGAGTGGAAACCCGCATGTCTACCATGGCGTGACGTACGACGCCGCTAAAGTTCTGGATGGAAGGGCAGGGACCATGTGGAACCCCGGTGGAGAGGGACGATACTACAATAACTGGAACATTGTCTTCGATTTCGGAGATTATTACCAGATTTCATCTATAAGACTCCGAAATTATGGCGACTGGACCCACGATGCGACGAAATTCGGATTTGACGCGTCCCCCCAAGGAGACCCATACGAGTGGCAAGAAGTTGTGTTCGGAGAACTCGAGGACACACGTAATATTGTGCAGCAGCAATTTGGCGGCTTCTCGGCCACATCGAGGTTTTGGCGTCTCGTTATCAAGGAAACCGGGAACGGTTACCAGCCCTGGCTCTGCGAGGTGGACTTCTTTGGATACCAGACACCGATGATGTCCTCCTTTGCCTCCATCGTCAAGAAGGGCTCCAAGACGTCATGGACCGTTGTCGACTCTAACATCATCACGGACGGAGCTACCGTCATCGAGACTGTGATTCCCTTACTTGGTTAATCAATTACTTTATTGCAGTTTTCGGTGTCCCCCAGGGGTTAATACTTGGGCCTTTTGTTTGTATGATTTTGCTAATTTTAAAGATTTGACTGTATCATTTTGTTCATTTCAGTGTTTTCAAGTCTGATTTTGACTGTTTGATACAACTAGGATTGTAGGACTGGCAACCTTTGCGCGCACGCGTGTCATGAGCTTAGCACGGACTCTGACGAAAAGTATGGTTAAGAGATGGCGCAAATTGTATGCCTGTGTCTATCTCATGTGTGTATATATTGCACGGAGCATATGGACACTATTTCGCCAGAAGTCAGGTCACCATATGTCAGAAATAATTTGATAAAAGTCACGATTTCATGAAATCGTTTTTGTCATCATCAATTTTTCAGCTGCAAAAGGGCTAGTCGTATTCTAACATGATAGTGAAGGAAAGAGATGTTTTATCATGTGCATGCTACTTTTGTAGAAAGCATTTCCACAACCGTTTGCTATCGACATGTTTTTGTCACGCTTATGTTTCAATGTCAAATGAAACGTGACTATCTTCTTTGTTAAAAGGGAAACCTTTCTTATTCTAGTGGATTTTGCAAGTTTGGGATGGGTCACCAGCACACATATATTTCCAATTAAACACTATATAAAAGCATATGATATCCTTTTTATTCGAAGAATTAGATTCAGACAGCATTTTTCGACAAATAATTCTACCGCTGAATAATTTTATTAGCAGTGTGTTATTCGTCAGGAGGGCATATCTACATGTCCCCCATGCCAACTCCTCACAGCCTATAATAAACCTGTACAGCTCAACAAACAACGTATAGCCCACAGCCCGTGACATTCGGAATGCGTTCATTACATGTAACGTTGCATTGCGTCAGGCGCACCTGTGAGTTGGATGGTGTCGGCGTTGGCCGCAAATTGCATCAGCTTCCTGACCAAATGGCCGATCTAATAGCCCTGATGACGGAGAAAAGTAAACCGGCGGAAAATGTAAACAACGTGACAAAGCTCGCTTGCATAATAGCTGGGTTAATCTGTAACTTATTAACTTCTAGGTCGTGCCTACGGTGGAAAATGGGCGGTAATGAGGTTGCATGCAATTCGGTCAGAAAACTTCCTCAACATCTTCTTACACATATAGAGCATACGAAGCTATGGCAGGACGATAACCTATAAACGTGTATACTAGACAATGTTGAAATGTACATTTCTACTGCTTCTAATCAATGAAAAAATTAATGCAAGTCTTTGCTGACAAATGTTAAAAACTATGCCGTCAAAACGTTCGTAAGATTAAAAAAGTGACGAAACAGACATTATCAATATCACAGTCATTTACGAAAATGTTGCCTTAACAACACATAAGGTTATACTAAGGTTATTTCATCATGTGCTAGAAGGTAGCAAGGGGTGTATCAGTGTAGTAAAGCCGCTTGTTTGTCTTTAAAAAATTCGATATGGTAACTTGCTCTCATCCCGAAAGTTTCTTCGCTACATCTGAAATACACAGTTTGAGTGTAGTTTTCATCTACCGCATTTTGAGACTATGTCTAATCTGGTCTGTTCAAAATAGTACAGTCTTTCATAACCCCCTTTAGAGCCTCTGTGAGTCCTTCACGACCTGACAGAATAGCACCACCCATGGTAAATAAATCAATCGACGAGAACAGAACACATGACGGGGGCAAGGGCGCGGTAAAAAAAAGTGCGCCACAGTCCTAAGGAGCCTCACCCTGCTGGTAAGGACAGCTATTTTGTCTTATAGAATTCTTGTAGAGGCTACATGGCTAACCTTTACTGACCTAGACCTTAGGAATGTTTCAGTTAGAATGTAGCAATGTCTGAATAGAAGTTTAACACGTTGCATACGCCACAGTCCGTTTCTATGTCAATGTTTTGGTCCTCACCACAGTACTTTCTCAGCTTTCTACCGAAGACACCAGAAAAAGCGGCCGCTCTTCCTCTCTCTATATAGCTATGATAACTAAATTTGACTATAGTTCACAAGATTAGCACACTGGTAAAACGTGATGTGTTCAAAGTCCAAGAGTGGCTGGTATTCTGGCGTCGTTAGTACAAACACAGACTGGCAACCAAATAATCCTACTGGTAACCATATTTTGGAGTAAATCTTTGCACAAGAATCTACTGTGCCAGGCGCTATATGGTACAAAAGCAACAAGACTTTTCATGTAGAGCTAGTCATCAAATGTAGACAAAATTGATTTCGGGCTCAGTTTGGGTACTGTTTATAACGCTTTCTGTGGAAGAATTGAACATATCTTCTGTGTAATAAGGTGAAGTTAGCTTGTCATTTATCCATAAACAATCTGCCCTTCCTCCTTCCACACTGTTCATGGTTACATAATACTTTATGAAGAAAATGAAAGAAGGCGTAATATGATGACATACATGTAGGCCCATGTTCTACATTGTAAAACCCTTTGTTGCTGCTATCAATGTTTATCTAAACACTTAAACAGTTGCAGGTGCAGTCGGTTTTTACATAACGTTATATGTACACACGGTTTATTACATGATCATAATTCAAAGCCATCTCAATACCTGTAATTAAGCACCTGCATGTAGATAACCATGCCATGAATTGTTGAGCTGGAGCTATGTGCAGGATATGAGCGTTGATAATAACTGAGTATCAAGTGTGAAACAAACGCCGTACAAACATGTGAACGCCCACCGGATATGTTCAACAAGTGTGTTAGTTCCCAGGTCTTTGTAGCTAAACGTTTGAAGTGATAAACGTGCGCATGTTGCATCAGCCAATTCTACCGTTAGTTTACCCAAGAAATCCTGTTTTCTAGCGGTGTACAAGTAAGGATGTTAGATTGTCCAAGGCTAAACCTGTCTAGATATTACAGACGCCAGTAATACTGGTTGTTTGAAATGGGATGTCCCTAACCCTGCAGCTCAACTGGTAGCAGCCTCACAGTTGAGCTCCTTCGAACCTGGGAAGGGCATCTTGGTTGTGACTGCAGCCGTTTTTCGGAAGTAACGTAAAATGGGGGTCCCGTGTTCGGGGAGATGCCTCGAGCACGTTAAAGGGGAAGGGCTAGTAACCCCTCGCTGTAAAACCATATCCTGCTGCTGAAGCAACAAGGAAATTTGCTGCCGTATGTTCCACTAGGCACTGCAAGGGTCTAATCTGAACGAACGTTGTCGTATAAACGACCAGGTTTCGGCATACTACTGACAGGCGTGCAGTTCACATCGATGGAAGTCTGGGTTAACACTTTACCAAGTTACTCTTCAAGACACTTTTGACACAATATAATGACAACAGATAAGGAATTGAAGTATGGTTGCACATAAAGAAGTCAGCTGGACCTTACCCGGAATATAAGCTAATGGCAACACTGGCTTGGTATTGTGAGACATTGGCTGGAAGTTACATGTGCAGGTCTACAGAGCTCCAGTTTATACTACATTTAATTTATATCGGTTTCTTAGACTAAAAGTAGACACCACAATTGGTTCTCTACTGCCCGTGCGTTTGTTGGTTATTTACCTGCCAGGTTAGCATGACCTAAAACTGTCAATACAGATATATCAGGTAGCTGTTCACTCCTTAAAGGACCAGGGAATCACAAAGAGCGTCTTGTGTATGTAATTATATCGTAACTTTGTTAGGTACAGTAATCATATCAAGAATCCAGGTTAATTTGTAAGAGTCGGTCAGCGAACTCGTAAGAACTATCCGCATAGTACGACCACGGGCTCGCTAGATTTCTACATCTAAAAAGCACATTATATCAAAATGCTGACTAATGTTCTGAGAAACATCATGATTGTCTACATGGTCATTGTGTCCCCACACGGCAAATATCCATGGCAACCTTCGAACATATCAACTTATTTAGTACCCGTATTGGTCGTTTGTGAGATTTTGCTTCACTGTTATGTAAACTGCCCTGCATTTCTTTTACACAGTGTACTTCTCTAGATGTGTCACAGTAGCTCAACTGGTAGCAGCACCGCAGTTGAGCTCCTGGCTCCAATCAGTTTTCAACTGGGAGACCCCGGTTCAACCCTGGGTTGGGGATATCTCGGTTGGGGGCTGCACCCGTCTTTCGGAAGGGACGTAAAATTGCCGTCCAATCTTGCGCACCTTAAATGCGAAGGTCTATCATGGTCTTAATGTAAAAAAATATACCCTGTTAAGGAAACAGAAAGGAAACATACTGCCGAAAACACACCATTCCCGAGTTTGATTTGTTAAGATTCATATTCGGTCGTCGCAGATTACTAATAGGTAACTTTACTGACCATCTCCCAATCCCAACCACAGATGACCTTGTTCACGTATAACTCCCAACCATGGTCTGGAGGAGGTCGGGAGGCCATGGTTGGCTATTTGTGACAGGGGCTTAAAAGCAGAAACATTGCAACAAATAAAAGCATTCTAACAGTACAGATATCAATACTTACTCTACGTCGCCGCATGACTTCTTTAAAACTTACAGTAAACATGAGGTGAACAATCGATTGAGCTCAAGCGCAGAAACATGCTTTTATGCCTGCCCACATTGGGATTAGGAACCAATTCACAGCGTTTGCACACTTGACAGGACTGTTATAGTTCTTGATCATCCTGTTAAGAGCCCATCAACGATGTTTCCGTATCGGGGCCATCAGTCAAATGTTGTTTATCATTTGTAGAAATAGGTCGCTTGGCTCGCTTGCTATGTAAATGGCGCTTTGTTTATGTATTCGTTTTGGTTCAAGGAAGTTACAGTGGCAGTGTGAGGGCAGAAGTGGACTGTAGGCCAACAGGGCGTATCGCCTTTCTCATCTGCTGGAATTGCAATTACTTCAATCTGTAAACGTATTTTTACCAGTTTTGTGTTTAGATGATTAGTACCAAAAACTCATTAACATTTTAGAGTAACTTAGTTAACGTTATATCATTCTTTACGAACGACGCCATTTCCCTGACTAACTGGAAAAAATACTTCCAAATTTTCTACAAATATAAAGTAACATATTCTTGAACTGTTAATGGCCAAAACAATAAGAAGTTATACAGTAGGAATGTTGCGTGCAATAGCCACGAATAGGACTTTTGTGATGAGAGTATTGTTGTTCTACTGCTCTACTAACTCGTGTGTACAAAAGGTGAAAGTAAACAAGAGTAAGCAAACATCTGACATCCATTCTGTGATTCTGAAAACGCTTCTGTTGATTTTGAAAGGGATTATCTGAAAATTAGCTGAAAGTGTGTATATCAATGCTATATATATATATATCAGCAGATACGTCAAGAGAAACAACAGTTTACATTTGTCGTACTTTATTCACAGACAGTCTACCACATCGCTTGAACCATAGAGCCTCGACAAGATGTCCGGAGAAGACATGGAGATGAAACACAGGGTGTCTGACCAACAGAACGGCTCCATAACGGCCAAGGAGCCCCCCGGGGTGGAGACCATGCAACTAAAGAAGCGAGTCGGACTCTTCAGCGGGGTGGCGTTGATCGTCGGGACGATGATCGGTTCGGGAATCTTCGTGTCGCCGAAGGGCGTGTTACGAGAGGTCGGAGGCGTCGGCCCCAGTTTGCTGGTCTGGACCGGCTGTGGAGTAATTTCAATGATGGGTAAGGTTTTTTTCTTATATCTTTATCATATCTTCTCTTTTACCCACCCAACCGAAGTCAAGTACCCATTTTTACAATTGGGTGGAGTGAGGAGTATAAAGTGTCTCAACATCAGTGGCATGTCAGAGGATTCGAACCCAGGCCCTCTTGGCTCTGGGTCAAACACCCTACCATCGCGCCAACACGACGACACCAGGTGTCTAAAAACTTTGGTGGCAACAAGATTTGATAATATTTTGCGTGCATGCGAAGAAAACAGCGCCCACGGCTAAGGTGGACGCAACTATGGCTATGCTAAGGTTAGCGCAATCTTTTCAAGCTAGGCGGTCTTTTTGACAAACTGGGTTCGTTGACCCTTTACTTTGAAAAGTAATTTTCCATTTGTTTACTTCCTAATTCTATCACGGTCTTCAAAGGTAACTAAAGATATCTTAGACCACCTGCCAAGCGGCGTTGAAAACTAATTTCCCGCCAAAACCGAGCACTCGTTTGACCCTCCTTTGTGCCAAGCCACACTGCCAGTGAACGGGCTTAATTGCCTACTGCCTAAGGTAAACATTAAAGAACAGCACAGGAATGAAGTGGAATATAATGAAACAGCACCTGGCTCTCAACTCAGGCATTTACAACGTAGGAAAAACAAATCACTCGACAGTGGGCATGCAGCACTCAGTGTACACGTCACACAGGGCCAATGAGTGTTGGAGAACGTCTGTCTCACTGGGTTCTGTCGATCATACATGTCGCACGTGTAGTTTATGATCAACTTTGCTACCCCATTGTCCCACCGTAATTTGTTATCACTGTTGACATACACCTGGCGTGGCCACGGTTCTCGGCCCGTTATCGTTATGTTGTAGCATACGGCTGTCAGAGACAAGGGTGGAGTATTGATTGATTAAACTCACGAAACTGCAAATCGCAGCACATATGGTCGTATCTGCATATCATTTCACAAATAGTGACATATTGATATTACAGTCTATCTTTCAAAACACATGTACATATATATGTATCTGTTGTTGACATGCCAAAAGTTGTACAGCATTATGAAACTTAAGATTATGTGTGGTAAGTTCAAATTGATAAACAAAAACGTAGCACATAACTTGAAAAAATTAATTTCCAAATTCCTAATCCAAGCCTTGAGCCTAGTCTGCCAGTGTTTCTTAGTAGTAGCATTTCCATCAAAGTGTTTGCCAAGGTCAAAGACGAAAAAAACAGTTGATGCTATCTGACACGTTCTGACTGTTCACAAAAAATTGATCCAGTTGCATGAGTAACTTCGTGTTGTGTGTACCGTTACTACTTTAGATTTATTTCTTAGGTAAGTTCATCCAGTGATTGTTTCTTATGACTCCCAACAGGAGCCCTTACGTACGCTGAGTTGGGTACCATGATCACAGAGTCTGGTGGAGAGTACGCCTACTTGTTCAAAGCCTTCGGTCCCATTCCGGCCTTCCTGTTCCAGTGGACGAACGTCATCCTGCTCAAACCATCCTCTCTGTCCGCCATTGCTCTCAGCTTCGCCATCTACGTCGGGCAGCCATTTTACCCGGCATGCGTTGTTCCTGACGCTGTCGTCAAGTTCCTTGCTGCCGTCTGTATCGGTAAGTTTTGGGGCAATGATTTCACACTATTCAAAGAGGCTGAACTAGTTTATACTTTATCATGCATTGTTGGGTTGTACACTATTTCCGTCATTTCATCAAAATGGGTAGGATTCACAATGGGGTGGTGGTAATACATATGACATTAACGGCGCGGTCACACTCGTCGTGCGATTTTGATGTAGTAGAATCTTAAAGAAGTCTGTGACAGAACTTGCCACCGACAGGAATCTAAGGCAGCCTTTACGGTAACACGACATCCGAATCTTATACGACACATATACAACTATAACAAGAATGCTCTCACTGATTGCGATCGTACGACTATCGTGCGACGACCGTACGACGAATGTGATCAGGCTCTAAAGTAACCTAGCTGTCATATACATGTGGGTTCGTGTGCCTAGTGACTTTGTGAATGACACTGTGCTGGCGTCTCGGCCCATGTCCTGTGAATACGATAATGACTCAACATATACAAACCTGTACACTAAATGGCACCATAGGCAAGGTAACAGTCAACAAGGGCGGTTCCGTATGTTTGTCAAGTCGCCTGTACCGGCCGGGCACAACGTGTGGCGGAGATCAGTATCAGCAACCCTTTGTAACAATCTGTTCTGCCATGGGTTAAGTTGTTTTTGAAAACACTACCTGTGATACGGACAGGCTAGCTGAAACTATTTGATCTTGACGGACACTTTTCAAAAGCTTGTTTTCGTATTTCTTTTTAACTACTTGTTTGGTGTGTTTCAAAGGCAAAGGAAACCAAAGACCAAAGAGATGTGACTGGCGATAACGCCTCATTTATCTGAATTTGAAGTTGACTATTGTAGTTTCAAGGACGCCTATGGGATTGTACTGTGTTACTCCGCATAATTGTTATGCAATCGCAGCTTGAAACACGTATAACTGCGTCGTAGCAAAGCTTGTACATTATTCACACTCTGTCCGTTCACAGTATCTCAGAACAAGTAAACAACTCTGCACAACCATACACATGTTAACGCCAATGTATGAACTTTGTACACAGTTCTGGTGACAGCCCTGAACTGTATAAGTGTGAAGGTGGCAGCCCGTATCCAAGTCTTCTTCACCGCTATCAAGGTGCTAGCCCTGGGAGTCATCATTGGTGTCGGCATCTACTCTTTGGCCATAGGTAAGATGGGTTGAAATGTCTTAAACACACGTCTTCTTCTTGAGAAGTAGGCATTCCTTTTACGTTCCTCTTCCCTTACAATCGTAAGATCACGGTTGACCAGGGGAGAGCTTCTATTGAAACTCCAGGTCAACACCAATATTTAGCATGATAACAGCACACAGTAGCCAGTTTAATGGTCATTCATTATAACATAAGAAGGGAGTATTTTTCGTTCTTCATGTTCTTTTCAATTGTACCAGGCAACACCCTGTGGCTCACCCCGGACAAGGCCTTCCAGACCGGACACACCATCACCATCTCTGACGTCGGCCTGGCGTTCTACCAGGGTCTATGGGCTTACGATGGATGGTAGGAGAATTGTTTTTCTATTCTTCTCTTTTATGCTGTTAGGATTTTAGTATGGACTACGGATTTTAGAATTCGACAAGAGAAAAAAGTCATTCATACGCCATTTTGTCACATTAGACAAAGGCAACATCTACATTGTTGTATTCCACAGTAAGCCAACACAACAACAGAGGTTGCACTAATGAACACACCACTTTCAATCTCAACATGTAGCTCGTGCACGGAACGTTCTATGTACACAAATGTACACATGCATACACTGAATATGTGGTTTATTCTATTTGTCAGGAATAACCTCAACTTTGTGACAGAAGAGATCGAGAATCCTGTCAGGTAATATATTGTTTTCCTACCTTTTGAGATCTTTGTATTCTTTTATTTAAAGTTGAAAGACTTGCAATAGACTCTTGATACGTTAAATCTTATAAATAGTTTCTAACCTCACTCTACAGAAACCTCCCCTTGGCCATCATGATCAGTATCCCGCTGGTCACCCTGCTGTACGTGCTGGCCAACGTGGCCTACTTCTCCGTCATGACTCCCTCTGAGCTGCTGGCGTCAGGAGCAGTCGCGGTGGTAAGAACTAACATATAATATACAATCGGCTCCGCTCCCGAGGCGTCGCCAAGACACTTCTTAAATTAAGAATATTCCCTGTGTTTAAAACTTTTTAAATAACAAAAGTTTGCTGATGTTAAATAATGTATTGTTGCAAATAACAAAGGTCTGATAAGCCGTAATCATAACAAGTATACCTAGCTGATGCTTTACGCCGAAGGGCGGTTAAACCGGTTATTCAGATACAGATACAGAATTACGTTTCCACTTCCAAATCTTTCTTATTTACGAACCTTTTCTATACTGTATTATGTTACAGGATGAAGATCTCGTTTCATCATCTCGTGAGATCATACGTGAACCGAAAACCGTTACATTTTATATGTTAAGCTTTGTGTCGTACGTTGCACTCAAAATGTTTCGTGTTGCTCACGCTTGTCTGTAGTGTCACACGTTATCGTTTGCATATTGTTTTATGTGTAAAGTAACATTGATATGTCGTCGCCATATTCTCGCAACCCGCACAGGAAAAAAATTGGCACTGCAGGACAACCCTTCGTTCTATATCCGTGCTGTTCAGAAAAAATGACAAAAAGGCATGCTTTGTGGAGGTTTTAAACGCTGTTTCCATCCACAAGGTAATTAAAGCGCGTACCAACAAACTTTCGTTTTGAGAATCAGTCCTCAAGTTGAAATGACCCGAACTTCTATGTCATGTGTCCTGAACGGAAGTGTGACGTCACAAAGGGTCAAAGGTACACGGCAATCGGTATCATCCTCCGTCTCGGCATGCTGACGTCTCTTATTACAGACTTAAATGTATTACGTTTTCTTATCGGCAAAAAACATGGCTGATTGGAGATAAGGGTTGTTCTGCAGGGCCATTTTTTTTTCCAGCAAGTCTCCCGTCGCGTCTCATACATGTCATACCCGGCCCTTTCATCCATCTCTACCCGTCTGTGACTCTCCACCTCGCACAGCTTCGCATGCATGTCATTGCCTGTTCCTACCCAAGGAAATCACAATAATTCAATTCATCACTCTAATAACATCTCATGATTGTGGAACCCCGGGGAAAATAGTAAAATTATTCGACGTTTAGTCATTCCTAGTCCGACGTTGCACTACAAATCTTTGTTTCAATTGTATCAGCCTTTTTGAAAGCTCACTGTGTTCCGTCAATGTTTTGTATGTACTGTGTCCTATTGGTTCCTCTCTATGTGTAAAATGACACACGAAAGACGTATGAATACATGGGGGCGGCAAGGGAGCTGTTGCCATGTTGAGACAGTTTCTCCGATCCTTTCATGAAAATTAACCCTACGTTGTTGGCTGCAACAGAATCTTTACTTCTTTCAAAATTATTCTTGATCTGATTGTTCATTGCTCCCCGCCGCCTATGATCATGATTGCAATACACCATCCATCCATCCATGATCCATCCTTTCCTCTCCACGTTCATCCAGAGCTTAGCCATATCATCAGCACAGCATCGTCATCCTCACCATCCCCGCATAGCGACGACGCCACCTGAATGTCACGATGAATAACCATGACATTTCTCTCTCGTTTCTCCACCAGACGTTAGGAAACAGATGGCTGGGCGTCATGAAGTGGTTCATTCCCTTCTCCGTCGCCTGCTCGACATTTGGCGCCTGTAACGGGACGGTATTCACCTCGGGAAGGTGAGAGATGGGTGTGTCAGCCAGCTAAACCAACCCCCCTCCCCCATCTGTCCCACAATCCTCTAGGCGCCCGTAGATACTAATCTGTTGCAACTGTTTTGATTTCTCTCTCCCCTCCGATGATGTTCAGACGCTCGGTAACAGGTTCCTGGGCGTGATGTCGTGGGTTGTACCATTTGCCGTGGTCTGCTCTACCTTCGGGGCGTGTAACGGGTCTTGCTTTGCGGCATCCAGGCAAGTCATATCCGACCAGTTTCGCACATCACAACTAGGCGCTGTAACGTTAAAAGCTTTGAGCAAGAAAAGTACATTTTCTGCCTTTTTTTACACCACAGACGCTGGGAAACAGATACCTGGGCGTGATGGCATGGCTAATCCCGTTTTCGGTAGCCTGCTCTACCTTTGGCGCGTGTAACGGAGCGACGTTCACTGGGGCGAGGCGAGTAATCGGCCCGGACTAAGGAAACAGTTCTTGTCTACTCCGCTTCTAAAAGCCTCATCTGACATCCATTGTAACTGTTGTCACATCTTGCCATTTCACCAAAAACGCACGGGCGCGTAACTTGAAAAGGCCTGGACTTCACCATATTTTCATTCCTTACATTTGGATTGGTAACGAATGATCGTGATATCAACCCTAGGAATGCCAAACAAATATACCGTTCCGATATGCCTGAAAATAAGAAGAATGATCGAACTCGCGACGTCCTTATGTCTTATACAATCGCGTTTGACCGAAAAGTGCCCTCAAATATCTTCCTTGGCGCATTAAAGATTGAATCCACAGTAAACTCTTAATGAACTTCCCACCAATGTTCTATGCGCAGCAAAGCAGTTTTCACCGGCGACATCTGAGTTAGAATTGGAGCTAGTGCTGCGATCAGCCTTCAAGCATAATAAAATAAATCAGGCGCATACATGTAACAACGTTACATGATTCATCCATTTCAACTTCAATCATTCCCGTGCCATATCTTTTACTTTTGATATTCATTGTCATTTTTCCTGCGGCTTTTGCACTGCAGAGGTTATGTCGAATTTCACAGCAGCGCAGTGCACGGCGATCTGCTGCAAAGTGCACACACTTGTCCTAACCGCATAGTTGTACGATCATATCCTGCTTTATATATATGCGAAAAAAGATTACCTGTGCTTCGCATCACTTATAGTCGTATTACTAAGATTCAACAATTGATATTGTGTATTGGTAGTTATAGCTGACAGTTTGGACAGTTCGAACGATTTGCAGCCCCCCTCCCCACCTGTCACGCCATCGTGATGACGTCACGACACTACCCATCATCCTTTGTGTTTGGTTCCTCCCAGGTTGTGCTACACGGCTGCGCGGAAGGGCCACATGGTGGAGATTCTGTCCATGATTCACGTCAAGCTGCTGACGCCTTCTCCGGCCCTCATCTTTAACGTACGTAATATTGCAAAAGAAGACCTATGTTCCACACCCACAAATCATAACAAGTCCAGAACACGAGATAAACAAACTGGAAGTTACGCCGCAGTACCAACGCTAGCCACCAGGGGACCCAAAATCTCATCATTTTCAGTTTTATCACAACCTACCAACACACCAAATTTACAACCAATCCGTCAAACCGTTCTTGAGTTATCGTGGTGACAGACAAACGCTGGCCAAAACGGCAACCTTATTGGCAAAGGGAACAAGCTTCCTCCTTAATACTAGTAGTCTAGTCTATGTTATGTTGTAAATCAACATTACATAGAGGTAAGTATCATAGTATTGAATACCATGGAAACCATGATGATTACTGCATATCTATATAAACAGACGTTTCTTGTCAGATAACTAGACAGAGGTCCAATATCGATATCTGTTGGTCCCTCCCGTCTTCCTCCAGTCGCTCATCGCCCTCATCATGATCATCCCGAACGACTTTGACGCCATCATCAACTACTTCAGCTTCGCGGCCTGGATGTTCTACGGCGCGACCTGTATGGCACACATCGTCATGAGGTTCACTCAACCCGACGCAGAGAGACCAATCAGGGTAAGTCTCTCAGCCCAGTCGATTACGAGAGAAAGGAGCTCTTTACTGAGAGGCCGCCAAATTTCATCCTGATTTTTCCACGCTTACAGACGAAACAAAAAACACTCCCTCTTAGCATCATAGAGCCCATACAGTTACAGAAAAAATAGGATCTTTCGAATTCGTCTTCCATGTCTGGAGAAGTCAAACCCAAAATGTTTGAATCAAGAACTTTATTGCACAACAATTGTACACGATACAATGTATGGCAACAACTATTAAACAGAGAGTCAGCATTCAGACTAGATTAGTCACGTGTTATATTGTTCTCCATTGTTTGGTCGTCTTTTCTTTGCAACTTACAATAGACCTCTTTCCAGTTACGGCGGCCATTTTGAATTCTGGCAAGAATTTGCAATAAACTAATTCATTTATCTTAGGCTTTGCATATGGCTGAGTTATAAATTTTCCATAAAGAAGTCGTTTTCCTTGTTTGCAGACGCCTGTGATCTTCCCCGCGCTGGTTGTGATCGCCTCCCTGTACCTGATCGTGGCGCCCATCATCAGCGAGCCCGACCTGTGGTACCTGTACGCCGCCATCTTCATCCTCGCCGGACTTCTCTTCTACTTCCCCTTCGTCTACTTCGGCTACAACCCTCCCTTCATGAGTAAGTCTCCGTTCAATTCTCCAGCCACTAGGTACCCATCTGAGTAATGAGGCTGTTGTATCGTGCTCGAGGCACTTCCTCGAACCCGGGGCTCCCATTTTACGTCTCTTCCGAAAGCCCCGACTAGGATACTCTTCCCGGATTCGAACCGGGGTCTCCCAGTTACCAACTAACTCATGTAACTGGAACCAGGAGGCTCAACTGTGAACCTGCTATCAATTGAGCTACATGGACATCACTCACGTTCAATAATACATGCACCTCTTGTGCAGGTCATGTTGGAAAATTTGCAAGTGAATGATATACCTATATCTCACAACGCAACAGTATGATATGACATGTATCACATTGTTTCGAATTCAAGTGGAGAGAATGTTTCACTGTATGGGAAATGACCTCGAAACCAGTACAAGCAAACATGAACTTGTCAAGAAGAGACGCCATACTACATTGTTACAAACTGCATGACACCCATCTCTGACTCACAGAAAAGTTCTATGTAACTTGTAAAAACAAGCATACTAAACAGCACAACAATTAAAAAGCGCCAGTATGTCTTTGATTAACTTCTTTCACAGAACAGCCGTCATTTTAATCGGTGTTTATCTTGGCGAACAGATATATACATGTATGTAAACAGCGTTAAAAGAGATAAACTTTTGACTGTTCTTTTTTTCCGTACCCCCAGAGTACATCACCATGTTCCTGCAACTGCTGATGAACGTGTCTCCCCCCACCGAAGCACCGAAGGACGTATAACCCGTAACCAAGATAAACAGACTTATCACGGACTCATCACCCAACACGCTTGTGTCGTCGACTATTGTTTGAAGAGTTTATAATTAACGTCTCGTTAAACTGTAGAGTAAATATCCAACACTGTACATAATGTAATCTAAACTGGGTGCAACCATCGTATGCAGGGCGGGGGTGTATAAAACACTAACATGACAGTATGACCAAGATTAAGCCTGATGTCCATTTTCTGAAAGGGTTTTCAATATATTTTACGTGACTATAATATAATCAAATTGCCACAAGAAACGAGACACTACAATATATATATAGTTATACAGAGGAACATAGCAGACTCTTGTAATGTTCGAAGATAAAGGCTAAAGACAGCCCGTGCCTACCACGTATACGTAGGGTAGCAAGTTCTTTCCTGTTGTGGTAAATGTTTTATAGCCTCTACCAGGCTCCGCGTATCGCTGAGAAAATAGTCAAAATTTGCCAAATAGAGTGAATAGTAAGCCAAGGGTAGTCAGCTATGCAGAGAAGGTCAATAGCCAGAATGATTTTCAAAGGTCTTCCTCCAATGTACAACACATAAGGCATAGTGTGCACTTGCCACAGATATACCTCTGGAGTAGTATATAGTTCTGGTTTTTAAAGAGAACTGTTTCCCCCAAATAAAGTTCTACATATAATTTATATCCTTATACCTCAATTGGCTGTCATAGATGAGGCATTATTTACGGATTCTGAAAAGTGCACAAAAACGTATAATATCCGGTGTAGACTGTGACCGAGGGTAATTACATGACTAGAGGAATACCGTTCGAACCAAAGGAGTACATCTTATTATCTTCGCCGAGTACTTGTACTCGGAGAAGATTATGTTTTCGGTTGAAAAATCTGTTGGGTGGGTCTGAATGTATGTCAGGAGCATAACTCAAAAAAGCTTCAATGAATCTTCATGATTTTTTGTAGGTGTGTAGTGGTTGTGCAAAGGAAGGTCAAGTTCGAAAATGGTTCACCTTGCGTTTTTGAACAGTACTGCAGCGGACTTTGCATTTTTGTGTGTTTGAATGTAGGCAAAAAAAGTGACGGAAACGTTGATGTATCTTCATGATTTTTTGCAGGTGCGTAGATGTTGTGGAAATGGGGGTCAAGTTCAAAAATGGTTCCCCTGGTATTTTCCGTCGGTACTTCAGCGGGCTTTGTGTGGATGTGTATTTGTATGTCGCCAGCATAACTCGAGAAGCTGTTGATGGATCCGTATGATACTTAGTGGAGGGGTAGTGTTCACAGAAAGGAAGGTCAAGTTCGATAATGGGCCTTCTAGCGAGTACCTAAGGTACTGCAGCGGAGCTTCAAAATTTAGTGTCATATTTTCTGAAAGTGCAATGGTCATGATTTTTGTGTGGTAGATAGTTCATGCCACAGAAAGTAAGTTCTGTAAATTTTTGCCCCTAGCGGCTTGTTAAGAACTGCAGTGGGTGTTTTTGTTTTGACATTCGGACATGAATAACTTGAGAAGGGGTGAAGAGATTGTCGTGATGTTTTGGTATGTAGAGAGCTCAGATGGTGATTTACATTATCAATGACTAATTATGCAAATCAGGAGCTAATTCGCATAATTAGTAAGGAAAGTTTGTTAACCCACTGCATTTCAATGGGACATGGGACAGTGTCAGGTCATGTAAAAAAATGGGCTTGCATAAACGTACATGTAGGTCAAATAAATAAACTATTCTCCAAGCAGAGGTGTGGGTCCTGCTGTTTTTTTTCAACACGGTTTGCGACATAACGAAATGGGGACAAAATAGATAGCCTGGCTAAAAACACCTAAAAACGCGACAGATTTATTCTATTCATATGTATTGACTGTACTATTTCATCATCACTTTCAACTTTCAACACTGCAATATCGAACATTTGTGGCCCATATAATATCAACATACTCATATTTTTCATGACCAGTTATAACATATATCAGCACACTCTACACATATACTAGTCCTGTACCACCAAATGATTTAAAACCCTATCTAGACTGGACTCATTCGCCCAATCATAAGTTCCAAATGGTATGGTGCATGATCAAATTTGCAGGGGGTGATAAGCACGTAAATATTAATCACTCTCCATGATAAGCCTTGATTATTTGGCGAAGATAATGTGTTCGTGGAACTCTAGTTGTACTAATATGTAGTTACCATTGTGCAAAGTATGGCCAAATGATCTATCTACATACGAATAATTAAATGTCAAAGCTTTGGCTGCTCTTTAATATCATCGAAACGTGAAGCATCGATGCAGCCTGGAAAACATCAAATTTAGTCCCGTTTTTGTCTTAGGTGAAAAGAGACACCGTGCGGTTTCTTCGAAACTGCATGTGTAGTAATGTGTAGTAATGTGTAATCTGCCAAATCCCAGGAGTGGTGTGTGTGTGTTTGTGTGTGTTTGTGTGTGGTTGTCTGGTGTGTGTGTGTGTGTATGGGTGCGGTGTGTGTCTGTGGGTGGTGTGTGTGCAAAGTACAACAGCAGTCATAGCTTTTGACCTGACCTCAAACCCAGGTGGCAAACTGAGAGATTTGCATATTGTGTCACATGGTTAGACGGCTGACTTTGATTGGGCAAGGTCGCGATCGAGCTGTCACACTTTGATCAGCCAAAAACAAAGGTTGGTCACACATAACAGAATCACCACGTAGCCTTCTGTTTTACAAGCATGACTTACAAGACAGGCATAGGCAGAAATACATTCTAAACGTTGGCAGAATGTTGCCCAAACGCCCGATAGTCAGGTACGTTAGTGTGAAGAAGCACACACAAAGACGACTCAGGTGAGACGACGTACTTGTTTGTCAACAACATGTGATCTGCACCGGGAAGTGAAAGGGGGTTTCCAGCCAGGGTTCCCAATAAGGAAAAGCCAGTATAGTTACTAGTTCACATTTCATGTACATGCATACCCTTAGCTTACACGGTTCTCGCCTGTCTTGTGGTGTAAATCCCTGGGCTGTCGTCTGCAGAAAGTGCAACAATCCCCGGACATTTCTGCTCAAGGACTGAAGACAGCGAAGCTATGGAAGACAGAGAAGGTACGTGTACAGCAGCACGTTATTTCCTAACAAGGTCGATACTCTAGCCCGAGACGTTTATGGTGCATTTAATGACAACATGTCATAAAAAGTCTGTTTATCATATGATGTCAGGATGTGGTGTAAAGTTTGATAAGTACTTGTTTTTATTTGATTGAACTTTTATTTGTAGGCACAACATATGAGGTGCCTTCGTATCCCATGCTAGTATACTGTGCACTGCAACCCTCCCCAGTCTTAGAATGTGTAACCATCGGTATATCGAACCATAGTATCTGTATGTTTAATATCTTATATCATTTGCATAATTGTCAAGTGGAGATGTTTTGCACCCAGACAAAAGTTGGAAAACTTGTTAGTTTTCAGAACTTTTCAGACTTGTTGAGAGCCCCTATCCGGGGTCACTTCCTTTTCTGTAATATCACTTCCGCGTCAAACGGCAAAAGACAGTCGTATTAATGAGGACTTCTGCTTTATTGAATGCATGAAATATTTATACAAGGAATGAACTTTTATTTGATGTACTTGTCTTTTAAGTACATTGTAGATTGAATACATGTACAGTCTGTTCTGCTATTGTTGATTCGTTGCATCGTCCGGTCTTAACCTCGTCAAATAACAGGTCAGGTGGTTGCGGAAGGTTAAAGGATTGTGTATATAGGTTTGATGGGGTGGGGGGAAGGGTGTACTGTTGTTCGCTTGTAACTGCACCGCGAGGTTTCGGGGGGAAAACGTTTGCAAGAAAGGTGAGAAATTGCAAAACGTCTAAATATTGAGCTCAAAATAATCCACCGCACATCCATATACACTCCTGCGCGCACACACGTGCATATCTCAGCCATACCTCCTGGACTTTTGAAATAAGCATCTAGGACAACGATACAGCAAAAATTTGTTTACGTGTTTCGCCCGTCTGTCCGCCAGCAAAGAACGGAAGGTCTAGTTGGGTCAATTGCGCAACAGCATGGGATTCCCCCAGGACCATATGTCACAAACAAGTGACTCATAGTTATCACACGTGGGTGGGGGGTTCCCTTTGTTTTCAAGGGTGCGGGGATAGCTGCCATTTTTCCATTGATAAAGGTGATCAGTCGTGAGGTTGGCGGCCAGGTGCTTACAGCCCATGATGTGTGGGTGGGGAAAGTCGTCGTTGATATCAAAGATTTTGCAGACGGTGTTTTTTTATTATAAAAGATGACCTCGCCTCCCTGTCTTTCCTTTTGTATTACATACTGCAATGTTCTATTCTGGGACACCAAGCTCGTTTTATCTGTGACATCCTATACGATATATAGGTGGGTTTTGGAGGGTTTGGGGGTGGGGGTGGATCTTGCAATAACACAACTGTATGTCAAAGTATGATCTACTGGAATCAAAAATTTGTTTGCACTTTTGTTGGACCGCTTTTGTTTGCTTTGTGAGAAGGTACTCATGCTACAAGTTACTTCCTGGTGTCGCAATAGTCGCCTCAAGCTAGCATATCCGTGGGTCGTAACCTTTACACTAGCCGTTTCTCAAAATGACGTTTTAAAGTAACTTGCTTTCTAAAGGAATAAGACAGTATAACAAGATCTTATTTGTAGCCTTTGATACTGGAAACTTGAAGCTACCTTTCACCCGAAATCAGTGTCAAAGCGTTCGTTTGTGTGCGTGTGTGTGTGTGCCTGTATGTGTGTGTGTGTGTGTGTGTGTGTGTGTGTGTGAACACGATGACTCGAGAATGCCAGGATGTGTTGTTTTGACGTTTGGTATGTGGGTACACGATGACTCGAGAATGCCAGGATGTGTCGTTTTGACGTTTGGTATGTGGGTAGGTCTTTTTGAGACCTCAAAATGATTCGATTTTGGGCCCCCTAGCGGCATGCTATGGTACTGAGGGGGAGAGAAGGGGCTTCCGGTTTTGCTATCTCATGTTCTGGACATGCTATGGTCATGATTTTTGAGTGGTAGACCTCATTTGCATAATTAATGGCAAAATACAATAATTCCATACTGGTAAATGTTGGGGATTTCATTCTTGCAGCGTTTGTAAGTTAAGTAAATGTGGACATTATCAGACATGAGTCATGCAAATATGGGCCGCATTTACATAATGTATGAGGAAATGGGCTACAATAGCCTTTTTTGCAATCATAAGACTTTCATACTTTGAACAACTTGTGTTATTTGGGTAGAGAAGATGAGAAACTGACATAATAGATGCAAATGAGGTCCTTGTTTGCATAATATATGGGAAACATTTATTTATTTAACCTGTGACAGGGCTGTGGTCTAAATGTTTAAATGAATCCTTGGATAACGTGAGTACTGATTCATTACTGTTATCACTATTTACAGGTCCGACACGCACATTTTAATGTCTTTTCTCATGTATTTTGTCCCTTGTCCCAGGAAACCGACGCCCTAGCTCAAGCAGGCTGAGCCTCCTCACCGGATCATCACTGAGCCTGACTGGTAAAGAAATACATTTTTCCTGTTGTTTAATGAGTCTCTCTCTCTTTCTTTCTTTCTTTCTTTTCTTAAGTGCAGCATATAGCCAAAATTGGTTGTTGACACGATGAAACAAGAAATCAGTATATCAGAATCATTGACATTTTAGACGGCCTATTCACGGGGTTAGTCATGCGAGGTGACTAATTATTTTCTCAAGCGGAAGCAGAAAAAGAACCAGAGCAGGCAATGAGATGTCTCTCGGTAAGGAAGGAAACGTTTTACATTCCACCCACTCTATAACTAATTAATTAATTTAGAGTCCAAATCCAAGCCTTTTTCTATATATTTAAAATAATTGCGATGAGAAAACATCGTATCCTTTTTTGGTAACGCCTCAGGGACTAGCCTGATAGTACTGTATATTATATGTCCGTTTGCCAAGAATTATAGGACATCCTCGGGTATTTCTGTTATTTTCGCGCATTTCTGTGAACAGCATAAGTCGAGAAGCTGTGTCTGGATCTTTATGATATTTGCTAGGTGGGTAGGTAGGGGTCAGGAAAACAAAGACCAAGTTCGATAACGTGCCTCCTAGCGGTACTGTAGCAGAACGTCCGGTTCTGATATCTCGCGTGTGAAAAGTGGTGGATTGCTCCTAGGGCCGAAAATACTGTAGTTAGGCCTTCCAGTGGCTTTTCTAAACTGCATGGGCAGATTTAATTTTGTTTTTACTTCTCTGTGTTTCAGTTAAGTTCACTAGAGATGTATTCGTGGCCTGTGCCGACAAGGACGAGGCAGAGGTAAAGTCTCGCATGATCCAGCCCCTCGAGAGTAGGGAGGTCACGTGCTGCTACGCACAACGAGACTTCATCCCCGGGCACAGCGAGTCTGAGAGTGTCGTGGAGGCCATGGAAACAAGCCGGAGGACCATCGTCGTGCTTTCCAAGAATTTCAAGCACTACAGACTGTCCCATACAGTTCTTAGTCTCAGTAACCAGTTGATCTCTCAAGGCCGCGTTATTCCAGTGAAGATTGATGAGGTGAATTTTGTTTTACATGATATATCAAAGCAGAAACAACGTTATAAAATAGCAATATGTTTTGTTCTCTGAGATGATCTAGATAAGTAAATGTACATGTGTCTATTGTCTAAGGATGTTTGTATTATAAATGTTAAGGTTTTGTTTGTGTTCTCAAATATAAATCAGTCCCCAGTTCGAAACTTTATACTCCCATCGCGTATACATTTATACATATTGAATCAGCATTTGAGTTAACATGTGTGTTAACATATCATACCAATTTTCTAAAGAATGATATCAGCCGACAAGAGAGGTTCTAACGCGGACAGGAGATATAGAATCTTCCATGATGCCTTTTAGGATTGAAATGAGAGAAGTAGAAATAGTTGGTTCAACTAGGTACTGTTTCTACCTGCTAACTGAAGATATCTATATATTTCAGGATACGGACATGGATGGTCGCTTCAGAGATGTAGTTATCTCTGACATGACGGCGATCGACGAGACAACGTTCATCAGTAGGCTGGAAAAGGCCGTGACTTTGCCTTTGGAATCAGGTGACTCAAAACAGTCTTTACATATACTAAATACTTCGAAATTGACAACCGGTAGTATCTTTTGGCAGTTGATTCTTGTTCAGTTTTTGTTTGAGCCCAACTGAAATACTGTCAGTGTGCTGGCGCCGAATCTTTTTTTTAAATTCAAAATAACAGAAAGACGAGGACAAAGTGACGCTGCACTAAAGTTGTACAATTTATTTTGCCAGCGCCACTTGACAAAAAAATATATAAATATTAACAAGTATGTAAATGTAAACAATCAGAAAGACGGGATCTAAAGTGTACCAGTATCCCGCACCTACGCAATTTCTATGTAAGATAGATGACTTCTATAGGCGCTGAATCTACGAACAACGTGCACAGCTGACTTTCTTCCTGAAGGAATTTGATATTTTTATCCAAAGTAAGGCAGTAGTTCTTTGATGCCATGGAAACCTTTGCCTGTTACTGTATCATTTGAAATTAAAGGGAAATCTCTTTGTCCTAAATGCTTATTTGAGTTGTCTTTAAAACATAGGAAGTCTTATGGGCGCTGCTCCATCCATGGGAAGCCTTGTCGGCGCAGCTGCACCGTCAGATCCATACCCACCGGAGAGCACGACATCGTCAGAAATAAGCAGCGACAGCAGCACGGGCAACACGGAATTACCACAAGGTAAACCCCTATTTATTAACTGTCATGTTATGTTTCAATGTTGCATAAGATAATTCTATGATACCACAATATTCCACAGTGAATATCTTCCTAATCTGGACAAAAGTGATATCCTTTGGTCTCCTCTAGAATGGGGTGGAGATGAGTTTCGCCATGATCACAGCGCTGTAATCGTGAACGCCGAAGATGAAGTCGCCCAGTTTAACGACCTAGATACCAACGATCCGTACTATAAGCACACGGAAGGACATCATCTGAAAGAGGTAACAAAGACGACAAACCTCCACAAACTAGCCCACTTCAGCTGCTCAAAGAGTCAGGTAGTGGCTGACAAGGCACTTGAGAAACTCCAGGACCTTGTCAGCTCGCGCATGGGGCACTGCGATCCCGACACGTACCTGGACGAGCTTCAGAAAGCCGAGGTCATCCTCAGAGAGACAATCAACAGGAAGGGACGGACGGTCATCATCAAGCGTAGGATGCTCAGGCTGAAGACATACGCCTTGATAGTGTACCAACTGGGCATCCTTCTGGACAAGGGCGACATTGACCTGGAAAACAAGTTCTTCGCAGCCGTCAATGACTTCAGCAAGATGATCGACTCTAAAGCGTACATGAACAAAGGACTCGTTGCAAGTTACACAGTACAATTTGCACAAAGTGCTGCAAAATACACGCAGGATATCTCTAAACGCAAGGGAAGCAGTGTCACGTACGTGGAGAAGCTGGTGCATCTGGTGGAGTGCCAGACAGAAGGAACCTATAAGGAGCTACTGAAGTCTCTCTGTGACGTAACGACTGACAAGAAGAAGCAGTTCTCGACAGAGGTATTCCTGCACATCCTGAAGAAGAAGGTAAGCCATGTTGAGAAGAAACATTAGGAAATGTCTACTATTCCTTTATCTGGAAGAAGGCTAACTAATTATAGATCAGTATTGCTAGTGTTTGCTACCGTTGTAGTTAGAAATGATTGTTTCCACCTTGTATATGAATAGAATAGGCATCC
The DNA here is from genome assembly GCA_035149815.1 of Branchiostoma lanceolatum. NCBI lineage: Eukaryota > Metazoa > Chordata > Leptocardii > Amphioxiformes > Branchiostomatidae > Branchiostoma > Branchiostoma lanceolatum. The sequence goes on along the minus strand of CM068872.1, from coordinate 8,713,808 downwards.
TGTTGCATACTATTTCTGCTAACTTTTTACAATTATGTCTTTTGTTCGAAGGTTATGCGAGTGAAAGATGCCAGCACAATCTTCCTGGACGTGCTGCAGAAGGTACTTGACGCCATCCTGAAGAACAAGAACAAGAAGATGGAGAAAGTGTGCAGAAGCGGGCTGCTCCTGGTGGGAACCCAGATCTTGGTCCACATCGCCTCTTACCATGCCAACCCAGGTAGGATAATGGTAAAGGTATGATACAAATCAGCCGTGAAGTCTAAACAGGTTAAAGTAACTATTCCGGGCAGATATTGATTCTGCACAGTCCGTACATAGGTAATCAACCAAATCATGAACACGTCTTGTATTATGGTACAGGAAACCAACCGAGCACAGGGGCGTCATTAAATTGATAGAATGAGTCTTCTATAAATATACTACAAATGTATGGTGAAATGTTGAAATCTTTGATAAGTTTTATACCACATGAAATGCATAGCACTCATTCCAAATCATTTCTACAACGTTCTAACTTATTCGTTCGTTTATTTATAATTTGTCCTCTTCCAAACAGATCCATATACAGTTTCAATAATTGCGAATATTTCCCCCAGGCATCCGTGTGCAGGCTGTCAAAGGAAGCTACACAAACGACATGGCCGGCCTGTGTCAGCTATGGGAGTACGAAGACAAGAAATGGAAGGACGAAGTGGCATCAGAAGTGTCTGACCTCTGCACGCCTCTGTGCTTTAGGTCGGAAGATGAGGCTGTCGTGCGGGCGGTTGCCGACCGTTTTCTCACTGTCAAAACATCTTCCAGTCGTGAGCAAAGCATAGAAGAAATCCCGTACCAGAACGACCCCCAGCTCGACCAGACCAAAATGCTGCCAGTGATGCTGAAAAGCATCAAGCATCGTCTGTATGCAGAAGGGCAGATTCTGACTGTCCCAGCAGAGTCTCAGACCTCGAGTGGATCCGCCCTCTCCATCTACGGCCGGGTGTCGGAAACGGACGTCTTGATTAAGGTTACAAGGCACAGCACGCGGGAAGACTTGGTGAGTAAAGAGTTGGCTTCAGATGGCCTACGGAATGAGATCCGCATCCTGCGAAGATTGAATCATCCACACGTGATCAGCGTCTTAGCAGCGCATGACGGTCCTTCTCCGCCATACTACCTGATAACACCGCGGATGCAGGAAGAGACTCTCATAGATTACGTCATCGGCTTGCGGAAAGCTGTCCCCACCGATGTAATTGTCACACTGGTTGATGCCTGTAGACAAATATCTGAGGCCGTGATTTACCTTTCTACCAAAGCAAAAGTCGTGCATCGCGACATCATGGCAGAGAACTGCCTGTGCCGTGCCCTCCCTAACGGCAGGATGCACTGTTGCCTGACGAACTTTGAACTGTCTCGAACCATGAAGAGGTGTGGGAGTAAGGCGAGGCAGGCGACTAAGTACGAGTGTCCGGGAAACCCGAAGGATCCCATAGCCTACCGCTGGTCAGCACCGGAGTCTCTGACGCTGGACATCTTCACAAGTGCCTCCGAGGTGTGGATGCTGGCCTGCCTCATTTATGAGGTCCTTACGCTTGGGGTACACCCGTTCCCCGAGTGTGAAGACCCCAGAAGAATGAAGGACTATGTGAGTAGAAAACAAAATCAAGCTGTACTTAACTTAAAACTAACTAGATACTAGATAGCATTTGTGTTGTACCATTGATATGCCTTTCATGATGGACAAATTCCTGTAACTTGGTATTTCGACACAATACAGCTAAATGGTGGCAATCGGACTGAACAGCCATCTTGCCTCTCCAAGCTGGATGAGAAAAATCGCATGTACCAGTTCCTCTGGATGTGTTGGAGCACTAAACCCGCAGACAGACCGTCTCCAGAGAACGTGCGGGAGTTCTTGGAGAAAACAGCAAGGAGACACTCCAAAGGTAAGAGTTATGAAACATGTACCCTCCAGTGAACATCTTTTAATGCCTTGTACCTCAGATGGATGCTTGATGATTTGTGAAGCTAAGTTGAAGCTCACAGCTTATGTTTTTGGCGCCGCCTCATTAATGTAGTTGTAGTTTGCAAGAATTCCAGGAATTGCGCAGGTAATTTTGGAATGTCCGCGCATGCGTAGTTAACATCTGTTTGTACCAGGAAGTATTTTGCCCGTGGCAGCATGTGAGCTTGTTGCTGTGCACAATATATCTCAAACATTACCACAGCAATACAGAATGCCGTAGCTAAGTTTCTAACACAGCATTGTTCTTCCACCCATGTACAGGAGATTTCTCCCACGTGTTCGTGTCTCCTCCGACGCTAAGGGGGGAAAGCATCGTGCGCCGGGTGAAGATATTTACAGATTTCTTATCAGTTTTGCATAAGATTTACTTTCGTTTAACGGGAAGTTTTCCCATAAGTTTGAAAATTTGAATTGTTTAAATGTTTAGCACTGAACACAAGACTTTTCCCAAGGCAGCGAAACGATGTTCAAGTGCTCAAGAAATTTGTTAATACGAATGTAACTTATCGTAATCAAATCACATATCAGGTAGTTATGTGATACAAATTCATACAATTCATAAAATTTCACAAGAAATGGAGTTTCAATCGTACTTTCAATGACTTCTATGTCTTTGTATCTAACAGTCCATCATCAGCCAAGCGAACGAGAAAAATTCATCATTCTGCAGCAAACAAATCACCGATGATGCACTCAGTATCAGCCAGCCACTGTACTATGACCCCGTGGCTCCCGACGTCCCTACGAGTGCTCCATGCCAACCACCACGACCGGGAAGTCCTTTGAGCGACACGGACAGCTACTGTGATACAGTCCAGCAGGTATTTGCAACAACATTACATTTCATAGGGAAGCATCAAATGTATCCATGTTCAACAAAATACGTAGAAAACAAGACCATAGCATGTCCAGGACAAAAGATACAAAATCCGTTCTGCTGCAGTACTAATGTCACACATCAGGGGGCACTAAAATTGACCAGTCGACCTCCGTCTTCCCACGTACCAGATATCACACACACACACGCACGCGCACACACATACACACACACATACACACACACATACACACACACACCAAAAATAAGACCTCTATTTTCCATGGAGGTAATGATGTTTATCCCGGCTTAGCTGTTTTGATAGCTTAACACTGTTTCACTATCTTTCCATTTGTTCCAGTCTCGCGTCCAAACAACTGACCAAGACGGTTCACCAGTCATGAACCAGCCAATGTACTACAGTCCTGTGGTCCCTGACTTCCCCGTGAGGACCCAGAGCCAACCTCCACGGCCGGGAAGTCCCACTGGTGACGATTACGATGATACCATCCAACAGGTAATGTTTATTATCTTGCTGTATGACATTTCAGGCATGTAGCATATTGTTACTCTCGATGGTTGATATATTTCAAACGTCAACAAGACATGTTACCAAACTATCAAGACCATAGCGTGTCCAGGACAAAAGATTTGAAAAAAGTTCTGCTTCGGTACCTAGTTCAAACACCAGGGGGCCCAAAATCAAGCTTGACCTTCGGCTTCCGAAAAGCATAACTACCTACATAACAGCAACACTTACCCACATGCCGAATATCATTACTATCTATCCTGAGGTTCTTGAGTAATTGCTGACCAGAACTTCGCGGAACACACAGACACCCAAACCAATACCTCCATTTTTCATGGAGGTAATAATAGTACTCCTCGTGATAGTAACCATCTGTTTCTTCGTCATAGACATGCGGCTATCAGGAGCTACATGTAGAGACGTCACAATACCAGACACCTGGTACGCCTGCAGCTGGTGCACAGGCACCAGCAAGTCAAGCGTCACGTGCAGAGAGGTCAGCAACACATTATCAACCAGGAATCACTGCATCAGCCGTGCACCTCCGTCAGGGGGCGCGTCCCAGGCCCTTTCAAGCCAGGGCGCCTTCAGCCGAAGAAATTCAACCGCGCATTCGGCTGCAAACTGAGCCAACACGGCCGAACCCAAGAGTCCCCGATCCAAGAGCGGTTCAGTCAGAGATATTCTATATCTAGTAAACAATACCTCCTACTATACTATTGTCATTCAAGTGTTTATTCACTTTAAGAACATCGGTATCTGTACTCCTGCAAACGCTGCTAGAAGAGGACTTGCGTATCGCTGTAAGCGTTACACGATCCCTTGGGTACGTAACATGTTATACAGAGCTTCATTTGGGCAAAGCAGACGCAAACCTCCACTCGGATTTTGGAAGCTAGAACAGTAGGCTCTCAAAGAAGAACCATTAAATGATGATAACTGATTAGGGTAATGACAATATGGTGAATCTATGCAATCTGTATCTACATAAGAAATATTCCCGTAATTTAAGTATACCTGTAATACACAACGTGATGACAGGTACAACTGTATAATCAGAACAAATTCGGGTGTCGGTATATTTGTAATACCAACATGTTTGAGTCTGATATTTCGGACTATTGTGTATGATAATATTTATCTATATAAACGTTTGCGGTGAACAAATGTACTTATCGGGGATGACAACGGTTTGATTTATGTATACTCGTATTCATTACATATATGGGTGCTGGTATGTTACAAATATGAAAGCTTATAGTGCGATATCTAATCAAATATTTTTCTAAATTTTTGGATAGCTTACAGTTTTCATGTAGCATTCTATTCTAGATATACTTTTGTATATGTGTACTCAAGGCTCTTTTCATGTGTGTACTCAAGTGTTGATGTAGTATCTTCACATTGTATTTAGGTGTTCTGGTGTAAAAATGAATTACTTTAAACGTCTAACAGAAAAGTCCATGCATATGGCTTGCAGGAAGCACATCCCAATGAACTATGTAACGTTATATATTGATCTACATGTATATGTGTATGTGTATACTCAGAATATATCAATGTGTGTGATACAGATATTAGATGGATCGTTAGCGCTAGTTCTAAGAGTTTCGCTTGTGTATATTTTTGGATCAAAAATTGAAGAGCTGGATAGTAAGGTGCTTGAAATACCATGGTAGCCCGCCAGGGGGCTTTTTGTTGTCTTGTTTTATGATCTTTAAAGTCGTTTTGTATATCAATAAGATCATTGAAACGGCCAACGCATCATTCATTGTGTGGGATATCACTTCATTATAAAATTCACACATTTTCATACTCATAAACAAGAGCTAACCGCGTACCAAATATCATGACAATCCATCCAATGCGTGTTGAGTTATGATGTGCACTTACAACACCACAATCCTAAAACGCAAACAGACCACCCTCATTAAATCAGGACCCCTACGCTCCACTTTACATCGGGCGCGAAGGGGACCGATGTAAAGTGGAGCGTAGGGGTGCTGATTTAATGAGGATGAAACAGACACGCTACAGAAGAAAAAAAACTGTCTCAGATCCAGAGAAGGTAAAAATATCGTTAACACGATAACAGCAACCAAACGAACAGCGGAATTTTCAAACGTGTTCTTTATTGACGTTTGCTCCCAGTCAACATATACATTGTTCTTCCTGAGGCTATCAGTTCAGATACGCGTTTATTTTTGCAGCAATATTGAATGATACATTGCAGAGACAATAGCATTTCTTAAACGACGTAAGGTTAGCGAAATAGAGTAGATTAACTTTAAGATGTAGGCATTTACCATTCGACACTTAGAATGCCCGTAGGTTGGAAGGGTACAATCGTCTTCTACGGTTTTCTTCTGCTGTACAAAATTTCTGCTCATTTCCTTTATCAGTATAAAGCCGCGGCACAAGCGCGACAGAAATACAAGTAGTAAGTAAGTGAAATGCCAGCCGTTGTTAACTCATATAACAAGCATTGTAGAGTCTCGTACATTTACGCGAGATTCGGTTGAGATGTCACGTGTTTCGTCGCGTGAATTCTCTGGATTCAAAGTACCCGTCATCTTTTTCAAGTCATCAAAATCGATCATGTCTGATTTATAGCCAGCTGTAGCGGGGTATATATTTTCTCCGATGACTAATTAAGACATCTGAAACGGGCAAATTTATTACCATCATCTGCTTGGAGACAACAATATATTTACATTTCGTATGTAGGTTATAACCGTGCCATAAAGCCATTCGTGAAATTTCGTTATCAGTTTCAAGTTGGCAATTCATTAGAAAGTCAACACTTTGAGCTATACAATTTAAGTAAGAGTAGAATCAGCATTCATAGATTCGGCACAAGTACTTTACATAATATTCCTATATATTTGAATGGATTCACGCTTTTCCTATTCAAAAGAATACAATGCGTTGCCGGCATTTTCCCAGAAACCTAATCCTTGCTTTATAACTAACGCATCAAAAAGAAACCTAGAATAAAAATTCATACCAAAATTCTTCACAAAGATTTTCAAAAGGAATTATTTACATTTGGTAACATTTTAGGTCTGAAATAGAAGCCTTGGGTGATAAAAACAAGTTCCCCAATTCATCTTTGTTGGTCCATATAGTATTGGATGACGTAATGTACTACGCCCATCGACTATTATCAATATCTTAAGTATAAAATAGTTGAGATGCAGAAAATAAATAGTCGATATTTTCAAGTAGGCAAGCTACGTAAAACCTTTTACTGTGTAGTTTCTTGTAACAGTTATTGAAAAAAGGCAAATATAGGTTACTTTGAGTCGGTGTACTCGTTTGAGAGCAACACATACCTCTGGCCACAGTAGTTACGCATTGCCATACCTGATCTAGGTACATAAAAACCGAAATAGGATTTGAACAATTTCCTTCACTGTATAGAATGACCTCTTAATCTTCATATGTAGGAAATATGCTTTTGTAGAGCGTAGCGTGCAGATGCCAGCATGGATGACACCTTTTAAAATTCTTTTAACAAATCGTATATTTTCAAACAATCATTGATCCACATAGTGGATTTGGCATCAGAAGGATACACGTCTTGATGCACGTATTATCTAGGTCCACTAATGACACTATTTTGGTAATCATGCTTCAGTCTAGCGAGGTAGAATTCACCAGAATCTATCAATTATTATGTAGCGACTAGTTTTGCTGTGAATCATTTTCCGTTTGAGGTACTAGCAGTATTTTGTAGGCAGGGCAGTAATGTAATTTATAGTACAATACTCAATGAAGTCGCTAGGATGAGGAAAGGCGCTGTAGACAACTCTACCATGAAGATAAGACGTCATGCCAGAGTGCTCGGATCAGCTCAGTTGGGCAGTGGTATTATATTAAGGGTGAGCTGGCAGTATTTTGTAACAGATTCTGAAAAAGAGAATGAGTGCTGGAGTAGTTACAAGTGCACAGCGTAACAGAAATACTGTTTACCAGTACAAAGCACATGCTTGCCTTGAAGCGAGAAAACGGGACACAGAACAGTGTCTCCTCAGCCAACAGAGCACTACATATCATGAGAGGAGGAAAATGCGCAATCAAAAGCATCAAAGGTAGCCTGGTAACCATTCCATCAGATGTTTCTCGGTACCTCTACTACGGTGCTGGGAGTGTTGCGCGCCCGCCCAGTTCGTTAGCGCACGCCGATGAATTTCTCAATTACTTCGCTACTGGACGGCAGTACTTATGCAGGCTGACGGAAAATGTTACCTCCAAGCAGATCTATCGGTGGCAAAGACCGTATCTAACTGGCGAAAGGAGTTTGTCACCGGTGGCGATTAAAACTTCTCTCTCTCGCCAGTTGTACACGGTCTTTTATTTTTCCACCGATAGATCTGCTTGGAGATTAGGAAAAAGACCAATGCGTAGAAGAACCTGGGCCGGTAAAACACCTCGAATTCGGCCCGTTGAGAATGGTTACCAGGTTATATTAAAGGGAGATGCGGTTAAAACGTGTGCATCTCCTTCAGCTTCAAAGCAACGGCCACAGCAGACAAGCAGATACTGAGAAGAACAAACAGTTACAGGAGGCTATATAAACTAAGAACTTCTCAAAAGGACACAGATTTAGAACAGCACACATCACCACCATCACCCAAAAATCAACGGCCACATAGTAGCGTCTTGAGTTTCTTCTCCGTCGGTGTTCGCATTCTTCCTCAGCCGTAGGTGTGCTGCGGCACGACGCTTAGCGTCATCTGGCAGTAGTATGTGAAGGACTCTGGAAGAAAAACGTACGTAGATAGAAGGTGAGTGACGTTGCTTGCAATGCCATTGGTAAAGTGGAGAAAATACGGGCAAATGTTGAGCATACCACTCATGTTGTGAAACATCCATGCTCTTCAGTCACGGGAGGGCACTATCCATGCTCTGTGAATCTACATGAAACTTGTAGGGTTAGATACGGGTTATATACTATGGAAAAGCAGTAATGGTTTTGGATGTTAGAACCATTTTATGGTGACTTGATATCAGATGCGTACCATAGATGTGGTATCAGTAAGACATACTGTGGTCAAAGCACAGGGCCTCGTGCATGTTGGCCTTGCGTGGTTGTGTAGAACATATATCATACAATGACAATATTTCAAGAATAAGTATACTCATATACATTACAACAACACATTGCCATCTCAACACGATACACTTCACACAGTATTACATTACGAGAGCACAGCTACTTTCACAAGCAAAGAATCTATTTTTTATGGAGCGTGCAAGCTGAAACAAACGAGATACTCTGGAAAGAACTATTGTTGTTAGTGTTGGAGGAAAACAGGGTTAACGGTAAGGGTTTGAAATGGTTAGAGGAGCTGTGATGTTATCATGCTTTGTGATCACCTATGATAATGCAAACTACAGCAATACCGTGCCCTAAAGCATCGTGATGGCACACACAGAGCTCTACACGTCTCACGAAACTTACCGAGGAAATTTGTGAGGAACTTCGGTTTGTTTTCCCAGTACACGCCGACGAAGTAGAAGGGGATGCCCGATAACATGATGATGGTGCCGAAGAGGCATTCGTACGGGATTTGTACGAAGGAGAAGACCACCAGGAAGATGCAGACAAGCAGGAAGATGATTGGGAGGGCGAGGGGAACCTGTGGAAACAACACCAATACGATTATCATTCTCGTGCAACACTAAATGTGAAAACATTGAAAACAAACTTTACGTCGGTACCCCGAACCACCTAGCCATGAGTCATCCTGGCTCTCAACTACAACACCATTGGCCAAAATGAAATTCTCCAAGTATCCTATTACACCACTTGCGCCTTAAATGCTGCCAATTTGCAATATTCACATAACTACGGGCGCACAACAAACTAACAGATAAGCCGATTACAATACCTCCTTCTTCACGGAGGTGACAGTCATTATCACTGATCCCAAAACACCACACACAGTGAGAACAATGCTTTATACAGAAGTAACAACGTGTCCGCCCACCTTGTATGGTCTCGGCATGTCGGGTCTGCGGAACCTCAACATGATCATACCGACAATGGCGATACCGAACCACAGGTACCAGATGTAGCTGACGTAGTTGATTAGGACGAAGATGTCGTCTGACACCAACATGATCACCGACAATGAGCACTGAAAGGAAACGAAAACATTGTTTAGATCTCATAGTCAATACCGGACCTGATCATACTTTCTTTTCTTTTCTTTTTTATTTACCGCTTCACCAACGTTATCAAAAGTCCACGGAAAACGGGGGCTTTTTTCTGTTATGTTATGTGATATGATATAAGGAATGAATAACAAGATATCGTTTGAATCGTAAACGGTAACATATAAAGACCACACTATCGTATAGTGGAACTCCTTACCACCAAGGACAGTAGGGGTATTCTTATTAGATAGCTTCAAACAACGATTGCAGTTGTCGCGCCGCGTGCCTGCGAAGCTGGTGTGTTACCGGTTATATAGATTTTTTTTAAAAACTCACCGTGAAAATAAGAGCCGGTACTGGTGTCAGACTCTTCGTGTGGATCATGGCCATGACATCAGGGAGATGTCCTTCACGTGCACCCACAAAGAACAACCTGCAGAACGTCGACAGCACTTTTAGCACTGATAATACTAGAGGTGTATACATGTAGGTATTGTCGCAAAATGTCTCCAACAAGACATGTACATGTCTTGCTACTGCAAACCTGTAAATATGCATGGTCTCTAGCAAGATACCAGGGAGATATACAACAAGGTCGGTACCTGACGCATCAACAAATATGCGCCTCAACTTCCGATTGAAATCGACTGAAATTGTAATGATCACTGACCTTCCGGAAGTGAAAAGAGAGCCATTGACCCCTCCGAAGCAGGACAGGGCCACGGCTACGGGAATGATCCAGGACATCACGCCGAGGAGTTGGTCGCCGAACGTCTTCATGGGAAATAACGGACAAAAATATAAAACAACGAACGCTCTTATATGCTCGAAACGAATAAAAGTGCTCGCTCAACTATCACAGCCTATAACATTGAGAACGACGCCTTTCGACTTGTAAAAGAAAACATGACTACCGAGATGAAAATATAACAGATCATCTGTTTGCTGCAGATTGACCATGAAATACAAATGAGTATGAGCGAAACTCACGACGGCTACGGCGGGGGCTGCGAGCATCTGGACGGGCGACAACACGGTGAAGTACGCGATATTGGTCAAAACGTAGACTGTCGTCACCAGCGATAGGCCAATGATGATGGCCCTTGGAAGATTTCTGAAGGAAAAAAGAGACGACGTTGTAAAATCGCTTTTGATTGGGACAAAAGTTTCACACATGTTTATCCAAAGATACCAATCGCACAGCCTGGAAATAACAAATTTGTTCATAATGCAAAAAAAGAAAATAACTTACACAAATGGGTTCTGCAGCTCTTCTGTGACGAAATTGAGGTAGTTCCTATAAAAGACAAAACGATTTTAATGATAAATTAAACTTTTCCCAACAATTCAATCAAATGTAACATTTCGCAATACATGAAGCTTCCGTTTCTCCATGATAGACGTTTCTTTAAAATACGTCAACTCACCAGCCTCCATAGGCGAAGAGTCCGGAGTAGAAACCCACGGCTATAGAGCCGACGTCACTTGTGGTGCCTTCAAAAGCTTTGTCTGGCCTAAGGTACTCTGCCTCACCTGAGTACGAACAGTTTAGATTGAAATAGATTGGGACATGGTAAGGGAAACACATTCACTGCATAATCCAGACACAGAGACTGTTGTTGAGTGTTTGAAGTTTAACTCTTTTACATCTGGTTTTATTCTAATTTCTTACAACTTTATTCTGGTAAATAGTAAATCATAAATCATTTCTAACATATGGGATTCAAAATTCACGTCTGTATTTGTGTGGAAACGAACCAGCGACCGTCCCCGAGCCCCGAAAAGCGATAATCATTGACAATTCTGTAAAATAATTGGTAACAGAAAAAGACTGAATCCGGTTCCATCGGGAACATCATGACTGGCCCCTTGCGCGTAAACAAAGCAAATCTACTAGGGGTAAATCCGCGCTTCCTGCCACGCGTATGGCTCGCACCTTGAGTCAAATTTCCCGCCCACAGTGTATTGCTATCCAAATAAGGAGCGCCCGCTCGGCCTTCGCGCTGAGAGAAGACGCCCCGCGGGTAGCCTGGCGCATAGAAACCGCCCTCCGCCGAAAGTGCAGGCCGGTGTTTGAGCGAGGTAACACCGTGGTTTCTTCAAATGCGGATGTTCATTGTATCTTTACCAACGATTTTTTCGATTTTTGTCCGTCAAAGTTTACGGATTGGTTTTAGAAAAAGTCCGTAACACGCAGCAAAGTCCCGTAAATTTACGGCAAAACTGGCGCTGGCTAGAGCCCTGCAGAGACATGCCAAATGCAACAATGCAAGGAATTACGAATATCTGAGATACTGAGTATTTTCTTCATGGTGAACAGGTGTTTGAATTATTCTATTTCTTTAACTATTCGTGTTTCAAGCAATGTGATTAGAAAGGGGGATAACAAAATTTTGTACCAACCTTTGCCTATCTGTACAAAGCCGCAGATAATGATGAGGATGAGGGCTAACACTTTCGCCACAGTGAAGATGTCCTGTACACGGGTGGCGGCACGGACACTGGCGCAGTTGATGAACGTCAAAGTCACTACGAGTAACAGACACATTTTGAAAAAAAGTTAATCATACAATGTCAGTTATGCTCTTGGAGATTGATAATTGAACTTGGATACCTTGTGTAGTACAACATAAAAAAAGTTGAAGCATGGAGTGAAGAATGCTCAAGCGCCGCCGCCAATTCTGCAGTTCCAACTGGCACCAACACGTGTCGCTAGAAGCTCGTTTGTTAGCACCAAGGCCAGGGCGTGGCCGGCCCATTCAATGAACCATATGGAAGGGTCTTCATAAAAGAGTGTAATGAAGTCTGAACGTCTCTGATATCTAAATGATTAAACGCTTACGACGTCAATTCTGAAGGCCTTAAGGCAGAAAAATTTCCCTTCTTTTAAATTTTGAATCTGTCTTCGATAAACGGATGCACTGGTGATATTGTCAAAGAAAGGACAGGTCAATTAGTGGAGTAAATCCATCTCATAATCACATGAAAAATCATCCCCGCGATAATAAAAATGGTAATTCAAGGCAAGCTAAAAGGATTCCGCTGCAGTAATTGGATATCCTTCCCCTAAGGACGTTCAATAGAGATACGTGTGATTGATAATCCGTGTATGCAAATGGCACGCAGCTGTAAGATAATTGAGGTATACATTGATAATAATACTCGGTAATGTACCCGGGTATCCACAAGCTATGCAAGCTAGTCGTTTAACCGTTAAAAAAAGGCTTTTCCCTAGCCTCCACCTGGACTTCCTACGGGGGTACGGATCGTAGAATTCGGCAACAAAGGGAAAATAAATGGCCAGGGGTGTCCACGGAAAGGTTAACATTTCCCCCTTGCGCCTGCAAACAAAAACCAAATATAGTGGGCGTAGTCAGTCTGGTAGAGAGACTAGCTACCCTTTTCCCTGTTAGTACAAATCCACGTGTTACTGTATCTAATCTAGCCATATGCTGGCAGGACGCCAGATGGAAAACACTGACAGGATGGTATGGTGTCGACTGGTGGGAGTGGTTACGGTCAGATAAGTACTAGTACTGTAAAGGGCGAAATGTTCGCGGTGGTTTTATGTTCGCGGTTTTTGCGGCGACGTCTTCATCGCGAACATCATCTGCCCACATATCTCCCCTCGTTTCAACCGCGCACTTAAAAACCACCCCGAACACATATTCCATTTTCTCCCTACCGCAACGTTACATTCCCGCGAACATTTCCCATTTTACAGTATCACTGGCCGGTTTGTGCCGGATTTGGGGATTCCCTCCAGCGGTGCAGAATACAAACATAGAAACACGGAGGGTTATGGTTTACCAAACAGTGGGCGGGGTCGAGAAAAACAGGTCCAGCGGCTTATTTCTTCTCATGTTTTGGTGAATGTATGTTTTGTTAATTGTAATGTTGATGGAAAGGGATTCGGAAGCAAGCAAACAGTGAGAGTGTCTGTATGTATGTCCGTATTTGTCTAAAATCCATGTACGACTTCAAAGCGGATTATATGTTTTGTCTTGCATAGACTATTTCTTCGGCTACAAGTGATTACAGTATTATAGTATCTCTGTATAGTATATCTATAAGTCTATTATATACGTCAGCAAGAAGGTTTCTACAATAAAGAAAGGCCCCAATGTTATACAGTGGTCTCACGCAGTGCGTAACAGTGCCGTTCTGCCACAAAGACGCCCAATTAAAAGGTCTACCCACTCTCGTGACTATCACGAGGTGTATAGTTACAGGTACATGAACATACACTATAGGGCTAAAGGGACATGCATTAATATGGGCTGAGTGGACTGGACAGCATTTATTGATCACAGTAATGCTAATTCATCGAAATAAATTGTGTTCTTTTTTTTAGGGAAAGAATTGCAAGTCTAAGCAGGGAGATCAAACATAATGAACTCCAAAATCGCAACAACATCACATGCCGACATACAACACTAAGTCACTATACACAGAACGGTCATGGCCTTGTCACATGGTTTCAAAAATGCAAGGACGTCTCTTCCCCTCTCCCCTTCCACCATAAATCGTGCTGCGTTACCAAAAACGTAGGCCAGTTGTTAACACGTATCGCAAAATCACAGCATGTGATTTCTATTAAAACAGAGTAGGGCCGAGAATATGGGTTACATTATGATATACCAGGTATGTCAAGAGAACGACGATGAGAAAAGTCCGCACACTTACCGAGACACAGAACAGCCAGGAGTCGGATGGCAGAGTCGGGCCCGTCGCAGGTCGGGAAGAACGGTTTGACGATGTAGTTGGCGAAGGTGAGCGCCACGATGGACTGTGTGGTGGGCCTGATGATGAGCAGATTGATCCATAGGCAGAGGAAGGCCAACAGTTTACCCATGTGTCGGCAGAACTTCTGCGCCCCGGCCCCCGAGCACCGCCCGGCGCAGCCCTCGAAGGCGTCCCCGAACGCCTCCAAGACGTAGATGTAGTCCCCTCCTGACTTGGGGATACAGGTGCCGAGCTCGGCGAAGCACAGTGCGCCGATGATGGTGACCACGCCGCAGATGGCCCACACGATCACCGACAGTCCCACCGACCCACAGTTCGCGATCACGCCGACCGGGGACACGAAGATACCCGAGCCGATGATCGTGCCGACGATGATGGCGACACCGTTCCATAGGGTCACCCTCTTCTTCATCTTCACCGACTCTTCTCCGTCTCCGTCCCCGACGTCCATGTTCTCCATCGACGGAGTCTTCTCCGTAGCTCCGTTGCCTTGGATGTCCGGTGCCATGTTGGTCAGACGACTGTCCTAAATCCTGGCCGGTACGTTCTTCAACTGTGGGTCAACCACAAGCGTCGGACAACTTACGGCGGCGGTGGGGTGCTTGTGGGAGGAGCCTACGGTACCACCTGTACGGATAAAGACAGACAAGTGGTCAGACTGGTCTATTAACGAGTGGAAGACACACATAATGTACAGGATAATGTCTGTTACTCCCTGAGGCAAAATAAACATCGATTATATTTGCATACATCCCTTTTATATGCAATTAACCTCGATAACACTTCTTAGCTTTAAGCAATATTGTATCCACACAATCAGAAGGAATCAACGACCTAAAGTTTACAGTCCAAGAAATCTGTGACAAGTGACTGTTTCTTGCTCTGTGTGAGACTTATGAATATGTAAGAGCGTCACATCGCGGGGATCGCACGTGACCCACATACCCAGTTACAGAACGTAAACATCGCAACTCGTGACAGAGAGCAGACAAAGATAAAATAGCAGCGCAAACAGCGAACTGTTTGCATAGAGGCGGGACTCCTTCACACTGATCTGACCTCTGGGCTTCATCTGAAGATCTCGTGATGGTTCGAGTTGTCTGTGCGACATTTGTGGGTGCAGACGTCAAAACCACGGTACTAGAATCTATACGTTTCAAATAAACGATAAGGCCACGAAAGGAAAGGAATGCTTCATTCACATTATCAATCTACATAAAACTCAGTACCCCTAACCCTAATGTATTGTCTACAAAACCATATCATCGAGGTAGTTATCTTCGAATACTAACTAAATTAAGACTATCAGGTCGCTGTAAAAATAGTAATTTTGTTTCAAGGTTGTCATATTGTCAATAACAGCAAAATTAAAATCAAAGTGTAACAGATTGTAGACAGTTAAGTCACAATAACGTTACTACAAAGAGAACATGGCACAAAAAGAGCAGCGAACACAAAAGGCGGTTCGTTTCCACTACATGATGTCACAAAAAGGCCCACCACAAAACAACTTGATAGGGAGTGCCTTGGCACGCTACCGCTGTACATATATATTAGAGGCGAGGTTACACCATAAACATGAACACTATATGGAGACTGTCCATAGAAGTACTTCGCAGCCTTCGAGTCCTGTGTATGGGGGAGTCTGAGGCGTTAACTCAACACAATTATCGAGAAGATTAAGAGTAGGGGTGACTCGGGGAGCCTGTCCGAATTCTTGGGACCACAACAGACTCTTCTCACCCGCTCAGTGAACCACACTTCATCAATCTAAATCAGGCGGATGTATAACTTCCCATCCAGCTCGCTCTTCCTGTCAAAAGTACACTTATGTTGAACACCATAGATCTAACCGGAGGATTGCTGCAAATAGTACTCATTACGACAGAGTTATTACACACCATTCCTTTCACACACAACCGTCCATGTTTTAGATATGATCCATTAAAATGTCATGTTTCCCCGAGCAAATGGCAGAGCCACAACCAGATGTTGTAAATCATACTTTTGCGTTTTTCTTGTTTTGTTTACGCATTCTGTCTATCCATTAGAGTAAAGTTTGATCATAGCAGGATGGAAGGGATGTGCGAAGATACCGTTAACTAAATGAGCACATGTCATTAGAGTCATTGCTATCAAGAATATGATGAATGCATCAATTGTATTTCAGGATTTTCCACATCTCAGACATGCCTCCATTGACTTTTCTTCAGTTATATACTGTATACATCATCCTCGTAGGTACATTTTTGGAATAGCCCTCATCCAAGCCAAAAATGGAGGTCACTTGAAAGGGCGCATCTTTTCGCCCTACAGCAGAGTAGCGTGGTGACTGAAAATTGAATTTAGTGACGTTTCAGCAGATAAAACGTACTTTATAATTTAATGTCACTGAAATTCTATAGTATATATAGTCAAGCTTTGGATAGCCTACGTTGAAGGCTTCCCATGGCGCTTTTTCAACTTATAGGGGCCAGATTCTTTGGCTGGGGGGCCGTATCTGCTTGGGATCCTGTAAGTTGTAACCGCCAGTTACAGGGTCCCAAGCAGATACGGGACCCCAGCAGGTACGGTCCCCAAGCAGATACGGCCCCCAGCCAAAGAAGCTGGCCCCGATTATGCCGATAAGTTGAAAAATCGCCGTGGGAAGCCTGCAACAGAGGCTAAACTTTGGAGCTCTTTTTGAGTCCCTCAACGATTGCATCATGAGAGATTGCATCATGAGTAGCGTGCCGTGAAAAACTCGGGCTCTAGGCGTGAAGAAGTGGCAACGAAGAGAGCTAACAGAAACAGACGTGTTAAAATGTGTAAGTCTGGGGTACTCAGACGGATCCATCCCACGCTACGTGTGTAAACATCCATGTGCATGCCATGTCATATCAACCAAGGTTACGTAGTAAGGGCTTCTTGACAGTAGTCTAAATTTAGTTCCTAGTTAGCGCTACTCTCCGGAGCTCCAAGCTGAGGTTCGGAGTTTGTTTCTGTCGGACTGTCTATTTTGTTTGCCCCGTTTTCTCTATGTCCGCCGGCCAAACATAGGCCGATCATTTGCCGGCGGACATAAAGAAAACGGGACAAAAACGCGTAAAAACACGTCAAAAACCAACCGGAGCCGAACCTCTGCTTGGAGAGTAGCTCCTACCCAGGATTTGGCGGGCGAAATCTCTAATCTGAAGTGAAGGTCAAGGTTACCGTTCACCCTGCTACCTCACGTTCTACCTTAGTGACAAAGCTAACACGCTTGGCGGTGGCCTCAAGGTTGCATATTGAAACAGTTCTCTGTAAAAATGGCAAGTTTCCAACGGCAGACAAGAACAAGAAAATACTTCACTAGTACAGTACCAGTATACATGTTGTTCACCTGCTTCGAATCACATTTTAGTCCAGCATTGTGTAAACATCAGATGGTGGATATTGAAGCTACACGAGTTACCGCACGTAACGGATGACCTATAGGGTCAACTTGGTCTGCTTTTTTGGGCCAAATAGTTGTCTTGAGAACAAAATATAATGGAACTAGTTAAGGATAATCTACTCCTATCTATCGTCTAAATTACCCAAAATCACCAACATTTCACGGGCGGAAAGCGTCGTATGAAAGTTACCAGATAAAGTTTCAGACCTGTCCAAAGCACTAATGAACAAGAGTTCCGCGACCTCATATCTCCATGAACAATTCTATTTATGCAAATGACTTACACATTTACATAATATATGCTTAATCCTAAACACATTTATCTTACTTACACATGTTGCAATATTGATAGTCCTATAATTTTTCAATTTGATGAGTTTCGGTGTTTTTGCATTAATTATGCAAATCAGGAATTTATTTGCATAATTGGTATCTGTTGATGCTCCACTTTCCATAAACTACATATGTTACATGTATGTGTCTTATAATGGAAAACACTGCAAATATAGATTTTCCTCATTAGGTATGCAAATTAAGTCCCAATTAGCATAATTTGCACTTCATTATGTACATCTCTGTCTAAGCTACCTGCATACTAAATATGATGGAAATCCGTCTTTCCTTTGTTCAGTTATTCCCCTTAGAACATTTTCACAATAACGCCACTGCAGTTCCATAGTAAGCTACTAGGGGGCCCAAACCTACACCACGTCTTCATTACATCACAAGCTATTTGCCACCCAAAAATCAAGACCATAGCACGTCCAGGTCAAAAAATACTAAAATTGAAGTTCTGCTGCAGTACCAAGGTCACATACCAGGGGGCCCAGAATCGACCTTAAACTTCGGCTTCACAACACCTACGCACATACCAAATATCATCGTGATCCATCAAGAGGTTCCTGAGTTATGCTGACTACACTAGTGCGGAAACACAAACAGACAGACAAACAAACAAACAGACAAACAAACACACACACAGACACACCCAAAACTATATCTCCATTTTTCATGGAGATAACAAGCCCTGACAACTCGACGCTGTTGCTAGTGGTGCTACAAATGTAGGAGGAACCGCCTCCCAAATGCACATAAACTACAATAGGAAAGCCTTCGCAACTATTAGGTCAGCACACAAACTAATGGCATAGTGCTACGCATAGAACTTACTTAGGGCTGAGGTCATAGTTTCACTATTAAACTACCAAACTCAAGATCCAATACATTCTGTCGCCACTGGGTGTCCGGTGGACTAAAATCTGCATTAGTCGAATAAGTGATACCTTCAGTCTAACCTGACAAATTTGATAATGATATAGCAGAGTCAGCAGACTCTAACGATGGGTTTGGCCGGTGCTTGTTACGAATTCTAGTACCCTTTTATGAATGTCAGCGTAGATGTCAACATCCTTTAAAAAATACAGGATTTCCGAACAAATAGCTGTATACTAATGGTTTGTACATCCATGTACATGTAGTAAAAACTGTAAAAAGGCTCTCTCCCGTCGAAAGGTACAATCTATACCACGTAAACACGGCCTATGCAGCTTTTCTTCGTGGTTCTACCTGTCCGTAAACAACGCTTTCACCGTTGTCAATTCTAGAGACACACAATAAATACAACTTTCCGGCAACTTACCTCAACCAACTCCCGGACGTAGCCTTCCCATACCGTAATCTTCTTGCTCAAACAATCGTTCTTCACAAAATGGCCACTACAATTTTTTTTCTGTTTGCTTGGACGATAAGGATCAAGCCGCAACAATGCAAAGTAGTAACATCGAGTGGCACTTGTAATGCTTGCACAACGTACCACCTGCCTCTTGTTGTAACCTTCTTATGAACTACAGACCTGTTCGGCTGATAGACCATATGTGTGGGTCAAAAGTTGGGTACACAGACTATCAGAATAACGGAAACAGTATCGCCGTGAAGGTTTGATAACGATATAGAGTAAGAGAATTTACCTCACCTGGATTGTTTGTTTTGCGGCCTTGAAGTCACGTTTATTACGATAACGGTTATGAGATTTTGTCTACAAGTTGATGGCACAAAAATCTACGTCTCGTATGTCTCTAGAAATAATCTCGTGCAAATTCTACTGTTATCTTAGTTGAAAACTGCAAATTAATCTACTTTCATGGTGGCTTTATTTCGCGGTAAGAGGAAAAGGAAGGTTTTCGCGGTGTTCTAAACTCTTTTTCTAAACGATTTTGTAATAGCCTGAGTACTAGCCTCCGTAGTGACCGCTGGCTCAAAAAAAATCGCTTGCTAATTTTTTGAGCCAGCGGTCACTACGGAGGCTGGTACTCATGCTAATTTTGTAGTGCAGTAGCCATGTACAAGGGAGACATATATTTATATAAGCAGTGTCATGAATTCGCGCTGGAGATATCACCGCGAAAATAAAACCATCGCGAAAGTTTCAAGGATTACAGTATACGCTGAGTAGGTTACAGTAACCTTGGCCCGTTTGAAGTCAGACATAATACAGCTAGACCAGGTGTTGTATGACCTACTAGTACTAGGGAGGCGTGGCTCACGCCACCAGTAGTCCAGCATGGACAGGGGGTCTCTCTCTTTAAAACAACACAGCTGCGCTTTTCTTTCTCTACACGGTTCGAAGGTCGGCAGTCTGATACAGTGTACAAACACTGACCACTCAAAGGGTCACTGACCTGTAGTACTACACCGTAGGACACGCGTACATATTCGATGGACTCTATTAGAGCCAGCTTATCAAAATGGCATTACGTTTTATGCTGTACATTTTGATAATTTTCCAATAAAACTTTCTTGAGGACCTGTAAAAATTAGCGACAAGTCATCGCACACTTGAAGTGTAATAAACTCTCTGCTGAAGAAAGACAACTCTCCACAATAACGGCTTTCAAATACGGGCTGTAGAAGGATCTTTCTATTGTTAGTTGACCTTAATTGCTATTTTTACCTATGTAATGTGTGGATGTTCTTGTTTATGAGTAGGACACCTGAAAAACTGGCCGCAGGCCTGAGTTGTGATTTCTTCATCCTGACAAAATAAATATATGAAATGACACGCATATTTCCCACCAGACTACACTGGCTACAGGGAGAAAAATTTGCCACTGTAGGGTTTGGCTGGCCGCGGGGGGATGTAAACCTTCTGGCCAATTCTTCTTTCTTTTGCCGAATTCTACGATCCGTACGCTCGTAGGAAGGCCTGGTGGAGGCTAGTACACGCCGAGTACACACTCTCAGGTACACACGGAGTGTATACATTCAATGCCACGTTGCACGTTTCGCCTCTTCAAACAGCGCCCTACAGTGCCATACTATACCGCAAATATATCTTCGAAGTAAAAATAGATCGTGCGGTTATCTTCCCTTCCAACATCTGCTTGAAGATAACTTACCTCTCCTTCCTTCCTTCCTGTCATCATTTTTGTTTGCGAAGATACTCACATTTCGTTTCTTTTATCTGTCGAACCAGGTCGAACATTCGTTCATTCAGTTTGAGTTAATATGAAATCAAAACTATAGGTATTCATATAATATAATCCATGGCATAAACAGACACATACATCATAATGTATATTACAATATTAATACCTTACAAAATGGAAACGGTACAAAAAGTTGATATAATTAATCTCGTTCAATCTTTGTTATCGGCAGACCCACTAACTACTGTCGCCAAGTCTGTCCCTTGGGAAATTCCACAGAATTTCCCTTTATGATTATTTCGTGTATTACTGACTGGAACGAAAAATATACATAATTGTACAGCTTTCCGTGGAGCAGAAAAATATTCCCCATCAAAAATTGGGAAAAGTACGATTCAGTCAGGGAAAATAAATAAATTATCAATAAATAAATTATTCATCATGCATTGAAATTGGCACCAATACTTCACCTATCATAAAATGATACACATATATTATTTGAACACTTTCCAGTATACCAGTACTAATGCAATTGTTTAGGCTTCGTATAGCCATACTGCAAAATAACATACATTGTTGACGTCACTGTCACTGCTGAAATATCAACAGTCTAGATAATCTGAGTTACGTCTCAGACCCAATAGTGTGAAAGGTATTCTAACTATATTGGTCAGGGGCATAATGCTCTTATACGGCCGCGATACAAAAGTGGCGCGTACACAGTATCAAGTTTCTGCTTGACCAATTGTAACAACCCATGCGTACTACAGCAAGGGTAAATCTGGATGGAACCGGTTTGTGTTGTATTAGCACAGTCGGGAACCCACGCGCCACTAGCAAAGGCTTTGGCAGAAGCCCAGGGCAAACAGTACTCATGCAACACACGAGGTACTCCTCATGGTATGGTATGGTAGGGATTTATCAGATCACTTCATTCACGAATCAATTTTAACATCCCTAAAATTATTATAAAATCTTTCCCTGGAATTACTGGTAACGTTACATGTATTTCACCCCTTCATAATCTGTTCAAGCTACCCCTAATATTCTCGAGTAATACTTAAAGTTTGATCAGTCTGTACGCTGTTAAGTTATAGCAAGGACATTATATAGGTTATAGACGTGTACATCATGACCACAGTGGGGTTATATGCGGGTCACACAACAGTCTATTAATTTGCGTCATTACGTATCCACCCGGCAGGGATTCCCGCCATTGTTTTGTTTACCCTCTGACTGGGGACGATGTCCTTCATTCCAGTATGCCAGCCATTTTTTACGCAAAAGCGTGGCACGCCTCTCTCGTATGGTATAACAGTTGTGAGTGAGTGACTATAACATTTACGCACAGAGCATATGGTATGTAACGTTATCAAAGATATTCAGGTAGCTTGAAATCCTACACCGTTTAGGCTGGAATGAATTTGTGGCTGTTTTCCATATGGCCTTAGGGACGAGCCCAGCCAACACCCCCAATCCGCTGGCCGATAGCCTGGGCCCCGCCGCTGTAAACCAAACAAGGCATGTGTATCCGATCCGGCTCAAACAAAGTATGTGACCATACCACGCTAGCTAGTTGGTCAGTCACAGAGCGGTTTACAGAGGCTCATACTATGAATATATCCTTGAGTACAAGTGTATGCAGATGTATTCCCTTACCTTCAGTGGCTGTAGAAGAGTGTAGAGTGTGCTATCCGAGCTGGGGCATCGTCTCTTGTGTCTGCTTCTCGCGCCCAGAAGTGCCGGCTTCACGCTGGGATGGGTTTGCATGCGAGAGGTCATTGGGACATTACACTTTCAAAATATGGGGGTGTATATCTTTATTATTCTATCAAGTTGTTGTTATACATGTGATCATTATCCAGCAGTGTGTCTATAGCGTCAGTAAATTATAAAAAAAACAATCAGATGGTAGATACTTGTTTCTATATTTTTCATGTGATATCCAATTAAAGCTTTATATTCTAGCAATACATTGTGTGACCCCCACAAAAATGTAAACGGCTTATTTGGGTGTCTCGGACATCATCCAATACTAGAGTTGTGTTGCATCATCTGGAAGCACGTTTCCTCGCTATCTCCAAGCAGATGTGATGGTATGCCAGGTGCACTGTACCATTTTGTCAATCATATAAAGAAAAATTAGGAAGATAAACGGACTTTAAAGGTAGAATAGAAAATTGTCATCACAAAGAAAAAGAATTTTCTTCCTCACCCCTGCGATCCTTCCTTGGTCCACCCCAAAGAGACAAGTGTCGCTAGGGGGGACATTGATGGTTGAAGATGATGAATAAATGTAAATGAATAAGAATCAATCTGAAATAGAATGGACATATTATAGTCACATTACCACGTGATTCTACAGGATGCCTGTCTTCACTGGGTCAATGACCGACGATAAAGGCAAGGCGGTGCCATGGCCTTCAAATTTTTATCTGGCCACCATATATGGTGACAATTTATAAAGAAGAACACCAGGGTTGATTCAATGATACAGTACAAAGTAAAACATTCTGCAAGATATGTTTCAAGCCATGTTGAATATCATATCCAACGCACATTTTATGTACACGTTTTGTTTGCTCCTCGTATTTACTTTTTGTATTTGAAATTTTGAAGCACAAACTACTTAAGTGGCAATTTACAGAGAGGTCATTTTACGTACATCCGGTTTGTTGCCATTGTCTACAGCACTTATGTACAATATGTCCGATAATAGTGGTAACCCGAACCCTGGTACTTCTTGGCATGTGATAGCGGAAGACATTAAACCGCTGCCACGCGTCAAGCCAATATTTATTATCTGAAATACCACTGTTGTTATAACGCCCCACTTCACGGCGATAACGCGTTCTAAATACGACCATAACATTTACGTGCGACGGTCGACCACGCCCTGACGTAACGCAACGAACGTCATACGTCATTTACGAACTAACTTCCGCACCTCGCCGTTAATACATCATGATGATGTCAGAATCGTGTTTGTTTTCCACTTGCTTGTGTGTTCCCAGCTGTCGAGTTTCTTTAGAATCCCACACGGTACATTTTCGTGATGACGCAAATTGTAGAAAATTAGACTTGTCTGAAGTAAAGAGACCTTTACCTTTTACTTGAAATAACCCTTCAGTATTGCATCATCATTTCAGTTGGCCTTGCAAGTTGTGTACGATAGAGCGAGCTCTGCATGCTGATTGTGGATTGCTGCTAACATCGTTGTAAAGATATAACTCCTTTCTAATTTACCCTCAAAATTCCATGCAATTAGATTACACACAATAATCCACATGATAGTAACGGCCACATGATATCTAATCTCGTTATGGCGGGGGGGGGGGGTGCAGACTAGTCATTTGTCGTCATTTATTTTTAGCTATCTCATTCTATTTCATTTTACGAATCTTGAGGGTAATCCCTTAGTTAATTGAGTATGATTTCCAAGGGAGCCCTTACAAAATCATAACAAATCATACATACACAATGGTATAACATTAAGTACTAATTATCGACATTGGAGTAATAAGTCACATAAATTGAAAAAGCTCAAACAATAACAACTTAAAATCATAAAACATACTCATTCAACGGCCTTTGAGGGTCAGAGTCTGATTGAAGGCTTTAAGGGGGGTGCTTGTCTCAATTCAGGCTTTAGTGACTTGTAGATTGCTAATGCTCTATATGCAAATGTATCACCCTAGCATGGCGACTATTCAAATTCCTAGCATAGTCCAAAGTATACAGATAGTACGGTCTTCGAGTTTGACGTAATCTGCGCTATTCATGAGTTAGTGTTACTCGTATTACTGTGCCAGATCCTAGATCACCTCACCTGGCAGACAAGGTGACCAAAATGGTGAAAGTGTGATTAATTCTTGAAAATAAGTTTGGAATGTCTGTAGGCAGACAACTTTTTTTCTTCTCCCCAATGACCCAAGGGACTCGCGTTGGGACCTCATCTATCACCGGGACGACAGCTGGTACCCCCGCGGCGTTTCAGACGTTATTCCAGAGATTTTTTCATAAATCATAGATTCACAGCTTCTGTACCCATGGTCACTGGTCCACAACCGTAGTTGCTGTGGCCTTACTAGCTAATCAGCCTCAGACATCAGACTGATCCACAATTGGGATATCTGTATAAGGCCACGGAGATAATGCACAAGGTCACCCGTGTAAACTTGTTATGATAGCTGTAAACATAACTAACCCAAAACCAGCACAGCCGTCTGTCACTGTGACCCTTGTCTAATGGCTTCTTTTGTAGACTGTTATTTCTAAGCAAACTGCACGGAAGTATGGACCAGAAATGCAGCGGTGTTGATATAACGTTACGATATCTACATGTCCAATGCCCACATCCTATTGAAACATGCCTGGGTTTTCCATGTCACTATTTGCCATGCTACGACAGTATTTGAAAGGATTGGTTGATGTGGGTATCTTTAACAATTTTGGGGAAAGAGTAGACTATTTCTAGAGCCGACACAGGCAAGCACCCTGGTTTTAGGGCCAACAGGTCCCCAACTTCCTTGGGAAACGGTTTGGAATCCAGCCCAACGCAAGAAAGACTCGTACATTCTATGTCTAACACGTTTTATACGAAACAATGCAATTACAACCGGTTAACCATATATGACTGGCACTGATTTGCTACCGCTTGCCTTTTAACCTATTTCTAATCCAATCAGGGCAGTATGCTACATTTTATTTGATTATCGAAGGTCCCAATACCACATATTTAAAATGTAGATACATTTATAAAGAGTTGTCCTAACGCTGACTTGTCTAGAATAACGTAGTCTCTACCAGACTAACTACGCCGGCTATAGGTAGAATATTTGCTAGGGTTTCACCGTGGACTGACTATACTGGCTAATTATTCCTTTTTCTGCTGAATTCTATGATCCATACGCCCTTAGGAGGGCCTGGCGGAGGCTACGAATAACGCTTGCGTTTGGTCTGTCTGGAATCTGTTTATGCCTCTATGGGAAAATATTGCAATTTGAAACACTATTGAGATCGTACAGTTTATTTGATATCCATGAAAAATGAAAGGAACCTCGTGGCACATGAAGTACTACATTCTTTGGTACTAATCTAGACTGAGATCCAGGCTTCGTCGGGAAGTGTCCTCTAGCTCTAACCGGACATGTAGCTTAAGAAGCCTGGATCAGAGGCTATGACTAACGTACGTGAGAAAGATGTCCACCATCAAGGGGTGGTCCCTGAGAGAGCGTCGAGAAATCCGTTAACAATTGAACAGTAACATGTCTGTTGGTACTGTATTTTCATGAATAGCAAATGCATATTTGTTACAGTTTCTTGTTTAGGACACAAAACAATTCAATCAAGAGATTGTTGAACGTTTGAATCTAACATAAATTTACGGGCAACCAAACGGCAAAGTGGGGAGATTTCAAGTCAACGACATAGCAATGTCACAATATACAGTGTGCCAGAGTCTTTCAAATTGACATTTTCATCTGCATCCTTCTAATTACACGATCCCTCTTTATGATATTATCAATGCATTATGGACACCTCATTCTACTACAATCAGCAATGTGCGTAACAACAAACGCTTTAGCAATAAACAGGTGGAACATATCAATATCTGAGATCAGTAGGTGAGAACTGCTTTCATGTACATGGCATTTTGATATCTATTCCATTTTAAACATTTCAGCAGATGGGAAGTTGGCTTGAAACGTGATCAAAATTCCATGAAGTTTTTTTCGCACATCTATCTTTGCCTAAATTCATCTTTTTCGACTTATCTAGTGCCCACTTCCCCACGTAACAATCTACAGTCGAATAATTCTGACACAGTTTCTTAGAGCAAACTCAAGGAATTTTTCACGTAACATTGCGGAAGATATGAATACGTCTTATCTGTCACCTCGATCCCCCTCTACTGGCTTAAGGAGCAAGAAACATATGTTAAAAACAAATCAAAATAAAATAAAAACAACATTTGGCACAAAACTGCTTCTTACAAAACAACGAATTCTTTGCCATGATTTTCTTGCACGCTGTCAAAAGGCAAGTCTAAATAAATTCAACTTGAAATAAGTATCCTCTGTACAGCACAAGAATAAGAAACATTATACGCGTGCAAAAAGAAGAAATAAGTACATGTCGCAAAATACACAGCAATGCTCTGAATCCGTCGCAAAATAGCAGAGAAAGATACATACGTGGTTCCCAGAGCATTAACACCAAATAAAAGTATACATATCAACACTTAACATGAAATAACAGATGTTTGCGCCTAGCTTTGCATTGTAGCAACGACCAACCTTTACAACTTATCAAGATTACATCATCAACCATGTCGAACGGTTAATTCATGTAGGGTAAACCCACACCACTCATAAAGCAATATTTACAAATATAAGACAATAGTCACTGACTTACACATACTCACACATACAATTAAAATAACAGCAGACTTCGTAGCACAATATGCGAGGAGTAAGGTTAGAATCGACACAAGAGGACAGTGCTACATGCGTATCAATAGGCAATAAACAGAACGATTTAAACCAACAGCCTCTGAAAAATGCGCGCGCGCTAAAATCGTGCTATGTTTGTTACAATATAACAGAAGATGTTGTCAGTTCAATGTATGTAAAGATCACAAAAGCACTGTCCTTTTGTGTAAACGTTCACTATTAACACGATATGAATAACAAGGCAATCATTTCCATTCTTTGGTCACGTAGTAAACATCATCATCACTTCACCTCTGCATATTAGGCACTCGAGTAGGAAACTTGCCCAATAGCAGACAGCTTTTTTCAAAGCTCATTGTTTAGAATCTGTTTTATTATAACAGATCAAACATTGCTCATTTGTTCAGATTTTATGACTGAAGACAGAGTGTTTCACTCAAAAGTGGTCAATGATAAGTAATACACTCCTGTTGTTGAGCGTTTTAAGTTTCTGGTAACGTTACGGCTATTCTACTAAAAAAGTTGAGGAAGGGAGGGGTCAGAAATCATTCATGGTTTTATCTTCTAAAAATGATCTTCCTCCTGCAACTTTTCATATCGGCTCGCAGTTAGATATGGGAAAAGTCTAACTGGATATGTTTATCATCATTGAATACAGAAAAGACCCAAGGGAGAACCTCGCGTGGTGCGAATTCCTCACTCCTTATGGTGCTCCTCCTTACAACATGACATGATCTTCTGGCAGAACACTGTGCAAGCATCTGAAAAATTGTTTTTAAAAAATCATTACTTTTTCTACATAGTAGTAAATAATCTAGAAAATAATGCGAAATCAAGCAGAAACAAGTTATATTGGTCATCTTTTTTTTAACCATGGAAGTACTTAAAACAGTTTGACCAAGCTGAGGTTTTCACCTTTGTAGGCGTGGCCTCTAACTAGCTGCCAGACAATCAGGGAATCGACTAAAGGGTTTCTTTACTCCGATTCTTTGAATGGCTGACATCTGGCCTGGGTAGAGGCCACACCCACAAAAGTGGAAACCTCAGCCTGGTTTAACAGAGCCTCCCCAAGCAAGATATGTTGTACAGGCCACGGGCAAGGCTCTGCGTAGGAGAATGCTATATTAGATAAGGCATCAAGATAACTTCAAAGTAAATTGTGTAAGAATCTTACCCAATTTGTCTGTCAGCCACTTGGGTTTGGATTGCCAGTAGACGCCGAAGAGGTACACAGGTACGCCGGTCAGGGTGATGCCGGCCCCCGCCAGACACTCGATGGGCGCCACCCAGATGGAAACAACCACGATGAAGAGACATGCCAGGACAAATACGATGGGGAGGACAACTGGCATCTGGTGGACAACGAAACAAACAACGTTTTGTAAACGAAATGTGTCCACACAAGGCGACCCCTGCAACTATTGAAAGGTCAACAAGATGTAGACAATAGGTAATAAGGTATGATAACAGTTTCAATAATGTATATTTCACAGAGGTTAGATTTCAAATCAAAATGACCGAGGAACCTCAAAAGTTGGTCAATGATGTACACACATCGTAACCTTGTTTGTAGAAGAAGAAAAATCTATACCATTCGTACGGAATTCTATCTGTATGTGAAACGGTAGTTTGTTGATATCTTTATGATGATATTTGTTCTATATATCTAAGGGGCGCGTACGACGTCGTGGCTGTGACAGAATCCAACTGCCGACAAGGATATATGACGGTAACAAGATACTAGTAGGCGACTTTTGCACGACACATGCAGGACTTTCCCAAGAATGCCCCAATTTTGCAATCGCACGATGATCGTACGACGAAAATACGACCTAAGTGACTGAGATACTTAAAGCTCACCTTGACCGGTCTCTCCATGTTGGGGAACTTGAAGTGGATGATGACCAGGCCCAGGATCGCCATCCCGATGAAGATCCAGTACACGAAGCTGGCGTAGTTGATGAGGACGTACACGTCTGTCGTACACAGCATGACCAGGGACAGGATTCCCTGCAATACGAGCAAGTAGAAGAATCAGTAAATGCACCATTCTGGTAGGAATAAAGTGTCACTACTCACGGAAGGCATGCTCGCGACAACAACAAGTTTAAATCATCAAAGTCTTCTAATATAGCAAATAACCAAGGGCAAGGCTGACGACATTTGGATTTTTCTTAAAGTACAAGTTGCAGTTTTAACTTCTTGAGTTGACAATTAATGCAATTTTTTATGGTGTCACCATGACAGTGGTTATAGCGCCACGGTTATTTTTAGGAAATAAAATCCAGGCTACAGCTTTGGTAGAAATCAATTATATTTCTCTTAAATGTACATAATTTCATTCCTCCTTCATGTACATCACCATATCTTTAATACCGCATACATTCTGATTACAGTACCCGGTCACTACCGGTAGTCTACCCCAGCTACAGCATGGCAAAACATGGAGGTACGGAATGTGTGTCAGCAAAGAAGAGTGAGGTGTAAGTAAAAGTGCATACGTACCCCCAGGACGAGGGACGGTACGGGAGTGGACTGGTGAACGTTCACCATGGCCAGGATGTCGGGAAGATGGCCCTCACGGGCACCCACAAAATACAACCTGAAAAACACACCAAGGCGTGTCAACATGTTAGAGACATTACCTGAAATCTGTTTCTTTTTTCCGGGACATTGTGATAGCGGTGAATGCATCAAGGGGATACAATAATGGTACTTAAAACCTAGTATAATTATATATTTACAGGGCCGATTATGGTATTTCTATAGCCACCAAATGTCCCACTTTTCTTCCTTCTGAAACTTACGTTGTGTATTTCAGTATGGTACATATTCGTATAGAAAGAATACATGTATTACGATTAGTATTAGAAGTCCTATACAGGTCAGTATAAGTCTGTTCTATATGTCATGCACTGTACTATATGTCCTTCAATATATGTACTTTATTACTACTTTAAAATTTGTATTCGGGTGCCTACACTTAGCCCTATAGGGTATGAATGTACAATACTTTTATCTGAATAGAATAACAAGCTATGTGCTTGTAGATACTAAAAAAAACCGCTACGTCCTTTAGATTTAAGAGGAAAAGAATTGCTATCTATTTGGATATGAAGAAAAGTCATATAGAGTTCAGACGACAGGAGGGATGAACCCTCTCAGCAGGTTGTCTGACCGGTCGTACAAGCGGGGAATCTGACCAAACAGATGGCCTGGTGGTCATCTTTTGACCGGACCTGATCACAATCGCAGGAAGGGACAGTTTGATGATAAAATCTGATAAAGTTAACGAAGGGGAAACGTGGAAGATCGGCACGGAAAGCAGCAGAAGATGAGAAGAACGGCTGGCAGGAAAAAGTACGGGGTCTTCTCGGCACGAACGACAGTTCACACGAGGTGGTGGTCGCATTAGATCTGAGTTTATCAAAAGTTCATCATCATTTGACAAGATACTGACCATGCTGACACACAAGCTGCCATCCAACTCCCTGAATCCAAGGTCCTCAAAGAATACAAACTGTCTTTCACCAAACGTTTTGATTTTTTAATCATTTCAGTGTAAACATCGGTTTTCAAATCATGAGTTCTTTGTAGGGAAAAAAAGGTTAACGTAAAAATCTTTCAAAGCCCGTTGAAGCGCGTGCCAGTGTTGTAACGTCCGAACCAGTCTCTGCCTACGACGCATCGTGGTCGGCTCGTGAAAGGGTTCAGAAAAATGTCATGACAGTGCCTTAGGCTAATTGAAAGGTCATTTACCGGTTCCTTTGCTTCTGGTATCATTACACACTCAGTACAGATGCCATATACAGACACGACGTTTGCACCACTG
The DNA here is from genome assembly GCA_035149815.1 of Branchiostoma lanceolatum. Taxonomy (NCBI): domain Eukaryota; kingdom Metazoa; phylum Chordata; class Leptocardii; order Amphioxiformes; family Branchiostomatidae; genus Branchiostoma; species Branchiostoma lanceolatum. The sequence continues at coordinate 8,682,413 of CM068872.1, read as the reverse complement.
GGATGACATCACGCTCCCAGTGGTACATCGACACCCCACATGGGGGATGACTTCTACATGTGCATCTCTGTAATATTTCACCATTTCTGCCATTACCCCACACCACCAACCATGTGTTTAATGAGAACATACACAGTTTAGTTAAAAGATGATGAGAACAGATATGTGTCTGGCTCTGTGGGAGGTATAACACCGGTGCGAACATACCTCACATTCGTACATCTCCCAAAAGACACTTATTAGTAGGACGTAGCGCATCTGTAAATCGTGTGATGCTGTTCTCAATTACCTAGCTTATCTTGTAGCTTATACTATCAATTCAGTGAACCGCTGTTGAAAAACATTGTTGCAGCTACTGTAAACCATATTCTTCTATGGTGCCTGGGGCAAGTCTCTCGAAGGGTCTTTGGAAAGAGTAGAAAATAGCAGAAAAGGACACTAGAATCTAATCCGAAATGGGGTCCTCCAAAAACGACGATAGAATAGCGTAAATAGGTAAGAGCCACACCTCCAAACAATAATGAAATGCCATTCTTTTCTGTTCAACAAGGTATTTTTTGTTCAAAGTCGAATAGAAACCTGTAGGTTTTCATCAACGTCTTGCATAACTAGGCGGGTGATGTACACACATACCTGGCGGAAGCGAACATGGACCCGTTGACGGCACCGAATGTCGAGAAGGCGACGAAGATGGGGATGATCCACCATGCCGCACCCAGCAGCCTCAGGCCAAACGTCTACAACAACAGGGAACAACAACAGTCAACAGGGTCTTATTGTTCTGTCGTTATTGTCGGATGTACTGTCGGATATTTTGGCGCACATCCTTATAAAAATCTTGGTTAACGTTTCCACCCTATAAACTTTCCCTTATTCATCTCTATGTGTTAAAAGTCCTTTTCGTGGCGTATGAAAGGCCCAGGAAAACTGACCACTGCTACGGCGTCGCTTTCCAGCATCTCCTGCGGGGTCATCCCGGTGAAGTACGCCACGTTGGTCAGCAGGTACACGATCGTCACGAGAGTCATGGAGATGACGATGGACCGGGGCACATTTCTGTGGGGAGAATATACATATACATCACAAAAGTGGCTAAAATAAGTTTTTTTGTCTGTATTAAGTTTGGCATTCTCGTTATATGCCTGTGTCAGTTGAGCGATAAGTAACCAATATATTACAAAGAGTTCCATTCTACAATTAACATTCTAAATCAATATTGTGATTAACCAATTTCTACAGCTTGCTTGTGGGTGAGCACTATCACAGATTGGGGCTGAGAGCAGCTTTAAGATATGTTAACGACAACCGGAGTCTTCAGAGGGTTCACACCCTTTCGATGTGTCTTTACCTTGAAGGATCCCTGATTTCCTCGGTCACAAAGGTCAGGTCAGCCCTGGAGAAATACATCGAGAAAATACGATCTGTACAAGGTATTACTGAGACTATAAAGGGACAGCAAGTCCGAAAATGTCCGTTTAGATAAGATTCAACAAATGCACCACACACTCGGTAGATAATATATTGCATACACATGTAGCAAATGTCCGTATTTGACCACGTAGTTGTATGTTTTCAAACATTCACAAGATAGTTCCAAGATGATATCCAGTTCCTTGAGTAACTATTTTTGGTATATCTTATTGCCTGGATGTCTAACCTTCATCCACGTATTCAAAAATATAGTCCATAACTGTAAACAATGGAAAAGAACCATTTAGGATTTTTTTAAACAACACTATTGAGCCATACCATCCAGCGAAAGCCCAGAGTCCGGAGTACAGCGCCAGAGAGATCCCGCCCACATTGGTTGACCCGCGCCACGCTAGGTCTGGCGACAGGTGTAGAACCTCCCCTGTGGACATCAAAAAATCACCATTAATCTGTCTGTATGTTTGTTTGTGTTTGTTTGCTTGTTTCTTTCCTTCTTTTTTCTTTCTTAGTTTCATTTTGGTATTTTTCCCATTTATGTTTTTGTGACTTTATCAATTCGGGTCAAAGTAACATACATAAATATAGTCTGTGTTTGTGGATTTGTCTAAACATGTTCAGGTTTCTTTCAGGCTAGACGTCCATTAAATATACGTTAGTGTGTAAAAGGCAAGGTTTTTTAATTCGTTCAGTCGACGCACCTCCGTGTTGGAATGAGTAAGGTTTTCGAGCGGTGAGCTAGTGGTGCTACCAGTTTGTAACCTGGGTGCCAGCGTTTTTACTTTACCCCGCGGCCACGGAAGCGATCGAGAGAGCGGGGTAAAGCTAAAAAGGCTGGCACCCAGGCTAACCAGTTTGCTGAACGCCCCACGAAGTGACAAATGCCCACAAGGCGGCACACTTGACGGGGTCGCCGGCACAGTGACTTTGGTAAACATGTTAGCGTCGGCTGATCGAGAGTTGTGTTCGGGGTGATTTGTGGCTGGAGTGATGGATGTTACAGCGTTTTCACTCGAAACAAATCGACCCAGATACATTTTAATTTTCAGGAGCGGGCGACTGCTTACTGCATTCGACCGCCAGGCGAAGTTTTTTTCTAGATTGGTCTGCTAAGGTGATTTTCCTTAGGGGAAAGTATATCGTAACTGAAAAAGTCACTTTCTGATTTCAACTAGCCAGCCACATGAGGTGTAGTACAGACTAACAAGTCTATGCAGTTCACATAGAAAAGTTATTGTCTATGAGTAGGGCTGGGTACCTAAACGTTGTACATGTAAAACCGTTCAGGTACAGGCCCGGACCTGAACATCACGTGTACCTGTACCTACACCTGAACAAAATAATGTACTAGTGAACACCATTCTTTTTTAGTAAATCCTACAGCCCACTGTACACAGCCCTCTCTATGAGTCTATGTTTGTCTCCCACGTACCTTTGCCCAGTTGGATCATGCCAAAGATGACGATGATGACGAGTGCCAGGAGTTTGGTGGCCATGAAGATATCCTGGACCCGCGTTGCACCGCGCACGCTCGCACAGTTCACAAACGTCAGCAGACCTGAACAGGAGAAGGAAAATGATACCCAAACTAAGCACTTTGGTATGGATGGTGTAAGGCACTCTCTTTCTCTCTAAAATGTGTATCAAACAGTGTAAAACTGAATCGAAATGCATCAGGTCACTGATATTTTCAACATCTTCAACTTCAGATTACCCCCAGATGATCCCGCGAGGGGCAAAGTAGGGGGGGGGGGGGGTCCGGGGCTAAGGCGGGCAGGCCTCCAGCGTGGCCCGGAAAGTCTTATACTGTGATTCTACATATATACATCGTAACAAGCACAAGTTTATTGATAAACTGAACAAATTAAAATAAGTACATGTACAATGCTTACTACACATTCTTACATCAAACATTGTTCGAAATTCTGTTATCAGAGTGTGTAATTCAGGAAGCCCGTAAAAAGAAAATTCGTAAGAGTACGGGAATCCTGTTTTGCATTTCATAACTCAGATGTCAGGTAGAACATTTTACGTCCCTTGCCAGCGGTCGACCAAATAAAAGGCTAGGGTCGGCGGGATTTTGCTACGGTCGATGGGTAATCGGAAGCGCAACATTTTTCCCGAAGCCTAAAAAATGTCAATGTCACATTCTCTGGGAAGGGGAAGTTCCACCAAGAGCACACACTTAACACAATAAATCGTGATTCTTGGCGTGCTACAGGACCGAAATAGTACAGTGTGCTATTTACGATTAGAGCCAGACAACACTTGACATTGACCGCATTTCCATCTTCAAAGCGCCGATTGTGACTTATATCCTTTATTGATTTTAATCTATGCAAAATCAACCGTTACTGATCATTCTAAGTGGCCAATACAGTTCTATATTTTTTAGTATTGTGGACGAATAATGTGACAGGGTGCAGAGTACATTATTGCTTGCACGATATCAGTCAGACGAGCAGTCGGTACGTAACGCAGCGCCACCTAGCATATTTTGTGTAAACTGCAGCCTTTATGAAGCGTTACAGCTTCGGTGGGACAAGGGGGTACTTCTGCTGAGTATATCAGTATCTTACAGGTCAATAACCAAATTGTTGACCCACATGCTACATATCAAATCACAATGTACACTAGACATGAAAGCCGACCGTGCTAAAACAGGTAGATATCCGGGACATACGATTTTACAAAAAAAGGTACCCCATTCAGCGGACCTAAAACTAAAAGGCGAGACAGTTTTGGAAATAAGCACGTATCGTCAAATTTTTCACATGACAGCTTCTAGATAGGAATAAACACTGATATGACCAGTTCATCAATCATCATTAACTGGGGCAGAGTCTAAAGAGCAGTTTTACGCCCAACTTTGATGAATGAACGACATCAACCGCTTACGATCATCGAACAAAACAAGTACGGTACATTTCGTTCTCTTAGTTTAAGTCTGGTTCTCCAGTGATGCTAGGGGCTTGATCATGAAGTTTGGCATATGTTTGTTCATCCCAGTCAGTGTTTGGCTTTGGGCGTGCCAAAACTCCCGCACCAGTTTGCAGACTACCGCATAAACTTTGACAACGTCCGACAAAACAGACCTTGGGCAATCAGTACTAGCTAAGCCAACACGGCGCAGAGGGGGACACACTGTAGATTCATATTTCGAAACGTTGATTTAATAAGACCATTATCTTAGCATCTCCTTTGCACCCATCCCTCCGATAAGAAATCTATTTCTTCTGTTTATCAAAGCGGAGTGTTTTGTGGTTCACAAAATGCAAAAGCTTAGCCAAAAGTACATGAAACTGCAGAATTACTAGACATACCTGCGCCACCTAACACAACACTGGTTCGCATTAAAACATAAGAACAACTCAAACCACTTGCTACTAGTATAGTAAGTGGGCTTTGTGGACTTCTAAATAAACAAGAATGGCTTACGCCGTATGACTTGTTGTGATGGGATGACTAGAAGTATGCCAGTGTATTTAGACAGATTTGTAACATAAGAAATTGTGGATACGTGAAGGTATGCTACATTGAAAGTGTGATCTTGGTTGAATGTGCAGCCAATCTGTAAAGCCAATCGTTTCCAAAACATCATTTCAACTCTAAATCTCTCAAAGACCTGGGAACGTCTCCCAAATCTCATTATTCAAATATGTAAACATTTAACGAAGAACGTCTGAAAACATATTTGCAGTGGCGCCTACTTCTTCCAGTTACGTAGTGTAAAAAGAAGTGTAGCAGACCAATTTGACACACACATCGCTCTAAACACCACAGGTTTCATTACTTTGTTTGCAGGGTGCACAAAGACTATAAGCTCAACGATGTGTTTTCTCACGGAAAGAATTTACCCCGCGGCGATCGCCCTCTACTTTGTACTAGTGACTTCACATCGGGCTACTTACAATACTGGTCTTTGTGGTGTCTGTGTGAACGCTTTCAACAGATGTCAAACAGGTGTTTTTGTCGGGATACCCATATAAAATGGTTCAAAAGCAGGCGCCTCCTGTCGTAGTCATGACTTTTAATATCACTTTTTGACACATTGTGTGAATGTTTCTTGAGTATACCTGTGTAAGCGTTTTCTTCAGGGCGCCAGCGTTTTGTAGGTGTCTGTATAACATGAACTGTGTCGGCGGGTAGGGTGTCTCAAGGGCATGTGTAGATTAAAAGCAGACTCCATGTTCACCAAACGAACAACATCGACGGGGAGAGGGTGTCACAAAGGGCAGACACATGCCAGAAACTCCTGCCGTTGTGCTACCATGCACGCGATTTCTAGTTGGCGCTAGTACTAGTGTGTATCTCACTAGAGGTGGCGACCGTTGAGCGATCAAATAGTTGACAGATCGTTCGACGAACTTCGTACATAAAGAACGAATCTTTTTAGGTTTTCTATGCTATGTTGTCTTTTAACGTACTCGTGAATATGATTATATCGTGCATCATATTCCGATTATAAAATCAACGGCCACACAGATTTAATTTTGGTTTCTCAACGCTAACTCAGCGATAGCCGTCTGGTAGGGGAAATTCTGAAAACTTGCCCCACCCACCCACTCACTGTATGTTAACTCAAGCTCATTTTTGGAGGCACGACAAAAAAGTCACACATATATACTATAGGCGTTTGGAAAATCCATTCTAGACAATGCCTTCCGTGTGTCTACAATAGAATACACTCTGCCATACGGTCAGCTCAGATGGGTTCTCCGCAAAAAGCACAACGTGCCTGCTAACGTGTCCACGTCAAGCGGCTGTCATGTACCAGTCACCCAGGCTGATTTATTCACCACCCCACGCGCCCCGGTACACTGTATGTTTGTTCATCTACATTCAATCCTCGCTAATGAGCTTCCAATCTTGTCTCTACCGTATGTCGGCATCTGACATCTGCTGCGTTTACAAGAGGTTACGTTCAAGATTCAACAGTCAGTTTTCCAGCTGTTATAATTCCTTGTGCGATTTTTGTGAGATTATGATATTTTCTCATACAGAAATACATACCTATATCTGATAAGGCAGCAATAATCATTTTCTTTCTTTCTCTTTCTTTCCTCCCTCCCTTTCTTTCTTCCGTCCTTCCTTCCTTCCTTAATTCTTTCTTTCCCCAGATGGAATCTATAATCTACAATCTATATATTCTAGTCTATACCATGAATTCATTTTGTGCCATTTATTATTTGAACCCGCAATAAAACTGTTTCTACTGTGGGCGTGACCGGAAGACTACCATGGTACATAATAGCACTTGGTCCAGGTAAAAACTGCAGATATCACATAAACCCATTCTCTCCGGGTAAACCAGGTCGTTACTTTTACTAAGGAATTTTAACCTCCTTGCTTTTACCGGAAATGTCTGCATTCTTCTACAGAGGTAAATACTGTATTTAGATCCAATAATTGGAAGAATAAAACACTGAAACGTGACAATTTTCTTACACTCTACAGTTAAGAGTCAAGAAGATGATATTCAAGTGTGTGTACAGTTGTTAGGTCGTTCTTGTAGTCTGTTCAACTTCAACCTCTTTGCTACGCCTCTGTCTTCGAAACGGCATTTGTGCACACTCTATCCTTGGGATGAAAGTGCAGAAACTTTTCGAGATTGATGCATTCCTGATTGGTTTTCTATATTGAAAACTATGATGACTGGTGTTTCAATTCAAGATCAAACTTACAGACCAACTAGAATAACCATATTCCTTACACGGAGAGGGAGAGGTGCAAGTTTTATTATAGACAGACCACGCAAAAACATATCTTTGTGTTTCCTTTTCCACTGTGTATTTCATCAGATTAACATATATGTGTATATGCAAAAGAGAAATTTTAGACTACATCATTATTACATTTAAATTAACGTAGTTTCTCGATATAAGAAAAAGATTGCTTCTCGTAACAATACAGCCAAGTTCCCGCCATATAAAGAATCTAAAGACGCCTGGATAGACAGGCATTTCATGAACCCTTGCAAGGGGATTGAATTTCCTATCTAGGGCGTGATCAGGAAACTAGAAGTTAGCATGAGCCCAATCGCTACATTTTGCTGAGAGAGCATGACATACTTACATGGTCTATCACACAAACAAAATACACCTGAATCGAATCAATTCGATTCATCTCACAAAAACAAAACCATGAAGACAGTTGGAGCCATTTTGGAAAAGACACGCTGTATTGGACATGACACAGCTTTGCTAAAAGAGTGCATAACACCCTTGAATAACCCACCCTTAAAGGTGCTACGAGTCTGTTGTTTGTTTGTTTATTTCTTTGTTTGTTTAATGCCACCTCCAGATGTTGGTGCATGGGGCAGAAAGGAACGTGGAGTGACCCCCATGACATACATTTAACCATCAATCCTAAGTTGTCTTTAGAAATCTTTAAAATGTATATACAGCATTAATCAATTCGACAGACTACCTTCATAATTATAGGTCTGGTACCGACAATTAGTCGAATAGTCTAAATTTTTCTTGATAGGTGTCTTTTTACTTGTAGCGTTCGAATGGTTATGGGAAAGTACGAACACGTGTTATGCCAAGACCACGCTGTCTAGACCATGTTTGGACGGACTTTGTGACTATGATATCATTCAAATGTCATTTCACAACGATTACATGCGCTACTGCTGATACTGCAAGCAAACATTCAACTTTTCCCATGGTAGCAAGAGTCCAAAGAATGAGTCACACATAACTACTCAGCGGGAAACACTACAAATGGCCTGAGGCTCTTTCTTGGTTATACTGTGTAAGACATTCTTAATGTGTTTGGAAAGCTCTTAAGATGTTAAGTGTGGAGTAGGTTTTGTCCAGTGGCGGCGGATGTGTTTCGTGGCCTAAATCTAGACGGCCGACCGGCAGTTTGTGCGCAAATATTTGAGTTTGTTAACCTGATCTAACATTGATCGCACGTTGAACAACCTTTGACCGTCAAACCTCAATCTTTGGGAGGACGACTGTCGTCGATGGATAATAATCACTGAGAAAAGTTGTAATTTTCTAACTTTTGTTCATATTTCAGATTTCGGACATCGTCTCTTAACGCGTGCGTTGCGTGACGTTGTGACATGCTAAACGGCGGCACGGAAACGCGATCGATGAAAACAGTATGTCATCGACACTTGTCCCCGGCTCGTCTTACATACTTGATGTAATTAGGACTGTTCCCAAGGAAATTTGCATAAACCCCCAACAGGGGAAAATTCACCTGTTATACAAAATGCATATATTTTTTTTATTCATACGTGGGTTACTACGAACTCAGTATCCCTCTCCCAAGTCTGAGTATTTAGTGCACATCCTATATGATATACATTGACCCTGGATCAGATACAAGTATTTCCAACCCAGCTTACGGCTGGTGTGTCACTGTGTTCATTCAAGGACTACCAAGCGGCCTATTTTGGTCTATGGTGCCGATTATGGGCATTCTTCTGTTTGTAAAGTCGGATTTAGATCTTCCAAATCTTCGTCTTCGTTGCTTGCATGTTTTACGGTGATACAGAAGTGTCTCCTCGATTTGTCCTTGGTACTTTGTAAGACCGAGTTACGTGCCATCTTCCTTGTCTTTGTATATTTACTGTTTTCATTCGCGCTACCGGATGCCAAGACCAAGCTGAGGTTCCCGATAATAACTCCTACTCCTATTAGTAGTACTAGAAGCAGGACGAACCCAAACAGCTGCGATAACGACAAGCACGTGGCGCGGCCGAGACTGGTTTACTCCGCCCGACCATCTAAACACGCCGACACGCTGGAATGCACATGGTGACCCCGGCTCATGTGTACAAACCTAGCATGCCTACATGTTAGGCATGGCTGAACACACAGCGGCTACTGATTCTTCGCTAAATTTACCTCACTCAGAAGGAAGAACGCTTAACGGGAAAAGTCTAGGGACTGTTGTGTGATGAATTGCAACATTGAGTGATGGACTTTATTGTGTATATTCATGAGTCTTGAACAAAACACATGTGTAGAAAAGTAGTCTATCATCAAATCGCTCGACGACATGTGCCATGGGTCATTAGCGGTGGAACGAACTGGGAGAGTTCCTTGAAATTTTATTCCGGCATAATATTTGGTTCTGCATTCATAATAAATGCGTGTTGGGCAAATTGACACAATGTATTGAAGTGATATCTCAACAGCTCTGCACACAGAATAAACATGTCTACGACAAACAGAAATACAGTGTATGTGATAAGTTATTTAGAGCAACAAGAGACACACTTACAGATACACAGTGCAGCCAGGAGTGCCACTACTGAGTTCGGCGGTGCACATGGCGTGTAGACCGGGTACAGGATGTAGAAGGCGAAGGTTAGGGCGATGACGGCGTGAGTACACGGCCTGACGATGATCAGCTCCACCCACAGTCGGAGAAAGGCGGGTAGGGGCCCGAAGATATCAAGGATGTAGGAGTAGTCTCCGCCGGAGCGGGGGATGGCCGTGCCGAGATCGGCGTAACACAGCGCCCCGATCGCCGAGATCACCCCGCTGATCGCCCAGATGATCAGGGCCACGCCGACGTTACCGGCGTCCTGCAGCACTCCCTTCGGTGATATGAAGATCCCCGAGCCGATGATGTTCCCGACAATGAGTCCGATCGCGTTAATCAGAGTGACCTTCCTCTTGAGACCCACGGATCCCTCCCGGACTGCCCTGGTCCCGTCTGCCGACGCTGGCGAGTCTTCCAAATCGCTGCCCATCTTCAAACTTCAGAATTTCGCCCACAGACCACAGAAAATACAGAACTACACAGCCTGTTGCTGGCGGAGTTGTGGCAAACCTGCGAGTCTCCCGCCAAAACAAGGTGGGACTGTTTTGTGTTGGTAATGAACACACGAAGTGCGCGGGAAATCTGCGACAAAGCCGTGCTGGGTCAATGCACACCAGTAGTCTTCTGAGGACTATACCACTTTTGAGTGGGAGCGTATCGCAAAACTTCGCATAAAACATAGAAAAGTACATTAATCATACTTCTAGAATAATCAATAATGTACTGAATGTAATAAAAATTTGATTCGAAAAATATTTACCGGAATTGTGAACGTGTTTCTTCTCATTTATTATTTGACACGTTAGAAATATGGACGATTCTATTGACCTCTGTCGTATTTCCCCGGGCTTTCTCCACGTGAACTACGCGCGCTTTCCATGCTTTCCCGGCATTGTCCCCACAATGAACGCCTCTGTAGTACTATACGGTACGCTTCCTCGTCTTTTTCACTGAAGAGTGCAATTGCTTCAGGTGTGGGTGCTGTAAAATCGTGTTGGGTTCGTATTGGAGGGTGCCCAGTTGTGCTTTAGGGTACAGTTTCATTGATTGAGATTTCTGCCCCTAGTCGGGGGTGTGGCGGGGGTGTCCACTGACATGTGCGTCGGGGGTGATGATGCAACCGCGGGGCAACACTTCCAAACATGGCCGCGGGCCAGCTTCAGAAACACCGGGAAACGCGTTGTTTGCATTTAATAGTAATATCCAGGAAATAGTCAAATCATTGGCTATACAAAAGTAGATTTCTGCAAAGGATGTATATTTCTTGTCGTGATTTTGTTGCGTTTAACACATGTGCTGCACAATGAATATACTCGGTATTTCCAATGTTTTGTTGTCGCTGTTGTCGGTGTATTTTCGAAGCTATATTATATATATACTTAATCATGTTAATTCGAGAAAAATGAGACACAAGGCTTGTTTTCTTCGTGGTCATTTCTGTAGATTAACAATGACTGATGTCAATGAGCAAGGAGTATCTTGTTTCAGCAGTCCGGATATTTTCGCAAACCAACGTCCTTCACATCGTTTGAAAGGCACGACTCCCGGCATTCTGTTGCCACGTTTCAAACTTTATTGTTGAATCAACATCGCAGCCCTTATGATTATCGGGACATTTTTGTATTGATTTTACAATACTCTTGCTTTGTGAAGCACTGGAATTGATTAGAATATGAAAAACGTTGTTGATTAGTAGCATTATTTAATAGCGATTTGTGTCCTTTCTCTCCCCTTTGTTTCGTCAACATTTCATGATGGCATGTTTTTCTTTTCGTTTTCATTTACCCGACCTTCGACATTTTGGCAAGGACAAAGGCGAATGCATCACTTCATGACAGCCGCCCATATGTAAACACGTCATACTGCCAGTTTCTTGTGTGTAGACTGCCGAGTGTTTCACCTTTTTGTCTGTTGTTAATTTGATTGAACTCCGGGAGTTATGACATTTGTACGAGTGATAGATATAGAGTAGAGTAGAGTAGAATATAGGACAGGACAAGACTTCACGAGAATTAATGTACCTTTTTTTTGGACTACAACAACATTGTAAGATGATGCTAGTTCATTTTAGTGTTAGCCGATAGAAAAGCTTCTATTCAATAAAGGAAGGGCAAACACGCATCCTTGCAGACTTTCCCTTGCACATCTGTGATCGTCTGTTTGGACGTCGTGCAGAAATGTGGAGGTCGCCCGACCTTTCCTCGCAAACCCAGCGGTGTGCCTGTGTGTATTTTGAGCCGCCGACAAAAGTGTACCCCTGGAACTGCTGACAGGTTCGCACACAGCTCAAGTGCCATCTACATTCAGACGATCGAAGCAGTCTGGGTGTCAATCCCGCCAGAGTTTAACCTTATAAATGTATAACTTACACGTTTTCCTAATCCACGATCGATAAAACCACATACCTGTCTTGAAAGAAAGCGTATTCCGCAGTAGAAATGGAGAAACACCGACAAATTTATTTTCACGGAAGTGTGTGCTTTTTGAATCCCGATGTCTCTAAGATATGTCCTGTGTATCAGGTTGTCATTCGTTGGTTGTAGTCCAATGTTATTGACTTTGGGGGCTGTCAGATTACGTACCGTATAATACGAACTAGTACTGTACACACAACACCGTGGAACTGGAGACCAGTGTAAACACACTTTCAACGGTGTGTGCTTCCGTCAGTGAAACCAATGACGCCTCTGCCTCTCAACGTTGTTGTTTGCACCTTGCCTTTTCACCCGTGCCAAGGAAACAAAACATCCTATCCTAGTAAATATTTGAAGATTGACTAGGAGCCAAGATAGTCAACCAAAACAACTAACTGAGATAGCTAGACCGGTGTCAAGCAGCTCTATTATCATTAACGGTCGCTGCCAAGACGGGACTGTGAAGACGGCTGTTTTCGACACGAGCAGCTCGTTCCTTCGTAACATTGAACTGTAGGTGAATCATTCACACACGCATCCTCACTCACTCACTCACTCGATTTTCCTTTCTTTCCTTCTTTCTTTAATATGACAGTTGATAATATATTGCAACGATGTATTACAGTTACCATGGGTGTTACGGGTGCTTTTATACATCTGAAGTACAGCTAGTAGGTACCCCGGATGATCTGAGTAATTATGCTGTGCTCGAGGCACCTCCTCGATCACCCCCCCCCCCCACCCACACACACACACACGCATTTTACGTTCCTTCCGTAAGACGAAATGCAGCTCCAACCAGGATGCCCTTCCCTGGATTCGAACCGGAGTCTCCCAGTTACCAATTTATTGGAACCAAGAGTTCAACTGTAAGGCTGCTCTCAATGCAGCAACAGGGACAACCTATCGATGCAATATTGACCCTCTGTTAACCCTTAACACCCGTTTAACTATGCGCCCCTGGGGGTGTGATGGTTGTTCTAAAAGCGTCATTTGTACTACATGTTGAACTACGGGCAACCTTTTCAGCACAGCAGGTGTCCCCTGGTCACGTGACTGTCGGTGACCCCGGCCTAGAGGGTTGCAAGACCTTCATCCGGTGACACAGAAGAAAGTCGGGATGTCTGTACGGACAAGATAAAGATTTCCACCTTTACCGTACCTCCGTGACCAGGGAGAGCTGACCCAGTGCTTTCGTGGTTTATGATTATGATAGGAAGTCCTGTACGGACGGAGATACATGTATATCCATATGGGATAAATGCGATTGTGTACAAATAAGGTTATCGTTGTAAACATATAAAATAAGAAATAAACAATGTGCTGACGTCCGAATTGCTTTAACACCTGACCTCTATATGGCTCTGTTTTTGCACTTTATCTATCTATTTAAAGTAATGTACAACCTAATTCAACAATTATTTCGACAGTGTTTACAAACATTGCCAGCACTGTGAAACTTTCCTAGCTTGGTCTTCATGAACTTTTAACCTCCAGGAATGTTGTGCTTTATGCTGATGACTAGGAAATTTCCCCCACCCTTAATGTATCTTCTGTGTTCTTCGTTTATGGGCAAATAGAGATGATGGCACTATCCTAAACGTTCATCAATGTCAGTAATCGCTTCACTGGAGCAGTTCTAGGGCTGGCGGGTAGATGCATCAGAAACCTCTCCTAGTGGCGCTCTGCGGAAACGCACCCTATGTCCGTACTCACGCCAATGGAGGCACGAAGAATGCTGCAGACTTAAGTGTACGATTTGACAATAAACGTTCTAAAAGGAAACAGCACAGCGAGTCTCACATATCGCAAGGTTTGATCCTATATCATCATTTAGGTCACGCTTGCCCCCCTGGGCGTTATTTGGACTTCTTCATTACGATACTAATCACAGATTTCTGGGATGCAATTTTATCTAACGTTATCCCCATCGTATTAGTAAGTAAGACATAAACAGTCCCATAGTGGGTGATATCCTCATCAAAAATTGATAAGCCATCAGTATCTTATGAATTCTTCAGTTCCGTAATGAATAGTGACTCCCATTCATCAATTGTCAACTACACTATCTATGCGTATGAAAACAACCCTAATTTACGGTTCTCTTTGTTAAAAAATTCGTTTTAAGTTAAGATCGTAGTCATGGTTTCCTCCATCCGAATTTCTTGACTTTCCAATAGAAGCTGGGTTCCTGATTGTATACGTACCCCAACGGCTTATATATTAAGGAGGGGCGTAATTGTCATTGTAGGACATATATATAGGAAAATGCATTCTGTGTTTCCCAATACGGTCCTGAAAAATATAGGGGCGTAGGGTACATGTAGGTGGGGATTCTGTCTTTTTTAAATTAGATTTTGTCTGAAGTGACCTACCACCATATTCCTGACGTCATATTGCATTTGTACATATATATATGCATATATATATATATATTATTCAAGCACGAGTATATGAATAAATTAAAGAAAGAAGTACATAGTTTCATAAACATGCTTGCGTCAACTGATCAAAGCTGTAATATAGGAATACTGTTTTGAATTTCACCACTCAAATGTCAGATCAAAAATTTTATGTCCCTTGTCAGAGGTAGACCCCAAAAAGGGCTACTGTGGGTTGGGCAGGTTGTTCCTATGGTCATTCAGGTAGCCGGAACACACAAACTGTTTTCGCTAGGCCTGAGGACAGGTGATTTAGCCATCTTAGTCATGCTAGTCGTCAGTAGTGATAGGTTAAAAATATCCCAGTCAAGGATTGTGAAGACACATTCTAAGAAGCCTGTAATTATAGTAGGCAGCTTCACTTCCTGATGGACATTTACAAAGGGGAGTCTTTTATATATTCATACATCCGTCAGAAATAATGAAGACGGATGGACGGGTCAATAGGGGTCACGACCGGTCACTTGCTGACCCCATTCCGTTTCATTTGCTCTTTCATTAGGGATCATCAGGGACACCAGTAGCCGAACCAGTGTCAACCGGTTGTGTTTATGTTTGATATTGCCAAAGGACCGAATAGCTTCATTCCTTCTCTACTAGCCTGGTATCCAAACCTAATACAGCTTCCAAGCCTCTTCTGTCCTCTTCAGACTACTTAGCTGATACAGCTTAAAGACTTACTAGCACATTTGTATAAATTGTCGTAATTGATTTTCTTACAAATTTCTGAATTTGGAAAATGAGAACACTGCTGGTCATTAAATGTTACAAACTAGCACACCTACTCATCATGGTATTTACACGCCATAACAATTTTTATTTACTAGTATCACTTTTGCTATACTACATGAAGGAGATCACACAAGCAGTTCATTTTTTTTTTTTTATACAGTGCCCATTATCCTTTCTATTCATACATTAGTGCTCTCATGATCCGTATTGTTAAATATCTATAAAGTAAAAGGAAAACGCAGACTAAACATTGTAACTAGAAGATATCATTTTCTATCTGATGGGACTTAAACGCTTGCCTTAGGTGCTGGACTTTACAACCTTTACAAAACATGTAAGTTGATGTAACGTTACACATATACATAGTTCCGAATATGTTAGAACCGTCTTCTACTAGACTACAAATGTAACAATATAACAATGCAATAGTGTGATATTTTCTTTTTACTGTTTTCTTACGAAGACAGGTACTGTTTTCTGTGTCACTATTCGTTCTGTCAAATTCATCCATCTTCTTCTTCAGTCCTAGACACACGTGTGTGCGAGGGTGCGTGCTATATGCTTGGCTCTCCGCATGATTTGTCCCAAATTCGTCCCCCCCCCTCCCCACTCTCAGTCCGAGTGTTGGTCGTCTGTGGGCACAACGTTCATGAGCAGCTGCAGTCTCGTGGTGATAAAATCTGAAAAAGAACGAAAAAAAATCACAATCAGATCTCAATGTACACTTCTAATCTAGAATGTTTGTTTTACACCTGCCCTATACGCTGATGTCAATGCATCAGTACCATTTTGACCAAGCAAAAGATATACAAGTTTACAAAGCGAATTCTACTATGCATATTCTCAAAAGTAGGTTTTTATTACACACAAAAAAACCTATATGATAAATAGCAGACTCTATTGCAGGCGAACGGCCAGACCCCGAGAACAATCAGAAAACCCATAGCAACAAAAAGGCAACACAGAGTAAGCCGAAACAACGCCCGCCACAGAGGCTAATTTATTCAGTTGTAGCAGAACTCGTGACACTTGCCTATGAAGCTGCGGAACGCTTTCGGCTTGTTGTCCCACCACACGAAAATGAAATACACAGGTACACCGCTCAGCACTATGGCCAGGCCAATAGCGGCCTCTATCGGCGCAGAGATGGCCGACATCACCACCACGAAGACGCACACCAGGGTAACGATCACCGGGATGGCGGGGTTGATCTATCAAGGATAGAGATGTCAGTTTGTATACAGTAATGAGCAAACTTTGAACTGGGATCATTATGCACTTTGTATGAATAACCTAAAGATAAAAAGGTCGGGACACCATTTAGTAAAGGACCTAAGATAGCACTGTATTTTTCCCCTGCAATATAACAGATGGTATCACACACTATCAGAATCACATTTATTATGTTATATTTCACTCAATCGACAAGCTTTGGTATATTCTATCATTTGATGCCGAACTGAAGACCAATTCTTCTAATATCTCCTAATTTAGGACAGGGTCTTGGTCTGGACTCCTTCTCAGAGCCTCTAGCCTGAGTGTCATCCTGTTTAGTTGCAGGCTCTACCTTTCAGGTGAAGGTAGAGCCTGGAACTAATTAAACAGGATGACACTCAGGCTACAGAGCCTCGCCCGTTGCCTGTTCGATATATACCTTGGGGAAGCTCTGCTAAACCGGGCTGAGGTTTCCACTTTTGTGGGCGTGGACCCTAACCAGTTATAAGCCAATCAGAGAGTGGTATACATAGGTAAAGCAGAATTCTTGCTGTACTTGGTAGTTAGTGGTCACGCCCACAAAAGTGGAACTTCAACCTGGTTTAGCAGAGCCTCTCCAAGGAATATTGTATGAGCTGCCGGTGAGGATCTGCGTAGAGAATGATTACACATACACAGACAACACTTAGTATTTGTAACAGCCCGGGGGAAGGGCGGGTATACCTTGATTGGTCTGGCTAAGTCCGGCTGCTTGTATCTCAGCCACAGAAGTCCCGCACAAGCCACGCCGATACACAACCAGTACACGAACCCCATGTAGTTCAGCAGGGTGTACACGTCCGATGTGCTCAGCATTATCAGCATCAGGGCGGTCTGAAAAAGACGTGATTGGCACTTTTAAGGAGAATTTTCTTCACAAAGCGATGCTATTTGGGATTCTGACACTTTAAGGTCGCCATCTCGTTTCAGGTCTGTTGATAAGGCTGCAGTACTGTCGTAGATTACTAGTCGACGCTTCAGCAAGGCCGATCTGGCCAAATACTGAAAGCATAATTATCTTAGAATTCTGCCAGATCGATCAATGACAACATATAACGTTCACCATCTCAAATTATGTCACCTACTTACAATTTTCTCCCTGCAGCAATTACAATACAGCGCGAACATGTCTGTATTTGCTAATGCAGATACTTACAATTTTCTAGTTTCAAACTTAGAAGTCAGTATCATTTTTCTGAACCACAACAGACACTACTGACCGCCACCATGATAGCAGGTACGGGCATGAGTCTGTGGACATGAACCATCGCCATGATCTCAGGGAGGTGTCCTGCGCGCGCGCCGACGAAAAACAACCTGGTGGGATAGTATTGAAAAGGGTTAGTACGTTTTTAATGTATCAATAGTTTTGTTAGATACATGTACTGTTTGATTGTAAGGTCCCATACATTTTTACAGTCAATCATTACCTATGGTCTCATTTCCTGCAGTGTCTGCCTTCAGATCTGTCATACCATAATGACTAGACAGAACTGGATAACGTCATGACTGTGATGAGGAGGGGGGGGGGGGGGCTAGTAAACTCAAATCACACATCTTTCACACTGCAGCAGCGACACCTAACTGCAGTGGGAAGTAGAACCAGTCATGATTACGGTGTGGGCCCTGAGGAAGGTGACAGGCAGTCACCGAAACGTCGGCTTACGTCATACACTTGGTTGTGTAGACATAACATTGCTATCTAGTAACTTACTAACTAACGATGAAACTATTCACCGACTACATAGAACTGTTGTTATAAGTGTGCACGTACCGTGATGACGTAAGCGCGCCACCGTTCAGTCCCCCAAACGTCGACAGCGCCACGGAAAGAGGAATTAGCCAGTTCATCACGCCCAACAGCCGGTCACCAAAGGTCTGTCACAGAAGTAGAGGCAAGGGGATCACTGTCACAGTCACAACAGGAGACAGCATGAACTTGACATATGACACCACATTTTACCCTTACCATCTTTACGAATGCCAAGGAAGGTGCTTCCACATGGAACGACTTAAGTCGTCATCCTACAGATTTGACCCCTTCAAGGTCATTTCAGGACAATCTATTTCTGTATGTCTATACTGAGTCATTAAACTATTCTTAGCATGTCGTTGACATGTGGAGAAGGATTTTATTAATTGGGTCCAGACGGACGGTTGGCGGTGTGTGGTAAGTTCTAGTTCTATATTACATAACGTTATATCCTTTTATATGCAAAAGGAGAGTGAATAACAGTATTTTTATCTTTCTTACTAAACTAACACACACTACAGGTATAGATCAACATCTCTTCTCCCTAAGTCAGACTAGTTGATATTATTGAATGAAATAGGACATTGCAGGAAAGGTTTTGAATGCTATAATAAATCATTAACGTTTTTATAGCACCTCCTTGATAAGGCACGTGTTTGTACGTACGATAGCCACGGCGTCCGAGCTGAGGAGCTCGGTAGGTGACATGGCGGTGAAGTAGGCGACGTTAGCCAGGATGTAGATTGACGTCACCAGCGGGAGGGAGATGGCGATGGCCCAGGGAAGGTTCCTGAAATCAACAAAACGTTGTGTTGTATGGTCTTGGAGCTCAGAAATATTTACAATTAGTGAATGTACGTCCTGTGGCGTAACGGCAGGGTGTTCGGCCCAGAACCAAGAGGTTCCGAGTTCGAATCCCCCTGACGCCACCGATGTTGTGCCCTTGGGAAAGGCACTTAACACGACTTTCCTCACTTCGCCCAGGTGTATAAAAAATGGGTATGTTGTTATCTGTACGTGGCACTGTTAATTTAAGTTATAAAAAACGAGAGTGCAGTGCCACGTCGTCCTAGTCTGTCAAAAACCGAAGTAAAAAAAAATAGAAATATTCACAACATCTTTTAAGGGTCTATGAATGATAATGTGGTACAAATAGAGAAGAAGATGCATTCTTTTATGTTAAAATCGTTCTCTCAACCGGGACGGGGGGCGATATCAACTTCCGACAACCTTTGACCCATTGCCGACGCCTCGCGTGCATACAGTCACGTGTCGAAACTTCCGGATAGTCCACATTCTTTAGTTGGAGAACAGTTTATTTCTCCATAAAACAGGATCGGTCGTATCATTGCTACGCACACCTTTCAATCAATCAATGCGTCATCACATACAGTAAGCAGGACCATGATGATCTTTATGCCATATAGTAGTGTACGTACCTGAATGGGTCTTTCAGCTCCTCAACGACCATGTTCAAATCGGTCCTACAGACGGAATGAAAAAGGTGATAAAAAGTAGGTCACAACAAGTTTTGCAATTAGATCATGTGTTTTGCACGTATGTTCGAAATAGACTGAATTAAGACGACGTGTAAACGTTTCAGGATTACAACATAAAGGTATTCGCTGTTCCGTGAAGTAAGTATACAATTGGTTACACATTCGCTAGTGAAGTCTGACGTTTCACGAAAGCTGTTACCAATTCCGTTGACGGAGTCCTGTCTGAGTTACCCTTGAACCAAGGTTACCAGCCTGCCCTTGTTCCAGTTACTCACCAGCCGCCGTACGCCCAGAGTCCGGAGAAGAAAGCCAAGGCCACGGCGCTAGGGGAAGAGGTCGTCCCGCTGAAGGCAGCGACCGGCTCGATGTACCGAGTGCTTCCTGACATGCAGAAAATTATTTTCATTCCCTCCATGAAAAATGGAGGTATTGTTTTGGTGTGTCTGCGTCTCTCTATGTGTCTGTTTGTGTTTCCGAATATTTGTGATCAGCATAACTTATAACCTCTGGATGGATTGTAATGCTATTTGCGGGTATGTGGGCAGGTCCTGGGAATGGCGATGGGTAGGTTTTCGATCCAGCTAGGGTCCTTATCAACAATATTGCGAAATGGTGTTAGATACAGGAGGCCCAGGTCGGGCCAGATGACAAGACAGGCAGCGACCGTGGGAACCCTGACAGCTGCTTATGCACTATCACCTGGCATCAGATAGACTTGTTAGTGTAAATTTGGCATGACACTATATGCTATACTACACTTTACTAGATAGAAGCTATATTTTCATATCAGCAGTGTCCCTGTAGCTCAACTGGTAGCTATAGCAGCCTCACAGTTGAGGTTCTGGTTCCAATCAATTGGTAACTGGGAGACCCCGGTTAAAATCCTGAGAGGGCACCTCGGTTGGGGCTGCACTGCATCTGTCTTTCTGAGGAGCTGCCTCGATCAAGTACGTCAAAGGGGCAGGGCTAGCAACCCCTCCTTGTGAAAATATACCCTGCTACAAAAACAGTAATTATAAGGAAACTTGCTGACTTATGTACTACTTCTGCGGCACTACAAGGCGAACAACAATATCAACATATTTTGATATCATAGAATGACAATCACATGCGTTCTTCTCACCTCTGGCTATCTGAATGATGCCGAAGATGATGATGACCACCAGCGCCACCACCTTCCACAGAGTCAGGAAGTCCTGCAGACGCGTGGCCCAGCGGATACCGTAACTGTTGATCAGCGCGACTGCCACTGGTGGTGGAAAAATAATTCAGAAAATCTTTGTTAAAATGTTTTAATACCTCTCCCTGTAGTTCAACTGGTAGCAGAATCATAGTTGGGCTCCCTTTCCCAATTATTTGGTAAGTGGGAGACCGAGTTTAAAATCCTGGGAAAGGCATCTTGGTTCAGTGGATGCGCCCGTCTTTCGCAAGGGACGTAAAATGAAAATGGGGGTCCCGATCGAGTTCGAGGAGATGCCTCATGATACATGAAAGTTGCAGCATTAACCAATCATTCTACTATACATTGTATGCTGTCGATCAGCAGCTAAGTACACAAATTAGCCCACATCGTATGAGTGTTTGCACTGGTGGGTGTCAGTGTGTTCTTAACACATTATATGAATATCATTAAGTGCTCTTAGCATCGGAAACACAACCTCAATGACAGCCCTCTCTTCTGATATACACCACGCCCTTTGCGCAAACCGCAGGTAGCGTATGTAGAATATAAAGTTCGTCACGTTGAACCGTGTTCAGGTACAGGAACAACATTTATGTGACGACAAATGTGAACTTTGAGTTTGGCTGTGGGTTTTGAAAAGTTCATTGGGTCCGATAAATAGATAAACAGGCGAGCCATGTGACAGACGCCAGGTACCCAGAGTTTGTTGTGTTGTGTTCTTAATACGAGATATACAGGGCAGCTGGTCAATATTTAAGAATGGAGGTGTGTCGTCTGAACGACACTGACGTCACTTGATATCACATCCTTTACTTTTTTGCTAAGTTATTTAGATCAAGGACATGATTGGCAGTGACGGCATCAACTTGTCAAAAGGCACAACATATGGTTCTTGTTTACTTGCTTTTGAGAAAGACTAGTTAGGGTGTAAAATTCATAATGGAATCATGATAAGTCGTTCCAATAAAGGTTACAATCTGATTATGGTATCGTGTATTTAATTTGTAAAAGGAGGAGGGCATTTGCATACAACAGTTGTCGTAAACAGTCTATTATTGTTTCGCACCTTTTTACACTTATCCCTTAATGTAAACACTACTGTCTGCTGTAGTTGCTTACCGAGGGCGGCTGCCGCTAGTAGCCGTATGGTGATGTCGGGCGGAGGGCATGGCGCGAAGAACGGGTACATAACGTACGTAGAGAAGGTGATGGCCGTGACGGCGTGCGACGTCGGCCGGACCACTATCAGCTCCACCCACAGTCTCAGGAAAGCCGCTAACGGTCCAAATATCTCCAGTATGTACACATAGTCGCCTCCAGACTTGGGAATGGTGGTTCCCAACTCGGCGTAACACAAGGCACCAAGAGTGGAGAGAACCCCACACAGCGCCCACACCACCAGAGACAGGCCCACCGACCCGGTCTGTTGGAGGACTCCCTTCGGCGAGATAAAGATTCCAGATCCGATGATGGTCCCCACGATGATCGCTACCCCGTTGAAGAGCGTGATCTTTCTCTTCAGTCGAACCGAGCCCGCGGGGTTGTCCGCCGCTGGGTCCTTCCCTTCGGCTGAGGTGTCGGCAGACGACGCGGACTGTACATCAAAACTTGCAGCTTTCTTCCCCATGTCGCTGTTGTAGAGTGTACTACAACCGCTATAAAGCGTCGTTATGTGGACCAACTCGATTATAAGTATCCGGAGTTTTTATGAAGAGCAAATACGCGTGATGCAACGGCGGGTTGAACTTACGTATTGAAAACATCTGTTCACCTCAGTCTCGTGAAGTTAAATACCGCCCCAAAAATCTGGGCTCAACCACCTGTTGGGCAAGGGGGTGGCCATACTGCACCCTCCACATGAAGCTAAAATTGAAATAGAATCATAAAGTTGTTTGGTTACAATTTCGGATGGAAAAGGGTTCTTTTTTTCTTACATAAGAATCTTTTTATGAGGAGCATACATCCTAGATAGAGGTAAGCAGTAATTTCAGGCACAGATCTCAGCTCAGGCGGACTTTGCCCACGGTAACGTAACCATCCTGCCGCTTGGAGCGCAGCCAGCGAATCTGTAATCAATTATCAGATCCGACACAATTGACATCCGCCTGTGAGGGATACTCGTACCCACGTCAGTGGTATAAAAAAGTCGTTCGGGCTTGAAGTAGTCATAAAAATAAGAATGAACACAATGATGAATAACGAACATGACGTACTGAAATTCATCGCCATGACGAAATCATAAGTAAACAATTCTCTGGTAAATCACTTTTTAATTTAGTTCGTTGACAAAATTCTGGTTATCCTATGATTCTAAACGTTCTACATTCCATGGACCGGGGTCCCTTTCCTGGCACCGTCTTCCAAAAAAAAAAAAAAACACGTTTGGATCACGGTAATGCCAGCAACAGGACTGTTTTCTTTGGACCAGGATAGACAACGTGCCATGCGCCAACACAACCCGCGGCGGCCCCAGGTCTGCTTGACCCTCAGCATGCCGCCGTTCAATAGTGCGGGGCCTAACTAACTAACAAACATCGAGAATAACTCAAAGCATTTGTAAACCTGTATAGCTAGCCTATGATGTATTTTCGGTGAAACATTAGGATGTAATGGAAAAGGCAGTCCCAATGCAACGAGTTTGTAGAGCAAACTTCTCTGGAGTTTATTTGCACTCGTGTTAGCTTCCCAATTCTTATAGCCTTTTCATTCACTTTTTTTACATCTTCACCTTGTTATTTGTTTGTACTTTTGGGTCCTCCTTTGCTTCTTTTTCTTGTTTTTAAATTACCAGTACATGCTGTACATGTAACATTTTGCATTGGCCCCGATTTTGTCGAAATTCACTGTCCTCTTAGTCCATTCGGGCGAACCCAGATACAGTACATTTTGATGGGGCTTTTTCTATACAAACTGAGGTTCCTGGACGTCTTGCCCCTATCTGGCCTTTCTTTGGATAACGTGTATGTATCTACTAACATGCAAACGACGACTTTCAATTCTTCAAGTGCTGGTGATACTTTTGGTTTCTTACTATAGAGCCCGCTTTGCTTCTAAAGTTGTGACGGCGCAGTTTCCGTTTGAAGGCAATACCTTTACTGAAAGACAATACGGATGTTTTGATAAACACAATGGCGTACTCTAGCTAGTACAGTTTGTGTATATGTCAAGGTCACCAATCACACCAAATGTAGTCCCCCGTTCCAGGCCGGACGACTGCCTCCTTGTCGGACACTGAAGTGGGTCAAGGTGGTTAGCCTCCACAGCAGGCTTCGTGGTAACCTGGTGTCTATCTAATGACTGATTAACCCCGGCCCAACCCCGTAAAACTTCCACCGCGGGTGCCAAAGTTGCCCCGGTCGGCTGAGAGGTCTTCGTGCGCCGAAAATAGCCCCCCCCCCCCCAATCCACGATATACTGGGCAACAGGTTAGCTTCGTGGCTGGTGCTTTTTAAATTTTTCATTTTATGTCAGTTTTCTGATTACTAATGAGCCCCAAAAAGGATTCAAGGCACGAAGCCTGCTGAGGAGGCTAGGTCATGATCCTGGTAGCATGTGGTTATAGCCCTCTGACATCCAGCGTGACCCATGACACACGTCACATGTCACAGTCACACAAAATCATATCACACATTTACAAATCACCTGGAGTCAGGATTGATTTGTAAACTAAAGCACTAACATGAAAAACATCCATTCCCGATCATTTACGTCCATGTCGTGCTTGGCCGTACAGTAATGCAATTTGATTGTCTTCTTTAGTCACCGATGAAAGTCAATGACAAAATACGAGTAAAAACACAGCAGCGGCCTTGTAGACATATAGAAATATGAAACGTACACCATGTTGAAGTGTACGAAGATACCATTGACTGTATCCCCCCTCTCCCTGTCTCTTGAGATATAAATTATATGTGCCTGCGAATAGACGCACAAAGAAACAGACCATTATTCAGAAAGGTACACTTTTGGTGACCAAGTAGAAATTCCGTTCTGCTGTCTGATGATCGTTCTTCGAAGGCAGTTTTGCAGATGGCTTCGTATGACCAAGGTCAGGTGTACGGCGTCCCAAGTAGTAGTCCATTTTATGCTCAGCATCATCTGCACTTTATAGATAATCCGCCAGATGTCTTCCGTTCCACGTTGGAATGAACGGGTGTACATGTGACATGTCTGTAATGTTTATGTCAGTCTGAACGTTCAACATTATGGTCAATACTTCGGTACCATGGCATTCCCGAGAAACCAACACGCGTGATTAAGGGACGCTACAACAGGTGTGAGTGTGCTGTGGCCTAGACGGTGGTGACCTCAGCTCAGAATGGTTTGGTGTCGTTACGGGAGTACGACAGGGATGCATTTTGGCCCCCTCTGCTCTTCGGGCTTGCTATTGACTGGCTCATGAGATCCGTCTCAGGTAGAAACCAGGGTATACCATGGTCACGACGTGGGCAGCTAGAAGACCTGGACTTTGCCGACCATCTGGCTTTACTGGGCGAAGTCAGACAAAACATACATGAGAAAACAGATATCCTCTCTGTGCTGACTGGGGGATCAATAGGCCTACGCATATGCAAGGAAAAAAAAGTGATGACATTGATCCAGGATGGAGCAGGTCCACTGAAGCTGAATGGCGAGGACTTGCAAAAACCGAGGTTTACCTTGGTAACACAGCAACCAAAGGAAATGACGTCAGTGTGGAAATAAAGAATAGAATTGGGCTAGGAGCTGCAAACTTTGCAAAACTTAAAAGAGTATGGGAGGACAGACACATTAAGCTCAGAATCAAAATCCAAATATACAACTCGTGTGTGCTTTCGACAGTACGCTATGGCTCAGAAACTTTGCAAATGACAGTAAGACAAGAAAAACGTCTTGAGGTTTCAAATTATAGGTGGTTACGAGCCATCCAAATGAGGGTGAAATGGCAACAGCACATTTCCAACGAGGAAGTGCGCAGGAGAACGGGCCGGGTCAACCCAGCAGTTTGTCTGCTCTGGTGCGCAGGGCACGAATAAGGTGGCTGGGACATGTTGTGAGGATGCCAAGGACACGCGATGGCATTAAACTGGGTACCGCAGGAGAAAAGAAGGAGGGGAGGTCAACAAATCACATGGGAGAAAACAGTCATGAGAGACCTGGAGGAACTGGGCTTCACTTGGTAGGGAGTGAGAAGGCAGGCTCTGGACAGAAATACGTGGAAAGCAGTGGTGGCGCACATCGTCGACAGATGAAAGCGGCGATGATATCGATAATGATGATGATGATGAACGTCCAAAGGCTGTGCGGATACATACGGCCACGGAACCCAAAAAATGAATGCTTGCTGTCGTATTGTAGATTGTCACTGAATATATATCACTAGTCAATCGGACAAAGTCCACAGTTTGCTTCTTTGGTTGGAGGCATTGTCCCGTCCCCCAAACCAGGCCAGCGTGTGACGTCATTCAACGCCCCAAATGATTAGATTATCCACCCAACTCGTCCATTGGCTACCGAATTTGCTTCTCAAGCTAACAACAGATTAGTTCCGTAAGAATAGATCCACTGATGGGCGCCTGATTTTGAATAACAGCACACAGCGTTTCTCGCGTGTTTCTGATACATACCTGCAGCCTAGCCTGGGTACCATCCTCCGTAGTAACTTACTGCTGACTCAATCTTTTCGCTTGACTAGCGTTACAACGGAGGATGTACGGGAGGCAATGTTTTAAAAAAACGGCCACTACTACCCCCCGACCAAAACCTCTGCTTGGAGAATAGGAGGCAAGGGTCTGAGCGAATTCGACGTAGAATTTCTGATATCACCATAATCACTTCTTTATATTCTCTTGAATTGTGTCTCCGAGAAATGGAGTTAGTTTCCACACCTTCGTATCTTCTGGTGCCGGTGACTGACTTACTTTTGGGACGTCGACTTGTCCAGAATTAGTTCGTCGTATTGCATGTCGGTCGATGACTTCCTTTCCAGACAGTAGAATTAGGTCAAGCTTGGTGGTGTCCACAAATGAGGACAACAATTTGTATCCCACCATTCATCGTGGGGATAGCCCTGTAAATCATGGAAAGTAAAAACAAGTTCCTACATCTGTAAAATTTATCCGTGTCAACTTTAACCGTAATAAAAACAGCAGGAGAGATGAAAATTTACTGGAAAACGAGTGTCGAAGGACAGTCGTAACTTTGCTTTGCGTCATTTGCCCTAAATACCCAACACCATTCACCCCTCAGTTGTGCCAGGATGGTACAGTCAAAGTAAGCACCATACCAATCTCTCCTAAACACGTTATTTACGTTTTGGGCCTGAGGTCCGGACGGTGTATTCACAACAATCCGAGATCTGAGAAAGGTGTCCACGGAATAAAGAAAGTGGCTATTGGAAGAACCTTACTTCCAACGCTGAAGAGAAGTGGTGGTCATCAATATGTAAGCAACTAAAAGATCCCCAGGTTTCGGAAGGTGTGTGTTGTATTTCCGTTATCTCGTTTGACGTTGGTGACCACGATGCTTTGTCCTGATTCGTTTTAGTCTTCTATATTCTATCTCGTGCCTTCTTTACACGGTTATCATATGATAAAAACTATGTCTTTTCGGTTTGTATTTCACATCTTCAAACACAGATGCCACAATAACATGAAATGCTGAAGGGGTGTGATTTGACAGGCGCATGCAACGCTCAAACAATACTTTAGCCAAAATTGACAGTGTGTTTGTCACTGAGATTGCAACGACGGTTAGATCTTTTCCACAATGTTTAAAGGTAGATGAAATAATCTAGATAGTATGTGAAAGTCTACTTGCTGGCCACATATTCTAATCTTGCTTGCCAGGCCACGGTAGGTGTGATTACAAACTCGTGTTAGGGAAGACGCAAAATCAACTTGGCTGCATCCCTGAGCCACGACTGCTATCGCTAAGGCTACTTTCATGATACACGTTGGTGGCCATAACACGTGTCCTACATTTATGTGTAGGTTAATTCATTTGTATCCACTTGACTGTTTGTATGTATAGATGCAGTTGACCTTACGAAAGTCGCTGTACTTTTGTTGTGTCAATAGATATTAAGATACATTGACAATGACTGTCATTGACTGAGACTGTGAATCCATACATCTCATCACAGTCAGCAGGGATTTTCTATTGATTTTTTTCTAACCGAACAGAAGTGGAGAAAGATTATTACTCCGATGATAGTCGACCTATGATCATTTGCAGGAAAACAACTTTGTAAAAAATAACCCATTTTTCGGGACAGTGAACATTCCACAATCAATTTCGCGCCCAGAGCGTATTCGCATCCAGTCTACATGTTGGGACACACGCCACCGCTTCGCGATGCTAAACTACATGCGCCTATATCTCCAAGCAGATGTTAGCTCTGGCTTGCCTTGGATTGTTTTCGAAGCGTTTCGTATGTCTCCATTGGTTAGAAATAACTCATGTCCACCTACACTAGAAATGACGTACCAAACGCTCAGAGCAAGCCAGGACTAACATCTGCCTGGAGATCGGAACAGGTTAGTCCACATCGCCAAACGATGGTGTGTCCCAAATGTAGGCTGAAAAATGGCATCACGTGACTTTAGTAATTTATTACTTCTATCCAGACACCCCCTCTCCTTCCGGATGGTACGTCTCGTCACTACAACAGACCAATCAGCAATGACCTCAGTGGGGTGACTTCAGTACACTGTACCAGTATACCGTATGCGAAATAACATACAGCACTCACCGTTGATAATAGTCTATACCCTAGTGCAGGTCTACTGCTGAGACGAGATGGATCTGTGTGTGCAACTTATGTTGGTCGGCACTCTGTCTCAAGCGGTGTTGTCCGCCCGCATCGTCCACTTGGTGCCGCCTTACAGCCGAGGGAGTCACTTCTCCGTAGCGTCCCGAGTAGCCGAGGGTCTGGCGGACCGAGGGCACGATGTAACCATGGTGCTACAAGGGGACGGTTACAGAGGCGTCAGTCACAAATACCGCGTCGAGAGGACCAAATCAGCCTTCACCGAAGACGCAAAGGAGGACAACTTTCAGAACTTTCTTTCCCATACCCTCTCTGGTCAGTACGACTCCGACATGGTGTCCAAACTCTTCGGACACATGGTCGAGGAATGCCGAGTGATGCTCAACGACGAGGA
The DNA here is from genome assembly GCA_035149815.1 of Branchiostoma lanceolatum. Lineage (NCBI taxonomy): Eukaryota > Metazoa > Chordata > Leptocardii > Amphioxiformes > Branchiostomatidae > Branchiostoma > Branchiostoma lanceolatum. The sequence continues at coordinate 8,653,273 of CM068872.1, read as the reverse complement.
CCTTTTCCAGACCATGAATTCTTCCATGTTCGACCTTGCCGTGATCGACCCGTTCAACTTCTGCCCGTACATCTATGTCCAGCGGCTGGGCGTCCCCTTCGTCGTATTGGACGCCACCCCGGCGTTCTTCAGCGGCCGGAACGCCTACCTGCCCTCTCCCCCGACGTACGTGCCCGCCCTGTCCTCCCAGCTCACCGACAAAATGGACCTACCGGGTCGCCTGAAGAACACTCTGCTGGGACTGGTGTCGTCCGCTATGGACTCTTACATTCTCTCACTCTTTGATAAGCTCCGACTCGTCCAGGGGATCTGTCCTGACCTAACCTTCGCACAGATGATGAGCAGGGCGGAGTTTTGGATGTTCCAGTCGGACGTGGCCCTCGACTTTCCCCGACCCACCATGCCGAACGTGCAGTTCGTCGGAGGCCTGACAGCTCGGCCGGGAAACCCTCTACCTCAGGTGAGCACAGCATTTTAAACATACGGCCCTGTCACATTTGTCGTAGGCCGTCACACGACCTAGACGCCGTAGGATCTTAAAGAGAAAGGTGTGACAGAACCAACCGCCGACAAGATCTAAGACAGACTTTTTGATAACAAGGGAGTTTAATATCGTACGACAAATACAGCTTTACCCCAAGAATTCCCTCAGTTTGCGTTCGTTCGTTCGACGATCGCACGACAAATGTGACCAGACCCTTGATCTTCTCCAGTGATCTGTTCATAAAGAGTTTATATCAAATATCATATTTGGAACTGATTTTAACAGTTGAACGATATCCTTCAACGTACAGGAACTGGAGGAGTTCTTGGAAGACTCGGAGGACCAGGGCGTCGTGGTGGTGTCCTTCGGCTCGGTCATCGACCACGTCCCCGACCGGAGTCTCATGGAGAAGCTGGCGGAGGGACTCGCCAGGCTGCCCCAGCGGGTCGTCTGGAAGTTCACGGGCGTGCCGCCGTCCAACCTCGGCAACAACACGAAACTCATGGCCTGGCTACCGCAGAATGATTTACTAGGTATTTATTGCCTTCTAGCGATTGTGAGGTCAATAACCTACTATTACGGTAAGCCTATAATTTCCAGCAATTACCGGTTGTTATGACTTGAGCTAAACGTTGTTAATTTTCTCACATCACATACACGCGTATAGTTTGATGGTGAAAAAATGACAACTTTGTATGCAGGGGGAGTAAGCTCAAATCGGACAAAATTGCCTTCAAGTGATGGCGAGGTCAATTACCTATTAGGCAGTAATCCTTTGAGTTGGAGCTAACACCGGTTGTTGTGATTTGAATTACACATTGTTCTCACATCATACATACGTGCATAGTTGTCCGTGAAAGAAGGACAACTTTGCAGGGGGAAAAAGCTCAACTGGGATTTTTACATAATGCCTTCTGGTGATGTAGTGAGGTCAATAACCCCCTAGCAATCATTTCATTTGGAGGAAACACCGGTTGTTGTCACAGTCTGTGACTTGAGCTATACGTTGTTTCTCACATACTGCATATACGCGTATGGCTGTGATAGTGAAAAAGGACAACTTTGCCAGGAGAGAGAGCTCAATGTGGAATAACCTAAAACTAGGATCATCACTAGTCTACCTGTAATTTGTATATTTATATGTTTGTCCTTTGTTTCGCCTATGAGCCTTAGACACTTAGGTCCCTGTAAACAGATGGGAAGTGACGGGCTGTCACAGACATATATATCCTCCCGAGCATGTTATTCCTTCTCCTCTCGAGTTGATCGCAGGGAGTATCACAACACCCGCCGCGTGGCTTTGAGTGAGGTATTTATTGACTCAATGGGATGCGATCCAATCCAACATCCGTCACAACGTGACCTCGCTTTAGGGACACCGTAAAGGTTACTCCAGTTCAAAATGACAGATGTGTATACTTGTACCCCACACAAAAAAACAGATTTCAGTCGGACATTGTATACAATTTTAGACGAAAAGAATTCAGTATATTTCTTGTATCATATTTATTATGTTTTATTTTGGACAGGGGTCTAGAGAAAGGACTGGTCTGGTTCTGTCACCCCTGTCCAGTTACCTTTTGTAACGAAGCTTTAATAAATGAATAAATATCATAGGATAAGCAGTTTAACAAAAATACTTTTTAAGTGCTTGAGGAAGCGTTTTGAACGTGTAATGTTGAAGCTGTGTCTTTTTATTCGGCACCGCATCGCAGAGTTCATTGACCTATTGCTCTTCGCAATTTGTCTTCCAGTGCCATTGATTATTTATTCTGTAACCCATTCACACAAAAGCAGATCTCTTTGTGACTCTTCCAACTGAAGGTGATCTCAGGGAGGTCCGACATAAGCTTTTGTGCATGCAATTGGCGGATATTCAGATCCTTCACTCACAAAACAAAACGACAAGTGTCTTTACGCGAAAGGTGAAATGCAACGTGATTATCGCTGATTGACGAGGTAAGTAGGGGTCGGGGAAGGTCGAGTCTTGGTTCGAAAGCACGATGTGTTTATGTCTCAATCCACACGCCCTTAGTCGTTACACGGTCCGGTACGACTGTTTTCAAAACAAAACCTGGGAAATCCCCCCAAAATACAAGTTACAGTACAGTTCGTACAATTGGAAACATAACTTTATAATGTACGAGGTGCATTCAATGCAGACTAGTTTCCACAAATACATCTTATCCGCCCTAGAACCCATGTTGATATCATATGAAAACTGTGCTTTTTACCATATCTAAAATGATGATATGTTTTGACGTCGAGAAATCTATACTGAGATAGCAATAAGGTGGAAAGTCCAGAAAACAGCTAACTAATTCCCGTGATACCAGGGCAATGACCGTTCATAGACCCAGTTCAAGGGACGCCATGTTTCCCAGAAAGATGCTGTAAAAGGGGAAATGTTCGCGGTGGGGAGAAATAGAGTAGTCGCTAGGGTTTTAGGTTCCCGGCTGAAACAATGGGGTAGGCGGACAGAAGACAGAAAAATTCGCGGCGGTTTTAAGTTCACGGTGAAGGGGTCGCCACGAAAATACACACACATGTCAAACCACGGCGAACATTTCCTATTCTACAGTATTGAGGGCGTGATCGTTCCCGTCCAGATATACGTCACCGTCCGTCACCCCGCTCAGGTCACTGGAGTTCATGTCTGGGTCGTCTCAGTTCAGCTGAGAGAAAAATACAGAGTTAAAGGATAATTTCCGGCTCTTTCTTTAGCCATTTTTTTTTAAATTTCACACAAGAAATCTGTACATTTTGGCAGTGTCATTTAATGATAAAGAATTATGGATATGCTGTCAAGATATGATATATCATGCGGGAAATTGCATCTCCGTTCTTGATTATGACTAACCTTGGCTATAGATTATGGAAAATCACGACGTTATGGAAGAACGACTTGAATGTGCCTCACGCCCATCAACAAGGCCATTGACACTCTCACTAGCCGTGTTTTCACGAGTGCGGACGTCCTTGACGGACAAATGTAGAAGGTGACATCTACTTACCCTTGTATTACGTACTGTATATCAAATCATTTTCGCCGCGGCGCATACAATTTCCCGGTAGGGGGGAAGGTTTTTTTCGCGGTGCTAAATATGATGGGCAAGGTGTGCGTAAATAGCCTAGATGCCAGTCTTGCTACATGTAGCTTTAGTCTGAAGGGATCGGTGGAAGCGAGCTGAAGCTAACAAGGCCGGCGTCCAGACTAGTACGTAAAAAGAGGTTGAGATAAAAGTATCTGGATTCATTTCAAGTACTTAACACTTGCAAACGGGATGTCAGCAGAATGTAACCTAAAGGAAATATTAAACCCAGGCTTCTAAATTTGTTACCGATTGCAATATACAATATTTTATGTATAATTGTATACCATCTTAAGTACAAACTGTAAAACATATACAAACTGTAAAACATATATATATATATATAGCAGCAAAAAATGCGTAAACTATGCTGATGAATGACAGGTGTGATAACATTGTCTTTCTCAATAACTTAAGTATACTATCTGACAGGTAAGGTGTATATCATGAGAACTAATATCAAATCAAATTAATGACTACAATAAGTCCACAGGGACTTACTTGTCTATCCCATGTTCACCACAGCCCACCCTCACACCAAGGCCTTCGTGACCCACGCGGGAATCAACGGCCTGTACGAGGCGCTGTACCACGCCGTGCCGGTGGTCGGACTGCCCATGTTCGCCGACCAGTTCGACAACATGGCTCGGATGGCGGGGAAGGGCATGGGGATTACACTGAACATCTGGAACCTCCGGCCTGAACACCTGTCTGGAGCTGTCATCAAGGTCATCCAGGACAAACAGTAAGCACATGCACACAGTTCAACTTCATGAGAACCTAAACATAACCTTAACTTAGTCTCATTATGCTGAATCCACTGGCACAAGGTGGCAAGGTGGTCTGTAAAGTGGCAAGGTGTCTTGTGGTTAGGGATGTTGACTTAAAGATTCTAAAGGTTTTTGGTTCGAAACCCAAGCAAGCCCCAATGTTGTGCCCCTGGGAAAGGCACTTTACACCGAAAAGAGTGGATCAAAGCTTACAATCTGGGCATCTTGAAAGTATGATAATCACCTAATCCTTCCACAAATGTGGTAAATCTCGATAGATAAATAAAAGTCTTCAAAAGACCAGTAAAAGCTTGAATCATACATGTACGTTTTGTATTTTTCAGCGAACAATCCGTCAAGCAACTTTGTGTACATGTAATAGCAGTCTGTTCTATCATAATTACGGTACATTTTTCCTGACACAGGTACCAGACCACTATTGACCACTACTCCAGGATCCATCGCGACCAGCCCCTCCCTCCAGTCGACCGTGCCGTGTTCTGGATTGAGCACGTCCTTCGCAACAACGGCGGCGATCACATGCGCCCTCAGGTCTTCAACCTCCTGTGGTACCAACGTTACATGTTGGATATCTTCGCTATCATTGGCTCTTTCATCCTTACTATACTGCTGGTGCTTATTGTGGCTCTGAGAAAAAGCTTCTTGTTTCTCATCACTTTTGGTAACCTTCTATGGATGTCTCTGAAAAATTGGAAACTGAAAACAGAGTAGACTGTGATGATCTTTGATTTGTAAGCCAAGTCATTGCCAGTATGATACTACCTCAAAGGATAAAAATGATGTATTTTTAATCCTGTTGGAGATATTCTAGCTGTACATGAATGTCAGCATATAGATACTCGAGACATTCTAAAACCTTCTCTTGGATACTTTCTACTTGAGATTTTGGGCAGTAATCATCATCAGAGGATCTGTGGGAGAAAAGAGAAGGGTACAATGTACATGGTGAAGTTAAATGTATTTCAGACCTAATGTTGCTAACAGAATTGTTCACTGAGATAATAATGTGTGCCATTTTATTTTTCATGTATATGTGGAGAGTATATTTGTGGGTTAGTGTTTTGTCACATCTTATCTAAATGATATCTAAGTTCTAACACTGTTTTTGTTTAATGTTGAACAAATGACATAGAGAAATAATGACAAGGTTAAGGATGTGTCATTGAAATTCTATGTATAGTTGGTAAATAAATGTTTTATTAAAAAGACTGAGTGTGATGATTGTAGTCCATGAAATGTTGTAAAAGGTTTCGTTGATATATTACTCCGAGTGGGTAAAAGAAACCTGTTTGAAAAGCAAGATGGCTGTATGAACGAATGTTTATAGCAGACACCTACTATATGAAATTTCTTTTTAACTTGCTAAACTTATCTGTGGTGAAAGCTTGTCTGTAACTGAAGAAATAAGCAAGGTAATTTTCGGCAGCCTCGCACTAGAGCAGAGCGCAGAGGTGCACAGTCCTGGGTTTTGAGTGGTGCAATTGTACCCTGGCTGCACAAAAGTGACTCTCGTGGGGTGTAGCTTCAATTTGTAACTACATGTACCATAAAATGGGGTTGTGTGTGTTGAGGTTGTTGGCAAATTTTGTATATGATGTAGGGTAAATGTAACACATACAATGAATGATATTGGTGCATTTCCTGTAGGTTCATTAGAAAAGCAACAAAGTAAGACACACATTTTTGCATTAGCCACAATGTAACAAAATAACTCATAAATGAGACCATTAAAGGTTCATCTGACCTTGCTACAGTGACAAGAGTAGGTGCGGGGAGGCAGGACAGCATGGTTTCCATGGCAGCGGTAAGGTTTGTGATCTCCTCCTGAGAGCTGACATGATGTGGTAACTCTGTATCATCACAGGTACAGCCCGCCAGGTGGATCTGGGGTCATTTCAAGGAGAAAAAGAAAGATGGGAAAAACTAACAAGCCTTGTGTAGCTGAAATACTATCCAATTTTCAGTTATATTATGGCACTTTCCTTAGAAAGCTCTTATAAGATGAATTCCAACAAGGATGATGAACAATACAGACCCTGTAATGCAATGTTTCCAACTCCCAGCATTTGGTAGTCTATTCTAACTAGTAGTTAGCAACTTAACCAGCTCAACTTCTGTCTTAATATGATGATCCTAAATGCTTAAACATGCATTTCAACAGATAGCTTCAGACTGAGGCACTCTGACTGAGAAATGAATTTGAACACGCACCAGTTCAAAGTCAAGGTTGTCCTCAAATGTTTCCCTCATACTATTCACAAGAGTTGTTAGGAGCCCCTTCCTAGAAATACAAACAGAAAGTTGAAATACATGTGTACTGCATATACATAAAATGTTCATGTATATACTAAGTATTCTTTTGTAAATTATGTGCAGAAAAAAATCAGAAATCAATTAACAAAATAGCAGAGAGAATTTCCATTTGTTATACATGTAGTATACTATTAGATGTGAATAAGTAGTATTTGGTATGTATGAAAGAAGGCTCATGTAATGAGATGTTTTATCTTAGCTCACAAGGAGCAAACTTATCTTTCCCATTCTAAAAGAGGGACTTTCTCAAAACAAATAGAAACACCATTTTGAACGGAAAAATCTGTAGTTTCAAATGACAACTTCCACAAATGACCTGCTGGTATCACACTCAATGTCCTTCAGTTCTGTCCCATTCTGAAGGTCAGTACAGATCTCTTCCATCTGTTCCAAGAGCTGATGTCTCCCCTCTGTGTACGTGAGGAGGGCATCCTCATCAGCGCCGCTTGGTCTCTCAAAATTGTACAGTTTACGGATGATTTTAAACTGTTCCTGGTAAAATTAAGATGATACAACAAAAGGAAAAAAAAATTAATTATCCAAATGGTATACATTTATCAGGTATTGCAAAACATTGGTAAAACATGATCTTTTTAAAAACAGTAAAACATGACATCAGAAAATGTTTAAAAGACATTGATGTTTCATTTGAGTATAAACTACCACAAATACTCACATCTGTGAAAAGGTCCTGAAATGGATTCTGGGTTGAGAAGAAATCCAGATCGATGTCAAGAATCATTGCACTGCTCTTTCTCACACTGCTAAGTATCTCCATCATGATCTTTCTGTTTGCAACGTCAAAATCTTCAGGTATACACTCTTCACTTCTCTGTTGAACAGCATCATGTGTATATTTGGCATGACTTAGAGTGTCTGTGTCTTTACAGAGGTTCTGGGCTGTGCCATCTTGTTTTTCTGCTTCACACTGTGTCTGGTGATCCGTCCTCCTTCTCTTCACCTCTGGCTCTATTTCGTCCTGTGTTGTATGACTAGACCCTGACAGTGTCAGGACATGTAAGGTGATCAGTCTTTTGTTTTCCAGCTGACTCTCAGGCGCATACAAGGCCTCACTTAGGAAGTAGGACTCTGTGCTAGATACTCTGGAGGAGGAAAATAAACAAACAACCTGCTTCATATTTCTACCAGAATTGAAATTTCACACAGATACACATAGTATAAACTTTGCCCAAAGCTCTTCTTACTATTGGCTCATTTTAGCACACAAATGTTTTTGGATGATCCATATACAAAATCAGACAGGAGAAAGACAAAATGCCATTAGGATGCCCATTGTTGACCTTGACCCTTGTTTGCCCAAACTCTACCCACCTATCATAAAGATCCATCCACAACTTCTCAAGTTATGCTGTCCACAAACACACAAACAGATGAAGACACAGCACCAATAACCTTCTTGACAAAGGTAATAATGCACGAACAAGACAGAGTCTTACCTGATGGTTCTTGATGTCCTGTGCTTCCCGATGTAAAATGAGACTGACTGTTCCTGTATCTGTTCAGCCCAGGGTGGTTTCACCCACACCACACAGTCCAGGTGACCAGCATAGGCTGCAGGGAGAATCCAGTTCTCTATACTCAAGGTACTGGAAAAGAGTATAATAGTTTATAATACAGGTCTAAGTCAGTTGTTTTTTTCTGAAGAGGGGTTCTGCACCCCCATGCTATAACCATGATCCCCCTAATTACCTAGGGGAGGAGATCCTCTGACAAGCATAAAATTCAGATTGACCAGAGATGCTACTAGGTCACTAGTCTTCAACTGTGAGCCGCCTGACAGTGAGTAATTTCCCTCCTCAAGAAGCCTCAGAATACCCCATTTTCTACAACTCCACACAATGAAAGGGGGAAAATCCATGTACCACCCTTGCTCGGAGCCTCCACTCCCTTGGGCGCTTAGTAACAATACATACACTAGTGCATGTAGCCGTGGTGACTCTTGAAAGGCATATTCTATTCGTAGTTTTATACATATGTAACAGTAACATTTGCAATATATACTAGTTAAGGTTAAGCTACAAATAGAAACTGTACACCCTGCAGGAGTCGCCACAGATATAGTACAAAAAATTATGCATATGTAGTTGATGCACACTCTTACTTGAATAATTCCTCTCTGTCGAAGACGGTGTCAGCAGACATCTTCCATGGGATGAGCATGTCAGGATGGGAGTCCAGATGCACCATGGTGACACCATGGAGAGGCAGGTGGTGGGAGCCGATCGCACGGTAGATATAGTAAAGTGCCTGGAATAACATTTGGTTTACTTACAGCCAGTACAGATATTACATGCCTCAGAATAATGTCATGGCAGCTAGAAATTAGCTCGAGAATTTATGCATACGTTTAAAGTTAAAGTTAAACTTAGATTATGAGTATCCTTCTCCACTACAGCTACATCAGGTCCAAATAATATAATGTTAGTTGAGTCAGTTTGGTCAGGTTGACTTGAAATCGTCTTTCTCAAAGTAAAAGTTGTCCTAGAAGCTATGCTGCATGGGGGGTCTAGTATTGTATAGATGTAGATGTAGAAAATTTACAAATAAATTTTGTTAGTCCACCGATCATTGGAGGGGGAAAGTGGCAGAAGTACTCACGTCATTATGGTCCTCTACGATCCAAACAGGTGTTGTTTTGTACTTCTTCAGCGTTTCGCAAGCTTCTGCCATTACATCTGGGTCACATAAATCCAACAAATGAGAAGAAAGGTCCCTAAAATGTAAAATGAGTTAAATTGGGAAAAATATCGTCTTCCAAAACTTTAATTTGTCCGCCATTTTGAACACGGCATGATGGGAATTCCGACTGATTATACCATTAAAGGATAGGGATGTTAGAGATATAACATTTGATATTGTACAGCTCTTACATGACTTTTATTGCTACAAAACCTAATTTACTTGTTATATGTTCATATGAAATAGATAAGTTCAATAAGTTTACAAGATATTGTCAGTTCTTTTGATATTCATAAAATACGATGGAACTTTGTGGTCCTCGATGGACCCGTCCCGCTGACACTTCTATTCATCATGGCGCGCCGTGACCGAGTGTCCGTCGGCCGAGACCTTCACTACGTCCCCGATATCACCTCTTCTTTAGAGTCTGCATCCAACAATGGGTAAAGGTCTCATTCCTCACATGTCTTAGACAAGTTTTATCGACGGAATGTCTGAGTTTCTTGCGAACTTTTGTCGTAAAATGCGTTCTGTCTATCACCATGCCGGTAAGCTTTTGTGCATGAGAAGCACGTGCTTAGGTTACATCTTGGGTTAAATCGTGCGGAGTGGTAACAGAAAATGACCCCATGATTATCTTACCGCGTTTGCTGACATACAGTATCCTTGACATAGTTGTTTCTTTTAGTTGTCCAGTCACCGTATCGATTGTTAGTTACCAAAAAAAAGGAGTTTTAGCTGGCTTAGCCCCCCTCCCCCATGAAAAAGTAAAGTTACTCTGTCGGGGGCCTATGTGATAATTTGGTGAAAATCTCAGGGTTGTACCTAGATATTTGTATTGTAAACTCATAATACTGACCTACAACAAGACCACTCAAGGTCACTAACTATTAATTGTGGGGTCAATTAAAGATGATAAGAATTTATTGCCACAATTGACAGGAACATCCTGTCAATAGCCATTCCCTTTAATGTTTGTGACTCTCTGACTGTGCTCACAGGTTTGACTTTGTGTGTTCGCCCATCGTCCATCCGCGATACAAGCGAGAGTGTCTGGAGGGACGAGCCAAGGGCCGACCTGGAGCGTTATCCCGATCTGACCTGCTGCTTACATCACAGGGTCAGCCTTTCTTTTGGTTTTCTCCTTCAACAAACAAACCTAACATTGTTATATAACTCATAACTTCATAAGTGAATGAATGAATGAATGATTTATTGCACAACAATTGCATCAGTGACAATGTATGGCAAATTACAGACAACATAGGTAACAATCTAGTTCTATACATGTATAAGAATATACTACTTACTATAATACTATATCTAGTGTGATCTATGGCCATTGCAACATGGAACTAATACAGACTAAGGGTTGTTTTTCTAGGCTAATTGTAATCTAAGGAAATTTCTAATTACTATAACGCTACATCAAATGCAATCTACTTTAATTACAACGTGGAGCTATATCTAAATTACAGACATTGTGTTGCGTGTTTCTAGTCTAATTTGCGACTTTACATTTGTCAATTCTCATTCAGGAATGGTACAGTTTCGTTTTTGCATAGCGTGGTAGATATATTGGCCTAGGTGGATAGATATGGAATCTGGACATGACATAAGTACATTAAATGTATCGCTATCTGTGTAAGGTAGGGTAATATTTGACTTACATGTAATTGATTGCATAAGCACTTGTCTTTCAGTATTATATGTAGGACATGTTATAAGAAAGTGGTACTCGTCTTCAATACTATCTTGGCATGAAGGACAACGTCTCTGGTCTGCCGATATATTGCGATGGCGACCTTTTTCAATTTCCAGGCAATGTGCACTTATTCTCAGTTTGGTTATGTTGGTTACAAAATTTTTGTTTTGGATAGACAATAGGTAGTTTTCTATACTAAATTGAGTTTTGATTTTAGAGTACACTTTAAGTTTATTATTACTGTTTATTTTTTGTCTCCAATCAGAGAGGAATGTGTCCTTCATGCGTTCCTTGAATAAGTTTCCGAAATATTTGGCATCAACATTAGGATTGAGCCAGATATTTCGGAAACCATGTCTAGATAACATATCTTGGACATGAACAGCCCAATCTTGATCTTCTTCAACGGCTACATCATAAGCTTTTTTCACGATTCTGTCATTAGGCAAGTTGTTAAGTCTGAGCCAATATTTGATGAGGTGGGTTTGGGTGTCAATGTATAAAGGGAACGCACCTAGTTCTCCTCTTACGGCGGCGTTAGTTGAACTTCTGGGAACACGGAGTAAAATTTTGTAGTAGTTTAGGAGAACTTGTTCTAATTCAGGAACTTCATACGATATTTTTGGCTGTTCTACCAATATGTTTTGATTTCTTAATATGTGCGAATTTTTAATTATGTCAAGCTTATCATTGTATTTTTTCAGACGGACGAGTATCGGGCGGGTAGAGCAAGGGTCACTTTTCTTTCCAATACGATTTGTTTTGAGAATACTGACCTGTGATCCTAGTATTGGAGATAGGATGTTAGATATCATATTTCGAATATTTTCATTTGGTGATTCTTTTATTCCTTTAACAATAAGATCCCTACATTGAATATTTGAGCCTAGAATTTCGCTACAGTATAATAAAATTGACTTAACTAGACTATCAAACAGATCTAATGCAAGGGAAATTGATGGATTGTAATTTGTTGATAGTACTGATTTTAGTTTAAAGGAGGCTCGGAGGGCTTTGGTTCTAATTTGTTTATTAGCTCGATTAAATGCACTAAGAGTACTGCTTAAACAAAGCATAATACTGTTTCATCAGAAGTGATGCAATGTGGCTTCGCAGCGCCCCAATTTTTTTTAGCCAAGCACACTGGGATTCCCTGCCCTACTTAATAAAGTCTAAATTGTATGAAACTTGTAGGTAGAACTTCATTCCCCAGTTTGAATTTGAAAGATTCAATGTACATTCAGTGGAGACATTGTCTTTGTATAATGCTGTTGTATTTATGAGCAAAGGCTTAAAACTAACTCTTTTGCAGATTGGAGTACACTGATTGTGGGAAAGTTGTCTCCATGGCTACAGCCGGACTCCGAGATAGAGTCTGTCCGCAAGAACTGCGAAAAGGTGAGTATTGTACAAGGTTTCCTCGTATGTAAGAAGTATTAAGCTGGTTTTATCAAGCTTGAGTTTATTAAGTACAAAATCTGATCTTTTCTTTGAAAGTTTGAATGATCAGTCAAACCTGTGCAAGTGACCACCTCAACATAAGGTCACAAAGGTGACCACTTTTCGGTGGTCCCTTTCATAATTTTTCCCAATGACACAAGCATAAAAAATTCTGTCTATACTAGACTACAGGGACCACCTGTCCACATAGATACATTTTATCGGTCCCTGGCCTGAGTGGTCTTTGGCACGTATTACTGTATCTTTCTTGTCAGAACACAGCCAAACCACGCAGTCAGTATCAGCCAGACATTTATGACATTGCTGCTATTATCATGTCCTTTTTAGGCCCTTCAGCAGGAGCTGAGCTATGCAGCCCACCTGAGTTTACCTGCCATCCTGGTTCAGCTGCGAGGCACCAGGTGTGCTAACCTGGCCAGGTACATCCACTACCACATGATGGGACACAACAACACACTGGTACGTCATCACCTCTCTTTCCCCCCCTCCCCTTCCATTTCTTGTCAGTGATGATTTAAGTTATCCCTGTCAGATAATGAGGTGTTGACAATGTATACAATCCTGAGACAAGCCAAGTAGCAATGCCATCTTTTAAATGTATCACATCACAGTTTGTCAAAGCTGCTATTTCTTTTTGTCTGAATCAGATGTGGATCCAGGTGCCACTACAGTCCCCTGATGTGTCCAGGGAGGATGTTATTGAAGGTGAACCAGCTGAGGACCCAGAGGACAACAAGTCACAGGACCCATGGGAGTGGTGGGTACACAACCTTAGATAGAAATAGCTATCTTCCACCAGAAAATGGGGATCATGGCTTGTCCAGATGACTTAGATGCAAAAACCACAAATTCTGCTGCAGTACCAAGGAAAACTGCCAGGTTTCCCCAAATCTAATCCTTTTTTAGATAGGTCAAGACCTGATCATGTACTGAATTTCATGACAATTCATCCATAGCTTCTTGAGTTATACAGTTCAACCACAAAACCTTCTCGATGAAGGTAATAACTATCTTGGGTGAGCTGGTGGGGAATTTGCAATGACCATGATGGGTGTGTATGTGACAATGTATGTGGCAATGAGGACATTATTTGCAAATATTTCATGTGTGATTACATTTATACGCTATACTGAGCCACATTACAGAGAAGTCTATCAACTATTTCTTGACTGCAATGTCTGATACATCATGCTTACTAACAGTAACAATTGATTTGTCATCCCGTCCAGGTGGAACACATTCAGGTCAATCTGTCATTATCACAAGAAACTTGCCCTAGGTGAGTAGTCATTCTTACTGACTATAGTATCTTGTAGAATATTTTCTTTCAAAGCAAGAACTAGTCAGTTTATGGTAAATGTTAAACTGCATTTTGTTGAAAATATGTTTTCCTCAAGTTAGAAGCATACTGGTCAAACAAGTGCTGTAGTGGCTTTAGAAAACATTAGTGTAATGCAAGTAAAGAAGTAGCACTAATGTAGAGAAGCCTGATTAACAGTGTTTCCGCCAGACCGCGACTGAGAGGCCGTCCACTTGGGGAGGGCCGTACCGCGAAAATTAATTGACCGTACCGCGAAAATTAATTGACCGTACCGCGAAAATAAATTGACCAGGCACAAAATGCGATCTATATTGACCAGAAAGGCCGGAAGTGTAAAGGGGTTTTCCCGCCCTGTGGTCACGTGACATCTTGCCGTCAACCAATCAGAGCACAGGTTTTATGACGCTGACCAATCAGCGCTTAGAATCTTGCATATCAATGAGCTTAAAAACATGGCGGACGGCCCGGGACTCGAGCGAGCGTCATGACTTATGTGAATTCATAGCGAAAATACGGTTTATCTACGGTACATATGGAGAATTTTCACGGAAAAATATTCAAAGGAATATATATTGTGTCGAATACGGTCAGAAATAATGGCGAATCGCGGCAAATCACGACGTAGAGGCTGAAATGCACGGGCGAAATTCTTGTTTTGTTAACGTTTTTCCTTGTTTTCTTCGATGACTTTCTTCGATTGAGTCTTGAAAAACGGGTTTTTGATGAGATCACCGTATGCCAAAGGCACCGACATCGATTCTTCGCAAGCTTAACAATAGCAACAAACAAAAGAGTGTGAATGTCCAACGATATAGAGCGTCCCCACGCCCGCAGTAACAAAGAAAAACAAAGAAATTATGCCGACCTCTCATATTTTTTTCCCGATTTCTCGGCATTTAGTTTGTCTTTTTTTTTTAAGAGGACGGCCTATGTCTGACTTCAGGCCGTCCAAAGCGACATAAGGCCGTCATTTGACGGAAAGACGCCGCTCTGGCGGAAACACTGCTGATTAAGTAACATCTATTAAGGTGGTTATACATTTTGAACTGAGTGTGGTGCACAGTAGGTAATATGCCAAAGTTGAAGACCCTTGAGACATAAACAAAACACGTCTTGACTTGTACTAAGCATGGTTCATACAAGACCTGTTTACAATTTAGGGGCTTTCATCTTTGACCTCGCACATGCACGGTAAACTTATTGTTATTTGCCATTCCCCTCCCCCTAGCCTTGGAGTTGACCCCTGACCTTCCCTCTGAGAGCCAGTTGAGGAGATGGTTAGGAGAACCAGTCCGAGCTGCCATCATTCCAACCTCCATCTTCCTCACCAACAAGAAAGGTACGTATTGCACATCTTCATCATGTATTGCTATGTTGCTATCCTTATGATATTAACTAAAGGAAGATGGTGAACTGTTCATCCCACTAAAATGCTGATGAGTCAATTTAAGATCCATGCTGTTTCCAAATGTAGAATATCCCGTAAATTCATTTACCTTTGGGGCATTTTTTTCGTGGCAGGAGGGAAAAAAGAGGGTTTCACAGTGTTTTAGATTTGCGTTAATATTTGAAGCAATTCTGTAGTACAGTAGTCATACATCGGAGACATATTTGCCGTGTCATGAATTAGCAGTGGAGAGGTCACCGCAAAAATAAAAACACCACGAAAGTTTCAATGCTGTTAAGTTATGAACTGTGAAGTATGGATTTGGACATAACATTGATGACATGTTTACTACAATGACACTTCACCATGGCTGAGCACGTATGTGGCAATGAGGACATGATTTGTAAATATTTCATATATGATTACATTTATACGCTATACTGAGCCACATATTGAGAGTTCTCACCACTAAAATGTTGTTTCTAATTATTTCTAGTAGGTATTTTTATGAATAGATATATAACACTGATGATATTTCCTATAATTACATTTCCAGGGTATCCAGTGTTGTCCAGGGCACATCAGTCATTTGTTCAACAGTTGTTCAAGGTAAACACAGTTCAGAGAAGGTTATGCAACCATTCCAGCATTCCTTGCGAATTGTACCCGTTGCTGCACTCTCACAGTCAGCCATCTGGGATGAGCATTGTGGAAAGTCCGAATGTGTATTGCAAGGAACCCTGGGATGGTTGCATGACCTCCTCTGTGGTGCATTTCTTGTGGAATGTCACTGACTTGATACATAATGGCAACTATAAACTCAAATTTATCTTTTCGTATGTGATAGTATCTTTCATCCTTCATATGATGAGAGAACTATAGTTAGCGTTGTATGATGTGTATAGTGTATTTTGCCTGTGTTGATATAAGTGTAAATAACTATCTGCATGCATGTATCAAAGCTCTGACTAAGTTTGCAATTTAGAAAAAGTACATAATACTTTTTGTAGTATTAACAATTATATTTATATTTTGTCCTGTGAAGTATGATGCACAGATCGTGATCTCTGGTACAGCCAGACACGGTGAAAAGGGGCTGAGGGCGTACCAACAGTACATGGAACATCTCTTCCAGGTACGTTCTTTTCACAAAAAACTTCAGCGCTTCAACAAGTTCAAGAGTTGTGCGAAACTTTATCTTGTGTCTCTCACTCATTTAACTACCATTTAGCTTGTCGTTCTGATTTTTAGGTGAAATTTGCAATCTTCATAAGTCTCTGAGCCCATTAAGAACCTTATTGTGAGACCCTAACAGTGAACACCCCAGTTCTTCTGCAACCCAAAATAAACTGCGTTGTACCCCCCTAACTCATGTACAATAGACCGATCCTTAGCTTTCCGTCATGTTCATGATAGCATGGCAGTTAGCAATTTGACCAATGGAAGAGTGGCTGCATATCCTTCAATTTTTGTTGTATTTTCATATTTTTATTTTGCATTTCTACATTTTTAATGGAAGTGGGTGAGGCTATGTGATCAATCTATTACCAGACGATGTAAAAAGGAAATTGCATATGATATTTTTCGTGTTGTTCGTCCAATTTCACGCGTAGTATGCCCGTTTCCAGACAAATCCGCAGCCGGACCAAGTCACGCTGTTTGCCCGTGGTTACGAGGACTACTTACAGTGTCCCTTGCAGCCTCTGTTTGATAATCTGGAGTCCAACACATACGAGACATTCGAGAAGGACCCTGTGAAATACTCTCAATACCAACAGGTAAGGCTTGGAAAAGTTTTGATAGCAGCTTCTCTTTCTTCTATGTCCCTAATAATGAGGCATGTGTACCGCAAAAATCATTTAGATACAGGTCCAAAATAACCAAACATCAGTGTATCTGTTCTGCACCTGAATAGACTTACATTTGTACACTCAAGTGTATTACTTTTTTACTTATATTCATAATTGTTACCAAATACGAATTAGTCCAACTACAAAGATGAAGATTTTGCACTGAAAAAAGATGAAAATATTGTATGGTCGGGGAAATCCACACCATTTTTTATTAGAGATTCTGCTGAAGGTACATTAATCCTATATAAACATTCTGTTACAGTATATTCATGTTTCTGTCATCATTAAAGACCACAGGTTACTTAATCCAATTGTCGAGATACAGGTACAGGTTTGGACCTCTGTACCAGTATCTGTACCAGTACCTGATGTTGCATCCTTACTAATAATAAGGAAATTTGTTTCTATGTGTTTTCTCTGAAACCCTGTTTTCATGAAATCTAGAACTCAAAATATCTTCACTTGCTTACAGGCTGTGTACTATGCATTACTGGACAAGATTCCTGTGTCAGAAAAGGACACCAAGAAAATGTAAGTATTCATTTCAATTTCAAAGTTAGATTATGAATTATAAACATGACATTTTGAGGTAGCTATAGGTGAATATATATGTGGCAATGAGGACATTTTTTTAGAATATTTCATAAATGATTACATTTATACGCTATGCTGAGCCACATGTTCAAACTTCTCTACTAAAATACTGTTCATGATTATCTGCTTAGCATTTGTGTGCTTGGGTCTGCTGTTGAATGAAACTGCAAGTTTAGTCACATGTATGTCTCTGACATATAGTGATTGCACTCATTTCAGATGGTGATGTAAAGCCAGTGGCCCCAGTATAAGGGCGCTTCAGCGTCAAACCTCTACACAGAAAAGAACCCAACAAACATATCAAGAAGAGTAGGAGTGGCCCGGTGTGCTTGGCTGAAAACGTGAGCCATAGCAAAGCCACATTGCACAACAAGCTATCAAAAAAGTATTATGCTTCGTGTCAAGCATTACACTTTAGAATTCTGCCTGCTTTACGTTTTTCATTCCCCTGTTCCCAGTGTCTTGATGGTGCTTGGTGCAGGCAGGGGTCCCCTGGTTAGGTGTTCATTAGAGGCAGCCAAGAGAGCTGAGCGACAGATTGTGGTGTATGCCGTCGAGAAGAACCCCAACGCTGTCGTCACGTAAGTGGAACTTAACTCAAGTGTTCTCTTTCCTGACACCTACAATGTTATGTAGTTTGTATTGTAACAATATGTGGCGATGAGGACATCACTTGTGAATATTGTAAATGTGATTACATCTATACGCTATACTGAGCCACATACTGCAGTTACTCTACATGTTCTTTTTGCTTATTCTCAAAGTGTTACTCTATATCATGTATGTACTAGAAAAGTGCCTTGCCCTTCTAGTTTCTGTATTGCTACATTACTTGTACACACTTCCTTATTGTGGCAATGTGGTCTTGTGGTTAGGGTTGTTGACTTAGAATCCATACCGAATATGTTGTTGGTTTGCACCGGAAGGGATGTAAATCTGGAGGTCGTGGTTGTACAAAATATAGAAACAAACACTGTACTTAGATATTTTTTTCTGCACAGACTTGAAGCCCTGAAGGATGAGATGTGGGGTGAGCAGGTGACCGTGGTGTCATGTGACATGAGAGAGTGGGAGGCACCGGAGAAGGCTGACATCATCGTCAGCGAACTCCTGGGGTCGTTTGGGGACAACGAGTTGTCACCCGAGTGTCTGGATGGGGCTCAGAAGTTTCTCAAAGGTTTGTATCCTAAATTTACACATTTTCCCATCTGAAAATTATAAGGACAAAGCAATGTTACCAGATATGTTTTCTTTTTAAACATTCGTTTTCCTACTATGATTGCTTGATGTCAAAATGGAAGTATTGTTTTCGACGTGTATGTGTGTGTTTTTTTGTCTTGGTGTCTGTCTGTAGTTATTTGAATATTGTAGAGTGGCAGGATGTGAGGGACAATTGTGTATCCAGAAACTCTCAGGATTTGAAGGATGGCTTGGCCTGGGTTTAAAGTTGCTAGGCACCTTGGGAACACTGACAGGAAGTTACAAATGTAGGTCAAAGGTCCCAGTAAGGGCCCCTCATACATAGGTTATACAAAAGATAATCTTGTTTCCTGTCTTCAATTTCCTGTATGTTGCTTTATGGGTGCCAGTGGGAGAATGCAAAGAGAGAATCTGTGAGAAATTCACATTTAATGATGATGAATGAAACAAGAAATTCACAAAAACTTTGAGGTACAAGATTTTCAATTTCTTGTTTTGTGTTGTACAGATGATGGCATCAGTATTCCACGTGAGTACACCTCATACATCGCGCCCGTGTCCTCACACAAACTGTACAACGAGGTGAGGGGGTGTAAGGAGAGGGACAAGGGACCAGAGGTTAGTCCTGGGTACTGCACATCAGGATGCAACAAGGAATTCCACTCCTCTTTGGTGATTCATTTAAATGTAGTCTTTCTTCAGGAAAAGTGTCTTCACTAGCCAGGGCCCTTAAGGTGTAGAAAAAGTTGGAGATATTGAAAGTTGGAACAAGTGCTTTACCTTATGACGATTAATCTGAAGGATTTGGTTCGTAAAGATTGTCCCGAATTCGGTTTTTAGTGGCGAAAGATTTGTTGTTATCTTGAACTCAATTCATGATCATGGCTAGTAAACTTTTTCTGTGGAAGGACCGTAGATGCATTAAGAACTGTAATTGCCTGTGATAGATACTGCAACATAGAGGATCATCTTTACTATGTTAGAAATGATTACATAGGAGATATCATTGAAGGAGCCTTCTCATTCTTTTTGAGATAGTAACGTTAACTATTTTAGCAATAGGATTTTCTTAGTCAACTTAGTTGACATTTTTAAAAGGACCCATGTAATTGCGATGATAGGCATTCAGGACTGTTCATATTAGATTTGGAAAGTGTATTGCTTTTTATTACTTCATGTATTTTACTACTGACTTGTCAATGACATGGACAAATGTAATAATGTTGCTGGTAGAATGATTAAGTATGTCTGTATTTGTGGTATATACTGTTAAGTGAAAAAGGTTTTTAAAAATCTATTTTTCTGCATGTTCCTTAAGTTAAGTAAATGCTGTTAACAAGAAATCTTAATAGATAGGCGTGATGTAGTGGTTTTAATCACACTCCTGAGATTAAGAAGTTGAATGTTTAAAGGTTCTCAAAATGAAAACTGCAGTTTTGTTGAAAACACAAGAGTCTCTGTGAGAGATGTACCACAGGTGTGCACTAAGCAGAGCCTTTTGTTGTATGTTGTACAGACAGTAGTGCTGTGAGTGTTTTACATGTATGTGTTCTGTACTCCAGGCTCCATTTGAGACGGCTTACGTAGTGAGGCTCCACAACTATTGTGAACTGGCAGAACCTCAGCCCTGTTTCACTTTCCACCATCCCAACAGAGGTCAGACATACAAATATAGCACTCTGCAGCCAAGTGACTTATGATATATTCTATTTACCTTAAAGACATCATAGCCAGTCATAATTGGATAACCTTGTGATAAAGGCCTCTTATCTGAAAAATGATTTTTTGATGGTGTGATGTTCAATTATAAGAGGAGGATGTTTATTTGGCACAAGTGCAAATGTATATGGTAATTGAATGAAACTATTAGTTTTGTTGACTTTAATCAGAAAATATTGTGCTTTGGGGCTATGTAATCTTTGAAGCAGTGAACAGTTGTGTCCTTGGTACTGACTACACCTATGTGTTCCCATCCTCAAACTAGTATCATATCTGGTCAGGTCCATTGAATGGACTGTACTTTGGAATTTCCTTTGAAATCTGAAAATGGTGTTTTGACCAAATGGATAAAAGATTTCCTAAAAACCATATTACATTTCTAGCATCTTTTGTGTTGGGCTGTCATTATGCAGTAGACTTTTAAAAATCTACAATGACTTACTCCTTTTTCTCTCTCTTCTGACTCCTTCTCAGGTCTGATAGACAACACAAGAGCCAAAGAGTTTGAGTTTGACATTGAAGAGAACACAGTTCTGAACGGCTTTGCAGGATACTTTGACACGGTCCTCTACGGAGATGTCACACTAAGTAAGAATCATCACACAGTTGTCAGTAGACTAAGTAGTCACCATTTTCTTTTCTTTAAACCTAAGATTTTTATTTTGTAAGTTGGCTGTAATCTTTTGCTAATGCTGCCATTTCTAAAACTGTGTGAAGAAAGCTAGGTGTAAAATATAGTATACTTTTCCAAAGAAAGTGCAGGAGATGTTGTTGCTAAGCAGCATGAAGTTGCTGAAAATATACATGAATGTGTATGACATAAGTAACTGAAAGTTGATACAATAAAGATGCAGAGAATTGTATAGATGGCAGTTTGTTAGTTCATGTATATCTTGTTTATGCCCTTATGTTGTTGTTTTTCAGGTATTGTACCCAGGACACACTCTCCGGGCATGTTCAGTTGGTTCTCAATATTCTTCCCCATCCGGGTAAGGGTCCGGCATTCCAATGTCATTTTTTTCTCCCCCATCAAACCTTCACCTTGAATTTGGCCAGAAATAATAACAGTGACTGCATGGTTCCAATGTACAATAATGAGTGGGATTTGGAAAATGCCGTTTGGTAGAAAGTTAGCCAAGAATGTGTACCAGAGCACTGGCAGTGTGAAAATGTAGTAAAGTTTTGTCATGCAGGGTGCTGTAGACACTTTTTGTGCTGATTACACATGGAAATGCCGCACCCAAAATGGCGGATGTTGAGCGGCATTTCTCTTAGTTGACAAAAAGAATGTGTCTGAAGTGCCCTGCAGGATTAAACTTAATCAGTTTTTTATATACATTCTTGACCAACTTTCTACCAAATGCTGTTGTGCCAATCCCACCCAATACTGAGAAACACCTCGGCACCGTGCAATGTTCTACCGGCAAAATGGGCTGTTCTTTAACAGTTGGTCCTTTGTGCCTGTTATGAATGTACCAATAAAACAGTTTTGTTTTGTGATAAACCTAACAGATGCCATAAGTATGTGTTCTGTATTTGATAGGAACCCATCTACCTCAACAAGGGGAGCAGACTCAAAGTGAACTTCTGGCGGTGCTGTACAGAACAGAAGGTCTGGTACGAGTGGTGTGTCAACAGTCCCTCTGTAACCCCCATACACAACCCTGCGGGAAGGTCATACACAATCGGACTCTGATGCATCAATCCCATCATTCCCAACCGTCTTAAACTGTACGGGACGGGCAACAGAACAAAAACAGGCGAGCCTCTGACCTAAAAGGGAAAGAAACACCATTGTAACAGTCTAGTGGGCTTGGTAGAGCCTTGCACATGGAACACTGCGAAGTAAGCAGTGCTGTCTCCAGCTTTTCATTTTTTCCTGTCCCATTCATTCTTTGGGAGCCCAGGTTGTTGATTTTTATTGAAAAATCATTCAATGACTTTTTATGAGTTGAATGTTTTGAAGTTACAAGCGGCGTGAACTTTTTTTTCCGCCCCAACGAGCAAATTTCCATCCTTGGGGAGAGGAATGGGTCCTGGAGACAGCCCTAAAAGTAAGATTTGGCGCAAACATTTTTGGAACCAAAGGTATTACGTAGACCATGCTGCTAGAGTCAGTATCAACCTGAAGATGTATTTGTACCCCTCTTTATACTAGTGGGGCAACTTTCTTCAGAAGCAAGGAAGAAAACATGAAATGTTGATCTGTGACAACTTTTCAAGAGAAGTAAAGTCTGCTTTGGTGTTTGTGTAACCGAAGGCAAGGCCTTAGTGTACCATGTTTAACATAGTACATTGTATGACACATATGCTTTGTTTAATAAAACCTATATCTTTCTTTCTAATACATTGGATGTCATTATTCTTCTGTGTTTAGAAGATTTCATTATTATACCAGTTTTTTTGTGATACATTCACCAAATGTGAATGCAAAATGAACAAGCATTCTTGTTTGAATGCTACAGTGCAACAATGTTTATTCACTTGATAGCATATATTTGCACAAAGCACACCCTCAAAATACAAAATATACATGTATGATATCTAGAATTATGCTTCAATGACAATATATAGATGGCCATCTATGATATAATTCAACATCAAATGCTACAATGAAGTAGAGCACCATAAGTGTCACAAAGGCCTTTGGGAAAATGAAGACTTGTACCTTTTCTTTCAAAGTACTTTGGAAAAGATGATAGGAAAGCCAAATGTTTTTCTTTGGTTATTTGTATCATCTCATGTATGTTTTCCTATTTGTGAATGACAAAGAACAGTTACATTCTCAGTTAAATATTTGTAATGCCAAATGCAGCCCGCAGTTATATCCAGTGAAAGTTGCCCCTCCGTAACATGTCAAGGAAAAGTCTTCATTTACCACCAAATGCACAGGGTACCCGACAGGTAGAGCGAAGTGTTTGTACTGAATACATGGACAACAGGGGGAGGGATACCGCTTCTAGGCACAGCTTTTACAGCCCTTCTGGCTTTTCACGTTTTCAAAATAGTTCAATTTTTGGTTTCTCTTCCCAGCCATTTCTAATTCGTGGTCCCCAATGAATTTCTTGAAATAGAAGGTACATGATGTAAACGATTCTACACACAGCACTAACAGCTAGCCTTTCACATGTACGTTTTGATTATCCGTATGGATCTTGGGTATAGATGGCAGCCATCTTGTCACCTGTAGCTTGACACTGGGTATGAGACTACAGACTGTGCTAATCATACCATTTTGTACTACGTCATTCTCCTACGTAGAGCCGCGGGCTAACTTGGGAGGCTCTGCTAAACCGGGCTGAGGTTTCCAATTTTGTGGGAATGGCCTCTAACCAGCTATTTAGCTAATCAGAAAGTCGTCTTAATGTCTTCTTCAGGTAGAGCCGATTCTCTGATTGGCTAGTTCGAGGCCACGCCCACATAACTGTTAACATCAGCCCGGTTTAGCAAAGCCTCCACAAGGTGCATTGTACAGGCCGCGGGCAAGGCTTTGCGTAGGAAAATGAACTACGTGTGCAAATCTCACATATCAAATACACGGCGTATTCAGACAATATAGCTTTTCTGTATTAAGTATTAATGCACTGGTAACGTTTCAGAGTTCAAAACACACATATTCCTGCCACCCACGCTCTAATACTCCAGGCTTCTCCCCACTAGCCCAGGCGTGGGAGTTTGTTCGTATCCATTTGCTTTTTGAAATCAGATAAAAGAAAAAAGTGCATGTGGAAGTAATCAGAATTGATTCAAGAGATATCACATATCGACACAAGATACATATATTTCACTAATATGACATGTTGGCAATATAGCTCCTTAGACAGCGCATTTTCACCATTAAATCTACCACTTATCCTTAGACCTTCCAAATAACCCGTGTTTTTCGAAATGTAAACCTTAATTCATCACAGCTCCCCTAGGGATTAAGCCGATCACAAATCTTAACATGATGATGTTATGATAATGGCGCTCTGGAAGCGTGGGCTAGCCGCCCTCCAGTGTAATATGTATCACAGCTAGCGGTTACTTAGTTATTTCTCCCTAGCGTGGCTGCACCAAGACATGTTCTTTCCATCGCAGATGGATGCCACTGTAACTGGTGTAAGGAAGTGTAATGGTCACTCTTCCACCATGCCTTTCTCCAGAAAGTAATGTAAACCGTACAAAACATACCTCACAAAAGATGACTTTCAAGTTTCAACCATACATTGTTACAAATATGTATAACGGTACATACAACCAAGATGCCACAAAACCCACAAATCTTTAATTGCCGATAACGATCCATCTATCTTACAACAGTAACAGTTTTCCACCTGAAGAACACAATATCTACACAAAAGTCTTTCACAAATACTCAAACTACACGATATGCATGTATACGCTAAATCTGATATATATTGTACCGGTTTAGATATGCGTAACGGTTTTTCCTGCGTTCGTTGTTCTGCGTTTGTTCTCTAGGGTAACAATAGGGTACAGCTGGCACAGATCTGCAGACTGTTGTCCAGTGAAGCCGGACAAAGATAAGCGTTTTTGTTTTTTCTCTGAACCGGTTTCTTGTTCTGACCAAGGAGGCTAAAGAGAGAACCTCCTTGTCCTGATCTATTCCTTGGCCGCCGCCTCAGCCTCGGCAGGGGGCGTCTCTTCGTTCTGCTGACCTTTCACCTCGTCTGCGTCACTGGTGTCTGGGGTCTCGGCTGGAGTCTGGAGGGAAGGTAGTCATGTCATGAATTGTGTGTGCACCTCTGTCGGTTCTGTTCTTAACTATTAGACAATATTGCAGACCAAACAGGTATGCCAAAGATACTGGGAATATCGCTATAAATCACGTCATTCTTTTGACCTCATTTACTCAGTAGAGTGGCAGGAAGTGAGTCTAAAGATGACCGCAAGGGTGAGACTTGGCGGAGTGGCAGGAAGTATGTCTAAATCTGTAGCCTTTACATTTACAAACCATTGTATTTGAGACATAAGTAATTAGAGAAAGGTGCAGGTTGGTCGTACCTTGTGTGTCTTGTCCATGCCTGGGTCTAGGATCAGCTTTCCAATGTTCTGATGATCGTGCATCTTCTGCATGGCCTCCCCTACCTGTGACAACAACAACCATTAACGGGTTATCCCTGCGACTACGTCATGCTTATACAACTGATATAATCTTCGCCATGAGTAGAAATGAATAGGAAATTCCCCTAAGAAGCCCGGTAGCTACCTTACTATCAGCTTGATTGCACCTGATACAGAACACCAAGTAAGGATATAACCTGTCTAAACAGTGGAGGCATCTTTGGTTGGGCCAATCATAGCTCTTATGCAGACTAATCTTGTGAAAGATTGTCCAATCAGCACCAACAACAGGCACACCCACTTCTTCACACTGTCCAATCAGCACCAAGGACAGGCACAATCGCTCCTTCAGACTGTTCAGACATCACCAAGGATAGGTACTAATACCCCTTTAGACTGCCCAATCAGCACCAAGGACAGACATAGCTCACTCACTTTTAGACAGAATATTTTTGTATGCGCTGCGCAGTAAGTTACTCGATATTCTGTCTTCTCTTCCTATTCCATGGTCAATGCATTACTAATGCATATTCCGATACAAGCAATAAGAGAAACAATAAGGAATTCAGGTCGTTTTAGAGAGTAGCATTTGACTTCCAACCACTTGAGGTTTATTCACAATCATTTTCAAACTGGCTGCACGAATTTGGATGTCCCATAGGCCACATGAAGTAAATTCTATGGATGACATCAGTACGCGTATTGCTTTTCTTAGGCTACCACTGGCACCATAGTTACTTTCGTGAATACAGGAATAAAAGACTTGTTGGCTGTTTTGTCGCTTCAATTGCTGTTTCAACGTTAAAAATGTCTATTTTCCCAATTTAGGCATTTTTTGCACCAATCTTGTTTGTTTTTCGCGCTCTCGCATTAGATTTGGCGTCTGTAGAGAATGCCATCCATAACATTCACTTGCCCTGGCCTTACCTCTTCAAACGCCCAGCAGGAGTCGATGACTGGTTTGATCCTGTCGTTGGCGAACATGTCCAGCAGGGTGGCCATGGTCTCCTGGATCAGCTCGGGCTGGTTCTGGTCGTACAGCAGCCGCAGCAGCTGGAACCCGCCCACGGTCTTGTTCTCATCGTACAGCTTCACCGGGTTCACCTTGTCCACCTGCCACCACTGGGGAAAACAGTGGTGCAAAACGTGTTTATATATTCCATCCACGCAGAGCCTATACATACCTTGACTTTCCTCTGTTAAACCGGGCTGAGGTTTCTACTTTTGTGGGCATGGCCTCTAACCATCTGTCGGCGAATCAGAGAATTGCCTCCGTAGCTACTTTCTTTTCTATGAATAAAGCCGATTTTCTGATTGGCTCACAGCTGGTAGAGGCCACGCCCAGAAAAATTGAAACTTCAGCCCGGTTTAGCAGAGCCTTGCGAGGGTATATTGTCCAGGCCTCGGGGGAGGCTCTGCGTAGGAGAAATAATCCCATCTCGTATATTCAATTTCCTTTAACTAAATTAGATTCATTTGGGTGGGAAATAAGATATCAATACAGAAATACATCACTAGAAAGGCAACATTTGCGAGCAAATACAGCATGTTTAGCCATACTCCTCGCCATGCAAAAAAAGGACTCTCCCAAAATAACAATGGACCATTCTAAAATACTTGCACTAAAAAAATGAATCACCCCAGTCCAAAATTGAGTCTTCCAGTAGCACCTCAACACAATATGGACCAGTCCACAACCATATCCACTAATTGATTAACAAATACACTTCTGCTAAAAAATGGACTTTTTCATAATCATTCCAGCTCAAAATTGAAAGAAATAATTAAAGAATCCTCCCCTTGCAAGAATGGGATATTCCGTGCCATTTCCATGTAAACCAGTCGAAAAATATCCGCTGAAAGTTACACTCTTGCGCATAATCAACCCAGTTGAAAATTGAATTAAAAAAGATCAACCCCAGGGAAGAATGAAGTTTTCCATAGTATACATATGAAGATTTGACAGGAGACGAAGGAAATGACCAAAAACAACATATTTGAGTCAATTCCAAGTCACCGAGAGGGTTTTAATATAATATTTGTAATATGTTTGAACTGTTTTGATTAAAAGAATGTCTAAGTCACAATAGTTCTAAAGTGTTCAAACAATTAGAATTGAAACTTATAACATGTTTGAACTTATTTCACATACGTTGGAAACATTTCGAACGTAACTACACAAAAATCTCTTTATTTAGAACAGTTTCAAACCATCTATCCAAATGTTAATGTTCGAACAATTTGTAACAAAAGATTTTCACAATTGCCCTCATAAACGAAGGTGCTAAGTCCTCCTGTGTGTTTCTGCCTATTTTCGGTGGCCGCGCTAGACCACCAGCGGATTTGTTTTGACAGAGCGTCACCCGCGCGCGACGATGTACACTGTTCGGCACCGCTAATATCCGGCATTTTCCCGCTCCAAAGCACTCCACAAGACCCACGTTTTTAGTGTTTTGCCTCTTGTGCAACACGATTCGATTTGCATTACTAACGGGACGAAAATGATAGAAAAAATTCACCCCGTCCTGGCGTCCGTCCCAAAAACATGAACGACATGAAAATATATTTTCTTACAGATTCAATCACGAAAATCAACAGCATGGGATTCCAAATTTTCGCAACGGCCGACCATTTATCATGGTTGAACTTCCTTCCAAGGCGTGCGATAGATAAACATTCCCGGCACATAATAGTCACTAGTACCAGACTAACGCAAGCTCATGATGATAATAGGGAGAAAGTTTGTCAGTGAAGTTTGGCCACCAGAGGGTACATTCATTTAACGTTACAAGCTAGCGCAAAGGGGCGAATCATTGACCTTACCGGGGACTGACTCTACTGGCCTAATCATTCCTTTTTTGCCGAATTCTACGATCCATACGCCCGTACGTAGGACATGTAGGAAGGCCTGTAGCCTGTATTACACAAGCTCTCGGCCGGAGGTTACTGTGGGGGGCAGTAACCTCCGGCCGAGAGCTTGTGTAATACAGGCTAGGAAGGCCTGGTGGTGGACGCTACACATCACGGGAGAGTGTTGGTCCGAGACAGACAGCGGCGTGCTTTCGATCGCGTAGCGGCGACGCACCGCTGCGACAACGTGCGGGACCAAAACGCCTGTCCCCAGTGAGACCATGTGTTTTGAGCGGCATGCCCCGAATCCGTCTACCATTGCT
Source organism: Branchiostoma lanceolatum (assembly GCA_035149815.1). Lineage (NCBI taxonomy): Eukaryota > Metazoa > Chordata > Leptocardii > Amphioxiformes > Branchiostomatidae > Branchiostoma > Branchiostoma lanceolatum. The sequence continues at coordinate 8,624,413 of CM068872.1, read as the reverse complement.
GAATGTAGCCCGATTCATAGAGGTCTATTTTGTAAGCATTATTTCATGTACCCCTCAGCGTGAGAATTCCTTGTGCAACACTTCGCTACATTATATGTTTAAGTTTCCCCCGCGCACCGCCTACCACCCGCCTTTGATCATGTATGAAGTCGGCGGCAGAGAGAGATCATCAATCAATTTTGACAGGAGTGTCGCGCCAGTCTGAGGAGAAACGATCTCCCGTGTTGTGTTGAAAAATTTGGAGTTTGAAAATATCTGGAATAACTAATGCTAGAATAAACATTCACAAAATCATTGATTTAACTTGTTTTCTGTTATAAAATTTCCTAAACTGCAATTTAACCACTGAGTTTAAGGGAACATGGTGTTTTCCCGATAATCACGTTAAATGTTTATGTCCGGTCTTTCCTCCTCGTAAGCAAACTTCCAGCTTGGCCAGGTGCAAGGCACTAGGGGTCAATGACCTGTAGGTCATATGTAGTATTGAAAGTGACAGAAGTGGCAAATATTGTCAAGAAAGCCCAAAATAAATCGTTTTGAATATATGTATGCCGAAAATGGGAATGTAGTCCTTTAAATATTTGTTCAAGCCACATATACAGCAAATTTCAGGTCATTCGGTTGAAATACCAGGGCGCTGGAGGCCAAGATATGCTAAAAATAGCCTAAAAACCTCAATAAAATCACTTTCAAGGTCAATATCAAAACAAGGAAAAAAACGCACATTGGTTTTTGCCTACATTACCTCTGTACCAAATTTCAGGTCATTAGGTCAAAAAATGACAGAGATGAATCCATTTGAAGATTTGACAGGAGGAGAAGAAGAAACATGAGAGAAAACAATATGTTTAGCCATACTTATGGCTAAACATAAAAATAACCTTTGGAAATGACACGAGGGCCATTAACAACATCAATACCAGATGCACATGTAGGCGGTACTGCAGAACGACTCTGATCTATCTAGCACCTTTGGATGGTATAAATGTTACTTAGATGAGAGGCTAAGAATCAATCGTGACTGTGTAATGTCACTGTTTATATATGTATATAAAATCCGATTCTATTAAATATATGGGAGGGACGAAAAGAAACAAGGTGTGAATGACCTTGACATCCGTATATCGAAAAAGTGATTCACAATTGCCTGGTACAACCGTCTACCATGACATAAGTTAAATCGATGATATTCAACATTCGTCTAGCATAGTGATGTGCAGTATTTCTACAACTCGAGCAAGATAGATTACGTAAAAACCGTGACGTACGGCCTTGGCTGAGCTGAAGAAGCTTCTGGTCTCCCCGGTGACGATGTTGGAGGACCCGTACAGCACGTACTTGCCCATCGGCTTGAGCAGCGCGATCCCCTTGTTTGTATCATCCCCACACAGACAGTCCAGCACAATATCCACACCAGACGGAGAGATTCTGTACATAAAGTAAGAAGTTTGTGTTCCACAATCCGATAACTTTGCCTCTTAAATATAGTAAATCTCCCAATTAACGCAGGGCGTAATTAAAAGTTTGCAAATAAGCAGCTTATTGAGTTTTGATGATTCAGCTTCCTTTGATCTACGAAGACTTAGAACCCAGACTTATATTTGCTTTTCAAGCTAACATTTATAGAGCTAAAAAGTATCTCTAACGTCGTAACTTGACTTTTCGTGTTCTTGAAGCTTCTTTGATTGTTAGACTGGATCAGACATTGAAAGTAGCAGCACAAGCTAAACTCCTTACTTCCTTATTTCAGCCGTGTAGTCACTGCCGCTGAGGAATAGATGGTCGAAGTGTTCCTTGATGGTGTCGTGTTTGTGTGGGGAGGCCGTACCGAACACCGTCACGTTCTCAACCGTCTTGCACAGCTGCGCCACCGCCAGGCCCTGCAGACCGTCCGGAAATACGAGTTATTACTAACTATCATGTGTTTGTGTGGGGTGGCGTCCGGAAATAGGAGTTATTGCTAACAAACATGTGTTTGTGTGGCACGTGGTGAGGCGTCCGGAAATAGGAGTTATTACTAACAAACATGTGTTTGCGTGGGGATGTGTCCGGAAATATGAGTTATTGCTAACAAACATGTGTTTGTGTGGTGAGGCGTCCGGAAATAGGAGTTATTACTAACAAACATGTGTTTGCGTAGGGAGGTGTCCGGAAATAGGAGTTATTACTAACAAACATGTGTTTGTGTGGGGAGGTGTCCGGAAATAGGAGTTATTGCTAACAAACATGTGTTTGTGTGGGGAGGAGTCCGGAAATAGGAGTTATTACTAACAAACATGTGTTTGTGTGGGGAGGAGTCCGGAAATAGGAGTTATTACTAACAAACATGTGTTTGCGTAGGGAGGTGTCCGGAAATAGGAGTTATTACTAACAAACATGTGTTTGTGTGGGGAGGTGTCCGGAAATAGGAGTTATTGCTAACAAACATGTGTTTGTGTGGCACGTGGTGAGGCGTCCGGAAATAGGAGTTATTGCTTACAAACATGTGTTTGTGTGGGGAGGCGTCCGGAAATAGGAGTTATTGCTAACAAACATGTGTTTGTGTGGGGAGGCGTCCGGAAATAGGAGTTATTACTAACAAACATGTGTTTGTGTGGGGAGGCGTCCGGAAAATAGGAGTTATTACTAACAAACATGTGTTTGTGTGGGGAGGCCGTGCCAAACACCGTCACATTATCTACCGTCCGAAACGTTCGGAAATAGGAGTTATTTTTATATGCCACAGCACCAAATCTTTTTTATGACAACCTCTGCAGACTCCAATTCCGATAAAAGAGCGCGACAAAAACACAACATCGGTAAAAAAAACATGCCTAACTCAAACAAAAAGATAGGCCATTAATGTTGTAACAAGAATTGAAGAGACCGAACATGGTATCACAGCCGACAATTATTCTATTCCTGTATCCAAGAAGTGCACAAACTGCTAGTGGGGTAGTCTAGTATCACTTACCAGATTAACCACTACACTCAAGGCTACCATACGCACAAGGCTCACGGTTAGGCCCTACAGTTCGCCCGAAATACGTCTAATTACAAGCAAACAACATTAAAACTGCAGTCCATGGGGATTTTCTAGCAATATTTTGCATCTCCGTAAAGCTAGCACAAAAACGCCAGATATCACCATTCACTTCATAGACTCGCTTAAACATCCGTGTGTGCTTAACGCAAAATAAAATATTTAATGACTTGTTCAAATACGTGCCATGAAAATGTGTCACTCAATGTGTGATTTTGAATAGCGACATATCATTAGCAGGAAGCCTGGTTAGATTGATTATAACATTTAAGTCACCTTAAGAGTCAGTCCAAGCTACGTGTCTATAATTTGTAACAACGTAAGGTTTTGGTCCAAATCCTACAGGTTCTATCGCGAGCGGTTTTCATTTTGTCGAGCTGTCAAAACCTTTCTAGTGTCTACTCAACATGTCACAACTAACGGACGTCTGCGAAATCTCCCGTCGGCGGCTTAATACCCTCATTTGCACAGTAATTGCACCTCGTGTTGCCTAAGCGGTTATATATATATATAGTAACTGTCAAAACACAGTTACTACATGTATCATGATCTCAAATTGCTTCAGGTTCATCTCAGCGTAGTGACAACATTAGTTTCAACAAGTCACTCGGTTCCCAGCGGTATCGGGACGTTTTTAAATTTGTGTGGGAAACTTAATGGTATAATATTAGAATTACGTGGGAGATGGGCGCTTACTTTGTCAGTTAAAATTATTGTCATTTTCGATTATTACACAACAGGAGGGCGTAGGTTTGTAAACTTTTGATCGGATATCAAATATGTTTTACATTTAAGATGAAATTCTCCATGTACTAACAAATATTCTCGTTTAAGGCCCTGACCATACCTTTGTCTCTGTGTTATTTCTGCATACATTGTCACCTGTCATGTATGAAATATGCAATATAATTATGTAATTAAAGCTCCTTTATTTGGATAACCCATGCTCCCAATTTCCAGTAAGTTTCACAATTTTCTTCAACTCTGACTCTGACAGCCCTTGCTGAAGTGCCACAGTTTATTTAACGATAGTCTAAGCACCGCTGTATATGTCATATTCTCGTCATATTCTCATCATGGGATTTAGAATCTCTGGACTGAGGCTTTTTATCTGATGAAACACATCCAAATATGGGTATGCTGCCATGTCAGATATTAGCAGTGACGTCTGGGTTATACTGTGGACTTAGTCCTTCGGGGAACCTTTATTCCCTGAGACTGTTGCAACACCTAGAGTCAGATTGGAATACTCTTGCACGTAGCATTCTAGTCTGTGCTTGGAACGCTTCTTTAAATGAAGAGTCGTTTTTCTTGAAAATTGCCAGAGATACGATCGACGCCACAGGCAGGTTTGCGGCGCAGACTATGAAGCACCCGCTGGAAATTTCCAAGCCGGCACAGACAGCCGTGCCCGCTTATCTTGCCTGGTTCGCTCACGAGACGGCACGGCTGTAAAAAGAGCTTTGATGTTGTTTTCGTGAGGCGGAGGAAAGGTCAAATGCGTCTGTTACGTGGGCAGAACGAAGAATCAATGTAAGGGTAAAATAGAATATCCACGCACTGCAAGACACTGTAAGTAAACTTCTTATGACCTCAAAAAACCTTAACTCGCTTTGAAAGTTGCTTTGATTTTTTTCTCGGATCAACTTTCTCTAGTGAATAGTAATTTGAAGTCTCTCCTGCGTAAATCACAAGGGAAACATGATGAAGGTTTTTTGACAATTACAGTCTCTCTCCAGGTCTTTCGTCTCGTTATTTCTTATTTCTGTCACGTACTTCCGACAGTCTGGATGAGCTCCCATCAAACCTTTGAAGCTGTACTGGAGAACGACCTTCACTGCGTATTAAAGAAGTTCATGGTTGCATGAAAAAGAAACACACATCCTCGACAGGAGGACGTGTGGCTGTTGGAATACTCACCACCCCTCCCCCTGCAGAGTGGACCAGGACGGACTTTCCCTTCTTCAGGTTGCCGATCTCGAACAGCATGATGTAGGCGGTGAGGAAGTTGATGGGGAAGGCGGCAGCGTCCTCGAAACTCATTCTCATCGGGATCTGGAAGCAGTGTTTGGCGGGCACCGACACCAGCTCGCACCAGGCGCCAAGGTTGGACAGGGCCAGCACATGGGCCCCCACCTGGAACAAGAAAAACATTCAGTAGAATCAGGCCCTACTTTGCATTACTGAAAACCCATTAGGTTGATCTTCATCACAGTTACCTACAGGTAAAACATCGTGACAATTTATTCATCCCTTCTTGACTTATCCTGTACCAAAGTCTGCAACTTAAATATTAACGCCCCTGCAGTTCCAAAGAAAGCTCCAAAAGGGTCCAAACGTAATTAGCTACTTCTTTCCGAGCATGAGAGCTATCTTCCCATCTAAACTTCATGACCATAGCTTGTCCAGAACATGCGATAGCAAAACTGGAAGTTCTGCTGCTGTACAATGGAAAGCCGCCTGGGGCCCATAGTATAATAATTTTTTCATCTTGCAAACACCTACCAACGCAGTAAATATCATAAAGATCCTTCCACAACTTCTCGAGTTATATTGGTGACCAAAAGACACACCTGCAAACGCACCCGAAAACATATCCTTTTTGCCAAAGGTAACTTAAGAGTTAACATTTCGGGTTTGCAAGTTTATGCAGCTCAACTCCTGAAACTCCCGTGCCCCACATAGATGAATAGGGATTTTAGCAGGTTACTTTGTACACGCTAATGCAGATTGATGATGTGCCTTTTAAGCCTTGGTCCGAATTCAAGAGGTCACAGCAAAAAAGCATCGATCAGAAAGTTCGGTAGGGAATGGCTTTTATTTCCCATGGACGTCCGAGCATCGCATGGGGTGATTCCATTGCTGGTTGTGGAGTGCTAACGTGCCTGTCCTTGGTGCTGAAGTTAGCGTTACATTCGCCAGCTGTGCCTCGGGTGGGCTGGGGTTTAATGGTTGTACTTAAAACGTCACTTTGATACATTCGTGAAAATGGAAGTATTCTAATCAGTTAGTGTGTTTGCTTCTTAGTCTTGGTGTGCGTCCACAGTTATGTGAATATTGCAGAGTAGCGGCCTGCCAGGATGTAAGGTGAAAATGGTGTAACAGGATACTTGAAGGATTGGGTTATAGATAGGCAGGGGGTGAATACGCGCGAGTATGATGGATTGATGACTCATTGCTACACCCACCCAGGTTGTTAGGGATTGTCACAGTGGTGTTCAGCAACTTGTATCAAGCTCTTGTTTGCTCATGCAAGCTTTTTTTGTAGTTTTCACCTACTCAGGATCAGAAGAATCTCAGTAAACAAGTGTATTACAGCGAACTGCTGCAATATCTTTCCCTCAGATAAGTTCTCTCTTTTCTACCGGGGTGGCTACCAAAATGTCATTACAATTATCATGGCGCAAAGACTGTAAATAGGTTTTAGAATTTCCAGCTTTCCTGAAAACATTGAAGGTTACGGTCAAAAGCAACATATTCCGTCCATATTTTGTCAATATTCCGTGAACTGCCATGAACATACTGGTCCCAACTGCCCGTCGCTAATTGACAGCCATGACGGACATGTATCGGTAGCTATTCAGCCTTTCCTGTCACGTTCGCTGCTTTTGGCTATGTGACCTTCATACTGATAATGAACTTGACATTGTTCTTGTTCACACGCCGTTATGCTTATGCTCGGGGATAACTATGGCCAACAGGGATGATACAGTAATGGTCATTGCCAGGAGGAAACGTACATTATGTTTTATCTATACATATCTTAACAGAACACCAATCTTATCAGCTTCACTATTTGTTGTTGTCCTTGTCTCCTTCTGTAGTTCAAAGGTATTTCATCTTTATAAACCACAACAGAAGAATATCTTATTGCAGCTTATTGACAAGGATGTTTATAAGTTGTTGTGCTAAATGACTTGACTTAATGTAAATGAATATGTCTTAAATGCATTTCAAGACCGGGGATCGAACTCACGACTTACCGAATGCGAGGCGAACACACATGGCGCGTCCAGCCTATACGCGCTATCTAAAGCCACCGTCCAGACAAGGACTGCACCGGGAATACTAATCACATTTAATGTTCCTTCTCTTCAATAAAACAGATCAAGGGCCACCGGTAAAGTGTCGGTAAAACCGTCCTCGGGCTCTTAGAAGATCAAGGGGTCTCTAGGAGTAACTGTCCGGTACTGAATCAGACAGTTATTAGAATGCACTTCATTTAGATCGTCTATGGTTAATCAGAGTGTATGGTAAGTGGGTATATAGATATGCGTAGATCCTTTCAACAGGTGGAGACATAAAAATTCATATTATCCATGTCAACCATATCATGTCAATATAGTTGTACATGTAGCCTGTTAGGTGCCGAGACAAAATTATGGAGAAAAAAACGATTCTATATTAAAACGAGTAAAACAAACATGTGTAATGCATGTATACAATACTTCTGTAATAATCAGAATATACTAAATATCAGAAAGATCGGAATGCACAAACAACAAGCATCAACCGCTGTCAAAAAAAGTCATAGGGGCAAAGAAGCCAGTGCGAATGGCCCCTGTAACACTATATGAATGTGTTTCTACATCATGTAGAAATGCCTGCGTATAGGTTAACAAGTGAGGTTAGAGTAGATCTGAAAATGGTAAAAAAATCACTAATGTTTTACCAAATTGTGGGTCAGTGTAACTTTTCTACAATGTTTATATTTCATTATGTATATATGATGTAATGTGTTAGATTAAAATGCACAGTGCGCCTTTGAAGTAGTAAGAATATGCAGATACATATTCCGTGCTGTCTTTTCAAGTATACCGCGGGCGCCACAATGCCCAGAAGAGACATCCACTCCGTAAAACCATACATTATATTACTCTGACAAGTTGGCCCGCGTCCATTACTGTGAGGATGAGCCTAACGCAGTATCGCGGCGGTGTGACATGTTGCACTGTTAAGTCAGACAAATGTGCTCTAAATGTTCCCATCGAGCCATTATACCCTGAAAACCATTTATTAATGTAGAACGAACTAGACGCTTAGTCGCACCTGCGCTCTTAACAGCCCCGTAGTAAACCTTAAGCGACTTGGCGTTATAGCTCTCATTTCTTATATGTACTCAAAAGATATGCAAATCGACATATGATTCTAAGAATAAAGACATTTATACCAAATAGTACATTTATACTACATACATGTAGAACAGTAAACTATGTACGCAATGCATTATAACGGACGGTCCATAAATTTGGTGTGAACAGTGAACATGATTTATATTCGAACAGATTAGATAATGAAATTGATGCGCTAAGTTAATCACCATGCAGGCGGTGAATCCAACGAAGACGGTCGCCCGAGGTATTCTGAAATTGTCGTGGGTATCTTTTTACAGTCATTGATTGCCTTTACGATTTACTACAAAGAATTTGATACATATAACCCTAACTTGATAAATTACACGTCCCGCAAATTGTAATTTTCATTCTTGATCCTCTAACTATTGTTGTCGGTATATCCCGAACATTAGAAACACATTTGACGATAATGGTCCCCCTGTATCGGACTGACCCTGCGGCCCTCGTCAGATGAGAATGACGCCGGCCCGCCTGCCCTTCACGGGCCGCTGCTAACCCTCGGCTTCACGGTCTGACTTCTGGTCCGTTCACCCATAACGGGAAAATGATAAGCGATCATCGGAGGCCATTTCTATCCATTAACCACTGTGATCAGCGCCTTGTGAAGCGGCGTGCTGTAATAGGGTAATGTCTCAGCATATAGAGAAAGGCCGGGTGATGGCGGAGTGATACAAGTTAGGTTAATGGTAAAATAAATTAGATTTCTCTTCAACGGTATCATAACACCCATGGCGTCTACATGCATACCTATCATCGTGTCTAGCTGTGTTATCTATAACCGCTGTAGAGTGATATTTCACCTGGCAGGCAATTGTGAATTGTCAAGGGATTTAACACCACGTACGATCTACAAGGTCAGACAGTCGACTTCTTGTAGGCGATGCGAGATGTGTACAAAACAGAGAAAGGGAATTTCTAGACACAGCTGTTTTGCGGTGATGCACTCGTGTTCATACGGCATTTGACTGTTTACGAAAACAAGGTTAATTACCTAGACTGCAACGTTATCTTGGTACGTAATCTTCGTCTCGAACGATTAGTGAAGTGCCATCAACAAGAAGAGTGTGCTGTGCGAAATGATTCGTTCCTCTCCACGACAGACGTGCCTATACAGGGCTCGAAATTCATTCTTGGGGAATAGGTGCTCTATTGTACTTAAGCTTAACCTTAAAACTTTCACAAATAAGTCTTGGGCGTACAGCATCAAACACGCAGACTATCAGCAAAACCTGCCAACACAGTTTCGAGCTTTGAAAAATTGCAATGAATCCGAATTCTATACCACAGCAGTAATGCAACAAAGGTTTTACAAATTTTTCTGACACCGAAATGTCAAGAATATGCTGTATACTAGAGTACAATAGAACCTTTACAATCTACCCAAATATCTAGGTGCGCCGGTGCACCCACAGTCAATTCGGTGCAAAGCTCCGATTTTTGGTGCAAAAGTTCACACAGTGTTTAGAGCTCTACTTTATGACCACGGCTTCTCTTTACTCTCTGCTTTGCAGATAGGGCACACTGGATGAAGTCGTAACGGTAGATACAGTTTAAATGTCGTTTCTGACAAGCTGCGCGCGCTATCTCCATGATGGACAGGGCACCATCTGTCGCGCTCATCCTACCACACTCTGTCCAGGCGGAGATAACACAAGTCTCATCTATTTCCTGTGACGCAAAGGAGGAATCGATTGTGTGATTCCCAACCTCACAGTCGTCCCCTGAACCCGGAGGGAATTTGAAAAGACGTCATTTCACAGTCCGCATGCCTTGTGTGCAGCCAGATGGACAAACTTGAGTGACGTACACAGTTAATCGTGTGGGGAGTGAACCGCGCGCGAAGCAGTTGCTCATGAGCATGATGCTTCTGATCATGACAATCGCGTGGGAATTAAAAATGTGCCAAATAAACAACAACAAGAAACAACAGCTGCTTTATAGTGTACAATTTGCATCAACTCGTGATGTTCTGACTCCCGAAGCGTCCCCCGGAAGCTATTTTTCGAATGTTAGGGGATATGTGTGTGTGTGGGGGGGGGGGGGGGGGACATTGATTTGACAACTGAGTAAAAGAGAACAAGTCCATTTATCAGAAGCTCTTTCAATATTACGACGGAGACGCCTCAACTAGATAACAGCGATCATGACTGTACATGTAGGTGGGAGGATGGTCAACTAATAAACTCATTTCAAGTCCTGTATATGTACGTAATCCTGGTGACTGAAATACCCGGGAAATATCTCCGCACGTACAAACACGCCATCCTAATAAACCTAACTGGAACGCAATACGTTAAATTTGATATTCCGTAAAGAGATTTTGGATCACCCTAAACGAGGTTACACGACATAATCCCATTCACCAGTCCATGTAGAATCATGTTAACCCACTAATTTTGGAAAACAGGACTACAAATATATCTTCATTATAAAACCGTGCCGTTCACACGATTAAATCCCCTGGGACTTTTGTTGCCTTTTTCATTCAGTCAGGAAAATGAAAATGCATGTAGTATGGTCGCAAGAAATTGTCTGTGAGTGTATTACGGAAGGGAACATTGTGATTGAAGATGGTACTGTAGCTCTATAATTGCACTTGTAGAAGATGAAAACATACAGGTACACCCTGGCATTGGCAGGCGTCCAACGTACGGTAACCGCAAGGGGGTGTGCTAATAGGATGCAAAAAGAAAGCGTTTGCTGCTTAAAGCTCAGCGAGTAGTGGGTGCGGTTTTTTTTTCGATTTTGGTGCACACATTTTTCCTTCGCAATTATTCGTGATCTGCTGGAGCTATGAAGAAGTATACATCCTCTTGATAGTGTGTTTTCCTTGACGAGTATGTAATCTTTTCCACCATTTGACAAAGGAGCAATCTTGCCCGAAATAACTGTGTCGGGCTGCCCTCTCCATGGTGCTGATATGCCATCTCATGGGGTGATATTTACATTTTGCCTCACTTTTTGACTGAGATGCTCCGAGCCCTCCCAATTGGATATAAGAGTTTTTTTACCACCAAATAGCAAAACATTTAGCATGAATCTCATTACCCCCCACCCCCATACTTGTGCTGGATAACTTTGTATCTAAGCGACTAAACTTGTCCATACCTCGCTTACGATGTTATCGTTCTCCTTTTTTGAGCAGAGAATTCCTGTAAGCATTATGTGCATTTTTCCAATGGTCGTAAAACATATGTTAATTAAGTAACATTGAATAAAATTAACCTTAAGGATAAATGAAATGAACGCTTACCTCAAATCCAGTGACGCCTTCTCCAAGGGCCTCCACGATGCCTGCGCACTCGTACCCCATGACGGCCGGACACTTGGGCGGGTTCTCCAAGTTCCCCTGGCGAACCATCAGGTCCAGGAAGTTCAGACCGCTGGAACATACCAATGAGTGGGGTATTATATGTTGTTGTACCATTACTATTTTGTTGTCAGATTTTAACTCTCACCTCACCTATCCCTTGACCTCTTAGGGGGTCGTTGGGGCACCACCATCTTAACGCCATCTAAGGTGAATATTGTGAAGCAGCAATCTTTTCACAGCATTACTACATGTTGATCTCTATTGAAGTAAATTTTAGATTGTATTGTCTAGAAAACGGATTTTTTGTTGAGTTGTCCCAAGGTACACATCACACACATTTTATCTGTGTTTATCGTTGTAAAAGACCAATGGTTACGAAAGTCATTGTTCTTTTGTCATGTCAGTAACGTACCTCACAAAGGTCTATGTTTATCGGGTTGCATCAACGTTCGCTTATGTTCAAACAGGGACGACAGTCAACGTCAGATCGTTGGGTAATGACGTCTAACTATGCTTCTTTAACGAACTGGAATAGATGGCTCGTGTGATCGTAAAACAAGATTTCCCCTCGGGGGAACAATGAAAGTGAATCGATAAACACACTTATCCATCCCTTCACGTCGTGGCCCACGTGTTACAAGAGCAGAGCGTGAGGCATGACCGTCTCTGAGGTACGATAACAGTAACGGTAACGTGATAGCAGCGTTATCTGGCGCTGAACAGGGGTCTAAGACACATTGGATACTAGCATGTTATTGGCAGTATTGCTTTGGGGACCGGAAAGTAAAGATGAGAAGAATTGTGTCTGACTTAAAGATAAGTCACGTACCATTGCCCCTTCCTCGAGCAAATACATCCCTTTGTAAAGATTGCCAAGGTGGTCTTGAAGATAGGGTTCGAATCTTCATTAAGGTTCTGGGTTCGAATCGGTAGCAGGCCCCAATATTGTGCCCTTGGGAAAGTCACTTGACACCAATTTCCTCACTTGACTCTGAAAATGCTTTGGGACGCCTCCTTAGTTTGGACGTACAGCCGGAGGTACCGTGTTTTAAGAAGAGCCACACCTCGAGCGCCCACCACACTTATTGAAAAGTTGGGGACATTCCTGGCCTGAGTGGATCAAACATTACAGTCCGGTCCTACGGAGCTTGTACGTAACGTATGATGATTATGACGTGCTGTACAAACGTGGTGTGTCACACTTGAGAGTGGTTGTGCAAAACAAACTAAATCAAATCTGGTCATACACACATTATGCAATGCTGCTGTGATTGCATGCATTTGTTTCAAAAAGGGCAGGTGCAGTCTTATCATTTTGATTCCCCATCGACACACTGTGTCTTTCCGAATCTCCCATCTTCTGTCATTCTACAGCCTTTGACATGGAATAATCATGTGTTGCTTGCATCTGTAACAAAGATCAGCCATTTTCCGTAAGATGAGTGCTAGACGAATACTTCAGCCTTCAGGGCCTTCTGACCAGTCTCCACGGGGAGGTCGACAAGATCATCGGTGTTCCACCCACACATTACCCGGTACGTCAACACATCAAAATACCTCAATAACGTCTGGCACGTACAAAGAAGTCACTAGAATTGCCGTGATCCATCAAAAGCTTCTCTAACCCGTACCCCAACAGACCTCATTAGTCATGGCTCATGACATTGGGGTGGTGGACGCTCTCGTCAATCTCCTTGTGTCGGCCAAGACTACCCATGGGCCAAGACAGTATCAATGGGCCATCGGAATGAAATAAATCGAAAGACCCAGTGCCCCGGGAACCGGCGCGGGAGCCTGAGAAACGTAACGATTTTGCCTTTCTGTATCTGCTTGGAAATCTCTTTGATGCGTATGAATTATGGCATGTGGATAGTTATTGAGGTCCGGAAGATATATGGTGATTTACAGGCCGACACCCTCTTACTGAAAGTAATGTGGTATAGTCCAAAGACAGCTGGTCTGCCCGACAAGGTCAAAGACCTGAATTTGGGACACCGGGCGACTAGGGACCTGTTGAGCATGAACTGTTGTAGTGCAGTATAAGGCTATGGTTATGGCGCCATGGGCATGGCATAAGAAACCCACAAAGACTCTGCAAAGATATTTCACGAAGGTGTGAGATCTTAGATTTCTTGTTTGGTACTTCCTTGAGTTTTATCAAGGAGGTTATATAGGTCTATATAACCTCCTTGGTTTTACAAAGCCCCCTCACCCACGCTCACCCAGCCAGGCTCAGTATCCTCCATCGTCTCGTGCAAAATAAAACCTATCGAAATAAGTTATCTGTGTACGTATGATGTGTACATTTGGCATTTGTACATTAGACTCAATCTTACTATGATATGTTTCTTTATTCCACTTCCTGGATTTTAGGATGTAGTAAAACCTTTTGATGGCAAATACCGTTCTCATTCGGAATGTTGATTTCCTCACGAGGATTATGCACGGTGATATCTACTTAAACTGTGTCACTGGAAAGCCTTTAGACTGTGCGATGACGTCAATATTGTCATGGCAACGATCACTGTTTCCGTTACTAGCTGTCTGTATTTAAATCTTATTTGGTATCATCTTTCACCTATGTCGTGGTTCTTTTGCATGGATATTGACATGATGATGCGTGTCAAGGATGTGACTTGGAAGTTTCGCTCATTTCCGTTAGTTGTTTTTTTATGATGTAGATAATTTCTGGTGTGTCTAAAACGCCGTGAGTTTGGATATCTGAATCCACAACGTCTCTGATCTATACCACAATCTTAACAAATGTTTACTGGAGAAAATAAACAAGCAAACCAATTAAACAAAAACTACGATAGACAACTATGTAACTGAATGCAACTGAATGCACTATTTCAAGCATACAGCTGATTCCTACGGTAAAAGTAGGAAGCAGCCGCCAATTCCTCCATTTTGAATTATATAATAAAGAGAAAGTCAGAGACAGCTCTAAAGTCGACGTCAATCATGTAAATATTGAATTGCATTGACGTCATAACTGCTCTTTTGGTCTGCGAGATTATTATAAAAGCGCAACATAGAATGTTTGATTTATTATCCATAATACATCCTCACTTACTCTAGCTTTGTATATACGAACCATCACATTTTCATGATGTCAGAAGCTGTAAAACACCGGTGAATTTAAAGGAGTTCAGCTTGTTCAGACGTCCAACATTTTGACGGATTCCAAGATGGCGACCTGTTGCTGCCAACTGATGACGTCTGTTCATTGGTGGTCCAACAACATGTCGGCTTATCAGTGTGGCACAGCCCTGTACTCCGAAACGTGTGTTTACATTTTAAAGGTAGTGTATGTGGAAGTATTTCGATATAGGCACTATAGAAATTGTAACATGGTGTTGTAGAATAGGCCTCTCTTCCCTTGAACGGGCGGATGTGAATTTTGCAAGGTGTCGGTTGCTCTATTGAAGATGCGCAGAGATTCAATTTTGCTTACAATTTCCCTGGATGAGTGGTGGCTGCACTTTCACAAACACTTTCTGGTGCCTTTTAGACCAATGCTTTTAGTTTTTTTATGACTTGACACTTTCACCATCATGAATAAGGTCTTCACGCCCTATGATCCTGCATATAGCTAGGATCGCATGGCGTCGAAGTGTCGCGTATACACCATCCAACAGGCATAAAGGTTTCGTCTGCTCTTTGATATGAAGGCTTTGTGACTGATTATATACACCGAATGTCAGACGCCAAAATATTGAAAAATACATTTATCCTTTATGCTTAAATAGAAATATTCCCCCCAGCAACGGCATTGCATATCTTTGTTCATACATCAACGTCAGAAACAGTACATTTTCACTCCCAACACGTCTCATAGTGCATACAGCCGATTCCTGTTCATCCTTCAAAGTTCTGCCTCTCCCGTCTCTTGCGTGGCTGATTCCTGGAGGCTTAGGTACTTTTCTTTCCTTCCAAATGTCCCTGCTCCTGTGAGGTTAACGTAAACCTAACCTGAAATCTAAACGTTACCCACAAAGCCCGACCTCTCCCCATACTGATATCTGACCAGACAGTAGCCATATCTTCCAGCCTGACACGGCTTGTGGGTCACAGTATCGATTAACACCACAATGATGGATGGAAAGTCTGGCGGGATATCTCATTTTCAAGTTCAGCGTCCTATGTCATGCTTCAGTCATGGTCAGTACTGCCCGACAGATATTCTAAACTAGTTCGAAATTCGATCGGATTCGGAACTAAAACCGGAAAGAGAACCCCACCATTCTACCTTCCCCAAGAAGCTTATGTTTTTGGTGTCGTTTTTGGTTGAGTGTGCATCTTTGTTTTTTTTTTTTCAAGGGTGAAGTCGGCTGTACTGTTATGACTCATTAGTAGGTAGATCTGTCAAAAATCTTGGTTTGAATGCAATGCGATATATAACGTTATCAAGCGTTTGAAAAGTCGTGACCTGCTTCCTCCCAGGATGGAACCTTTCTTCTGTATAAATCAATTGTGGATGTGGACGCTTTCTGTAATTACCTCGGGGATCACTCCACTGCAAATCAATCAATGCCACAATTTGATGTTGAATTCTGTGAGTGGTACGAATTGATTTTATTCGCAGTCTTTTGCATACAATTGTCAATATGACATCTTTGATATTCCTTCCCTTCACGTTTTTTTAGCTATGTACAAATTTATTTTTCTACTCGACAGACAGACATGTAGTGTTAAATTAGAGTAAGAGGGGATGGAGATACTGTAAAGGGGGAAATGTTTGCCGTGATTTTTTTTCGCGGTAGAGAGAAATGGAGCGTTGGTGGTGGTTCTAAGTTCGCGTTAGAAACTACCATGCAGAGTTTGACTGCAAAAGGAAAGATTGTCGCTGTGTTTTAGTTTGCGGTGAAGATATCGCGTAAAAACGCGAAAATAAAACCACCGCGAACATTCCCCCTTTACAGTGATGGAGTACTGCAGGAGGGATTCCAGTCTGAAGTACATACGCGGTGTGACAACCGTGACGTCGTGGCGTCTAAACCTCTTTATGCCTGGCTCAACGCTCATTATAAACCTCGATTGCAGTTCCAAGAAAAACAATTACGAACACCACATGCATCCCTTTGACTTTAGAAAAAGGAATGACCCAATTGAAAATCACTAACAACGGAAACGAAGGCGCAGCTGTACCCTTCGGTTAAGAACTGTGTTTGAATCAAAGGCCGGTGATGTTGAAAAGAGGTGCGCCCTCTCGTCCTGTATGCTACATCCGCACTTTAGCATGCACAGAGACGTGTGGCCGCATCCTGGGTTAAAAGTCTTCGCCCCGATTCTCCTCACGCTTTCTCACAGTCTCTTGACAGACTGCCGTTGCATACCGTGTGCTTTACATTTCCAATCCGTGTATACTCTGACTTTATCAGGAGGATCTATATCAGATATCCTCAGTACCTCGGTCCCACAGTGGCGCACAGCATGCATAATCAGATTTCAGAGGAAACTCTTCACACGTACGTTCTAATGTTTTGTAGGTTTATTTAAACTCGTTCAGGGCTAGAAACACATACAGATTCATGATCAATGCTAGCTAGTATTTGATACATACAGGCCTTTACAACAGTTGCTTATTATCATTCTTATCATTATCATTATTATTGCTATCATCGTCATCGTGATTATTGTCATTATTAGTATCATTATTATTATTATGTTTTTTTATCATTATCATAATCTTTTTGTTATTACAATCATTACCATTATCATTATTTGAGATGGGATCTAGTTACATTGTTGAATTAGAATAAATCAGGTTTTAAATACAATGCACCGAGAATTTTGCCTTCGGTGACTTGCCAGATATAATTTCTTTATTTTTTCTGTCCTCACGTAAACATGAAACTTTAAGCATGGACCAGTCCTTTTACAGGTTATCCGACATGCACGAGCCAATGCCAGTAGATCATCAAATATAAGCTGTCTTTACAACTTAAATCCGTACTTCTGTGCCCCCTTCGTCCACGCAATCCTCATTACTAAGCCTTAGCAGTCGTGGCTGAATCTGCGGCGGTTATTTATCGACTACATATCTATGAGCTTGTCTCTCTGGCCGCCATCTTGGCTCCTATGCATTGCCAACAGGTCCGTGTCTTCAGGCATCAACCTACATGTAGACCAACAGGTGCCAAAACTGGCTAAACCAACGCCACTGCTCCTCAGGCCTTTTGATAACAAACGTGAGGCAAACAGGACACAGATAGGTCAATGGAGTTAGTGGTTGTATCCTTTAGCTTAATAAATATTCACTTTACATAAAATGCGGCAAGCTGCGGCGTTACCTATAAGTGTATGCAAATTGAATTGTTAGGTCAAACTTTGCACAGATGTCGACGATCGCACAAACACACGCAGCCGAAAACATAACGAAGGTAAAATGGAACTGTGAAGAAGAGAATAGATGACAAAAGAGTTAAACTCTCTGTATTCTCTGCCACTCACTTGAGCGGTGCGCAAAGTCGCGGATCGGACAAATGCACGCAGACCAAATCTCTCTAGCTCTGAAGTCTCTGTGGTATACGTGGATTTCTCCATCTTGCTGTGTGCATATGTGCAATCCATGCCAGCTCGTTAACCCCTCCATTGACTTTGGGAATACAATGTGACAAGGGTTCATTGACGTGAAATTGCTTTTCGTGATGAAGTCATATTGCATAGCACCTACGACATGAGGTACACGTGGTGAAGAGGTCATTCATTCATTCATTACCTCCGGGGATAGGTTCACATCCGTCGGAGGTATTGTTTTTGATATGTTTGCAACTATAACTCAAGATCAATTTTATGTATTTGTATGGAATTTGGTATGTGGGTAGTTATTGAGATCCCGAAAAAGACATGGCGATTTCTAGCCCCATATCAGTTTTTTTCAGGTACTACAGCATTACAGGCCGACACCCCCTTCCTGAAAGTAATGTGGTATGGTCCATAGACAGCTGGTCTACCGGCGAGTTCTATGACCTCAATTTTGGACATGCATTCTTGTAGCTCAGGACTTGTTGAGCATCAACTGTTATGGAGCATGACAAGGCTGTAGTATAAAGAAATTCACAAAAACTCACGGTTATTTCACGGAGGTATGAGATCCCCAATTCCTTGTTTATTCATTGGATACACGTCATCAGAGAGCGTCATGTACTGTGCATTATGCATTGGTGACTCTCACAAGTAAACCACCAAACATCATATCAAATTCTTCACGGTTGCTAGATGGATTTGGAAGCGCGGATTCATACGTATACATGACATTTAGGTTAACGCCAGGCCTTTCAAACGATCCCCTCACGAAATGCCATATGTCGCCGGTGTGTGGTTATATCACAGTGAAAGGACCACCTGGTTATGACAGCTTCATTTTTCACATCGAAGACGAACTGTGTTGGTCTTTTCTCATGGTGTCCTTGTCATCTGAACCCCAAAACAGCTCAAATTTTATGAATATCCCCAACTTTAGAACATTAAAGTGAAGTCAGGTTACGGGTAACGATTAGATGTCTGCATAGATACTGAAAGCAATGATAACACTATAGAAAGACTATCTCTTGACGCAATGCTCCTACGCCCATGTCTTCTTTCTGCTGCTGTGCGGCAATGTCATCTACATAAATGTATATGCAAACTAGGCGCAAAGCGAGACATAATTGTAGTTCTCTCCTTTTTGCCCCTAGGAGCTCAATATTCATAAATTGCATTCTACGTTCCCGTTCCTATCTAACAGTTCATATATCTCAGCTGCACGCCCTCGAGCTCCAGTCTAAAATTGTACGTGCACTTTAACACGACGCCCAACACTCTCGACCTAGTTCAAAAGATTCGGTGCACTCTGTGGACACCTGTTTCCGCGTTTATTATCTCCGACCGCTGCGGGCTGTAACATTTGTGCGGGCGGCACAGAAAAACAGACGCCCGCTCAACCTTAACGAGCCTTCAAATGGAAAGGAAATGTCTATTCCGCTCCCAGGCGTCCCCTCTTTTACACTAGCACATCGTTTGAAATAAAATTCCCGCATTCAAGACACGGTGAAAATCTCAATGCATGATAGATGAAATGAGATAGCATACGCAGCCAGAAGCGGCCAATTAGCTATGTAATCAGGTGGAAGCTTGCTTCGGTTATAAAAGGGCTCCCACCTCATATGAGGAACTGTTTATCATAGCTCTTTCATTTTTTTCGTTCTATATGCTTTCCCCAATGCGTTTGGTGATGGGGGGGGGGGGCTTCTATGCATACAATGCGCTTTGTTGACTCTGGAAAAAGCATTGCGGAAGCTGTAGATGAAACAACATTACAAACAAAGTGCGGTGCGATCTTGGATACCGTTCCAGCTCGCAATTACAGCCATGCTTATCTGACAACAGATACAACATACTTGTATGTATGCGCCAACACGCGCCAAATGCTGGTTTCTCTAGCGACCCTGGTGATCTTTTCATCTAGCAATGATAGAAATGATTGTGCAGTCTTCAATATGTACAGCACCTTGTTAAAACTGCCTGTCTCTACTGCGGCACTAGTATTGAGATCAACATACAGGTTGTGCGAAATTCTCTGAGTCAACCTGTTGCATACTAAATCAACATCTAACACATTAAAGCAAACTCCTGCCACCCAGATGATAAATTCCAGTCTCTGAGTCAACCTGTTGCATTCTAAATCAACATCTAACACATTAAAGCACAACTCCTGCTAGCCAGATGATAAATTCCAGTCTCTGGGTTAACCTGTTGCATTCTAAATCAACATCTAACACATTAAAGCACAACTCCTGCTAGCCAGATGATAAATTCCAGTCTCTGAGTCAACCTGTTGTATTCTAATCAACATCTAACACATTAAAGCTCAACTCCTGCTAGCCAGATGATAAATTCCAGTCTCTGAGTCAACCTGTTGTATTCTAATCAACATCTAACACATTAAAGCACAACTCCTGCTAGCCAGATGATAAATTCCAGTCTCTGAGTCAACCTGTTGTATTCTAATCAACATCTAACACATTAAAGCTCAACTCCTGCTAGCCAGATGATAAATTCCAGTCTCTGAGTCAACCTGTTGTATTCTAATCAACATCTAACACATTAAAGCTCAACTCCTGCTAGCCAGATGATAAATTCCAGTCTCTGAGTCAACCTGTTGTATTCTAATCAACATCTAACACATTAAAGCACAACTCCTGCTAGCCAGATGATAGATGTCAGTCCCTCTACACACGACCATCACGACACAGCGCCTATTCATTAAGACATTAAGCCGGAGTGGTCTCCTGACACGTTTTACCTCCTCTGACGCACTAATCGTCATTATGGATTCATCCGGCTGTGATTTCAGCCATGCTGTGTCATCAGTGGAGGAGGCCATTAGGGCTGCGGTAAGACCAGCCGCACCCTTGTGAAATAGTGGGTCATACGGACTGGCAATTAGTACATGGAAGCACGATTGGCTAAAAAAATCAGTCTGTTCTTCTACATATTCTCTTTCGTTGTTATGGCTTTCGACAATGTTTCACATGCACGTCACGATACTGAATGCATTTAAGTTTGCGGTGGTTTGATGTTCGCTGTTTTTGCAGTGTCCTTTTTACCGCGAACTTAAAATTGACGCGAAAATACTTGTTCTGTCTTCTGTCCGCCTGTCCCCTTGTTTCAACCGCGAACTCTGTATTTTCTCTCCACCGTGAAATTAAATCACCGCGAACTTAATGCATTTACAAATACGATCGGTAACAGAAGAATTCAGTTTCTTCTTTTACATATTGATTTTCGTTGTTGTTGCTTTCGACATGTTCCATTTTACGTCGCAATATT
Organism: Branchiostoma lanceolatum; assembly: GCA_035149815.1. Classification (NCBI taxonomy): domain Eukaryota; kingdom Metazoa; phylum Chordata; class Leptocardii; order Amphioxiformes; family Branchiostomatidae; genus Branchiostoma; species Branchiostoma lanceolatum. Next base: position 8,603,127 of record CM068872.1, on the reverse strand, counting down.
TGTGTCTGCTTTTGATATAATTGCCCTTGTGAAACCTACATGTAAATACATTACTTATTAGCCTGGCCTCGTAATTTTGGTCCATTGATCATTCGGGATTTCACTCTTCGATATTTCAAATGATGTACTCGAAAAACGATGACAAATGTTGAACATGCAGAACAACACTTAAAAAGTAACGATGAATCGATTCTTCTGTCAAACTTTATAGAAAATTGAAGATGAAGATGATGTAGAAAAAAATGCAAAGCCTCTAGACATTAATGTGTTACGCCTTCCGATACACATGGCCACGCATACAAAATGAACCTAGATTTATATTTCTAGATTACCTTTATTGTTTTTAATGCATTTATCGCAACGTTAATGACAGGGCATAACCTCCAATATCTAGGTCACGGTCGAACATAAATTACAATAAAACAACTTGACGGATGTTGTGTCATTGGAACTCAAGGGCAAAAGTTAACACTAACGTTTTGCATGTATATATAGTCTGTTATGACAACAGGTCAGTATGAACCATCAGGGGGATTACCCCCTCCCGGTGGAGGGATTAGCTGGCTGGGTTGTTGACAATGTTGACTAGATAGAAACAAGAAATTGAAGATCTCAAACCTCCGGGAAATATTTGGAGGTTGGTTTTTGTGATTTTTAAAAAAATTGATTATTGTGAATTTCTGTCTATGCATTTTCCTGTCGGACTCGGGCCAAGCCTGCGGCAACAACTTTGGAGCTCGCAGATTTGACCCCAGGCCAGCGGGAATAATCCTGCACATACACCAAGACAAACAAACAAACAAACCGAAAACAATACCCCCATTTTTACGGAGGTGATAATCTTGCAAATACTTTTTTCGACAAAAACGTAATATCCAATCCAACAATTGGATGCCCATCTCCACCATACAACTCCCGGGACCTTGGGTTTACACACGCAAATTGATGACGCAAACAGCATATCGTCAGGGGAGAATCATATTTCACTGTGATATATGCGATTCTGCTTAAGCACTCTGTTACTCGTCTCAACCGCCCACGTTGTGACTAGGGAGGCGTGTTAGTGGTATGATATCCTGTGCCCTAACGTCAGGATAGTAGTTTTTACATTGTTAATGCAATGTGTAGCTGTCCCATGGGATGGTATAGCACTGTAGTTGGCACTGACATTGAAAAGCAACCTTCTCAAAAGGACGCACTGAATTGCACAATTGGATCATGGGGCTGAGAGTGAAGAGAAAATTGCACACATAACACGAAAGATATCCCCCATAAGCATTTTATTTCCACAAAGCTACTCCATTATTTCTGCCGGCCCGCCCTTAATCGCTGTCGCAGCTGTTGACGTTCGAAAACAATTACTATATAAACTTTTATCTTATATTCTACATCTCATGTTTTGAGGAAAACATAGGCGCCGTTTAGTAAATCTTTCCTGCACTGTTTCATCCGGCGACAGGGGAAACCGGAACAAACTACAGGGACGCCTCGTTATGTGTCCTTACTGGATGTGCAGCTTAATGTATGTATTCTATCGCTTTAGTCAGCACAACTCATACCCCAAAAAATGACCTTAGAATTTGCATAAAATATCGCCCAAATCCTTTTCCACCGTACCCGAAATATATCCCCATGAAAGTGGTAACGAAACCTCCCTGTAGTAGGTTGCAACTCTCGGAGTTTAATTGAGCTTCTTAATGTTGCTGTCGGACTACATATAACCTTTACATTAAATCCGTCCCACCGAGTGCGACCTGGCAATTATTCCCAAGGATCCCAAGCACTCTCGGATCGGTTTGCAGCTGTTTCCAGCTCGCGCATGCTCTGTGGCAACAAGGTCACACTGTGCGGCTTGCAACCACCTGTAGCGAACCAAACATATACGCCCATTCCTCCTCTCAGTTTACCTTTTATGATTTCCTTTCACTCTGTTGTCTAAATAATTATCATCCTCATTTGACATCCAAATTGACGCTGTCCAGCAAATAGAACAGCTCTGAAAATGAATGGCGATACAGTTGGTTCAATCGCTTGCACTAAATTTGAACGACACTGAGCCTAATTTGTTGTGTTGTATGATCCTCTTATCGTGGCTCAAATGACGTGTTTTCAAACCTTTAAATGCCAGGCGTGTTAAAATACGCCATTGTTTGTCAGATTTTAAATACTGTAAAAGGGCAAATGTTCGCGGGGATATAATTTCGCGCGCTCACATGAAAGCACGACATGTTTTTACACTATAGCCAAGAAACATGACGCCATGTAACATTGACACCTTTTACGTACAAAGTGAAGAGGGTGAGAAATTATGAAAGGATTTATTTTGTGACAGCCCACCCCGACGAGAGTTATTGTACCGTCCCTAGTTAATCTCGCCCGTAACAAGGACAGCAGATTGGGACCCATTACCGTTCCAGAGAGCGCACAATGCCCACCGTTTGTTCTACCACCACTGTCTACACTTTCACTCCACTAGGCGTGTTTGCAGGTCTTGCAGCGGATGACGAGCAAAACACACCAGCTTTTTATACCCCTGTGTGTGCACACAAACAGAATCACTGGCGCGCACGTTCTAGCTTTAAGTAAATGCCACTTTTGTGTGGCAAATATTTCCCAGAAGTGCAAACCCTTATCTGTTTAAAACTGCGTAAAACGCTGCTTTGATAGATCTTGCATCTTTATCTCGCCATGATATCGTTTTTATGACAGAATCCTGCTCGCCCAGATCTCTATTTTTAAATTTGTCGTGTTTATGATTTCAAAAGGATGTAAGCCTAGCAGCTCAAGGACCACCTGCGCTCTGCGTTTCAGTCATGGCAAGCGCAGTACTAGTGGAAAAGAATTTTACATACAGGCCATTTTGTGTTCCATGACTGACATTGAAAGGTTATGTTTTTCGCAGACCATTGTATGAAGGGCGGGTAAATGCTAAAGATTAATCGAGTGTGTTTTGCTGCGTCTGCGATGTTGCATGGCGGCTCCGGTTGTGCCGGTTGTCAGGCTGGGTTCTCGCACACGCCCACTTCATTGCTGCAGCTGGGGAGGGGCACTGAAAACACTCCATATGGAAAGCCGTATACACTGATAACGGCGTCCGAACTGCCGATTATTAACATCGCTTACAAGGGGTGGACGTTTATCACACTATTAAGTACACAAAGCAATCTTCCGCGCCAATGACAAGGGTAAAAAGCAAATATAAACTTGCCCGTCTGAGTTGTGTGTCCGACTTACCATGCCTTAACTCTCACCAAAATCTCTCCTTCTGCGGGCTTCGGCTCCGTACGTCGCATCACTTTCACCTTGTTGATGCCACCGAAGCCTGAGAGCACCACGGTGCGCACCTCCTTCTCGGGCGGCGCCTCGGGCTCAGGTGCCGCGTCCTCCGCCGCCTTGGCCGCCTCTCCGTCCGCCGCAGGCTTCTCGGGCTCCTCGGGCTGGCTGGTGGCGTTTTCCGCCGGGGCAGTTTCCGCAGTTTCCCCGGGCATGGTGCTGGATGTGCGCGCTGCTCTGGGTACGGGCGTGCGGCAGGTGTTGTGCGACGGATGAGACGGCGTGCAGGCGTTGCTAGGTTAGCGGAAGACACGTCAACCTCCCAGTCAGCTGCTCAGTGTCTCCTCTTCCTACAACAGCCGGAGCACACTCTCAATATTCTTCCACCGCCGCAACCAAGGTCAGAACGCCGCCAACCGTGACTAACATCCGCCGTAGTCTGCTTCCACCCCACAATGTCAACACAGTTCACGGTCTGACAACAAATCTGGCAGGTAACGTGGGGAGGGGATACTTTTCACGGGATGGATCGAGCCGAAACCCGCGGCAGCGCACAGTCAACAACGCGGAGCCACGGAAGAAAGTTGGCGGGGGCGGACGTTTTATATAAATTCAGCGTGCGCTCACTCGACAGGGCCCATCGAATTATGCAGTCATTTGTGCGGTAGTCCTCTCAGACGCTGGCTGCACTTCAATACCCGCACGCATTACAGAGACGTCTCTTTCACTCTCGTGATGCCATAAAATACCACAGTAGTGTAAAACGTGTCTTCCGTCGCGGACTGAAAAAGGCGAATAGAAAAAGACTTAAGGCGCGATCACTTTTATTGTAGGATGTCGTGCGATTTTGATGTCGTGCGATCTTCAAGCAGTCTGTGCCAGAACCAACCGTCGACAAGAATGTAAGTTAACATTTTTGGTAACAAGACAGTTGAATTTTGTACGACTAGTGCACGACTACTTCAAGATGCCCACAGGTCATGATCGTGCGGCGATCGTACGATGAATGTGACCAGGCACTTAACGCAGTTGAGGTTGCTCGTTAGCAAAGAAAACTTGATAATACCGTGTAGTTGTATAATTTTGTCGATGCAAGTTAACATTGCAATCCTCTTTATTTCTACTCCACATATTATCTCCTTTCAGATGTATGATTTTGGTTATTAGTGCCTTCTGTAACTTCAGTAACAGATGGAAAAACTGTAGATTTCCACTTTTTATATGAAACGTAGACACATCGCTGCATGTGAGAAAAAGGTATAACGCATCAACCCCTTTAAAAGCCTCCTGTAGAGATTTCCCCTTTACGACCCTTCCTGTGGACTCTCGGGTGCGTTCATACCGACTGACCCGACGTCTTTCTAACGAGGTGTAACAAGATCGTGATGAGTATTTAATATGGACCCATCTTTCTGTCTTTTGATCAACAAAATTTCTCCCGATCTAGGACGGCACGGGCAGTTCTGTGTACAAGGACGGAAAGGTGGCAAATAAAGGTATGATTCAGAGTGCACGTGCTATAGCATTTAATATAATGCCATCAAAGAAAAATAATCATGCGGTTTATTTCCGCCTATACAACACTGACCAGTCATAAGTGCGGTCGGGTATTACAGGAGAGCGAGATGGATGGACGTAAGGACGCCCCTCTGCAGTATCAGAGAAAGCCGCCAGGGAGACCAAAATCTAATCATTTGGCTTTTTGTCCCAACCAACCAACCAACCAACCAACCAACCAACCAACCAACCAACCAACCAACCAACCAACCAACCAACCAACCAACCAACCAACCAACCAACCAACCAACTAACACACCAAATACAAAACCAATCCATCCAGACGTTATTTAGTTATGTTTTGACAAGCAAACGCGCACGTACACACACACACACACACACACACACACACACACACACACACACACACACACACACACACACACACACACACACACACACACACACACACACACAGTCAGTCAGCCAGACAAACGCTGCGTCCAATAAAACCGTCTTCACGATGATAATAATACTTTAATCCTAGCGCAATCCATCGTTACGTGTGCAAGATTACGTGTACGTTGAGATTCTAGTCTTACATAAGCAGGAAATAGGGCCCGCCGTCCATGTAATGGGCGGCTCTCCGTTCCGGTGAGCGCTAAGTGTGCTGCAGCTGTCGCCCCCATACTCAATCTCTCCTTAAATTCTCCATTTCCCCCTTTTTACTCACCGGAGCACTCGATGTGCATCAGCGGAAGAAATGCGTTTTCCACCGCCTACGCCGGTAATGCCATGGTACTCGCGATCGTACTTACCGAGCTGAAAGCTTTGCTTTTATCATAACCACGATGGTTTGACGTTTGCGTATTAACCTTACACACGACTCAATGTCAATGTTGAACATGGACACTACTTGGCTGGGTTATACCATTTGTGAGGTACAATGAATGAGGGCCTGCATGCCCCTTTTTCGTAAGTCGTAATCAGGCCGTTTTAGACTTCGAAATCCGTAATCAGCCACCCAAAATCAACGTAATTCGTAATCAGTACATTGACCGTAACGCGTAATTGGTCACTTTGATTCTACGTAAAACGTAGGCAGTTATCTTTATTCAACGTAAAACGTAATCTATATGAATTACTAGTAAAACGTAGGCTTATTTCCAGCAAAGTCTCCCGGCAAAGTTGCCCCTCAAAATGCAGGAAATAGCATTTCAGTGGGTAAATATCTCAAAATTTTCCCGTGAAACATGCGACCCACTTAGAATTGTCGCGCCTCTGGTAAATGATCAGTGTTCTGAGGGCGTCGCCCCTAAATATCAAGCTGGAATCATTGTGTATTTTTCAATCAAAGAGATGCCATAAAACATGGCTTAGATTACCAGCCTAATGTGCGCCTAAAAATGCAAGAAATAACGTTTCAAAGGGTAAAGAGTTCAAAATTTTCTCGGGGTGCATGCCCTCGTGCCTACCTGCGATTGTTACATGTACGCCTCCGGCGAAAATATGTCGGGAGGGCAAACAATCTAGCAGAAACCCTTGTGTACTTTTCACTATGAGTGCAGATATTGCCCCTCAAAATGTATTTGAGCGGGTCGAGATTTTACCATTTTCCCGGGTATTCTCCCGGATCCACCTACAATCGCCGGGCCGCTCCAGTGCGATATATGTCGGGACTCGGGGCATCGCGCACCATACTATTAAACTCTTGCATATTCTTTTCACTTATAGATATGTCATCAAACATAGCTTAGTGTAACAGCAAAATTTGGCACTCAAAATCAAGGTTATAGCGTTGCAGGGGGTCAAGATTTTCACAATTTTCCCGGACGTCTCGCGCCTTCGGCGCTCGACGTGGTCAACGTACGTTCAGCAATATCTTGCTGTCCCCTCTCATACGAAATTCCCTGCCGCCGTCACGGCTACTCATTATAGTTATACGGTTAAGTGTGGTCATCAACAGATTCATTGTCACCACAATAAATATAAAAATTAATATTTTTGATGCAGAACTAGATAGTTGAATCATGCGTTAAGTGTTTAAGTCGGTTGGGAAGCCTCATGATTTAACGTAATTCGTAATCAGCTCTGAAAATTTAACGTAATTCGTAATCGGCGGCAAAAATTTTCCGTAATTCGTAATCACTACCCCCCCATGCAGGCCCTCATGAATTGGCCATTGCTCATACAAAATATATGCGATTGTAATGCTGTTTTTCTTAGGTTCGAGCCTTGCAGCATGTATGCGTCTTGTCGGGGTTATTGCCAAGTTCATTCTGCTCGTAGACTCGTCAGTACTAGTAGTAACAAATAAACGTATGCTATCCGCACAATATGGGAAAATGTGGTATCAACAGACACATTGTTTTGATTAAAAGTAACCTTTTCGTGTATACCTGTACAAGGGGGAGGGCGTAACAGACATTATTGATACTGTTTGAATGGCACACATTTTAGATCGTGGATGAAGTAATGGGGGAGCCCTCTGGCAACATAGATCTGAACTGCTGTGTACATTTTCATACTATTCGGATTGTCTCACAAAAAAAAACACAGAAATGGCATCATCGTCGTGCAAATAACTATTAAGTCCAGGAGAATGGGGGGGGGGGTGACGAAAAGAACGCGACGGAAAGATTTCAGTTACAAACCATGCCAACCTATGTGTCCTAGATGGTCTTTTTATACATAACGTTATACATGTAATGATAAATCTAAACGCCAAGGAAGATCAAGGAACAAAGATATATCAAAATATGAAGAATCGTAGTATCCAGTAGCCTGGATGCTAGACCCCCCCCCCCCCCCTCCAATCTCTGTAATATCTAGCACCCGTTTATTTGGAGACCATTTATTTGGAGGTCCACTCGTCACAGCTAGCTCGACTATTTATTTGGAGGTCCACCCGTCACAGCTCGGCCGCTGGACTAACATGTGGCGGTGTCGTGAAGAGCACGCGGCTTACACGGGACGTGACATGCCGTGACTGGGCCCGCGGAGGAAGCTGAAGCGTCCGCAGACACGACCTTTCCGGCATGAAAACATGGTCAAATGTTGACGGCCGCGAAGAGGGCTAACATGTTGCAGGGAGGCGCTGTCTCCAATGCGTACAAAGGCCACATCATGAGGACAAATAAAGAGTGGATGATACGCACATCTGCCAGCACCTGATGGAGTAACGTCTGAAGCCTTTGAGGGATTGCACTAAGAAGAATCAAGTCAAAAGATTTGGATCCGTGTTCGTGACGGTGAACTAGTTGAAGGTACAAGGTATGCCATACTAAGGAGTTACACATCTTCCTTGATTACACGTTTTGTGTTGTGTTGATTTTAACTCGAGCGGTTGTCCCGATAAGGCTAAATGAGATTTCGTAGTGATTTTCTTCCTTGGTCTCCATTCTTTTCATTGTACTCTTTTTATGGCCACTTTCCACTTTAAAAGTCATAGTAACGTAACGTGACCAGTTAACGTCAAATTTATTCAAAGCGTATTTATCTTAAAACCGCGCGGACAGAGCCAAATGTTAAACCCATGGGCAGAAATATTAGCTCTTCTAAAAAGAAAATGCATGGTCTGTAAGTTTTTCTCCGCCTGTTTAACGCCGTGCGAGCATGTATTTATACTGATGTATATGATGTAAAATTGTGCTAGTGTAACCCGTTATCGTCCACCTCAGTCTTTTCCCTTCTGGCGCTTGAAGAACATTGCCCTGGAATCCAGAGCATATGTACCGGCCCGCGCTCCGAGTTACCCGGGCTCCGCTCCCCCCGAAGATGTACCCCGCCCCACTATCCACTAGCCACCCCATCTCCGCAGCCGTACAATTGTACTAGAGCGGAGCTTGTTTGGCTAGCGGGAAGTGGGGCGGGGTACGTTGTCGGGCCAGCGGGAGGGTGATGTTGATACAAAACGTAGCATCAAGGAGTGAAAAGAAGTTGATTGTCCCAAGGACCTCCTTGATTGTCCATATTCTAAAGAAATTATTGAGTATTCCCCTTAGGAAGGGAATCGGGAGAACTCCGACACTTGGCAGCACGGTGGCAGAGCATTCATGTGATCCCTTTTTCCGCCGGGAGAGTTTTCTTTCGCCGAGCACTGATTTGACTGATCTGGGTCAAAATTTGCATAAACAGGTCGCGTTCCGGCTTCCCAAACGGAAGTATCGCGTGTGCCACGACTTTTGCACGAGATTGGCACGACTTTCAAACGCGTGTTGCACGCGTGTGGATGGAAAGTTAAACGAGATCTAGGTAAATTTGCTGGACTATTCCTGTGTAACACTTGTTTTGTGTCTACAGTGAAGTTACTGAAAACTGTTCGCAATACGTAAACGCTACAGTGGGTCTAAAAACCGAGAAAAGAGGCCTATAGTACTGGCAGGAATAAACGACTTGGGTGTTGGGTAGGAGGCTTGTTGATTATGATATATATAAATGATAATGGTTTTCATTTCTGCAACTACAACAAGTATTCATGGCGTATTAATGCATTTTGTGACGTTGCCAGGGCTTCGAATTCGATACGTGGATTTATCATTCGCTGTTCCTTGGCTGAAGTCAGTCGACTCTCTACAATGGAAGCCCTGCGCATTGTGGAGTACTACACAGCGGCAGTTGTGTGGTGCGTGGTGTATGGCATCGCCTTTAAGTACATCAGCCCCTGGCTGTCTTTCCGTCTGTCCAAAACCTACAGACAGCTTGGACAGAGGCTGGACTGGGACATCAGGTTAGTGAACTTAACGCGGCTCCTATCAAATCATTGAGATGTTGCACCAGTCAACTCTTTGGCAACGTTGTTTCGAAAAAAAGGTACGGATACATACAGAGACCGGATATAATAGGATGGATTTTATAGTCATCAACGTCAGCAACTATAACTTTTTATCTATTCTTGCTTTAGGATAACTTCCATGCTGAATTCACTGATCACTGGACCCATCTCCGTCTACCTTATCCTCTGTGACTATGAACTGGGCGAGAACCCAATATGGTAAGTTATATCTGGGGACAGTGATGTATTACCATGCAAGATTGCAATGTGGAAGTAGTATTACATGTAGTAATATCCAGTGAAAAATCATGAGCAAACACCCACACACCCTTTATTGATATCTGGGCAAAGTTGTCATCTTTCTGACACCATTTGTTAGATGAGCTCCACAAAAGATATATCAATGTAGGGGGGGAGGGGCGACTTCATATGATGTATTGTCCAAGATCTGTAGTTGTTGTTTTTTTCGGGGGAGGGGGCTGGCTGTTTAAAAATAGGGAAAACGAAGAATGGCGCATGAAGTAGAGACCAAGGTCCCAAAAGGCAGGTTTCAGTGACCTAATTAGGGACACTTGTTACCAAAACTTTATGAAAGGTCTTCAGCTTACTTGCGGTGGGGTCCTTTCATCAGTTTTGAGAATAAGTGTCACTGAAATTTGGTCTTCAGCTTGCTTGCGAAGTTGCAATGGGATCTCAGGACTAACAGCTCTCTGCATTTTGTCTTTTGTTCGCTAGGGGTCACTCTCGACCAGCACTGCACATACTGGCTGTGATGGTTGGCTTCACTCTGACAGGTGAAACTTAAGTTTCTCGTCTTGGAAACCATGGTTTTATCCAATTATGTTCATCCACAGTCACAGAATTCACATAGAGTTCAATACCAATCATTGTCAATGAAATAGTGCCAGATGAATAAAGAAATAGCGACAAATACAGAAGATAACGTTGTTGGTAAATGCTATGCAACGACGTTCCAAGATAATTTGGGATCCATGAAAATTTACAACAGAGGCAGGAAAGAATGTTTCTTTTCTAAGATCGTAGTCTCTAAACCCAACACGAACAGGTTCTGGAGTATTCCTAAGAAAACGTCATTCGTTTTCTCCAGATCTGCTAAACTTGCTGTACTACTACTCCTACTGGAAGTACATGGGTGCACTGGAGTACGCCGGCTACATAGCTCATCACGTGGGGGTACTAGTGGCGTACATGTCTTGTCTGGTAAGTCCTAATATCCGGTGAGTTGATCTGAATTTTCTCTCTTGAAGTAATGCATGGATTTCATTGAACAATAAGTGTGTATTGTGCTAAACAGTAAATAGATGTGTTACAAAGCTGACACCTCTATGTTCCGACACCTCTATGTTCCGACAGTCCAATATTCCGACACCCCTATGTTCCGACACCCCTATGTTCCAACACCCCTATGTTCCAACACCCCTATGTTCCGACACCCCTATGTTCCGACACCCCTATGTTCCGACACCCCTATGTTCCAACACCCCTATGTTCCAACACCCCTATGTTCCGACACCTCTATGTTCCGACAACCCTACTTTACGACGCCCCAATGTTCTGACATCCCTATGTTCCTACACCACTATATATATGTTCCGACAACACTATACATATGTTCCGAAGACCCTATAGTTATGTTCCGAAACCCCTTCGGGTGCAACCAATATATATCATACTTCTGAAACGGAAGACAAAGTCCTCATCACATCACCAAGATTTGCCCTTGATGTAATTTTGTTTCAGACGCTTGGTACCTTATCTTACTTCGCCGTCTTCCGCCTCACATGCGAAAACTCGACGTTGTTCACCAACATCAAGTATGTATTCTGTTCTACGATAGACCAGACCTGTGAACTATTTTCTAGACAGGCTACTTTATTTAAAAATGCACTAAAGACATGAAGACGCGAATTTAGTCTTTTCTAGCATGTTTGCTCTTTCTAAACAATTTGCCGTTTGGGTCGATGAATGTTAGACACCCATGTAATAAGAAACGCAAGATAACGGTTACTCAAGCAACTGGACTAATTTCCCCAAATCTATCTAGTTGCTTGAGTTACTGCTATATTGCGTCAATTTGCCATTTGTTGTGTTAAAAGCCAACCGTTGAACACACGTCGTACTTCCAATTCAAATAAGTTTCAAGGGAAAATCTACATCGCCAAAACATAGACAAACATTTTCTTCACACAAGAAAAGTAAATAGCTGATGACGATGTAATGGGCCATTATCTCCCTGAAAGACACAATGTGTGCTGACGATATCAAAACGACTTGTCTTTCCTCTTCTTATCGCCAGGTGGCTGTTGGAGACAAACGGTTTCAGTAAGTCCTCCAAGCCGTACGTGGTGAACGGCCTGGCGCTGGCTCTGGCCTGGTTCGTGTTCCGGATCGCGGCGATCCCGCCGTACTGGTACGTGGTGTATACGGTGTACGGTACCGCACAGTACAACCGGCTGCTCACGATCAACAAGTACATCTTGATCGTCGTGTGCCTGATGCTGGACGTCCTCAACATAGAGTGGTTCAGCAGAATCGTCAGGGGCGCAAAGAGAATCTTACAGAAGTCGAAACAGGCACACAGTGAATAGGAATAACCTCAGATATTGCGATCATCGCTGTGATTCAATGGGGTTTTTGTTTCACAGCAGTAATTCTAAATTTACAATAACATTCGCAGGGAATGACAGGAGCATGTACAAGTTTCAATGACAAGATATCTATGTACAGACAGAGACTCCGAGTGGAAAGACGTATAGTGTGAGTATACAACCTCGAAAAATGCTAGTAAGAAGGCGCGCGATAACATGTACTTGGCTTTCTGTATGTCTTGTTTTACTGATTTTATACACGGGTTAACGGACTGCACAAGTGCCATGAAATGAACGGAATGAATAAAAGTTGCAACGAATATCGCAAAAACCATGCTTGTCTCGTATGATTAGGGACAGTCCGCCTGAAACCATCTACAGTGCTTGGTGTTAATTACCGCATGTTTAAAACATCTCGCAACATAAATATTCCGTTGAACTGAATGGCCCTCCTGTGCCCTGTACTATAATGTACCGTCCACAGCCTTAGTACTGCACAACCAAGACGCCTGTGTCATAATGAACCGTCCCTGTCCTTGCTACCGAATGGTTCTCCTGCATGTGCCTAGTACTATCATTACCGTCCCTAGCTGGCCTTAGTACTGCACAGTCCGCAACCATGACGCCTGTGTTATGATGAACCGTCCCTGTCCTTGGTACTGAATGGCTCGCCTGCGTGTGCCCAGTACTATTATGCACCGTCCCCGGCCTTAGTACTGCATAATCATCCATCCCAACCCTAACGCCTGTATTAAAACGAATGTTCTCTGTCCTTGGTACCGAATGGTTCTTCATTATGTGCGCCCTGTACTATTATGTACCGTCCCCGGTCTTAGTACTGCACAGTCTCACTCCGTTCCCCTAACGCCAGCACTGTAATGTAACGTTACCATCAAATTGATTTATGATAGAACCAAGGGTAGTATTCAAGATGCCTTAACACAGAACGGAAACATCCTCTTTCAAATTATATCAAAAACCTAGCTATCCATCTTGTGAAATATCAAAATTTATTGCTACCAAAATGTTGCTTAGCCAGTTGTGCTAGTGCGAAAAGGTTCTTACCCCAGCCCTTTCAGCAGAAACAGCGCACTTGTGTTCTACACTTGTTCCTTTAAAAACCCTGTACGTCACAGACACGCGTAATTATGCATGTCATAATTTGAGGTCAGAGTTCAGAGGGCACGGTGGGTGACTGGAAAGACAAGTTTCTCGATGTATTTTACAGCTCACTTGGGGGGAGGGGGGCAGCTTCTCTGAATATTGAGTACATGTATTTGCGGATGCTACGAACTAAAGCCATTTTTACATGGGGTTCAGACAGCCCACAAACAAGGCACTTGATTCTAAACCCCTTCGTCTAGTTTCCAGTACAAAATACATGTGCTTTTTGGTACCTTACTGAAAATGATGTGGTTGGAAGTACATAAAAGTCAAGCCAGTGGCACAAAATTTTGTGATAGTGACTCTGAATACGTGTCTAATATTCCTCCCTCCGCATACACAAACGGCTAGTCCCTGCACGGCAGTGAAACACAGACTCTATTTGCTTTGTGCAAGTAAGCGAGTCTCGTTGCTAACCGATCTGTGGTAACATCAAATCGCCTTTGGTTTAAGGTTTGCTCAAACCAAGTGGTATCGGGAAGGTGACAGGTGCAGCAGGCCCGGGTTCACTCCGCATGCGCAGACCGAGGATACCCGAGCGGGTGGGCAGAATGCAGGGAATGTTCGGCACGCCGGACAGGGGTAGCCCCTCTCTTCACTCGCCGGTTCCGCAGCCCGCCCCGATGTTTCTCTAACGTCTCGGTTGTTCATCGCCGTTTTCACCCCGCGAATCTGAGGGACCATGGACGTGGTACAAGATGTGGCGGAGGTGTTCGCCACCCTGCCGATGTTCCCTGTGTTCAACGCCTGCCATTACACACTGATGATCCTCACCACCAGATATGACACAGGTTTGTGCTCTAGCCCTTAACAGCATTCAACCCCAGATAAACATCAAAACGACTGTAGACATGCGTGACCTCTATGCATAACCGCATGTTCACGTGTTCCTCTAAATTATGGCCTCATTCCCCATGTTGGGAGCGAAACATCATATTTTAAGACAACGTTGCGGTGGTTCCTAGTTAAGTATAATGTGCCCTTATAGTCCACTCGCTGACGTTGGGGCGACCTTGGTGTATATTTTTCCCAGCGTGACGACTCCTCTGTATCTCGGCTCCCTATAACGGGAATGCTATGTAATGTTATATGGCTGGACGATCTTCCAAATTTGTCCCTGCTATAATCGGAAGCCTCTGGTTGGATAACAATGCCGGCTGTTAAAACCGGCACCCTGTGAGCAAGGTCAAAATTCATTTCCGCGTGCAAAGTCAACATAGACCTGCTTAACGGTTAGCTGACATTCTTGGTAATGAATCATCAATCATTTGTGAAAAACAAAACACATAACGCTGGGGCGACCCAGTGCACAAATTGCGATAGCTTAACCGTAATTGCAAGCTACCGTGCCTTTTAACGATCTGCTATATCTGCAGTGGTGATATAGCGTTACCGCAATGAATTGATTATTATCTGCTGAAATGACTTTTCTCCCATGGCCCTGCTGGCAGCGTAGCTCTGATCACCGATTTGAAGATATGGAAGGCTGAAAAATAACAAGTAATCATACAAAATCACATATCCAGACGTCTAAAAGTACTCGCCAGGTCGGTATCATAACAACGCAGTAGTTTGACCACAGAAAGCAAACAGTATATGTGTATTGGTAGATATATGACTGGTATAAATATTACGAAACTATGTAGATGTTATGGGGACGATTCAATGATTTTGGGTGGAATGCGAATGAAACTATAAACACGAGAGCGACGATATGGGGATTTTTACCCCCAACTTGCTAGAAAATGATAGATAAGACGTTACAACAAAGGAGAAAATCACCCGAAGTCGTAGAGATGCAGAAAGGTCTGTCGACTCTGACACAATGCTATTCTCGACACTGTCGAGAATAGCATTGATGTGTCATTGTTCTCCAAATTGCTTCTATCTCTGGCTTTTCCTCCTCCCTTCAAAACTCTCATGATTACGCCGGTAAGCCAACCTGTTGTAAATGTCACCTTGCCGAAAATAGATGGTTCGCTTGAAGGGTGGAAATTTACTATGAATTGTCAGCAAGATATTCAAAGAGGGACGAACAACGATCAATTGTCATTAGTTGTGTTGATTTACCGCTAGAGGACATTGTTGTGCTTGGAATTCTCTCTTCTTTTCTTGTACGTATGCCCCAGAACTCTCGGTGTCGGGATCATAAGTAGAATTGTGATGTAACAGCTGTCAAAAGCTAAGCGTACAGTTTATGTATATGTATATATAGTACAGGGTATGGCAGCTGATATGACATTGACGTACGAGCAACGTTATCATACTCCAGGAGTGGACCGATAATAGCCCTGAATGCGGGATAATGTACCCACTCTAGCAAGTTTACTTTTAACCAGCCAGCTTGTTGATGCCTAAATGTGGGTGTTCCTCGTCAATTCACACAGCCTAGACACTTGTTATAGCTAACGCTATGGATATTTCTGGTCACCAGGCTCACTTGCACTATCGCGGAGTAATCCTCTGGCTAACTGGGTGGCCTCCATGATCGCCTGCTTCGGAGGCTACATACTGGCAGACCTGCTTCTTGGTCACTCCGTTCTGTCGTTCCTGGCGCACCCGGAAGATGTCGTTCTTGCATCGGCTATTTGGTGAGTTTAGTCAATTACTCATACGTGATAAAAGATGTTGAAAATGTATTAGATTTCTTTGGGATTGTGGGGGCTTGACGTCCTAGCTACCCTATATATGTTGGACTCGATGTACGGACTCTTTGTTATCAATCAATCATACGGTTTATTGTTAAAACAAAGGACTGGTACCATGGACTGAATTATGTATTGTTGTACAGAGCACCAATGCATTAAAACAGTTTTGAATTCTTAATTACATGTTTTGGGTGTGTGACTTCGTTTGGGATGGTTAGCGTCAGCAGATAGTTGAGTGACAAGCCGCAAGGGACAGAGTTGCCGGAGTGGTAGGAAGTATAGGTCAGTGGTGGTAGAACGTGCCTTTAAACATATATGACAGTTCAGGTCATGGAAGAGGCTAATGATCTACAATTAGGGATGCGTACTTAAACTCACGTCCAGGTTCAGGTCCGGATTCGAATCCTGAGGTTTAGGTTCAGGTCCGGAATTAATACGTCCGAACGGCATAACGCGAGCAACGTGGCTAAATCAAGTTGAAGACCCTTTCGGATTCGAATCACTGAGTTTAGTTTCTTTTTACCTGAACCTAAACGTTTTTATTAGTCCGGGTTCAGTTCAGCGTTTAGGTACGCATCCCTACCTACAAGGAAAGAAGACATGCGAGAAACTCTAGATATTTCACAGAGCCGTGAGGTATTTGAACTGTTGTTGTGCTTGCAGGTACCTCCTGTTCTACTGTCCGAAGGATCTGTTCTACAAGATAATATCCATCCTACCGCTCAAACTGGTCATCGCTGCCCTGAAGGAGACTGCGCGCGTGCGCAAACTGGTGGCGGGGATCGGGGCGGCCGCCAAAGTGTACCCACACAGTCTACTGGCCCAGGTTATCGTAGGGGTGGCCAAAGGTACGATCACTTAGCACTGTATTTTAAATATTCAAGGCCCATAGTAAGAAATAACATGTATTATGGAGAAATTATACTGTTAGCCAGCTCAACAAATTGAATCGGAATTTTTGCCTGAATCACCCTGTCCTCTTCAGCTGTCTAGACATGAGACTTTATGCACATGTAACGTCACCAAGTGTCAAAGGTTGTTGGAAGTCGATATTGCCCCCGTCAACATTCGCAAACACAGTCTGAATTGTTCGTTTGAAAATCGAAAGAAGATGACAAAAAAAAAGAGCATTAAATTGTCTCATAAGGCATTTGTTTTGTTCCAGCATGTGGTAACGAGTTCCTGCTGAACTTTGAGCAGGCGGTGCGCGGCGTGTGGAAACCGGACATCAACGCCATCATGCAGCCTTCGTTGTAAGTGCAATTGTGATGTTACGTCTTAGACACTTAGCTATACTTTTGCTCTCATATTTTTCTGTAGCCCCTGTGTGTGTGTGTGTGTGTGTGTGTGTGTGTGTGTGTGTGTGTGTGTGTGTGTGTGTGTGTGTGTGTGTGTGTGTGTGTTTTGCAAACTGATGTAAGAACCGTTTTCTAGTTTAAATGCAACTAATGTGTCCCCCATGTCTTGTATGTGATTCGTCCTGCACAGCTCGATCAAGGCCTGTGTAGTCGGAGCAGTGATGATCATCCTCGGTCGGTCTGACGTCCTGATGGGGATCAGCCAGGAGATGGTAGTCCTGGCCGTCTCCCTCTGGCTCATCTCCGTGGCCGTCTCCATGAAGGCCTTCCACGCAGACGACCCTTTCAAGCCCGTGGAGAACTTGTTCAGTCCCTTCATCTTCGGCAGCGCGGATAGTCTACCGGCGGACGCACACCAACACCCCGCGGCACCCGAGCCATCGCCGGCGCCGAAACCACCGTCTGGCAGGAGGAGAGGGAAGGCAGCCAAGGCCGATTAAATACGGACTAACAAAAGGCTACCCACTCTGAGGTGAACAGGTGCTACCGGGAACAGTGCAGAGCTGATGTAAGAGGCATCGCCCGTAACAAGCCAAGGAAAGCTAGCCTGCATGCCAGACTATTTCCAGGGCCTACACAGGCTAGGTCCGCAGCTCTAGGGCCAACACGCCCCCAAGGAAATTTTACCACAGAACCCCTGAGTTAGCCCAGGGTCAGGAGGGCGTCGCTGCTGTACATTTTCCTTGGGGGCTTGTTAGTCCTAGGCACAAGGACCTGCCATTTGCAGGCCCGGAAAACAGTCTGGTATCCAGGCTACAGGAAGGCAGGCTCAGCCCAGAAGTCGAATAGTCAGCCGGGTTCTTCGATGGTCTAAGGGCTGTGGACCAGACTATTGTTGCTATTGTTTTTAGTTGCCACCTTTTTTTACGGCTGGGAAAGGGGTTTGATGTACCATTTATTTTAGATTATAATAGATAGATATTTTCGTGCAAGAAATCATGCATTCTCTCTATGCAATAAGATGGCGTGTGAGAACAATTAGGGACAATTAGACATAGGCTTTGTATTACTTTGTGGCCAGTAGAGGCCGGGCAGTGAGTACCGCATAGGGTTTATATTGTCAATTCCCCACTATCTTTAAGTGTCTGAAATACGAATGGCGTGGACAAAAGGATGAATGTCAGTGTAACTTGTACGGCAATTGACAGATTGTATTTTAAGGTTTGACAAGTAAAATCAAAATATTTCAAATCAGCTATATTAAGTGCCAATGAAGCGACTTAGTCCCTGTTCAAAATGTAGCAAGTTGTCAATCAAGTGGTATAACTATAAGAGAGAACTTTTGATAAGTCAAGCTTCGTATAAAATTAGTTTGATATCGCTTTGTGTTGATTTAGAGCTGTGAAGATATAAGAATATTTTAACTGTGTAAAGAAAATTATTTGCGCTTGGACTTCATATTATAAGATGCAAACGTGTCTATTTCACTTCTATGGTAGTTTGTGTCCATTATTGGCAAATGTTTTCTTGCAATTCAATGGAATCCAAAAGGAAGATGCTGGCTCGTAATCGGATGCAGATCATATCCATGTAAATCCTGTTTTATGCGTTATGTTCAGTGCAATCAAGTGTGCATTTTGGATATTTGGGAAATTGTTGGCTCAAGAACTATTCAGTGAGTTTTTTTCATGATAGGTTAAACTGACCACTGTCATATCCGCGCTGGTATTGTTTATTATGCTGACGAACTTTTTTCTTTGTGAATTAAAGATAAGCACCATGACCTTGTGTCCCCGGATTGAATCTGGCTTGAGACTTGTCTAGCATCAACTGTTATAATATAACGGATGATAATGCTAGAACTATGACATTGGGATATTCACAAAAAGTCACAACATACTTCATGGAGCCGGAGGTATGAGATCTTCGATGTCTTATTTATTTCAATCTCTAATCCTTGTATATAAACAGCAATATGAAATTGCTTGATAACATTTGAGACCTACTGTATATACATATACATATATAGTAATTACGTCATAGCTTCTTCGTCTCTTGTACAAACGTGCGATGCCTACCACTCTTAACTTGTACATTTTGTATTATTTTATGTGAATCTAAGAAATATGGACAGTTACTTAACTTTTCTGATTTCATTCACATAAATCATCTGTTGTTCCACTTGTTCCAGCATACTTGATATCAAAGTATTTCCACCCGTTTTTATCTCATCCGACTAAATACTTCAGTACTGCTGTATTTTTACCACAACCTATACATATAAATTGAGACATAAAATCACAATAAAGAAATTTGTGTGTAGCCTCGCGAGAAGCTACAGGTCACGAAATAGTTGAGGAGGGGGGGTGCGGGCGAAGGTGCGAGAACATCACGTTATGTCACGTTACGTCTCGCGTGATCACTTCTCGACGAACCCAGCGAAAGCAATGACGAAGATGATGACGATGCTGATACCGATGATACCGTACCACATCCCGAAGAAACCCAACGTCTCCGCCAAGGTGCTCATCGTTCCTGCAGCTGTGTGGAGGACAGACGGGAGTCATGATGTGTTTACTTATGTTTTAGTCCCAAATGGAAAAAGGAGCCCTGTCGGGTAGTTCACGGGTTGTTTTTGCCACTTTCGGGCGTGATCCCTACGTGGGACACCCTGTGGCTGCCGGGCTATTTTTGAATCATTCTAACCCGAGGTTAAAATCAACGCGGGACCCAGTAGCAAATAGACGCCGTGAGCTAATCGTGAGAGCAGCGAGAGGTACAACAGACCACCCCCCACCCCATACCCGGCATTCCATCGAGACAAATTTGTGACTTTGGGTCCCGGCCGGGACTACACCCCCGACTGGCACCGGCGCAACTGGGACCGTAGCATTAGAAAGACGAAGAAAAGAATCTTTAAAAAAATCAACCTAATGCAGATTACTAATTAATAGAAACTAGTGCGTGTGTGTGTTTTCTGTCAGTTCATTCTAGTGACGCTGAAGAAGAATGATAGATGTCACACGAAACGTCGGGAAGTAATCTCCTAATGTTATCCACTTGTAGAGACTGAATTGTCCTTAGATATTCCAAAAATAGTTACTCAACAGTCAGGCGTTTCATACAGCATCCGCTATCTTTCGTCAGTGACTGTCTTGACTGCCAGTCACTGACGAAAGATAGCGGATGCTGTCTGAAACCTCTGTGATTGAGTAACTATTTTTCGCGTATCTTATTACCTGGGTGTTTAACCTTCATCAACGTCCTTAGAAATTGTTTACCTGGATGTCTAACCTTCATAAACGTATCAAGTTTCATGTACTGACTTACATCATGTCCAGACACAATCTCTCTCTATTTAGGCCAATGGGGCTTGTCAGTAGCCTTATACAAGGCTTTGTCTTACATTGTATCTGTTTCAATGTTTGTGCCACTTACCATCTACTGATGACGTCAGGAATAACAAACAGGCGAGCAGGAACAGAAGGTTGACATGCGCAGACATGGTTCTTGTCAACTCAGTTACGCAGTACTGCGATAAAGAAAAAAGTCAGAGTTTAGAACAGACATAATTATATTTTTCTTTTTAGCACCTTTTGCATACTTTCCAGTGTTACAGGGTCTGCATATACTAGTAGTATTGAAGCTGACGGCTTTACGTGTTTTGTTCTGATAAAGATATAAATGGAAGATATAAAAGCTTGTTCATGCGTTGATGCTTGTTCATGGTTCCCACTGCGCCTGCGCAGTGTAATGCATTGTGAGTAATATGCCGAATGCTTCTTGATGATGAACAACACGTGTAGAGGTTTGCGAGGCCAAGCCTGTACCATTGCAAGTATGTAATGACTTAATTTTCTCTGTCCTATCTATTCTGTGACGCATCCAACGTCGGCCAGTTTGCCTTAATTATTACTGCGCATGTGCAGTGATTTTCTTTGCACCCTGTATACTGTAAATATGATGTCCTTTAGCGGTTAAATTTGTTAGATATTATTTCATTCAGTCCGTCAGAAAATGTACATAAATTTGTAAGTAGCTGATCTTCCTGGATGTCCCTTTTCATAAAACTGCCAGCCTGTCTAAAGCACAAGCTTGAGACTGAAGTACAGCTCACATATTTGCAAGCGTTGTTAAAGTCCTCTTTAAAACTAAGCAGCAGCTGTCTCCATCGTAAACATTCGCCCGATTTCAACCCAACTTGTGTAACTAAGGCATACATGCGTCATCAAGGGACCATGGGACCTAGAACCTGATACTGAGTTACGTAAGTCGTGTCCCCCGTGAACTTAAACACTTATATCTGCTCCAATTCCAGACTACACACGCTATCTTAATCCCTGCAATATCTTATCCTCAAACAGTAAATTCCCATCAATCAACGTTTGTGACTTGAGCCAGACACGTGTCTCCGGTTGTGGGCAGTGTGGTCGAAAATGTTTTTAAAGGGTATCTACAAAAATGGGCTGGAAGGAATTTGTAAAAGGCGTTTCCAGATCTATTTACGTCGAGATTCCATTAGATGCGACCGAGAGCTGTTCATGTAGAGGTCATATTTGTTTCTGAAAGCACAGAGAAAATCTGGCGAGGGATAAGAATCTTTCCATAAGAAACGTCGTTCTTATGACACCTTTTTCTACAGTTTCAATTGTCCTGGGTGATAGTGATACTGGTTGTTCGTGTAGGTTACTTTACATAACTGACCAAACGTAACGTCAGTTTCAGTGATGGAAAGGCAGGCTATGTCCATTGGGTTGCTATGTTGTCAATGTGTCAGCATTGCTGCCTTTTAACAGCTTTCCGGATATCAGTAGTCAACATGTTTTTTTAGATATTTTTGTCAGACCTCCACTTGACAGAGACTCGCGTGACACCCCCCCCCCCCCCCCCTCAAACCATGCTTTGCTAACTCTCAAGGCAGACGTTGGTGGGGAAGATGGTGACTTTCCCAATTTTCTGTCCGCACTTGGTGAGGATCGCGGACCGAAACGTGGCATAACATAAGAAATTGACCATCTTCCCAGCAAACCTCTGCTTGGAGAGTATATCTAGTAGCTAAGATACCTCTGTAACACTAACAGGCTGATGGATGTATAACGCGACGGTGTCAGCTGTTAACACATAGGAAGACTCTAGCCCACACAAAGCAAATCAATGCCCATGCTACCCTCCAAAGCGTTTTTTATAATCTCTCCAAGGTTTTGAGACACACAACCTGTCTACCAGACAGTTTGTATGCTTGCACATGTACAGGGTGAACTTACGGACTTGCTTGTGTAAATAGTTTGACAGAAACGACTAGTTTGCTACCCCAACGCTGTAGGGAAATATTCCAGAAATGTTTCCCACGTCACTACCGAGCTCCTGCCAGCGTATTTCATGCAACTACTAGTACTGATTCTAACGGTATGTGTCGTAGATCAAGAGCAAAACGTCGTCACAATACTTGAAGTACATCGCTCTACTCTCCAAGCAGAGGTTGAAGTTCGGGTCCGGGTTGTTTTTGGATGTCTTTTTATGCGTTTTTGTCGGGCTTTATCTTTTGACAGGGTTTCTTTTTGTACGACTTAAAGACGTCAAAACCAAGCCGGAGCAGAACCTCTGCTTGGGGACCATTCGTTGAGACAAGCTCTACAACATCAGCAATCATGTACAAAAACATATTCACACGAATTCATATGAGATTACTGTACCTTACCTGCTAAATTCAAAGGTACAGTCGAAGAAGGGTATAGTAGAGCAGCTTGATGGAACTGTCTGCCTTCGGCCGGGTTGAATGAT
Source organism: Branchiostoma lanceolatum (assembly GCA_035149815.1). Classification (NCBI taxonomy): domain Eukaryota; kingdom Metazoa; phylum Chordata; class Leptocardii; order Amphioxiformes; family Branchiostomatidae; genus Branchiostoma; species Branchiostoma lanceolatum. Next base: position 8,580,083 of record CM068872.1, on the reverse strand, counting down.
ATCTTTGGACAAGCTTGCAGATACGGGCTAAATTTATCGACCAACACAAAAGGATTTCGCTCTTTCGTCGCTCCTGGCTTAATGAATCGCAGATTTTCTGTGACGTCAGTGCAGATGACCATATAAGTGTTTTGCACCTCCTCCTGACCCCTTATGGATGGCACATACTTGGCTGGCTTGCAGCTGTTACATGCAGGGAGATTGGAACACCTGGTTGAATGGATGAACGCATGTGGGGAGACTTTCCTAACGTCTAGTTTTTAAAAAAAGTTGTGTTTTCAGTTAATTGACCGAAACTGGCAAAAACCTGCCGACCCTGGCCTCTTTCGTGGGTCGACTGGCAGGGGACAAAAAATGTCGATCTGACATCTGAGTCAATGAAAACGCTATAGACTAGTTTTTTTAACATGCCCCCTCATTTCTGTTGCAGTAGAAAAGTGTGCTTGAACAATGCATATCTGTATAATCAAAAGATGACATAAGAAATATATTGTCATGTTGCACTCAAGTTGTATATTGTTAAACAGTATACTTGTTCGATCGCTTCGGACGAAATCTAGAAAAAAAGAGACCAGGGACCTGGTCCCTACCGGGCCTAATTTTTTCCGTAATCCGTAATCGGAAACAACAGCGTTGATTTTCCTAAGCCTAACTTTAGTAACAAGCAAATTGTAATTCTGAAATCATGGTCTAGAAAATACCAAACAAAAAGTAATAATCAGCCACCTGGGATCTTCACAAAGCATAAGATACACGTATGTCCAGTCAGTTTACATTTCAGCAAGTCCATAATTTTTACGAATTCCATTCGTTTTTCAACCAGCTTTATCTTTCGAGGTCGTTTGGAGCTTTGACCGGCCCATGTGAATTATTAATATTATGGCCAACCATTAAAACGCCGATGCATACCTGGTTATGGAATATGATTGGAGGGGACAGTGATGACTCGCTCGGTGACGATTGTGTCAATTTGTGCACCAGTACGAGTCCTGTCTTTCCAGTGGGAAAACAGCACCCACGGTGTTTCTTCAGTGGAGTGGAAAATCAACCAGGTTTGCCCACCCAAGGACAAAATTTGTCGAACCGGTCGGTCTATAGGCTGCGTTAGCACAACCTGGGTCTTCGTAACTGTTGCTGTCACACGCTTAGTACGGAACGCTAAGCAGTACCTGCAATCCCGACAACTTTGAGGATGGGCGCACCCAGCCGTACGTATGATAAATTCTGCGACTGTAATCTACAAATATGACAGTTTGTGATCTGACGTCCAGTTTTCGTCACGGTATCCGAAAAATCACCTGTGTGCGAACGACACGACTGAATCGGGCCTCTTATGCATGAAAATACATATAGTTGCAAAAAAGTCGATTTGGAAATAGATCATCGTGACAAAACACTGATCGGAATGCATATTTGCTATGAAAAGTTCTTAAAACATCGGCATAACTAGTACTCGGAAAATCATGCATCTGTACCAAGATGTAGGTCATATCCTGACATGGTCTGTGCTGCTGCACTGTTGACGATACAAAATGTATGTTTCATAGACTTTAGTAGACAATTAGCAAGGCTAGTGTTAAGTGTACAATTCTATGTCTCTGATAACTTTTTTCTACTTCATATAAAACAGGCATTCTCAAACTTCTCCGTGCTAATGTAGCCTTCGGGTACCATTTCGTGCTGGTTTCAGGGTTAGACAGGAGGGACAAGGTTATCACACGGTGTAGGACCATAGTAGTCCCACTGCGGACCTGTCGGACCGGTCCTTCGATCGCTTTCGGCACAATTCTTTTTGGGCACGTAGAGACATGGCATATGCTGTTCCGAGGCCCCAAACTACAAGATTCAGAAACTCGAGAAATCCTTCCAAATCCTCTGTAGAACCTCTTCGTAGTCTCCATATATGATATTCACAGGGCACAAAACGTATATAGATATTACAATATCTATTACATGAATTTCGTATTTCCTGTACCTAGATCCAATGCTGAAGCCTTTTGTGGTAACTTTGGGGCTTTGCGTCCTGGGAATGTGTTTGATCCTGGATCTCTACGGTGCAGACGTTAAGATGTAAGTACATGATTTGTATTTCATCTTAAGTTTGCTATGTGTTTGATAGTTGCATTGTCTTGAAAAAAATTTTTTTTTATCACCCATAGGCCAGCCAAGTGTGTCTTATTCAACTAAGAAAAGCTATTAAGCAAACCATCTCTCACCCCCATCTGAGTCATTCCTATCCAAGCAAAGCCGTATTAGGATATTACAATGACATCTCCCTACGCTTTGTTTACCGCCAGAGGGGCGCAAATATGGAGGATAGCAACCGTTGCTAATGTCGGGTCACGTGACCGAAGGCGTGATTGACTATTAATCTCTCTCCCATGGGAAACAGTTTCTGGGTCATCCCATTATCTTTATTACAGATGTGACGTGACACACGTCTTGTGTATCGGCAATTATTCAAATGTGCAAAGGGAGAAGCTCTAAAGCTCTAAGCACTTGCAGAGTCACACCTAAATTTCATACCTACTTCACAATGAGCCTCGTTGTTGTTTTTTGTTGTGTTTTTTCCCCAGTTCATTAGCGCCATCTTTAAGAGCAGTAGATGCCACAGGCCAAGAATTACAGAGGCCGGATTTCATCCACCCGGTGGAGGGGGAATGGGAGTTAAACAGAACAGCTCTGTCAGAACTCAGGTGAGAAAAGAGAGTAAACCTGCCAAAGTGTCATCAATTTGTTACCACACCAGCCCATTCAAAGTAGTCTGAATAACAAAATAAAATGAAAAATATAGGCTTCGCAAAGTTCTGTGAAAAGTGTGCGCTATGTTACTAATGAAGTGAAGACTTATTCGTTCTGTTCGTAGTATATACCCAGAATGAAGGTTTCTTACAACTTAACTGAGTACATTTCTTATGAGATCTGGTATATGTTCTCTACCTCATTGCACACTGAATATTTTGATAATAGCACATTTCTAACTTGTTCTTTTCTTTATTACTGAAATACCATACAAGTTCGGTATTCAAACAGTTCGCCTCTTGATGTCGATATTTCGCTCTGTGGTCACAGAAATCGTCTGAAGCCTTTAGAAACAGCACAGAACTTTGTACTGAGCCAAGACAGTCTAGCTACGAAAAGAAGACTTCCGCTCATGTTTGGGAAAAAACCGTACTACGTGAAGGACAAGGACAAGGACAGTACGCCGGAGGTAAGCACGAATTACACCTTACGCGGCCGCATAGTTGGGAGGCATAACTGGTCTATTGATATCATTCAGTTATTTAGTCGTACTTTTAGTACCTACCTTTCTCTTCCAATGGACCAATCCCGATGGTGTTGTAATTTTAGAGTGTAGTCCCGACGCCCGTGGTGACAATGCATTCCATATGCGTGGGAAAAGTGACAGATGTGCACGTGCCTATCATCAACTAACCTTGGCCTCATTATCACCTGCATATCAATATACATTGCTTTAATATGCTGTATGTGTGTGGGGGGGGAGGGGGGTATATATCTAAAGTAATTGTGTATATACTGTCGCTTCCTCGGCTCAATCGCAGGTCAGCCCTTTCATCAACCGGACGTTGGGTGTGTGTAGTCTGGTTGGCAACAGCGGTATTTTGACCGGAAGCAAATGCGGCCAGAAAATAGATTCCGGAGATTTTGTAATCAGGTAAGTTCTTACCAGGAATTAAACAATTTCAATCCATTCAGTCGCATCAACAAACACAACAGAAAACCTTTATGTCTTTAAAAATCAAAACATTATAACAAATCTATAGACTCACATGAGGGTACACTTCCTTTCGTATAACCGGTAAACCACCTTTAGACGTAATTACCGCACCAGTTTTGTACAGTAATCACATGCTGTGTAAGACCGGACTGTTGGACTTAGATCTACTCAATGCACCGGGGTGGACCACTAGTCTTCTCAATAAGTGTTTGGTTCTTTAACGTTATTGAGGTGTAGCTCCCCTCAAACACGGAACCTCTATTCCGTCCCATGCTAGAGGACGTCCCTAACCGAAGCTAGGTACTCATTTCCACCTGAGTCGAGTGAGGTCTATGAGCGCTGCGGTCTTCTTTTTGTTTACTACAGGTTCAACATGCCTCCTGTGTGTTCCCCGTACTTGGACGACATTGGTAGACGCACGGACCTGGTCACGACGAGTCGGGGCAGAATGAACTCCAAGTAAGAGGATATTGTTGATTGTTAACTTTGATGAAAAAAGAACGAAACGAGCTTGAATCTAAAATATGCGTGTGTTTAGTATGAATAAATGCATATTCTCCATATGTTTCCGCTGTGGTCTAGAATAGGATAGTCGCACATGTGCCCTACAGAGTCCAGCTGTCTCGTTACGTAATAGCCTGTCTTAGATTCTACAACATCCAAATCGTACGACAGCCTACTCCGAATGTGACCGTGTCGATACTGATATGTAATTGTGCGCTCCTGTACAGATGGGGACTGCTGAAGTCCCGTACCGGACGGGAGAAGTTCCTGCACCATCTGCACGATCAGTACGGCGAGGATACCTTCATCGTGTCGGCGCCATTCACCATCCACAAAGACGTAAGGAACGGGTACGGGAGGGTTTTAGGAGGGTGCTAAAAATCAGTTGCATAGTATCATATAACGGTGATCTGTATATCTTTAACATTGTTGTGCAAGTTTTTATTGACTCCGTTTACATGATATACGGAGCCTTTGTTTCGGTGGTGACGTTGTTCCAGTTGGTGTGTGTCCGCAGTTATTTGAGTGACAGCTAGTGAGTGAAAAGGTCAGACTTCAGGTCGGAGTGACAGGAAGTACAGGTCAGAGCTGGTAGAAAGTGTCATTGATCATATCAGAAAGGACAGTCCATTTCTTGGAAGAAGCTTCTAATTTCAGGGAGGCATTGTTTTTGGTCTGACTTTGTGTTTTTCTCAGATTTATGTTTTCCATGCTAGTTCCATCGTAAAACAAATGATGTAGAATATATGTTAGTTTCAGATCAAACAATAACGGTGCAACATGTAGCGCTGATAGCTGACAAATTTTATAAACTTTTCCCTGCCACCCCCACCCCTACAGATCGAGGTGTTGCTTAGCATCTCAGAATTACTGCAGTCCAGCAATTCCTCTGTGGTTCCACTGTACATCAGCCCCATCCATGTCAGACAGACCCTACAGGCTTGGAGAGACCTCGGGCTTAATCTAAAGGGAAGGATCAACTTTTCTTCAGGTAAGAAAATCTGATAAAACAATCACCATCACTACAACTGAACCTACTAGGGGAATAATACAAAGACATCGAATCATGAGGGAAGTGGCTCTCCCTTTTATTCTATCTAGCAAACATACAGTCGTTTTATATGACACGGATACAATGATAGAACCAAGAATAGACACTTTTATCTGTTTGCTATTATACATCGACGTTTTGTTGTGGAGCATTATGTTCGAGAGGGTCTCAGCTGAGGGTCGCGTACGTATGATGGTGTACACGAATGTCCAAGCAGGATTTGTTAAAACATGGACGTGCATGCTAGAGACAAGAACAATTTACAAGTCAGGGGCCTTTACCTCTGACATAATACCCACAATGTATATCACTGCGCATGCGCAGAATGAGCCGTGAACCGGCATATTGCAATGATATCAAGTTGCTTTACCCATATCGGGTGACAAAGAGAAAATGGTGATGTAAATATATGGACTCATTTTGAACTTGTCGAAAAAGAAGATGTGATGACGAAGTATGAGGCATACGTACTCCCTTTGTTCACTAGGTTTCTACTACACCTCCGTGGCACTAGAGCTGTGTGATCAGGTCAACATGTACGGGTTCTGGCCGTTCCGTACGGACAGGGAGGGCCGGCCGGTCCGCTACCACTACTACAAGTCCGTTGACAATGGAGGGTTAAGCAACAGCTGGCACGCCATGGACAAGGAGTTTGAAAAACTCTTACAACTGCACAATCTTGGCGTTTTGCAATTGATGAATGGAAATTGTAGATAGTAGGCTGGCTCGTCTTTGCCAACAATTCTTCTGCGCAGAGTCTCTTCCGCTCCCTATACAATATACCATGGGGGGGGGGGGCTCTGCCAATCAGAAAATGGTCTGAAGGTTTTCTGTAGATAAAGCCGATTATCTGATTGGCCGACAGCTGGTCAGAGGCCGCACTCACGAAATTGGAAACCTCAGCCCGCTTAAGCAGAGCCTCCCCAAGGTATGTTGTATAGGCCACGGGCGAGGCTCTTTGGATGAGAATTATGTCAATATTTGCAACACTATACTTGCTATCTTAAAGATGGAAGAAAATAAATTTAAGTTATCTACTTCCAGCATTTTATTAATGGTCTAGGGCTACTCCAGTGATGTTTGGGGAATATGAATGAGACTTTATGAACGTATTTTCCATGAATAAGAATTCAATTACTTTTAATGTGAACCCACCATACCCAAACACGTGAGTTACTGTAATTGTACACATGGCTCGATTAAGATTTTGGCATTTTCTTCGCATCTATATATATTACTGGTCCCCCAAAATGCTATCAGCCAGGTCCTTCCTACCAGCGTCGGTCAGGGCTTCTGCCAAGGCGCTGATGTGCACGGACGCCCCCTGGCGACGTCTCCACTGCACCAACATCGAGAAGATGCTGTCCTCGGTGCTGAACGGGTTATAACTCTGTTAAAAAAGTGAATATCAAAATCACATACACTCTAGTATAGACGTTTTTGTGGGGTTGCATTTGATGCGATTTGATCCATGCTTAAAGGTGTTTCAATAACATCATATGTCTATTCTTTTTTCACTCAATGTCATTCGTGAAATGATCATACCCTTTGCCAGTTGCAATTAAATAAATTTTCTTTAAAACCCTTTCTGTGTAAAAATCTATGCACCAGGTTGGGTATATTTGCACTCTACAAGACACCAAGCTATGTGTATTGTAGTCCGTCTGAACAAACACTTAAATTGACGTTACTTTCTTACTTGTGAGCGCTGGATTTCTGCCAAGGTGAATCCTAGCTGAATGCCGAGACTTTTCCATTCATTCCCGGTCTGCTTTGCCAGACGCAACAGTCTTACGTCACTGAGAAGGTCTGTAGAAAAGAGAACAAACGTGACTATGCGTATCCTAACTAACATGCAATAGGGAAAACGTCTCATTGGGTGACATAAAAAGTTCACGTTTACTTCAAACGTTAGATTCAGGTTGAACATAATAAAGTAACAATATGGAAGGTGTTAAGACAGTCGGCTAAATGATTTGTTCAGCAGTAAGACAGTAGATAAAAAAACAACTTTTGCAGTATCTTCAGACTGAGGGATCGTCCCAACTGGATACAAGATATAAAAACACTGTAAATTTTGTAGCTTCTTTTGAAATAGCTAACCTGGGTTGGCAGTCGACTTCCGGGGTGGTAAGGGGTACACCAAAGCTGGGTTGATGTCGTCTCCGGTACGAGGGCAGGTCACGTGGTCTGGACGGTCTGCATACATCACTTCTCCCGGGAAGTGGCCGATTTTCCTCGAGGACAAATCTGACCATTCCCGACTGTCCAGGATCCCGAAACAATGTCCACAGTCCACGAACATGTACGACAACACACCCGGCCATTCCTTCAGTAGTCCAGCCGCTTTCTTCACGATAGGCATGAGGTCTGCCCATCCTTGGTCCAGCTCTCGCTCCGGTACGCGCGTGGCCAGAAGGAGATACGTCACGTGATGTTCCTTCGTGCGCTGCAGCAGCAGTAGCCTGTCGTTTACCGTTCTCACGAGAGTTCCGTCCTTCCATTCGGTAACCCTTGTCACGAGATCATTGATCTGTACAGACAAGCGTTCAAACAAACCTACAGGGCAATAGCTGATGATTTCAAACCGAACTCTAACTTCTACCTGTCTGTCTTTGACGGCTGAGTTTACCCACAGCCTTCTGTACATTTGGGTGGGGCTGTTCTCTAGGAACCATGGGAAACGGAAGCAGTGCGTGGCACCACGGGAACCAGGTGACGTCATCGAAAACCGATAGCACAGGTCGAACATTTCGAGCAGGTTGACTAACATCTGGAAGACGTCGTCCGACATGCCGAGTTCGTGCCAAAAACACCTCAAGAGGCAATCCCACATTGAGCCTCGCTCGAACAAGTCGTCAACTGCGTTTCTGAACAAAGTCGGTGACATTGTGTGGAACCGTTCGTCCTCTACAGGTGACATAGACATAAGCTCCTGTTTCCGGTCTTGGTCTTTGTTCTTAGCAACCATCGCGGAGACGCGAATCAGCCAGTTTGGGTCATGGAATACGAACTTGGCCAGGCCTGGTTTGTCCCTAAAATGTAGAACAACACCGATACTGTGTAGATGCGACAATGCCAACACTGTACTGTCCTCGGAAAGACCTGTTTTTCCTTCGCTCTCGAACACAATGTCCGACCATGTCAAGTACCCATGCGTTGATGCCTTCCCCGAAGCAGCGATCATGTTGAATAAGGCAGTCCATGATCGTGGAACCTTTGGTCTAAGAAACAGCTCTTCGTTCAGTATCATGCTCTCAACATTCTTCTTGAGCTGACCAATGCCACGCAAGTCCTCACTAGAACTGACAATGTCTACAGCCGTCGGAAGTATTGGTGCATTTTCTAACGTCCTCTATAGCTCCCTTTTTCGTCGCTGCAGAGATTCCATGTCCATTCCATAGCAAAGATGAGTCGGAAGAAGGCTCCTGAAATGTTCCATTGCTTGACGTGTGATCCCAATTTTCTCCTTTATACACCTAAAGTAGGACGCTTCAAAAGTCTTCAATCTTCTTAAGATAGAGTCACTTTTTACAGGAAGGTCTGCCTCAGTGCAGATGTCGGCCTTGGTGCCTACTATGTGCACTACAGCCCTGTTCACTCTTGCGCGAACAAAGTCTACCCAACACCCTACGGCCTGTTCGAAAGCGTCTGCGGTGTCTTCATACGTACTCATGTCCACAACGACAATGAACAGCGCGTACATTGTAAGGAAAAATTGGTGGGTCAGCCGGTATGACTCATGACCTCCAAAGTCGTACACCGTTACCAGCAGCTGACCGCCCATTCTCGTGCTGTTGACATTGATACCTTCCGTCCTGTCCTCTACTTTGGTTAACTTAGAATGCCCCAACTGTAGTGCATTTGCCAGACTAGTCTTTCCCGCAAACACCTCTCCTAGCAGCACAACTTTTCCTGTCGGGAGCTCGCTTGCTGACGACACATGTATGTCTTCAAAATACTGGGAAAGTCCATTCAGTCCATGTTCAAACATGTCTACTGGAGGGCTGGTTAAAGGATTGTTGTCAACGTGTTCTTTTCCAAAGTTCTCGAGACCCGTAAGATCACAGATCTCAGCCGGGATTGTCTGGATCAAATTGTCGTCCACTTTCAACTCCTCGAGGGTCGCCATCTTGAACAGGCCACTAGGCAGCACTGTAAGTTTGTTTGACGATGTCTTCAGGGTCTTCAGGCTTTCGAGTCTGTCCATTCTTTGCGGTAATGATCGTAGCATGTTACCGGAAACATCGAGGTATTCCAGCCGCTTCAAGTTTTCAACGTTAGGAGGGAAGATCTGAAAACTGTTATGGGATAGTCGCAATCGCTTCAGGCGTCGTAGGGATTCAAATCCGGGGGGCAATCGTGTGAGGTAATTTCCTACTGCGCTGAATTCTTCCAGCTTATACAAACAACAGACATTATTTGCAAGCAGTTGCAGCTTGTTGTAGTCGATTCTCAACACTTTAAGAAGTTTCAAACGAGAGATAGTTGCCGGCAACGACTTAATCTGATTACCCGTGAGATCGAGTACCTCGATTTTTCCAATGTCCAAGACAGCAGAAGGAAACTGCGCAACGCCTTGTTGGGAGAGGTTTAGAGCCTCTCTACCATCATGGCCTTTCTTCACTCTTCGCTGATATCTTTCTAGATCGTTCTTGGGAGTCCATATTGACTTGACCGTTTTAACTTCCAAAACAGTATCTTCTACGTCGTTGATGAAACCCAGTACGTTGGTACCACTGCGCTGGTGTAGCAACCCGCCTAGCTTCTCACAAGTTATATGCAACGTTCTCAAATTGCGAAGCTTCTGCAGTTGTGGAGGAAATACATCAAATTCAGCTCCTAGGAGGTTCAAAGCTCTCAGCGTTTGACAGTTTCCGAAATCCTCGGGTAGTGACTTGATGCCGTTACCGCTGAGAGAAAGCACCTTGAGCCCAAGTCTCTCCATGTGGTTTGGTACCGTATTGATCTTGTTGTCATTTAGCTTGAGGATGTTCAAACAACGTAAGGAGAATAAACAGTCTGGAATTGCAGATGCCTTATTGTTCGACATTTCTAAGATTCGCAAAGAAGGCAAGAGGGCTATCTGCGAGGGAATGTCCTCAAATGCGCAGTTGTTCAAGCGCAAAATCGATAGCTTTAACAACTTCTGAACACTATTGGGTATTGTAGACACACTGTTACCATCTAGGTCCAAACATTGCAAAGTTGAGAGCCCACATAACACCTTAGGAAACTCTCGCAATAGGTTGTTTGAAACATCGATTTCTCTGATATTTCGCAGAAGCCCAACTTGCTTGGGCAATTGGACAATCATGTTCCCAGACAAACTAAGGTTCTGCAGATTATCCAAATGTTGAATTGATACCGGCAAGTTCACGATCTGGTTTTTGTCTAGGTCTAGAATCCGCAATCCCGATAGGTTACCAATGTTTTGGGGTAACTCCTTCAGCTTATTTCCAGAAAGGGTCAGATGACGCAATGTCTTCAGGTCACAGATACTGTCTGGAAGATGTTGAATGCCATTATCCATCAGATGGAACACCTTCAATGAAACCAACTCCCTAAATGTACCTGGCAGCTCCTGTAAGTCGTTCGCAGACAGTGTGAGTGACTCCAAAAACTGCAGCTTACCGATGGACTCGGGGAGTTTCGACAGCTTGTTTTCACGAAGAAATAAATTTTCAACGTTCGCAAGATTTCCTATCCGCTCTGGTAGCTTTTCTATCGTGTTATCGGACAAGTTCACTTTCACGAGGTTTTCCGTATCGCAGAAGGAGTCAGGAAGAAATTGCAGCTTATTCGAGGTTATATAAAAATCTTGAAGACTTTTTAGTCTTCCAAAGTCATCGGGTAAATATTCAATCATGTTATTTGTGAGGTAGAGACGCTCGAGTTTTTCTATGTCACAGATGGATTGTGGCAAGTTCTTAAGTAGGTTGTCCTTCAGATACAGAACCTCTAATGATTTTAGGTGACCAAATTTGTCTGGCAATGTTGCGAGTTGATTATCGTTCAAGTTTAGCTCCTCCAATAGGACTAAATTGCATATTTGTGGAGGTAAAGAAGTTAGATTGTTGGAACCCAAATCTAACTTCTTAAGCTTTTGCAACTGCCCAATATCCCCGCAAATGTTGTCGATGTCGTTTCCAAAGAGGTTTAAAACGTGTAGGTCGGTGAGGTGAAATATCTCAGGCGGTATCTCTGTAAGGCCGCGACAAGACAAGTCTATCTGCAAGTGGTCATCACAGTTTCTGCGGGGCACTAGGTTCAAAGTCATTGTCTGCCTTTGTGTTTCCTCCGTTATCATAGACTTTCAAAAGGCTTGGGAATAGGTTCACATTACGGGCCAAGTGTTAGTTCTACCATATTGCAGTTCGACAAGGCGATATGGCATATGGCACTGATATGGAGGGATGTCCTACCTCCTTGGTTGCATTTTGACGGTGCCATAACCTGTTCCTAGCGCTTTGGTGAACCATCTGGATTCTTTCCTGCACACTGAGAAAAAAAACAAGGAGAAAACACTCTTTACGGTTCTGATGTGAAACACACAATTAACCTGCCACAACTAGTAAAACCTAAAAAATGACCTCGCAAGTAAATAAAGGTGCACAAACCCTAACCTCCCACTATCCCACTATCAGCCATGATCATGATCTATTTCTTCTCCAATTACCAAAATATCCTTATCTTATCATCTAACACAAACTATTTCCTTGGTTCTATGCAAATGTAGCTGTGTTCATCCAACCTATACACATGTATGGTTACGAATCGACAATATTCAACACAAACTATTATTGCATTTCTATATACAGAGAGAAGTGACATACATTAAATTCCCATACCCACATACTCGCGCTGACGCATGGGCGATAAACCTGTCACATTCGAGCCCATTGTGTTCACCTATAGAACTTTGACCTCGCCCACAGACCTTTACAATCCAAAATACACATGCATACTGCGTCGACATTTGCAACTATCTTTCTGTTCAAACACCGTGACAAGGTATGGTCCGTCACAACGATATGAGTCACTGCATCATGCAGGCAATTGTTAATACTAGTCGCCGCTGTTTATCTTAGGAAACTCTATCGACCAGCGCTTCAAGTTTCAGATTTAGTCTATATTCTGTGAACACAAAACGTCACGGTCCATTATTGCATTGTTTGTTCCAATTTTTCATTACGTTTTGTTCGGTTATATATTTACTTTACGACTCACCTTTGCTGTATGTGTACACTCTACAACAGAACGCTATCAATACGTACAGATTATAGAGATTTATATCATGTTGTATATGTTACATGAATATGTATGTAAAATATGTTACATAGGATGTTTGGAATGTGACAAGGTAACATTATAAGAGGGAACAATTCCTTCATCAAACTTTTTGAAAAGTATCTGCGTCTCGAGGCGCGCATTTTCATGCCACAAATACAAGTTTCAATCACCTGATTCGCTGACATTATGTGATCACCATTTTGTATGCCAGCAAATGTGTCAGAAAGCGGTCCTAAATTTGAGCAACGAGCTCCGGATCCACTGCTGTCCCTATTTTCGGGTGCAAAAATATCGGCATGCGACAGGCCAGCATCGGGAAGTAAAATACTCGTAAATACTCGAGTCTATCTGGAGATCACTTTGTACATGTCACGTCGCATTTTGAGAGACTTGAATGAGGAACAAAAGCTTGTTGTGGCGTTCTTGCGTCACGCAACAGTTCACTGACATGTAGTTTCAAACGCAATTAACGACGGTTTTATACACATCCCATCCAAAGACTGAACATTGCTGAGGTTTAGGATTGGAGAAAGGTTGGTGAAATTGTATGACTCCGTTTCAGACGACTGAGACTAGGAAGGGGAAACGGCAAAAAATGTGTTCATACCTTTGGTTCATACCTGCAGTGGGTGATATTTGCAAGCAATTTCATGCTTTCCAAGTGAACTGTCACACAACATCATAATGATACTACCGAAACTACGCCGCATATCCTGTCATGTCACATTCCATGTCTCTAAACCATGGCGTCTATGTTCGTCCAAGGAACCTCGCTGGTTCGTCTGAGCACAAAGTTTGGGGTGAGGGCCGCGCAATGTAGGGTAGCGTCCAATGCTTTGTTCTTAGCCAGTGGCAGGTGGTAACTTAAGATGTGTATGTAGGCGTTTTGTGCAAACAAATGGCTTGTTCTCCAAATAAGGTTAGGGGTTGGGCGTTCTCATGACGCTTACAAAAGAGGGGGGCACATCATGAACAACGCAATTCTTTATGTTGAGATCAAACCAAGTCCCTACGACGTAACGTAAATGACGGTCTGCTATACGATGTGCACATTAATGATGGGAAATATCTTGCCCAGTGGCAAATAGAAGGTTTTTATGATGATGCGTTCCCCTTTGCAATGCCCTACAAATTTCCCTCATGGGTCATCCCTCACTTTCCATATTTGATCTGTGACTGTTGTGCATTTGTGTAATGTTTAGCTCTGAGTAAGTGTTCATGATAGCATCCGTTTTCTGATTCTATCGAAAGTGAAAGTTCTAAGACAAAGGTATTCTTAGAAACACAGCACTCTTAACTTGACAGTGAGGCAAGCAATCTTCCTTGGTGCTGCTCATAGTACTTATAACCTTGCATCTCCTACGCCTGGGTTAATTGATACTAGTTTACCAGTGTATCTTGCACACTATGACTTAAAGTGATAGCACTAGGAGTAAGCGAAGGAAATCTTTATTGCTGTCTCGTGGTATCAAAGATACATGTAAACCAGTGGTATATACAAAAGTATCACCAGCATTATAGCAAAACTTCAAATATCTCACTTACTATATATCCACACAGTATACTAAAACATACTTTTACCAAAGTTACATTTCTTTCCTATGCATCTTAGCTACAAATTGAGCCTACGATAATATAATTACAGCACCATTACAAGTTGCCTGTAAACACTTGGAAATGGAGAAAACAATGCCACATTCATTCTTCCAAAATACCTTCACTTATAAATGGGAAAAATGTGAAAAATGGCACATATTTCTGGGAACAAACTAAAGAGCACAGGTCCAGTTGAGTCCACATTATCCAGAATATGAATCTATGCCAACAGGACAGTCTTCACAAAGTCCAAATGGAAGTGAGAAGATGTTAAAATTGTCCTGTTGCATGTTATCACCTGCTAATATTCCAACAAACTACTAATCCCTGAATTTTGGAGATGGCTGATTATTCAAGTAATTAAGATAGCACATATAGATATAGATCTATGAACCAAATTTAAACAAGCTATCTACCGAAATACCTACAAGACATAAAGTCAAACCTGTACAAGTGACCACCTCTACATACGGACCACCTGACCAATGTGACCCCCTTTTTGATGGTCCCTTTTTATTAGTTTTCCTTTTGTCAAAAGCATTAAGAATCCTGTCTTTAGTGACCACCTATCCATAAAGACCAGATTTCATCAGTTTTCTAAGTAGTCTTCTTGGACTTTATTTCATGGATGAAATCTAGATGTGAAACATCACAATTTGTGTTTTGTATCACTCAACAGATGGAGAGCAATCGCCTCACTGGGGACACACACCATGACAAACAAACACACAAACCAAAAACAATGTACCCTCCATTCTCACAAAGGTTACAATGTCCACATCCAAGAACCAAATTGAGAAGATTCTGTGACAAGTACATGTGTACAAGTACATATACATAAATGTCAGCCCTTCATAAAAAAAATGAGAGGATACATTTCAATTGTCATCACACTGTGGAACAATATAAGCACAAACCTTAGAAATCTTATCAAAAAGATAATTTGGCAATCTTTTTGGAGAGTTTGAGCTCAATTGGAAAAGTTGCAACATCAATAACTATGAAAGACAACGTTAACAACTGTACTCATTTCATACCTTATTGCTTCTAACACTTGCTGCTGTCTACCTTGAAAATTTTCAAACATCAGTATGGCACACTGAGAGCAAGGAGGAAAGTCCTAATTTGACACTATTTTGAAGATTTTGAGTTGCCAAACACGAGTTTGGTTGAAAATTGCGTACACAGATATACTGTTTATCCCTTCCTGATTCGAACAGCCTTCAGTGCTAACTGGATCTATCTCTATGCAATACCCCTTTGAAAAACTGTTGCCAAAATTATACATGATTTTCGTCATTAAATTTGTTGTTTGACTTTGAGTTACTTTGAGCCACTTTGGTTCCAAAAATACAAAGGTTCAGGTTTTATGTCTACTCCTTCTTCTTCTTCTCTGCTGCCATGACCTCCGCCCTACCAAATATGGGCATACACAGAACGTTCTCTATTGGCTTGAAGGGGTCGCCGACGTTTGTGAGAGTCAAGGTGACCTTGACAGCAACCATGACGATGCCGGTGAGAAGGAGAAGCTGGTCCTGGTTGATTGGCAGTACCCCAGTGGGCAGGGTGAACAGGATAGCAGATATAAGGCACTCCTTCAACACACTGGAAAGATGAAATAAAAATAATGATTACTGTAAGTTCATTCACTTTTGCTGTGGTTTTATTTTGCAGCATGAGGGAAAAGGAGGTTTTTGCAATGTTTTCAATTCACGGTCGAAACAATTCAGTAATACAGAATACGCTTATTCATGATGTCATGAATTTGCAGTGGAGAGGCCAAAAATAAAACCACTGTGAATGTTTCAAGACTTACAGTATACTAAATATTTACTACATGAAAGCCCCTCATCTTGCGGCCTCTATTCTGTAATGATATGACAACATTTCTACTCCAATCATTCTAGTAAAGCAGCCATAAAACTGACAGGGAATTTTGGTGAAAAATCTATCCATTAAGGCAATGTACAGGCTGTTTCTAATAAAGGAGCAAAATTTGTTTTCCTTGGTTTCTTTAATGGATAATGTTCTCCTTTCTAAGTAATCCAGTGACAACTAGCTAGTTTTCATTAACATAGTTTTCCACATCAATCTCATTCTTTTAAGAGACCTACAACTACAAGACATTAAAAATTGAAGACATTAGTTTACAAAACAATTGCGTTGATACTCACACTGTGGGGTGAAGAATTTGATTTGTCTCTGGCGACCATTTCCCTCTGACCAGCCGTTGGAAGTTCAACATGAAGCCACTACCCGCACCTGTACATTACAACAAGCAACAACACTCATATTCAATGGTGATGCCACACTGGACAAGTACATAAATTCTCCTTGGCCTTGTTGTTGTCTGTCAAAAAGAACTTATGTAAGGCAAGCCAAAGTTGGCAAAAATTGCAATATTTCAAAACACTGCAAGGAGGCACTATTTGTCTTAGTGGGGGATTAGTATCTTAATCACACTGCAATGATCACATTCACACAACCAGCGGTAATACTACTCCAACCAAACATCAGCAGCAAATCTTGATCAATCAAAACAATATACGTCTTTAACTTTGATCATCTCTTCCAAGCACAAACGACAGGCAAAAATTACAAAAAACTATATTCAGGTAAACAAAAGTAGTGCATTGTTGGAATCTTGTAGGGGCTGGGAAAGCCCTGGAATCAAAGATTTCTTCCTCCTTTCTGTAAACCTTTGTGAAAGAGGCAGCTCTTGATTATTCAGCACAAACACAAACCTAGTGGTTAGTTAATCATGCCTAAAACAAAGAAAAACATAAAGGCAAATCAGGAACGAACTGTCTGCATGAGGGTAATCAGCAACAAGCAGTGCACATTCAAAGCCTACTTTGTGAAGTATTAGGCCTCTTACCTTTGACACAAGCAATGACAACATGTGCTACATAGCCATGAGGATGAACCTTAGCTGCCGTTGCTATACCATCAGGCACCTTGTGTGCCCGGCGGATTTCCTTGAGACTGACGATGACAAGTTTTATTGGCAGGAAAGTCACCGCCTTGTGGAACAGGTCGAATGGAGCATAAAACTCAAGGTACCTGGTAAAAACACAGTGGACAAAGCACAAGGCATGAGACAGGTTCCATTGGAACGTTTCCTGCTGTTTCCTTGTATTCTTCTGGTGGCAGCTGTTGTGGATGTAAAGGTAACAAGTTAATCTTTGTTAAATGGGACCATCTTGAAAGCTACCAACTTCATCCAAAACAGAATTCATTTGTTCATACAGCACAATTTGATGGTAACACAGTAGAGACAGGACATTTCGATTCGGGCTGCACTCCTCTCTCGGAAAGGACATAAAATGGGAGTCCTGTGTTTGAGGAGGTGCCTTGAGCATGTTAAAGGGGAAGGGCTAGCAACCCCTCCCTGTAAAAATATACCCTGGTACAGAAACAACAAGGAAACTTACTGACCTATGTGCCACTAGCCACTACAGTTCCCTACTCAATTTCCATACTCTCATCTCCCAAATAAACATACCCCCCGGAATAAACATACCCCCCGGACAAATCTTCAAAATCTAATAAACGTACCCCTCGGAATAAACATACCCCCTGGAAAATGACCAAATTGACACATAAACTGTGTCCATGCTACTAATAATCTGTCCTCGGGAAAGGAGATGATAAGCAGGTAGGTTCTTTTTATTCGTTTATGCCTGATTTACTTATTGAGATTTACCACATTTGTGGAAAGATTGACATAACAGGTGACTATCATGTTTTCAAGATGTCAACCCTGACTAGACTGTAAGGTTTGATACACTCACACTGGAAAGGACCCCTACTCTTTGTAACACGTAAATGTATAGTATGCAAAATTTTTGGAAAAATTGGGCATAGGTTCCCCGCTATGACCCCTAACCGGGGGCCAACAGTGCTTTCAATTTTCAACAAGTGAAAATGTACATGATACATGCATTTTCTACTTGGAAATTGAAGCAAGTGATCAAGGAAAATTGCATAAAGTGACATAATCCAACACAAGTAGGCGCCAAACTTCTCAGTTCACTTCACACCTTCAGACTCAGAGTCTACTCTTTTTTCAGATATGTATCAACATCTAGAACTTGAACAGAAAATTACAATATCCTGAATATATGCTCAGTGAAAGTATTACTTATATGTTAAAGCCATATAGAAAAGGAGGAACTTGCCATTTATCATGTCATGCATTGCATATAGAACAAAATCACATTATTATATAATGTTAAGGACATTATCATATGTTGTCCTTGGTTCAGTGTTGTTGCAATGCAAATAATTTCAAATCCAAAAATTACCCTTGTATGTAGAAAAAAACTTTCATTTTGAGAGACTAAATTGTCAACAAATTTGTTAATTAGATGCCTCAGGCTTGTACAATGTTGCAACATGGAGGTTTGGTGGCAACAAACCACAGGGTTCTCATGTTACACATCAAAGGGCCTGTGAAAGGGTGAGCCAGACAGTAGCCATGGTAGCGGCACCAACACAGTAAGGGGCGGGGCTTACACGCAAATTTCTTGGAAAGCCTCGGCACTCTCTCTGTAGAGGAGTGATCTTTTTAAAAGCATTTTTATGTCATAATAACGGTGACCAGATTGCAATCTAATTTTGTGTATAGACTTAACTATGGAAAATCATTTTTGTTAAATTGTCATGCACATTTCTGACTGAGGCAAAAGAGTTTTATTTATAGATCAAAAAAAATTGTTTCCCCTTCTTCGAGGTGAGCTCTGCCATGCATGAGAAACATTCCCACGGACTATCACTGCCGTACGTCTTTACTGTGGCGATTTGGAAGGACTAAATGTACATGTTTGTGGTAGGATTGAAATGTTTTAGTACATTTTTAAAGTGATTATACAGTTTCTAATGCTAAGACACAATTTTTACAAGGTGTTGTTTTTAGCGTTTCAAAGTTTTTGGGAAAGGCTGTATTTTAACCTCCTTGATCTCACGTGAGTAATTTTACATGTGTACTTGAAACATTGTGTGCCGCTGGCAACATATACATGTAATTTGTTTTCTGATCAGCGTGCTTTGGTTTACGATGTAAACAGAGACTGTCAAAGTTGTTTATATGAAAAATACATTTCAAAACTTCAGTGTGCCGTCTTATTTTCTCCTAATAACAACGTTACTTTGTAGCGAGATCAACCGATATGTTAGTACCGCCAGGGTTTCACAAATGCCGGGTCATCGTATCGGCGGGGAAATCCACGTCATTTGGTCGAAAAATAGCGATTTAGGAGCAAAAATATCGGGGAAATATGAAAAAAAACTAAACTTTCGATATAAAGGGGATCTCTGGTAAGCAAAGCCCCGATGGATTTTCAAAAAAACAATAAACGTACCGTCCAAAATAAGAACGTACTGGGTGGATTTTGAGGCTGAAAAAAATAAACGTACCGGTACGTTTATTTGGGAGATGAGAGTATTTGTTTTCTGAGAGTTAGAAAAAAAATGTATTGATGATGCTAAGATATATTTCAACACTGTGATGCTTTCAACATCAAATTCAGTTTGAGACGAAGGTCAAATTCAGCTTTGGATGAACAAGTAGCGATGCAGATGGTCCCTGCTGATGACCGACTTACCACGCACAATGCCAATGCAAATTTGCACTATGATGCCAGAGGAATACACCTTCCGCGCGTTAAGGACTCCTCCCAGTATCGTGTGTGAACGATGAAGCTCCTTCACACAGTAAACAAGCATCAGTACCGGTGGGAAAGTCACCACCTTGTGAAAGACATCAAATGGTGCATAAAACACCACGTACCTGTGGAAATAGAAAATATACCTGCAATGTCAACACACTTGGGTAAACCCCAACACACTCACCTTAATTGTGGGACTGTTAGCAATTACATTCCTCTTTCCTTGAAAAAGTAAACAACGGTGTTGTATTGAATGACATGGTGTAGTGGTGATCAACATGGCTAGCTTAACATCAGAACAATGGAAAAACGTGTTGACATGTTATGAATTTACCTCAACAAGTGGATCATTCAATGTCAATAGTTGCATGCCAGTGTCACTGTCAGGATGTGAAAATACAAGGACAAAGGCAAACAGTTCATGGAGTACAGGTGATAAATAGAAAGCCAGCATCCAATGGATGACCTAGGTACAAAAATACCTGCAGTGTTCATTACTATACCCGCAGTATAAAAGGTGGATTTGCAAAAGCAAATAGTGAATAGTTTAAGGGGTGGGAACTGGTACATGGTGCTGGTACGAAACCTCACCTGCACAGTCTGAATTTTCAATACAGGTACCCGCCCCTAGCTGGTTATCAGTGCATGATATTTGATAAATGCATATCCTCCAACATTGCATAAAGTGCAACTTACCAGATGGCAGAAGCCAGCAGAACGTTTGGAGTCTTGCTGAGTGGACCTATCAATGGTAACCCCAGGAGGAGGCTGCTGATGAACCCCCCTGCTGAACACATCAACATGCAGCACACCCAGTTAGCCAGGGGGTGCTTCCTGGACAGGGTTAGCCCTCCTAGGGGAGCAAATAAACACACACCAGTTAGTAATAAGTGTATGCATGGAGGTTGAAGAGAGGTAGGACATAACATTGTATAGAGCAGTGACAACTGTTGTTGTTTCATAATATGGTGCATATAATTATAAAGAATGTATTGGAATTTCGATTTCCAATCAACCAAGTCACTCATAGACATGTTACATGCATAACGTTATATCTATATTTCTGAGGGACAAACAAAATCACTGAAATTTTTTTTTTTTAATTTTTGAAATATTTTTGAAATATTACTCGTGTGACCTTTCTGGGGTTTTTGTTCAATTCAATATAACGTTAACCGCTACCAGGTCTAAATTATGTAAACATCATGCAAAAAAGGTGGGCGTTACCCCTATATTATTTCCATTCACGTCGCAAAAGATTAGCTGACATACAGTAGAGCTCTCGATATCGATTATCAATTGCCTTCATCTCCACTTGCTGATATATATTTGTTATCAGTGTGCATACGTGTATTACAGCCTTTGGTGGGCGTAGTTACGTTTGTATTTGACCTCTCTTGACCCCAAAAGTAACGTTTACCTGCACCTCGTTGAAATGCGCGCTGAGACAAAATGGCGGAAGTAGATAGCCAACAGTTGCCACGTTTACCATTTAGCCAGTTTTAAACGATTGTAAAACTGCAGCTACGTTACCTGAATCCGACCTGACGGCTTGGCACATCAGTATGTAGTGGGCGATCTCGAATAACGGGAACATGGACAAAGAGGCGAACGCCTCGGCAAGATCGTCCAGTCCGAACGAAAACGCGCCCAAATCCGGCCCTTCCATGGCTACAGTAGTCTGGATCGCCCCTCCCTTACGCCTTCTCCACTAGTTTGAAGTATGGTTGGTGTTCCCGCCTAGCCCGCAAATAGCTCGCATTCGTGGGAGCTCAACTTACGTCTCGCACCAGCCAAGCCTGCTCCTACAACCGACTGACTTTTCTGCGAAGCCGATCATTTGTATCGTGTGTCAGTGTTTGTGTTGCGGGTTCCTACAACCTCATTGGTGGGCTGTCTATAAATGGGCGTGGCGCGTGCCAACACTGAAATTTGGGGCAAACAAAATGACATTGACTGATGTAGTACTGTATATACTCATCGTGTTTATGCCTTACACTGATCAGAGTGAAATAGCATTTAGCCGACTAGCTAAAGTGTATGATGTTGACCCATGTTACGGGCAGCCATTTCCCTACACATCAGGTAATACTAATAGCTAAAGACGTGGGGGCATGAGAGGGGAAGCGATTCAAACTGTCCCATAATGTAGTCAAATTCAAGGGAAGCACACTGGCATCCATGTTAACACATATAACATCGGTCAGCAGCCATTGAAGACTTAATTTGAAAATTAATTTTACATTGGTCTGTTAGGGCATGGAGGTTTTATATAGATATAAAACCTCCTTGGTTAGGGATACTCACTAGAAATAAAACTTTATTTGCATGATACTCCATGATCATGATTGAGCCAGCTAGGCCTTACACATGTCCCATACACATACATGGTCCCAGGGACAGGACCCAAGGAGCATCCTGGGACCTGGAATATCCTACAACCCAGTAATATCCCAGGACACCACACCACCCCCAGAAAAACCCAAGGAATGTCCCAGGAATGTTTTGGAACCCCTGGCATCCTAGGAACATCCAAGGACCCCTGGAGGAAAAACATATCTTCACTTAACTTCAAAGTACGAGAGAATAATAATCAAGTTACTCATTGTCTTAACAAAGCGTTATGACAAACACACCTTAAATCAATTCACACACATAATTAACATTGAACACAGACACAATGAATGGAGAAAATTGTATTGTATTCCTGCAACTTTTTACAAGGTGGAAAGGATAGTCCATCAACATCAATATTCAATCATGGCTGTCTAATACTAGTAATAGCAACAATATCACATGTTGGTAATTGGTCTAGCTCTAAGTCTACCTCTCCTTCAATGATGGATTGGAAGCAACTTAAGAGAAGAAACATTTCCCTATAAAACAGGGTTGACAGACCTGGCTATTCCATTAACAGTTATGTACTAAGTGACAAAAGTTGATGGTTTCCATGGTAAACTTTCATAACAGCAGAAGGCCAAGAAAAGCAACAATAAAAAAACCCACAAAATTACAAGTACATGTGACATACTGCATATTCCTCTTTTAGTCTGACAAACATGGCCAACTCCCCTTTAATAAATACAAACAGAAGCAGTCAAGAGAACTAGCACTAGCAGCTTACAATACAATAAATGAAAGCTAATTTTCCAGCACATGGAATTTACTGTCGCCATGATCTTACTAGTAAACCTGCTGACTGTCTCTATATGTACATTTCGTAATGACACAAACTTGTTCCCAAGGACCTAGACTACTTTGATTTCTCCCTTGCACTTGTCGCAACAGTTGACAGTGATCTCTTCATATTTATGCTGGGGGTGGAAGCGGCCACTCATCTTCCCAACTGGAGCCGCACTTTCTGGGCTGGGCAACTGGAGGTCAAAGTTCATATTCAGCACCTGTGCCGCAGCAGCCTCTGCAGTAGTTAGACCAATGCCACTCTCCACTGTTTCCTGATTTGCAGAGTTCATTGGCTTTATGTTCCCTAGCAGCTGTGCAGATACAGCCGACACCAGCCTGTGGTTGGCTTGAACCAGTTCCTTCATGTTCCTTGGGTTTGCGGCCTGTTGAAGTGGTTGTGGCTTTCCCCATCTAAGAGCCTTCACCAGTTGGTCCAGCAGCCTGTATGTCTCCACCATCTCCTTCCTGATGGGCACTCTCTCCTGCATGATATCGTCGATGGCTTCCTGCGCTTTCCCAAACTGTTGGTAGATGGCGTTCCTCAGGTCGATCAGCTGGCTGACCTGGGTCCTGCTCCCCAGGAACTTGCTCCTCCACACGTCGCACTGGATGGACAGCCTTTCTACTTCCTCTGCCAGGTCTGCGTGCTGTTGTACAACATTGTCGTGGTCCACTGAGAGCTGTGCCTTTTCCCTGGCCATTCTCTCAAATTGATACTGCAAGTCGCTCCCCACTGATGCAACAAGCAGCTTCTTCAGCTCCTTGTTTACTTCACTTTGTATTCCAAGCTCAACCTCCGACGCGCTTCTGTTTATCTCAGATTCAGAGGTCAGGTTCATGGACATGTCTGAATGCAAATGTTCTTCATTGTCTGTGCACTGTACACCGATACTGCTTCTTTGTACTGGTGGTATGGCTATGGCTGTACTCAAAGGCATTAGCGGAATAGCTGATCTAGCTATGGTGATGTCAACCGGAGCATTGTTGAAGTCATCGGGAACTGATATGACTGTGGCCTGTTGGGATGAAAACATGGAGTTCGGCGTAGGTTGAACCCGTGTCTGAAAAGTATGGGCATCTTGTGATGGATTAGAGTAGCTGAAGTCATGATATGAAGATGCTCTGTGGTTAAGATGTGGCTCTACTTGAACGTGATGATCAACATTCACCTGTAAAGCTTTAGCTTTCTGCTGTGCAGACAGTCTCCCTTGCTGAGCAGCTCCACTTCCACGTTCTTCCATGGCTTTAAACTGTGTAATTTTGGCACTGCTGAGGGGAACGTCGTTGAGTTTCGGCTTCTGAAACCCTTGAACTTGGCCGAAAATCCTCGTCTCGCTCCTGGTTCTGCTGAGCTGAGACCGTCTCATGGCGTTGAGTGTCGAGTCGTTCCCACCACCGCCATGTGTCCTTGCCTTCTTGTTGTTCTGGGATGAATGAGCCTGTGGCTTCACAAACGCAAACGGTGCCGAATCCATCCTTTCGGCAGCCCAACTCGCGCGAGTTCACTGTCACTGAAACTGAACGTTTACTTCCTTCTCCACGCCGGATGACAGTTCACGCAGTGACTCGGTTGGTAAAGGAAACGTCAGCGTTTGCGTGCGTCATACGTGCCACGACATAAACGCCGCCATTTTCGAAATATTATGTCGAACGTTGGTGCGAGACCAGTCTGTTCCAAATATAGCAAATGACGTTTCAGTCACGTGACTCATGTGATGCTGACTGCGCCAGATGACGCATGCGCACTACGGAAACCGGAAATAGACTCAGAGCAGCAGAAGTGCAGTACAAAAACACACAGAAACAGGTGAGTTTTACAGTCTAGATAACTTTGATAGAAACAAGTCGTGCGGTTGCATTGGTTCTTTGGAACTTAGAGGAACCAGGGACTAAAGGTAAGGTGCTGTCACACAGAACGAGGACCATTTGCTGGCTGTATAGTACCCATAAAAATAATCGATGTTTTTAGAACGTTAGCTTGCTCCCTTGGAATTTTTGCTTGCCTTTAGAAGTTCAGCTGATCATGACTCACAACAGCACGGGTTTGCTGATCAGCAGTGATACCTGTACCTGGTACTGCATTAGCTACCTAAAGGTGTATGAACATCCAATACTTTATACTGTGGAACCTTTAAGTTAGCAGGTTGGTTGCTGTGTTGCTTGAACTTTGCAAGGAGGTTTAATATATAGACTATATAACCTCCTTGGGCCTTGATGGATGACTGTTTGATATATTAAAAAATTATAGGTTAAGCAAATCATGTATAACGTTATGTACAGGCTAGAAATGTATTTCAAATAGATACACAGGACGTGTAAAAGTATGGATTGATTTTACTGTAATTTCACATGACTTGTATACTTGTGCATTGCATATATGTCGTAATGATCTTGCATCGTTTCCATACAGCAATATATTAGATTATATATGACAGTGTTGAACAAATGATGGTTAATAGCTCTATATTGACTTGTTGAGATGCATGTATCTATCAGGAGCTACTTGATGACAGAGCCTCTTTTGATAATGTTTAAAGATTGTTTTGTATTACCTGTGTAACGTTACAGCACAATGTTTGGCACCGGATTCAGAGGAAACAAGCTGAAGACCAATCTCCGCTTGTGCGTCAACCGCCTAAAGCTGTTGGAGAAAAAGAAAAGCAAGTATATTTTCCAAAGTTTCACATAAGTGACAATGTTACTACTACTGCAGTATCTCTGTTTAAAAACAATGTGCCAGATTAGCTTCATTAAATGTACATAGACTGAATGCATGTCATTCCAGGGCTCGAAATTCTTTTTCGGAAATAGGTGCGCTGGTGCACCCAACCAAAAAAATTAGGTGCACAGAAAAAAATTTGGGTGCACCAGTTCACATAAAATGAAGTTGAATGTCAACAAAACAAAGTTTGACTCTACTGCCTCTCTTAAGAATTCAATCTGTAATGCTATATGGATTTCAAATTTCAACCAAGCAATACATCAAATTAAGTACAAGAAAAGGTTATATTGCTTTTTTTTCATACTTACATTTCTAGGATATTCTGTATGCTAGTGTACAAGAGAACCGTTACCCTATAGAGTACAAAAATATCTAGGTGCACCAGTGCACCCACAGTCAAAAATTAGGTGCACAACTCCAATTTTGGGTGCACATGGGTGCACATGCACCCACTATTTCGAGCCCTGCATTCTAAGTGTAAATTGCACTGTAATGGTATCTCCTTACATGAAAGATAGACTGGTTGTTTTTTCACATAACTAAATTAGCCTGGACTCCAGCCTTATTAGCTTCCGTCAATATTGGCAAGGAGCGGAGCTTGGGTAGCGGACGGAAGCTAATAAGGCTGGACTCCAGGCTATAACTAAATGTCTTAATGTCATATAACTAAATGTCTTAATAATTACAACTTACTTATAACTCATCTTTCTTTTCAACAGTTTTGCCTTTTTGGAGAGTGGAAATGAAGTCTGCAAGTATGGATCATAAAATGTCTAGGAAATATACTTATTTACACTTATCTTTAACAAATGCTGTTTTCTTTTCATCCAATTAGCTGAACTTGCGCAGAAGGCCCGCAAGGAGATAGCTGAGTACCTGGCCAATGGGAAAGATGAAAGAGCCAGGATAAGGGTGGGTAGTTGATCATGATTGATAAAACCTAGTTGGCATGAAAGTTCATCTGAGTTGGTAAAATACCTAATGAGAAATAAACTATTCTCCAACTCAAAAAATTTCACTCACTGGAATTTTTGACCGAATCACTCGGTCTTCATCAGCTATTTGACCCAAGTGCTGTGGGCACGTGATTACTAGTTTTGTAAAGATTTCTTCCTGAAACAGCTGCCTGGAATTTGTGTGTTGTTTTCCTTTCTATTGTATGTATAGACACTAAATATATACCTTACTAATTTATGTGATTGACATGTTATTCACTTATCTGTCACCAGGTGGAGCACATTATCCGAGAAGATTACCTAGTCGAGGCTATGGAGTTGATCGAGATGTACTGTGATCTGCTTCTTGCCCGATTTGGTCTTATCGAGAGCATGAAGTAAGTAGTGTTTTACACTCACAGAAACTACATTGAGAATGTCACTGTGGTGCCCTCCTCATTTGGCAGTAATTAAAACAGCCTGACACTGAAATTTTTATTCAAAAATTGAATTAATTGGCATTATATTTAGGTAAAGCTAAGCTCACTGTCATCTTCTTTTCAGAACTGTAGAGCAAGGACTTCAGGAGGCAGTGTCTACACTGATTTGGGCAGCCCCTCGCATGAGCACAGAAGTCCAAGAGTTGAAAGTGGTGAGGATCTCCATGTTATTCAACCGTTGATATGATGAGGAAAGATGATACAGCACAAAATATCAGGCTTATATATCTGTGAAGTACCATGACCATTAAAACATTTACAAGTTGGTGACAGTAAGTGTGGTTGAAGTGTGCATCAAGAAGGTAGCAGACCAACATAGTCAATGGTGTTGTCACATTGGTTTGCAACAAGTTCTGTTGGACAGACACAACTGATAACTGTCTTTCAATGCTGTGTTACAGGTCTCTGACCAACTGTGCGCAAAGTATGGCAAGGAGTTTGGGAAGCTGTGTCGTAGCAACGAGATTGCCAGTGTCAATGAAAGGGTAAGTCTAGCCAATGAGATCACCAGTTGAACTTTTAATCAATGGTATTGTAAAATGGTTGCAACAAGAAAGTTATCATAACAACAGAAACTATTTTGAAAGTTTTATTCTTTTGATGTATATTCAGTTATGAAGACAACAGTATTGTTTATACATGTATCACTATCAGTCTAATATTGAAGTTAACTGGTAGGTAATTACCACATCTAGTAGTTATCTTCATTGATAACCTTCCACATTCTTGTCTGAAAGAAATGCTCAGCTCAACTGTCATCTGTGAGTGTGAAATGTGAAAAAAATTCAATAACTGTTGCTGTTGTTTGATTACTGTTATCACAGTTGATGCACAAGATGAGTGAGCAGGCCCCGCCCCGTATCCTGGTAGAACGGTACCTCATTGAGATTGCGAAGGCCAACAATGTTCCGTTTGAGCCTGACCCAACTGTTATGATGGTGAGTATATGTTCGTTTGTTTGAGCCTTTGTTTATTCATTTAACTCAAATCAGCTTAAAGTCCTCTGTTCATTGAGGTCATAAGGGAAGAGGTAAGGGTCAGACAGAATTTAAAAAGATATTCACATGTATAGGTGCAAGAGATACAGTTAAGTTTCTTCCTACAGGTTTGTTTTGCTTTGACAGCTATAGTTTCATGCATTCAAACAATGTAAGTATACGATTGTACAGCTACAAATAAAGAGCTTCTTTGTAAACTATTTGTTCTCTATCAAACCAAACTATATTGTTCTCTTTTGGAAGGATTTTGTATGGTATTGTGATTATGTTCTAATGAATGGCTGTTTTGTTTTCGGCTATAGGATGCAGAAATCCCCATGTCAGCCGATGACCTACTGCTGATAGACATCAACGACAAGAAGGGGCCAGGGGGTTCTGGTGGGGGTGGTGGTGGTATGCCTGCACCCCCACTCCCTGCACAGGGCCCTGCTCCCCAGCCGTTCAACTATCCACCCCCACAGGTATTTCTGTCCTTACTTTTAGAGTCTTCAAGTGTATACAAAGTGCCTACTAGTGGATTCTGAGCTTGTTAGATGATGCGTCTATCTTTATTTTCCCATAGTTAAAAACTATCATTTCATCTTTTTGAATAAAGCTAGTAGTCAACTTGCACTACAGAAATATTGATGTTTCCGCTGTTTATAATCATACTAAAGTTGCGTTTATGCTACTGTGCTATTACATAAAAGCAACCTCTAATAGGGAAAGTAAAGATAGATGCATGAGCAAGTACAGTATAAATAGTACAACTTAGAATGGCTTTCAAGGAGATCTACATGTTTGGTGATGGTTGAGGTAGGGCTAATAACCCTTTAAGCTAACATGTCCATGACTCCACCCAACCCCTCTATGGTTTCATCAAGTGGTGAAGGAATGGGGGAGAAAAAAAAATTTTATGATGCAGAACACTATTCTTTTACATTAATGGCAGTACAAAAACGTATTTGCAAAGAAGAACTTTTGTGTAACTTTCTGGTTGATTGCTTATCTTTCAAATATCATTGACTTTATGTCAGGAATAAAGAGTCTTATGTTTATGACAAAAAAACAGGGATAAAACCCCTGCACACCTTCACCCTTCTTGATGAGACCCTAACACATGTAATGATGAATACAGGGCCCTAGGATGACACCAGATGACTACCTAGCCTATCAGAAGGAGCTTGAGGCTGCTGGCAGGCTGGCAGGGCCCTCAGGCGGCCTTCCCCAGGCACCACAGGTGCGGAGAATGTTTGCAGGGATTTGGGTGCAGCAGAGCTTAGTGGGCACAGTTGTAGCATATTGACAAGTTCTAACCAGATTCCTTATTTTTCTCTCCACCTCATTTTAACCTTTTGCTATTACTGTAAATGCATTTAAATGCAGTGGGAAAATGGAGTGTTTGTGGTGGTTTTAGTTCATGTTTAAAACAATGGGGTAGGCAGGCAAAAGACAGAACAAGCAGGTTCACAGTGAAGAGGTCAATGCAAAAACCAC
This sequence comes from Branchiostoma lanceolatum, assembly GCA_035149815.1. Lineage (NCBI taxonomy): Eukaryota > Metazoa > Chordata > Leptocardii > Amphioxiformes > Branchiostomatidae > Branchiostoma > Branchiostoma lanceolatum. Next base: position 8,550,417 of record CM068872.1, on the reverse strand, counting down.
AAACATAAAACCATGTTAGCAAAGTTAAATGCATTTACAGTATACATGTATGACAGCTTCCGTTCACCACTAGCAGGCATCATTAAGGTTTACCAGAGAAGCATAGAACAGAACATCTCCAACCCTGTAGGCATAGTGGCAAAGACATTATTTGCCTGTTATTTTTTGTGCTTGTTATTGTTATTGCTAGAAATGAAATTCATTTTTTTTAAAACATGGGACATTTGAATATAGAAAAGCAACATCAGTTGTGAATCATTTGCATACGACAAGTATAAAATCATCAACTCAATATTAACTATGCAAGTCTTAATCTGAATGGTCTAATCAACATAGTCAATGATGCTCATTGGTTTGCAATTTGTAGAATAAACTGAGTCAAATGTTGAAATGTCCCTTATTATGTTAAGTACAGGGTGTATTGCATTGAATGTCTTTCTAACAACACTACTCCATTTATTGTACAAGCCTGGCTTGCTATATGGAGACCTGTCCCAGGTAGACCCATATCTAGATCTCTAAGTCACATAGGAAGGACTCATTTGGCTCAAATATGTTATTTACTTTGAAAAAATACATCTGTAGAACAGGTGCATCAATTTGAATTGCACTGCTGTTTTTTGTGTTGCAGTCATTGATACAAAATACCCTTTCAAGCATAGATGTATCAATGTACCTTCAGCACTTTACATCACAAGCCTTCCCTACTGCTAGAACTTAGAGCTCACCCTTTGTAACCCACCCACCAACTAACTGCCTCCCTCCCCACCACTACCACAGGGCACAACAAACCTGCCCTACCCACCAACCATACCTGGACAGCAAGGCGGTGTAAGTTTTGCTGCCTAGACTAAAGAAAGATGCATGGAATATGGTAGATGGTGGTCAGTAACGTGTGGAAACAAATGTTCAAGTGGGCCATGCTAATGTTGATGTTTGGCATGTAATGATGATATTTTATTTTTGTTTGTTTGAACATCATTCTAAATTTCTCTTATGATGCAGACTTCACCACAACTATTGACTGTTTTATTATTTTGGCCTATTTATCCATTGGGGGTATCCATTTAACCCAGCTTTAATTGTTCCCAAACGAGTTTTAGTCAGTACATAACCATTGGTTTTGCCCAAAATTCACAAATTCTTTCATCACACTTTTCATTGTGTGTGCATGTTTTGCTCCCCCACAAACACATGCATGTGGCCCAGCTAACCTTTCCACAATGTTGTTGTCTACCATCTACTGTTGTGTGTGTGTGTGTGCACTTGTTAGTATGTTGCTTAGAACCATAGTGCATGGCTTGCTCTATCACCATAGTGACATGTACAGTGCTGTGTCTCACAGGCGCCTAGTGCCAAGCCGCCTCCTCCACTCCCCACCCAACCACCTGTCGGCAAACCTTCCACGCCCGTAAGTCCATAGTACGCTGTGAAGTGCTTGAAGTGGTGGAGGTTTTTTTTTTTACATTTTTCTGAATCATTCAAGATATAGAAGCGATATAGATACAATGATCAATTGGCCTGGCTAAAGTATTATGTTTCGTATACCTGAAATCAAGGACATACAAATATATAATGTTCTTGCTCAAAACAAAGCTTCTCACATCATATCAAAGCATTTTACAGTTGCTTCATCATCATGCTTATGTGCTCAATGTGGTACAACTGCAACTATTAAATCAGCTTGAAAAAAGCAGCAACTCTTAATCTTTTTTAAGTTCGAGGAAATGTTACTTTTAGATGTAGAGCTTGTTACCTTCTTTCTTCAGGCACCACCATACAACACAGTGGCCAACGATCCTGCGTATCCACCACCGAATGCTGCCGCCTACATTCCACCAGCCAACCCGAACATGCCCATGCCACCTGCACCAAGTGCTCCGCCCACAAACATGGACAGTCTACCGGACTTACCGTGTGTCCCGTCAAACAGCTTCCCCAACCCGGGGAACACGATTGGTGGGGCGTCTGCCGGGGGTGACGATGTAGACTTTGATGATCTAACGCGCAGGTTTGAGGAGTTGAAAAACAAGAAGTAAATTGGCAAGCTCGCAATAAAGACCTGAGAAATCTGTCAGTTAGAAGAGATTCTTATACGCAAAGCTAAAGCAAATTTGTACAGAATGTAGACAACATATGATGTTTTTCAGCGTTCACGCATTATACAATACAAATGTATTATGTAAGCAAATACAGCTACATGTAGTTAGTTTTGATATGATCTTTGATATAGTATGGTGGTTTCTATCATGGCATTGCTATTGAGTAGGTTTAAGTTGCTGAAAATGAAACAATTTGCTTTGTTTTTCAAAAGTACTGGAATATAGGGATGATATACTGATTGAGCTGGTAGGCATAAGTTGGCGGATGTAGAAAGTTGGAATAAGCCACTGTTTTTTGTACAGGAAGACAATTTACTGTTTAGATAGTGTGTTTACATTATGCCTGTAACTAGTGTAAGATGCAGATGCTAAATGCAGTTACATGTTTTTCAGCATTGAATTATCCAGTCCCTGGGAATAAAACATTGATTGTGGTGATTGTAATATTTACCCTTTGTGTAAGTAAAAAGGTTGAAAAGTAACTGCACATGTATTATTGTTCAATGGGTAACATATCCTCTACATGTTTTCCACTTGTACAAAATATTTGCTACCCTTCTTTTAGAGATTGATATGTTTTGCTTCTATAATCTGAACAAAATTGAAACGAGAGTGTACTGTTTTGTGTGTTTCATTTTCAGTAGTATCTTCTGCAGACATTGTGTAGATAACTACTGTTAAGTACAGATTATTTTGTATACCCCAATTGGTGATATAAGGCTCAAAGCTCTCTCTCTAAATAATATATATTGCACCGAAGGCAATAAATTGAAAGCTGCTTGGGCTTTTCAATGGCAGATCTACAAGGTACATTGTACATGTAGGTTGAGTCACTCAACCCTTGCTCTCTAGTGATGATTTCTGGTGACAAAATGTGAGAAATAACATTGTACCAGGCACGCTTAGCAACTGATTTGCACTATTTATGTAACAAAATGTATGCAGATACACGGGGACCTGTATGTGGTTTACCTTTGGGATGTTATATTTAAGTTCTTTTGGTATACTAGGTGATCACTATCACTGACACCGTGTAAAGTACTACATTAAATTGCCAGTTGTTTCATACACCTCGTCACCATTAAAGACTGCAGAGCAGATCTTGATATCTTTGAAATTTTATTGAAGCTGTATCATATGTTGATGACAGACAGAATCTCCAAACATATCAAGTACTGACCATTTCTTGTTCTGTCTTTTCCCAAAGTCATTCCTTTTAGTCATTATGCAAAAACTACAATACCTGCAGCAACATTTCAAATCATATGTACAATCCTTCACCTTTGCATGAATGTGTATGTCATGTCTGAGAGTTTCAGAACGATACATCATTGATATTCAATGGACACAGTACACATCTGCTACTTTTATCCTTCACATCTAACACTCTACAAATGCATCAAATTTCTAATGGTGAACCAGGTTAAGAGTCTAGAGGAGAAAAACGAACGACTTCATCAGGTGTCGTATTCAACCGTATCAAAGGAATAGAACCCAAAAGTAGCATGTATGTTGCCTCAAAAGTGTATTTTGACACACTGGGTACGTTTCGAGCTACATTCAAAAAATTTAAAACTAACCAGCTTGGAAAGCTTTACCTACAGTTTGTAGTAAAGTTTACAACCCAATACCTCACATGTCACAGCACATTCCAACCATTACCCACCCTCAGTAATGTTACACTTTAAAAAAATGGAACTTTTGTTCTACAATTATTTGATTCAGTGTAATTGGCATGAAAAAGCACTGCCTACAGTATACAATACTGTACATGGGAATTTTTGGTAAGCATTTAGCAGAATATTGGTAAACTCTGGTATAAGGAACAGCAAAAAGGGTTCCAGAGTGATTATTGCTGGGAATCCTGTTTGCTAACAACTGAGTGAAAAATAGTGTCATTTCTTAAATACTTTCAAAAATGTTTTCAGCAAACCACTGCTAAGAAATTCTTCTGATGTACATGGCAATCCAAAGCTTCCAAACCTAGTCCTTTATTCAAGTCTGTGACAGTTACACAATCAAAGATATCCCATTAAATCTTCTGTTAAGTTTCTGTACATTGTTCAATATACTTACATCCTCACGAGTTTGATTTCTGGTTCTTGAGCTCTGCCTGTTGTAAATTTTGGAACATGAATATGAAGAAAATCTGAAGTGAAGAAAAACAGGAATCCGCACTTCAGAAGTTCTAACACTATCACATGATATTTCCAGGAACGTGATAGTGTTTTGTACTGTTTCCATTACAATTACGTGTACCATGGGTTATCTGCGTTGCTAAAGTGACTTCTTTGTTGCAACTGCCTTGGAAATTGTACTTCAATAGCTTAGGTTTCTCCATCATTTTGACTGAACTTTATAGTCTGTGAATCAGCTGACTTGATTTGAGTTCTGTTTGAGGAGTAGAGATTTGGTTTTAAGCTAATTTCTATTTTTACGTGACTTCAAGTTGTTTAAGCATTAAAGAGTTAGGCCTTACAAAGTTTCCTTACATTGCATCAAGGACAATGCACACGGTAACAGTATACTGTACTAGTCATGTACAATGGAATTCACAGGACATTTCCAGATGTTTCATACTATAGTAGAAGATATGCAAAAACTACAAACATCTTCCATTAGGAAAGACTTAAGTACTGGTAATCACAATTGACAGGATCTGTATCAGTCACAAAGGCTACACTTTTACCCCAGTCATGTATAACCTTGGATCAGTTGTACAATTTGATCTTTTACAGCATTAGTAGAGCCATGCTTGTCACATTGAGTTTTTCACAACAGCTTCAGTCTATATGTACAGGTATGTTTAGATCAAGCTTGCAAACAACCTTAACATACGGTATGAAATGCTACACTGTCACCTACAGGACTATGAGTACTTGAAGTCTTCTGTGTGGGCTTATTCCATTTGGAAAGAGTGGAGGGCAATGAATATAAAAGCTGACTAGATTGATGAGATTATCTTGTGAATAATCTTGAAAAACGTAGTAGTATGTAACTTCAATGAATTTCTAAAATTAGTATTGAGTCAGTTGGCAAAAATGACTAAAGGGCTTGGTAATAAAAAAGTGTGTCTCTCCCTCACATTGCTCTTCCACCTTTTGAATGGAATGAACCCAAGAAGATTAGCTACACACAAAGGCAGCTGGAATTTGCCGCTTCTTGAAGACAACACTGTGCAGAGGTAGATTCACGTCAGAGAGTCGAGGACAGAGTAGAGAATACGATCATGTGAGAATGGCAGCACATTATAATGTGAACATTTACATGAGCCAAAAAATGTGCACATTTCAATGCCATCTATTTTATCTGTCAGCTTTCCTGTACAAAATTTTTCACCTTACTCTCAATTCTAGACACTGCTTAGCCCTTGCTTTTCAAGGATTATTAGCAGTTGTGCAATTGTTCAATTCTTTTCCTGATACTTAAACAATCGACCATCTAATCCTTACCTTATCGATGCATTGGGGCATATAATTATCATTTCAAGCTGGATTTTCTGACATCTATTTACGAAATTTAATAAAGATGTCCAGAATCACCACTACAGCTACTATAAAATTGTCAGCTAGAAGTGCTTTAAGTACAAGTACTGTGCAGACCACGCAAGTATTTTTTTACATTTCAGACATATCAAAAGTTGTATCAATCTACCAGCTTTGCTTAAAAACAAGTCTTCTTCACAAGTTCTTGATGGTGCATGTTACATTGGATCTATTTGTTCTCGTTAAAAATGAAGAGAAAGTAACAGTACACAGAAAAATAGCACAAACAACATACATTATCAAATGAAAATCATAGTCTATCATAATTGGAGATGATTTCTTTCTGTCAATGCTACATGTATGTTCTGGAAATACGTATGAACATATATCATGACGTCCAAATTTAGTTTGCTTGAGTAAAATCTTTGTACATAAGGATCAGAAGTATTTTCTGCATATTTCAGCTGTTTCATATCTTCCCATATTACCGCAAATTAAGGAACAAAAGTATGGCACTATAAAACTACAGGCATGGTGTCCAAATCTTTGTAACAGAATATATCTTGCCAAAGATTACCTTAACAGAAAAACTATTGCAAATTTTCCTGCATGAATTGCTCTACATTTATAAAGTGTAGCTATGATCACCAATACTGTTGCTACATATTCATCACATTTACACTAAAAATCCTACTTTTTACCACAATCACCCATAGAACTTAGAAGTGTATGTAAAGTTATGCATGCTGCCCATAAGGCATACATTGGACCAGGAATGCATTTCAAAAATGAAATAAAGAAAGGACAAGCTCATTGGAGGTGTGCAATATTTCTAACATATTCAGTAAGTGACCCACTTCCAGTCATGCAGAATTTCAACCGTTTTTCATTACAACATTGTAGTGCATTGTTTTTCCACATCCTTAAGCAGACACCTTGCATCAAACGATAGGTGTGAAGAGTGCATGTCTTAGACATGGTAGAGATAGGGCGGACTCTTGCCACTGTTGATGTCGGGTTGGTTGAAGGGGGAGAACCACGCCAGGGAAAAGTCGTGGCCGAACACGGCCTTGATGCTCATCCACTTCCCTTTCTTCTCCCAAGACGGAGACTCCTTCTTAAGTTGTTCGATTCCCTGAAGACAGAAACACCACATTGGTTAAGATTTGGGTACACTTGGTCTGCTGAAATATTCACACCAATTCATGATATTCCCTATTGTCAAACACCAATCTTTTCAAGACAAAAAATGGGTAAATTCTCCCAAATACTGTCACCTGTAACTCCTGTAATATTCAAATACTTTTCCTGATTTGGACCTCTTGAAAACGTTATGCTCCCTTAAGCTTCATCACCATTTAGTTCTCAGCATATATCCTTTTGATAGCAGATTGACAAGGCATCATCCTTGACTTCACAAGTCACAGAACAATGACTACTAGTATTTACATGCATGTATCTGTCTGCATTTGTATAGATGGTATAGTCACCCTTTGGCTTAACACACCAGCTTCAAAGGCACATGGTGCGGCATCAGTTGGTTATATAACACTGAACGACCTGTCAAGAGCCCATTGAGCTGCAGCATTGTTTAAAGCTACAATGTATCTAATGAGGATGCCCCTTTTGTACTTGGTGGCAAAGAGCTACACTCTATGATAGACGTATTCAGTATTTCTGATGCATTTGTGATTGACAAGAGTCACTCACAGTCTCATCGTTGCAGATGCCATGCAGCTGGGTCCCACACATGACAGCAGTGAAGATAGCAAACAGCAGCCCCTCAAACACCAGGAAGATCATCATGATGATGGTGGCCGGGGGAGAGAACCTGCTGCATTCTGCTGAGAGGAAAAAAAAGGCAAAACACATGCAGGCTACCGTTAGAACACATTTGACTCGTAAGGGATATATAAACCAGAATCTGAAATACGATACCTTCACATCATCTATAAAATCTTAAAAATCTGCATTTTTTTGTTTACCCTTATATTCCCTGAAGAATTACCACACCGCAAAATTATATAAATTTACAGTATTATGCGGGTTAAACAATACATTTAAATAACTTTCAGATTAACATGGCCTCAAATCACTGCCCAGTCAGGTCCCCCAACTGTTTGTTGGCCTACCTTCCCATTGTGAGTCCATACAGCCGAAGAACTTGATGCCAGCCATAATCAGGGCATGTAGGGAGATGATTGCTATGTACATCTGCAACAGAAACCCCAAATTTGGACAGGCCTTGTAACATAATACCTCACTAAATATCTACAAATCTACACGTTAATGCAACGTATCACTATCATGTAGTATTATACAAGGTATCAGTATCACTTGGTGTTATGGTATACTGGGGGGAGTACCTCATATCAACTTTTATCTAAATTTGAAATGCTTTAAAACATGGTCATATCGGAATTACCATAGACAACTGACAAATTCCATAGCCCTGCCCACTTCCATTAAAACATAAAAATGCAAATATTTGACAAGCAGACACTCTCTCATTGATAAAAAAACACTAATTGCCACTCCCTCATTGGCAGAACTGCTAATTGTGATGGACAGTCGGGATCAGTCTATTAATTAAGACAACAAGCACGTAGTGAATGGCAACTCACAGTAAAGAGAACAAAGAACTTCTGGTTGCCCTCTCCCACACAGTTGTTGACCCAGGGGCAGTGGTGGTCCATCTTACGAATGCATCTTCTGCAGACACTACAAAAGGAGAAATATAAATCATGAATAATCCTGACAGTCTTTTCTACAGATTATCACACACACATACAAGTAACAAGTGACATTGTAGTTAATAATTCTGACAGATCAACTAATTCATTCTTGGGATTAAGATAAAAGAAAAGTCAGCTTAACATTTTTTTCCAAATTTGAAACAAGATTAGATTTTGAATCAACTAATAGTTGCCCTTACTCGGCATAGGCATTTTGTACACGCAGAAAAAGCCGGTCAAGACCTAGAGCCTTTTGTAAATGTCTTCTTGATGGTTCTAATGTAGATATAAAAGCACTTTCTTGAAGCCTACCCACACTGCCTGAGGGGGTGGAACTGATTATCAAAAACCTTTGAATTTTCCATTGTCATTAAGGATCATAGTATTGCCATTAAGGATGCTACTAGTATGTTTACCATGCTTTAACAGCACCCCAAAAAGAATTCTGACATCAATTGATGACACAGCGATAACATTTGTACGCCCCATTTCTCGTTCAGTGCTTTCTAAGAGTCTGAAAGCACTTTTGCTAAAATACCACATTTCCATATAAGGGAATATAGACCCATACGCATCTCAAAATGGGGCAATGATGATGTACCATTTAGACTAAATTGCCTGGAGGGTTACAGTGGTCTGCCTGAAACAAAGGCATCATCATACTTCAGAGACTTTATTACTGATGAATGATGACATTAAGCTCCCTTGGTCTGAAGCTGCCAAAAACATACACAGGCAGGAAGTGAACTAATTCATGTACTACATGTTACATGTAGTTACTGTAGTACTAACTTTAATACTAGTACAGCGGTAGAACATCTTAGTGTCAAAGGTCTGCTATTCTATCATCAGGATGTACAATATGCAGTAGTCCATAGGAAAACCGTATAATGTAAACAGAATAAAAGGTAAACTCATGATCACCTGCAGTGATGAGCCCTCTCTGGTTTAATGCTGCTGCATTTGGAACATTTGTAGACCACCTGTCCTGGCTTCAGCCCCAGTCCCTCAATATACTCTTTGGTAGCATTACCTTTAGGTACTGCACCCTGTATAATATACATGTACATGTTTGTGCAGTGCATTATAACAAATCAAGCACAGCATATATCACTGTAAACAAAATTGTAGCTCTGTTATCACAAAAATATAATTTTCATGTACAGCTTAACAACACACAAAGATTTTTTGATGTTTGTATCCACAATTTGGCCATTCCGGTTTTCGTATCGCAGTACGGTACCATAGCTATCAGCTCAAGAGTTTCTAAAATTGTGCATGGATGGATGTGGCTATAGTATAACCACAAACTCATCCTCTCAGATGCAGCAAATATATACTAGGGTCTGCATGGGGGATAAAAATAATGTTGATAATGTGCTACAATTGCATTTCACAAATAATTCATCGACAACCTTTAGATTGAAAAGTTAATTCAAAATAAAATAGCTCACTACACCTCAGGAATATTGGCATGCAGACCCTTGAATATGATTGATAAATCACAGACTTACCGGATCTGTTAACATGGCCTTCACATGAGAGGCGACAGCCAGGAATGCAAAGAAGTTGAAGATGACTGCATTGATGATACTGTAGACCAGGCTGTTGGAGGGGAACAGGATAACTCCCATCACCACAAACTCTGCGTACAGGACGAGCAGGTACGTGAACACCGCACACGTCACGCCGCAACCGTCCTTCACGAACCACACCTTCCCACCCAACATCACTGAACCGGGTCCGCCGTCACGACTTCGACCAGAAACTTCGATGACTTGTGGGAGTTTTTCTACGCTATCACAGTAGGCATTTGTTAAAGCATTTGCGACAGGGTTGCCCTCACTAGAGGGGCTCTGTTCGTCATCACTTACGACAGTGATAGCAGAGTGTCCGTTGGCTACATTAACAGCTGTGTGTCCATTTGCTGCATGTTGGTGACTGCTGGTCAAGCGCGTGGTGGCCGTGGTTATTTCTTGGTCATCGCCCTCCAGACTGACTGGTGCTACTGCATTCATGCAGACCTGACAGTTAGGAAAAGATCAAACAATGAAATCTATACAGAAAAGTAGTTCAACCTGTTTCAAAATCTGGCAAACTACACAGACTGTATGTACATGTCCATAAGCTGCTCTTACTAAATAAAGTTCTTTTAAATACCCCCTTAAGACACCTAGGACCATAAACTTTTCTATTAGATAAAGGGATTTATAGTTTAGCTTAATTCAGAAGCTGGGTTCTTCAAAGAATCCGGGTATAATAAAAATGTATCTAACACCTTTTAAAGCCATTTGTTGAAGGGAAACTTAGCTCAGGGAGACCATGTTTATTTCTTAAAATGGGATGTCTAGGCACTACATGTATCAGGTCCTTTGCCAACATGTAGAAAATATGGTTTTGGGTGTGGCTGCAAGAAACAAGGTTCTAGCCAAGTTTACCCCATAAACTGGTTAGATTCCAAAGAATCAGAAATAAGTTGTCTGGGTCTCTGGCAGTAATCCGCTTATTTCCACTGAAAGCTCATCATAAATGTTTAGTCTTGATCTACTGCCAAATAAGCATGTAAAGTATGAGGGTCTGCATGGGGGGATCCTGGTCAGAAGGGCCAGCGACGCTAAGGGTGAATTAACTTCATCTTAAAAAAGTTTTGGGAATGACTCATTCAATTAAATGAGTTGTTCACTTACTAGATTCTACTGTTCATGGGACATTTCATCTGGCAAAACTAATATGCAGAAACAGACTCAACCAGACACTCCATTGTGACTTTTGGGCAATCTGGCTGTTCGACTTTGACTAGGATAACCATTGGGATAACCTAGGAGGTTTATAACTAATAATGTGCTTGGCGCTAAGGCAGAATAAAAGCAGACCATAACGCTTAACATTGAATTAGGGCGGACCAACTACAATTAACGGGGAAGAATTAAAACTTCTCACTAGTAGTCACTTTGCTTCTCAGAAAAAGGCATGCAGACCCTCATAGTACGTATGAGCAGAGGGATACACTTGTTCATTTTTAGGTTGATTTACATAATTTGAGGTAAAAGAATTGGTTGCAATATCATAATCATTAGTTTGGCAGGCACTTCATGTTACAATGTACGCCTGAAATATACATGAAAGACCAGATGCAACAGGCCATTTGGTATATATTGTGACAGATGGGAATAACACATTAACAATTAAATATAATAAACACTGTATCTTTCAGCTGTTCTCAAAAATAAACAAAATTTGAATATCCTTTTCTGTTGAAACAGACAAATAACAGATCAATATCATGCAGTATGAAGTGCATTCAACTTCAACATCCGAATTCTATGACTAGTCTATTAATGTACGCTTCTAATCTCGCAAAATATCATGATACGCGAGTTAAGTTTCACAGTCACAGTGGTTAAGTATCAAACATCAGATCATGTTGACGCAGGCCAAAATGCCGGTATCTGTTTTGAACGAGGAATCCCCTTGTGGCAACTCAATTTCCTGTACATCTCCTTGATCTAAATGTATATATTTGAGAAAGATACAGAGACATTCTAGGATTCACCATATGCTCTTTTTTTTCGGGAAACGAGCACGATCTAATGTTTCTCCAGACATGAATAGCTCAATCGTCAAGAACATGTTCAGTTCGCTAGGTCACGCACACACCCATCGCGCATGCATCTCATTACGAGTCTTCCTCAAAACACTCATCTTTCCCAGGGCACCACAACAAATCAAGCACTCTACATACACGTCATACTCTTAGGAACACTATGATGATACACTGTACGAGCTTACCGCCCAGATATGTGAGAAATTCCGCGGAAAATTAGCAAAAATTCACCAGCTGACTTCCCCCTTCCGCATACGGCGTGTGCTTCGTCCCAAATATGTGCGTACACATGACGTGATGACGTAATACTCTCCAAGCAGATGTTAGGCTCCTTCTTGTTTTTGACGTTTTTTGAGGCGTTTTCGGCGGCCATTCTATTTTTTCAGGTTTTCCCTTTGTAAACTCAAAGTTTGTTCAAAGAGTATTTGTAAAAAGAAACCATGAAAAAGTAGAGAGCCCGACAAAAATGCATTAGAAGACGTCAAAAAGAAGCTGACGCCTAACCTCTGCTTGGAGAGTAATGACGTAGTACACATACGGCTGTCCGGAGTTGAAGAAGCATGTCTTCTACGTTAGGTGTGCTGAGCGACGCAGAAAGGCTTTTTATTGTCCATGGAGTACAGGTACGACTGTCCATAACTGCACGGAAGTTATGACATTATACACTCCTATGATATGTTGTTGGTGTAAACCTGGTTGTCGTTAGAAAACTATGAAGGGGGAGGGGGGCAATGTTTATGGCGGCTTCCAGGCTTGCATCTGCACAAACGTGCAAACTAACAGTATAATCTTCGACTTACAATACCATGCTGGTTACTTGTAATGTAGTAGCAAGATATTTTCGCTTCTTATGATTCCTGCGACAAGGCATTTGTGGTTAAGTGACAGACTTCACGTTGAAAGTTGTGTAATTCCACCGTTTATATAAATTGACGCGACACAAACTTTTTGGGTGACTATATAACGTTGATATTTTAAAAATAAAGGAGATTAAAACCTCATTTTTCTAAAACTTATAAATTTTGCATTTTTGTTTTAGCGTTATGTCATATTTTCAGAATCTAGAAGGAAACGTTTTCATAACCACCAGGCCTGATAACCACCAAGGAGATTTGATTTTAAAGTTAAACTGCCTTGGAATTACCAAGATTTCAAAGCGCCTATTTCAATTTCTAATGTACTATGTATTTCTCATTGTGACAATAATACATGTTCGGCAGTATATACATTGGCATGCACCAGGCCTTAGAAAATTATGACACATGTACATTCAGTAGAAAATTGTCTTTATTTGTGGGGCTTCAAACATGGTGCTAATATACTAGTATTAGGCACAATAAAACTACAATCACAATTCATATCGAACCTGGCTTGGTGTGTGTTGCCTTTGTATATAATCCTCCCTAGACCATAGATAGACTTATAGATAAATAGAGAGATTGAGAGGTAAAGCACCACCTCTCATTTCTTACAAAATCATGGGCGATTAGGCCTTGGAATTTTTGTGGAGAAAAAGGACCAAACCATTTACCAGCACAGTTGTTTTAACTCAAGCTTTTTGTTCTTCCACGTTCAGGATGACCTGCGGTCTGACGGCCGGGCCTGTGAAGACTACAGACATGTAGAGGTGGAAACTGACGTGGTGTCCAACACCAGCGGATCTGCACGGCTCAGACTGGTGGGTTACTTAAGTTACAGTTTGGTTGTACTACTAGTTGCTGAGGGCCCGGTCACATGCATTGTGCCATCTTCTTGTACTCACTCCTCACTCACTCACTCACTCACCCACGCATGCATGCACTCACTCACTCACTCACTCACTCACTCACTCACTCACTCACTCACTCACTCACTCACTCACTCACTCACTCACTCCCTCACTATCCAGTTTGGCTCTTCTTTTCCCCATCATCTGGGGGTTTCAGTGACTGTTTGACGTGCTTGCACGTGGATGGGGAAGCTTGTACAATATGGAAAATAAGGGCATACTTGGGCTAGTCATGCAAGTATTGATTATTGAAGTATGTGATACAAAATACATCTGTCTTGTAACAGGAAAAGGCTGTCTTACATTCTTGTCAGTAGTTGGTTCTGTCACAGTCTGCTTGAAAATGCTACGACATGTATGGTACGACATGGCTTTCGACCTTGTCGACCATACTAGGGCGATGAAACATCTGCTTGAGATGGGCGTCAGACCCGAACTCATTCCGTGGCTTGCCAACTTTCACTCGGGACGCAGCCAGAAGACGAGATACCACGGAGTTTTGTCCCAGACAAAAGAACTCTCGTGTGGACTAGCGCAGGGCACTAAACTTGGTCCTATCGTGTTCATTGCCCACACAAACAGCTCAACTGACAGTATACAGTCTCCCACCTGGGCCTTTGTCGACGACCTAAACCTCATTGAATCCAGACTTCTCTCCCAAACATCCCAGCTACAGAACGACCTCAACAAACTTTCTTCTTGGTCTGACAACAACAGCATGAAACTGAACCCTGGCAAATGCAAGGCCATTCATATATGCTTCAGCCGGACACCTCCACCACCACCCCCTCTGTCTATCCACGGACACGAGCTGGAGGTCGTCAGCGTCGCCAAGTAGGAGTGACATTCCAAGCAGACCTGGGATGGGGAACTCATGTCATGGACATAACGACTAAAGGAAGCAAAAGACTGTATCTCCTCTGCCGACTTCGTCAATTCAACCTACCTGTAGAAGACCTGGTCACTGTGTACACATGTTTCATCCGTCCCGTACTCGAATACGCTGCTCCACTCTGGCACCCCGGCCTCACAAACGCACAACACAAGAAGATAGAAAGGATTTAGCGACGGGCAACGAGGATCATCCTGGGACACAACCTCTCTTACAACCAGGCCTGTAATGCTCTCAAATTACAGAGCCTCTACGAGAGAAGAGAAGACCTGTGCATAGAATTCGGAAAGAAACTGCTCAAGTCTACCATGTACAGTCACTGAATCCCACACCAAAGGGGCGAAATAACAAAGAGGGTAACATGACAAACACATAAATTGGACCTCATACCAACACGCACAAAGAGATACGCTAACAGTTCCATACCTTATATTGTAAAACTAATGAACAACAAGATGTAATGAAATTTTTATGTATACAGTATAGTGTCAATTTTAACGTGCCGTGAGATTTAATTGTTGTATTAGTATTTTATTGTGTGTAATCTTTGCAAGCTATGTTATGAATTCCGCAATTCAGCCCTTTTGGGCTGCGAAGAGAGATTCAATGAATAAAACCAGTCAAAAAAAAAAAATGGTATGCAGCGTATGAGTATGACGAAAGTGACTGCACTGAAACTAAAACTAGAGTTATAGCAATTTGATTATTTACCATACACATCATTATACCTATACTAGATAAAAGTAGTTGATTCAGTACCCAAAAGTCAGTAAGATTTATAACTATTATGTGACTAACCATCTACTAAGTACAATCAATGCACCATGTAAGGCAAAATATAAGTACATGTACATGTATGATATGCATTTGGAAGATTGGTGATGGTGCCCTGGGAATGATTAAAGCTAAATTATGATGGTGAAGCCTTTTTCCTGATTCTTGTCACATTTATATAAGAGTAAGTTAGTCGTATGAGTCAGCATTGATGAATAGACAACTAAAACATTACAACAACATAACCAGAAGTGAGTTGTCAGACTCATATTTTTTTTGTAGCTGCAGGTTGGTCATACTAGATGCTAGCTGGCACCATTGCACTCATGTCCTGAGTAACATGTAGTAACTGATACAATGTTTATTGATCTGTAGTTGGTCTTTCTTGATTCTTTTTATATCAGGGTAACACAGATATTCTAGTTGGTGTGAAAGCTGAGATGGGGGAGCCAGACCCAGGAAGACCAAAAGAAGGAAAACTAGAGTTCTTTGTAGATTGGTAGGTGTGCTGCAAACTTTCTATCTTCTTTCTTTAAATGAATACATGTAGTCCCACATTTGTAACATTGCACAATACCATTGATTTTGCCAGTTTTTCTGTTTCAATTATTTACTTTTTCATTTGGTTCTAGTGCTGGTAATGTTGGAATAAGTCTGATCCACAATTTATATTGTACAAATGCAAATACAAATATTCTGCTACATGCACTTTGTTTAGATTGTATAAGTCAAGATAAAAGGCTTTCTATGGTAGATTGTGGAAGATTCTATGTAGATTTCTTCACAGCGTTGTCATAAACAGTTATTGTCTTTTCTAGAAGTACTCAAGCTTTTTTACAGGTCATTTACAAGTGTTTCCAGCATTTGAATCATTTGTCAAGTTACTGTAATTCACTTTATCTTCACGGTAGCAAAATATCATGGTGTAAGGAAAATGGATATTTTCACTGAACTTTAACTTCACGGTGGCGGCAAGTGATTTACAGAACGGATGTGTAAAGGAAGCATAGATAATAACAACAGGTTTTTTCGCAGTGATGATAAGTTCACAGTACAGAGGTGACCGTGAAAACAGTGAACATAAAGTAACTTACAGTGAAAGAAACAAGAATTACAGTAACCATGTCTCATTTCAGTTACTTAACAGCAAATTATTGACCATTTTTGCTCAACTTTTTTTAAGAGCACATCTATGCATGTGTATAACCAAGGACATTATATGATGTCCTTGGTATAACATATATAGTATGTGTATAACATAAATAGTCCTGTTTTTCAGTTCAGCCAATGCTTCCCCTGAGTTTGAAGGCAGAGGAGGAGAAGAACTAGCTATTGAGGTCTCCAATGCATTACAAAGAATATTCAGCAGCAAAAGTACTCTGGACCTGACTGCTCTGTGCATCATACCTGCAGGGCAGTGTTGGGTCCTCTTTGTGGATGTCCTGGTAAGCATATGTGCAGCTGCTCTTCCTAGCAGGATCTGATGGTACTGCAGTCCTTCTAGGCATGTATATAGTGCCGTGGCACTTACAAAATCTAGTTACAGCAGTGAGCTACTGTGAATATTTTTAGTAGACAGGTTTCTTTGACTCCAACAGTTGTCAGTCATCATGAGTTGACTGTTTGTAGATAAAAAGAAGATATGCTGACAAATTTCTTCTAAGGTTGGGTGTTCTAAAGCTTACTACAGAATGAGTACATAAAAGCTACATTTAAATCATGAAGGTCAGACAAAGTTTTATAGATAAATAAATGTAGACAGTGCTATGTTTGGACATGGATTTATATAGATATAAGCAGTTTTTCTTGACACGTGTAAATACCAGTACTAACTGGGCCCTTTTCCTTTCAGGTTTTGGAGTGTGGAGGGAACCTGTTTGATGCTGTATCTCTAGCTGTCAAAGCTGCCCTCTTTAGTACAAGGTGATTGGAGACAGTCCATGTATCTCAGTTGAAGACTATTACTGTGAATGTATATTTTTTTGTAGGGACTTAATTTTCGAGTTAGAAAGGGACAGGAGGCTTTCAAATTTGCAGTTGGTACAACTCTTACAGTCATGATATGTTGTACACAATACTCATGGTATCACTAATTTGCAGTGGAGGAGTCATCACTGCAAAAATAAAAGCACCACTACCATTTCAAGATTTACTGTACCTATCCTTCGTGTATTGAATTTTTCATTCTGTTAACATTCTTCTGATCCCAGACTTCCCACAGTGATAGTGACAGCAGATGATGAGGGTCAACAAGAGATCGAGCTGTCAGATGATCCGTATGATGTCAAAAGGCTGGATGTAGACAATGTACCTCTTATCGTCACATTGAGTAAGGTATGATTGATCACTATGTACCTCATTTTGCTGTGCTGTGTTTTCCTGACAGACTTTGAAACTGTCATCTTACTTGTATTTGTACTGTTGTTCACAATGTGAAAAAACGTGAAAGTTATCTCTAACCAGTTAGCTCACTGAAGAGCTAATCTTCCACTGGTCTTGACAGAGAAGACAGATGCTATATATGTACAATATGTACAGTGGAAACTCCCCTACCTTTTTTGGACAAGTGCAATGAACCATGGCCTAAGGACTGTGAACTTTTACAGTATGTGGGGTGTGCATGTTGGGTGAGCTACAACAGCCGGGATTCAGACTCCCAACCTCTAGGTCCAGAGGCAGGGTTGCTTACATAACTACACAAGCTATGCACACTGGACTTTGGTGGTTAATTATCTGTTTTTATCCCTACAGATTGGCCAAAGACATGTAGTGGATGCTAGTTGGGAGGAGGAGCTGTGTTCCCTGGCCAGACTCACAGTTGGAGTCACCCGGAAGGGAACCATAGCTGGTCTTAACAAGGAGGGCTCAGGCAGTTTGGACCCTGAGAGCATCTATGAGATGATAGAGGTTTGCATTGTCCTCTTTCTTATCTTAACACACAAAACCTGTCCCTCCGTCCCGGGATGGAAATTTGCTTCATGGGACCTACAAATTTCTGTCCGTTCCGTCCAAAAAATCTCAACTTTGTGGCATGACATGGATGAAACTGTATTTTTGTAAGTTTGAAATGAAAGATTTAACAACAAAAATCAACAACATGGGTTTCAAATAATGAGTGGGGCAGCAAAAGATTTAAAGCTAGAGACAGCCCTGGTCAGAAATCAAGATTGTATCCATACATCTAGTCAAAGACAAATTTGTTCATTAAACATGATATGAGCTAATGTATTTGCTCTTCTTTTACAGTCTGGTAAGAAGGTTGGAATGGTGCTGAATTCCAGACTAAAGGAAGCCTTGGAGAAAGAAGAGAACAGCAAAAGAGAGAAAATTGGCTTCTTAGGATAGAAGTAGTACCAGAACTTCAGAAGTATACTTTTAAGTTTAGAAAGAAGTATAAGAGTGGTATTTTTAAAAGCTAAGAGCTAGTTTGGGACCAAATTTTCCAAAGTGGAGGAGTGTATAGTTATGAGGGTGAAGAAAAAAATATAACACCAAATATGACTATGTATGGTTACTAACACAGGTACATGTGTACTTGCATATGTTGTATTATGCATTGCTGAATCTTCCTTTCAGCAGTTTCTGCCACCTTACCATATTTGACTACCATCCATTGTAACTGCTTAAAGTACTTGTCAATGTTGGACATCTTTGCTTTCTTCACACACTCAGCTCAGGCCATGCGTTGTCAAACTTTTACCACTGACAAGCACATGGCCACATAGAAATCACTTAACTGTGTAAACTTTATTGTTTGTCAGACCCAGTTTGGTTGACAGGCAGCGCTGTACCCAATTATGTACGCCATTCAGTATGTTTTGTTCATGCTTAAGAACAGACACTATTGCATTATGCAATGATTATGCAAATATGGCCCAGTCAGGGATGATGCCTGTTGACCAATCAAGTGGCTAGCTTTAGCTCAGACATTGATAAACAAAACTGACAGGATCCAATATCAGGATCCAATATAAAGATATTACTTGACCAGGTTTTACCACCTCCTACAAATGTGTTGCTTTACTGAGGTTGTGGAAAAGAACTTAATACAATGTGTGTGATTTACATGCAGGTTCTTATTATTTTACTTTTACTTTGTATATAAATACAAATCAAATGTTATCATGTCCCAGGTATGTAAGGCAAAGTATGGGGGTGGGGGGTGTTTGGCTGAACAAAAAGAGGATCAGCAATATTTTTACAACAAACACTTTAAGTCTCCCGCTAGTCTGAGGTTTAAACAAACATGGCATGCACCTTGCACCTTCAGGTTAGCTGCGTCTGGCTCAAGGTGTTGACTTTGTGGTGTCCCTGTCCAAAAGTCTTCTGTCAGCATAACAGGCACACCTCCACAACAGAACAATAGTCTAGCTGATACCAGTTACCCACTTGAGCGTGGACACGTGTGTAACAAGCACGTGCAGAGGTTCTGTGAATGCTGACATTTTTGCTGTGGTTTGATTTTCGTAAAGACCTTAAACGAACTTGAAACCACTTCGAAACTGCTTGTTCTGTCTTTTACCCACCTACCCCCTAATTTACACCGTGAACCCAACCCCATAGCGAATACTCAATTTTCTCCCTAGTGCGAAATTAAATCCCTGCGAACTTAAAAGCATATACAATTTTAACAGTTCTTACAACTTTATATAGACCTGTCTATATAACCTCCTTGGTCTGACCATTTCCTAAATCTCTCTTATAAACCTCCTTGACCCATCCAGTTGTTTTCGTAACTGTTATCTTGTGTATCTTATCATTGTACCTGGATGTCTAACCTTCATTGATATGCGATGCATTTGGTGCATTAATTTCTAAGTAAGGATGTTTAGACTAGCGTTCATTTGAGTTATTGAATTTAAGAAAAGAAACTGAATATAAATAGAGATTGTTGCTGTGGGTGGTAATGCATAGGAGAAACCATCTAAGGTAGTGTTCTTTAGTTCAGGGCATTTGTTGCAATCTACTTTTCAGCTGGTCAACCCAGGTATTTCACAAACAACTTTTCAGACTGTTATCCAGACATTGGTAAGCCGATGTTATCAGCAGACCATCTGTGTTGACTCTGTGTCTGGCCATTGTGGCCACCCAGGCCTTAAATGAACCCAAAGGGACACTTAAAGTTCATGGCCAAGTCTATAATACATTAAAAACGAGCGTTAAGATAATCATGTTTTTTCTTGAACTCGAAGCATGACGTTTCAGACGAAGCATAATGCTGAATAAAAGGACTCTTTTTACACAACCAAGAGATTTATTCAACCGACGTTTCGGTGACCATCTGTCACCTTCTTCAAGGCAATTCTGACTGGTTCACATAGCAATGCAGCACAGGTGTTGCTGCTTATATATATATATATATATATATATATATTTATATCAATCAACAATGCAACGATTATCCTCTATTTCTTAAGGATGCGGTCCCAAACATGACTGAGTCTATATCCCCCCTCATCATATGAATTCTGCAAGTAGTCAGAATTGCCTTGAAGAAGGTGACAGATGGTCACCGAAACGTCGGTTGAATAAATCTCTTGGCTGTGTAAAAAGAGTCCTTTTATTCAGTGACTTACCAACCTGATGAAACTATTCACGGAAGCATAATGCTTTTTCGATAGCTGAAAGTGCAATGCTCCTTCTTTACAAGTTTCATCACTTGCTAATTGTGAAGGTCATTCATTTTGTTGGCATAGCATTTTCAAGTAAGGCAGCAAAATGATGTTAAAACAGAGATGGGAGGAAACTTGAATCTACCATTCCTAAAACGGGGGACATTTTTCATTCAAACACCAAGACCCCAACTGTGATAGTCGTTTAGAAATATGCTGAAATGAGGTAATAATTTTGGTTATGTATCAATGACGTTCTAATTGAAGTTCTTAATGTCACTGTAGCAAATGAACTCATTTAATGTGATGATACATCCATACACACTGATTACTTTGACCAACCTCCTTGCTTTGACTATGTCTGTTCGCAGCATTCTGAAAGGTTGGGAATACAATGCATTTTGTCCATGTGCCAAAACGTTTGAAATGTTGCATGTAACTCCCTTTTTATCCCAGCTATAGACATGTGGATGAAATGTCTTTCATATCTGTTTCTAAGGGGTGGCATTCGCGCCTACCGTATTGTCTAGTTAATGAATGAATGAACTTTATCGCTCAACAGTTATACATGTTACAATCAAGGAGGCTAAAGGCAGAATGAGTGGCAAGCACAACAAAGCTATCAGCGCAATAATACTCTGTCATTCTAAAAGCTATGATGGGCCAAATGGCGGATTGACATTGTGTGGTTTTATTCAAAACGTTTCTATCCTTTGCAACACAGTCTCCATTTTGTAAAGCGCTACTGTTTTATGGCCAGAGAACACATATGAAGTAAGTGCATAAGTAGGTTGAAAATGTCTGCTTGTCTTTGGCATTGGGGCACTAGATTTATATGTGATCATTTTCATTAACTTTCGTCTATATGTAAATCTACAGTATAGACTAGCATCGTCAGCCACATGCGTTTGTCATGAACAAAAAAACGAACCAGAGTAGCTAACCTAAAGCAAGAATAACCTCCATGCCTAAAGAATGCGCATCTACAGTCATCAAACTAGAGATGGACCAGGATTCAATGTCAGGCACTTAGCACACAAAATGTTTCGTTGAATTTTTGTCGACGATATAAGAAATGGGGGCTACAGCTTTATGAACAGGTCATCGACCTTTATACAGCACTGTCGCTGCCTATTGATTATTGTTCAGTCGGTCTGACACGTTTTTGAGTCAGCTGTTTTGACGAAAACTTGTTTGCTTACGCTGGCTGGCACACCCCACCTTGACTGACCCTCAGACGACTACGTCTGCATTTTTTTTTACATCATGAGCCTAACTGAAAAACACGAGGAATCGTAACCGTGATAGAAGGACTTGAGTTGCGTCTGTCATCAGCACATTTTATTACAGCCATCCAATACTGTGACTCATGATGTCGTTAGTTTGTGGCGTCAGTCTGTGTTTGCAGGGTAAAATCTTGCAAACACTTCAACTATCATATTTTTGAAATTTGTGTATCATTATTATCGAGTTCCCCGGGGAAGGTCTAGTTAACGGTTTATGTCCATTTCGTAACCAGATAACTCAGCTAAAAAGATAACTTAGTAACGGATATGAATCCTGGTAGTTTCAATGCCAATGGAGAGATTTCATCAGTATAGGCCATCATTGCAAAGACTCAACTTTGGCCTAGTCTAGCACCTACTAGTATTGCCCGCTATTCACAAGTGACCAATCAATCACACGTGATCGGACAGGTAGCCCAGATCCAAGAAAAACTTAACGACATTTATTGCAGCTACATTCGCTTACTAAGCTAGTCCTGTAGTGTACATGTAGAGTTACCTACCCGTGCCAAATAACCCACCATTTCTGCCTAGCTGGCGACGGACGGGGTTTTTACTTTTAGAAAAACAACATTCACAGCTTCTTGAGTTATACCTTCCACAAACGGATAGACAGACAAAGACACAAATGACAAAGAAAACATATTTTTCTTCTTGGCGAAGGTAGTAAGTATCCACAGCGCATTATACCTTTGGTTCTAGCTTACCGCGCATGCTAGTGAATTACACTGAGGCAACGTTTGGAAATGAACTTAGTCGGAGATTTTTCCTGCAGGGTTAATACAACATTAAGTTGAATAACCATATTTGTTTTAAATTGTGAAGGGATCGTCATGCAATAGACATAGTACTTCAACTGAATCTAAAGTAGCGCAGTTAGCAGGTAACGTTGCAAACGTTGAACACTTCAGCTCACTCCTATACTCCCCACGAGCACGTACAATTTATGAGGCTTGAACTAAACTTGGTCAGTTGTTCGCCCATTCGTCAAGCAGTTGTGCCCTGACATTTTACCATCCCTTGTTGGACCTAATATGATGAAGCCACGGTTGTCGTAACAGTCAGCACCATGTAATCCATCTACACACTTGACAGTTTTACAGCCTAGTGGACAAAATCGACGGCGTGATCACGCCACCACCAATGACAATGTTGACCTAACCCCTTTGCTAACCCGGCATACCGCAAACCCACAGAAATACCCTAAATTAACCTGGCCCAAGGGCCATCAAGTCTCGCCTGAACTGATAAGACAAAAACACACGGGACAAAATGCTGGCTAAATGTGTACCTAACACAAAGAGGCTGTCCTATTGGTGAGCTGCCGGTATGACCTTTGGTTCGTTAGCATGGTCTTGCATCATACACTCACGCGTCCCTATGTCACCTCTACAGCGTACAATGCAGTTGTTTACGACCAAACTGTCCCACGGTTTAATAAAATGTACTGCCCAGCAATCAACCCATAAAAAAGGACAGATAGTAGCAGCACGTGCACTGCAGCTGATGTGTCCTCGTATTGCGGTTATAACTTATATTAGTAGAAGACACGCAAACAACTGTTGTTTGCACTGAGGCGTAAGTTAAGATTATGTAAAACTGGGAACTTCTTGTGAACGCTTAAGACACGGCCCTCGGGCACGTAGCCATTGGGTGGAAAATATACCAGTATTTCTAATGCGTCCCTTCTAAAATCGCCATTATGTTCAGGTGTAAGTGCACTCAGTCATGCAATGATCGTTCCACACAAGCATCACGATATGTTGACATCAAGAACAACATTTTTTTTGTTCAAGTTAATCACGGTATGACTTATGGTACGACTCACTTGTAAACAAAATGGCCGTACGTGTCCATAAAGCCCTATCTCAGAATGTACGGCGAATGTACATGCCTGTTTTGCACGTTATAACAACCGGATTATCAACCTTTCGAAGCTTCAGGTCAGACCTGACAAGTGTTGTACTGTGTACATAACGTTATTTCTTGGCAACATTCCCCATGACCCTTCCATTCCAACATACTTCCTAAACCGCAGAAGAGCAAATGGTGCCTGCGTGACCATGGGCTTTGAACAGGACCTGCGCTGATGGTCGCGAGCCGGAGCGCATGTTTGTTATGGTTTGTTTTTGCGGTTAGAAACAAATTCCTGAGGTACTAAATCGCACGTACATCATGGGCAGTCAAAACGTATGAACGGTATGACCGCAGGATTCCCCCACTGTCTTAGATCCTTGTCGGCGGTGGGGTCTGTCACAGCCTGACTGAAAATTCTACTACGTCAGATTCGAACGACGGCCTCACCCCGAATGTGCCCATGCCCGTGCGGACCATGCTATTTCACAACGGGCAAGGTGGCACGAGTGTGCACCATTTTGAGTGTTCTACACGTAATAACATATTGGTTTACAAAGTAGTAGCTGTTAATGGAGATTCAAAAGACAAGCGGTAAAATGGTGGATTCAGAGAGAGTGCGAGGTATGATACCCATCTTGCAATCTGAATCTAAAATACAATGGTGATCACTTCAATGCAGGTTAGACGAAGTCGAAGTCATATGCATCATAGTCATACGATACACAATACAAAAGTTACTCAAGCAAATATCAATTTATTGGACACGAGCAATAAACAGTCTTAATGATATTAAGTTCGTCCTTAAGTTGTCACTCTTCACACTGGTGGTGAGAAGCCGGTGAGATAACACCCAAATAATTGCTTGCCTCAGGTAAATAGTGAACTGATAACAGTGTTGGCAAAGACATAACATCAACGCAATTACCTGGGCGTTTGCCAATTCCGATCATCAGTATTGAAAAATGTGGTCTAGGACACAACACTAGTTATAAAGCGACCAGTCAACTATTCTAACAAATTGGGGAATCTGAACATATGATATTCATATAAAAGGGATCTAGTACTCGTATTAGTTTTAGGATTCTTGTGGTCATTAAGTATACCTAGTGGTACCATATACGTACCCGGCGTACATAGCAAGCACCTTCTTAAGCTAAAACGCACTTCAGCTGCATGCCACACTTTCCAGCGCATCCTGTTTGAAAGATATACAACGGTGCCGAGCTTTTTTGTTGATGAGTAGTCACGGTAAACTACATATAGAACTTATTGTCTGCTTTCTGCTACACATATTTATAAATTTGAAAAACCTGAGTCAGGTACTGAAAATTAAATCTTACAATATGCCGATCCAGAAATCACTGAAAAATGTTTTGATTTTTGCCTTTTCTGTACTCCATTTTGCCACCCTTTACACACAGTTGTTGCAGCAACGTATTGCTGACATTTGGCTCGTCTAATCTAAGTTTACTGTGTGTCGTCTCAGTAAGCGCCCGTACTTTCACCTTTGGTTCCAGTGTCTCGACTTTTATCCATAGAGACAGATGATTACAGCGCTTATAAATAGACCCGTACACGTTGCCTTGCAAAGCGGCACGTAGGTATCACAACTAGCACCTTTAAATATGCCATTTAAACGTATATATACTTATTGTCTTCGTAAGTTTTGTAGATTCAACACATTTCAATGGGCTTCGTGCATTGATTTATATTGTGTATGTGGTAAACTGGTGAAGTATGCGGTTTTTAGGTGTCAGCGGTTTTCGGCACGCGGTTCTCCATTGTTCACGTTGCCCACACGCCCATCATTGCCCTCTCGATCTTTGGCCATGGACAAACACCATTGTCCTGCCCGCGTCTTGCCCAGGACTTGCCAACCCGCGGGCCAATCACGGTGGAGTCCTTTGTGGCCACACAACTGTATAAAAAGGGGAGAGGAAAGGGGTTCGTCACTACTTTCAGCAGTTTTCTTTTGAGGTGATCAACCGGCAAGAAAAGCTGATAGAGCCAAGATGCGCGCCCTGTTGGTGTTGTGTTTTGTAGCGGCTGCATTTGCAGCTCCCACCGAGGAGCAGTCTCAAGGAAACGGTAAGCTATTTATTACTTAACTATCACTGTAGTTTAGTTTAGTCCTTAAGTCATCACCGTATGTTTCACAGAATTGTTCCTTTTGCTGCTTGTCTTGTATGTAGTGCATTTCCACTGTTTAAGCACTTTTACCGGTACCCAAAGTTAACGAACATATTTCTTGTTAGAAATCAAAACATATAATCACTTTTTAGATGTATAACGGGGAAAAGACTGCATTACTTGTACATTTTTTGCCTTGATCTAGATGAGATTGAATAAGTTGTGACGAGAGAGAGTAGACCTGTAATTTGAATCTTAGCATCTATCGCATGCATTTATTTTCCTTCAACATTTCTGATGTGCACAAGCAGAAAAGCCCCTTACTTATCATGATGCCAACTTTTTTTCCTCTCCAAAAGACCTCCTGACCGGATTCCGCGAGTTCCGTCACTACGAGTACCGTTATGAGTCCGAGGCCCTGACCGGCACCCAGACCCCCCAGAACAGCAGCCAGTCCGGCGTGCGCATCCGCGCTGATGTCGTGCTGTCCGTCCAGCCCGGCCGCCAAGTCCGCATGGACGTACGTACACTTTTTGCATCTTTGATAATCATACCTGC
This sequence comes from Branchiostoma lanceolatum, assembly GCA_035149815.1. Lineage (NCBI taxonomy): Eukaryota > Metazoa > Chordata > Leptocardii > Amphioxiformes > Branchiostomatidae > Branchiostoma > Branchiostoma lanceolatum. Next base: position 8,523,614 of record CM068872.1, on the reverse strand, counting down.
AGATCATTTGTGTATTTTGCTTTTGTTTAAAATTCGCTGCATTCAATGCTAGATGCATAAGATATTGTTAACTTTAAAACACTTTAACTATTTTTCATGCACAAGGCAAAATACTTTTCCTTTTGGCCTAATTTTTCTGACCCTGCATGCGTTGCAATCATCATGTAACTGTCACAGAATGCTTTTTCTGACTACTTTCTCGGCCTCGTCCATACTTTGTATGTCCCTTTTATTGATCTGTCGGCTAAATTTTGTTTGCCTTCCTCCCATAGCTGATGGACGTGCGTCTGTACGAGTCCAACAGCGGCGAGTCCAACCAGGTTGAGTGGCAGAGGTCCCCCAACTCCAACGACTTCTCCCGCGACCTGGAGCAGAACCCCCTGTGGTTCCGCTACCAGAGCGGCCGCGTGCAGGACATCCGCCCCCAGCAGGACGAGCAGCAGTGGGTGCTGAACATCAAGCGTGGTATCCTGTCCCAGTTCAACTTCAACCTCATCCAGCGCCAGGGCAACTATTCTGTCCAGGAGGTTGGTACTTTCTCTAGGCTGTGACGACTTTCCATATAGATCCTGACTTTCCTGAGCTCCTATTGGAGTGAGAAAGTATACTGCGCTCCTATTGGTCGCTTCCAAAACCTTTTCAGTAACAAGTCAATTGGCCGTTTAGACTAGTTGCCGGTGCTTTTAAATTCACCGTTAAGCGTTGCCAGTCCTCGTAAATTTACCGTTAAGCGTTACCAGGACCGCCCCCTCTCAATGCAGACCCCATTGGCAGTTCTGAGAATTTGAATGGTTCTCTCGCCCGAGAGGTGGATAAGCACAAGCTCTTAGGAGGGGCCCAATGAGCCTAGACAGCGAGAGATTGGGTTGTACAGACTAGTTTAAACGATGTAGCTTTCATGTGCTGTCGTAGTGCTTGCATTTTACAATGGGTTCCGGCGAACATATGTGAATGCATCTTTACAAGAATTGTTCTCTTGCCTGCTGCAGACCGATGTTGTTGGAGACTGCCGCGTGAACTACACCGTCCGCGCCGACAGCGAGCAGGACGAGATGCAGATCCGCCGCTCCCGTGACTTCAGCCAGTGCTCTCAGCGTGCCGTCATCTCTAACTGCACTCTGTTCGGCAACAGGTCTCCCAACACCGTGAGTTCTACGTTTCACAAAATTCAGACACATACTGAAACGTGATTTATCCATATTGATTGTTTTTAGAACATCCAAAGCAAGTAAACATGTACAAGGCTCTTGTGACTAACTTTCACGCAAAACTGAAAAATTGTAGTTTACATAGTTGATCCACAGCTCGATAAACAGAAACTTTGGGGACCGCATCTGTCAGCAGCGACACCTATAAAGAAGTGAAACCCGTGAGGAAGGTGACAGACGGTCACTAAAACGTCGGTTGAATAAAATACATGGTTGTGTACAACGAGTCTTTTCATTCAATGTATTACCAACCTAATGAAACTATTCACACAGAAACGTTTAGGATAGTTTCTGATGATGCACTTACACTTTGCGCCGCTAGGAGGACCTGAGGAACTCCACCTCCCAGACCAACGTCACCCTGTCCAACCTGAACATCAACAAGCGCAGCGGCAGCCAGGAGACCCGCTCCTCCCAGCAGCAGCAGCAGGAGAACTTCATCGTGTCCCAGATCCAGACCCGTGAGCAGCACGTCATCTCTCTGTACAACCAGCAGAGCCAGCAGACCCGCGAGCAGAGCCAGCAGACCGGCCAGCAGAACCAGCAGACCGGTGCCGTCACCACCAACATCCAGTGAGTAACATTCATGATTTTGCAAATCTCCAATCAAAAATTTTCAACGCATGCGAGGCCATTTTCATAGTAACAAGAAAACACATAGTTAGCTATCTACATGATTCTTCACGAGCATGTCAATATGTTTGTGATTACAATGACTATTGATAACCGATAATGTACGATGATATTGACGTTTATCAACTTTCTTACTACAGGCAGACCCTGCGTCTGAGGAAGGTCAGCGAGGGCGACAGCGATGTCCGCCCCGCCAGTAAGTGCTCACGTAGCAATCATCTTCAGTTAACATACAAGCGCAGCGTACTTTTGTTTTCATCTGCATGTCATTTGATAGTAATAAGGGACGATGCCTGAGTAATAGTACTAAGCTTTAGTAGTGAGTAGTAATAAGTAACTGGTGTTTCGTCTGTGCAGATCTGCAGCAGCGCCCCACCACCAGCCTGGTGTTCCAGCCCATCACTGACCAGCAGGAGATCCGCAGGAACATCACCCGCCGCAGCCAGACCGCCGAGACCCGTCAGGAGGTACGTAGACCTTCCATCTCCTTGAAACAGTGTTTTGATATGTCCTGAAGACTAGTTAAGCATAGATTATCTCTTGTTGTCACATTTATAATAGAACATCCTGGAGAGAGATGTCTACAGTCGCAACGCATTTAGATGATGTCTGTGGATAATTGATTGATTGTTTCATTGATTGGTTACATTCTCGGTCTTTATAGGTCCAGGAGCAGCTGCAGCAGTGGATCCAGTCCGAGCAGGCCCAGCAGGGCTTCCAGCAGCGCCAGCAGGAGATCCAGCGCCGTCAGCAGGAGGTGAGGAGCCAGTCCCGCAGCCAGGAGCAGCAGCAGCAGCTCCAGCAGCTGCAGCAGCAGCAGCAGCGCTTCGAGCAGCAGCAGGAGCAGCAGGAGCAGCAGCAGACCCTGGCCCTCATGAACATCGTCCAGACCTTCCGTGAGTGCAACCAGAACACTCTGCGCAAGGTCTACAGCGAGTTCGTGCAGCAGCAGCAGTACCGTCAGCCCATTCAGCAGGCTCTGTCCCACGTCAGCACCCAGGCCGGCATCCAGCTGATGACAGAGCAGATCCAGACCCGTGAGTGCAGCGAGCAGCAGGCCCAGAACTTCCTGCGCGGCATCGCCATGTGCCAGCGCCCCATCCGCCAGAACCTGGACGGCGTCCTGGTGAGTAATGTCACACAGATTTATCGTCTCCTATGTACCTGGTTTTCCTGCTTGTATGCTACATTTAATTGAAATAGGACATAGTGAACAAGATAGCTACTTAACAACATTTTCGTCGATCGTACACTTTTGTCTTCACGTTTTCATTTGTTCCTATCACCTCTTTGTGTTGCAGTTTATCCTTCGCCAGCGCTCTCAGAGCCAGCAGGTCCGCGAGCAGGCTCTTCTGACCCTCGGCTCCCTGGTCAACAGCTTCATCACCCAGAACAACGTCAACGAGAACGCCGCCCCCGTAAGTTATCCTAAAATTCATTTTGTGGAATTTCAAAAAGGGAACGATTCTAAAGCTGCTTGTTGTCAACAGTTCTGTATAGCACATTGAATGAACTTTTCACACAAAGGTACGTCCGAACTTATGTTTATGACAACAATGCTGTCTTTCACCCAACAGACTGAGGTTCGTCAGGCCCGTCACGTCTTGGTGTCCGAGCTGCAGCGTGGCCAGCAGACTGGCTCCGAGCGCGAGGTCCAGGTCGCCCTGAAGGCTATCGGCAACGCCGGTCTGCCCTCCACCATCCCCCAGCTGATGCAGGTCGCCCGCAACACCCAGAGGAGCAACGGAACCCGCCAGGTCGCCATCTACGCTATGTGGAGGGTCGACAGGCAGCAGATCACACCCCAGGTAACACTGCACATCATCACCCCCTTGAATATTTTTGGTATGGGGGTAGGTGTCAATGTCGATTTGGGGCCCTCTAATGGCTGAACTTTGTGCTGCAGTAGAACTTACGGGTTTTGCATATTTTGTCCTTGAGATGCTATGGTCTCGATCTGTCTGCGTAGGGTTTGTCCCCCTAGCGGCTTGCTAAAGACTGCAGTCATTTTGTCGATGGTAATTTGGGGGTAACAGCTTTAGCATGAAATATTTTTTCTACCAGCTGTCATCGATGAAAGTGTTAGCGGTACGAAATAAGGATATGACTGTTGTATTGGATGCACCGATGAAGCATAACAGTTTGCTCTAGAATTGTGTCAGCTTTGAAGTACAGTCAAATCTTGTCAGCTTTGAAGTACAATGTGTTCTTATACTGTTTTGTGCTTTATCTACAGACCCAGGAGCAGCTGTCCCAGCTGTTCAACACCCCCGAGAACGGTGTGGAGGTCCGTAGCGCCGCCTTCGTCCTGCTGATGGAGCGCAGCAACTCTCAGCAGAGCGTCAACCGCATCGTCTCCCGTCTGCAGCGCGAGTCCGACCCCCAGGTCGCCTCCTTCTGCGACAGCTACCTGCGCCAGGTGGCCCAGAACGGCCGCACCAACCCCCAGACCCAGCAGCAGTGAGTACTCCTCTCACGCGCTGTCCCAGTTGATTTTTGCTAACCACTGTATCGACACAAGTGCGAGTCTGATATTTCCCCAACCAAGGGAATAGGAAATCGATACCGCCAAACTCGTGTTATATCTGTTCTATCATCATTTTACTATAAGGCCATCTGAAATTTATTTTTTACAGGTCAATTCATAGTTTTTGGTTAAATACTTGTTGGACTACAGATCTTGCCAAGTGTCACAGACGAAAGATAGCGGATGCTTGAGTAATTTCCGTATTGTATCTGTTTATAATAAAACGTTATCTTATCCACCTCGAAGGTCTCGCATCGCCCAGCAGACTCTTGAGATGATCGCCAACCAGACTGAGTCCGAGTTCTCTCAGCAGTTCAACAGCTCCAGGGCCATCATGTACGATACTGGCTACAACAGTAAGTTCATGCTCCATCCTGAACTTGTTCTCTATATTTTCTACAGTAACTGTAACTACGAAAGCAACTGAATTCCCCTGTACCCACAGTTAATCTAAAAATGGAATTATTCATGCATCATTAGACAGCAGCTCAAGTGTCGAAGTAGATTATCAAAGCTGAATGCCATTGTCACTGATTGCATGTATTGCCCACACACAGCCACTGCCGGCTCCAGGCGTAGGTCTCACTTCGTGGACTCTCACATCCTGTTCACCGACCAGAGCCCCATCCCTCGCTCCGTCATGGTCAACATCCAGAAGCACAACACTGGCTACGACTACAACCTCTTCGAGGTAAAATATAGTCTTGTGAACAAAGATTATGATAGGTTCCGTGCAACAAGGACGTTTCCCAAACGTATACTCTAGAGTAACTGAACGTATGCCTCAATTAAGCCCCTGTCACAAGATCGACGCGCTTCGGTCGCATTTGATTATCGCCAGAAGGTCCCCGAATTGAAAAATCGCCATTCTTACAGATGCATTAGGACTCCTTATCTGTATGCAACCTAGAATGAATCTCATTTGTGATTCCTTCTAGTTCGGTGTCCGCCAGGAGGGTCTGGAGACCTACTTCAACGCCGTGCGCCGCCAGCAGCAGCGTGAGCGCAACCAGAACCGCCCCACCACCAGCGAGGAGCGCCGCCAGCAGCAGCAGAACCGCGAATGGTAAATAGTAATCTTTAACCAGAATCCAGAACACTACATTGTAATATTGTTTGAAAGCCAAATAAATCGTACTACTGTGACGCTCTGTAGCGCCTGGACAGTGTAGTCTTCAGTAAAAGGACAAGTATCACCACATACAGATTTAACAGAAATTCACACATTCACTTTATTCTTGACACCTACTTTGAGGTCATTATTCTAGATTTCCATTCAGTAGTTTCGTAATGTTCTGGTGTGAATTGTAGGCTGATGGAGGAGTGGAGCATTCTGGAGAACCAGGAGAGCAGCCAGAGCCGCAGCCAGGAGCGCAGCCAGAGCCGCAGCCAGGGCCGCAGCCAGGAGCGCAGCCAGAGCCGCAGCCAGGAGCGCAGGCAGAGCCAGCGTCCCCAGTACCAGCAGCAGACCAAGGTAGGAGTCTAATGCAGCCTTGCCTACATACTGGAAACAAAATGGCGACCAGAAGATGTCAGAATCCCAGGATGGCGGCCCCCATGGACGACAGCAATTATGCGAAAAGTTTTTGCTATATATATCACGAACCTGTAAATACAGTGCAATAGTCAGATGTGATGCATACTTTTCAAACCATACAAGGCATAGTGCGACTTTACTATAGTACTACCACGAGCTAAAACTGCCGCATACTTTGTCACTCTGTACATGCATACGGTCACTGCGGTACAAATTTGCAGTCATATACTCCTATGATTTTTTCTCGCCATTCATTAAATGAATCTTTACTATGTTCTTCCAGGAGGACCGCAAGTGCCAGGAGCAGCAGCAGCAGCGCCGCCAGCAGATCGTCACTCCTCAGCTGACCTACTACGTCGTCATCAACGGCCACGAGACCACCTTCTCCACCCAGAACACCACTGGTGAGTCCGCGATATTCGATACAGACGTTCTGCACCTGTCTAGTGAAGTAAGTTCGACTGAGGATTTCTTATCCCCGGAAATTCTAGAGACGGTAACATTAGCAAATCAAGAATGAGTTTTGCAATGAGATACAGACAAACGTGGTCAGGCAAACACCTGGCACTGGCAACCACCTCCGATCACAAGCCACATCAGAACAGCCCCGTCATAGTTAACCCCACCCTGTCCCGAGTAACCACCTGGAACTATTTTCTCCTAAGTGGTTGCTCAGTGAAGTAGGTTTCAGATAAATCTTCAACTAATGGTGTTGACGTCAGTTGTGAAACACATGAAATCTATCCAGCTGTGGAATCTTATCCCATATCTGTTAAACAAAACGAAATGCAAATCTTCTACCATCGTTCGCATCACAGGTCTTGCCCAGATGATCCGCGACCTGACCCGCGGCCAGGGCCTGCAGATCCGCCAGAACACCACCCAGGACGACTGCCGTACCTCCATCCCCACCTCCATGGGTCTGCCCCTGCGCATGAGCTATGAGATCGCCACCACCGTCAACGCCAACACCCGCGTGCGCATGAACGCTGTCCGCAGGACCATCCAGGCCACCGTCAACGGCAGGTGAGAAGCCGTACATGTACCATGCAAATAATAGAGGTCGACGTAAAGATGTGTAAAATACGAGAAACCTGGACTACGAAGCTTGCCTTTGTCCTTTTATATACGTGTACATCGAAATTTCGATAGTGATATTCAATTAGGTGCACATCACACGTGATCTAGTTGAAAGAGCATGTGTGATGGAAATAATGAACGTTTCTCTGTTCTCCTACATAGGCTGAGCATGCTGGAGCGTGCCCAGGTCTGTGTCGATGCCTACACCCAGCAGTCCGGTGTTGTCGCCCAGAGCCAGTGGCGTGTTGGCACCAACAACGCCACCGTGTCCATCCAGGACTGGCCCCTGCAGATGAACATCACCCGTGACCTGTACCAGCAGATCAACATGTCTTCCAGGTACGTCTCAAGCACAATTGTATTCATACAAAACCTCTGTTTTAACAGCTTAGCGTCTTAACAAGTCTACAACATAAGTCTGAACTTCCTCAGCTGCAAATCTTTGAAGTATAGTCTAGTTAGCCTGGTTAGTCTAGCATATGCAAAGAATATAATTCTAAAGAAACACTTCTTTAGATACGAATATACATGTAATCAATGTTTTTGTCTTGACTCTTCAGCGTGAACGTGCAGACCTTCCAGCGCCGTCTGGTCAACAAGGGCCAGGGCTCTAGCCAGCAACAGACCCAGACCAGGCCTCTGCGCACCCAGCAGCAGCAGCAGCAGCAGGGACAGCAGCAGGGACAGCAGCAGCAGCAGGTAAAATTTGTCTTTCACGCCCTTCTGGTCTACAAAATACTAGTACAGTCAACCACCTGGCGCAGGCAACCACCTACAATCATTGATGAAACAGTCCCGTCCAATTTTACATAGTTAAGACCCTCGACTATGCAAACCACTGTCTTACCCAACAAGCAACCGATTTATTGTGGGACGTCCCGGCCCGGGGGGAATGTATCCCACTCTCAACAACCAAAATTGATTGACAGTGGCACCCAGCCCAGCAGCAGCCAATTTCAATAGAGAATTTCAAAATGTATTATAGTGTTGATTTAAGCATAAGTAACATCCTTCTGCCTTCCTCCAAACGGTGAAGTACAATGTTTTTCTTACACCGACACACAGGAGTGCACTCCCGTCCAGTCCGTGTCAGGCATTGAGCAGTGCGTCATCTTCAACGGCGTCCTTACCCAGCAGCAGCAGCAGCAGCGCCAGCAGCAGCAGCAGCAGCAGCAGGGTCGCCAGCAGCTGTACCAGCAGACCCAGCAGCTGCAGCAGAACCCCAACTTCCTGACCAGCTCTCAGACCCAGACCAGCTGGATCGTCCGCAGCCAGAACCAGCCCAGGACCCAGCAGCAGAGCCAGCCCAGGACCATCCAGATCAGGTACAGCACCAAGCAAAACCAGTCATGCTTACCCTTAGATTTGATTTATCACATGTTAGATGCAAAATCGATTTCTAAGAAGTTCGGAAATGCTTTGCTATACAATGTGAAATCACTCTTAAAGTGCCTATGACTAAGTTTAAGTTTATTTTGTTTAAATAGGTGCATGTATTGTAATGTACACAACTGTATTTCAGCGTAACAAGAACGTTTAGCATTCAATGTTGTTAACAATCCCTTTATGAATTTGCTTAGCTTCCAGTCTCAGGACCAGGATGAGGTCCGTGTCCAGATCGAGAGCGGCTTCCAGGGCCAGGAGGCCAGGCGCCAGACCCTGACTGTCCCCCGCCAGACCAGCGGCACTCAGTCCGAGGCCACCTTCCAGACCACCCAGGGACAGCAGCAACAGTGGCAGTCCCGCCAGCAGCGCGAGGAGTCCGAGAGGCGCGAGCAGGAGCAGCAGCAGAGGGAGCAGCAGCAGACCCAGCAGCAGATCAGGCAGATCAGGCGTCAGCAGCAGCAGTACGAGGATGAGCAGCAGGAGTCCCTGCAGCAGCTGCAGCAGCAGGAGCGTGACATCAACCGCACCCCTGAGGTGACAAACGTTTCCTACCTTAGAATGTTTCCCTAAGGATGTTGTCCTATGCACATATTGCGTTTCAAAATGCTATCCAATTGTCCATCGCATTGTACACCTTTCAAGAGATGGATCGATTTGGTGTTTTTAAACTTATGGAGAAAATGATCCTTTCCACCCAGGACCGCATCCGTGTGAGGCAGCAGCACCAGCAGCGGCAGCAGCAGGTGCAGCAGCAGCGCCAGCAGTTCCAGCGCCAGATCCAGCAGATCCAGCGCCAGCAGCAGCAGCGTGAGCAGCAGCGCGTCCAGCGCCAGCAGCAGAACACCCTCTCCAACACCTTCCTGCAGGTCGTCCGCAGCCTGCCCAGGCAGCAGCCCCAGGTCCAGCCCAGTAAGTTGTCCTTTAATTTGACACATACAACTATTGTAAGTGCATGACCAATTGCATGTAAAGACGCACAAAAAAACACATACAACATCACTGTAAATCTTTCACTTCAACAGACCGTTTTCCTAACATATGGTTTACGCCTTTGAATCTTTTCCAGGCTGTGTTCTGGTTAGGCAGAGCCTGTGGTCCGAGTGCGAGTCCCCCAGGCAGTGCAGCCAGGGTGAGCAGACCCGCCGCGTCTCCGTTGCCTGCGACCCTCAGGTCTCCCGCAGCCAGCAGCAGCAGCAGCAGAAGACCCTGTGGTCCAGCCAGGAGGAGCAGAGCCAGCAGCAGTGCCAGTCTTTCGTCGAGAGCAGGTCTTGCCAGAACTGCAGTAAGTGTCAACTTCTCTCTTCATGGGTAATCTATTTGTCGATAATGGTAATGAAATCTAACATACGTGTATAAGGGAAGTCCTTTTTCTTCTGTAACACCCCCTTAAACAGTGAGGTACCATAACCGCTACCGGCTTTTTATCGGTGTGTAGTCTGGTAGTCTTCTGTCAATGTGCGATATTCTCATAAATTTTCAGTTGTTAGCACACGCGGTTTAATCATGCCATGTTTTCTCTTGTTCCAACACCAGAATGTGAGGGTGTGATGTCCCGCATCCAGCAGTCCCACCGCAACGGCGCCTGCTACTCTACCCAGAAGTACCTGCAGTGCCAGCGCCCCTGCAAGCCCGTCGACCTGACCTACCAGAAGGTGTCCTTCAACTGCCCCCACCTCAGTGGTAAGTGTGTCTTCCGTCCACCATCACCAGAGACGACGGACTCTTTTGTTCACTGTTATCTTGTTCAGGATTGAAGAGTTATCATCACAGCCTGTGGTGAAAGGTAGATTAAAACTAAAAGTAGCTCTATAACCTTTTTGAGGCTGTAGGGAAGTGGGTTGTTGTTATCCATTGACCTGATGTTAAGATCGCGTATCATATTATGATATTGAAAAAGACAACTGGGGGACTGAACTGACGAAGAATACAGAAAGGTGCATTCTGTATTGAGAGAAGTTGTTTGAACCAATACCATGATTTTAACCTCTTCTCTATTTCTCCATACAGCCAAGACCGACCGTGACCAGACCCACTTCACCGCTGGTATCGAGGTTCCCCAGGACTGCGTGTGCCCCACCCACCAGTGCGTGGATTCCCGCAGGACCTCCGACATCTTCCGCAGCAGGTAAAATATCCAAATCTGTTATAAATTACATCTCTTTTCAGACACTGAAAAGCCGATTTTCCATGGAATGCGTTCGCGGAATCTTTACAATATTTTCAACTCAATCACAGTGCTATACTGACGTCTCCAAAAAATCTTTTCTCACGTCTAAAATTCTAAATACCGGTATGCGTCGTATCGAAATTTCCTCTGAAAATTTTATTCTACCAGTGAAACGTCTCTGCCACTACCTGCATGGGCAAATCTTTGAAAAAGCATGTAGTGTATAGTGTATTGAATGTGTAACTGATTATAGCATGTTCCCACCACAGCGAGCAGACCTCCGAGTCCCGCTCCAACGAGAACAGGCGCTGGAACTCTCGCAGCCGCAGCTCCCAGGAGAGCGACGAATCCTCTTTCTTCAACAGCAATTCCCAGTAAAAAGTTTCCTCTAAGGAACCTAGCCTGATGCTTTAGCTTTCTCCACGTGTTGTTTACTGTACAAAAATGTCTCAGAATTTTCATCACTACCTACAGTTTTGTCCACTTTTATTTTGATATCCTGCGTTTTTTTAACTGTTCTTAGGTCATAGCTTCATGTTTACAAACCATACAAAGTTTGAGCAAAGGGAAACACCGTTGTCAGGTGCTGACTTGTTGCGAATTTGGGAGTGTGCACTTCCTTTTACACACTGAATAAAGTACATGTTATAAGCAGAAATAAACTTGTCTGTGGTTTTTCATATGTGTTGAAGTAACATGATAAGTAAGGTCTTCATTCAATTCCTCCAAATCTAAGAAAAACAGCTTTTTTATATTAGAGTTTGTGATAGTTCAGCCTTAGTGACCATACAAAAGGTGTCAGGGGATATGAAATTGAGATAACAAGAACATGCAAAGAACAGCATATAGTACATCAAAATCTCTGATTAAAGTCATAAACATTACCAAGTAGGATAAGGCCTAAGAATCGTGTTTCCGATTAGGTCATTCATATAATCAAATCAACATGGACTTATGCTCCTGAAAACGGTCCTAGAATGGCACACAGCTTTCAAATTGCTAAATGGAGCGGCAATCAGATGAAATGTAGTCAGCACATCGTGAAGATCAAGTTATCATAGCGTGTATAAAACAGCAAATGAGGTTTGCTGAGGAACCAGCGAATGCAATGCTGGGCTATGGCCATGGTGCTGATCAAGCCATCTTGTGGAGACTATTGGTCCTGTCGTCATGCATTAGTCTGCAGGATGGCGCTTTTGTACGGGCAGTTATTATGCATTATCTACATCTAGCCTCCACCAGGTCTTCCTACGGGCATATGGGTTGTAGAAATCGGCAGAAAAAGGAATGATTAGCCAGTAAAGTCAGTCCATGGTGAGGGTCAATATTTCACCCGTGGAGTAACTGCACTTGTAAATGAAACCCTCTGGTGGCTAAACATCCCTGGCAAATATTCTTCCTATAGCTGGCGTAGTTAGTCTGGTAGGGCCCTTGCCCTATGTAAGCAGGTGAACAGTTAAGTAAAAGTGCAAAACAGACGATGTCTACATATATCCTTACCGTACTCTTTATGTAGAGGTGATGTGTACATGAATGTAGGTGGCACTTCGTCAGGTGGACATGGTGTTTCAGGCTCTTCGCGCGTCGCCTACAAATCAATACTTTTTATGTCAAGTAGTGTTTTAACTGGTTGAAACTCACAATCGCCTGTTCAACAGTCGATTCTACATTCTACATGTATGTTTTTTCAATGTGGAACCGTCTGTGGAAGCACTTTAAAGTAAATGTCATTACATGTATATTACTTCTTGTTTAAGATTGCTGTAAGATTCAAGTTGATGTTTTCCCACATCTCCATCATCCTTCCTGATCCATCTCCTACAGTGGCAGGATGGGGTAATGAGGTCATCAGACACTGACTCTCTTTTTTTGGATTGGCCGGATACATTTAGACAATCGCACACTGACAATCATACAGAAACAGGCGTGATAAAATTCATCTCTGACACTCGATCCCAAACAGAAATACTGACACATTCATCTCTTGCAATCAATAAGAAACAGGGATACAGATGCACACCTCTCAAACAACCAATCAACAATAATAGTGTCATTCACCACTGACCAACAAAAATACTGACAACCATCTCTGGAAAATTTCTTGTCAAATTTACTGCAAAAGTCAAGTCACTAGTACATTACTAGTAAATGTACATTGCTTGATTTTTCCTACATCTTTTTACAAGCAAATGTTTACAAGAAACATAATGTTTCCTTTTTTACTTCCCTGTAGAAGCAAATGGCCACTCTACGACCACTTTTGGTCCAAATCTTTTTAAGATTCCTGTACACAAGAAGGTTGAGACCTTTTGAGACAGCAAATTGATACGCAATTGGTTATAAAACTCTAAAATAAATTGTTCTAAAACATTGGTCTAAGTGCAACAAAGGAAAAAGTTCTACATGTAGTTACAAAATTAAAATTAAGACATCACAATACATTACAAAGACAAAAGACCATGAAATGCTATTAAAGGAAAAAAAGTTTTGAATTCAAAATTAATCAATAGGTTGCAGAACATGGTAGGTGTTGCAACTTAGCAAATCATAACAGAGTGCGGTGCCCTAGCTCCAAGTCTCTACTACTACTAACAACACCTCCATACTTACTGGAGTTGTTTACCTCTAACCTGTTATTAGGGGCTGAACAACAGATACAGAAGATATGGAAGGTATCATTCCTTGACCACAGCATTGTCTACATAACAAAGGGGAAAAGGGCTATTTGATGTGACTGCAAAGTTCTCCCATAAGAAAACAAGAGATTACAAACACCACAAACACTACTTCAACAGTAAACAAAGGTTAAAATCGGGCAGGAAAAATGCCATTCCTTACTTGTCTTCACATCTCAGCGAAGGTTTGTCAAAAATACATCCTCTGATATACTGTATCCAAACATGCACAGATTTTATCCCCTCATACCAAGACACTTCATCTGTTGTTCTTTAAATGCATATTACCTGTTACGAGAGACCATGATTGTTTTTCTTTCCCTTTGCTGTTAATTTGAGAGAGGGCACACTGGGTTCTACATTTTCATAGAAATCACAACTGCCACAATTGTCACTAGTCCAGATGCTCCCTTAGTGTACATGAAAGTGGAATGAGCGAACTCCTGTGAACCTACATACACACCCCACGAAATCTTCCGATAGTTGACAGTGTCTGTCTACCCATCACATAAATACATGGAAAAATACATCATAAATAAGCCACTCCTCTATTAGTATAAATAGCCTGCCCTTTTTTCCACAGTGGTGCTACAGTTTTTGTTACCCTTCCATTTCTAACACCTTTACGTTCTAGCCCCCTTCCTCCATTCTATGCTTAAAAGTTATTTCACAGTTGTAGACATGCTTACTTGGCAAAAGCTAAGAATATGTTGCACATTCGAAGTCTGATTTAGAGGCTACGATTCTCTCAAGATTGTTTGTTATACACAGAAAAAAACAACTAAAAAGACAAAACACCACACTTTTGTCTGTTTTTACAGGTATGTCTTACAAAAATACATTTTGTCTATTGGTTGGCGTTAGCTGCCTGTCGCACCGTGTCTATATCCTTCAGTTTCTGGAACAACGTTCTGTCGGCGCTTCCCACGGAGCAGAGCCGCTTGGCGGGGTTCTCATTCGTGTCGTAGTTGAGCGCTCTCTTCTTGGTGGGCTGCTCCCCTGACTTGATCATGCTGGTGATATCCTGAAGATTCTGAAATCACAGATATAATAATGGTTAATTTCAACAATTGTACCTCCTCGGTAGCAGGGCGAGCAGGTAGGCAGTGTTTATGAAAATGAACTGTATAGGTGTGCACACCCCTATGCACTATTCTAAACCTTGAAGTAATACTGTATTGATGTTTTTTTAATCAAATTCTTATCTTTAGAACAGTTCAATTCACCTTTTGATGTCAGTATAGTACAGTCTTACAAAAATACTGGGTCTTCACAGCATGTCATTAAAAAAAGCTGTAGGAGACTATACATATCCAACCAAACTACAGCTGAGATATCACATGGCACAATAATCATTACTTACCTTTGCAGGACTTTTCCCAAAACAGTACAGCATTGCACTGGTGGGGGTCAGCGGTCTCCCTGGAAAAAAGGCAAACTTTCAAACTACAAGAAGACAATATTACTTCTGTGAGGCTGTGAATGATACAAGTCAAACAAAGCCTGGCACAAACAAATTGGAAAGCTATTACTGGAGGAAGTCAAAATCAACTTTTTCAACAAGGAGGCTTATTGTCACTGAACATGCTCAGCAAATTGCATTGTGGGCAATATGTCCAAGGTGACGGCCTCTAACTTGGTGTCTAGACCATGATTGATATATGTCCAGACGTGTTTTGTTTATGTCTCAGGGGCTATCAACTTTTGATATATTACCTACAATGCATTTCACTGCACATGTGGAACCACGAACCTCATGTCCTCTATAATATCCAAGCGCAAAAAAGCCTACCAAGCATTCTATGCAGATTTTTAAATATCTAATCATCATTTGAAGCACATTCTGCCATATACTTAACGCTACAATCTTTGACATTATCCCCATCATGCAACCACTTTCCAAATATGCACCCACTTCTTTCGTGTCACCCAAACAAAGCGAAAAAGACAACAAAACGGCACTCACAGAAGTTCCTACCGTTTTTGTGGGGTGAGATGTAGATGGGGTGTCTGACGGAGACTCTCCTGGGAGACTGCAGGTGTGTGCGGGGCAGTGGAATGGGCGACAGCTGGGGGATGTTAGAGTCCGCCTGCAAACACAAAACAACTGTCAACATGCAGAACAACAGAGAGCGTTCAGAACCTTGCAGTGCCTAGTGGCAAAGAGGTCAGCAAAAAAACTTTAATCCCATCCATCCAAAAAACTTCATAAAATGGAGTAGATAAAAAAAAAATTTCATAAGCTTAAGATGACAGATTTAACAGCAAAAAACAACATGGGCTCCAAAAAAATGAGTGGAACAGCAAAAATCTTACGCTGGAGACAGCCCTGTTCACAATGTTAGTTTCTAGTAAAAGACACAAACAAACATGCAACTTTGTCAGGTATAAACGTAGCATTAATTTCAAATTCTACTCCATTGAAAAGATATTATGGAAGTCTTGTGATGTTTTTTTTTCTAAACCCACCTTGTGGTCCCCAGTGGGAGAGAACTTTCTGACGTAGCTCTTCAGTTTTGTCACAAAGATCTGAAAAATAGCAGGAAACAAATCATTAAGTTAAACATTTTAACACTTTTACTGAATGAATTGGCTTTACTATATGTGTTACTAAATGCAGCAACATTTCCAAAGATTATGTTACCCATACAATAGTAGGAACAACAAAACTACATGTCCATGAAAGTTAGACATCCGGGTAACCTTGTCTTGACCTTGTCTAATTACGTTTTATAATGGACCATCTAAAATTGTCTTCGCTTTATTTCCATATCAACTCATGTTTCGTGGTTAAAAACCTGCTGATCGACAAATCTTGCTAAGAGTCACTGACGATAAGTAGTTGACGCTACTTGAAACGTCTGACCGTTTCCAAAATCATATCCAGTTGCCTGAGTAATTGCTATGTGGCACAGCTACATGTATATATGGTGGTGGAGTGGATGTGTTCCTTACAGTGTTGTAGAACTGGATCAGGTCCCCCCTCTCGTCTCCGTCCACGGTGGCACCCAGTCCCGCCAGCCGTGTGGGTGTCGGTGGCGCGCTGCTCGGGGCGGCCACGGGTAACGTGCTGTTGGATCTGATAGGTCGCTCCCCATTACCTGTTTTCAAACACAACCGCGAAATGAATTCTTAACTAATGTACTGTGCATACTTTTACAGTGTTCTCACTTGATAAGCATACTTTCTGAATATAACATTAATTTGTTATACTGGAAATTTTCTTTTGCAACTATGTGCCTGAAGGCTAGTTGCAAGTACACTGACTTGCAAACATAACAGGGGATGCTCTAACATCGCACGTTTTTTTACGCGCTCGAACTCACGGCGCCCCATTGCTGGTTGCCAGAGAGTGGTCAGGTTTTGATGAATGAATTTTGAACACATTCATCTAAAGAACTTACTTAAATAAGAAATGTATTCAGACTGTTCATGAGCCCTTCACACTCCGAGTTACAAGCGGCAAACGCTGTGAGACGTTTTCGCGAATGTACGTTCTGATTTAGTGCTACGCTTGAAAGTGTGCCTAACTTGGCACGCTTTTAAAATATTGCTCTCTTCGGAAGTTCGTGATGGACTTAAGAAAATGTAAATGAGGCTTGCAGTCTACTATATTCTAGCTTTCTTTTGACCGGAAAATTTTGACTGTATGCACTTCTCAAGTCATGTGAGAAAGGCTATATCTAGCGCATCCCAGCTCATGATTTCACGGGAAATAGACTACCATGCACTGTGTGCGTGGCCCGACGTACATATTGCATGCGGCCCGACTGACAAATTAATTACGAAAAAACGACAACGCTTACATCAACAATACTCCGTCTACTTATTGCCTTATGTCTTCGCCATCTTTGTATTCAGATTCCTATTCATAGACGGTACCAATCACATGTTAGAGCGTAACAAATCTCTGAACCTCGCTGTCGTTAAATCGCCCCGCCACCATCACGGCGAGGAAAAGAGGCGGGAACACAACGTCGCCAGACGACACCGATGTTTACGTTGTTTTTCTTTGGTCAGTTTTCTACTCAACAAACACTTAAAGACCCAAATTTTTAGTGTTTTAGGAAGTTATATTTCTTACGTGAATGATAGTTGTGTGTCAGCTTGGCACAGGTCGTATATTTAGGCGCCGGGACGTCTAGCTACGCAGTGACCCTCTACTCAGTCTACTCAGCACTACCAGCATTATTGTCGAAATATTATTTTTCGACAAAACAAGAAATGAATACGTACAAATATATTTTGAATGCATATGACAGCTATGTGCATGAACTTCATTTATTTACCTTCCTTATCAGTATAGTCAGTGGTCACAAACACAGCGTACTTATGCAAAATAAGGTCAGTAAAAAATCCGTGCAATGTTAGAGCGGTGCGATGTTCGGGCGCCCCCCATTACATGTGTTAGAGACATAGGAGAGTGACATACATCTGACAAGGATAGTGATTGATGTTGTAACAGGAGACTAATTGAAATACTAGTGTTGGCTATATCTAGACTAGATGGGTTTGGCTTCCTTTTGTACTTCCAAACATGTGAGCTGCTGGGATATCAAGCTGACGTTGTGTACCCAGCATAAACACAGATTATTATTTACTTCTAACAGGAAGTCTGCCCATGGTTCTCACCTTTGTCCTTGTCAGCCGTGACAGGGGATGTCTTGCCGCTGCCATCGCTGCTACCTGAGCTCCGTCTCTCACGGTCTCCGTGTAACAACACACTCCGGTAAACCTGCAGGGTGCAAGCAACAGGAATGTACAAACGTGGTGGACGGGCAACACAGTGTAAAACCTTTTAAAAATACTGACATTAATAGGATCACACACTTCAGCAGAACATAATGTACATAAACTCCCAGTGATCAGCCTGGCTGGTGAATTGCTTGTATCAATCAATCAATCCGTCCAATCTGTATATACGTGAACACTAATGAAGATACGTTCTGCTGACATGCTGTTCACCAATAGTATGCAAATGCTTTAAGTAACAGTGAGACTTACATGGCTGCTGGCCTGTGGCTGGGTACGGTAACACTTCATGATATCCTGGAAGGACTTGTCATGCTGGGTGACCTGTAGGGGGGAGGAGGACAAAATTTCATTCATCTTTCAACAAAAAGAGCACCTTCTTCACATCAAAACAAACAAACGAAAACAATACAATAAGAAATTGTCATCAAAACTTTCCAGTACAATACTGGCTACACAAGAAGCGTGAAGACCTTGTTGTTATCATATAAAAAGCAAACTTATGGCCACAACTATAACGTACAAACCAAAGACTTCCTTTAAAAACACACACGCATAGAAAAAAGTTGAGACCTTTTTCCCTTCTATAATCCTAAGCCACACAATGACATGAGAAAGTGCGTACGTTTGCGGATACCTTAGCCATGACATAGACGGAGCACATGACGATCTGGTCCAGATGCCGGTCCCTCATCAGCTCCACGTGCTCCTTCAGCGTGTGCGTGAAACACGTCCACATCTTCCGCCGCAACTCGTCTCCCACCTCCAGCTTCTCGCACAGGTCCCGCAGTCGCACGCTGGCCAGGTGATACACCTGAGTGGAGCAGAGCACAGGTGTTTACACACTTGCTGAATGATAAGCATTCTACAGCTGCAATAAATTGTATACACATGCCTAGTAGATAGAGAATACTACACAGTGTATTCCACATCATCTGAGGTTAAAGGAGTCCTAAAGTCCAGAGGGGGAAGTTATTTTCCAAAAGATGGTAATTTTAGGAAGTAGAAATGAATATTTTTACCAGTATACGATAAAGTACCCACTAGTCCCGTGCGCATCCAAAACGTTCAGTATTCTACCAAATTCCCCAGGTGACCCTCAGCCTATGTGTTTTTTACAATGTGCCTGACAATGCCTGACAAAAATTAGATTACAAAAAGAATGTCAGGGTGGTTAAGAAAAACCTTCTGGCTATGTGTTCTTTTATATCTTATTAACAATTGGCCTTCATATCGTGCTTAACCACCCTCATTAACACCGAAAATATCCACGTTTAAAAATGTATGTTTACGCATAGGGTAGGGTCTGAAGGGGTTTAGTGAGTATCATCTTGTTTTAAAAAACACACCTTGTGTAATTCACCACAAGCGGAATTCTGTACAAAGTCGGCTGATTATGTATTGATTGATACATAATCTAATGGAAAATAACACCGCCTTCTGGACTTTAGGACTCCTTTAAAGCCCACAAGACCTGCAAGAGGGCTGGGAACGGGAATTTTTGACAGTGTTTTCATGTGGGGCACGTAAAGTTTGTTCAAACTATTGCCTGTGTGATACATGTAGAAGTCTGTGAGATACCGTCAAATACGGACCAGTCTGTCCCTAACGTTATCACTGCCCAGGCTATGGCATAAAACCTTTTGCTACCAAAAGGTTTCATACGTTTAGATGCCTGTAAAGTTTTGTCATAAAAGTAGGCAAAGGAACATGTTAAGTGACCCAAATAACAACTAGCTAAGAAATCTAAGCCAAACGACACAAACTTTGAACAATGAATGAACAGTGCTCACCTTTCTGAAGAACAGTCCCAAGGACCCAATCCTCTTGGACGGGTGTTCACCAGCTGCCGCCTTCTCTCCAGCTGCAGGTGCAGCAGCTGCTGTCCCATGTGGAACAGTGGCTGTCTGACTGGGAGCTACCTGCTGCTGTCCGGTGGCGACTGCCTGAGCCATGGCACCCAGCATGTTTGCCCCTGGCACCTGCTGGCCCTGGGGAACCGCCTGCAGCTGGATCTGCTGCGGCTGCTGACCAGGCTGCACCTGCTGCACAATTGGCAGCGTCGCCAAGTATGTGATGGTCCCACTACCAGCTGTAAGGATAATGTCATGAATTAGATTTTGGGAGATTTCACTTGGGGGATATTCGAACCAGCAAATCATCATCTAACAAAATGAACATCATAATTTTGTTTAGCCACCATTTTAGAAGAAGTCGTTCAGATGACCAATTGATAGATCTAGGTAGCCACAAGTCTTTCTGTATCAAATAATCACAAGATGCTCTAGAAACAGCCACAGTTCTTTATGTCAGCACCATAGTAGACATAGATTGATAGAATGTTAGCAGCATAGTGGACATAGACAATAGAAATTGATTTTAACAAGGACAGAGAGGATGTACTACATGGGTAACAACAGATTTATGATTAAACATGAATACTAGTATGTTACAAGTGTAAGGGATTATTTATCTAGATATCCACGAGCATGAGCGTACATGGTATAGGTATGGCCACAGTCTGCTGTGTGATGGTCTGCTGCACTCCCTGGTCTGTAGCTGTTGTCACCACATGGACAGACTGGGAATGGGCGCTGGTCGTAGTCGCGGCCGCGTTGCTTGCCTGGTCGTTGGAGAACAGGCGGCGCTTGGCCGTGCCCAGACTACCCGCAGCCGGCGAACTGAACCGGTCATGCGCAGACAGCGGCGACAGGGGTGACTCCACTGTTGGGAGAGTGACATCATAAATTTCTAGTCATCAAAGTTTGTCTATTTTGTTTATGGGAATGGACTTTTCATCACAGACAGAATGATCACATCTTAATGATTTGAACATCAGCAATTTAGCTTATTCATTACGACTGGAGTAATATTACTGATAATCACAATCTACGCTGTTACAAAAGCTTGTACTAATTCTTATTATAAAAAATGTGCATTAGCCACTGCCTCCAAACAAGAAGTCAAATCCCCTAGTAATGTACATTGAAAGAGCAGACAGCTTCGCCTTTTTTATGTTATTGTATATGCATGTTCCCTTGCAATAAGCATGAGTTAGTAAATAATAGAAGTTTATTGCAAGTTCATGCCCGTGGGATAATTGCAAATACATGGTAAAAACATAGAGAAAAACATACATGCGTCAGTAAACTGTGTCTGACTTTGTTGTAACAATAGGCTACTGGTACTAAATACACGAAAAAATATCACGAAAACTCCTCCCTTTCATCCCTTACTAATTTCCCTACCTTTCTTTAACATAACCCCCGTGTCCCTGGCAATCCTGCGTACTTGTGGGTGTACTGGTGGGGACTGCCCCATGCGCACGGCAGTGTTGCTGTGCCCGTTCTCCAGCTGGCTGGGGAGGGTGACCTCCTCGCAGGACGGGACAGCGTTCTCGTTCAGCTTCATGGCTTCCCACAGCGGAGACTCTGACTTCCAGGCAAGGCTCTCCAGGATCTGTTCTTCAATCTAACACAACAAGGACGGACTGTCAGTTATAGGTTCCTACACTTGACAGTTTTGCCATAACAGCTAGGACTACATAATGTCAACTATCAAACAGCTTCTAAAACAAATCTACAAAGAAATATTCTACATTAGTCTGCTTTTCTAAGATTCTCAGGAAATGAATACATAAATTAAAACAAGCATTTCATTTTAAGTTATTGCAAACTAAAGCGATGTTAGACCTGCGATCTTAGACCTGGCGACATTTCATTCTAAGCTGAAGTATACTCACAAAGTTGAGATGTTTCACCACATCTCGGGACAGTCCATCCTCCGCACGAATCAGAACCTCGATGACTTTGTAGAAGTGGTACGGGCTCAGGCCAAACACATCAATGATCCATGGGAACGTTCTAACAAGACAACAAGGGAAATACACAGTTAAAATTGGGCACAAGGGGAAATTCTTTTACATCCTGTATCATAACCAGTTACACATTTGGAGCATCAAGCAAATTAGGAAGCATTTCTTTTACTTAAATGAAAAAAAAATTAAATGACATCCATTTGTATTTACAAATCATACAGTAGACAATGGAGGCTAAATGTAACAAAATCTATAAACCCAAAGGACATACTTAGGCAATAATACAACAACAGGTTGGTACCTTTGTGAGTTGTACGAGAAGATGATGATTTCCAGACAACAGGCCATCAGGGATCTGTGGAACACATCCTGTTCCATCAAGGACTAGAATGAAGAAAAAAAATCCATTTCACAGAGTGAAAAAAAGGACTGTTACATGTTTTCTCACATCAAACTTCTAATAATAGTTTTTACTGTGCAGCTTTCTTGATTTCAACTATTCCTGTTTCCTTTCTTCAGATATCTATTTGCTTCCCTCCGATAACACCAATGCTTCAATTTTACCAGCAATGCCATGAAAGACTATCCTTCTACCCAAATTGCCACATCTTTACAGGCCAAATTACATCAGCTCTCCTGCTGACCAATCTTCAACTTAAACTTTGTGCTACAATATTTCATGCAAATGCCAAGTACATCTGCTCTCTACCAGCCCCCTCTCGCCACACCTACCACAAGATCCAGCTTGCCCTTCAGCCTCTTCTTCTCCTGCAACATGATGTTCTCCAGCACCTTGTAGTACAGGGTTTCCGCCAGTCTCAGCCGCTTCTGGGCGAACTCGATGTGGGAGCCGGGGTGGTCCTCGGACGGCTGTGTGTAGCTGGTGCAGAACTGTTCTCCCATCTCCTTTATTCTGCTGCTAATGGATTCCTGAGGGTTTCTGGAACATTCCCTGTGGGGGGGAAAGAAATCAACAACTTACTTTGTGTGTGGCGCTGAAATAGATTTAATCAGCATACAAAATAGATAGGGAATATTGACCTACATTTGACTGACGTTATCAAAAACCACAATAGAATAAATATGTGTGGATGGATGGATGGATTTGTGCTCGATTTCTTTCACGGTGACCACTTCACAGCAAACTTCCAATCTGTGTTTCAATTACTGTACAGCATGCGACTGTAGCGCTACCGCGAACTTACAACAACCACGAACACTCCATTTTCTCATCAGAGTATTAGAATGACCTGGGCACAAGTATTACTCACGAGAAAAGCTTGGTGAGGTTGTCGCTGGGGGCAGTCTTCAGCCCAGCCAATAAGGCCTGCAGGCGGCTCACACTCTGGGTTGCCGTGGAGACGGGCGTGACCGTGGGGTCCTTCTCCTTGAGATACCGGCGCCCTGTCAGAGGTGTGGATGGGGCCAGCGACTTGGTCTGGGAGAGAACGGACAAAAGGAGGATACGGTTTTAGAATGGGTCCATTGCTGCTGGTGCATACTGTTCCCAACTAGGTCAAAACTGTTGGGGCTAAGTACCGATTACCTTTTCCCACAAACCTAAGCCCGTCGACACTTGATCAAATATGAATCAATCATTTTGACAGATGTAGCAGCCATGCGGCTCCAACAGGCTAATCCCCAATCAAAGAAAGCATGCAAAAATGAGATTTGCGCCAAACTAATCTAAGATGGAAGGGAAGAAAATCAATTTTCATTTCAGGGGCCCTAATTGGAAGAAGTCCTCACCTCAGCCATGTGCTGTTTGAGATGGCTGCTCTGCACCATCCTCTCGCCGAGCTCGCCGGTGATGTTCGGAGCGGGTTTGGCGGGGGTTCCGATCTCCACGTCCGCGTCCTCTCCCAGGAAAATCCGCTCATCAAAGTCGCCGACCGTCAGGACCCACTCCTCATACTCTTTGTTGATGCTCTTACTGATAGGGGAAAATATATTTATTACAAAATAAATTGCATTTGTGATATCTGTCACTGCACTGGTGACAGTGCCTTTTTGTTAATAGTCACACATATAATGCTCATGAAATTACCTAGGCTCTGCCCAGTCACTCTTACAGTTAGTGGATTTCTACCTAACACTTTCATGCTCATCTATGATAAAAGCAAGAAAAAGTTGTTCAAAAGCTGACTAAAATTGAGTCGCTTTTAACACACAAACAATCAGTTGAAACCTATTGCACTTGAACAAGTGTGAGAATCGGGGAGACCTTGCTAAGCCTTGCTCAAGTTTTTCATTCCCAGTAACACCACAAAGCACCACACCCCCTACAGAGACTCAGCCTTTTGAAATGGAGGCACATAAAAGGGGACCTTCTGGCACATTGAAGTTTAACCACTGGAAAATCACTCCATGATTATATGTTTGGACTACACAAGCTGCCGCTGCAGTCAAGGCCTTTACAAATAATTAATGTGATCAACCTTACCGGAACAACAGCTGTAAGGTCGATCCAGTCATTAGATTATAGGAAGGTTTGCAACTTTCTCACTAATAGCTATCAATGGGCAGAGCTAACCTTCAGTGTTGTGCAATGGCCGACATAGGATTCAAAAGATAATGCCCTTGATATAAGAACAGAGATGGAACTACAGGGTGCATGTGCACTTTTGTACACCCAAAATTGGAGCTGTGCACCTATTTTTGACTGTGCACTTAGATATTTGTATAGGTTACATACATGTATGTAAAGGTATAGCATATAGCAAACAGCAATGTTATTATTGACATTTCAGCATCAGAAAAAATAACATTGTTATATTCCTTGTTAAAGATTTTAAAGTTAGCTACACAGAATTTCATATCTTTGAAGAGAGACTTGCTGACATTCTAGTTTATTCTATCTTGTGCACCCAACATTGATTCTGTGCACCTGAATTTTTAGGTTATATGCACCAGTGCACCAGTTCCCCAAAATGAACTTTGAGCCCAGAAGAATCAGTGGAACAACAATAACTGCAATAATTGGACATGTACACATGTGGACCAAGATGTAGGGGAGAAGTTACTCCAAATATCATTCCATAATATTTGTGCCCATGACAACTAGTTCTGCCTTTTTGGGCACCTTAGCAACCAATTCATGTGCTTTTACAGATGCAATCAGACGGGTTTGTGGTGTGTTAGCCATGGATTAGGCATATGGAGTTTTCCTTTCACGTCAATGAGCAAGTTAAGACTGTCGTCTCACTAATGAGTTTTCATGATATGTTTATGAGCTAAAACTAATTCCTGAGACCCCAGAGTTTAGAGTACATGATTTTATGTCTTAAACAGTGGGCATCTACTTTTCATTCTAACCAGTAATTCTCATGTTAAGGCAATTGTTATGTATATGTCGACTAGTGTTACCTGTCACATTTGCTAAATAGCATTCAAACTTGACAAAATATTCTGCATTTCTTGAGCTCCTCAAAACATAAACTACAACAAATAAATACATCTTACAGTGAATGTTGTAAGTCAGTCTTCAAATGCTTTACTACACTGTTGCTAAATCACTTCTCCCAAGTGTTTCTTTATAAGCTGGCAGCACTAGAAGTTTCAGAATAGATGAAATAAGAAGCAAATTGTCTTACACTTGGCAGGACATGGTCTTTGCACGAGTGCAAATCTACCACTGCGCTTTCACCACAAGGTTTTCCCTAAAGTGCAATGTAAGCTGTTTCTGTTTTAGGTACTATGCATCACTGGCAAACCACAAAGAGGCCTGTTTGGTCCAGCAAGTGCAGACATTTCCCTTTGAAGGCATCCTTCTCTTAGGCAAGGCATATTACAGGTGGCTGTGTGACACCGCAGTCAGGTGATTTAAGGGCACCCGCGCGTGCTACAGACACCTGCACGTACCATTACCAACCTTGTGCAGTTTTAGACAAAAGACATCTCAGAAGCATTTACATTCAAAACCACATTTGTAAACAAAAGCCACATCCTCAAGTTAAAGTCCATTTCATTATGCCCTGAATTTGACTTTAAAGAGAAGACAAGTGTGCTGAATATTCGGTTACAACTGTTCCAAGGCATGAAGTCAGGCCAAAAGTTCTGTATCCAAAATAAGTTGGGCCGTTCACAATTGTTTGCCTCCAATGATTATCACAATTTCTACCTATTGAACCATCGAAAAATCTTGTGTCCTGTGCCCTAAATAAGGTCGATGCTAAACATATTTTCTTCCCAAAAGTGATTTGGTACTGCATACAAATATTACTGTGTACAGACAAAATTGATTGTTATGACTGGTTTTGCAATTAGTAAGGACCCTGTGGTGCAGCTCAGCAAACTTTTCAAAAATCACCCAAGTTACCTTGGCCAAAACCAGATCCATCATTGCTCTGTATGCCATCTGAACCATTTCAGTCCACAAATTTCTCCTTATAACACAAGGTCAACAGAGGTTAGCAACCAGTTAAGTTGGAAATCCCTCACATATTACTCTTTCAATACAATATCTCAAGCTTATCAGGGGACATAATGTAGTATATGAATATGGCGCCATGTTTCATACAGCTAGACAAAACAATGAGCTGATGACAAGTTCCCTTGACTACAGGGCTTATCAGATCATATCAAAACAGTCATGCAAGGGAAAGACGACCTAACCTGAATGCCAGCTTTTCATAACTGAAGTTGACTAACTGTGGTTTTCTTAGTTTGCAAGTGACAGTAAATTTTACCTAGACTTAACAAAAATAATGTAATGTACAGTTCTTGTTTTCTAAGAAGGCTTTGCACTTTGAATATCAAATCTTACAGTAAAAATCAATCTGAAGTGTCCTTGGGAGCAAACTGCTCTGTTAGGTAAGGAGGACATTCAGCAGGCGATTCATTGTTGGTGCTTCTGAGCCTTGAATTAACAAGGCACTTCAGTTTAAATTCCTGTGTGATGATTTTTGATAGACACATTTTAGACCTTGTAATTCTTGAAAAACTTTTATGTGAAGAGGTGTTAACTAGAATTACATGAACTACCTTCATTGTTGAGCTTTTAAACAAAACAAAACAAAACAAATCATGTTAATACTTAAACATAATTACATGTGTTCAAATGGTAAGTGCAATTTCACAGAATGAGCTACCAAGACTTACTTGTTGATCTCAAAAGTGGCGAGGTCCAACAGCCCTGTTAAGGTCTCCTGTCTTCCTTTAAGAGTCTGAAATCACAGAGAGCAACATGATGAATATGACAAGAAAGTAAAACAAGAATCAACAGAAAATCATTTCAGTTTGTAGATTATCATCTTCCACAATGTAAAAGAGACCATGCTGAGGCTACACACTTATCAAGTTTTTCTTTCATAACTATGCAGCAGGAAAACAGTCATACAATCCTCTGTAAATTGTAATGTCATCTTTTGCAGATAAATTTTCAGCAAATACCCATTACCTTTGTGTCTGCAGCTATGCTTTCTTGGCTGGGAATGAACCGGGAGTTACAAGCCACAGACTTTCCCATCCATTCTATAACTAACCCCACATGAATAATCACCCCTGTGATCCTTTCTAACTGGAAGTTAATGTCCCAAACACTGCTGTTGACAAGGTAATAGATCTAAATCATGACCTTGGCCCCTGGTGGCCCGAGAAAGGGGGAGGGGGGCCTTCTTATTCCAGTCCTCCAATATCTACAGATGAAGGTGGGGGTAATATTTCTGTTTAGACACTGGAACTTAATTCTTTGCAAGGCTAATTACCTTCAAGAAGGTTATGTTTTTGTAGCGTTTGCATGTATGAATGTATATATGCAGTCAAACAGCAAAACTCAAGAAGCTACGAATAAATTGTCATGAAATTTGGTATGTGGGTAGGCCTTATCCTGTCATCTGAGTAATTGTATTTTGGGGCCCCTGGCAGCTTTCGTTGGCAGTGTAGCTGAGCTTTTGGTTTTGATATCTGGTTTTTGGACTGTCAAGAGGTATATGAGGAATGCGGTTTCCTGACAAGGTCATGAGGTAAGGCTGTTCAGACCTAGTTGTTATCTGTTTGCCCCCAGCAGTGTCATGCCTGTCAACATCCCGACTCTGTGGTCCAGACTGGCGACCCACAGTCCCTAACACACATACTTCACAACCAGCTGGGACTATGGGCATGTCAGGACCACATCTATGTCGGCATAGTGATGACCTCCAAGCCTCACAGATATGGGAGATACCATTTACTCCAGCTATCAGGCCATGCTTGCATAATCTACTTAAATAGCACTGCTTGTTTTATGCCAAGCTTCTTTTATCATTATATCTACCATTAGACAAAACACTGAAAAACAGACTTCTGAAAAACAGACTTTCCACTGTTTATTTTAGACTGACATTGAAATTTCTAATATGTAACCTTATCCGAAATTATTTTCCTTCTCTCCCTACCATGAAATTAAATCCCTGCTAACATTCCCCTTTTACAGTACAAATGTCTTATGTTTTATCGCATACAAAGAGTTTGATCATAATGTATTCCCCACATGGGAAAAACTTAAGACTTGTTTTCCAAAAAGCTATGATATGGCATATATCAGTTTAGCTGACAGCATGGTTTAAGGCTTCCTGTAGGCCGATGTGCTATCACGGTTCCCTACACAACTGCTGCACTTTGTCCTGCACCCTAATCTGCTCTGAATGCTAAGGTTCAAAGTTCATGGCCTGAACCCTTCCATTGACCACCCTTTGGTGTGCACGCTAAGAAAAACACAATGAAGGTTTGGCAAATAAATCGTGGGTCAAACATCAAAGGATACAGCACGAAGCAACCCTCAAGTTCAATTCTTTCTTCAACACAGGACATCTATTGCTGATGTTTGCTGTCTTTGATAGCGGGGTTTGAATAAAAAACTCAGAAAAGTACATGTATATCATATTTTCTCTGACCTTTTTTTCATTTATATTGTAACGTACCTATGGTAATCTTTACATTGCAATATGAAATGACTATTTTGCACAAGTTCACTGTTTTTTTGAAAACAATGTGTGTCTACACGGCAGAATAGGACTGTAATTGTTTTATACGACAATAAAACACTCTTCAGTCCCCAAATTTCATTCAAACTTGTGAACAAGGAGCACATTGAGAAGCACTTAGAGAAAAGGTATTCTGCATGAAAATGTCCTGTTGAGATTGACTGATTTGTTTCCCTTGTTTCCCTCTAACACTGGAAGAAAACAGATGTGGTGTTTTATTTGCCTTGCTGCCTTGTCACCTCCTTACATACAACACCAGGCTAGAAGGGGGTCTAGAGGTCACGCCCCCCACCCCTCCCATCCCTTCTTCTCCTTCAGTTCCCTAACAACCAAGGCCTGCCGTAAGGAGCTCAAAAGACTTTTCACTTCTTTTCAGGGGTTCTAAGAACAGGCTTGGGACAAAGCTTTGTATTTCAGGTATTATTATGCAAATCTATCCCCACCTCTTCCATCTGTGGGTCTTTACTCTTCTCAGCAAAGACGGTGAGAGGATGCAGGCCCTTCCAAATACAAACTTAAACTTGGTTTGACCTAACAGGGACTTCAAACGGCATCTCCTACCTAATACAGTAACAGAGTTTCACCACTGACTTAGCCATCATCATAACACTTTTGAATGGCTTCTAGTGAACGCAAGTCCCTGAAATATCTAAGGCGTATGCGTCCATTCCATATAATCCTACAAATTTGGCCTACTTCCAAAGTCGAAAAGCGATGGCGCAAAGATAACATTTTCCCTGCTGTAAATCTAAGAGTCCGTGCCTTCCTCCCTGAGACAAGGCTTAAGTTATCTACAATAGCTCTGCTATACAAACAGAGGTCACGTAACACCAAAGCTGCCAGCTTTCAGGTCTCTTTGGGCCATAAGATGCTACAAGTCTGTAAATCCTACTCCTTTTACAACTGCTCTCAACTGACGAAAAAGGAAAATGCTCCACTTTGAGCAATCCAAACAACAACACTACAGACATTTGCAGATCCTTCTGACATACAGATAAGAAGAACTTTTGTTTTCTTTGGCTTACATTAGATTTAACTTAGTGCTCAATAGTCCATCCCAATTCTAAAACCAAAATATTACTACAAGTTATTAGCAATTTGACCACCACTAGTTAACTTGCTTTGACAAGATAAGTTAATCTGTTCTGTACACAGCCATGTCCATCAGTTACCACAATCCTTCAACAGTCCTTGCATTTCTAAATATCTTAGTTGGACTTATCAGAGAGCCGATTTTCAAATTTAAATGGCAGTATACAATATGAATGAATCAAACCATACTTTCAATCGTCCAAGTACATGTATCCTATTACATCACTTTTGCATTACATGCTGCCAAAATTCACATAACTGCAGACACAAACCAAGACAAACATACACACTAGCTAATCACAATACCTTCGTTTTCACGGAGGTAAACAGTTAATTTGCGGAAAAATCAAACCAAAGATTCCAAAGCGATGGGCATCTTCTATTACAACAACAGACTGACCTTAAGTTAACAATATCACAATGATATTACCATCCGCACCTTTTTGTCGAAGAGTTTCTTGATGTATGGCTTCCACCAGTGCTCCTTGATGCCCTTGGCCTCTAAAACCAGCCCGTCGTGCAGTTCACACAGTTTCTCTATGATACAGGGTGGCTCGGAGGGGGAGCGCCAGTCCCTGTTGGTAAAACCTTCAGGCAGTGCTGCCGGGCAAAGAGTGTTGTCATGTTTGTGTCTTGTAAATTTAATGTAATAATAAGATAGGAGAAGACAAAGCTGGGGGAATGATAATCAAACATAATTAAGTAAATAATTCCTACACCCTAAAGAGATACATCCAAACAGATCTCCAACCCAACATCCCCCAGTATAATACCCTCCTGAGTCCTGTATATCTTAACTGTGCATACCTGGGGGGTGCTGCACTAGAGATCTCTCAAATCCACTGTTTTTCAAAGTGGCAGATTTATGTAAGCCGGCGGATTAATGTTAAGGGAGGTCATGTCAACCCAAAAATATTCATGTAGAAGGGAAAATATAGGAAAAGTTCACAACTCACAAATGCATGTAAAAGTCTTAACCATACCAGGGAAAATTTGAATGAAATCAAAACATTCTTGACAACGGTTACAAAAATAGAAAAAAATTGGATAATTGATTGAATATTCTATCTAAAGCACTGCCGTGTGAGGATGTTATAAAGATATTGGATATGTATGTAAACAAACCTGGAAACTCAGTGTTGAGAAGGTCTTTCCTCCCTGCACACAGCGCGTTACCGAAGAACAAGTCCAGACAACACAGCAGCAGGTGATACGAGTTCACCAAGTCGTCACTTATCGCTGGGAAATTTCCTGAAAGATTAATAAAAGAAAATGAATTAATTTCTCATGTCCTAAAACCAATACGGAAAAGGAAAGCCATACTGACAAAGTGCTCTTTGCCATCCAGCCATCCATCCATCCTCTACCTCATTTCCTATTCAGGCCAGTTGGTTGTCTGACTATATGCAGAACTCTCTGACCTGTACTTACCGTAAGTCTTGAAATTTTTGCAGTGGTTTTATGTTGGAGGTTTCAGCAGTGCCTGGGTAACTGCAAACTAAAACCATGGCAAACATTTTTGTTTCCAGAGCTGTACAGTATGTGACTATAGCGCTATCGCCAACTTATAACCACCACAAAACCATGAAATTAAATCACCCCGAAATTAAAAGCATCTACAGTATCCTATGTGATCAATAATCCACCCATTTTATGTAAACTTATCCGGAAGTGAGCCAGTAGCTGCTTTGACTCAGTTTGGCGACAGAGTTAATGATTATCGGCACAGCCTGGCAGACCTGTCCTGGAACCATCAGCACAAAAAGGGAGTCCTGTCTCCTATGGTATATCCTGACATAGATCACCAACCATTGGTCACATGGATTGGATTAATAGTTAGTCACCATCAATGGTGGATTCCAAGGCTCCCTAAGTCACTTTCCAAGTCTTCACCCAATTTCCATTCAATGATATAAGAACCAGCATGATGAAAACAGGAAGACAGCATCAATCTTTGTCACATCTGGTTAAAGGTTATGTCCAGATTGTCCCTGAATCCAGTCTGGTTTAGATTGGGCATCAGTGGGTTGTGCTCTAGTTTATGGTAAATGTCATCTAAAATGGCAGTTTTCTTGGAAACAGGATGGAAAACATACAAAACACAACTTAACAGTAAATGCTGGCATAAGACCAAAGTGTGGCCTTCAAATAAATCTCATAAGAATTCTATAAAGAATACTGGATTATTTGAGATGATTGCAGTACACTGGAATTAGTCTGGGTGACATATACATCCTAGTTACTGTAGATTCACTTATCTTCGTGGTGGTTCAACATCCAGGTAAGAGAGAAAAAGAAAGTTTTAAATTCTCGGTAACACAATTTTTTAGTACAGTAGGCATGCAAGTGAGACATAAATAATTGCTGTGTCATGAATTCATGGTGGAAAAAAATAAAAACAATGCAAAAGTTTCAACGTTTACTGTAGGAAGGGGAAACTAAAGAGTTTAGAAGTATTGACTAGGCTGTCAGAGCCTAAATGATTATTTGCCTGGCAACCTAGCTTGTGACAACCAGCTGGCTCAGCCACTACCTGGCGGACAACTTGTCTGGTCTGGTAGTAATGCAGCAATGACCCCTAAATTTTAATGTTATTTCCAATTTTCTAAATCAAGTTTAAAGGCATGTGCTAAGAACAAGAATTTTCAAGCCCTTCCTTGGAATGATGGAAAATGACAGCTATCTGAGTAAATATTGACAGATTCACTGGTTTATGGTTAATTAAGTACTGTATGTCAGATTTTATCAACTAGGGTCTAAAAAATATTGCAAAGAAAGCCATAAATATAAAATGTTTAAAAACACTTCAGGTATGTTGAGATAACTTTTCTTATCAATATGGCCCTTGAATGCAATATTGAAAATTGAGGATAGAGGCAGTATTCTTAGAATGTTACAAAAATTTTCGAAAATCAAAATCTCATTTAAGTTACAGACTTCCTCCCATTGTTCCCTAAAGCCATCATGATCAACAAATACAACTGTCAGAACTAGGTACTGCCAACTGCACTGACATTGCATGAAACAAGACATCAGCTTTGCTACGTGACAAGTCTGAACATGCCCAAATATTTTCACATCTGAGTGGACAAAATTCTATCACTAACATTCCAGAAATGTTGATATAGTGACCCCTGCCTTGCAATTAAATGCCCAGGTAAAAAAAGCACTGATGCTCAGTAATCACGTGCAAGCCATAGCAACAACGGATTTTTGTGTGTACCTATGGTTCAGACATCTGAACGATGGTATCGTATCAAAGGACAATTTGACAGCCGGTTCTCCTAATTACTGTAAATCTTTCATAATGGCTTTATTTTTGCAGTTTTGTGATGACCTCTTCACCACGAATTCACCATACTGCAAATAAACCTTCAGTTCCAACGTACTCCTGTACTACAGAATTTTTTATATTTAATACACTGCTAAAACCTCCTTTTCCCTCCTACCTTTAAATAAAAACCGTCAAATCAAATGCAATCATTTGCAGAAAAATTAAACACACTGACAGTACCTGTGGTCTTCCTTGACCTGTCACAGGTGTGGACGAAATCAGGACAAGTCTCTACACGCCCGCCTAAACCCACACCTTACAGGTAGAACAATGCCTGATGAATGGCAACAGGAGATGGCTATCGGGGAGCTGCCAAGCCAAACACGCCTCCTGCACCCCACTTTTGTGCCCAGCGTTGACAGGTATTCATACACCGGCCTTGTTAATACTAACCAACACTATCCAAACACCGGGCAGGAGGGTCTGGTAACACGTAACAAAAGTTGGCTCCTATTCATTACTAATTTCAAGCGTTTCAATTACTCGCTATTAAAAAACTTTCTTAGGCATGCAACCAAAGAATGCAACAAATCAAATCTCCCCAGCTTTGTGACCCTTCCATGGCTGTGACGCGGGAGGCAACAATAAATGAATACCAAACTACCTAAAACAGGCCTAAAATCCGCTAGTGGCAGTAACTATAACACCAGCAAACTACATTCATACCTGTAGCAAGGTACCTGTTTAAAAAGAACTTACTAATAAGTTTGTAGCTTGTTGGCACCTGCAACTAAACCCCCAAAGAGTGCCGCTGTGCTATAGAAAGAAATGCCAAACACAGACAGAAGAAAAGGAGAGTGTGGGTAAGCCAATCAGGAGCGTGTGTGTTGTGGTCAGGGCAAAGATAAGCCACAACCCCTGGCCCCGCCCACTGCTTACTGTGGGTGAATGTGACAGCTGACTCACTCCAGGGTTGACACAGGTCCCTGGGACTTCTACACTCCAACCGAGTGCTGACAGACTTTTGAAAGGCAAGCTATGGTTACCACAAAATACTAACTCCTTCACTTGTGCCAGGCATCCACAAATCTTGACCAAACAAATCTGTCAACTACAAATAATAAACCTTTTCTACTGTTATAACGCATGACTACATATACAGGTAAGACGGTGCACATACAGTATTACAGAACATATCTGACAACCAAACCTACTGACTACCTCTGATCAACTTCATAACGATACCTCAACCTGTTTTCACATTCCTAATTACATTATCTCCAGTAATCAAACCCTTGCCAAAGCCTTGCCTCTTTTAAGCTACCCCCCAGCCGTATGGTGTCGTATGCCTGTTTCAATCCACTACCAACATCTTTCTCCCTTCTCTCAACACTTCCCTATAACCTAGGTCTAGGAGATTTCTCTGTGCCAACCCCCTCCCCCACTGAATGGAAACAAGCAGGCTGTAACAGTTAGCATAGAAAAACAAAAACATCACATTGCAAAATACAATTTTTTAGTACAGTTTACAAGAAAACTTTACCTTAAAACAGCAAAGAGCTTTCCTAGTTCCACATACACATACTGCACAATCTACCAAGATGGCCCATCCCCACTTTTCATTTTGGAAACTTTAGCAGTTTAGCCAGCTGATCAGGTCAATGTGACACTTAAAGAAATTAATTATTCTATCAAGAGTGAGTACTAAAAAGAAAAAGAGAAGGTCAGTGAAGGCTGACCCTTACTGATGTCATCTTGTACATGAACACTTTTGATTTATCCTGACAACTACCCCCAAAAGCAGTTCATACAGGCCTGAGTCTGAAACCTCAACATTTCATGTGATATCTAATATAACCAGTATGATCCCTGAATGGCATATCACACGATTCAAAGCTCTTCTGATAAACCCGAAACATTTCATCCAAGTTTTATACAACATCTGTACATGAAACTGCCATCCAGATAAGCCAGGACTAAAAACATTGGAGCTCACGGTGCACTTAATTTTTTTACTACCACATGGGTGCACCATAGCACATGTAGATAATTGTTCAGGGCTACATATTTAAAAGGTAGTACTAATGTACACTGGTAGTGGTATACAGTATATCCTTGACTTTAACTGTCCGAAAATAAATGAAAAAGCCTTTGTGGTATCATGTTGTAGAAATCTTGAAGTTAGCCACAGAATTTCATATTCAAGCTCTGAAGAGAGGCAGTTAGGTTTGTAATTAGGTTTTTCTGACATTCTACTTCTTCTATGTTGCATCATACCCAAACATTTTTTCTGTGCAACAAATTCTTTTCCCAAAAATGAATTCCCTGTACATGTAGGCATGTCCATGTTCACAGAATGTTGCCCCTTCCTAAGCTGGCTGCTAATGCCCCACTTTCCCTCCTTCTCTGGTGGACAACCCTATTAAGACCTCCCAAATGTCAACAATTATAAATCAGACTGGTGCCAGGAGCCTTACTCTATCACACCAGCCACGCCCTATCTGCGCCATCAATTTTCTCTTCCTTTTAGCTGCTATGAAAATATCAGAGTAGCATACAACACTTCATAAAAAGCCATCCAATCAGTAAGGAATTCTATAACAATTGTAGAACCAAAGGACTGGCAAATAAAGATCGGAAACATTTTGAAGAAAAATGTCCCAGGGCAAGAGAAAACAAATGGCAGTGATAAAATCAAAATGCCACCATATAATGCAGCAGTTACGACGGGTGATGACACAAAAAAACATTTCGGCAAGCCCCTGACAAATGCTTTGTGACTCATCCCTTGAGAGGTGTTTTCCCCCACTCTTTGGCAGATAGTTGGTCATAGAAGTGCAGTTTCTTAGGTAGAAACTGTTGATAGATCTCTCCCCTCCCACCAAGGGTGATTACCTTAAGTCAATATCGTAAATCTTTAGGCAACCACAATTCAGACATCTTCCACGGGGAGACCAACTGACACTGACGTATGACTGGTACTGGGCAGAATTGGTGAACACCTTCCATGCAAAAAGCTTTTACCTTGCTTCTCTAGACAGCCTCTACACTTGTCTTGCTGCAAGCTTTTGGTGTTTCTTTCACATTCACAGCTCCAATTTTTTATTCACATGCAGGCCTCGAAATTAACTTTTTCCCCTACTGTCCCAACATTGTCCCAAAAGTGGATTTCAACTGTCCCGAAAGTGTCCTGAAGTGTCCCAACCAGGGCCAAAGATATGAACTTAGTGTCGGGTCTGCATTCAGTTCCAGAGGTTCATGTTCAGGTTTGGACCTATCCTCAAGTCAGGACCTGAGCCCAAGCCAATCTGTGTTAGAATATTTTTTTTTTAGTTATATACAAAATTGTGTATTGTAAAATAGAAAATTGCATGAAATTTGAAAAATGTAATACATACAAAGGTATATACACTCAGTAGTAAACACAAGTTTCAACAAAGTTAACAACCAGAAATATTGTTCCTGAAATAATGTATTTTAATAGGTTATAAAAGAAAAAGCATAATTCTGCAGAGTTTAAAGACTTCATTGATGCGGTGGCTCTTGGGGAGGTAGAACAAATCCGAAAATGTTTGATTTCTAATCTTGCAGGGCAAACCTTAATCAAGTAATTGAGGTGTGACCATCCCTCTGCTGACCCCCTGTCAGGGGAGCAGACATGTGCCACAACCTAGCTGGGACAGGCTTTCCTTTCACTATGCTGAGTGATAAATGATGATTGATTTTGAGAAGACTTAGTCTAGTACCACACCAAAAACAGTGGGTGGGACCAGTATACAGTTTCACAAGGGAGGAGCACAGTGGCACTCAGGAGCCCTGATTGTCCCAAATATGTCCCGAATTGATTATTGAGTTGTCCCAGGTCAAATTTTGGTGGCCCCGGGACATAGTTAACTTCGAGCCCTGACATGTACCAGATAAGAGTTGGGCCTTATATAGGCTAAAGTAGATTTTTTACCTTAATAGCTGCAAATGATGTCGAGCAGCATCCTGGAGATATCATTTTCCCTTTCAACCACAAATTTGTAAAGATGGCTATCAAAGTGGTACAGAACCTTGTGTAATGATTCTATTGCAAGATGATATAAGATTCACCCACCTATAGGTGTTAAAGAAAAGGGCCTGCATAAGATATGTACGAACAGCACCTTTGTCTCACAAGGTTCAGTGGCAGGTGCCTTTAACGACCCTTTTATCCTTGAAGTGCTACATAGGCATTTCTGAACCATTATACCCACGCGATGGCCACCATGAGATATCCCAGGAATCAATAGTAAAAGGCCCAAAGAAAGGATATCAAAGGTTTTGGTCAATTACAAGAGACATGGTTTACAACTAGAGAAAAGTGTCTATTTCTTCTTGTATTCATAATATTACAATTAAGCAATAAATTGCAACATTACTATACAATTCAAGAATTTGAAAAACTCATAGAAGGACCTTAACCTTTTTATACTGTAACTGCATACTTTTATGCCTCTAATAAATCATCTTCACTCAAAGATTGTCCTACATTTCTACGCTGAGCAGGTGGTTTCTATGTGGCAGTAAATTGTATCACTATCAACTTAACATCCCATCTGAGCCTGAATTGTGCTACAGTCTGTAAATGCCCTCACAAATGCAAGAGGAATGCTAATATGAAACTTGTACACTATGTTATCCTGTAATTTCTGGGTACACTAAAGACTACCACATTGAAAAAAAAGTGAACAAGAGATCTACTAATGCAGCGTCCTAATTCCCGTGGTATGCACATTTCAGATATCCAGGTGTTCAAGACATTCTTGAGAAGGCCTCGGTAACACCTATTTCTAATGTGGCAGCAAAATTAAGAGAGTGGACGGTTTATTGTCAGAACATTTTGAAGAGAAAAGGTATTCTATTTCCATAAAGGTTTCCGTGCATGAGTGAAAACCATGCCGTAATATTTCAATCTGAAAGTCATGGCACACAATAACGGACAACTAAATCCTTCTACATGTATTATGTACAGTGATATCAGTGCAAGAAGATAATTCTTTACTCAGTGTCTTGTACAGTACTGGAGAATAATCAGTCCTTGCTGGCTTGCTGTTGACCACATTGTGGCCACATGGGGGATAGGGTCAAGGAAGCCTTGACCTCATCAGCAAAGCTGACCAATCAGAGCTGAGAACTCCCAGTAACACCCAACACATCACCAGATTTTACAGGGCTATCACCAGCATTGTGGGATAATGATGCCCATGTGGAATACTGGGCATTTCCATTTTTGGGGGGATCAAGAATTAACACAAGTTATTGAAGGGTTTGAAATGAAATACTGTACCAACATCGTTCTATGGATATATTTCAACTACATATTTCTAAACATAGAGATAAACATTACTATAAAAAATCCCTTTGCGCAGGCCACTCGACACGTTTGAGGAGACCCCATTGAGTAAGTAACAAGTAAGAATCCAAAATCTATTTCTCCTCTTCCTAGTATCTTGATTCTTTAACCCTCTTTTCAGGGGTTGAAGGTTGATAAAATGAATCAATGACGTGCTATGTATTTTTATTACACCTATTGTGCAGCTAGATCTAACACAATACTTTCATGCAAAGGACCCCAAATACACCAATAAATTTACAGTCTGGGTGATGTATTGCAAAGTTTGAGTCTGCTCAGAAAGTCCCCTCGAACAAACAGCATTTAATCATTCAAAGTATGTTAGGAGCTGAGTAAAGTTTCAACGAGAACTAACTCAATCTTATCAATTCCAATGGTGCTTGCACTGGCCTCCGTGTTGGCCATGTTGATGATGATGCAAAAACCTTCCAGAGGCGGCGGCACGAAATTTAGAATGGGGGGGCGAGATAAGTTGAGATGCAATGTCACTAAGACGAGCGCCGAAGGCGCGAGGCGTCGCGCCGAAGGCGCGACAATACTAGGGGGGTCCGGGGGTATGCTCCCCCGGGAAATTTTGAAATCTAGACCTTCTGAAATGCTATTTCCTGCATTCTGAGGGGCAAATTTTGCTGGAAGAGTAAGCTAACTTTAATGACATCTCTATTCGTAAAAAAAAAGAATGTAGAAGGGTTTCAGCTTGATTTTGGGTGAACGGCGCCCTCCCGACATATTCTTTTGCCTGAGGCACGACATGCTCCCATAGGAAAATTTAAAATTCTTGACCCATTGAAACGCTATTTCTTGAATTCTGAGGGGTAAATTTTGATGGTAAAGTAATCTAAATTTAATGAATCTCTATATGTGAAAAAAAAATACAGAAGGGTTTCAGCTTGAGTTCATGTTGGACGACGCCCTCCCGACATATGATTTCTCCGCTGGAGCGCGACATTGAAAACTTTAAAATTTTGACCCATTGAAACGCTT
The DNA here is from genome assembly GCA_035149815.1 of Branchiostoma lanceolatum. Taxonomy (NCBI): domain Eukaryota; kingdom Metazoa; phylum Chordata; class Leptocardii; order Amphioxiformes; family Branchiostomatidae; genus Branchiostoma; species Branchiostoma lanceolatum. The sequence continues at coordinate 8,484,143 of CM068872.1, read as the reverse complement.
TTTCCTGAGTTTTGAGGGACAAATTTTGCTGACAAAATAAGCTAAAAAGGTTAATGACAAAAGTTTTGGGGTGCGACGCACTCGAGCCCTCGCGACATATTTTTCGCCGGCGGCAACGTTCTCCTCCGGGAAAATGTTGAAATCTTGACGCCCTGAAATGCTTTTTCCTGGATTGTGAGAGGCAAATTTTGCTGATAGATTGAACAAACACAGAAGGGTTTCAGCATGAGCTTTGGAGGGTGACGCCGTCCCGACAGATACGCTGGCGGCGCAACAATCCTAGGGCGCAACAATCCTAGTATGCTAACGTACGTCGGAGAAAATTTTGAAATCTTGACACGCTGAAACGCTATTTCCTGCATTTTGAGAGACAAATTTTGCTGGTAGAGTAAGCTAAGTTAAGAAAATCTGTTAGTGAAAAGATTCACAAGAGTTTCAGCTTGATTTTTTGGGGGGCGACGCCCCCCCAACATATTTTTCGGGGGGGCAGCCGCCCCCCTTGCCCCCCCTGTGCCGCCGCCACTGCCTTCCCTTAGACATAAGCCCTATCAGAGTGCCCACCCAAATTCTGGAGAAGCATAAAAATTTCTGTCCGCAATTGAATGTCAGTAGTTCCAGACTGCTTGGCGACTATATGAGGGGGCCTAAGCTGACCAAGATTGCACCCTATATACATATCACACATGTCATATCAATATCTGAACTTTTCACAAATAATCAACATCAACTATAGTATTTTGCTTTCTACTCAGCAATTCTAATGACAGTTCACAAAGTACAAAGTAATTAATGTTAACTCGGGCCCGTTGTATTTCAGTGACGGTCATCTCAAAGTACTATACATTTCACACAGCAGTCAAATACTTTTTAAGAACCTTTTGCATATTATCAAACATCATGTCTGTGATGGGAAGTTACTGCAGGGTTCCCAAGGTTTAAGTGTTAGTTGGTAACAGTGTTTTTAGAAACAGGCAGTTTAGGCAGCAAACTTACCCTTGACTTGGACAAACAAGGTCCAACAGAAGGAGAAAACGTCTGATGAAGTGCATGGCAGGCGTCTGTGGAAATAAAGAACACAGATAAGATACAACAGGAAGGACTGGACATGGCAAAGGAATTTTTCATAAACATTGTAGGCAACTTGAAGTTCTTCTTGTTTATATACACTGTGTCCTAAAGCGTAACATTTACAAAACAGCATTCATACCTATAAACAATGATTACACAAAGATGCCGACAAAGAATTTTTTGTGCCTCCCTCTAATTCAAAATGATATCACCGCAAAGAAAGCCTTGTTTCTGAACACCATCTGCAGAAAAGCATGGCAGTTAGTTTGGTCTCTGTTACTGTAAGCTCATATGGCAAGCTTTTTCCTATGGTAAACTTAGCTCTCCGCTATTTAGGGGTATTTGAAAAAACGCAAACTTGATCGAAAGAGGCCAACAATTGATTTACTTTAGACAGCCTTGTATAAATTTAGTTTTTGCTTAGGCACCAGAAGCGTAAAGAAAATGAAAACAATGTCTTATAATGAATTAACACTGATAATTAAGTTCGGAAGATTACAAAATCATGAACATACTGTCATCATTCTCATCACTGAACTCTGACATGTTGATTACCTGGGCCACACACATTGGCAAATCTTCACAAAGAATGTAAGGTAAAGTGGCCAATCTCTAATTAGCTAGTAGTGCAATGCAGCTTCGCTACAGCCTGCATATTCAGCCAAGCACACTGGGTCACCCCTGGTCTTTTTGATAAGTGTGCTGGGTTCTTTTATGTGCAGGGTTTAACACCATAAGCTCCCGCATACACAGGACCACCGACTTAAAGCTACCATCCAAAAAATTGCTTAAAAAGAATAGTTTTGAATTGACGACTATTCAATACCACACTTGTATAATGTTTGTATCCCTGCTTGATGCAATCATGTTTACAGATTGTTATAAGTAAAACTTAGAAAAATTTTCAGAATCAATCGGTCACATTTGGTGGCCACACTCTGCAACCTGGCAGGTCTGGCAGCAGCTGTTGCTTGACCCACAGACTGACCATGTACAACAGAAAACTGAACCCAGAGGTCAGAGGTTATTTGGACAATGTAACAGTTGACCAATCAAACATAATCAAAACACTGTCCAGTTTAAACAAACACATGTTTAACAAAGTTGAAATATACAATGACAACAGAGACAATGACAATCCCTTCTCGATTATATCTGAACTGGATGATATAATATTGGCTATGATTGGACATTGATATGGTTTACCAGGTTAGGTTCACAAGAATACATAATGTGCAGGAAATTGCACAACAATCCAAAATGGGATGTTGATAATCTACCGCAAACAACAAAGCAATAAGAAGCTGCAATGAACCCAAATCAAACAAATACACCATCTTGTTACCTTTTGTTTTCTTTTGTTTTGTTGGTCTTAAAAATAACATGTGACCTAATGACCACAAAGACTAGAAAAACGTCTTTATAATAAAAGACAGCAGAGCTATTGTTAATTGTTAATAATACTATAAGACCCAAAAGGCAAGAGGGTAGATAATAAGAGGTGAAGCAATAGCAGATGACAATGAGTTATTTCACAATAAAGCATCATCGCTTGGGGCAATAGAACCTGGCCTACCACAGTGGGAGAAATATGAGCCAATAAGCGATCAGAAATGCATCCAGGACAGATCTAACCGTGATACATATTTTGCCCCTTTTATCATAAATAATACAGGCCAACTGTAAAAGGTCAGTGAGCTGTCCCTGTAGACCCCTGCTGGAGAAGCCATCTCGAGGATAATTGCTCTCAATGGCACCTCAAAAATTGGCTTATCTTCTAGGACATCTAGTATCATACTGGTGGAGACATCAGTAATATCATTTATCTCAGCTTGGCTTATCAGACCTGGACTGGAGCATTCGATGACCACTACTGTGCATGCCATAATTTGAAGGACAATAAGGTAAATATACAAATATAACTTATACAACAGTTACTTGCAGAAAGTTAGTGCTTTTCCAGTTTTATTTCTACATGCACAACAGCACGAGCCATGTTGTGTATCTCACTACATGTCATGGACTGTTAACTACCCTGCTGACCTGGTTATGGATGCATGACTAGCGACTCAGATGTTATTTTGGGTGTCCTGAATTTAGGTTAAAAATTGCAATCAGCCATATACAAACAAATCATATTTATGGCAAACAAAAAATATCTTCCTGACTAAATGACATCAAACTGACTCATTCCTAACAATCTTTTTGAAATTGCTTATTTTCATAATTTTATAGAAGCATGTCGTGTTATGTTTGTTTTTATGCATTAGTGTAGTTGATTAGGCACTCATCTAAATTTCAGATTTGTTTTTATGCATTAGTGTAGTTGATTAGGCACTCATCTAAATTTCAGATTCACAACTACACCAGAACTGACAAAGAAAACAACAAAGTGACCTGATTGCCCATCAATTTAAACCTTTCCACATCTTCCTCCTAAAGACAAAGTGACATGTGCCAACAACAGGCTATTAATAACTCAGCTAGTAAGTGATGAGTAAACCACGGCTTTACCTCTGCTTTCGCCCACGAGGTGCCCTGGGCTGGTCATCTCCAGGGTTCCTGAACAGGTCCAAGAAGATGGGCTGAAACTTCTTAAAGATGACCGTGGAGACGGCGAAGTTCCTCTCCAACCGGTCCACCTTGTCCCTGAAGTCTTGAGGCAGGCTGGCCATGTCCGCCCATTTCTTCATTTTGTTGAAGAACTGGATCAGGCTGGAGGGGTGGGGAGAAGGGGGAGGGGTGAGAATCGTCAACACAACAGGGTTTACTACGGCACCCTTACAAACAAATCTAGATAGGGATTCAAATCCTCGTTGGCGTACCAAGCGTGTTGTATCAAAATGTACAAAATTCTACATATGGAGACCAGGCACTTGTTTTTCTGGCCCGATGGCGTCCTACTGAGGAGACATGCATCAGTTCGGGTGGGGAGGGGGGCGGAATCGAACGTTGTTCTGGCATCGCTACCGGGAGGAATATCAACGGAATAATTCCATATCGTGGAGAATATGAGCTGTGTTTCTCACCTTAGCCTTGCGGATCTGAGTAGACGGGTGAGAGAGACACAGTTCCCTTCCACAGTCCCCCTGCCCACTGTCGGCGTCAAGCTCTTGCGGCACGCCACGTACAGGGCGCAAGCCAACCAGTGCAGATCGTCGCCCTAGAAACAGCGAAAAAAATCATCCCAAGAATAGATTGCACTGGACAGTTTTGTTACAGAACGTGGCAATAACACACCACACGAATATCAGACTAGCTAGGAAAAAAATTGACGATAATATTCAGAACGGAAGCCATGAAAACGAAGGTGCTAGTATCGCCTACCTCCAGAGTGTAGTTTGTGCTCATTTTCTCGAAGCTCTGCCAGGCCTCCTCGGTCGCAATTTTGTCCATGTTCAAGTCCATACAGAGATCCTGGTATCTCTGCTCTGTGCTGGGGGTCTCCTCGTCCGGACCCGCCATCGTGGCCGCCGAAAAGAAAAATTTTACCGAGAAAAACAACAATGGCGCTTGCCTTTGGCCGTCTGTCCCCGTGACTTCAGTTCATCCCAGAAAATGGCGCGAAAACGGTCGAGGTGCAGCCAAGTAAACAACTATATTCATCCGCGACCCCGGTACTATATTCTGTCTTTTTTTTCATACCAGGTCAAAACTATTCGATTGTTCTTACACAAGAGAATGTAGATATTTATATAGGGTGAGAAAAGTGCCAAATATGCACAGTTTTTTAGCGATGCTGGTCAAAATCTCAATAATCTGTAAGCGGAGTGATTTTCATGTCTGTTTGCAGCAAAATCGCCCAGCGTCCCTTCGTTGGCCCAGTTCCAAGGTGGGTGGGGGTCGCCATGGCAACAGTCAATCATATTGAAATTTGAATTTAAAAGGCCACTACAAGGGTCATGTGGGCGTTTCCACATGGGTCTGCCAAGAGCCCAGGAAATGTTGCCCTGCACTTGCGAGAGCTGAGCTGCTGGGACACCAATGAGATTAAATGAGAGGTGAAATGAATAATTCTACCATACACCTCTGACGTTTGCAGCAGTACTTTACGAGATCTATTTTAGTGCCATAAAGTCCAGTTGTGCAGTTTTAATGCTAATTTCAGCTGATATGCACGCAGAGAGCGATAAAAGTGATTCGTCACAGTAAGAGCATTTGGGAGTTGGAATACATCAACATGTTGATAGGCCCTTTAAGTGTATATTTTGGCAACGCCTCATTATGAGGGTCTTCTGTATTCACCATTTTTAACCATCTTTAGTACAAGTTTCCAGGTTGGTGAATTACCATGCCTACTTTTTTCTGCCAGCAAAACAGTTTAATGTAGATTTACTGGACAAACTGCATCCTCAGCAACGTTATGTTGGGTTTTATTTCTTATAAACTCTTCAATATCATATTGATGAGATTTATCTTTCCATAAAGACTTTCATATATATTTCCACCTCAGGGCTGTCTCCAGCTTTAATTTGTTTTCTTCTCACTGATCGTTTGGGAGCCCATGTTGTTGGTTTTCGTTGTTAAAACCTGTCATGAAGTTCAGTTTTTGGACAGATGGGGTGAAATTTTTGTCCGTCCCAACAAGCACATTTCCGTCACAGGGCGGAGGGACTGGTCCTGGGGACAGCCCTGTTCCACCTGCACCTGCTGCTATTAGTGCAAGAAATAATGCACCTGCCTAGGCCCCATGGGTATTAGCTCACATGGTGATTACCTGGAAATAGCTTCTTTGCAATCTAAGCCCTTTTGGGCATGTGGTACATACCTGGTATCAGCATCAGTCTATGACTTTGATAAATGTGATTTTTTAGTCATTTCATTACCATAGCATACCACCCGGGTTTTTTTTCTGACTTGCAGTCATAAGTACAATCTAGAGGACGAATCATCCTCCAAAAGCTCATCTTTTGGCAATTTAGGTTGATAAAAACAGTGTCCTTCTTATTGTGGACAGATAAATAGTGTGACTTTTTTCCCCATTTATCAATGCAAACAATACAATGTAGTTCAAAATTCATTGTTTGAAAACCAACAAATCTGGTAAAAACTTTGTGGTAGCATTTTGGAGTACTGGTAATTAATTTTGCAGTTAAGTCGGACAACCAAGAAGTTATATTCGTGTGGGCTTTCTCGTTTCACTAATTTTCACTGGGTTCAGCAGTCAGCACAATATTGTGCATGTTCATGAGGAAGTTAAGCCAGCCCTCTCAATTCTTCATCCTGGACTGACACCTTTAATCCACTTTCCTTTTGTTGGCTCATTTCACATATCAACAAATGCACCTAAGAACTTCCTCTTGGATGTGGCAAATTCCACTTCATTGAGTGGCGGGAAACAAGGTGTTGACAACCAGTATTTTACTTTCACTACTACTACTACTACTTTCCACCAGAAGCTGGGCAATACCCTTCTTTCATTGAGTAATGTGTAGGGAAAACAGATTTTGTTAGCTTTGCCATGTGCACTTTGTTTTCAGTTGCCATGTTAATCTAAATAGGATGATTGGCTTATGATCGGGGACAACCAATTACCACACAACTGATTAAGCCTGTCGTGTTACAGGCCATACCAATTAAATTTGTTTCTCAATGAAATTGGCATCTGGAAGAATAGACTATATACAATCAGAATTCTACCTGCTTCTTAACATACACATTTTACAACTAACGGCCACCATTATGATTGATGATTTTCATACATCTCTCAGAATTGTTTATCTTTGATTTTCTAAATTTTGTCTGAGAAACAAATAATTTTGTTGAAGTGGCCACAAAAAAGAAGCCAACCCTTTGGTGTAACAGCAATGTGGACACACTTCACACCCTTTCTTCATGAAACACAACCCATAAGGACACAACAGAGGTCAAGTTTCAACCAAAGCAATGGTTTAATAAAAATAATCATAGAACTCCATTTTTCCTTCAGGTCTGTATAAAGAATTAATAAATACACAAGATCGATCCGACAATTAAATAGCTGCATGATTTGTGGAGTCTAGACCTAGGTCCTTCAGAAAATCAACATTCTCAAATTCCTGTTCTGAGGTCACTTAAACATGCATGGCTGACATCAGCCGATGCACAAGAGAGAGAAAAATGGAAACAAAAAAAAATTCAATCCATCTCACACACCAAAATTTAAATTCCATGGGTAAACAAATAAATACAAAAATTGATATGGCTGAAGTGGTGCACCAAAAAATGTCCAAATCACATGCACATTCTATTTCCTACCTGATCTACATGTACATTCCCACTACATACACCATGCCTTGATCATAATTTACTATTCCTATGTCTCCTCAATGGAAACATTTAAACACCTTTTCACACATGCTCTACCTTGCCTGGGTACCACCTTATGCCGCCGAGTTAAAATGGCACCAAACAAGACGATCCCTATCCCTTATTACCGAAGTGGGGAAGGAGAGAGTCCAATTCAAACAGTCTGTTTCACAAGACAGGAATAGAGTTAATGACAAGACAATTGAGTAAAAGAAACTACCTAATTGCAGCATTACAGTGTGGCAGTGGATTAAAAGTAATTCAATGTTTTACCAACATTTGCATCAGTTTTCAGGGGAGACACATATTGATTTCTCAAATCATAATCTTGAACAAGTCATAATTGGTAGCTTCAGAAGTTGGTAATGTTTAGAAACAGAGGTTCAAATGGTACCCTCTTCTACCCCAATCCAGAATGTCTGTCAAGTGGAATACATCTGGGCATCTCAGACCAACTTTCACTTCACATATTTCAAGTTAACACCAAGATTGCTTTTTATACAGCCTTGCTGATGCTGACAAGGCCAAAAAGTTTGTCTAGTTTTGTTTAAAGTCAAGCAAATGCATTCCGCTGACAGACATGTATATGATCACATCATCATACCCTCTCATCCCTTTTTCTACAACACATAGGGTGCATGCAGCTGCTACAATTATTTACAGACAAGAAACACAAGTACAGTTGCATTCATTTGCATCCCAGAGGCTGTGAAAATACACACCATCTTTTTTCTACTACTTCTTATTTATCTTCTGCTGCATTGACTACAATTTTCCCTGAAAAATATTTCAAACTTTCCCAAAGAGCTCTTCTTCAAGACACAATAGTTACTGGCGCTTTGAGTCTGCTTCAAAATGGTTCTGGTGATTCTGGATCAACAAAAGGTGACGAAGTCCTGGCAACATATGTACACAGTTTCCACAGATATGAGTAAAATCACCTCTTTATGTACACGGAACATGTTGCACCTCTGGTGGTGGGTGTAGAAATGGTTTGCTTCTAAAGAGCTTGAGTACAAAACGGTGGCAAAACACTGCTGGGTCCCTCTCTGGCAAGGGTTCAGTGACAGAAGGCAAGTGTAGCACTGTAAGGAAAGGGCTCAGATGGGCACAACATCATGTAAGGCCGCCCAAAGTCTGAACCACATCTGGCCCACAGATTGTCTATGTACAAAGACGACTTGTGTGATGGTATCTTGTGACTGTTATCTAAGCCTAGGTTCCACAATAAGATCTGTACATGACTCGGAAAATCTGTATCAATATATCCTTTAAAGAGTTTCACTGTGACTGTATACATGCATGGAAATATCTCACTTGTGTTGAAGTGTTGTACTATATTTAGAGCAACATCAGTTGTTTGAAAGGCCAGGAATTACAGACTCCTTCCTTAAAGTTCATTTATCCATTCCACCGCTATAAAATTACTTCCTCTCAGAATGCTGCAATATTTGAAAGACTCTTTCTCATTCAGCTTCCAAGATTCTTTACAAAACCCCTTGAGTGGCAATCTACTTGCTACTGCATTGCAACGTTGTAGACGGTTTGAACCAGCCAGCATGTCATGTGGAAGCCTCAGCACTATTCAGCTCTTCTTCCTCCTGAGGACTCAGCGTGTCTTCACTGACGACATTACTGTTGTTGTTATTGCTATTCCCGCTGCCCCCGTTAGTCCTTTCGGTTACGTTTGTCTTGCTAGGTGATGCGGAGCTTGGTGACACGGGTTCAGACGGAGCAGAGCGCGTGCCCTCAGACTTCACACTCCGTGGAGACAGGCTTCCCATTGAATCTTGTTCCTCCGTGTTTGGCGCTGCGATCCCGTTGGCCAGGCCTGCGTGTAGGAATCCCGGCAGGAAGGCTGGGTTCATCATGAAGGGGTTTGGCCAGAACAGGCCCTGCTGTCCCGGCATGACCAGTGGTGTGGGGAGAGAGGTGGCGGTAGACGTGGCAGACGTCCCAGTGGCTGCTGCCGAGGAACTGGGACTAGCCTTCTCTTGTGGTGATGAATCTGTTGTAGGTGAGGTAGTTGAGGTAGAAGATGTTGGAAGAGGCAGCCCCAGGCCGCCGAAGCCGAACATGGGTGGCATGGCCATCCCTGGGAGCCCTGGGAAAGGCGTCATGGCAGACAGCCCAGCCAGGCTGGCCATGCCTGCTGGGAGCTGCATGTCCCTGGTGGCTGCCATCAGGCCTCCAAACGGCTGCTGTGGGAACGGGGCGGTAACTGCAGTGTCAGTTTTCCCTGAGTTCTTCTGGATCCTGTGGTGCTGGTCAACCGGGAGGTATTTCTGTGAACAGACAGGGGAATAAGCAGTCAGCATAGAGCAGCATCTTCACAGGATTTTTTTTGTAATTTTTTACAAATAACTTTCAGAAAAATCTGTACATAATTTCAGTCAATGCACTCCCAAGTATTTACTTATTGGAGTAGTACATATGGTATACAACTTCGTCAAACCGAAGAAAAAAAAGGTAGAAGAGGAGGCTGAACCTTTGCAATGTGTTCCCAGTCTGCTGCAATGTCAAAACCTGGATTTTTGTTCAGCCACTCATCTAGATCCATCAACTGTGGGGCAGCAAGACCGCCAATCTGCAAAATACAAGATAGAAACATTTTCAGAATGAACAATATGAAACTGTTATTGATTTTGCAGCAATACCTCCTTGACCCTTATTGCTGGATGAAGGGCTCATCAACACTGGCACAGAACTGTGAGCAATGTTTAGCATCTTTTCAAAAATGATAGATGTACATTGCTACAAGGCAGAAAGTATTCCAGGAAAGTTTGTCACCTTCTTTCCAGTCTTTCTGTTGACGACCATGACCCTCTCCTCTCCTGTCAGGTTGTCAGGGTCCAGTTTGTTGGGGTTGGGGCAGCGATGGCGCTTCTTCTTCATCTTAGGCGTCCCCTCCATATCTGGCTGCTGTGGGGACAAAAGAATGTACTGTTGAGGACCATCAGAACACTTAACCAGTACATTCACACACACTAATAACAGTTAAAACTTAAAAGAGCCGGTCATTCTCCAAAACAATGTAGTAGCTGACAAAATTACTACAGTATACTCCTTTATAATAACAGATGTAGCATACAGGGAATTAAATCTATCCAAAAGTCACAAACAAGGTGTAAAAGAGGCATAACGAACAGAACAAGACCACAGCAGCTGACATACAGGCATGACTCCACCCTGCAGCTGCGGGGAGGGGGCTGGTGGATAGTCCACCTCCCAGCCAGGGTGCTCCTTCAGCCAGTCCAGGAGGTCACAGTTCAGCGGGGCTGCCAGGCCAGAGAGACGTTCTCCCTTCACCTTGTTGATCACCGGAATAGGCACATCTGCAACATGGAACACAGCTGATTAAAAGTTGCAATTATATACAGCTATTTCATTTGCTTTTTCTAACTTTAAGCAATACTTCTGCACTAAAGGTTACAACTTCAAAATTTGTTCAAGGTTGTTTACTAGTCCTTGTCTCATCACATCACTCGAGATGGTAGCCATCTTTCTTGTTACCAGTATTCATCATTACATTCATTAGTCATTTATTCACATAATAATATTCATGCAAAGATTGCTACAAATCACATATTAGTACAATGATGCTGATGAACTCTTACCTGGTCCCAGTCTGCTGGGAGACCAAGATTCTAACTCCTTGTGTTTACGTTTTCTCCTTCTCCTCTTTACCTCCACCTCAATAGCTTCTCCATGCTCATTCTGTAACAGAAGATCACATTTTTCAATACAAAGCTTCTGTTACTTTTATGCATACTTCACAAAGATGTGTCAAGTCCAATTAGTCAAAGTATCTAAGAGTTATAAAAGATAAACACTAAAACATGGGGTGAGCACTGCAACCTTTATGCAATTCAATGAAGCCACTGCAAAATCCTCAGTCTAAGTACACAGAAAGTCTATCAGCCACATAGACAGTCTAGACAGTGTATCAGCCACATGCCTGTACTATATCTTAAATTACAGCTCAGAACTATCTACCGAACTGAAAAAAAACCAAGGTCCCTAACTTACAATAATAATCTTTGTCTTCTTTGGTTTCTCTTCCTTGTCGTGTTTCGGCTTGCGCCCTCTCCTCTTCTTGACAGGCACCTCCACTCCATTGACAAGACCAGCCAAGCTGAGAGCCAGGCCATCATGGGCAGAGCTGGTGGGGAGGACTTTGTGGGCCATAACAGGCAGTGAGCCTGGTGATCTGAGTAATGAATCCTGAGATTTAAGTAAGGCATTTTTGGAGGCAGCCAGAGAGGCGGCCGAGTCAAAGGAGGTGGACCTGGGCATGCTGAGGTCCTGGGGCTGGTCGTCTGAGGGCAGCGTGCCGGCGCTGGCCTGCTGCATCTTTCTCCTCATCTCCTCGTACATCATGTCCGCCAGACGCCGCTTCGCCTCTGCAAGAGGAAAGCACAATGTCATATACCAAATAGCTCAGCTGTGTCATTTCAGCTACTACTGTTTCAGGAATATGTCCCGCAAGCAAAGCATCATCTTCCCCATAACAGACTCCTTTTAACTTTTCCATACCCACACACATTTGTGTAAAAATAGTAAAATGGCAAATTTTCAAATCATGTCCACCCTCACCTTTGTCGGCCTCTATCTCAGCTCTCTTTCTTCTCTTCCTCTTCTTGACAATGAACCTGCTAGCATCACCCTGAAATACAACATTCGGAACTGAGTACTGAATTCCAACATCACAGCAAAGGATTTCCTTGAAGAGTCTTGGTGATGATGAACACACGGTGACAGGGCATTGACACTACAATTCTACACTTTGTACAAACAGGATGATATTCTGTCACTATTGCTACGTACCGGTGTGCTGTCCATGCCCTCAGTTCCAGACCCCAGTGGTGTGGCTGCCCCGCTGTTCTCTGCACCACTGTCCAGGCTGCGTGGGGTGATAGGTGTTAGTGGTTCCATGATGATGCGTCTGGTGATGGGCCACTTTCCATTCAACACAGCCTGGCAGATATGGTCACATCTCTGGATCAGAACCTTGTCCTGGGGCACAAGTACAAAAAAAATTGTTTAAGCACCATTTAAGGACGCAGTTCGTATGTCAAGCCATAGCAAAACAACACTGCACTACCAGCAAATAAAAAAGAACCATGCTTTGTCCTTAGTCTGAGGTTGGCTGCTTCACCCTTTTTGCTCCATCTCAAATTAGAACCAATTTTCTACTTAAAAAGATCAACCATTACGACTTCTTTAAGAACTTCAGGAAGATGGGTATCACAAGTGTGATGGATAAGAATGGTGACATAGCACTGGTACAGAAGAACAATCCTTACCTTAGGCCACCTCAACTGCTGCATGTGTGACAGCAGCTGTGCTACCGTGGGTTCCCCCATGCCGTCCATGCTGAAGCTGTGCTGACTGTCCTCCCCGTCCTGGTACACAGGTTTCAGGAGAGGCGCTGAGCTCAGGGAGTCCTCCTCCGCCTTCAGTCCCAGCCCATCCATCTCCAACGGCTTGGCAAGTTCACGTTCCAGGAGAGAAGCCCTCTCATCTTTCTCCGGCTTGGCCAACTCCTGCTCCAGAAGAGACAAGCTCTCGTCTTTCTCCTGCTTGAGTAGCTCCTGCTCGTGGTTACCCTCTTCTTGCTCTGACTTTGCCAGCTCCCGTTCCAGGATGGACATGGAGGGCTTGCTCTCTGTCTCATCTTTCACTTCTTCTTTGATGACAGGTTTGACGTCTTCTGTCTTCACCACAGGTTTGACATCTGCTTCCTTCTTCATATCCAGATCCATTGGAAAAGCTTCCTCCTTCACTTCTCCCTGTGGTTCTGCCTTTGGGGACAGGTCGTCCATTTTGGTCAGGGTGGGGGGAAGCTCGGGCTTGAGGATGGGTGGGGATAGGGCGGCCAGGCCAGTGAGCCCATTAGGGAGGGAGGGGGTGTCCTTGGGTTCCTTGACCGGCGTGATGGGGAGGTGGGCAGGGTTGGGTGGCAGCTGCTGGGCTACGGGGATGGTGGCGAGTCGAGCATGCGAGTGCTTCTTGTAGATTTCAGCAAATGAGAGAGTCGGGTCACCTAGGATGTGATACTCCGTTCTGCTGACTCCATGTCTGTAATACAGAATGTGATACAATCCTTGAAAATCTTATGACTGACATTTCCATAGCACATCTTGCTACCTCTTGTCTTTTCTTGTAACTTGTCATGTATCTCTGATTTTCTTCTCACCCTATGTTTAGGCCAACGGGTGGCAATACTAAAATTAAATGCAACCACATCCATAAATATGGATCTCAGGTATAAACTCATAGCTATTCATGCAACAGCATTGTGGTATCTGGTCCACGGATCTTAATCCATGAGGCTGAGAAGCGGTGACGATAGTGCTCGATTAATTCGGAGATAACGTACCGGGACATCCCAATGAGCAGGTCCTTGTCATGTTTGCCACTCTCCCACCAGTCGGGCAGGTCGTGTGACGGCAGGCACAGCTTCAGCCTCTCCTCCAGCTGGGGGTGGGTCAGGATCTCCTCACGAACCTTCCGCAGCAGGTCGATACGGAACAGGCAGCGCGACGCTCGCTCCTCTGTGATGGGCTCCACATACAGGTGGTTCCTCTGCTGCTCTGCTTGAATGGAACATAAAAGGTGTTATGCTAATGCTGTTCACATACACAACCTTTTTTTTTTTAGAAAAATTTTTCGGATGGCTGGGGAGACAATGCCAAACAAATTACAAAGAAGAAATGGGTGAAAGTATTCAAGGCACTGGATGCATAGCTTGATCTACAGCTGTTAAACTCATATACAGTAGCACTTTCAACTCTATTACACAATAAGTAGACACAGTAAATATAATCACAAAATCGCCAAACACATTTGGATACCATGACAGCCAGAAGAAGTAGGCACAAAAAATGCACAGCAAGGAAACTACAAGGTGAACAACAACTACACTAGACTTTAGAAACAGAAATTATCAGTCCCGTACCTTCGTCACTTTTCCTCCTGCGGCCACAGACCCGCTCACACATGGAGCGGAAGGCCAGGTAGTACTCAGTCATGTTCTGGTCGTACTTCTTGTCCAGCCGGGCAATGCTGCGGAAGCGGTCCCAGGCGTACTTCTGCTTGGTGCGGTCAAACTCCACACCAAATGTTGACACCACACGGTAGAAGTCTGCTTCCTCTCTTCTGGACCATCTGAAATTCAAGTGTTTCAAAAACCTTACTAATGTATCTATGTAACCTTCCAGCTATCAGAAACTTTCAGTGCTGTACTTTGACACCTGACATAACTAACAGACACTATTGTGACTGTAAAGAATGTTATCAAAATAAACAGTACTATGGAAGTTGGCAAAGCATTTTTTTCCGAGGATGACAACTTTAGCTTTAAAGGTAATAAAAAACCCTGACAAGAAGCTTCCTATCTGAGATCTGTAAGTGCAATTGAAGTGCTTCACAAAGGCGACGTTGGATAAGATATGAAGTGTACCTTTGTGCCATCTCTCTTCGCCTCAGCTCCTTCTGTCTGATGGCCTCCTCAAAGCGTTCCTTCCGCAGCAGCTCTTTCTGTGGTGGGAGGATGATGAGAAAGTTTTAAGTAAAATATCTCATCAAAATTTAACAATTCAAATCTAACAATCTAAAATCTCTTTCAGAGATTATTGTACAAGACATGACAGCTAATGTTGCTAAATGCTCACATTTATTTTCCATACATGTCTCAAAAAGTGACCACCATGTTTTTAGTTACCAACTCTATCCCAGTTCTATTCCACACCTTTTGGAATATTGTCAGATTGCACACTTAAGAGCCTAGGGAAATAGTGTTCACATAAAGTCTTTCCAGATGGAGTCGGAGTAATGGCATACCTTTTCCCTCATGGCAGCCTTCAGTTGCTGCTTCTTGTGACTTCGTTGGTAAGACGTGATGATACGACGGAGACGGGTGTTCATGTCTGATGGGGTGGGGAATGGCAGTTTCCCTTCATTGACTGTAACAAGAACATGGCAGATTCCAGCGATTATTACCTTTGCAGATTATGCAAAAATCCACCAGAGGGCAATATCCTACTTCCTGTTCTAAAATATAAGCTTGGCAGAAGTTGCATTGTGTAATTAAGTTTGAGAAATTTAACTACAAATGAGTTTAAACGGCAGTTTTACCTGTGGGGTCAATGTTGTCCATGATTGGCTGCCGGCGCCTCCTGCTTTTCCGAGGCGTGTCCTCGTCATCATCATCGCCGTACGTCAGGCTGTCAGGGTCTGAGTCCTCCTGTGGAAGACAAGCATGCTTCCTGTTATACTGCTGTCATGCTCAACACTGTGACTTTGAATGCTACTTGATAATCTGTTTGATACTATACCATATGTTTCATGTCTGTACCATTAAATCGCAATCATACATACCTCATCATCTTGGAAAGGCTTTCTCTTTGGTTTGTATTCAGGGTCCTGGTCATCATCATTGTAGCCCCTGTGTGAAACAGAGTGCACTGGTTAGACTAGAACCTACATGTAACATATATGAAATACTGGAATCAATCTTTTTCATATTGCAAAATAACACGAAGAAACACAGTCTTTGTCTTCACTATCAGTATCCCACAAGAGCCTGGAGATTGTAACTTGTAACCAAAAGTAGATCTGCAGTCACTTGACTAAGTTACGACTGTCCTATAGCATATAAATATAGACATAACACATTAGATATACATGATAAGCAGACACTGATCCACTGTGTCCAGTTCATCACAACATACCATAACAAAGGATTCGATCTGCAGCAGTCTAATAAAGGAATAGAAAAAATGGTCTGAAGCACTTACACATCGTCTGCATCTGCTTCCTCCTGGGCCTGCTCGGCCGCCATGACCTTCCCGTCTGGCGGCCCACATCTCGCCAGGAAACACAGTGTGGGGTCCGCCCGGATGAAGTTGTACTTCTCATAACCTCCAGGAAAGAAAGGGTTAACAGCAGCATGTTAGCAGAGGCCTTTGATGGCTACTGGGCCAACCTTGGAGGCAGGAACAATCTTGTTCAGATATCGATCATTGACATCACATTTGTGTCAGTGTCTAACGCGTGCAATGTGTTGTAATCATCACAAGATGTTTTGATCTTTTGAATTCTCAAAATAAAACGCTGTATGCCATGCATACTTGAGTCAGGATTCAACAGAAAAAAAACACCAAGCGAACTTCATGCTTGTGTTATAACCTTTTTGGAATGAGGAGTTAGAAACCCATAACTGAAAGGATTCCATGGAAAGAAAGCAAAGATGGGATGAGAACAAAACCACTGGCAGGCATCTCAACACAAATGTGAAGTCACAAATCAAGATAAAGGCAGCTTTGAAAAACGAAGGGCAAACCTGTAGTGCAATGTCAAACCAAGACAAAAAATAAAAAATAAAAAGGTTGGCTTGGATTGAGGTGCAAATTAGCATTTCCCAAAATCCACCATGCCAGTTTTCTAACCTCAAAGGAAGAACAAAACAGTTAGCTACCAGAAGACCCCGTTCACACTCTAAAAATGAATCGGATTAAACATCGAAACCAATTAAAATGACCCGATTAGAACCAATGGGATTGGCGAAGAGCCGTGTGAACACAAAAATTGGTTCCGTTCGAGTTTGAATCGGATTCGATATTTAATCCCATTCGTTTGTGTGTTTTTAGTGTGAACGGGGTCTAAACTACTGCTTCGGTAGTCACCCAATTCAGATTGGATTTTCAATCTTGTTTTCCCTTGAAGGATAACCCTATGGCGCTGTGGTCCTACCATGCTTGAAGACCCCAATAAGGAGTGACTTGTCTGCCTCCTCATCCCACCAGTCGATGGGGGGCTCCCCCTCAGGGATGGGCACCTGGATGTCCAGACTGGTGTGGTTGGTACCGCCCCAGATGGCCGCGGAAAACTCTCCAATCACCTCCTGTTTCAGGTAGTACAGCATACGTACTCTCAGCAGCACTCTGTGGGGCAATCAGAAACATGTGACAACTGACATACATGTGGCTCTGCAAATTGATCCAAGCTAGTTATACATTTATCTGGCATGTCACACAACTTACTTTTGTTTTGCAAAACAGGTAAACCGCCTTTAGGCATAACACACCAGTTTTTGTACACTAAGAACAAGCTGCGTAAGACAGAAGTGTTAAGGTTTTGTCCACTCACACCGGGAAGAACTTTTTTTATAAGTATGGTGGGTTCTTTATCATGCTCAAGGGACCCCTGGCTTTAAGACCCATTTTACAGAATGTCTCTAACCGAAGCTAGGTACTCATTTTCACCTGAGCAGAGTGAGGAAATGGGTGTCAAGTGCCTTTCCCAAGATCACAAAATTGGGGTCAGCTAGGGATTCTAAGACCACCTTGAGTATCTAGTACTGGTACTCACTTGTTACAGTGGTGTTGGAGATGCCTCTTGTAGCCAGGGTCCTGCAGCAGTTCCTCTGTGTTGATCTTCTGGGCCCACTCCATGTCCACGGCTGGTAGGGACTTATTATCCTTCTTCTTCTTACCTTTCCGTCCACGCGGCACAGGGGCTGACAGACCTGAACAAGATAACGTTGAACAACAGTTGTCAGAGTTTAGCAACTACAGAACGTTGAAGATCTACTTTGACACAATTTCTACCGCAGAAAAAGTTTTAAAAAGGTTTTCCCTGTAGCCTGGTACAAAGGTCCTCGGTTACAGTGACATTCAGAATTTAGATCAAATGTTACAGTATCGTGTACCTAAGTGGTTTTTGTAGCTCTTGACAGCACCGTCCACTGGAGGGGCGATCAGGTCCCAGATGAAGGCCTTGATCTTCTCATCACCCTTGTAGTGCTGCAGACAGTACATCAGCTGCATGGAAAGGTGAGAATTTTATAAGGGTAACACATACGGACACCAATCTAGTTTTATCAAGCTCTTTGAAGTCCTAAGAAATTGAAAGAAGTCAAGTAAGATTGTATTTTAACAAAAATCTTTTACAGCAAACCTCTAAAAACTACCATCCATTTTAACATCTATAGTCATAACAAAAACGGCTAAGTAAACTTACCATGGTCCTTGCTATGGACTCCACCTCCTGCTCTGACAGGTTTCTCTTGAATCTTCCAGTACGGAGGATGTCAGACCACCTGCCCCATCTGTAAATAACAACATACAAATGTATTAAAACCTTGAATCCCTGGAATTTGAGATAGTGGGTTGAATTCTATATTTTTGCATATCAGGCATATGTTTTGCCCATTTTCTAACCTTCCAGTCTAGAACAGGAAATGTTTCAAGCCCAACTGCAAAACCTTGTCCTGTCAACATGATTTATGTTCAGTTCAGTTCAGTTACAGAAAGCAGTTCTTACCCATAGACCAGCAGATTCTTCTCCACCCTGAAGCACTCCACTCTACTCCAGCCACTGCTGTGTCCTGATCTTGTGGATGACTTGCCCTTGTCCTTCTTTCCCTTCTTCCCTTTCCCACCGCCCTCCGACTCAGCATCAGACTCGAGGGTGTCAGAGTCGCTGAAGTCCAACATCTCGTCAGTCGCACTGGTGGCATACCGCTTCGTCTGCTTCCGCACACGAGGCATCTCGATGATCCTGTCATCCTGTCACAGAAAAAAATGTCAGCCATTTTCTAAAGTCAGCCTTTTTTTGTCATGAAGAGCCACCTAGCACCTGCACAGCAAACTGCAGGGCCATTCATGTTTAACAGATCTTCAAATTACAATCTATTAATCTTTATCAAATCTTACTGGTACACTGTACATGTATAATACTTTCATCACCATCAAATGTTTTCTTTTGAACCAAATATTTAAGCTGTATAAAAATACAATGTAAAGATCAAACACTGTTACAAATGCCAAAGAAAGGGGCGTAATAGAAGAGGAACCAATGAAATACCCTGTTTAACTCCTCCATGTCCAAGTCTGCTTTTTTGGCCCACTTCTTCCAGAAGTCAGGGTCATCAATGTTGATGTCTGTACGGTTTTCACGCGACACAAAACTGGCCTGCAAGAAGGGGATCAAATGTGTATTAACCCTAAATACAGCAAACACTTCTATTAAGCTTCAATCAAATCAAAATGGGATGAAGCAATTATCTGGAAAGATGCACTGTTGAATAGAGAGGAATCACATGAACATCGGAGTGAACTGTACCTTGGCAAACGTTGAGCCCTTGCCCTCACTCTCAATGGTGATGACTTGAGTTCTCCTCTGTAAGATCTGCTCAATGTCCTCCTCACAGAACTTGTCAGAATCGCCTTCCTCCATGAGGGCTCCATACGCACCCTTCCTCAGCAGCTCTTCAATGTCCTTTTTGGAGAGCTGCTGTTTTTCCTGTAATAATAATCATTGCAGTTTATATTCTATCCTAAAATATACTTGAACTTATTGCAAACTAACAACTGTCTGTCAACAGAAAAAATTTGTTCACAACAGAACAGGCCCTCTGCATGAGATGACGTCAAAGGAAAAACATGAAACAAGACATTACCTGTGTCTCCCTGGCCCCTGAAACATTGTCCCTCATGCTCTGGAGCACAGCCTTGTCCAGTCCCAGCTTCAGACTGGCTCGGTCGAACATGTCCCTCTCATACGTGGCCCTGGTCAGCAACCTGTACACCTTGACTGACTTGGACTGCCCGATACGATGACACCTGGCTTGAGCCTGCCACGGACACAATGTGTGTAGTTTATGTTATGACACAAGCACATGCATTTTTACATTATGTTCGTGGTTTACATTGAATTTTGCAACTTAAACCACAGGAGGAAATGCAAATATTTCACGTTGAAAGTGATGTACTGAAGGATGTAAAAATCATGCCTTTCAACAAACCATAACTGTTACTGGCATTGGGAGACACTCTAGGAGAAAGGCATATGGTTCTTACAGTATCATTTATCATTACTCCGGTGAATGAGGAAGTTACAATACATGTCTTTTCTCATACCTGGAGATCATTCTGTGGGTTCCAGTCAGAGTCGAAGATGATGACAGTGTCTGCTGCCGTCAGGTTGATCCCCAGACCACCAGCTCGTGTACACAGCAAGAACACAAACCTGTCTGAGTCTGTGAAACACAAAAGACGAATTCAGGTACACCATTCAGATTTTCACATTATAGCCGAACAGCAAGGAAGCCATGAAAACTATCTATATTTTAAGCCTTGAAGAGGAACTTTGGTGGCACCAAGGACTACTTTACAGGGAATTCTGATTACTGTAAATCTTGAAATGTTTGCAGTGGTTTTCTTTTCCCTTTTTTTTCAGTGTCTTCTCAACTGCAAATACAAAGACATTGCGAATAAGGATTTCCAAGATTGCTTCAAATGCCAACATAAAACACCGCAAAGACCTCCTTTCTCCTTTTGCTGCGAAAGTAAGTCCCAAGAAAATAGATAAATCTTGAATAGTAAATTGATCTGTGCGGCAGCTTTCCACATGACTGACCTGGCTTGCTGAACCTGTCGATGGCGGCCTGTCGCAGGTTCCCCCTGACGCGCCCGTCAATCCGTTCGTAAGGGTACACGTTCTGTACCAGGTAGTCTTCCAGGATGTCCAGACAGCGAACCATCTGGGAAAATATCAGGACCTGGACAGAGGAGGAAGACAGATCAATCAACAAACCTGAAAGTATGCTGGATAAGTACATGATCAAAAGGTTTGTGTGCCACTATAACTCAGAATGTTATCGTGATTGAGTCTTAATACCAGGCATTGTCAAAGCTTGCTGGCCTCTATATACATGTGCCAAAGATAATGTTGTTTTTATTTTGTACATACCATCAGAGAAATGAACACTTTAGACAGTAGAAACACACTTTATGTAATTAAGTTAGGAAAGGACTCTACTGCCCACCTTATGTCCACCTGCCCTGAGTTTAGGTAGCAGCTTGTCTATCAGCACAAGTTTTCCTGAAGCCTGCACCATGCTCTCGAGGTATTTTCCATGGCTTTCACCATGCTGGTCCTTGTATTCTCCCAGAATCTTCTCTTCAGCTCCTGTGTCAAAGGCACAGAATCTTCTTTTAGAAATGTTGTATGCTGCAATAATCTAGAAATTTTAATGCATTTTGATAAATTTACAGCATTGATAAAATCATTGCATGACTTGACGGTTACCCACTCACTCTCTCACAATCCAGTTTATCCCAATAAATATATTTTCTTTCCTAATGACATTACTGTAACTAGGATAATGTGGTTGTGTAGTACTGTGTTGTGATTGGATAAGAGCTGATATGTGGACCGACCCTTAATGAGGTAGGGGTGATTGCAGCATTTGCGCAGTTCCATCATGGTGTTCATGAGGTTGGGTACGTTGGAGGAGGAGCCGCAGCCCTTGGCCAGGAAGGTGAAGTTTCTCTCCAGGATGGCACGGTAGTACTTCTTCTGGATGTTAGTCAACTCCACCTGTGGACAGCAACAGCATAAGTACTCGCTTAGCTCAAATACCTAACAAATCAGGGACAAAATGTATCTGACCATTGTTATCACAAGAGCTTTGCAATATCCAATGCAACCTTCAACAAAACAGCCTCATAATATTCACTACTTGAGGAATGTTACTGGTACCTCTGAAGTTAGTCCTTACAGCAAGTAACATAAATAGAAATAAACACAAATCATGCAGCAGAAAAGTACTCAATTCATTAGCTGCCACTCTGGCTAAAGAGTACGCCACAAGTCTACTAGTCATACCGCTAATTCCTGTGCATCTTACCTCAATGATTGTCTCCTCCTTGGGAGCCAGATTCTTTTCCACATCCTCCTTCAGACGTCTCAACATCATGGGTTTCAGGAGGGCCTGCAACTTGGACACCTGAACAAAATGGTAGACACGTCAAGCCAGTCATCTTTCCTTTTCTGATGCAAGGTTCTGAGCTATTTCTGTCATGTTTCGTCTATATGTCTACTGTCTTCAAGGCCATATGATTACTGTAAATCCATTTAATATTGGGGTTGGTAATTTTAGTGGTTTGGGGGAATAGGAGTAGTTCACAACATTTAATTCTAACGGTTGGAACAAACATCACAGTCTCAAATGTTAGTAATCAAATAAATATATGCCATGATGAAATTTTAGCAGTTGTCTAGTGACTGTTAAAGTAACTAAAATCAAGTTACCGTTAACAAATCAAGAATTACAGTATATCTACACATCAATAGAGGAAAGCTCAGAAGTAATCCTTGCCCTACGAGCTAACTAACCTGGTCTTCAGTCTTAAGGTCTCCAAACTCAGACAAGAAGTCTGCTTCTGAGTCAAACTGCTCTGGTTCCAGGAAGTTGAGCAGGCTGAAGAGTTCCTCCACATTGTTCTGTAAGGGGGTGCCGGTCAGCAACACCCTGTGTTCCTGGAGTGAGGAACAAACAGTTGTACTGTGAGACAATGGCTTTGTGCTACTACATGTAGGAAAGTTTCAATTCTTATTCTTGCTTTCATATTACAAGCTAACAGACAATTCCTTAAACTTTGGTCCCTCTACACAACTGAAATATTTTATGGTCTTTACACTAATAAGCCTGTACTTTTTACTACAGAGAATTGTTATACATTAAGAAATCATTGTAAAGAAGATTCCTTCATTTGATCACCTTACAGATATATGTCAAAACGACTCACCAAGTCAAGAATATTGAGTCCCTCCAGCAGTTTGCAGTTCCTGTTCTTGAGTCGGTGGGCCTCATCAATGATGACTGCCCTCCATGGGATCTCACGCAGCTCCAGACAGTCCGCTGGAAAGTTTGTATGATTAGGACTGTAGCTTCTAACCTCACTCAAGTTTACGACATTCCCAGGACTTTCACTGCGAGCATACACTTGGATTGCTTTCACTCAGAGCATATAACTAACACTTGAATATATTATCCTTTGCATATCAAGTCAAGTTATGCCCTTTCCTACAAAAAAATAAACATGCATTTTCTTGGATTATAAGGAAACCTTAAGCCTTGTACAACTTGTTCCATACAGCATTTACAAAAATGTGGTAGATGAAAGCCATAGCATTTTCTATTTCTGAGTTAGGTATCTTTAGGGCTACTCTGTTAGGTGTCTGCAATTCTTTTCATGAATGCCAGGAGGCTCTTCTGAACAACACAAATGACATAGGGGAGTCAAAGGGTCACAAAAAACAAATGCACTTGAATACAAAATAGTATACTTACAGATGATAACCTCATATGTTGTGATGAGTGACTGGAACTTGTAGCATCCTGGTATAATATTGCCCTGAAAAAAAATAATAAATTCAGAATTTACTTGACTAAACTGATGATGCTACAAAAAAGGTGTTGAAACAAAGAAATACACAATAGACATTACACTGTAAAACTTTGTAGATATCTTACCAGCTCATCCCTATGGAACATCTCATAACGGTGGATCATCTGCCTGCTAGCAGAGCTGGAAGGGGGAAACAGAGGATCCATGTATTCTGCATCACACAGCCAAATTATAGCCTGGGTGCCATCCTAGTTAGTTTACCAAGGCTCCCATACTCGAGAGTAAGGGAGCCCCGCATTAAACTGACCAAGGCAAGCCAAATTTAACCCTCCTTGTAAAAAAATACTTGACATTTTCTTTAATGTCTATCATTCCTAGGCCTAAGAAGAAAAACATTGTGTGTTTCAGGCTACCTGACTGACCCCAGCAAAAACCTGCCAAGCCTTATCTTTTTAGCAGACATAAAATTTTTGATCTGACAGCTGAGTGGTGAAATTCAAAACAAAATTCTAAGTAGCCCTTAAAATTTTCTTATACACTTTCTGTATTTCACAGTCTGCAGATTAAGGCTTTGAACAATTAGTTGATGTAAGGATATGAAGTTAAAATTGTACTTCTTTGTTGATATTATTGATATTCATGTTCGACGTAACATGTAGAGACAAACCTGACATTGCTTTTTGAGACTAGTCTTACCTTCCATGATACACCACTACGTTGATGTTCGTCCATGTCTCAAACTCCCGCTGCCAGTTTCCAATGGTGGAGAGTGGGGCAATGATGAGGAAGGGTCCCAGGATGCCTTGCTCCTGGATTGCCTTCAGGAAAGTGATAGACTGGACTGTCTTCCCCAGACCCATCTCATCAGCAAGTATACAGTTACGCCTAGTATAGGAAACAAGGAAAGGTTCAAGTATTTTATGGGCCAAAAATTAAGCTGAAATGTAATATAGGACAGCAATGCTACACAATCAAAAAATAATATCTGTAACTGTGCAGAGAAGTGTGCTTATTATTGGTCTTTCCAACAACACCTTACATTGTAATGAAACTTTCTCTGCAGCACAAAAATGAACCATCAAAAAATGTATCCTTGTTTTCCAGCTTTTCAACTTCTAGCAATTCAAAATAATTACTGTCAAACTGCTATGGCCACATGAAACAAGTGGACACAACAGATGGACATTAGCATAGAACAATCCTACTGCTACACTGAGAATGGAGGGAGAAGTTGATTGTAAGTCTAATCTGTGATGTCTGATAGGGCCTCACCTGTTGTACCAGTTGAAGAGGAGCCAGTTGACACCCTCCATCTGGTACTCCCGAAGCTTGTTGTCATTCTTGTAGGTCACGTTTGGATCCAGCTGATGCCACGCCTCCTGCTCGGGTCGAGGTTTAGGCTGGCAACAGACAAGAAAGGAATCTCAATGCAAGAAACAAGGCTCATCTATTCCTGTTACACGCTGAGAACAATTATCACGCTGCAGTGTTAAGAAAGCCAAAAAGTGTTTACTTTAGCAGTGGTTCTATTTCGCGGTAGGAGGGAAAAGGAGCTTTTAGCTGCGTTTTATTAAGTCCACAGTTGAAACAATGCTGTAGTTCAAGAGTACATTGGAAACATATATTCACGGTGTCAGTGTCATATTTGCAGTGGAAAAGTTCCAAGATTTTCCTATCCTTGCTGAGTACGGCACAAAATTAAATAATAGTGAAAAATTGACAGCTTGAGCATCAATTATTCCGACAAGTCAAACTCACACTCATCATTACAGGCACCATTATAACTAAGTATGCCGACACAACTGTCAAATATAGCAATTAGGAAATACCCCAGGTAATTCCAAGCACACCATCAACTACTGTATTATGAGCACCAAACTGTGAAAAGTGATGGTGTCCTACCTCTGCAATAGGCAATATGCCAGTGCAACTTTCTTAATCATACATGTGAAGATAAAGAGCAATACTCTAGTTCCATACTGCTCTCCATTATCCCTTCACCCATAATGCACAATGTAGCCTGAAACTAGCTAATCTTGTCCACTGATTGAAGAAAATAAACCATTTCAATATTGGAACTAAAATTCAATTTTCAGACATGCCACAACACTTCACAATGACAAGTGTCTTTTTTGCTGAAGGCCAATCCTTTTACCTTTTTTTAAATGTGAATCTATGAAGAGGCACATGCTTTAGGGGCATTAATGATGTACCAATGAATGTGACCATCAGTCTTGAAGAGCTCTCTCCCCGCACACATTAGCTTCAAGTACGCTGATGGACCCCTTACCTCCCTGTCCTCCGGTTCTGGAGGCTGTTTGAAGTAGTGGTACTGCTCTAATTTGCTGGTATCAATGTCCTCCTCCAGTTCCCAGGTACTATCCTCGTAAGGCAGCTGCTGCCACTTCACCAAGTAGTGTGTCACCGGCTGGGGGAGATTTAATGGAGGAATGGAAGTTTCAGATAGATCAAAACTTGGTGTTGCTTAAACTTTGATCCTCCCACACCTTGTGAAACCGTGGGCAGTGAGCCTTCTCCACTCAAGGACATTTTGGGCCTCTTAGGGTGACAAATAGACAGAAAACTATGATGATACATGACAAGTAGAAAATTCTTATGTCCCACGTGGACTTGATGACTCAGAGAAAAAACAAAATGGTTGGTAGCTGCACAGTTTAAAGATAACTCGTCACCAAACAAAACAAAATGTTTAAGAGAATCATACTTTGGAAGTACTAAGAGAACTTACCTGCCCGTTGTTGGGGTCTGTTTGGGTTGAAATGTCCAACACTCTGTCTACTTCGACATAGTCAGGGTTGAACGGTTCGTCATCAAACTAAGGAAAACACAAAACATAAACATGAACAAAGAGATCTTTCTGTTAAGTCTAAGTCTATATAAAATTTCTACTGTATCTATTTGCACAATTTCACTTCAGTGCAAAGAAGCTGCAAAGAAAAAAACCCTCTTACCTGATCAAACACATTTACAGTGGCCCGCTTGGCCCAGAAGCGCTTGAGTTTCTGGTGAATCCTCTTGTCCTTCTCCAGTTCTTCCACTGTCTTCCACTCGCAATGCAGATATGAACTACAGAGGGAAGGCAGTCATATAAACATGTTAGTACATCACATATATTGTAAAAGAACAACAGGATATAATGTCAATAGACTTATACAAAGGGTTTACTGTGGAAATTTGCACATAAGGAAAGATATTAAAAAATTACTTACAAATTCTTGTACTTCACATAGTACTGTTCTATCCCCTGATTTTGTGCTTCGTCAGTGGAGTGCTGTAGAAAGGAAAATTTACAGTTAATAATATAACTGCAGGATGCAGGATGATTATGAATATTTGGAGCCATCTTCTTCATTCTACATTGTATATACATTTTTATTATTGTCGCATCTGGAGCATAAGTTTACATTTTGGAACCCTATTGTGTCAAAACCCTTTCTTACAACATTCCTTTCTGTAGCTTTCCTCAAAGGCCCATTCTCTCTGCCCAGGTTTATTTGAAATAAGTTTCTTATCTGCCACAACACAAACGTTTGTGGCACTGACTGTAAGCAAAAGACGACAACCAATTTGCTGGAAGTCTATCAAACAGTGACATTTATTTGCCAGAAATATCCAAGTCACCATATCTGTAACAGCATCTGAAACAAAATAGCCCTGAGCCACCAGTTGCCAAGAAATGATTGACAGCCCTTGCACACACAATCCTTCTAACCTTGACATTCTAACAAGTGCGACCCTGACACCTGTTTCCTTCCTCTGGCAGGTCACAGTGAGGCTGTGCAGGTGGGTTTTGTTAACCACAACAAGGTACTCAAAATTCATTTACTTTCCTGGTGGTTTTATTTTGTGGTGGGAGGGAAAAGGAGCTTTTGGCAGATTCTTAAATTTACGGTTCGATAAATTGTATTGTACAGTAGGGAGACACATACAAGATAGACATATCCGCAGTGTCATGAATTTGCTATAGAGAGGTCACTGTAAATTACACCATTGCAAATTTTCAGAAATGGAACTTAACACATGCACTGAGAAACCATTTAACTATAGAACCCCCCCCCCCTCTGTAAGATCATTTGTAACAATGGCAAAAATTTGAAGCTATGGGCAGTAGAAAGGTAAGTACCCTTGGAGACCAGGAACAGAACACCATTAAAAGTTTTCCTAGAATAGTAGTTTGGAATAGATGAAAGAGAAGGCAAGACATTGGTATTCAATACATGATCACACTGAAGAGTAGTGATTAAGCTATAGACTGACCTCATTTTTGTTAACCCCCCTGTAGGACAGGATCTTCTCCACAATGACAGCATCATCCTCATTAGGATTTTCCTAAGGGAGAACAACAGCAAAAACATGAAACATGGTCTCTTGTACCTGATGTTATAGCTTCAGTACTGTATCAACTCTCTGAAACATCAGGAGAAAGAGTGTCCTTCTATGGAAGCACTAATTTTTAAAGCTCTATATTCTCTTTCATTTTTTGTCCTTCCATACCTTACAAATTATCCTTACGTTCCCTCCAATGTCTCTTATTCAACCTGAGGCCAATATGCTTCGGTCACTAAAGCTTAGGATGTACACAATTCAACAACAAACTTAATCATGGCTCAGTCAGTCCCAGTACTATCTTCTGTAGAATATGTATCAGTAACAACGAATATGTCAATACTGCAACCTAGATAGAAGATGAACAGCATTTTGAAGCAGAATGTAGTTCATACAACAAAGAAAGGTTCATTAAACCTTTGTTTCCCTGCTTCGTACACCTAAGTAATACAGACTAATTCATATTTCTAACAAGTTTCAACAAAACATTTCCACCATCATAAAGAAGAGAGAAGTTTAATTTACTTAGAACAAAATTCTTGTGCTAGCTTGACAATGTGTATTGGTTGTATCTGTAAACTATTCGTTTGCTGTGAACTGTACCTAACCCAATGGGTATAATAAAGGTCTTGATTCATCAGTAACAGTGTGAAAGTCAACACTCACGTTCCTTACCACATAGAATGGTATGGGCTGCTGGAAGGTGACGTCCCCTCCTCCCGACACCACATCCACAACTGTCTCCTCTTCGTCACCCGACAGATGGAAATCGTCGATGTAGGTCTTTCGCTTCACGTTCCGCGTCGAGCGCCGCTTCTGAGGGGATCGGGCACAACAAAGAATTGGAGAGCGCATTTGATGCAGAAAATTAGGCCGCTTCTTGGTAGCTAAGGGGATATAGCTCTTACAGCATTATCGGGGTACCAATCGATTGATCCAAGTTTTAGCACCCCAGGCCAATTAGATATGGGGCTTTACCAATGTAGCAAAAAGATAACTGATCATACCACAGATATCCTTAATTGTCCTTAAGTGGATTTCTATTGCTGTCTGAACTCCCGAATCAATACATGCCAGAGGAATGGCAATTACGAAGGGCAATAGTGTTGCACTTCCGATCTAGTTGGATGGTGAAAGTACCCCGATAATGGTGTAGAAGTTTTTAACTGGATATGGTGCATCTAACAACTAATATCTACCATAAACTTTTACAACTGGAAAACCTCCTTAGGTCTCAGTAGAAATCTTGCCTCCAAGCAAAAACTAGGATTTTACGTTATGAAAGTGATGTGTTACATCAAATGTTATCAGGTTTGATTTTTGTTTTCTTTGTTCAACAATGCTGCACGTTTCTACCCTTACCTCCACCAGACTATCCTCGGCGCTGGGGGAAGGCGGAGGCGTCGCGTCCAGGTCCGATCCATCCGAGTCATCCTTTCTTTTTCGCTTCTTGCCCTTGAATAATGTGGCTGGAGGCCTGAGGACAAAGGGCAAGACAGTTCATCAAGTCACC
Source organism: Branchiostoma lanceolatum (assembly GCA_035149815.1). NCBI lineage: Eukaryota > Metazoa > Chordata > Leptocardii > Amphioxiformes > Branchiostomatidae > Branchiostoma > Branchiostoma lanceolatum. The sequence goes on along the minus strand of CM068872.1, from coordinate 8,454,725 downwards.
TGCCAATATCGGCCACCCCAAAATTTGCTGAGACCACAAAACACACTGATGGCTCATGGCAATGTGCAGGCCCACACCATCAGCCATCTGGCCTGATGGGCCTATTTGGCAACTCAAATCCCTGCACCTTAATCTCTCCCCTGCCTCTTATTACACTTCAAGAGACTTTAACTAATACTTACAGTACCATCAATAATACAGGAGGTTAATAACACAATAAAATAACTGGGACATTGTGTGAAATGTAGCACAGTGTTTAACCTTCTCTGCTTCGAAAGATCAGGTACTAGACCAACTGTAAAATAGTTGCTCTTGGAGGTATGTTACGATCTGAATTCATTTCACACCTACCTCGCCCCGAAGAAAACCAATAACACTAAAACATACCATAAGGAACTGGACCCCAATTCCCCCGCCGCCCATCGGCGGAATTACCGAGGGCTGAGCAACATTTAATGCCTTTCATTTCTGCGGCCGAATCCTGTTGTGTCAGCAGTGCACACTCATTGACACTTCCAATTGTTCCAGCGGGCCACCATCCAAGCTGGTCCCTCTCTAATGTAAAATTTATCACAGCAATATTGAGCCATACAGCAATTATTGATTCTGGCCCCACCAGGAGAGATATCCTGCCAGATCCATTTAGAGCCCTGACAGGCCGAGAAAGGAAAACAGTGTAATGGCTCTATCTGCACAACTACCACTCATTTCGCACACCCCGAGCTTCCCATCACACACCATGAGATGGATGGCAATGCCGACACTTCTTAAAAGCGTTGGTGGAGCCGCAATTAAGGACAAGTAGTCGCGGGAGTGATGGCTTTCCTCCTCTACCATCTATCAGGGATCTTGGGTGGCAGATTTAAGCTCCTGGCCAGCTGCTTTACAAGCCCCGACGGGAGTTACAGGGCCTGATCCCTCCCTGCCATCCAGCACTTCACAAAGCTGCTGGAATTCTAGGTCAACAGTTACAAGTGACAAATGTAGCCAAATGACTGCAATATTTCATATGCGCACACCATGTGGCATTTTTGCAAGCCAGCAATTATGGAATACTCAGGGGCTTTTCGGCTGCAAGGGTGTATGATCCTATGCTGGGCAAGATGATAAAATACTTTTTAACGGCCACTCAGTAACATAACTTATTCTTATCTAACAGCCAAACTTGATTTGGCTATGAAAAATCTTTATCTCAGTGATTCATGACCACAATTTCCACACAAGGACTGTGGAAGGTTCCAAACATTAACTCGCAGATGTAGCGAATGCATCATAATTATCTACCATGAAATAGATTCTGTCACAATGATTATCAAATTATAAATAAAGAGGTTAGGAGGAGGCACTCTGTCATATCAGGACACAGATTACTACAGGCTCTATGACAACTGTGCACAAACCGCCAGTCATAAAACAGGTAATAAAAGCAATAACAGACTTTGTTTCAAGGAAAGGCAGTTAATTGTATTATCTTATCCATACATACATAACATCATATTTTCACAGGTAGATAAAGGCTTGCTATGACGATTACACTTTCCATCAGTCTCACTTTACTCCTGTGGAAACCACCTGTTTGGCATTTTCAGTTCTGTGACTTCTTGACATTAGCTGCTGACCTACATTCCACAAGAAAAATTCACTTCTGACAGAACTTGGACATCCAATAAGCCCTGCATCTTTCCTGTGCTTAACACATTACCCAGGATCAATGGAATGCCAACATCAATAAATAACCTATGACCCCCTTCATAATTCACCTGTCTCACTAGCAACTCATCACTGTTTCCTTTGGGCTTGTTTTGAAACAAACTTCCTCTGAGCTTTCTTTCTTCCTTCTTTTAATTTACTGTCTTCAAATTGCAAGAAATTGGAACATCAACAAATCTTCTGAAAGAGGCCATCCTTGAGGGAGACTATCTGTGAGTCTATTAATCTCCTATTATCAATTAGGTGGGAGCATCAAAGAATGACCTCAACACTTCTTCATGGTCGTAATGAATGAGGGTTAATGGGGTTAAACTCCACAGGGTCCCTGTTGGAGAGGATATCCTCCGTATCCATCTGTCTAGACCTTAGATGGGTGTATGCAAAGTGAAGGGTTTTCTTTTCTTTTCAGTAAAACATTTACGGATATCAAGCTGGATGAAAATAAATTCTATAAATCAGAGAGAATAGTGAAGTGCTCCCTAGATGATCTTTAGTGTTCACCTCCTGAATTGGGCCGACAGGTAACACAGCATTTACTGTTAAACAGTTAGCAGCTCATGAATATACACAAATGAGGTTATGAGTCACAGCTATTGACTGAACAGCCAAAGAAGAACATATCTTATGGAGACATTTTTAACATGATCCAGGTTTAGAATTCTGACTTCTTCAAACTACAACTGTATGGCCAACAAGTAATATTAAAATCCACCTGTTACCAGTGATTTATATTTTTTTTTTCACAAACTAAAATACTTCCCTTGACAATGACAGATAGGTGATGACCATGTTGAAAGCAACCAATCATTGATGCCAAATGATTATTTCTGATAATTTCCTATGATGGGACATAGAAGCATGGTATCAGAAGGGAAAATGTAGCAAAAAGTCAAATCATCAGGGCATGAAAAACCAGCCGTCAACAAAATAGATGGATGTCGCCCTGGCCACTAACTCATGCCAAACATCTTTAAAATCACGACACAGGAAAGGTCATTTCTGTGAATTAAGTAGACAGAATGAGACCATGAATGTTTGCTGTTGCCATTTGCTATTTGGTCGTACATTCATATGTACACGGAAAAAAAGGTGGTCACAATCAAACTGAGTTTCAAGCACCCTTGAAGAGGTTGGCTCATGAGCTCAGTCAATAACTGAATTAGAAACATGACACTTGGCTAGACTGATGTTACCTTTCCCCCATATACCTGAGAAAAAAAAGATTTTGGATGGCTTGGATTGTACTATAAATTATAACGCAGCAAGCAACTTCTGTGACAACTATTTCTCATCTCTTTCAAAGTTCCATTCCAGGTTAACTCATAGAATATGATGACATTCATGTGTTTCTACAGAAGGTACAAATAGTGAGCGATGGAGGACTGCATCCAAGGAATGTGGCTGGCTGAAGTCAAGACACTGCAGCTGATGGGTCACCTAAGGTCAGACTAGTGGGTGTGGATTTCAGGTTGACCCCCAGGGACAGCTGGAAATACTTGGGAGCAACACTGTAAATCAGCATACTGTTGCACTACTACCATTTCGATGATTTTTCTTGATCTTAAATCAAATAAATAACAACTAGCATGTTCAAATTGACTGCAAGAAAGTCTGCTAACAGTGTCTATATAGAATCATTGGATGGAAATTATAGACACAAGCTTAAATGATAAATATCTGCTGACCAAAATAGTCAGAGTTACTGTATGAATCAATCTCATGGTCACTTCTCAACTGGAGTTGCAAATCAAGAACTTCTCTTCTGTCCTTTTGTTTACATCACCAATTGTGACGTATGATCACAATTTTCGATTAGAATTCCAATTTGTCCCAGAGGAAACCTATACATTACCATAAATTCATCCTTATTCCAAACTGTTTCATAACATGGGCGGGGCATACTTGGTCTTCTTTCCTGGTTTTACTCGAAAAATTCTTCATTTTTCATCATTCCAATATAGAAACTGGATGTCACCACACCCATTACATTTGCAGTAAACAATAAAGGCAAACAAATACTACTGATAGTCCTGTTCTTACTGCTTTATATTGCACTGTCACCAGTTTAGGGCAATTCAAGCTTCAACGCATCTTCTGAGCTTGCAGCACCTGGACAATAGGCTGGACATCAATCCATCTTGTGTGCTGTGTCCTGTAGACACCTCCCCTCAGGTGATAACACACATTTGAATTCTCCTGTACACAAGGGGAGTGACCTCTTTATTTTGCCATGGCAGGGTTGAATAGCTAATGTTTGGAATTATATGTCCTATGCCTTGGTATCCCTGAGACAGATCTATACCTTCTCTGCCATAATTCAATTTCTGCAGAAACCACTAAGGATAGATAGTATCAGGTCTTTCCTGGGGTGTGTGGAGGAAAAGCAGACCATCACCACTGGGCAGATCAACCTCCATCTTTGCTCTTATTGGCCAGGTCAGGCTTGTCTTATTCCATTTACGTCATCGGAGCTGCAGGGTACAGCTCCCTCCCACAACGCTGTGGATCATTAGCATGAGAAAAGCAGTGGGTAGTCCAGCAGCAACTACCACCCTCTGCCACCCGCTTCTTATGGCACGGTTTCGCCCGCTGCAAATAAAGACTTTTTCTCCTCCTTTTTTTTTTACACAGATGGGAAGCTAATGGGAACAAAGTGGAGTAGGGAAATCATCCTACCTGTCCCTAGGGGAGGATCTCCTTGCCCTCACTACTTCCCACTCAGACCCATTAAACAATTTACGGCTCCAGAAACAATTACGATTTACTTCCCCTGGCCTATCGCAGTCCATAAACCAAACCGCCGCGCCCAAAGAGCTGTCCCCGCTAAATTTGACGAAGTTGGCTCTAATCAAATTTCGCCGCTGCAAACCAATTTAGTGGGGGCTGGGGAGACCAGTCAATAATCAGGCAAGTGCCTTTTTCTTATTGCTGTACATAAGGTGCATCATTACAGGGTTGCGTCCATTTGTTTAGCAAAGAAAGTGGCCGAAGATGCTCCCGTGTGTGACCTGCTAAGTTGATAAAGCGAAAAGCAGCTAAAAATGCTGTCCTAACCAATTTTCTTCTGAAATCATGCCTGACTTGTGGCAGCCACTTGTATGAGAAAATAAGTTATACCTGTTCCCCTCCAGATAAACAGCGAAAACATCCACAACATCTTCCTCTTTCATACAAAACCTATAAAGCCTAGTGATTATGGCTTTATTTTAATGACAGGTCCATCAAGCACAGTAGGAGATGCAGAAGTGCATCTCTGAATATCAGTGGCACAAGAGAAACAAGAGTCCGTAGGACACAATTCTCCGTGAAGTATTTATAGTATGTACATTAGTCAAGTATTGACCCACACAAATTGCATCTCTGCTCAGTCCAAGTAGTGTTTTAGAGCAAGTAAAGAAAAAGTGTTTGTTTATCTTTTTCTTTCAATATAGGAGTGGTCAACCTGCTGAAAAGTATGTTTTTACAGCATGGCACAGATGGGATCTAGAAATTCCGGGAAAAGTCACAAAGTTAGATCTAGATGGCCCCTTTTCAATTATCAACGAACCATTCAGCCTTACAACTAAGACGTATCAGAAATCACAAATATGCAGTAAATCCTCTTTCCACAATTTATTGCAGGCCGGCCTGATCTATATCAAGCTATTTGCAATAAAAAAGGCTAATTTATATTATCGTAACATTTCACGAAGGTCAAAGGTCAGCGGATCTAACCACCCGGAAGTGACACTGGCGCGCGCACTTTTCTGAGAGATATTTCTCAACAATCTTTCATCCCCTGCGTAAACTTTTTACATTGTCACAGCCTCCGTATTATAAACTACAAGTGTGGTAAGTTTGAAGGTCCAGAGATTTGCCATTTTCACACTGTGCGTAAAAATGCATCGTCCGTCCCGTGCGCACATACTGTATGCGAGTTGCGAGGGACACGGCATACTTAATACACAGACTGGAGCTCACTCGGCACATGTTCGCAGCTAAAACTCACAATTCCCGTTGCCGCATTGGTATGTAACTTGGTATATCGTTTGCTAGGTTGCGTGTGGTGATGCACGTTGTCTATTTTTCAATTTAACAGTGACTATACGATCACAGCAAGTAAGGAAGATTTATACCCCGTATCTGCCTGAAGTATTCCAGTCATGCATAACGGATTATAACATGGTCCCTATGGCAGGGCAGTGGGACATAGCATTAATTATAGGGGTGCAATTACGATATTGGATTGACGTTTAAAGTAGTTATGGTGTAACAAAGCTATTGTGCATCACCACGCCGAACCAGGCAAACGATATGCAAAGTTACACACTAATGCGACAACGGGATCGTGAGTTATAGCTGCGAACGCGCAAACAAATGCATTCCCAATACTCCCAGAAGGAGGTCATCCTCCTTCCCGGAGTAATAACATCAGGTGTGAGTAAAGGACAGTACAGCCAGAAATACTACTAAGTTACAGTTTTATGTGTCTTTGTAATCAACAATAATAAAGTATCAACAAGCAACTTAGTTGCAAGTCTTTGTTTCTTCTTGGAAGAAGTTTCTGGAAATAACAATCTGTTCCGACTTTTGAACTGCAAAAGCTTCAGTTTTCCTTGCTTCAAGGATGGGCAAACCATACCTGATGTCTAAATCAGGACCAAACTTCTTCCTATACAGAAAGTTCTCCTTGTTAAATTCAGTTAATTGGTCCTGCTAATCACTACTAGCATGACATCCTGGATTTTCTGTAATTCCTGCCATCTCCTTCAGGCCATGTTACTGCTAACAGTCAAGTAGCAACATAAATAAACATGGACAACCATGCTACTTCAGTCATGATACCCCTGTGATAGCCTCTGACAGCACACTGCAAGGGATACCTGTGTTGTAGTGTTCAAGTTGATCGCACTTGATCACCATAAGCTGATAAAGCGTGTGAACAAGCCTTAACCGTGGAGTCATCTGGCATTAGTAGATTAGGGCCTTGACTTTGATCGCTTGTTACCGTGTAATCCCCCAAGAAAACATGCCCTGTACAATACCAATTAGCCCTCAATTATACACTTAACAAGGGCCCCTCGGGAGACATTGGGTGGGCTGCCAAGCATACCAGCGCAAGACTTCTTCAAGGAGCATGTGTCAAACAGCGCAACAGCCATAGCTTGTAACACCGCGTGTCGTGTTACGAGACTGGTAGACCGCCATATACCAACAACAGGTCTGACAGTTTGCTGTGACAGGTCGGACTTCCACGGCAGCGGCCAGTGGTTTGTTTGACAAACACCAAGAGCCCGAAACTGTAGATTCTTACTTTTCAAAGAGTCAAGCCACTTCAGGTGGAGTGGTTGACAGGCTAGGGTAACAAAGCATTTCATCCTAAGAACATCAATTGTTGGACACAAAGCACAACATTTCTTAGTCTTCTCCTGACAAGACAGCAGCTGCAGATCAATGTTGTAAAAGGCTACAGTTTTTTTAGATTAAAATAAAGTACAGGTAATGGTTATGAATGGAAATGCATGGACAACATATGAAATTTTTTAGCTTCTTGGTTTCAAATAATGAATATCATTACCTGTATGATGATGATTACCTGTATGAAACAAAATGTATCATTCACTCTTGTCTCAACACATATTTGAAACTGAAATCCTGAGAGACTGTGCCTCTTCCCTTCAGAAAATGGAAACACTGCACACTTGGTGCCTTTGCCTGATGGTTGTGGAATATATGATGCATGGTGGATGCAAAAACCACCAAGCCAGGACTTATCGGCATATGCAGGAGTGGAGGGATCAATTTCTTCATCATTGTACCGAAAACGGGCGGGAAGAACTATTTCATGCATTGAATAATTTACTTCGGGGAACATTTTTTTTTACCAATAACATTCTGAGTCGCCAGTTGTAACTGGAAAGTAGCTAAGCCCCACCCAAAAATATATTTTCCCAGGTAACTCAGCAGAGAATTGTGAGGGGTTCTGTTCTACTACATGGCTGTATCAGCTTTTTCTTGGAACAGGGGGTAACGTGGTCGCTGGTGTGAATGATTACATCCCACAAGCACTTCTCCTCCCAAAATCCATACCTACAGCCCCGGCAAGCGCAATCCGCCCGAACCATCTCCTGCAGATTTGCAAGTAAATTACATCTCAAATAAGCTCAATATTGGCTGAGAGGCACTGCAAGATGGGATTGGTGGCTGGTAGTAGTGTAGCAGAGCTGTTCATAAGGGCATGAGATATCTGAAGATGAATGATTGCAGTGCAGAATGACATATGGATGTCAATTTGGAATAGCTGGGTGGTGCTAAATGAATTATAACAGTCCTGCTTTCTCCACAATCGGTCCAAAGACAAATAGCAATTTCAGGGTCAAGAGCACTCCAGAAAGCACAGAGGAGCAAAATTGCATTTAGGCAAAAGGCTCAGCCGTGAAACAAATGGCAAAGTGAACAAGAACTGTCTGGGAGGCAAAGTGACAGATGGAAACAGTATAACAACACAATGATGTGTGTCGACCCGAGTCCAACCTTCTGTCCTGTGCACTCCTCCTTTAGATAAAGTACCCACTGTGTAAAATGGCAATAAAACGGGAGAGGGAGGATGTAAGTCATATGATACAAGACATCTGGAGGGGAAACCGGCAATGGCTTTGAGGCATTTAGGGGCTTGTATTGACAATTGATTTGTGCAATGGGAGAGGCAGCAGAACTAATGGAGAGAAACATGGCACTGAGGGGAGAGCCATCAATCTAATGCTCCCTCTTCCTTGGAGAAAATGTTCGTTTTACAGGGACTTTTCGTCCAGTATAAGCTCAAAGGATGAGTGCAACTGAAGACATGTTTTCGTATCTTATACCACATTAAACTGTGAAGTTGTTACTTACATTTTCACAACTTTAGCCTTGCTTTTGCTGCTCTTAGACTTGGATGCAGACTTTGCAGGTGGCTTCTTCTTCTTGTCCTTTTCCTTGGGATTGGGTGTGGAGGGTTTGGAGGACTTGGACGCCTCCAGTTGGGAGGACATCCCCGGCGGAAGGCCCGGCGGTGTCACCACCCGGGGGACCTCTGCAGCACCAGACTGCTTGGCCTTGTGCATCGCTTCGGCACAAATGCGAGCGGCTTTCTCCTGTGCCTGCTGCGCCTTGCTGAGGCGTTGCCGTTCGTCGTCATCCATGTCGTTGTCCTGGTGGGATGGCGGAGGCGTAGGCTGGGAGAACTGCGAGGAAAGAAAAGATGACATTACCATCTACATTCCGTCCAAAATCAATTGGTCCCTTTCAACACATATTCATGCCATGGTTTCATTCTTCCAAAATACAGAATCACTGGTACCTTTTGCTCAAGACAGACACAAAAACCTGACATAAAACTTGACACTATTAGAACACAGGGCTGCGTGCATGCAAAATTGTACAGAGGAATAAAATACACACAGGTCCACAGTGATGAAGGCGGTGAACATTACATCAATACATCCAACCATCAGCATTCAATTTGGGAATGAATTGTTCATGACATAGCAGTATCCCCAATAAGCTTTCGAATTCCAATATTCAAATGACTTTCTTTTGCTGCATTGAATCTTGCTATTTGGAGTGAAGTTCCTTACAGTTATTGTTTCTCTCCTAGCCTGACCCAAAGCACAAATATTTTCATAACGTTTCTGCAGATTCAGTATTATAGACATTACTTCTTTCATGTGTTTTCACGAACCTACATTTTCTTCCTTGGTCTTGCCAAATGCATGTCTTACATGTAGTGTAATACCTCTGCACTATTCAATAATACTTCACAGAAGTATTTTCAAACAGCCTTCGAAAACAATTATCATAAAAGACCATGACGAGATGCTTGGTTTCCTATCATCATTATCAGCAGGGTTTGTAACATGTGAGGTAAATTGTTGAGTACAACTTTTTGCCATAAAACTGGAAAATTCAAACAGATGTATCTTTGATCTCTTTCTCGGAATTAAAAAACCTCAACAACCTTGGTATAATGCATGCAGCACTCGCTTTCTTGAAATTTTCTTCAAATCAATTCTTTATTCGAATATCAACCTTGCCGACATAGAAGCCTGGATAGCGGTGCACAATAAAACAGAGACTCAACATCTATCTGCAATATATATATATACATAGATACATACATACATACATCCCTGACAATGACATAACAGGAGCCCATTATTGCACACTGGGTTTTACTGTTTGATGGTATAGTCTGATGGACTGGTGGAGAAAAGAGTTCTGTAGTCTTTTTGTTCTTGCCGGGGGGGGGGGGGAAGATGGTGTGTTTGCTGTGGATCTGGAGGGGGGGGGGGACGAGGTCGTGTACGGGGTGGTCATCTTATTAAATTCTACCCAGCATGCAGAGAGGGTCAACACAACACAATCCCCTCCAAGCTTTCTAGCTTGAATGACTGATGCTACAAATATTATCAATACAATAAAATAACATCTTCTTCCAAAACCTATGGAAATGTATGTGTGAAGGTTCATTTTAAGCAAACATTTAATCTAACCAACAATGATTGTACAAATACTCTTTTTACGAAAGTGGTTGAGGTAGAATAAACAAAGACCTTCCGTGGAGCCTAGGAGTGCCAGGTAAGAAAAACAGAAACCCCAAGTGATCCTATTAGTCCAGCTAACATGATTCTTGGAGTCTCAAACTTTTTAAGGAGTAAGTCAGCCGCGCCCAGGGAGGCCGTTTAGAAACAGAAACATGTTGGGTTATTATGTCACTCTATTTAGAATTCAACGTTTTCTTTGTTACGTCAAAACTTGAGATGACAACAAGCTGCTTTCTTGTTTTCCGTTGTGGCATTTTCTGCTGGTTTGGTATAAGCCTAAAATATTTTGTCACTCAATTTAGAATTCACTGGGTTTTTTTAAGTCAAAACATGAGAGGATAAGCTGATTTCTTGTTTTCTGTTAGTCTGGCCTAAGCACCAGGTTGTCAACATGGTTAGGTATTGAAATCAGAGGAATACACATCCATGGTACCACACCCGTCTGTCTGTCATGCAAATGTCCACACCACAAGACTCCACCTCTGACTCACGGGTATCAATACTAGTAATAGCCATCTTAAAATTGCCTTTTCCTCATTAACATATCAATTCAGAGTTTTGGTTCAAAACCTGGATACTCCAGTTTGTCCTTTTGTGACTGATGGATGCTGTCTGAAACGTCTAACCATTTCAAAATTTTATCCAGTTACTTCAGTAACTGCTACCTTCCTTGTCTTATTACCTGGATGTCTAACCTTAATGAGGACGTACACAGAGGTTCTTTGGGAGAATCAGCGGTCTTAAAGTCTTTCCTTGAACTGGGTTCTTTTCAAATTTGTAGGGTCTACTTTGATGATTCACTGTAGTGCGTGTCATTTAACTTTGTAAAATAATGCAGATTCTTTAAAAAAAAAACATACTGTTGACTTGTTTTTCATTTCATTTAGTATATGATATACAGCCATATGAATATTTCACTGCAACAGAATTGAGTCTCAAGACATTCCAGGACGATATGAAGCTTGTAGCAACGCAAATGGAGGCTGAAACATCAGAGGAACGAAATATTTCTGCTGCAGGGTACCACCACCACTTCAATCGATTCCATCCCAACCCCCTGGCAACCTTGCCACTGAGCAAAACAAGGGATAACGTGACTCTGCCAAGTAGGAGAGGGTCAGGGTTGGCAAGGAGTTGTCATGAACCTTGTGACCTCTAGTGCACTCCAGACAAGGTCACTGCTGGGGGCAATCACCTCTAAAGGAAGTAGGGTCTCTTTCTCCCAAACTTGAAAATTCCACCAGCTTCAATGGCTCAACTATGAAATGGTGCAGTCTTTGCAGAGTGCAGTAGGTACTGCTTACAGCAGGACAAAATATTGTTAGCAGCAAGCTTGGGTTGCTACAGAGGGAAGCTTTGCCAAACATTTCTAGACAGTCAGAATGTGACCTTTGTATTCTTACAAATGTTACGAATATATTTTTGAAGCCAGATCTGCTGCTATGGTTATTTTCTAGTGCTATTGCAACATTTATCGATACAAGTACGTGTTAACTAACATGTATATACTCACACACACACACACAGAGCATTTTTTTTCTACCTGACAAATTGTGGAGAGGAAAAATAAGCAAAACTTCAACTAGGTATATCTGATATCTACAAACAACTTCCGTTAAATACACGTATGTTGGCCTGACAAAATTGTCATAAATAAGGTATCTTTACTTCAAACAAAACAAACTAATCTAAATAATAATAGCGAGTATTCAACAACATACACCACTTAATACTAGAATCAAATGCCACAATTTTACAATGTTTATAGATACAAATCTAGGATACTTATTTAACTAGGCTTTTGGGAGCATTAACACTTGCCTTTTCTATAATACAAGTTGAACGAACAACCTATCCATAACTATCCAAATCCTAATGCTACAACCTCATGTTCTTTAGCATTATGCTTTGTTCAAGCTACTTACACAAGCTACATGAGATTCTGACTATAGCAAAATACATGGGATGTTGCAAAATTGGGAAAATTCTGCTGACCTTACAGGCCCCATTTCAGTGGACTTCACTGCTAAGTTGTAGGTAAACCAGGGTTGATTACAGAAAAGGCAGTCTGCAGCTGATGAGAACGTGCTCATCCCTTCCTTCAGCTTGCAGGCTTGCTGACACACATACATTAGTTGGTATCACAGTAGCAACACATTCCTAACCTTTGACCTAAATCCAGTCTTAGCCCACATATATCATGGCAGACAGCCATGATCAAATCCTGACCACCACAAATTCTCACATCACCAGTAGAGCTCTGCCTTGACCACCAGTGTAGTAAGACTAATGTCAGCAATTCTATAATATGTAACTGTCAGTGAGTAGATAGAGTGGGCTGTTAGAAATAGAGGTCAGAACATAAAAATATCACATTACAAGTGGGGGCATCTGAGAGTGTATTTTTCGTGCTGAATCTACATATTTTGGTATTGACAATTATTTTACAACAATGTGAACACACTACGAACATCCTATGTACCTTGATGAAATTTAGACATCCAGGTAGTAAGATACGCCAAAAATAATTACTCAAGCAAATTTTGAAACAGTCAGACGTTTCAGACAGCATCCACTGTCTTTCGTCAGTGACTAACGATAGGACTGAGAACACCAGGTTTTATACCTATGTACCTACGTATGTGTGCACCTGTATGTGTATTTGTGTACATTATATTGAATGCAAGCTTTTAATTCCTTGGTAAGTTGTAAGCATTTCAATTCCTTAGAATATAGCTGATACAGTTTTGAAGAATTTCTTCCTTTTCAAAATCACGTATTCTGTCAACAACTGCATTAAAGGGAAACCAATTTTCACCAGGAGCTGTGTTGATAAAATCCAGCTCAATGACGTCCTTATTTCATTAGCATTCAAGCAGGTAATTCAAAACATTACAACCCACACAGGAGAGGCATCCAGAGCAAACTGGATGTCTTGTGTTTATCATTACACAGTCTTTTAGCAGCCAGGAGAGAGGGGTTAGGTAAAGCGCCACTGGAACATATCTGTTTGCATAATGTATAGTAGATCCTCCAGGGACCACTGGAACTGTGTCAACCCATTTTGCAATCTGCCGCACAAAAACAACCCCAAAACAATGCCTCCTCCCTTACACAATGGACTTCAGAGTCATGCAGCTATCAAAAGCCCTGCACAGGTGCCTCTCTAGCCATGCATCTCATGTTTTTTACTATGGACCATCCTAAAAGAGCTCAGTAATCAATTTGTGGAAGAAAAACATATTCAAAAATCGGAAAGACAACAACCTTCCCATTAAATTTGATCTTGACATGCTATCATTAATCAAACATGATACGCGCCTCTCATGATCAGGAGTAACATCATCCCTCCAATGAGTCATTTTTCAGCCAAGGTTTTTCCCAAATTCAAAATATTTTTCTTTGATTGTATCCATTAGTATATCTTGAACAGATTTAGACACTAGGTTCCCTCTGCACTAGTTTAATCATAACATTTTTGTCAAACTAAGACAGGAGACAGGTGAAAAACAGTCTTGTTTTCTCTACTGTGATGACCTACTTTCAACGGGACATTGGAGAACTTAGCTTGAAACACCAGCTAAAAGTGCTACATTGTTTTGTATTGTAGATCTGAAGATAATACTGCACCATGCCTAGTCCATGCCTACAGACACAAAAGATGGTACGGATGAAATTCTTGATAGATGTTTAAAAGAGAGCGAAACAAATGTAGGGGAGAAACAATAACGCTGTACGAAGTAGAAAAGAAAAAAACGTGTAGAATTATTCTTGTGAAAACATGTCAAATTTATTACACTGTTAGAAAAGACATACAGGTATGTAATTACTGAAAGTGACTATCCCTTTACCTATCCTGCAATCAGGTTAACAGTAATTAGCGTTCCTAAGTTTCACATTTGATTCTACTATCACATCACTAGAGTCAATTCCACATTACCGAGAGGGTGTTTGTTGCCTTTTGTTCTAACATTTACAAAACCTTTGTAACAATCTATGTGAGATAAGTAACTGTTAAGAACAATTTCCAACATTTATTTGATGTTCTAAATATTTTCTGCTGTGTTCCAACAGGTTAAACACATTTCCAACATTGAACACATTATTTGTATTAGTTTCTAAACTGTTGCAACACAGATTGATCATTTGTTTGAACATCTTCCAACATTCTACAAATATGATATAACTGGGTCAGTGGGCTGGGAACAGGGCAATTCACACATCCCTTCAAAGTATAGGGGATTAGGCCTAGGTGCCATGCATAGACACCTAAAGACAAAAGAGTTGCCAGTGTCCAGACGTGAAATCTAAAAATATACAGAGGCAGACAATAGAGCGTGATTAGCACCTACTTTTATGGGGGCAATAACCCAAATCTACCATTTTGAGAATGATGCAAAATGTTGGAACATGTTCCAACAGTAGAACAATCACACAGATCTTTGAAAACTGTTCTAAATAAAGAGATATTTGTGCAAATACTTTCATGATATTTCCAAAATATATAGATGAGTTCAAACATGTTCAAACTTTCATTTCTAATTGTTTGAACGATCTGGAATTATTTTGACTGAAATAGTCTTTTCTCTAAAATTGTTCAAACTTATTAGCAATATCATCTGAAAACCCTCTCGGTGACATGGAATTGACTCTACTCATTTACTTCCTAGGTAAAGATAGCCAAATGATTTCAAGCACACTGTTACTAACAGCGGCCTATCATCGACGACCTCGCCATTAGCCGATAAAAATGCTATATTTATATTCTAGTATCACTAAACTTGAAACAGCTTTTGACTAGTAATAAAACACTTTGATACGAGAATATCGACTTTGAAAAATGCACAACGCGACCTTGTGCACCCGCCTCACACCTACCTCTGTAGCCAGTTATCGACAACTTTTGTGGAGCAAATGTGGTCCAGAGAAAAGTAATTTCTTCCCCTGCTCAATATCGCAGAAGTGTTGATGTATTGGATGGGAAGGAATTTATACCTCCCCAGGGATCTCCCCATAAACTTTTTGCGGGGCATGGCTACGGCCTAGATGCCCTGGGCAGTTATTGGGTGAGCTGCTTCTCATGTACGCCACAACTCAAGGTGTCAGGAGCAGGACATGTCTTATCTGACATCACAACCCTGGCAAGATTAACAGCGAAATAAGGCACTTTGAGTCAAATTTATCCCTGCTCATCGCGTAGGTCATGTTATAAGGCTAACCCTGCGAAATGTAGAGCACTATGCAATATGGCTGCTATCGCAAGTTAAAGTGAAGTTTCTCTCACAAAATTTTTCTAGTATTCTGTATTGAATGCGATGACCATGATGTCAAATAGAATGTAATAATCAAATATTTATACAATCAATTAACGTGTACAAAACTAATTGCTTTCTTGCATAGTATGAAAGCAAGTTACATGTGTCCATTAACTTTGATGGCTAACCAAATAGCCCATTCCGTTTTAACCCCTGACCTCCAGGAAGCCTCATTCTGGGAAAGCTCTACAGGTCAAATGCTTGTTTACATGATACCAATGGACTCTGGACTTAAACAACTTATAACATTCATTGTGAGATACAGTGCCAGTCTCCCACAATCGTAGAATATAAACAGGCAATCTGACCAACATAGATTTAGTACAGCTTACAGCAGTGACCACTTCGGCAAGAGGGTCAAAACTATAAAATAAGCACAAATAACCTAACACTCAACCAAGGAAACAACTGCATTACATCTAAATGCAAAGAATCTGTCACCCAAAGTTTCAAATCTGCTGCCGCTGTGCTAAGACGAAAATCCAGCATCAAAATGTGTACAAATTACCAGCTTAGTTTAAAGGCTTAGGAATGAGAACACCAAATAGCTGCCGCTGTGTCTGTGCCAAGTTTCAACAGCAACTTTGAGATAAAATTACTTCATTATATCTCTATCTGGTAAAGCCATACTCCGTCATTTAAACCACTCAATTCATTACTACCATTATTCTTAACAACCTCCAAGGTGAGAGACAAACATAACATGATTTCCAGACATGACAATAGGTTTCTCAAACATAAAACAAGGGAATATGTCACATGGGGCTTTTCTTTCATATTGTCCAGCCCTTAGTGCTGAAATTATAGCTGAAATTACTCTTCATGTCTTTTTCCAACCACCCTTCCATATGCAGAATTTTTTCTGACTCTATTAGTCTATACCAAGTTTAGGGGTGACTTCAAAGGCCTTGAATAATGTCCTCTATGTAGGTTATGTAACGTGACTGTGGTGAATAAAAGGGTCAATGTTACCTGTAACCTGACAGAAAACTTACAGCTGGCTTATATCTGCTATCTGTACTACAATTTATATGATGCTTCATACCGTGTATATAACATTGTTACATATATATATATATATATATATTCCAGTGTTCTCGCCAGGCCTTTTGAGCATAGCGGGCCGCTACGCTGTGGGCCGACAAACCGACGCTGTAAATCACCCGCTATGCTGTTTTTTTACCCAGCGTAGCGGCGAAAAAAGACAAAAATACCGTAGTAAAAATGCAAAGGCACGCGCCTCCCCTGTTTCGCAGGAAGCCATCCAGTTATCGGCTCCAAGGGAGGTGCCAATTACTAAATTAGCACCTCGCCCTACCGCTCCGATCTTGTCTTGCCGCCCCTCCCACCCGGGAAAAGCCCTTAGCGGCTCGTGTGCCGCTGGCAGCATCGCGCGAAAACGTAAACAATAGCCGAGTAGGTCTCCATGTGCACAATCTGCGGGGCGGTTCCCGACTATCAGAACAGCCGTAAATGTATCAGATTCCCGGGGAATCTCCTTATTTGGAAGTTAACAGTCCGCGGTTGACCAACACAGAACCTGTTCTTTGTAAAAGATTCCTTTCTCTGTCAGCGCGGGGATAGAATTAATTCTTAACGGTATTTCTGACAAATTTCTAGAGCAAGGTTACGTCATTTTCCCATCCATAACAGCGAATTAATGCACAGAAAATTTTTACAAAGAGAGGAAGATAAAGTTTCAACTTATTTAGAAGCTTCGCCATGATTGGACGATTCGGCTACTGCAAATTTGTGGTACCGCCCACAAACCGCCGACTTTCCTTTTAGCAGACTTTCTGCCGCCGACGTCGCCATGGTCGCGACTGTCATCAAAGGCTGCCGACTGTCAATCAGCGGCAACTTTGTGGGAAAACGCGCGAGTTGGATCTCCGTGTCATGTGTGCCAGTCAACAGCGAACCTCTGACGATTTTACGTTCCCTTAACTTTCCCACAGCGATGCTTGTACAAAGTTTTTATTAGACGGAAGTTCCACGTTATCTGTAAGACGCAGAACAGCGGTTTCGGCTTCCTGGAACGGGCCGGCGGCATATGTACTTGGGGGAGAGGGGTGACGCGATTTCTTAGACGGGCCAAGGGCCGCGGCAAGGGACTTTCGTATTAGGATTTTCGCCGCCGACCGCCGAGGGAAGATCACCTCGGCGGCGATTTTTCTGGAAACATGCCGGCGTCGAAGCGTACTATACCAGGAATATCGCTTCCAATTTCGCACCGAAGAAAACTTCTGACAGCGACGATTGTTGCGCTTCGACTTAGGACAGCCGGACACAGCCAAAAAAAGGAAAACTGGTATCGACTATTGATATTGTTGAGTAGCTAAATAAACTATTGATATTGTTGTTTCTGAGTTTCAAGTTGTCTTTCACCAGAAGTATTGTATGTCGATGGTCATAAATATGACCCTCAAAACTGGAAAAAAAGCCTTCTCAATACCCTAAAATGCAAGAGCTTCCGGGGGGCTTCGCCCCCCTGGGTCCCCCCACCGGGGCTCTGCCCCTGGACCCCGTCGGGGGATTAAGGCAGCCCCCGAACCCCTGCCCCGATGCTGTGAAAAAAACCTGGCGAGAACACTGTATTCTAACATTGTTATATATGCTGTTTACATGCTGTGTGTTGGAGTCAATGGGAAGAAAGTGACACTCAACTTCAATACAACTGTAACAATTGACACAACCATTCATACACACATTGCACTTTTATGTCTTTTATCTTCCCATTATCAACAGGTCATGCACTGAGGGGGACACCTTGGCAGGTAATATCCCAAATGAATGTCAACCACAAATCTATGCACTAACTTGACTTAGAGCTGTGTACCTAAACAAATTTTAGGTACAGGTACAGGTACATGGGTTAAGGTACAGGTCCGGACCTGAACCTGTACCTAAACTACTTGTTCGGAAAATGCTAAATTTTCAATAAGGACAAAAGCATGTTTGAACTGGTAAAAACATAATATTTGATAGTGCTAGGTATTATTTTTATGAAAATACAGATGAAAATTTGACTCCAGCCATGCAAATGTGTTTTCTGTGTTTTAGAGTGGCTTTAGAGCACTGCCACGGTAAGTTCATAGTAATTTTATCTGTCAAAGTGGCCATCCCCTGAGTCAGGTCCAGTACTGATACAGAAGGGTCAGGTATTTTGGACCTGTACCTAATTGATTGTACCCGGTACTGTATCGGTACAGTGTACAGGTACACAGCTCTATATGCACTAACTGCACCAACATAAGTTACATACATAACAACAAGGGTTCTCTTCAGCTTGGAACTTTGATCTGTCCTGTGCTTTTGATGGGGCAAAATTCTTCATCAAGCACAGTTCTAAATGGTATCTCATCAGTGGGGCGTTTCTATGAGGGGGGACAAACTTTTTGACCATCTAATGAAAAGCTATTTTCCACAATTTCAGGGGTAAATTTCATATTGTTTAATCCCGATTGAACTTCCAGACATTTTGTTGAAAATGCCGTTTATTTCAACATTCTCCATCAAAGGGGCTGGAATGAGTGAAATTTGTGTGTCCCAAGTAGCAAATTTCTTGGACAGAAAGGCTGATGCTGGAGAGAGAGCCATGACAACAACTTCACCAATACCATTGCTCTCAGACAACATTTTTGTCATCTTCTGACAAGAGTTTCAATATCAGACGAACTGTCATCTTTGGAGCAATGAACCACTGTTTGTTCAAGGCCACTTTCAGTACCGGTAACAGTAAATAATACACATGTACAGTACAGTCACACTCATTCCCACAATGCCTTGTACCAGGAGAGACCAGATGGCAACACTGAGTAAATCAATCGTTCTACAAACTAGTCTTTGAACCTAAAAAGTAAGCAAATAAAACATGGATATTACACAGTAGACTTCAAACAAATTAAACAAGCATAACTTATGATGCTAGGCAATAACAAAAGGCCACTCTTGGGATGTGAATTTGGAGCATGCAAATTTTTTGCAATATTTTTCAACTGACAATGTTGTTAATGTCAATCTACTGATGTAACCAGTAAATTCATATCAGGTCACTATCAGAAATGCCCAGAAAGAGTAAAATCAACTATGGCACATGGAAAACAAACACACAAAACATACAAATATACATAAGACACGGTCAAGAGGGTTAACGAAAGTAACACTGTGCGGTTTAACTTTAAAGTAATAATTTGCCATAATGATTATTGATAGTAAGAAGTACCTGATTAGCCTGTTGTTGTTGTTGTTGCTGCTGCTGCTGCTGTTGTTGTCCTATGTTTATCTGGTTCTGCAGCACCCTTACCCTCTCTTGTAGGTGCCCGATCTTCTCAGGGTTGCGCTGATGGGGAGGCAGGTTGTATTCGAACTGTAACTGCTGACTGAGTTGCTGCAGTTCGTAGTGTGCCGGGGTCATGTTCTGGTTGGGCTGGGGGCTGTTTGTTTGACTCTGCTGAGGAAATTCAGGGCCGACGCTGAACGGCTGCGGCACGTTGTGGCCGGTGCTGCTAGCCGGTACGCTCTGCTCCATGGGCAGTGGGAAGTTCCCTGACTGGGACTGGGGAGGGAGGTTACTCTGAGCTGACTGGGGAGGCATGAGTTGTTCTAGTTGTTGGAGACTGGATGGTGGTGCCTGGCTGGACCTAGGAACAGCCCCCTGGCTATAACCCTGAGATGTAGGGGGCCCCGACTGGAACGGGTAAGGTGCACTTGTGGGAACGTTTTGCTGCTTGTGAGCAGGATCTTGAGATGCCACTGACATCGACTGGGGCGGATAGGGATGCGGACCGGTTGCCGTCATCGAGGTTGGAGTCGGGGTACGGTGCTGCCCCATTCCTGGATATTGTGGCAGGAACTGTTCCTGACGACCCTGGCTGTTTTCCGGAAAGTGAGAAAGGCGAGGAGCCCCCTGTTCACCCTGAGGAGGCATCAAGTTTGGAGCCATCCCAGGGTGTGAGGGGTCCTGGCTTGGATACGGATAATGCTGCAATTTGTTCATACTTGTATTCACATTTATATTCATTTGCCCTGAGTTATTGCGCTGCCTCTGATCCGCAGCCACCTGGCTTGCGTGGTTAGGAGAAAAGGCATTCAAATCCCTCATCTGGGGGTGCTGGCTCTGAGGGAAGCTGGGAGGCACAGGTTGTGATGTAGGCTGTGACATTTGTTGACGCATTGGGCTCATTTGTTGTGAGGTAGATGGGTAGTGTGGAGTTGCACTTGGGTGACGTTGTCGGTTAGGCGTGGTGGGCCCAGCCGTGGCGCCAGGCATGTGCTGGCCCCCTGGCATGTGTGTGAGTCTACTTGTCCCTGTCATGTAAGGGTCGCCCTGGCCGGGCATGCTGGACCTGATCTGCTGAGGTCCCGCGGACTGGGGGTAGTGGTGCAGCCTCTGTTGTTGAGGCTGCAGTGCATAGTCATGATGGGGCAGGTATGGAGTCATCCCAGGGTGCTGCACACCTGGGTGCTGTCCTGGCATGCCATTGTACGGCTGTGCAGGTGGACGGGGCTGACCCTGCTGCTGTCCTGGCCACACATTCTGGTGAGAAACCGCGGCACCGCCATTCATTCCAGGCTGCATCCCGGGATGCATGCCTCTTTGCATAGTGTACGACTGAAAACGAGGATCAGTTCTCTGAACTTGCTGGGCGGCCATGCCCTGCGGATACTGGTGGGGTGAAGGCATTCGAGGTTGAGCCGAAGCCATTGTGTGGTGACGCGGGTTCAATACTTGTTGGGAGTGCTGCGGACTACCCATCATGCCTTGTTGGTTCATGTGGTGAAGCTTCTGCTGCTGCTGAGGGTACTGACCAAAGTCTCCATAATGTTGCAGTTTCTGTTGTGGGGAGGGCTGTGCAGCTTGAAGCTGTGGAAAACTGGGATGGGGCTGCTGCTGAACCATCATCTGATCCCCCTGGCCCATGTGTGGTGGCATCCCCATTCCCCCTGCGGCGGCGTGGGGGGGAGGGGGGACCATGGGCTGCATGGGCTGTCCTGCCTGTGGTGGGAACTCCCCACCGATTCCTGCCAAGTCACCCATCAGGTTGATATCGTCCTCAAACAAGCTTCCCAGCATAGAAGGCTCCGACATGCTCTTTTCCTTCACACGATCTCAAGTGGAAGTACAACACACTTGTACAAGACACACTTCCTTCTGCATGTCACATCTGGTTCTTGCCTCTAACATAACCATAAGAATTTACCTGAAAAAAGACATCAATGTCAGTAAATGCATAAAATCTGCTAATCCTGTAGACTCACCATAACTAGCAATTAATGTCGATTAATTGACCAGCAACAAATCCACTGTGGAAATTCTGTTGGCAGTAGTGTGGTTTACATTTGTAATTAGGAACTAAGACTTCAAACATAACAATACACATGTAACAACTCTTCTTTTCACAAAAATTATTATTAGTCACCACTGAATATTCCTCCCAAAATACGGCACTTTCCACTGGTGAGGAAATAGGCGCACTCCGAAATACAGTATGTAATACGGCGTATGACTCACCAGTTGTTACTACCGAACACAATCAACTCTAGAGTCCTTTGTCTCTTCAAAACACACACCAAAGTCGAAAATATTTCTACATACGCGGGAGGAAAATACGCCCAACAACAGTCATTTGAATTCTTCCCGTTTTCGTCGTTACGAAATTCAATAGTGGTCAGCTCGGGCCAGGCTGGCTGGTCCGCCGAGGCCTTTGTTTGCTCGTCTCCCTTTGACAATTTGATGGGTATCAATCAAGTCTGTCAATCAATAACTACACTAGACATTTCCAGGAAGCTTATACAACTTTGTGATGTTGAGAAAACCAGTGTGTTGCGGTAAAATTGTCAGTTAAGCCCGAAATTCCGCACAGGCCAAAGTGGACTTTGGTGCCAGCTTCGCCACCACCCGAACAAAAAACATGGCCATGTGGCGAAGACAATGGTGGAATATAGAGAATTTTGTGGTCCTATCTTTCAATGGTAGTATTTATATACACACGTGGTCAACATACACACACGACTCTACACTTAAGAATAGTCAACACATATTGAGAACACGGCACGGAGACTCAGATCTGCCTCAAACATGGAGCCAACCCGACAACTCCGAACAATGAAAAGTTGCGTTTGGTCGCCATGCATTGAAAGAGAGATTTTGAGAGCAGAATTTGTTGGTCCGAAGACGCCGGCTTACGGGGTAACCCCCGGGGCCCCGGACAAGGTAACCTCACACTCACCCCTCAACACCATCCCCAACAAGACAAAACCCACAAACCCGGGAAAATACGGCGACTTACCAGCACTGGCCATGGGGAACACACGGCGAATTTTGTGCGGTGAATTTAGCGAACTTTTGGGCGGCCTTCTGCTGAGCCACGATCATAGTGGAGCGTGCGACTAGCAATTAGCATACCTGTAAGGCCGTCTGTCATTGGTTGGCCCCATTTCGGAGTGTAGCGATTGATAGACAACATTTCCCTTAATATAGCTCAGAACATTCAAAATTTACTATTTTCACACTCTTATTTGTATACAGTAATCAAATAATTCAACATTTTTGCATGTTCTTCTGTAATATCTTCACATGAGCAGAACAACATGAAAGCCTCTGACCAATCAGCGGAAGCTTTTTAAAGGCGAGTTGTGAATCATCGTCCCGATGTTCGGCGACTACGCCGACCAATGAGAGGCTGCCAATTTGACGAAGTTCCCGTATGTGATTAGGTATTGGCATATGGATAATCAGCTGTTGTGGGCGGAGCTTCCGCCGTACGATTGATAACACGACAGGGCCTGGGAGTCAGGAAGGGGCTTGCAAGGGGGACAAAGGATTCCTACTTGGGACATTGCCAACAAAGTGCATGCTTTCTCTCGACAATGCGAATTTCCCGCGCAAAGACAAGAAGTCCCAGCAGAAATTGGCAGAAGAAACAGACAAGGTGATAAAGGACACACTACGTTTCAGGTACTTTTTTAAAATTTCTATTCCGTGCTAAAATGGCAAGAAATGATATTTCAAGCTATAACACATCTTCCACAAATTACTGGAGACAGGAAAAGTTTCAAATAGTGTCTACTGTCAAAAGATGTAGTAAAATAACCTGTTGGGGGGATGTAACTTTCATGATATCAACGAAAGGACAACAGAACATACAGATATTTCAATAAAAGGCAATCCATCCACCTGCACATGTACCGAAACTCGCAAGAGATCCGTCCATGCATTGTAAGTCCCAATGTGCCCTTGGATTTTTACACATTTTTTGAAGTTACTTACAAAATCTATTTATTTGGATGTAACATTTGGATATCTGTAGACTCTGTATCCTATATCACGAGTAATACCGTCTGCTGTTATTTTGTTGATTTGCAGTATTAGTATTGGAGTGACTGTCTGAACCACGAAAAAAATATCAACGACAAGAAAAGTATACAGGTAGGAGGCCAAGATGTGGTCTACTTTTTGAGGTTTTGTTTATCGGAGACACCATTTCGGTCTTCCGTCCTTATGATTTCAAAATCAATGTGTACTTTTTGAGCTTTGAAATTAATGTATGGCCATGAAATCATGTCGGAGCTATAGATATCTCTCATTGGTACGGGACACAAAGTTATGTCGTGCAAAATAGATAGATAGACTGAAAAGCGGATGTGCCCTTCTTTTTTAATGCTGATACTGATGCTGTAAGGTTAGCGATTAATTTGGGTCAAAGAAGGAAAGCCTTTTCTGTATCCGTATGCCTGTTGACTACCATCGGGTTTCAACTTCAGACGAAGAAAAATAATGTTGTTGTTTTCTGTAATAATCTTCTGGGGAGTAAAATGTCGCTAGCCAACATGACTAATTCTAACCCTGTTTTCTCTTCCCTCTTCATTCAATTATTCATTAGTTTTCGTCCTTTCGTAGATCCTCTCATCTTATAATCCTTGCATCCAAGCCTCTTCTTGGATCTGCTTACGTTCCTTTGACAGTTTCCCCCTGGGTCACTTTTCACATAACCTCTTCACTGATATTTATCAAACCTTCAGGACATCACGAACACGGTACTAAAGGTTAGCTTCAAGAATTGGAATCATATGATGGAGGGTATAAGTCACTAACTAGTCCGTGATTTTTCGCGCCTCGTGACCGTGGGCTCAAGAACAGGTTTCCAACGCAACGTCATTTGAAGCGTCAGTGGGCGAACCTACGTCACCCGTGATGTCTGCTGCAACAGGAAATGCGGGCGTGCCACACTCCGCGGATTCCGGCCTCCGTAAAAGTCACCCCTGCTCAAGCCTCCCAGGTCAGCGACCTGATGCAATCCATATACATGTACAACACAACACGGTCGTGCTGGCCTGGATTCGTACCCAGATCCGTACCGTCAACAACATGGAGCAATCTATGTGCAATCGGAGTCAACTAGCAAAATATTACGCTTTTGACAGGTGTCTGTTGCTTGTAATATTTCCGAGTTGAGTATAACGTTACCATGGAATTGGAATGATCTTGTGTTCACAGGCGCAGGTCCGGCCCGTCCACACGAATGTTGACAAGGCGTGCCAGCCTTCCTTCGCCTGACAAGTAAGCTTAGTGTTCGGTCTCACCAATACTAGTATGTAGTGGAATATCTCAGCCGGGAAGCATCTGCATAGAATGAGCTTACTACTAGTACTATCTTTCGATGTTGAGCCCCTTCAGATAAGGCCACCGTAAGGATTTACACTGACAAATGCATGTCAGCTAGTATGGCGCTCGTGGTCTCTACTTTCATCGTAAATAAAACCTCTTTTCACCACTTGCGTTCCCAGCCACGGGCCCTAGCCCCCGGGAATGAGGTATCTTCACAGATTTTACCTGATCCTTTCATGATCGAACAGCTAATACGACTGATAAGCATCAGATCATGGGAATCATCACGTGACAAAACTTGACTTCAGTGCTGGATAGGTGTTTTTCTGCAGGTGTTTGATGGTCTATCGAACCGCGCCGGAATATCGCGGATGCGGCGGCGTGGCGCATCTCGTTGCCGCCTACGACTGACGTTCGTCTTCAGCAACAGGCTACTTCAACAGAAGCGGAATCCACAACTCTGTACATGGAGCGAGTCTAATATAATCTTAAACTCAACTCACATGCACCTGTCCTATCATCTAAAATCATCTAAGTTTAGAGTGAAGAGGCTGAAATTTACAACTTACTGTCTAACGTTACCATTTTAGTGTATTTTTCCTTATCAATGAAAAATGTATGCATGTCTTCCTGGTTTGTTTTCTGTATCAGGACTCAGGAGGATGTGCAGGTCGTCTCAAATGTTGTGCCAGCATTCTCAACCTGGTCGTATCAACTAAAATCACATTCATTCCGTTACAAATTTACAATTCACACTAAGTCCTTAATTTCTTCACCTGAAAACGTGCGTATCGTATCTGACAAGGTCAGTGGCCACGTTGAGAGATACGCCTCAAGGACAATTCCTGCCTCCCGCGTTCTGGTCAAGTACGGTCAAATTCATCCTTGTCTGAGGTAAACTTTATCAGCTAATGTCGATGCCTTTTTCCCATCTGTTGCGTTGGTATCCTAACTTCCTTCGTATAGCTGTAGCGCGGCCGGGAAACGTGCATGTCTTTACTGTACGACGTACAATACTGTGCGTACACCCATGAGCATTCAAGTCGAACTTGAAGAGTTGAAGCCAGTCCTGCTTGTTGAATTGACGGTCTTGGGGCATGGTGCTTGGGGAGTAAAGGATGCCCGTGTTGTTCAAGAGAAGAGTGCTGTGCCATCACTAGTTAGTTTACCGAAGCTCTTTGATCATATAGCTTTTTGTGCCGCTGACTTGATTGAACCGAGAGTGGAAGTAGGAACTCAGAGATGAATCATGTCATCCGCCGGATTTGGAGCTATC
The DNA here is from genome assembly GCA_035149815.1 of Branchiostoma lanceolatum. Lineage (NCBI taxonomy): Eukaryota > Metazoa > Chordata > Leptocardii > Amphioxiformes > Branchiostomatidae > Branchiostoma > Branchiostoma lanceolatum. Next base: position 8,428,256 of record CM068872.1, on the reverse strand, counting down.
TTATCGTACATGTCCGTGGCCCCCAACTTTAACCTAGTCCTCGTTGGCGTAACTCCCGTCGTCTCATTTCCCCCAAAAGACGCTGTTATCTTAAAGAAAGTTTGTCCTTCCTGATATTGCCAGCAGAGAGTTTAAGGGTTCATGGATACTACAACACTGACGTCAAGAGTGTTGCCACACAGCAAGATAGTTTACAACTCGATGGCGGATGCAGAAATGTGAGTCTGGGTTTGACGGGGGGATGTAGATGACAAGTCGGTCTCAGAAGTATCCAATACGCCTGTTGTCATTTGATGTTTCAACTTTCACGGCCAATGATTTTCCACTTGTTTTTCCTTTGTCACAGTATATGGGCCACGTGGAACCGGGAGGCTATTTCCGACCCCCTTGCAGTTCCAAAACTGGACTAGAAGTCACAGTATGACGTTGAAATCTATCTTTCTATACTGGACAAAGTCCCCTGCTGGGGCATCACGGACAGGTGCACGGCTAAGGTGGAGGTGGTGAAAAATATGAAAATGTGCTCGAAATGTCGATATTGTTCTACAACTATCATGTGCATTCATGCATTCAATATAACGTTACTTTCTCGTATCTTTTAAATTTCATATTTTAATCAGCTGCCAAAATGATCCCTAGGGATGACCTTAAACCCAACCTGTCACCAATGTTAACTACCTAGACTGCATTTTGTATGCATGCGCTCCTAGTGTAAACCCACAGGGTGAACTCAATAGGCTCACATAAATTGCAACATCCAGAATCCCTTCAGTAGAAAACTTTATAATTTTTTTTGTATCACTTCTGCAACAGGCCAATGGAAAGTTTTCGACGCTGTCTTCTCGGCACGCTGTTTGGGTCCCTCTGTAAGTTGTCTGAGGAGAATTAACGATTTTTCTTTCACCACAGTTTTCCCTGGTGCACTTGGCAGTGGGTCCAACCGACCACCAATAATGGCCACAATTAGAATCCCTCATCAGAGGCGCTGAGCCCAGCTGGCACTGACAAGGGCTCCCGGTGGGTTAATTACCGCCAAGGGTCACTCCCACAATGTAGGTCGCACTTCCCCCGCGATAACAATTATCCCCGAGCTGGCCGAACTTGATGCCCGTTATCTCTGACGGTAGGCACGCCGTGACATTGATCCATTTATTGGACAAGGATGCCTGGATGTCAAGCGGAACAACAAGATTTAGTGTTTATTCCTCCAGGTATAGCTTTAAACGCATTAAGCTAAGACAACAAACTCTTCATTCACGAGTCCGTTCCCCCTGGTAGAAGTCATGTTGAGGTTTCAAGACGAGCTCATGTAACTGCAAACTGTTCTGTTCCAGGTTGCCGTGATCCTCGCGGAGTTGCGCTGCAGTCCTGGCAGTTATGTTCCCACAGGTAATGTCACCCTGACTTAGCTGGGAAATCAGCGATTTTGATTCTCCACACTAAGGACATCATCAGGCTGCTTCAAGGTCGTGATCCATCTTAGAATTTCATTAAGGGTGGAGAAAACAAGGATTGTTTCTGACAAAGATGCATGGGCATTGATAGTCTCAAGGTATGTCAAGTGCAACAATAGGGCTGATTAATGGAGACATTGCCCAAATAAACAGAGGAGAGTTGGCCAGAAGATAATGAATGAACGAAGATTGATAATGAACCGTCAACAAGACGTTTTGGGATCTAGCCAATCCTTTAATCGAGCTGTATCATTTAGCTTTGACGTTGATGGCCCTTGGGGAGCTTAATGACACAAGATTAATTGATTGTAATTGCCCCTTTGATTAGTCCCTTGTAGAGTACATCATTCCGATACTGGTGATTTAGTTATCCATTGGAAAACTGAAATTGATCTTCTAACAGGTTGAGAGAAATGGAACGAAGAGCTATACATATCGCACGATAGTATTAGAACAGACTTTTTGTTGTTTAGACCCTCCACTTTTCCAGATTAATATCTAGATCCACAGAATGTGGCAATAGATGATTCTCTAAGACTTTATTCTTTTTAACAGACCATGCCACCCCTATCGGATCTGAAAGTTAACTTATATAATCATGTACATGTACTTTTATTGATCATCGCTATCTGGAGATTTTACCACTCAAGTACAAGTGCACTCGGTAGGCTACAGGAAAAGGTGACTATACATGCCAAGAATTTGCTATCAGAAGTCTCCCATTCAACCAGGGAGAAGCTATCGAAGCTCAATATAGACCTAACTAGGCATAGATCTCCCGGAAAAAGAACCATAACATAACTCCATAAGTTAACTGTCCTCAACTTTAAAACCACACAAAATAGATTTTACAACTTTCAGCCCGTTCAGAGACAGGCTCGCCCTAAACGCAATTTTATGGCAGGTGGCCTGGATGAGGCAATATGCCATCGCTGTCATCCATCTCCGCTCTTTTCCACATGATAAATTCCTTGTTGCCAAGCTAGATGCATCTCCTGTATCAGTCACACGATGAGGAAATTACTTCCGTCTTGCCCACAGACACTCTGATTGGTTGAGCGTGACGACATCTTTCCCCGTAATTTGATTTCAATAACATCAGCGGCCTCTTACGACTGGCGCACGGCTCAGGTTGTGCCGAAGAGATGGTCCCCCGTGGCAGCCGCCAGACTACGTGGAGCCGAGGTAAATTTCGTTGGGCGAGTTTCATTTAGTGGGGCTGCCAACAGCCATCGATAAAAATCCCTCTGAAGTGAAAGCCAGCGGGAAGGTGTGTGAGGTTATCCTGTCTGGTTCTAAGAAGGGTAAGAGGTTTACAGCGCACGTCGTGCGTTGATGTGGATGAAATCGTCAAGCTAGTTACATCTAGACATGGACTTGCATGTGAAATAGTCGGTCATTGTGTACCCATACAGGTTAGAAGGATTTTTCCCACTCTCGGCCAAGTTGAGTGCTGGAAGTCTGCTAGAAATGGGCATCGAACACCTACCTTTCCTTGTTGAAACCACTTTTGGGAGGAATCGAGACTCTTCGCCTAACGTTACCTGTTATTATTGCCAGTAAACCTTGCGTACAAGGCTCTCTAAGCTACATTTCTACCTTTTGAATTGATCTTTAATGAGTTTTTAGTTCCGGGTCCAGCATCCCACAGGTGACGTCCACAGGTTCAGGAAAACAAACAGATGAGTTTTGGTCCTGTTTTCACCAGGAGGACCATCAATATGCGTTCTGCTGCACATCTATCACTGCCTGTCACTAAATCAGCACGCTGTGCGGGCCAGTGGTTTGGGAAGACACATAACAGGAAATGTAACGTGAAGATCTCAGGTAGTGGGACGGAAAGTTTTGCCCGTCTTGTAGATGGAAGACGTCTCTCAAGTTGTGTTTTTCATGGTTCAAAGGGTAGCCATGTTTTGTATACATGCTTCATTACATAACGTTAACTCTGGATTGAAATGAAACCTTTAAATACATGTTGTGTACATACTGAACAGATAGTGACAGTCTAAAGAGCGTCATCCAGAACTTCGAGTGAGTTTCTTTCAGCTGTCCAACGCTGTGCGCTGGCTTGTGCACTCATGAGCTGTGATGTCAGGTTGGAGTGTTATGTCTATGGTAACTGACAGGAGGCTAAATCCTAAATATGGCCTGTTTGCTTCTTTACTGAAGGTAAGTAATTGTAACATCTATGACTCCAAGTTCAAAGAGACTAATTGTAGTTGGCTGCATATTCCTATTTCCTACTTCAGCTTGTGTGCTACCAAACTCAGACTTGGTGTTCAAATTCCAAAACCTTTACAATTAGTTCTAACACTTACACTAGATGAAAGAAAAGACACAAAACTTTCTACAGTAACTATCACATTTAATACAGCAGGTGCAAAAATGGGACAAACATCTTTTCAGTCAGCTGCTATGGTTTTTCTACCAGTGGACTGCTTGTTTTGAATGCCTGGTTCAGGAGTCTTTGCTGGAGTATACTGTATACAGATGACCATACAGGTAGCATTTGGATGATCATTTTAAAAGAGGAAAGCTAGACACTACTTGTCCTTCACAGCTTACTTGCAGGAGAAATGCATGTACATACATCATCTATGTTCAAAGAAGCACAAGCTATTTCAATGGTAGTACCTACCAGTCAGTGTTACTGCCTAACAATTAGCCCAGTCTGGCATGACAGTGTTTGTCCAGACAGTAGGGAATGTGTAAAAGGAAGTATGCTGTACAAAAGGTAGTCAGCCTTCCCATGCACACTTCCCTCTTAACAAATACCCTACCAGATAGCCAAAAACTGTTTCATGTAAATTCTGCCAATTGTTAGCAAGACACAAAGAGATAGGAACTACTTTGGTGGCCTAGATGTTGGTAGGTGTATATAGCTCCTAGTATCGGCATTTTGCTGCCAACTATAGCCTTTTAATGCAATGTGCACAAAGGGCAACACTTTCCCGATTGAACTCGCTCAAACCAAACTGAACTTGCTCAAACCAAACCATGATCACTCATCCTGCATCCAAAACCTCCTGTGATTGGCTACCGGCCTTACCAAGTTTGTAAGCAGCACTTTCACCGGAAGCTGAAGAAAAACTTTCAGCTGCTTTTAAAGGACTTGTTGTATACTGTACATCAGTAATACTGTGTGCTGATTTTGAATGCCACTCACAACTTACGATTGACAGGAAAAAAATTACACCTTTCTTTTTGAGTATCTAACATACAGTTATGTTTTCAGCAAGAAAATGCTTCCCCACTACCAAACTAAGAACACCCGCAAATCTCAAAAGTCTTGGCAAAAAGTAAAGACAAGTTTTGCCAATGAACTACATGCACATAGAAACCTAGCTAGATAAAGAAACCATTTAAATGAAACAACGCTTCTAAGACAGCAATAAACAAATCAGTGCAGTTGGCTTCTTACCAATACAAGGTAAGAATACAGGCTTCTCATATAACATCATTTGTGCCATATTGGGGTAAGTTGTACACTTGTTCAACATGCCAACATGTTGCTGCTATACTCCAATATGTTCACCGGGGGATTCAAATTATAATCATTATGATGTCAATGACAAGCCTGTATAGTTGCTGATCTAACAGTGCTACCAGTGCCATTGATAGTTCATCCACGTTCACATGTCATTTATATATATATAATATAATATTAGTTGATTTACATGGTACTGATAAGATCATTAATATAGTATTACATAAAAGTTCAGGGTTAAGGAACCACTGATGGGAAGTTGCTCGACCACAGAAAAAGCTGACTCCATCATCACATTCATACAAATATCTGTATAACATGACTTTCTAACCCAATAACACAAAAACCAACAGCATAGATTGTTTCCTGGTAAGAATCCCATCATAATTTCATGCCGAGCACATACTACATAGTATAACTTACAATAAAGACCCTGCCATACACATACGTCCCACCTCTGATACACTTTGCACAAAATCTACAACAATCTTCTTAGGAAAAAGTTAACAAAGTCATCTTCTTTCCATCATTTTCCCCCAGTTTTGATCTACATAGACTGAAGTTATCCAGAGGGGACAACCCTCAACATATACAAGTTTTCAGTGTTAATCCACCCCAACCATCCCCAAGTCCCACACAGGTTGAAAAGGTCCCCACAGACACTGGTCACTTAATACCTAACATTAGGAGTAGCTTTGTTCTGAAGAATATCACCTCTATAGTCTACATTTCCACTCATGTTTGCATGAGATAAAAGGATAGGATAGATTAATATCAAAAAAAAAGCTACCTTAACTACTGAAGACTGAAGTTTGTTATCCTTACTTGAACTGTTTCCAGCTAGACAGGATCTAGGAGAACATACTGAGACGGAAAGTAAAGTTTTGAGAATTTATCATGTTTTAAATGCTGTAAATCATCATACCGGTATTATCCTGTTGTAGTTAGTTTTTTAACAGCAAGAGTTTATCTTTTCTATCTTCCATGTATCACCTAGGTTAAACTACAACATTTTGATTTTCTGGTGTAATATGTTCACTGCAACAATATGATGCCTTACAGTAAATTTCTCTTGTTACTGAGAGTAGAGGTCACATCAGAGCATATCATACATATACAGGAGATAAAATGGAGGCAATGGAAAGTCTACAGGGATAGTTGACTATGCTGACTGGATTGTACCATACAGTTTATAGGGGAGGCATGATAGCGGAGGGGAGGGGGGCGTGATGTGGAGTCTCTAGCAGCAGCCACCGCCAGCTTGGCTGCCCCCTGCGCCGCCACCCCCGCCCAGGGCTGGGTTTGACGGGGAATGTTGTGGTCCAATCTTGATACCATTGGCCTGGAAGGGGAGAAAAAAATAGGATTTCATGTCAGGATTCAGAATGATACTTAAGGCCATACTGATTTGATTATATGGATGGCATTGCTTTGGGCACCCAAACTTAAAAGGTGTTGCCTTCATCATGATGTGTAAGTGGTCAGGAAGGTTAAACAACACACAGAACAAGGTGTACTAAACAATGGATACTTTATTTTTGTCCTTTCAAATTTCCCTAATTAGTATCCATTTTTAGATATTTTTTGATCGATTTACAGCATACATTTGCTCATTTTACAGCTTCTTTGTATGATCTACAGTAACTGTAATGTTGCAATTTTTTTTTGAAATTGACAAAAATTGATGCGCATGGATGTCATCCATATAAACAAGTCAACGTGCCTTATATTCCCTAGGTTTGCAAAATCTTTGTCACCACCAGTTTCACGACTTTTCTGATGATGTATACATTATTCCAACAAACCTACACTACCACTGAAATATCTTCCTCACACCAGGCCCACGCTATGAAGGGGTCATTCAAGGCCAAATGCTTTCTAAAGATAGTCTCCCAATGCCTCCGTGATTTATGCTACCATTGCTCTTGAACTTTTCAAGGACCTGTGAGGGATTAAAGTGGCATGTTGCTCAGGGCAAAGGCTAAGCCTAACTTATGTCAAGCAAATGGTTCCGACTTTTCAACAGTTCTATTAAAGTGATAGCAAAACTCAGATACCATTTGACTGATTCTCCCTTTCAAGATCACTTTAGAATGCTAACCTACTGCCTAACCTAACCTTTAACCTAACCTAACCTTTAACCTAGCCTTTAACCTAACCTAACCCTTAACCTAACCTAACCTAACCTATAACCTAAGCTAAGCTAAGCTAACCTACATATAACAAATACAATCCAGATGAAAACAGGCTATCTCGACTAAGAGAAAGTTAATATTTCCTCCAAATTAAGAAAATGTGAACATATAATACCTCGTTGTTGATATCAAAGACACCTTCCTGAATCTTCTCGTAGATCTCCTTGGCTGTGTTGATGAAAGCCTGTAAAGGAGAAAGGAAAATTTTACACTATCTGAACTTAAAACGTATGTTTACTTTAGAGCTTTGGGGATCAATGAGAGAGAACAAATGTAGGAAGGAGGAAGTAGGATGGCCAGAGGCAAACTAAATATGCTACAGGTCAACACATTCACTTATCCACCTGTACTATTTGTACTGGGTACTGTAAATGCTATTGAGTTTGTGGTGATTTAGTTTCTCAGTAGGAAGAAAAGCTAGTACTTGCAGTGGTTTGCAGTAGCGCTATAGTCACATACTGTACTACACAATAATGGATACGGTGCACTTTTTAATTTCAAGCAGTCACTGCAAAACCCGAGAACATAAATCCACTGCGAACATTTGAAGAACTACAGTACTCTCTCCATTTTACACATTTCAGGGGGGATTTTAAAGACAGACTCAACGAATGGCCCTCTATTACTGATCAGTGATCCTGAAAAATTGTTGTGTCTTTTCATCGAGTCATTAACTTTGGTATCAAGCAAAAATCCATTCACTCTCCGTTGAAATGAGAATTTTCGTTTGAAGAAGATCCATTTTCTGTAGAGTGCATGAACCTATTGAAGGAACGTGTAGAGATTTAGAACCCAGAGATTACAGGAAACACACTGCATTTAACAGTTGAGAGCCAAGGTTCTAGCTGCGAAGATAGTTGCTGTCTTTTGGAATGGAGGGATAGCAAGCCTTTTCAGCCATGGGTGCTGACAGGTAAGTTGTATTAGCACACACACACGAGGAAGCACCCATTCTACACAATAGATTTTAAGTCACTCAGTGATTTCCTATGTCTGGAGTCCTTGTTGTCAACACAGAGGACATGTTGCTGTTGTTTCCCTTTCTTTCTCTTTCTGTTGCTTCTTCTTCTTTGTATGTATTCTCCTCTCCTTTGAACTTTGTGTGGGGACAACTCTTAATCGACCTTTAGTTTTCTACAGGTGACTTGTAATGGGTGCAATGTTTGTTTCCAACTGGTTCAACAAAAATGTTGGGTAAGAAGACACTTCCTGCCACTCATGATTGGACTGCTTTGGCTGAAAGTAGCCTGATTTGCTCCTGGCATTGTGTCTATCCCTAACCTTATCACAAACTGTTAGAAGGCAGGAGTCTAAACCAAACCCTGTTTGAGACCTGAAACATCTCACGTGGGCCCAGGCCCTAGGTTCAGGACAGGCTTTGTTCTCAGACGTCTGGCTGGACAACTTTCATAGCAGTTTGACCTCCGAAGAAAGGACCCCGGACTTTGTTGACAGTTTATGTGTAATTGATTGGCAGTGTGAGTTGCAAGCACCAGATCCTGCATGTCCCACAACAGAACGGCCGGCCATGAATAGCACAAAGTATGCCAGGGTCTGAGACCATGACCTGACTTGTGTTACTCCTTCAAAAGAGCTGTGTAGGCTGGCAGAATCTGGCAGATGCTTTCCCACAGTGCTACCCTCCGCAGCCTGTAGTGTCTGTCTTTCATGAGCAGGGGTTACATGCTTCCCTCGACCCTTGACCTTTCCAGGTCAGTTCTACACCCTGCACAAGCTGTGACCAATCACAGGGATGGGACACCTCAGCAAAGGCTGCAGGAGGGGTCCCTGAAATAAGGTTATGTCTTTAATACAAAATGATGAAGTCTAAGTCTTTGACCTTGTCATATCTCTATGTAGATCTTGTTTTAAAATAGCCAAGTGGTGCTAATGGCAATGTCGTTCACTGGGAAAGGTACTTGTTGCCTGAGCAATGCACAGGCTAAGGATATTGTCAATAGTTCTGCAAATGTTCATCATGCAAATGCTCACTGTGCACTAATGTTCATATTATTTTAACATTAGATAGGTTATGATGAATATGAAACAGCTGCAATACTTTCTTTTGCTCAAAACTCAAGACTTTCCAGCTGGATTTTGCACCTGTACTCCATCTGTTGATCATGACAAATTACAACAACCTGTTCGGGCAAATTCCTTCAGCAGCTAATATGTTGGTTGATTAATACCTCATATATCAATGATATCATTATCACAAACATGATCATGTGGTCATATCTATTAATTTCCAGTATTGTATATTTTGTACATATTGTAAAATCTTTTTTTTTATTTCATCTTCAAATTAGAATTAATAATAATATGCTCTGTAAGCCACACAGACCTTCCCATCCAAAATTCTGGAGTCCTCCTTCAGAGTCCTACATGTTTACCGATCAACACTGGGTCCCCTCCCCATACACAGCCCAAGTCACCATGGGATGCCAGAAAATGTCAGGGCTCATTTCAAAGTGCTTGCCATTAGCAGTGACCCGTGGACAACCTTTCCACCTTTACCCCACATTTGCAGTAAGAAACACCCTCCAAAATACCACCCCGGCACCAGCTTTTACAGCCCTGTATTTCACAGTAGTGTAAGGAGTTGCATGCCCGTCCTGGACAGTTTGCTAGTGGTAAGATTTCGTACTGAGAGTCAGGATTTGGTACAGTCCATGTCAGGGTGATGAATGGAGCAGGTGGTGGCCACTTGACCCCCTGTGATGGATGGTCCAGCCCCCATGGGACCCTACAGCCTGCCTCAGCCAACCACGTCCCTGGGCAGTGATCAAGTTACCCTGCAGGGGTGATTAGTAGGCAGGAGGCAGGGAGCAGGCCTGACATTTACCACAGCCTGATTAATCATGCAAGGACCTGCCCATACAGTGCAGCAGCAGGGTTGAACTGGGGACCTTTTCAAGCATGGTGGAAGAAAACTTACCAGGAATCCTTCCTGACAGCGACCTCAAGAAGTCTCCATTTGAAAGTTTATTTTGTCAATTTAATCTTGTCTATTACCTTGTTCTGAGTTCTTATACAACTACAGTATCAAAGTATCAAAACAGGAGAAAGACAAACTCCATGATGAGCCCCGGGTCATCAATTTGGTACCTGTGAGCAGTGACCTGATGGAGGGTGTGGTGGGGTTTTGGAGATAGTGTGTCTATAATGTTGTTAAGGTCAGCTGGTAGAAGAGAGTGTCAATATTAATAGAGTAGAGTAGTCGCATAATGTTGCTGCAACAAAACTTTCTGGACAGAGATCTCATACAAAATATGTCTAAATCTTCGAATTGTACATGACATACACAAATATGTCATATTTACTAACAATTCACATTTCCTCTGAACTGTCTCTTGATTCTAACTACAGTTGCAGGAAATTTCTCATGGGACCAGTCTGTCTAAGTTTAGGTTCTTGTGCAAACAAAGGATCTACAAATTTCAGCACCTAGACACTTCTCTCTCCTGGATCCGACATCAAAGTTGCCCTGGCCACAGGCCTGGGGATAAAGGCCCTGTTTAGGGGAAATCCCAGGCTTACAGGCTTTATACTGCAATGTGAGACCCATGGACTTGAAAGACTGGGAATGTTTGTGTTGTGTTAGGGCCTTTAGTGACAGCAGGGAGTGTTGGGAGCTCCTGGGCTATTTGCCAGCTATGCTAAACCCAGTGTTGACATCCCACCAGGTACATTGAGCCATCAACATGCCGCAGGGTGTTGGAAAGGGGATCAACTCATCAAGACAATTCAGCCCTTTACCAACTCAGCCCAACACCCTGGTCAACTCGGCCAGGGTTAGGGTCAGGGTGTTTTTAATAGGTCAGGTTGACCAGTGTGTTGGGCTGATTTGGTCTGATAAGCCATGGGCCAAGTTAGTAAAGGGCTGAAGTGTTTGACATCCGTAGGAAAGGCGAGAAGAGGACAGGGATGTAGCAGGTAGCTGCTGGGGCTAGCCAGTGTAGCAGGCCAGAAAATACACCTGGCAGGAATATGCCCGGCCACGCATACTCTGGCCAGGAGTATAGTCTTGTTTGCTACACTGGGATGAACAGGTAAGCAGATTTCTGTACAACAAAATGTGCCAAAACCAGAGCTACTGCAACTCTAAGGACATTTGGAAATAGTGACAGACATGAGAGGGGAACATTAGTTATATATGTATGTAATCTCCATTGAATTATTTTACCCACCTCCTCTACATTGGCAGCAGTTTTAGCAGAAGTTTCCATGAAGATCAGCCCGTGTTCCCGTGCAAAAGCCTCGCCCTCTTCCTTCTTGACCTCACGTCTGCTCTCCAGGTCACTGTGTGCCAAGGACAAGACAGTATCAATGTCAGACAATCCAATTATCTTCAATTATTTGATTATATGGATCACATCCTCTGGGCACCCCTAAACAGATGCGAGCATGCAAAACAAAAGAAGTTGGAGAAAAAGAAAAAGTTGCCTTCATTAGAAATCGAAGTCTTCAGGAAAGTTGAACAAATGACTGAACACACAGAACATGGTATACCTGACAATAAACTGTATTCATTACCATACTGATATCACCCCAACAGTAAACTTTATGATGACAAATAATGTCTTTCTGTACAATTTATGTAAGTTTAAGCCTTCCTCTAGCTGCTTATTTTGGGGTCAGACCAGATTGTTTCTCTATGACCTCCCTTGACTTCTAAAAAATATGTGTATAGGTAACCGCCAAGCCTACCAGACCTTTATACAACTCCGTAATGTTTTATAAGCTATATACATGGTGCATAATTTCGTGTGATGACTCGGGCACAAAATGGATCTTGCATCCAATTTGGTACTCAGTGGTACCTTCCTCCTCATCCCCCTAACCATTTACACAGGTCATGGCATCTGTGCCCACCGATAAACTGCCGGGCACCGAGCTCTTTTGTTTTCAGGGGACCTGACGGCCCTAACCACTTCATTTCATGCCTGAAGTGCAAAATTGTCAGACAGGGCCCTAAATCAGCATGGCGAGGGCAGGTGGCTGTGTTCCCCACAATTATCATCTACTTTGTCCGCCAGTCGTTCCACGAGCTGGAATGGATTACGAACCATTTGGTCCGGAGAATAACAAATAGAGGCAAAGGCCTTTTGTCATCGGAACCTGCCTCCTTTGCATAAAGCACACTCACTGCCCATGGCTATATTTATCTGAGGGGAATCTTAAACAATAAGCACATTAAATTAAATGGTGGGGAAAACTGTGTCGGAAGTACTGTACTTAACTCAATTCCACTTGCTTCTGGCAAATCATCTTTTGTTGAAAGTCATACAGATGTGTGAACAGGTTATGTGTTATTTCATTAACAGTGTAGTTCTTAACATTTAGGTGATGGTGTTGAACAGGGGTCCATACAACTTTAATGTGCTTGTTATACAACAGGTAACCAATGTCATTATCCAGGCACGAATTGCTTTGCAGCACTCAATACCACACACAAAGAACTGTATCTATGTATATATATAGATGACTATTTCTACTTCAAAACCATGTCTCCACAGTATATTTCCATGCTTCTTCCCACACAAAGCACTGGACATGGTCTTATATGAAATGGTTGCATTTGTGAGGTAAAAAAAAGTTGATGTAGGAAAACAAAATCAACCATGCAAAAGTATTAGGGAAGTTTGTTTTTGCGACTGAAGAACGTACAACAGTACCAACATCATCAAGAAAACATGTAAACACCAGGCAACCTTGACCATGTCTCCTACACATCTGTTCTGTCTCACTCTGCCCTTTCCTGCAGTCCTAAAAGCCCACAGCCTGACAGATGTGGGAGCTCGGCCCCTCCCCGTGTTGATATGAGTAAGTGAATCACCTGGACACCTTCTGTCACCTAACAAAAGTGAACAATGACCCAGAACCGCGACCTGTGATCTCTTTTTCTCTCCCAATATTTTTGCGTGGGGTTTTTACTTTGAGCTTCTGCGGCGGCCAGGTGTTAGCTGCATGAATTACTTCCACTTTCCCGACTGCCGAGTTGGTGAACAAATAACAAATTGTGTGTAGTATGCAAAGGATGGAGTGTGTGGTCTGGGTGCACGTGGCTCTCTCTGTGCAGAGTTGGGAACAAAACAGTGCAGAAGGCTCTCACTGGGGAGTAAAGGCTGAGTGCATTATCCAGAGACAGACTGCCTGCTGGGGAGACATGTGACCCACACTGTTCAACAACAAGTCTGACTAATGTCTGGGTAGAAAGAGCAGGTGTGCTGGGGACCAGGGGGAGATCCACTAAATATCCTAAAACAAGGATGGTTCAGAAGTAGTAGTGATGGGGTTGGATGTAATTCAATCATTATAGACTCATCTTCAATGTTAATGGCAAATAGCATCAAAGATGCTGTAAAAAAAAATAACTTGCAGCTTTTAGAGTCTAGAGAATATTGAAGCTTAATTGTCACATAACAGACAAAAATTGCATCTGACCTTTGTATTTCGCATGAAAACTTTAAAATTATGTTTCATTCTTTGCCCTTTTTGGTTGTTTTCATGTAAAACTTCAAGATCTCTTTGTTCAGGTTATTCTCGTAAGTACTACTGTATTTGCCTTGAGACTAGTTTAGAATAGTGAGCCAGTTCCAATTGAATGCCAAGTTTTATACACATTTTATGGTGGTAAATGGTAAACATGAAACAACACTAATATGATGAAGTCATTAAATATTGTACATGTACATGTATGAATTACACCAATAATCTGCACACTACATAATGCCACCTCTGTAACATTGCCTGTACCAAAGATGTGCTTCTTATCACCTAATCCCAGTGTATGCCTTAATTATGCTAATGACTTGTATAGTGTTTACATAATATAGCTCATGACCTAGTGCACAGGTCAAAGACACCGTCTACTTGATTCCTATCAATATAGAAACAAACACAAAGATAGGGGCAATGTCATTCTGTTCTTCATATACAGTTCATAATATCATGGTGGGGCATATAATGGGTAAAGGAAGCTATCGAATAGAAAGGTGCAGTTTTGAAAATCAACTTCTTGTTTTTGTTTTGTAAAACTTTGTTATTGTTAATGGTCGAAGATGCCAAAGCTTTGTCTAATTTTTCAACTTTCATGCACAACAGACCTTCATCCCTTTGATATGGTAATCTTTTCATCCAATAATCATACATAAGCTGTGTAAAAAATCCTTTTCCGTAAACCCAGGCAAGGTTGTGCAGGGGACACACAGAGAGACAAATGTTCGATCCTGTCACAAACAGTTCCCCTGCAAACCCTGATGGATGCTGCCACAAGCTAAACAATGTGGGCAGATGAGACCAAATGGAATGAGCGATTGATTGGATATTTCACTCTCCTCACCTATGATGACCTCACGCCTAATGGCAGTGAAAAGTAGGTCAAACCCTGGGCAGGTGGCATGCTAATCCAGCCTGCCTGCTGCAATGGATTACTAAATGGTTTGGGAATCCCCATGAGGATTGGGATTCCTGCAGAATACATACATGGAGAGGGTCTAGTAGAAAAGGGATCTGTCACAGGACTGGGTGGATCATAGGGGCTGCAATTTTGGGTGGGTTGGCTGGGTCAATGATAATATTCTATTCTTTACATGGGTCTGTTGCCTGGGGGTAAATTCGAGAATAGAAACTTACAACAAACATTGAGCATGGATGTTATCCACTGCAGCAAAAACCTCCTCCAGTACTGACTACAGTAAGAAATTTTGTGCATTCCAATTTTACTAAAGGTTTCTTCAGTTCATAAACCAAATCAAGCCTCTCAACGGCTGTTTTCTGCAAAGTAGTTTGTCCTTTTAATTTGTCCTTCACTTTGTCTACTTAGTTTTAATAACACAAACTGCTAATCTGAAAAAGTAGAGACATCAAATAGGTAGAGACACAACAATGAATTTCAACTTCCTATCTCTCAACAGCAGGCAACTAGTGAAGTGAAACCTCTAAAATGTCGCACTATTTAATATCATATTTAATCGATAATGTCCATCAGTGTTAAAAACGTACTATACTAGTAAACCGAAAACGATAATCTAGAAATTACTTTCCAAGTTTACAGCCATTTTTATGATGCCTTGTAAGGGCTTTGTCATATTTTCTATGTTCCAGGGAAACATCCGTAGGATAACGATGTTTTGTTCCAGATAACCACGCCCGACAGCTGGCAGAGTCACCCTTTCACCTGGGGGCGACAGGTGAGATACTCTAAAAACCATTATGATGTCTCCTTTCTGCACTTGATTACATCAAAGCTAAATCATGGCATACATTCCTGCACATTAAATCTAATCAACAGCCTCGTCTGTCCAAATTTTAGAGAGATTTTTATACAGGTCCTGTTGGTCTGTTTGAAAGATGAAGATTAACTTCATTAAGAACAAAAACTGTCACCCAAACTTTTTATTTTCAATTTTACAAGTATTTTCACAACCTTTCAATATTACTCCTTCTTGGTTTGACAGGCTTGTATGATCTCATGCATTTAATGGTTTGCTTCACTGGCATCTGGCATACAAATAACCTTAATTTTTATTTCTTTTCTCCACAGGAGATTCCAGATGAGAAATATTCTCAATCCCTTCCCCCAAGTACTTCCAAATAGTATAGCCCAACTGAAATATCACCAATAGAAAATGTAAACATCAACTTCAGCATTTGCTCGAACAAATAATATAAAGCTTTTCTTATGACATAAAGACACATTTTAATACTTAACATTTCCAAAATACATGACAGAATATTCAATCCATACTGCACTTATAATTGCCGCAGATACAACTTCATACAAGTCTAAATTCTTGTACAGTGAATATATAGTAATTCACTGTAGAGCACTTAATGACCTTTCAACAATAAGTATTCCCTGGAGGGGCTGAAGTGGGCACTGATAATAACGGATTAGACCTCTCATATACCGTTCCATAAAAACAGAGTTAGTGGGCGCCACTACTCCGCACTAAAGCAATGCTGAATAACATGAGTAAAATCAGGCACACAGCCTTTATGTATGTCTACATTATTGTGTTATTAGCCTGCAAATGGTTAGCACATAACGATTATTAAGTTGAACAGAGATGTGTATTTCTGGCATGTTCTTTTGATTTTTCGTCATAATGATTGTGGAGTATTAGGATTATGTTTCAAGCTTCTTTGTGTGAAGGTTATGGTGATTACCTTTGTAATCTGCATAGTGCTTATGTGTGCATAAGCAAACAAAAGTTGATAGGGAAGGAGTAGACACGCATCCATGATGGAACATCTTTAACTAAATTCATCTTCAGAGAGATGTTTACACAATGTTGCTTTCCACCAAAGTAATATTCTATACCTTATCACGCTTTAGGCTAGTTGCAATTACTAGCCCCCTTCCCCAAAGAAGACAAAACTTTTTTTGTTGCTCCTTTAAAACATTTTTGCTTGGAAAATATCTAAACAAGAAATAAAGAACAGAAACTTACATATTTGGTATAAGAAAGAAAAAATTGTCATCTACTTTATGTCTTCAACAAGCTGTTCTTGCAAGTATACCCATGCACTGTTATATGAGAACAGGAGAAGAGATGTTTGGAGCACAATTGATTTGATCTCACACATAAAAACAATGCCGTCAGGACATGTTGGATCATATCGCCGGCACCAGGCAGCGCAAAGTGACAGTAAAAAGTGATGAAAATCCCACAAAGTGGCGAGGCAATCAGGAGAGGTTTGTCCCCAGAGAGGCTCACGCATTAACTGGGGAGGGGTTTTCATCAGGATGGGTGTATGCCACCTTCCTATGGTACATGCCCAGCCACTAATAATACAGGCCATAAAAGTATGCTTTCTACACCTAGGGGAAACATGAACACAGGAGGGAAGTGGTAAACACATGGAAAATGGGCTCTTCAATAGATAGGAGGAACACAAAAGGAGGATTGATAATATCATGATATACAGTCAAAACAACTATGGCAATGGGATGTTTTTTTCATAATAAAAAAGGAGTCAATAAAGACTACACTAATGAAAGAATCAGGAAGCTAAAGCACACACTAGTGTATCTTTATTGCTTTACATCAAGGATTGAATGAGAGAAAGAGTTGTGTGAATACGTGTATGTAAACACTGACTTGTTTTCTGGTAATACCTGTGAAAACTGTTCAGTACAAACCTAGTGTTTCACACCATGAGGTGGTTTACAGGGTTTACATACAAACAGACAATCAAACAAAACTTAGTGCTGTGCGAATGGTTGGCACAACAGAAAAAGTAGAAAATCACTACTCCAACAGAAACTGCAAAAGAGATGTGAGGAAAATTTGCCTTACCATAAAGTGAAAAAAGTAGAGAGTAAGTTGGACTATCTGTACCTCTTGTTGCCGATGAGCATGATGACCATGTTGGAGTTGGAGTGCTGGCGGGCATCCTCCAGCCAGGTGGTCAAGTGGTTGAATGTGTCCCGCCTGAAAAAGTTCCACAATTATGTATTAGAAGTGGTTTGACATACTTAAGCTTCAATAAGTTCAAAGCAGTCCCTTGTATTTCCATACTGATATGATTATATGCATGGCATCCAAAAAAAAGTTGCCTTCATTATATGAAATCTAAGTGGTCAGAAAGATGACTGAACACACAGGACATTGTATACCAGACAATAACTTCTTTATTTTTGTGCTTTCACATCTTCTTCTTTGACTTTGGAAGACTTCGTCCATTTGTATCTGATATTTTTTGCCAGTTATGGCATATATTTGCTCATTTGGCAGCATCTTTGTACGATTTACAGGCTGGTTGCAACCTTTTCTGGGCAACAGAACAGACAAATATTGATGCGAGCACGGATGCCATCCACATAATCAAGTCAGTGTCGCCTATACACCCGGAGAATGCCTCCTATCATGATTGATAGGCAGGATGGTCCAGGTTCAGCTCCACACTACAATTTTAATATGTCATCCACAGTTCCACCTTTACCAGGTCATGGCCTCAGTGTAAAATCTAATATCATCTATAGATCTGGCTTAACAGGTAAGGCTGAGTTCACTGGGTAGGAAATATTGTCCCGGCGGGGACATGAAATGGGTCATATCATACCATGATGACAACCAAAACAAGGTGTAGTTATAATCTTGAGTCTCTTTATCAATATTTCAACACTCAAACACAGAAAAGATGATAATATTTCGAGACAAGCTCTGGACGTTTTGTTCTGTCACAGCGTACTGACCTTGTGATGTCGTAGACGAGAAGCGCGCCTGCCGCACCGCGGTAGTACGACCGTGTGATGGAACGGAATGACTCTTGCCCAGCCTGTGTGGTCAGAACAACACAACATAGTTACAGAAAACATTACACCATTTTCTGTATTGACAGATGTTGCTTGCACACCACATATACTGTAGTATCAGCTTGACTTGTCAAGACTTCTTTATGTTATGAACATTGGTTCGATATTGTATAGCGTAGAATTTACACGTACATTGTAATAGATTAATGTAACAATCCAGGAGTCTTTTCAAACGCTCCGTCTTACATTGTACATTGTATTTTTTTCATCAATATTGTATAGCTTAGAATCCACATGTAAATTGATATATCTGGCCAATAGTCTTATACAATGTTTTGCCTCACATTGTATGGTACCTGTTACAATCGTTGTGCAATAAAATTTGACTTGACTTTGTTCTCAAAGAAATAATCTACCCCTAATTGCCCCTATTTCAAGGGAAATACAGCATCCTCATTTGTACACAAAATACCACTCGTAGCCAGCATCCTTGTGATTACAAAAACAAACTTCCTAATCCCCTTGACAAAACACTAATTTCTATACACTCTATATCACATTGTGATGGGGAGCAATTAACAATGATAATCCAGATAACTTCTTTTGTATATTACATATGATAAGGTGTGCAGAAGGTCGGGAATCTATGATCTATTACCAGCCATATGGCACGACATGACATTTACATAAAAGTCAATTTCAGCAGGAAATCAGATTACATTTTATAACCGTGCATAATGAGGTCGGGAAATGAACCTGCAATGAGGTTATCTCTTCTGCTCTGCACCGCATCATTGGATTATGCAAATTAGCTTTCTTTTCATTCAGTAAGGTGTACAGTTTTGAATCTATCCCCCATTGGGAATCTTTGGCTAAAGGCTAAACCTTGTGGATTGAGACTAACTGGCTTTCAAATTTTGTCACCAAAATGACTGGCCATGAGGAAGAGATTTTACTTCTTGCTCAGGATTTTCGTATTACATTTGAGATTGTCAAGTTTAGCATATGGCATGGTCTCTTGCTGTGAATTTGTCAAACCATGTTAACTATGACATGTATGCCATGTCTCTCCTCATTAATATGATTGTCATCATGGGGTAATTGAAAATGGGGGCTCTGTTAATGAAGAATGGTGGCATTCAACGTCACCATCAATATATCTGTTTTCACTGTTAACATAACATACCACCACAGCTAAAAACAGGAATGTCATATATGTAACACTGACGTTTGTACCAATAGCTTTTAAGAAATTCAGTGGCCGTCTGTGGACAATAGCTCTCCCTAGAGGCAAATTAGGGTACTGCAGCATGAAAGTCTGGCTTCGTGTGTTCTACACCCTAGCAGTGCCACCTAGCAGCGCAATGTTATATTGCACAAAGGGAGATGTCAAATGTCCTCGGGTTGACAAGAAAGATGCTGGTTCTCATAAAACAAATTTCATGGTCCTTACAATGATATAAACTAAACCAGAAATACGAAAAGTATTATGATCATACATGGTGACATGTTCTACTTTACATGCAAAGTCAAATCCTGTTTCTAATAAAAAAAATGTGCAAGGAAAACATAAAAGACCTGTGCCAACGGTGTCAGATTTACCTGCAATTTTGCACTTCAATTGAAATAAGAGAAATCTAATTCTGTCTGTACTTGACTATTCATACATTGTACATACATAAAATATGCACTGGAAAATTCTTCATTTGGATCAACCCGTTATATTGGGATCCTTACCGTATCCCAGATCTGTAGCTTGATCTGCTTGCCGTCAATTGTGATCATCCGTGCACCGAACTCTACACCTGTGGAAGAAGGCAGCAGATGTACAGAACAGTGAAGACTTCATCCATAAGTAGGACTATGGCAAATAATTTTAAAATACTTAAAACCCTGATATCAACAACCAAAAAGAACTTCTACATGTATTACATGTAACCATATCTCTATAAGTTTTTTTATTTATTTACCACACAGCACATGTCTGAAGTAACAAGTTAAATCTGAATCAAATACAATGTAATTTGTACCGCCATAGGAAAATGATCAAGTAGAATACATAGGGGATGCTTAGCAATCACTGCAGTTTTTCGCAAACCTTAGCATAGTCTTGAACGTATAAAACTTACAAAAAAATCAATAAAAAGAACAGCTATATCAAGAGTTTGACTTTATTGGTAAATTGTTATATAAAGAGATGTCTACAGACCCCATCCATCAGTGATTGAGATTTAAAATTTTAAGCTAAATCTGAATACTGTTGATTTTGAAACTTTTGCCATGGTTTGCTTTTCACATTTTCACTACTGCAAATATGGATGACTACTGTACAAAATAGTTCCAACTGCAAAATCAAAATACAGCAAAAACATCCCCTTTCCCCTTACTGCAGAATAAAACCACACAGAAATAAATGAACGTTAAGTGTTTTCCCCAAAATTTGGTGGAGCAACATGTCTGTCCTGAACAGCAAACATGGCTACATTTGAGTTGTAACATTTGACAAAACCCCAAACATGTCAAACCACTGGAAGAGAGGGCAGCTGGAATGTGTCATCCCTGACTGCATGGAACTGCATGGTCAGATGTAGTTACATGAGAAGAGCATGACTACGCACATAATAAGACTATACTTACCTATTGTGAGATCATGAACAGGCTGGAAACGTTTGTCTGTGAACTGCAACAGTAGGCAGGATTTTCCCACACCTTAAAAACACAAATACAACTCAAGTCAACAACATTGTTTCTAAACAGATTGGGGATTTTCACTCACTCACTACGTCGAGCTCACTTGGAGTCATCTCATAACCAGTTGTCGCCATAACACTCTGTCGTCCATTGCTGGAGGCAGTTGGTGTAGGTCCAAACCGCTGCCAGCTTCAAGTTGTTTGGGGATTCTTAACCTAATACATTGTATCATTCTCAACTTTCTTGTCTGGCAAGGAATAAAAAAAAATTATCAATGTTTTTTTCCTCTCTTTCGTGTCATAGAAATTCTTTCCGGGGAGGGGCAATGTAAAAAGTTTCACGGAGAACCCCAGTGATTAAATGTGTTTAACTTCTGCCATCTATACGTTGTGTCCAGTAGAAAACCACTGGGCTGTGGGACAACCATCAGTACAGGCTTCAATCTTGTCTTGGTCTGTAGCCAGATCTGCACTTTAGAAATTAGGAATAGGAGAAAGTCATGGCGTCAAATGGCCAAGGGGCTACACTATCAGACACGAGATCTAGTAGAAGATTGATTCCTGGCATTCCCGGATAGACGTTGTGTCCTTGGGAAAGGCACTTTACAATGACTTTCCTCACCCTACCCCGGTATAAAGTGGGTACCTGGCTTTGGTTGGGGAGGTAACTACATGTAAAAGACAGTGGAAGGAGAAAGATAGGCTCCACCTTCCAGTACCATGCCCTAGACACAATTGATAACAGCTCACTGCCCCTACAGCCTCAAAAATGTTATGCAACTAACTCTACATTTCCCTTTGCCTTAGGAGAAAGGTTTCTATTCTAGTGCTGTCATCATATGATGCTGTTTTGGCCTTCACATTAAATCAAAATGCTGTAGATGTTTTAAAACTTAACTAAAAAAACAACTACATAACGCTTTGGCTAGAACACATCAACCGGTATGCAGAGACCATGCATACCAGTTATTGCAATAAAAAAATCTGCATGATAAGCTGCTCCGCTACCTGGGTCACGTTCAAAACTTACCCTTGAACTGACATTTTGATGATGGCTTATGTGACCATGTTAGAAATACATGGGATAAAAGCATTCTACATGTTACTTACAATTCAGGCAAATATGTCAAATGTATTTACACATAACACACAAATAGGCCGAGTTCATTACATCCGGGAAGGAGGTTCCCCTCTGACAGGGAACTGTTTCTGGGAGTGTGTGTAGACTACTGACAATGTTCAAGTATAATTCAAGATCTTTTTGATGGATTTGGTTGAATTTTGGCACTTGGGTAGTCTTTGAGGTCTTATTGGAACATGTCGAATATAGGAAACATAGCAGTATTTTGTCAACCTGTTTTTTTTATAGCCTGGATGCAAGACCCCCAATCCTTATAACATATATTGTGCATATTTCTCAGTGTACTAACTCAGGGGTCTGTTGTAGAATTTCCTTGGGGGCTTGTTGGCCTTAGAGCCCAGGAGTTGGCCTGTGTAGGCCCTGGAAACAGTCGGGTATCTAGGCTATTTTTTGTAGTCATATTGTGACAGTACAATTAAGACCTGACCATAGATCTGATTAAAATAACATTTTCTTCCATTTGATTGTCCGCTGAATTCATTTGACACACCTGCAACCTGTACGATGCACCTGTAACCACCTGTCTATTCCAATGCCCAAAATAACAAAGGGTACTTTCCATACCAATGATCCACAGAGTCAGAGACCTTATGAATATTTCAGTAGACAAATACCAATTACATTGTCAGTTAATACTGCAAGTCAGCTCCTAATGATCTTGTTAAAAAAACAACTTGTATATATATCCTTTACCAAGGAACCACTTCTATATGCACATATTCTCAAAATTGAATTTCAAGCCCTATGAAGTACCCAAATTTTTAGGTTAGGTGCACCAGTGCACATTCTCAAAAATGAATTTCAAGCCCTATGAACAAACATGCCATGGTACATGCCCAATTCATAAAGCTTGAAGGTAGATGCTGACTTTTATAGTGCGATCTCAAATCCTGACCACACCATAGCAAACACAGGTGTGGATACCAGTGTTAACAGGACTTTCAATTGCAAAAGGTAAAAGGATATTGACGTCACCAGACGAAAAACAAAAATCTAGGCTAGGTAAACAAATCTTACTTAAAACCAATGGCCCATATAATGGTTTGAAAAAGTACTCAGGAGAATAACACAGATACGAATGGTTATTTTTTTATGGACAGGATATAGGGACAGTGTGTACTTATCTGGCTATTATAATTCATAAGTCATTACTATTCATTTCATTAAGCTGTTTTTCTCTTTTGGTACCATCTGTCACTTCTCTGGGGCTGACACAAAGGCACACTAATAGTCAGCCATTTTGGCACACAATGGGCTTTCTAACCTCTGAAACAACAACACTCAATTCGCAAACCTGTATGTACCTGGGGCCTGGTTCACATACTGGTTTAAAATCAGATGGTGTTTTTATTACAGCATAAAAAGATGACGACAACAGTTGAACAGTAAGACGAAGCTATAGCAATACCTGTTCTGAATAATACAAAATCTAATCATGTTTGTAGTAGTGTCACATTTATCAACAGCAGAAATCCTTATGTATATGGACAGGGAAAATGTACTATTGATAGCACTGATAATAAAGACAATCAAATTCAAAGTAACAGTTGTTGTTCACTAGCCTGGTAACCATCCTGGGTTACTTTTGTATTCTTATTTGCAGAGACAGAAGAAACCTGGCTACCAGGCTCAGAGTAGAACAGAAAAAAAAGACAAATTGTTGGTTGAAAAGTAATACAAGAGGCAGAAACAGAGTCTTAATGCCTGCTCTCTCAGTAGTGTCAGGTTTATTTAGGCTGATAATAAGAGCCTTTGTCTGCTTTGATTTGTATACAAATTGTTTTGTCTTTTGCCATCCAATACTATTTTCCAGTTGGAAACACTTACAGGAGGTAATGATAATTTTCAGTTCTAAAAGAAAATCAAAAGTTCTTCTTGTCACACAGTTGTCTTTTGTAGGGATCTCTGAATTTCAAGACACTCCTCATTCTTTGCTCATTAAAGGAGGATAGACACTGTTACATGGAATACACACAAGAACAATCCTTTGTGCAACTCTCTCTAGCTGAACTGTAAAACCATAAGGCCATCACTGTATTGAGTCCTGTAACTGGGCACCTTAACTTGTGACAATTGTTTGTTGTTCAAGATTCCTTTTCACTACAATCGTTTATCATCTTGTCAAAAAACATACACCTTACACATCATCCTGTAGCCTTACACATCATACAATCCTTCTCATGGTAACAGGAAAATGTTGTTCCTTCAAAGAAAACATTAATTCATCTCCAAACGCTCCCAACAGTAGAAAGCTAGCTTTACTTCAAGTAAGAACAGAGATTTGTCTTCCTTTGGATGATAGTCAGCCAGTTGAAAAATTGCAGTGTGTATGTGGTATAACAGTGGCAATAAGAAGGAATAATAGCTATGGTCTACCATAGACGATACTGTAAAGGCCAGTCATCCAGCCAAGGTAGTGATCAGTCATTCAGAGAAAGCTCTATGGTGTTTATACCAGACTAGCAAAAAAGCCATGCTGATGTGGACTCCAGTCTTACTGTACCTGCTAAATCTTAGATGTCCTTGGGATTGTTTATGGGAGCGTTAGAAAGTCTTGGATGTAGGTTATATCCTGTTACCTGTGTGTTCCAAATTATCTATCATTGCTATATTCATAATTTCTATACAACAGAAAGGTTGAACACAACAGGTGACGTAAGCATCGTTTTTACAGCTGATTTTTGACGTTTGAAAAAAAGGGTGCTTCTCCTCTTCAGTGCCCCAAGTGATTTCTCAGTTTGACAAAATCACCGTAAAGAGGAAAGTGTGCATAAAGTCAACGTAAAGGATTACGACGTGATTTAATGAACCTGTCCTTTCACAAACGATAGAAACATCATGCATGCAAATTTTGAACCTTTTCGAAAGGTGTGCCGCCATTTTGTTTTGGACCAAAACATTACGACAAAGAAACGATAAAACGCATGAAATCTACCTCTTTCTGTAGGGAAGAGGTTTCTTGGGTATGCCACATGGTCTGTACCAAACTTTATGGTCGGAGAAGACGTCAAACCAGAAGAAAACATTGTGAAGTAAATCGAATGAGGAGCGCGGCCATGTTTAAAGACAGACGTGACAACCTGCGCCATAAGAGTCGACACTTTCCGTCCACATTTCGGCCAAACAGTCACCGAGTTTCTCAAAATACTGACGTACATAGAATCTCTCAACACTCTTACCTGTATCGCCTATAATGATGTACTTGAAAAGGTACGCGTACGACATCTTTGCGGCTAATTTCTCTGTCGACTCGACTCCCAAAACCGATGAGGAAACCTAGGATGACGTCACCCAACTGCCTGGTGCACTATGGGAGCAGATCACGTGGTGACACGACACACTTCCGGGTTCAGCTGGGCATGTTGAAATTATAAACGGTTTTTACAACAGTCACTAGTGAAATGAATTAGAGCTACTATTTCTTACTCTCCAGGCAGAGGAGGGGTTCCGGCTTGTTTCTTGACGTGTTTTAAGGCGTTTTTCTCGGGCTTTCTACTTTTTCATGTTTTTTTTTCGCTCTATAGAAAGCCTGACACAAACACCTAATTAGCTAAAAACACATAAAAAACAAGTCGGGACCCCTCCTCTACCTGGAGAGTAACTATTTCTTTCAAAATGAAAGAGATTTTCATAGAAGAGCTAACGTTGTTAATCACATTACAATCTGTATTGATCACATTACAGTGTAGCCTGGAATCCATCCTTAGCTTCCGGCCGCTACCCAAGCTCCGCTGCCTGGTCTTTGGCCAGGCAGCGGAGCTTGGGTAGCGGCCAGAAGCTAAATAGGACGGATTCCAGGCTAATTACAGTGATGTCATGAGATAGTGAGACAGACGCTTCCTTGGTAAACTTTTCAAACTCCTTTCTCCCAATATGAATCTGGATAGATCAAGGTTTTAAAAATTGATACTAGGATACATCAAGTTTAAAGAATGTGCAGTGCTATATGTAACAAGCAATCCAAATTGGCTTGCTAGATAAAAAAGTATGAAAAGTATGTCTTTTACATTCATCATTGCTTCTGAAAAGTGAAACACTTCATAAAGTAAAAATTATTTCATAAAATATGACAGTAACAATTCAACCCATGAGACAAGCAATTGGTCATGTGACAACTGGGATTTTTAATCACTTAATGACTTCCAGTATCATCAGACATATTCTCATGTTTATGAGAAGCCAAACATTTTTCACAAAAATGACAACAACAAAAATTACTATTAAAGAAACAACATCTATTCATATGCAAAACAATTTACGTGCAAAACAGCTATCAAAAATAATTAATTTTAGTACGTGTAGATTGCAAGCAGCAAATATTCTACCACGATGCCATATGAAAGACTGCAGTACTGACTGTAATTTTGAGGTAAAAGCAATTGATATACATCTACAAATATAAAGATGGAGGCCCCTTTTTTTCAGTGATATGCATTGTGGTGTCAAATTATACACAAATAATACTGTACATGCAAGTGCAGCAAAAATTTAAGGAACTTTCCAGCACATTTTATGTACAAAGGCAGCAAACACAAAGTACGGAGTATATGGAGCTCTCTTAGTCATTAAAAAATAAATGGTCCTTATAGAAAATGAAAAAGTACTCATATCTGACAGTACAGATCAACTGTAATGATTGACAGAGCTAATACGTTTTGATTTAGCCACAAATCTTCACCTTTGGCAAAAATGTCTACGCTTTTGAAGATCAAGACAATAATGTAATTGATATTGCTGACTGACATTTGAGAAACTTAAATATCATTAGTGGGTGTTACTGTTTACAATGAAAGTCATTTTCAAATTAAAACAGATAAATTGCTCTACTACCAGTTATGGCCTGTGCATAGTGACAATGTATATGCAACTATGTAAAGTTCACATGTACATGTATTGATCTCATATGTACACAACTTGAAATACAAACATGTGCTGGTAAAATTGCACTAAGTTAAAACAATGCATGGATCATATTTTACTTCTTCACCTGAACATGCTAAGTTATTACAACCAACTTTATCATCCTATTTACACATTCATATTCCTGGCAAAATCAAACTCATATTGAAGTGTCTTTTGATATCAGAGTGCTTTAGCTTTGGCACATCAGTAATTAGATGACCAAGAATCATCATCATCAACCACCCCAAAGTCAAAGCCACTGTCTTCCTCTGGGATCTGATCATCGTACGGATCCTGTCCCTGACCTCCACTGGCATTCTCCTCTGCAACAAGCATTTCATACTCTTCTGCTGCATACTTCTCCCAGTCAGACATGCCTGCTGTTTCTTCAGCTTCCTTTGCTGCTGCAAACGGGTCCCTCTGCTCGTGATCCAAATATTTATCCAGATTAAAGAAGGTGTCAAAGAAGATGTGGGTCATCTTACAAGCCTTGAGGTCAGCAAGCGTTATTTTGCTCTCACGCTTGGGTTTCACCATGTCCAGTACGGAGCATAAACAGTCTTCAAAGGGCATGGGTTCGATTCCCAGCTGTTCCATCTTGTTGTACTGTTCCTCGTAGAAATACTCCAGCTCGTACATGGACAAGACGCCGTCACCGTCCAAGTCCATGCAGCGGAACCAGTACTCGACAGCTGTTGGGTACCTCTTGTCTTCCTCTGATAAGAGGAACCAGACAAAGTCCGGGTATCCCATGCGCTCATCTTGAATGATACTGTTGCCCATTGTGACAGCACCAGAAAAGATGCGGTCCAGAATGCGGGGAGACAGGGCTCCATCATTGTGTCGTGACAGGTCATCCTTACTGATGTACAGGTCATGATCTGTGTCCAGCTCCCAGAACTTACAGTAGATGACATAGAAGTGCTCATAGGAGAAATAGTCTGTGATCTGGTTGATGTCTTCTTCTTCTTCTAATGTGGCTATAACCTGAAAGACAAGTACAAAAAAGAAATAATCACTATCTGTGAAGTTGTTATATGCATACTTCAATCAACTTTTAATAAAACTCAAGTGCTTCTTACCTTTTAATTCAATCAAATCCTGATGTTGTGAAGAGACCTTTTATTTTTTTCTTTGTTCAACCATAAAGATAAGCACATAACAACGAAAGTACCTGTAACAAGTTGGATTTTCTTAGCTCCGGCACTGTGATTTTTCCTGACCACGAACGGTTGACACTGTAGAAGATCCTTGCTATGACAGTATGGAGGTATCTGGAGTGAAACTCTTGTGCTTCTTGTAGGAAAAGCAATCCTGGATGTGTGTCAATCAAGTCTTGCACAAAGGGAATGACATCTTCTGCAACAATGTAGTTCCCTTTTGTGGTACCAGGCTGTGGTTTGGCAAGCAGACGTATAAACTTGGATGCATCATCATGGCACGTTGTGAGAATGTTCCTCCATACGGGGATGAAGCTACTGGCTGTAACATAGGGAGCTCTGTCACCCCCACCTGCCAGATATAGTAGTGCCTTCCAGTACAAGGGGCAACCGCAAGCTTTTGTTATTGCAGCAAACTGAGACTTGAACGCCTTCCCATCTTTGAATGTTTCAAACGTCTGCTTGATTCTCTGTAAGGTGGTCTCTGTGTTGTTGTTTGGAGAGGGACGGCCATGAGGGAAGTAGAACTGGGGTATGCGAGCACCAACAGAGGACACCGGTGTGCCTTTGGGCTTTTCTTTGACAGTCGGCGTCTTTGGCAGCTGCCGTTTGAAGCTTCTCCTGCGCGGGCTACGTGGACTGACCATCTTCCCCGGGGTGGGGGAAGCAGGCGGGGTAGATGGGGATGCTGGCCGAAAAGATCGAGGGGAGACTCCTGATTTCTGAGGCGAGGTGATGAGGAGATCGCCCTCCCCCAGCTGCACATGTTGAAGGGTCTCTCGCAGGTCCTGCTGGGTGTCAGGGTCGCTCAGCCATTGTATGAAGAGTTCATCCACCTTCAGTTTCAGGACGGGAGTAAGGCCTCCTGAGCCTCTACCCACCATGATTACCATTTGTGCTGTATCCACAGAACTATCTTGTGCACTCAAAGAACTTCATTCCCCATCCCACTAATAAAATTCTACATCAATGTTTGTCATGTTTTGCAGCATTGCTTAGTTTCATACAGTCTGTAAAAAGCCTCAAAGTACTATATATGTTTGCAACAGTTCTTTCCTCAGTCTCAAAGGGTAAATTCTCTAACAGCACGTTAGTTGTGTCTGAAGAACTTGAGACCCAGCCAGTTGAGAAACAGGAAGAACACAGCAACAGGAGCCGTGATTGGAATCAGCAGACTGTAGTAGCACCAGTATGCAGGGTCAACACATCCGTAGGGAAAACCCTGAAAAAGAAATACAGTGAAATTATTTTCTTTACATTCGTTAATACATAAGCACTAAAATACTATTACTTCATTGACCACAAAGCATGTAGTTTAATACCATACACAAATAACTCTGCTAGCAACATCAAGAAATTGAAAGAAAACAGCAACTTTCCTTTCCATAGCTGTCCAAGTACCCACACTTTAAGTGGGTGATCTCATGTGGACTAAATGAAATACAAGTCAATCATTGAATGTGGTACAGCACTGTAAATTTGTTTAGTTTTGCGATGGTATATTTCGCGACAAGAGGTTTTCGCAGTGTTTTAAATGCCCATTTGAAGTCATTCTGTACTAGTACAGTAGTGATACAAAAGAGACATGTTTGCCTTGTCATGAATTTGTGGCAGAGAGGTCACAGCAAAAATAAAACCACTGCTAAGTATGTCATGATTTATGGCTCGAGCACATGCCGTACTGAACAGGTAAAGGATTTACGGATCAAAGAACCCCTTCTTTCAAGTGGTATATTTGAAAAACATACCTCTGGAATTTGGTATCTTAGGCAACCATGTAATTGGAGTCCACTTATCCTAAAACTGTAACTTACACATTAACATAGCAACGTTTCTAATGGTGTCGTCTACATCATAGTACATGATAAATCAGTAATGTAAATAGACTACAAACGGCAACAAACATTTGAACAGTACTTGTATCTGGACCATGCCTATAACGTTACGTAAAGTCTAATTCCAGCTGTAAAATCTGACCGTTTACACGAACAAGGCGGGCAAACGTAAAGGGGAGGGGCAAAGATTTTTTTCAAACGACCTGGACTTGCCTTCTCTCCGTGGTCTGTGAAGAAGATTCCGTACAAGAAGATTCCTACAGATCCCCAGATCACCGTGAGAAGTACAGGGAAGCGCCACAGCTCGGCCATCCGCTATAAGAGCCCCAAGAAAGAGAAAATGTCTAGTTCTTAGAGGTTATATATAGACTACCTGGATGGATAACATAATCCCACACCTGACACTGAAACGTCTTCCATTGGTCTACCGCCAGTAAACGCAATATAGAGAAATTCTATTTCTAAGCGATTCGATAGTTAATTTTGATGAAATTAAGTCAATTATTTAAAAACATATATATAATGATAAATCAGTATGGAGAAAGTTGTGATTAAGAAGAAGTATTGCGATTTAAGTGTCCCAAGTATGTATGCATTATGTTGCGGTGAGCTGGTCAAAGGTCAGCAACACTTTCAAAACACGGAGGGCAAAGTCCGATGGAGAAAGTTAATCATTTTACTTTCTCTACTAATGTTCCTAGTATTAGATAAATGACAACGTAACAATCATGAGTGGAGGAAATGCATAAAGCGCAAATTTTCTCCAGACAAGTTTTTAAGTTGCCAAGTTTGGGAGAGATCATCAGAGACAGTGACAAGACCGGTTTGGCTTTGGCATATGGTGTTAGAACTTTGGCAGCAAACATGTCATCTTTTCCTGACAACTCCCTTGGAGACATCCACCCTAGAGACTTGAGAAGTTTGATCAGAAGCGGAAATATGCATGGCAGATCTACATCTGGCATGTGCAAAGGTAGTCTACCCTACTCTACACAAATTTTGGTTATAGTACCTGGTGCATGTTTAGGTAATGAGTCAATAAACGTTATTGCAATCTACTAAAAGGGAAAGTGAAATGTTAATAATCCTCAAGCGTGACTGTCTTGAAAGCTATTCTGAATCAATATGTGAAAATGGTGCACAATATATATGTATATATAGTTTCATAATTTCTTTTATTTCATCAAATAGGCCGTACACAAGCCAATATTGCCATTGTACACAAGTCCTTGGCGCAAGACTTTGAGAAGTTTTGTCAGGCAAATGCAGGGCCACTCCCTCTCCTGTACATGAGCAAGGTTGGTGAATATGGAGCACCTCCACTTGCTGAGGACTCAGATATCAGGTATGTAGGCACCAATTGAAATGAATTATAAGCTTCAATCAACTAATAGCTGGTGTGTTGCGCCGAAGGTCAGTTATACCGGCTCTATAGATACAGATACAGACAGTGTTGGTCATGGTGTTGGTTATAACTTTCACAAAGAAAAAAATTAGGTGATCTGAAACCCACAACACTGTGATGACAATAGAATAATATGCAGTGCTGTAACATATAAGTTACTGCATTATAATGTGGAGATGTGTATAATCATTAATTTGATACAAATTTCTGTTGTTTCAGAACTGATTGTGCCCTGTACAGTGTGTACAAAGATGGTACACTGACAGAGAAGGTTGGAGATCTGTCCGAGTTCACAGAGCAGCTGAATGACATGGTGACCTACTACCTGGGCTGCAGCTTCTCGTTTGAGGATGCTGTCATGACAGCGGGTGTTCCCGTCAGAAATGTGGAGCAGGGGGTCAATGTGTCCATGTATGAGGTTGGTTTACTAGTAATGATAATTTGAAAAATTGGTCAGAAATTACCTGAGTGTGCAATAGCAGCCCTTCTAGTGCTGAATTGGTGCAAGGTCTACTATCACATAATACACATGGGCAACAGACACATATCTGCTCCACACTTGCATTTATATAACTTATAAGGAGTGCCTTAAGCTTAGAGTGGAGTATTGTCTTTACATGTATATTGTTTGGTGTAACATGTGCACAATGCATGTTTTTGTGTTTCTCATATACACAGCACAGCATTGTGTTGGGGTGAAGTCTGCCATGCTTGTTGACTGTTTTAATTATAGGAGCTCAAAATTTGATATAGAAATACACAGTCATCACAGGATATATTGTCAGCAAAGTAGTACTAGTATATGTCCAGTCTTTGATTATCTACACTGCTGCAGGGATCCCTGACCCTGGTGGGCACCAGTTGGCCAGTTTTCACACTGCACTTCCAAGCAGCTCTATCCAACGGGTCTGACATGTTTGTGAGGCTGCACACTCAAACCAATTGAATATAAATTTTATCATTTCAGTCCAATATTCCATGCCACCCTGTGGGTCCTTTCAAGTGCAAGATGTTCCTCACCATGCGGCCTGTTCCCAAAGACAAACTAGATGTCGTGTACAGGATCACTCACCACATGCCTGACGTGCACGGAGCCCCTATCCACATTGGTGATCCAGGTAGTCATAAACAAATAATGCTCCTTGTTGTCAAATCTCTTTTGAAAAAAAGGAAGAAATTTCAAGAGACTGAGGAAAGAGGTCAGGGGATTAGAATTTGAATAGCCTTTTGAATCATCAAATATATATAGAGAGATCGAATGACTGAATCATGAATGACTGATTTAGGAGAATTCTTACTCTCAATTCAGCATCATATATGAGTCTCTCATTGTCTATCATCCATTGGATGAATTGAGTTGTCAGGACACCACAGGCTAAATGGTATCCTGGGGTTATAAAAGCTCCCATGTAATATACCGGTAACTCAACTCAATGACCGTTTTATGTCCGTCTTTCAGTGTTAAGAATATTTTTACAGTTGTAAAGATTTCATTTGCTATTTCCGTACACAAATAAAGCATTTAACAACAAGCTTTCATTTCAACTTGAGAAGGATCAGACGACCGATCTAAAGTAAGCACTTTACTTTGTGTATGGAAATACATGTAGTCAAGGAGGTTATATGCTTTCTTACCTTTCCATATTGTAGCAACAATAGGAATCCCTAGCTTAACAGCAGAACACCTGGGAGGTGATGTGCAGTTCCAGCCCGGGGATGTTCCAGTGTTCTGGTGTTGTGGTGTCACTACAATGCCTGCAGTTAAGTCTGCAAGTTAGTCATTTATCTTGAACGTTTTTCTTTTTGTTTGTCTTCTTTTCTCTCAGGAATTTTGGTATTGATCACTGAAATTAGTTCACTGTAGTGACTTCAACTTAATATAGTAGACGATAGTTTTAGATACAATTCTCAGTTTTGATAATGTATCATCAACTATCAACTTTAGGAAGAATAATGATGATAGTGTTTACTCCATATTTCTGGCTGCAACAGTACTATGTGTATCTCATGCTCATTATAACCTCCTTGATTAAACCTGTGACAAAGAAGAGTTTCCATTGATATCAACAGAGATGTTTTTCATCATGTCCAATAGAGTCTTCACTAGCCTTCACTCACTCACCTGGGTGCATGTATGTTGCCGATGTCATGGCAACCGTTCCTGCGACAACGACATCAAGTCCTGCTGACACTCCCAAGGTTGTCCAGGTATCCCAGGAACCCCTGCTGTATAGTGTGGCATCAGAACTAGCTGTTGATCAAATACAAAGGCTGGAAAAAGCAGTACAAGCCGATCCTGGTAAGATTCAAGTTTCCACACTGAATATCATTTTGAAATGGAGGTTAAAAACCAGAAAAATTAATCATTAAGCCTGGGCACTGGTATTTACAGTTTTTAGTCACAACCACTTGTTACAAATATCACAGATTAAAACTTTCTAGTAACCCTTGCACTTAGCCTTTGGGTATGAGTTTGCAAAATTAAGAAACATACTGTTGTATAATACTATGCTGTATGATTTCTGGATATCTTACACAAGAATTGTACTTTGCAATTGGCTACTACGTTGTCTGTAACATCTCTCTACTATATTTGTTTATGCCCTTCAGGTAAGAGAGGCATTGGTCACCTTCACATCCCGGGGGAGTTACTGAGGTGTGTCCTGGCCATGTCTCATGCCTCCTCCGTGGCTGTCACAACTGGCTTCCCCTGTCACACAGGTACAATATTTTTTCTGAAAGAGATCCATCATCTCATTGCGTCTATCCCTTAGTCTAACTATTTGACCGTTGGGATATGAGATCTAACAACCAGTTTTCTTCACCATTCTCGTTTTACTGTCAGTCCATTCTCTGATATCCTCTCTTCTTTTCCATTGCCTTCTCCTCTTTCTTCCTCCCTGGACGGTTCCTTGCATGATAATTTTGGCTAGTCCTGATGACTGTGACAGGTGGCCAAACAGCTTTTCTTTTCTTTGCTGTGGTTTAAGGAGGTCTTTGTAAGGAGACACATGACATCAGTCAGACTGAACAACACACTGACAGGCTTTAGAGAAATATACAAATGTGTTGATGGTAATATATATGTTGGAAGGGGCACTCAATTTTCACTTGACTTAATAGCCTGAAAATAGAAAGAAGAGTGCAAAAGACATCATTGAGTTTTCTACTGTGACAGAGTTGACCCCACCAGAAGAAAATGATGGCCCTCCTGGTGCTGTCGCCATGGCAACAATGTTGCAAGCCCTGGGGAAGCAGGTTACCATGGTGATGGATGCTAGCAGGCTGCAGCTGATGAGAGACATTGTTGAGGACTGTGTACAGGCAGGTGTGTGTGTGTGTGTCACTGTGAAAATGGTCTCAAACCAGTTTAGCTCACTAAAGAGCTACTCTCCCACTGCTTGTGATAGAGAAGACAGATGCTATATACTGTATTTACAGGTACAATTTACCGGGAAATTCCCCCAGCTCTTAAGTACAATGAAGCTGTATGTCCCATCCTATAAGGACTGCGACACTTTCCAGTAGCGTGCATGTCAGGCGAGTGACAACATCCAGGATTCAAACTCCCAACCTGTTGGTCCAAAGGCAGGGTTGTGAACCACTTCACACATGTGCACTTGTGATGGTAAGGAAAAAGGAAAGGAATCTCG
This sequence comes from Branchiostoma lanceolatum, assembly GCA_035149815.1. Lineage (NCBI taxonomy): Eukaryota > Metazoa > Chordata > Leptocardii > Amphioxiformes > Branchiostomatidae > Branchiostoma > Branchiostoma lanceolatum. The sequence continues at coordinate 8,393,068 of CM068872.1, read as the reverse complement.
AACCAGTTTAGCTCAAATGAACTCAATGAACAGATGAGCTACTCTTCCACTGGTCGTGACAGAGAAGACAGACGCTATGTACAGTATTTACAGGTTCATTGTACCGGGGAAATTCCCCTAGCTCTTTTCGACAAGCACAATGAACAGTGGACCACGGCTTAACGTCCCGTCCTAAGGACTGCGATCTTTAACGGTAGCGTGTATGTCGGGTGAGCGACACAGCCGGGATCGAACCCGGGGCTTCTAGTTCCAGAGGCAAGATCGCTAACCACTGGACTACGCACGCTACACCTGGTGATGATATAATGTTTTCATATCACAATTGGGGCAAAACTAACCAGTACAAATAAAGGAGGGGAGAAATGCTGCAAGAGTTGTTTTTGATAGAAGTTCACAATGATTAGATGATTTTTACTAAAGTGCTTGTCATCATGTCTTTCAGGTATACTAAAAGAAAGTGTAGCAGTCCTGCCCTACCCCCCTACAGATGGTACAGCCCCAGACAGAGAGGTGGCTCTACAGTTCCTCACACATGATGGGGACCTCTCAAGACCCAGGTACGACCACCTGGTGGCCATAGAACGGGTCGGAAGGGCAGCTGACGGCACCTACAGGACCATGAAGGCCAATGACATCTCCTCATTGGTCAGTCCCATTGACCAGCTGTTCGATTTGGCCAATGAGATCCCAGGGATAAAAACTACTGGTGAGAATTGATATGCACATCATAACACACCACAGTCCTTTCATGTACTGTAAGCAGTCAACCAGAAGGTAGATTTAGAACCTGTGTATACACCTGTGAAACAATGAAAAATCACTTTGTTGCTGGATGTAATTGAATTCTATGCAGTTTCTATCATCATCACTAATAGACTCATCCGCTAGCCCCATCCACCTCCGTCAAAATGTAGAAATGGAAAATAGAAACATAAAAATGCAAATATTTGTCGGACATGCTGCCAGTCTCTCAGTGGTTGAATGGTACTAATTGCCATTTTCTCATCAGTTGAACTGGTAATTGTGATTGACAGTCAAGATGGGTCTATTGTTCTGATTTGTCCTACAGGAATAGGAGATAGAGGTAATGAGTTAGGGATGGGGATGGTGCAGGATAAAGTTCATCAGTTCATCACCAATGGACCCGACATCGCCTGCACAGTACCAGCAGACTATACCATTACAGCGGGGGTGTCCAACTGGGGCGGCTGGGCCATTGCTGCTGCCCTGTATGTGCTGAGGGCCTGTCCTATCCACGACCGGTACCTCAGGAGGGCTGTAGGCTTCCCACGGGATCCTGCCAAACTTCATGGTGCTGTGCCATCAATGGAAACGGTTAGTACCTGATTTGTTAGCCTGGAGTCCAGCCTGGTTAGGTTAGGTCCATTCCAAACGGTCGCTACTCTGCCAACAAATACTCCAGGCTACTGATGTGTGACTGTACATACAGTTCTTCAAAAAACTTTTTTTTCAAAAAGTACTTTAACTGTAGCTTGATCAGGGCTTTTGTAGTTAGTTATTTCTAACTGGGAATTGTCAAGTGTTGTGAAACATCAGAATCTTTTTATCATGTATCAATGTTTGAATGAAAGTTCATCTGTGACAGTAATTGACATTTGATATGCTATTTCTTTGCACAAAGTAAAGCGTTAACGAACAAGTTTTCGATCAGTTCTTCATAAGTCCAGATCATGTGACGTAGGCTTTGGATCATTTCAACTTTACAAGGGTCAGAATACATACTGATCGAAAGTTTGTTGGTAAGTGCTTTACTTTGTGTACGGAAATATCGAATAAAATATTTACAATGTATCAATGTTATTTCTATTCTTGTTGGCTATCTTGCATTTGGCTGGGATTATAGAGTTGGAATAACCTTCATCAGAGATTCTGACATATTTCAGAATGTATTGTGAATGTATTGATATATTGTCTCCATTGTTTTACCTGTCAGGAAGAGAAGGTGATGTCCATCATGATAAAACACGGCCTCGGAGACGGGATGACAGCTGAGCTGGGATTGGTCGTAGACGGTCTGCAGTTTGCTTCTGAGCATGCCCAGATAATGAAGACCCTGAGGAGTATCCTCGGCCTGGACTAGTTAGCAAAAGGTGTCATTGGGATTTTCAACCATACTTTGGATTCTTTATTTCCTCCATTAGCTATCATACAAGTAACAAATAAGTAGCTAATCTTCCTGGAGTACAGACTTAAGAATTTTAAATTTGAAGTTAGCATCTAGGGACACTGATATAAAGACTAGACTTCCTGTCTAGAGTAAAAGGACATTTTAGACAAGATGGCATGAATTAATCCCTTGGACTAATTTTATAGTTCTATTTCCCTTCATTACATTTTTGGTCTCCATTTAAATATAATGATTGAGAAAGGGTTGAAAATGCATCTTGGCCATGTTATGTTTTTAGAAAATGTATATGTATTAGCTTTGAGCCATATGACATGATAGTGAGCAATCATATTTATGATTTCTGCATTCTCAGGTGGGAATTGTTAGGTGTCAAGTTAATTGTCATCTACATGAATGTAAGAATGTCCTCTTTGCAATCTAATGAATACATTGTCAGTTGAAACTTTGTGCAATCTATTTGTCACTTTCCAGTGAAAAAAAACAACAAAATTTTGGCTACTTCAGCGGGGATATGAGGTTTATATGACTAATTTTGCAGTAGTATGATTCCAAGATGTTTTACAGAATCTGTGATATGAGTATCAGTATTACTGTGATATGAATACTCAAACAATATTTTATCATTACAATACATTGTGCTTTGCTACCAAATTATGGGCTTGATTTTATGGCACATTATTATCACATTGGCACTTTCTTTTCTAAATGATACTTTGTAATTGCTCTTCTCTTCCCAGCCAGTTATTATTGTACATGTATATAGTACACATTAACCTCTTAACATGCACTGGCAGGTACTTTTCATTTCACCCTTCTTGTTTTCTGTGAAAGTGCTTCTTCTATCATAAACCTTTGGTTGAACACTGTACAGCATCAGTAAATGGCCCTACCACAGTGTCATCAACAATACATCTGACCCACACATTATAGTCAAGTCCAGCCCCTATCCCTTCAGAAAACACATGGCTAGTGAAGGGGAGAATCCATGGCATATAGCTTGCTTTACCCTGTTCCTGAATCCACACTTCATATTTGGTGTCCTTTGCATCGAGGTACGGCAGGTTCCAGGGTGGTTGCCATGACAACTGTAATCCAACACGCCCATCAGATGACTGAACTATCTGGCATGTGAGATCAACAACCTGACCTGGGTAAATGTTCTTGTATTGGTCTTGACATGTACTTGTGCCACATGGACTTTGCTTGTTTGTCTCTGCATCATTCACAGCAGTGTGTACAGTTTTAAGAAATGACGGTATATCCACCACAGTGTCTTGATAAATCCTAAAGAGCCACTCTGGATTCCTACAGCAGAGATGTCTTGGCACTTCCGTACTTCTTAAAATGGCGTCTTGCTCTGCTGGATCCAAGTGCGCGATTCCTCCCAGGTCCCAAGGATTGTCTGGATGTGTGATTGTATTTTGTTGTTCCGTGTTCCTCCATGCTGTGTATGTTAGCTTCATACCCGGCAGGTTGGCTAGTGTTTTGTATGGTACGTAGTGTTCTGGGTTGACAGCATAAGGAAACAGTTCAACCACTACAGCACCGGGAGGCAAGAACATGGCCAATGTCAAGAACGACCCATGCACTCCCACTAACATGGATGCCTTTCTTATAACTGCTATTTGCTGAGGTAAAGTGTGTGACTCCATACTCAGTGTAACAACCCTCATGTCGAACTCCCTTGCCAAAGCAATTGTCACATCCACTTCATTCACAATCAACCTATTTAATCTACGTGAGAACAGTACAATGTACTTTGACTCTGTATTGTCTGTTTTCTCTATGCCTAACCTGGTACATACAAAGTCTGTGAATTGCGTGATCTCTCTAGCTGTGACTGTAATGTTGTCCTTTGGTCCTTGTGGTACCTTAAAGCCATACTGATACCAAGTTGTTGCCTTCGACAGGCCGACATAGGAATTGGTAAAACAAGCCAGTTCTCCTGAATTAACCAGGTCTTGTTTGAAAACAAGGTCCTCAGTTGAGAACATCTGATAAAGGTCAATGAACTCTCCAGGTCGCCAGCCTTCCATGACGACTAGTCTAGTGTTGAGATTAAACAGATCAAGATCACTCGCTGTAATCTGCCGAAGGGTGGAATAAATAGGAAGAAGATCGTCGTGAAAAACATGCATCAGGTTATCTGGATTGAACCTATTGAAGATCAAACTAGTTCTTGGGTAGATTTTGACTTTCTTGAACTCCCGTAGTGCAGAGACCGGAAGGTCAACATACTGGAAATACTGCGTGTTGTGGTCGGGAACGGAGGACAAATCCACGAGAGCCGGTTGGAAGCGGTTGTGGATTCCGTGGGTCACGGTCTGTTCCCCGTGGAAGAACACAAAGTGTTGATGTTGAGGGGAGAAGCAGAGGTTGGAGAACTTACACATCCTGTTGGTGTTGTTGTCTCCCCAACACCACACAGACGACCCCTGTTGAACATAGTCACGGTCAGGAAGCTTGGGAGGTCCTTCTGTTGTGAGAAAACAAAACAGCACATGAAGAAAATAACAATGTTTGATTGAATGTGACTCATCGTCATTGTCGCTTTGTAAAGAAGCGGCAAGGATGCGGTCCCAACGGTGACTGACTGAGTCTGATATTTGCAAAAAACTAATAATATTTTGAATACCAATACCAGTTTTCCTTCAAAATGTAAATACAAAGAACTTCAAACCTTAATCTTGCAAATTGATTGTGGTAGCTGCAGAAAGATTCTAATCTGATTTTAACTTTTAAATATTCTTGACCACAGGATATACATTGTGTTTAAAAATAACCAGAAAACACCTAGAATGAGATCTTATCACCTGCTGACTTCTCTGTATTTTGCTCACCGGTATCGGTAGTGTTTCTACACTCTTGTTGTCGAAGTCTGAGGTAGTCTGACAGGAGCACAGCGAACCCGACAGTCGTCATCACCCAGGTAACCTTCAGTATCATGTCCAAGTTCAACATGACTACTGTGTTGATGGAATACCTGAAAGGCATAAACAATAGATAATCAGATATCAAGTCTAAAACAGTACGGTACTTTCTTCCCCATCATACATATTCATGTAACGTTATATACATGTAACGTTATATATCATAATGCAACTAAAGCTCGCTCGTATCTAGTTAGGAGAACGCCCCCCCTCCCCCATTATCACAAGAAACTTCATATGTTTCGTTGCAAAAGTAAATCTCACAACAAGTTTGGATGGAAAAGTGTTGCAAAACTGTTTACCTTACTCATTTTCAAATAACATCTTTGCATAACACTCGACGGAACATGAAAAACCAAGTGGGAAGCCTGCACACGTTTTTACAGCTCCTTCAAGTTTCAGCCGGGTCAGAGGTTGAAGCCGAACAGGGTTCAAAAGTGTCATCTAGCGGAATAAGTATGCATTGCAGCAAAATGCAGGGTCATCAACTTTAATACATTTTCATTTCATTTATACAGGGCCTCCCCGGGGTAAGAGGCTCTGCTTTTACCATACATGGAAACCTCTTGGCTTCAATATTATGTACCATATATGGTAGAATACCGCCCAGTCTGGAAAAAGGCTTGCTTGCTCGGGGCAGCGTCTTTGGAATCTTTTTGCCCACTCAATGGGGACATCTGGCGAGATAAAGAAGCATTGCAGGACAACAAATCGTCCTGACCAATCCGACCAATCGGCGTCAAGCACGACTGCGCAAGTTTCTCCCACGGAAGCCCCCAGGAAGCAGGGTTGGTGAAACTGAGCAACATGGCAGGCTGTTTGAAAGCTTCCGTGTTTATCTGCCTGGTTACTTTCCTCGTAACTTGTACTCTGGTGGCGACCAAAGAGTTCGGGGTGGTGAACACCGTGCCTTCAGCAGAGTTTGAAGGCTTCATTGGATCTCCCAGCACCCTGACAGCTGTCTACTTCTACAAGCGACGTGAGTATATTGATTCGTGGGGGCGGAAACTTTTGAATATACAGTAGTCTGTATACCCAAGTGAGGTAGTGTGTGTGTTTTGTAACACCATTGGTATTATCCAACAAAAACGTTTTTAATAGAAACATCGTTTTGGACAGAAACATTGTTTTGGACGATGTCTTCGATAGTCGTCAACAGAAATCACGACGAAATATCTTCAATGTTATAAACCTGTGTAGAAACCACGCTTTTTAACAGTTAATTATTAACGTTAAACAACTCCCTCTTCCATATGGTGTCAGCTTCAACAACATTGCTTAATTCTGTGAACTTTATTTCCTTACTATTTGCTTCAATGGCAGTGGCACCCTGTCAATTGCCGATAAATTACAAAATAGAAATACTTTGTTGAGTTTGTTCGTTAGTTCTTACAGTTACAGTTAACGTTACATAAATCAAATAAGTCATAATCCATAAAACTGATTATGTAAAAGAAATACCTCCTGTAAAGTCAATTAAAATGGATACATTTGTGAATTATCAAACTAATGGTAGATTGTTCCCATTGTTTGAAATGAAAAGTAAGAATTAATTTGACCCATGGAAATCACACGGGATGATAAACTAAAAAAAAAAATGAAAAAAAATCGCTGCGGGAAAAGGACTGCAACGGAGGCTATGTTAAGCCATAGCAGATGCTATAGGGTTGATTCAAATTATGATTTTACCATACATAAATCATAAAGTCAAATTATTCAGACTAATCAAGACCATATACTGTCATCATATAGCATGTCAGTTTCAATTTGTTGCATTAGCTGTTAGCACATTTGATATAAAAGTACACTGTTGAAATTGCTAAATATAATCTTATCATAGTGTGTGATTTAATTTTCCCTTCCTCTAACAGAACTGCAACGACTGAAAAACTTCCTGAAAGCGTTCAACTCTACTGCAAGCTTCATGAAACTGTACCAGGTGCAGTTTGGAAGGGTAGGTTGGAAATGTGAACATGTCTCTTGTGTAATATTATATATATTACATTGTGTATATCAATTACCAGATGCACAGCATAAGTTTCGCAGTGGTTTTATGTTTGCAGTTCTTGCAGTGACGGTTTCACCACAAACTTAAAATCACCGGTGTTACAGCATGTGACTTATTATAACGCTATTGTGAACTTAAGACCACCACGAGCAAGTTCCATTTTCTTCTTATGGTATATAATGATGAAATTGAATCACCCCAAACTTAAAGGCATTCACAGTATCTTACTATTGATATAGTATTATTATTATTACAATTAGCCTACGGGCATGAATTTGCAAATAAAAAAGTTTTATAATCCAGCAATTCTAAAATCTAGAGTAGACTTATTTCATCTGCAATTTCATCTACAATTTGCATCCATGTCTGGGTGTGTATTTGACAATTATGTCATCCATGATTGCCGTCTATTTTGCCTCATGCAGGTAAACTGTGACATCGACCCAGTGGCCACATACTGTGACAAACCAGATGTAGACCAGTCAGTCTTCATCTTCAGGTGCGTACCATGGAGCTGTCTGGAACTTGTAATTAGTTCCTATAAAACAGTAAAACTGGTAGTCAATTTACAGTATTATGTAAATTCAACATGTATGGTACTTTGGTAGGGTGACTCTTTTAAAATAGCTGGCCAGAGCTTTTGGTTAATTATGTCCAGGGGAGTTGGGGTTGGGCTAGTCAGCTTGCAGCACCTCTGTGATTATTTTAATCTATTCATTATTATAATGATTGTAGGTTATTAATGAAAATTATCCTGTTGGGCCAGTTTTTTCTCTTTGGCCAAGGGATTTAACCAGGGGTTCTGGAGTATTTCCCTGTTGTGAATAGGCAGCACATTGATACCGGTAAGTCTTTGGGGACTAGAACTGACAAAACAGCACAATATTATTTATCACCAATGTAAACTAGAGCTGACAATATCAGAGTCTTGTTGTATGGAGTGAAGATTTTAACTTACATATTGTTTCTTCCCCTGCAGAAATGATCATGTGGCGGCAAAGCTTGCCCTTGACACCATGTATGATAAAGACTCCATCGCATCCAACATTTTCCAGTAAGTATACGTTATGAAGTAGTATATTGCCCAAAATTCAAGGAAGGCAAATGTAATTTTTCATTACGACATCATGTCATTGATGTCATAAAATTTTACATTTTATAATCATAGTTTTTCAATGTGGTACTTGGAAAAATTTGGATCCTACATAACACTAAGTAGTCTTCTAAAACACCCCCAAAATTAACTTAAAAGCCATCATCAATACCCTTGTACTACTGTAAATGCAGAAATGTTTGCAGTGGTTTTATGTTCATGATTTTTGCAGTGAACTCTTTACCGCAAACTTGAAACCACTTTCCAGCGCGAACTCAAACCACCGTGATCACTCCATTTTCTCTCTACCGTGAAATTAAATCCCTGCAAACATTTTTGCATTTACAGTACCTTGATATGATGAACTTCAGTCCTTGATTATAGTGTCAATAAACACCCTGTATTTGTCTGTTTCAGAGTTCTGCTGTCATCAGAGGTGCCTGTACTACAGTCATGGATAGACCTGAGTCACCAGGAGCAGAGGTACATGGGGGACAAGGACATCATCTTCAGCTGGCAGAAGGCTATTGGAACGTATGGTGGGTTTCTGATTAATGTCATTAGTTCTTCAAGATCTTAAAGTACAATTATGTCTCATAGACCTGATACATACTGGGAAAATTTTCTGAATGTACGACGTACATCGCCTTTTTTCCTGGGTGTGAATCGGCCGCGTACGTCATATAACAGGCATTTTTATGGCCCATACAACTTCCTTGTACGTTCACCTTGGAGGTAACGTGCAACAAAGTTGTGCGGGCCATAAAAATGCCTGTCGTACGACGCGCGGGGCCAATTCACACCCAGGAAAAAAGGCGAAGCAAGTTGTCGTATGTCCAGAATATTTTCCCAGTGTGTATTGGGTTATATTCAGTAAAAATGTAAGTTTACAGTCTAAGTCTCATGGGCCAATTATGAAGCATTGGCATTTGGTTGATACATTTTTTGACATCCAAATAGATATTGCATCCTTATTAGTTAAAAGATTCTGTGCATAAGACTGTCTATAATTTTATACGATGTTGAGATGTATTCCAAGGTGCTTAACCATTACATCCCTGAAGGGCCCAACAGTGCATCCAACTTGTTTGCTTTTAACATAAAAAAGGTGGGAAAAGCTAAGAGAATTCTCATGTACAGTCTGTACAGTACTACCAATATCAAATTGTCAAAGTCATGATCACTGACTCCTTTTTCTCATTATTTCTTTCTAAGAGCACAGAGTGTTCATGGAGTTTGCCTTTGCCTATGGCTCCACCTACAAGTTTGCCTTCGCAACAAACAAGAAAGTCGCAGAGGATGCTGAGCTCAGGTGACTTTATCTTTCACATTCCTCGACAATTAAGTGATCATAAATATGTTTTCGTCCTATAGCTGTTACAATATAGCAGTGGTTGACTAGCACTAGATTTACTTTTATCTTGCAACTGAGACAAATCTAGTCGACGTTGTACCCCTGTAGAGATGCTAAGATGGTGAAAGAGCCTGCCCTCTGGGTCCTGCACTGCTCCGAGGAAGAGAAGACAGCCAAGACATGTCGTCAGACCAGATTTCGGCTTCCAATCGTTCTCTCGGATGTCCTGGCTTTTCTGAGGTCCCTCAAGACGCCTTACTATGTAAGTGAGAGGACTTTCACAACTGAGCCAAACATAATGCTTGTGAATAATATTTGTGGAACTTTGCGAGTCTCGAGCAAATTCAATATGTCTTAAACCTTCATCAGACATTCTTGTTGTTTGTGATTTTATTCTCCGTCATGTGCATTTTACTTTTATTGGAAACACTTTGGTTGGTGTCAGCTCTGTGTTTTCACCTTGAATCTGTAGCAGTGTGTTTGAAGTTATTTCTTTGACAAAGCCTAACACATACCCACCTTCCAACCCCTGATAGGTGGACATGCCGCTCAACCAAGAGCTCACTCCATATGAATCCATGAAGCTAGACCTCGTGTATGTGGTAACAGACAACAGTAATGAACACGAGGCCAGAGAAATGGCAGACAAGCTGGGCAAGGCACTGAGGGGGCAGGCTGGCGTCATCCTGCTCAACATGTGAGGATTTTTACCTTCGGTTATGTTTTCGGGCGGTCTGTTTCTGTCTGTCTTTTTGTTTGTAAGCAGCATAATTCAAGAAGTTGTTGATGGACCTGTATGATATTTGGTAGGTATCTGGTATTGATTTTGTTTTGGACATCCCATAGTCATGATTTTTCAATGGTAGATAGCTCTTGGGCTAGTAAAGCAGTAACATAGGTTTGGGTCCCTTAGCAGTTTTTTTAAAACTCCGGATTTTGTTTGAGACTGAAAAGGGGTTGACCTATTGCCGTGACTTTGTAAATGTAACGTTAACGTGTGATGTGTAAAAATGTATTAATTCATAAGTAACTGTTTGATTGTCTGAAAGTTCCTAATCAATGAAACCCGGATTCCATGAAAAGGATATGAACGATTAGGACGACAACTACAGAGTCATCTTATTTCAAATCGTCCCACATTCAAGTCTAAGGGTACACTATATATAGTTTGTGATGGTTAACACATGCATGTGTATCCCTGTGCAGAGACGTTGTTTCTGAGGCCACACTGGAGAGCTTGGCTACAGACACAGAGAGACTGAAGGAAGTGCCTGTTGTTGTAGCACAAATCAATGGTCAGGTAAGGCAGTGTCGGTATGACGTATTGGACTTAATGTCATACCTGGGCCGCGAAAACGTTTGATACGGGTGTTCCGCATTGTGCAATAATTTTCCGTATCACATGGTTCTATCACACGGGCTTCGGTACAATATTTAGAATGCATTTCGAGTGTGCCGGTTGCGCCGCTGTCAAAAATTCAAATACCTGATTCGGAGGTTGGATGTTGTTACAATTTTTTTGTTCGAGGACACAAAACTAGCATTGAAATGTGTTTTTTTTCGGGTGGGTATGACATAAATAAGATATACCACGGTGTATTCCGCATTGCCCTCGGTCCCGGCCCTCCCACGGGTCGCTCCGGCCTTTGGCCGTCGGGTGATACGACCTGCGGTCGGACCGGTACCTCAGGTGATACGGAATACCCCGTGTTGTATTCTATATTTCTGTACTTGAAGCCTTTGGCTATGTCAAAACATTATTCTAAACGGGCTTCATTTTACTGGTAATGTAAGAGTTTCTATGATATATCAGGAATACATTTAGTCAAGTATGTACCAATTTTAGGCACGGGGTGTTGGGAGCTAAAATATCAAGTGTTGTTCTTTACTTAACTTGATAAACATTAATTTTGTATGTTCAACTCATTTTAGGTTAGACTTATATTGTGAACATTTCTGTCTGTAATCCTTTTCTTTGCATTATTTGTGAGAAATGTTGAAGGACTTTTTGAGAAGGTTCCTCTTTCCATGGATGTGATTAGACCCAATGTAATTTTCTGACTATCAACAGGACAACCTGCACTTCATGCACCACTTCAATGAGGGCCCGTTGGTGGAGGATCTTGAAGTGTTGATTTCTGAGCACAGACAGACCTCCGCTGAGAGAAAGAGGGTCACTCAAGAAATGGAGGAAGAATTTGATGTACCAGGTACCCAATTGGCTCTGCCTAGAAGTGTACTTAAGGTTTATATTAAGTGGTTGTTCTAACTTTAAGTTAACTATTTCAAGCACTGTGATTTGAGCTTAAGATATTGCAGCCACATAGCAAGAGAACTTCTTTTGGCAATTAATCAATATAGTAATATGTCAGGGCTTTTGGAAATGGTTTGACATTCATTGTATAGTGTGCAATTTTTTTACTTTGCAGCTTTTTTGGAGAATAATAGTAGTCTTTCTTGGGAGGTATGTAGTCTGGGCCCACAGAAGGCATTTTTTCTTCTTTTTTGACTGCTAATTTGATTTTTTTCCTATTTTTTCCATCAGTGATTATTCTATTTTTGCCCTTTTTTTGGCAAATGTTCAAAGCTCTTTTTTTCCTGTCAATTAGATTTTTTCTATTTCTGCAGTCAATGATTGTATTATTTTTCTCCTTTTTGGTGAATGAACGATAGTCTTTTTGGGGAGGTATGTAGTCTTCTAGCCCAAAGAAGGCCTTTAAACATTTTTTTGACTGCTAATTTGATTTTTTTTCTATTTTTGCCATCAATAGTTGTTGCCTTTTATTTTTGCTTTTTGGGCAAATGATCATATCCTTTTTGGGAAGGTATGTAGTCTATGCCCACATAATGCCTTGTTTCTTTCTTTTGACTGCTAAGTTGATTTGTTTCCATCGATAATTGCATTATTTTGAAGAAGTACAACGTACTAAAAAAAAGAATTTAAAACAAGAGAACTTCTTTTTAAAGCACAGCAATGACGCAAAAGTAGCCTGTCAGGGCTTTTGAAAACGGTTTGACACTCATTTTACTCTGCAATTTTTGCTCTGCAGGTTTTTCGGAGAATAGTAATACCAGTAGTCTTTCTTGGGAGGTATGTAGTTAATGCCCACAGAAGGCCTTTTTTCTTCTTTTTTTGACTGTTGATTAAATTATTTTCTATTTCTGCCATCAATAACTGTTTTATTTTTTTCTATTTTCTTTTGGCAAATGATCATAGTCTTCTTTTCAAGGTATGTAACGTTTTTAGTATGCTGGCAGAATGCCTTTTTTGTTCTTTCAACTGCTAATACCGGTATTCAATTTCTTTTCTATTTTTGCCAGTGATGAATGTATTCATTTTCTGAGAAAAATCTTTAACTTAGTATCAAAACATTAAACTTGAAAATGTGGCTCCATGCTATATTCCTTGAAGTTCTGTTGAAGCTATTTGTTGTGCTCTGACACTGGTTTATGAACAGTAAGCGACGCAATAGAGACATCTTTGAAAGCTGACTCCAATGTTTTATTCTGCTGTCTTCATGGTCTGTATAGCAAAGTGATACAACTTGCTACTTACTATAGGTTACAATCAATATGCCTGATAATAAAGTGGTACAAGCTACTTAGGTGACAATCAACATGCCTGATGATGAAGACAGTGCAGAAGCTGTTAACATCTTATTTGAACCTGATACTAGTAATATATAAATCTCAAAACACTAACTCACTCATTTGCCATTTGTCAAAAGGCAACCGTTTTCAGACTGGCACCGGAGCAGTGTGATGTCAAACTTGTAAATTTTACGTTCAACTTGGAAGTTATTGGACCCAGTGTGAAACTTTACGTAAATTTTACATTCAAAGTTATTCTGTATCTGTATCTTTATAACCGCCCGTTGGCGTAACACACCACACTACGCTGGCACGCGGTGCGGCAGCAGCTGGTTATATTACTCTGAATGGGCTGTCTCACCTAGTCTTTGCACATCTGACTGCAACCGTTCTTTAAAGCTATTTAGTGAGAATGCTCCTGCAGTATTGGACCCTCTGTGAACACTATTCCCTTGTTCTGCTACAGAGGAAGAGATCCAGGATGATGTAGTAGCGGAGGCCGTGTACCGTAGCAGGTATGCCCAGCTGGACCTGACGTACGCACCCGCCCTGACGGACAAGACCTTCCCAGCCACGCTGAAGGAGAAGCCGCTGGTCGTGGTGGTTTTCTACTTGTCATGTACGTCCCTCACAGTGATCACGGACCTGTCACTCAAAATACAACTTCTTCCACTCATTGATATTATCCATGTTCTGTACATCATGTCCAACTCCTATATATATATATATATACATTATATTAACTATATCTGCCTACATAGGTCAATTTTTTTGTACTTCTTTCCAAAAATGAGATCAAGTCATCCATACATGACGATGATATAATTCTTATACTGTTATTGATTACATTTTGTAGTTCTAAATGTAGCATATACTAGCTTTGGAGTATTGTAGTATTGGTGTTACCATGCATCGTAGTTCATTCTTACCTTATCGTCTGTACTAGAAGAAATTAAACTTGTAGGTCATTCTGCACCAAACAGTGACTGGTTTTAGTTGGCTATATCCTCAAATACACTCTGAAGATAAATAAGGTAAAAAACATGACAGTATATACAGCATAAGATGCCTTGATTTAGTGAGCTATAACAGGGGACTTTCTTTGACAGTTTTGTCTGCCCCCTATGTCCATATTACAGGGGACCCAAGGTCAGCTGCATTCCTGGGATCCTGCTCTGAGGCATCCTTGGCTTTAAAAGGTAAGAACGTCCACATCACATCAAAAGACAGCCATTCTTGCCTTAGCCCTAAGTTTGTATGATATGCTTCAGTAGGTCTTCTGAAAACATGACAAGCTACATCCAATAGTAGTAAAGTCATTTGATAGTTTTAGGGATGGTAGTTAAACGATTTGAGTGCGCAAGGATTTGATTTGGCAGTAGGAAAAAAGTCGAGTGTTTGCGAATTGATTTTAAGTTTGCAGTTAAAGTCAGGGGGGTAAATTTTTTAGGCGGGCAGAAGACAGAACAGGAATTTTTGCAGTGTTTTTTAGTTTGAAGAAGTGTCCTTCTCAAAAACTGCAAACATAAAACCTCTGTGACAATTTCAGAATTACAGGACTAGGAATGTGACAGCATTGCTTGATTCACAGTCATTGAAAGTTTGACCTAACTACTTTTTTCCAACAGATGACACGTCCAACAGCAGCCCGTTGGCCCGCGTGGCGTGTGATGACTGGCCAGATGTGTGCCAGCTGAACAACGTGTCCAGCTACCCGGTCACTAAGGTGTTCCGTGATGGTCAGTATCTGAAGGACTACACGGGCATGCTGGATACAACAGCTCTGGTCAACTTTGTCAAGCTGTAAGTATAATCCTTATGATTCTCTTCACTACTGAAAGATTATGATCTTGTGTATAGATCCCACAGTTTCAATGACTGAACACGTGTTTTTCTCGATTCAGCATTTTTATACTCATTGTATAGAATATGAGTTTATTTGTAATGGTCCCTAGATGCATATCATTAAGCTAAAAAATATGATACACACACAAACAACGTCATGTATTATGGAAAGAAACTTAAGGTGAAAAATGTTAGTTAACCGTTTTGAACCAGTGTTTTATTAATTTTTCTCTTCATCCCTATCCACAGAGCCAATATTGCAGCTAAGTCTTTTGGTACCATGTACCTTAGTTCCCGCCCAAGGAATGACAGTGAATACAAATAAAATTCCAGAGCTGTAAGGTCAGGCAACCACCTGGCACAGGCAACCACCTCCAGTCACAAGCCACATTAAAATAGTCCCGTCCATTTTTACATAGTCGTGCGCAGCAACCATTTTTCCTCAGTCCCTTGAGTGGTTGCTGAATCCAGGTTTAACTATCTGTAACGTCATTATTGGAAAGCCAACTGTGATAACTTATTTCGGCGTCAGGCGATACAACCTGTGGTTTGGCCCGTACCTTGGTCGATACGGAATACACCATGTTGTATTCTATATTTCTATATTTACAGTCTCCAGTTGCCAGCACCAGTAGAGCTGAAGTCTGTGGAAGAGGTGACAAACTTCAGAGGAGATCTGTTGTCAGCAGGGGCCACTAACACAGCTGTACTGGGACTGATGGGTCAGGATGATCAAGCTGGTATGTTGTTGAACATCCTGTATACTTCTGATTCATTACACAGAATTTTTATCACCAGTAACTGCAAAGCTAATAGATTATCCAGACCTTCAAACATTCAGGATACATGACGTAGAATATCTATTGTTTTCCCCCAAAAAATAAATGATTATGTAATTGATATTGTATGATGCTCTGAAGCAAGGTGCACTGTGATAAGAAATGCAAAAGAAATGAAAACTACATCTTAAATGCTTTTGTTTATTTCAGAAGTAGAGACTTTCACATCTGCGGCCCGTGAACTGCAAGGAGACTTCCTTTTAGGCCTGGTTAAAGACAAGGCACTGGCACAAGAAGTGTGAGTTTTATGGCATGGTCTTTTTCATTGTACGATCGTCATGCGATCGCAAACTGAGGAGGTTCTTGCAATGGTCATGCATGTGTTGTATACAGTACAGCTGCCCTGTTACTGAAAGGCTGTCTCAGATCCTTAAAAATTGGCAGTTGGTTCTGTCACTGTCTGCTGTAAAATTGTACAATATCAAAATTGTATGATGTTCTACAATGAATGTGACCACGCTTTTAAGGTTGCTCGTAGTCAATCATTTATGTACTTGTTCAAAATGTGTACCAAAAATGTAGCATTTATGTTAAGTAGAGGTGTAGTACATTATGAATTGCAACATCATACTACTAGATTATGTTGAAATAATTTTTTGCTCTTGCTTGTTTGTTCCAGTGGTGCCATGTACGGCTCCTCAGTGCCAGGTGTGGTAGTGGTGAAGAAGGATGACAAGTACCAGCCCTTCAAGCCTTTCTCCGGCAAGATTTTTCACAAGCCCAGCCTGGTCAAGTTCATCAGGCTAGCCAGCCTTCCTATATTCGTAAGTAATGCCCAGGGGATTTTTGTGTAATTTTGACAATACTATAGATCACATTTAATAAACTACTCTTTTTTATGATTATGGAAATTTACAATTTGAAAGAGATATGTTAGCTACATGTATGGTGGGAGAGTAAGCATGCAATACAGTGAAAAAAGAAGATTTTTTCTATGTTGGAAGAAATGTACAGCATGCAACTTGATACAGGATTAAACCTGAGATTATGTAATACTACAGTGTGTAAGCTGCTAAATGTTCAACACAACTTTTGGCTAGAGTGACTGTGTATGATGCAGAATTCACTATCAAATTCTAGATTTACCCCAATTATAGAAGCCTTAGACTAGATCCTGTAGTGTATAACTTATACTTGTTGATAGTAAGAAATCAATATCCTTATACTATAAGGATATTGATTTCTTACTATCAATAAGGTTAACCTCTTTCTGTGTTTTTTTTCCAGCCTGAGCTGACCCCAAAGAACTTCCCTTCATTTTTCATCCAAGACAAACCATTTGTGATTCTGTTTGGTGGGAGGGGAGAAGAGCTGGAGTCTATTGGTCAGATTGCTGCTACGGAAGAACTTCCTGTCATTTTCTGCCAGATGAATGTGTAAGTGACAGCCTCTCTGAAATGTTTGAATAGAGTCCTAGGAAAACTTGACTCCTTTTTTGTAGAATATTTGCTCCATTTACTTCAAAAACTTTGAGTGCTCAGAATGTAACCTGGGTAGAACTCTTGTACAGTTATGGGTTGTTAAGTGGGTGAGAATAGACCAATTCCATAGCCCCCCAAACACCTGTCAATAGGTACAAATGCTGCATGAACACATATTAATATGAATATTTGACAGACGTGGAGCCACTCTCTCATTGGTCGAACTGCTAGTTGCCATGCTATCATTGGTTGAGCTGCTAATTGTGATGAACAGTCAGGATCTGTATTGTCTTCAACTTTTCATCAAATTGAACTTAAATGTCTGTTATGCCTTTGAAATGCCCCAGAGTCAACAGTGACATGTTCTCGAAAAAACAAAACATGAAATGAAGATACTAAAACTACTGGATGAAGCATAGAGTGGTAAATATATCATCTCTGACTTGCAATCCTCTCCAGGTTCAGTCCAACCTCGTTAGGGGCAGAACTTCTACAGCACTATGTGCCAGACGCTGGTCTTCCTGCTCTGGTCATGGTGAAACACAAGACGGTGAGAATATCTTTTTAAAGGACACAAATTTATTGTTAAAAAAGACCTTGACTTGTGATCTCTCAATCTTACAATGTGAGAATCAGAATTTGGCTTAATAAATAGACTTTTGTAACAACAAATTCTCGCTATTGCCATTGAACAGAGCCATTCCGAAATCAAATAAATTTTATTACATTCTGGGAGGAGATAACCCTTACTGTGTATAGGTGAATATATCAAAGAATCTTTAGACCTTATAACCAGTCCAGTAGTGTAAAGAATATCTTAAACTTGAAAAGTTGATTTATTAGTATACTTGTACTTAATAGGCTAATTCATTTGTATCCACTTGTTTGTATGTATAGTCGTACTTGTCGAAGACCTTATGAAAGTCACTGTTGTTTAGATAAAGATTAAATTGTATTCCTTGCAGGGAGGAGTGTTTGAGTACCCCTACCCTGATGACCTCTCCAAGGAAAAGGTAACTGGCTGGGTTCGTGGCTGTGAGAATGGTGACATCCTGGCTAACAGTGAGTCCAATTTTTTTCTCTCCCACAACTTTTCCAGCATGTTTATAATCATCATGTACATGTACGATAGATCTTTCATTCGTATGAACACAAATGATAGAGAACTACTAACAGTAATATAAATTTTTATTTACAGCTTTATGCCATCTGAGTGTTGTTAGTCTGGGAATAATGAAAAATATTGTATATTTGTCCGAGGGGACGTCCCTAACCAAAATTAGGTACTCATCTTCACCTGAGTTGAGTGAGAAAATATGTGTTAAGTGCCTTTCCCAAACAAAGGGGCCTGCTAGGGATTTGAACCAAGAACCTTTACATTCTAAGTCAACCCTAAACATGAGACACTTTACCACCTGTGTCTCCCTAGATGAGCTTCAGGAGGAGAAGTGGGGACCCATGATGCCTGGCTACGACTTCCTGGCCTTCATCGACGCAGAGGGAGACTCTGCCAAACAGAAGACAGAAGCTCACCATCACCACCAGGTGGAACACGGCGAGTTGGAGGGGTACGAGCCTGAGGAGGAGGAGGTGTCTGAGGAAGAGGAGGTCCCTACTGAAGGCTCCAGGCTCAGCAAACCTGACGTCAAAGTTCACAAGCACGCTGAGCTTTGATGAAGATAGGATACAATGTTAGCCTGGGTACCATCCTCCGTAGTTACCGCTGGTTTTTCACTTGTAGAATGAGAGAGCCAGCGGAGGATGGTTCCCAGGCTAACACTGTGTGCCAGCCATGTAAGGACAAATCAGTTTCAGTCAATATTTCCCAAAGTAAACGGAACAAATTATCACTATCAACTTATTCATTTGACATCCATAAACATTTAGCATGTTATAGTCACCAATGGCACATGCCCTAGCAAGGATATTGTAGTAATACAGAAAATATGGTGATCTCTTCTGGGCTCTTCCAAATTTGAAGTTGTTGCAATGGGAAAATTTAGATGACACTGGTTTACTGGAGATACAATGTTGATGGAATACCATATTGAACTTCCAAATACATAGGGGATCAGAAATTCAGAATGTAGCATTCCGCACAACTTAAGGTTCAGGAATAACAGAGTTTTAATGCTCTGGCTCTAACAGCCTGGTGATCAAACTGGTTTTGTCTGAAAGTTCCTTATTTTCAAGTCAATGATGTAGGAATTGATAAAGGTTAAGAGAGAATTTCTAGTTACTAGCACTGATGATGAATAGTGACAATTTGGTTTTGATGTAGGATGATATTTGGTTGTACATTTTCATAATACAAAAACAGGGTATGTATTTATTCCGTGAGGTGGACATATTCTATATTTTTGGACTCTGAGGTGTTCTATTTTACAGAGAAAATTGGTATGTTTTTCAAGACTTGTCCAAAGTTTGTTTACCTTACTGGTGTTATATTGGTATCATAAGGGTATAAGGATTAGAAATACGTATTACTTTTATTCATTATCTGATCGTGTGTATTTTGTCGTTGTCTTCATTTTCAGACAGAAAAAAATAGTAATGCATGTACATGAAAGATGCAGCATTTTTTCAGCTCATATGGTGCCCTCATGTACATGTATGCTGGTCTCACTACCCGGAAATGTAACAAATCGGCAAGACAGTTAGATGGTGCTTTTTCCAAATCAAAGAACTTGTCATGCAACTCAAGTGAACAGACATGCAAGATTTTTCTGTTTCTGCATAACTATGTTAAGATATGTCTTATGATACATAAACCATAGGAAATGAGGCTTGCATTACCAAGGCGTTACTAGGAGCATTAATCATAAGTCTCCCTAAACATCATGAACTGTCTGTTATCTATGGGAGGTGAAAAAGAGCAAACTGTGCAGTTTTGTAGTTGATATGTGTTTGTGTAAGCCTTGCCAGTGTCTGTCCTATATTCTGGGAGCAAAAATGACTTTATCATTCCCTGTATCAAACTTTATATTTTACCATACAAAAAAAAAAGATATTGGAACAGCTGAACAGGTAACAAACATATTTTTACAGACATGGAAGTATTGAGATGCTGCAATAAAGTGGGTGAAAGGAGTGACGTGGTTCCACTTGTCTTGTGATAATATGGAGGTCATCTTTCTGGTTGTGCATTCATGTTTCTCTGGTAAAGGGAAACTGTTACCTGGGCACCATCCTCTGTAGTTAACGCTGGGTGATCATTCTTTAAACTTCAGTACGCTAAGGTAGCTGTTTGGAACCAATTTTGTATTGGTTATGAGGTTAGCCAGCCGCTGAGTAACTACAGAAGATGCTGGGTACAGGGCTGTCTCCAGCTTTGAATTTTTTCCGTCCCACTCATTGTATGGGAGCCTATGTTTTGAATTTTTGTTGTTGAATTGGTTAATTTAAGCTTACGAAGATACATTTTCATCAATTTCATGTCATAAAATTCAGATTTTGGGACAGACAGGGAGAATTTTTGTCTGTACCAACAAGCAAATTGCCGTCCTTGGACAGAGGGACGGGTCCTGGAGACAGCCCTGGTACCCAGGCGAGAAAAAACGCCCTTAGTAGGCATCCTTCCATCTCACGAGATTATGGAAGCACTCATGGCCATGTTGTCAGTCCTATTCTTGGATGGCAGTCCCAGCCACAGTTGGGATTTATAAAGCCATTCTGGGGTCTTTTTCGTTTCTGTCCTTGAAACTGACCTTTAATGTGAGTAAATTGTATATACCAACTAAAAAGGCACTCGCATTCATGCACCATATCCATTTAAGGATTTATTTCATGCAAAGATTGGTGCCTTTGCCAAAAATTTTTACATCACAGTATGTTCCATAGACATGCATTTTATCTCCATGTTAGTAAATTCTCACATTCAGAATTATTTTGTTTACAGCTTTGAGAATAATATAATTTTTGATCATGACTACTAGTATCTACTCCAAATTGAGGTCTGATCAAATCATTACTGCAGTAGGGTTATCAATACAGTGAGGGCAACTGCTGTTATAAATGTTAACAAAACGTTAAAAAAAAAAAAGACAGCATTGAGATACATTAAGCAAAATACTGTGTGAACTGGTAAATAAAATCATCAAAACCATCATGTCCATCCAGTATCTATTACAACACTAGCACTTGGCCCCAATATCTACCATCATGTGGAGATACATTCGTAGTTACACACACGCCTGCAGTCAAGCACAACATTGCATAAATTAAGGTCCTGATAAAATGGCTTTACAACATCCTTCATGGCCCTTAGCCTACAGAATAAATGTACATGTGTATACAACACTTTACAGTTCCACATATTAAAACATACAACAACTGTATAACCAGCAAATGCAATGGATACTTGTATGTATGACTGTGAAAACCAATCAGAACCACAACAAAATGCCTGAAACACAATTACTTGGCATAACAATTCTTTAAAACAGCAGCATTCTGTATTTGTGCTGAACACATATTTACATGTATTTCTACATGGACATTTCTGACACTTCCAAAGCACAAATACTATAGTTCTGTACAGTTAACTGGAAGTGTAAACCTTTCAAACAATCTTTGAACATTGACTTAAACTAAACTACATTTTGTACACAATGCACATGCCAATGTTAATCCAGCCCATGGGGATGGCAAATCAAAATCATATTTTACATCTTTGGTTACAAAACATTGCCTGGGCTTAGACATGTACAATGCTGTAAAATACATACCATAGAACCTTCTGAGTATACATTTGCATTGCATGATGGCTTTTTGAAATTGCAATTAACTTATTGCACTGTATTTTTCTCGTGACCAACCAACTAAAACAGTCTTCTAGACGAGTAAGACATAGGAATGCTGTTGTGGTTATAGTGTTGCATCGACCACATACTACATATAGCAATGGTGACCTATACAGTGCAGACTCTGAGGTTAAACAGCATCATTAAACACATAAAATGTTACTGTGTCATTGGGCAATGGAATTTTCACTTTTTACATTTTGATGAATATGGACTCAATAACTTGTCAACGCTCAATTTCATAATGACTCTTGCACTGCCTTTTCCATATGACTCTGATAATAGTTTTCTCTCAACCTAAGACACATTCATTATCAAACTTGTCAAGTTTCAGACTTTCTTGGCTACAACCTAAACTCTAGCATTTTTTGTTAACTCTCACTTCTTCATTCATTTTTCCACAATTGAAATAAAAGACCACATTTGATACAAAAGATATATACACATCTTACTTTGGAGATCTGATGTAGAAAGACATCACACTATCCTGGTCTTTCTATACTATACTATACTGATAAGCTTAGTATAGTATTTTGTTTTGTAGTCCATGTTAGAATGTATAGCTAAAACCATTCGTTTACAACATTGACCACAGCGAGTGCAGCTGCCCCGAGGGAGGCAGAAATGGCCCACACTGCAAACTTCAGCGCCAGGTTTGTCGGCTTTCTGAGCTGTACCGTCTTCACGTCCCCGTTCTGTGCGGCACTGTTGCCGAATCGCCGCCGCCGCCGAAGCACAGTGTCTGGTTTCTGATTGGTGGCCATCTCAAAGTCCTCATAACAACTAATGGTGGTACTGTTTTGAAAGAGGGATAAACATTACAATGCAAAGTCAATGAAGAAGTAAATCTTTTTGACAAAAATCAAACATATTTTCCACATACCAAATATCATAAAGATCAATCCACAGCTTCCCTAGTTATTCACACACACACAAAGGGCATTTCATTTTTGTTTGTGTTGCACACCCAGTAAAACTGCCACACACACAGACACACACACACACAAACAGCATCTAAAACCTTCTTGGAAAATCAATTAAATCATTTCAGGTAGTTAGTTTATATACAATTTGTAAGTTTCACTAAAATTTGATTTTAAAGCTACAAGTGCTAGTGCATTAGACATGTGATATGGCTGCTTTAGCATTAACAGGGAAAATGACACATTCCAAAACATGAACTGATCTTTCTCTGATCGGTCTAACCTGGATAAGAACTCCAGCTCTGCCTCCTTGGCCAGCATGGAGGGAGGGTACTGGATGAACAGGTCCCCTGCACGGCTGACCAGGTGTTCAAACGGCAGGTCCTCGGGCAGGCGGGACAGGGTGTGGTGCACCATGGTCATCTCACATTCTACACGCAGGATGTCTTCACTTCTGTACAGTACTATCTGTGGGGTGAAAGGATGGGCATTTTTGTACGTACCCATGGGTAAATACTGCAAATTTGTTTACTCCGCAGTGCTTTTTTTTGTGGTAGAAGGGAAAAGCAGGTTTTCCGAGGTGCTTTAAATTCTGTTGCAGTAGTACTGTAGTCATACAAGGAAGACATATTTGCGGTGTCATGGATTCGTGGTGGAGACTGCAAGAACCATAAACTTTCAGATGAAACCACCGTAAAAGTTTAAAGATCTATAGCATTTCATCTGTACTATATGCATCATTTTGATAAACACAAGTGAAAGCATTGCACAGTCACTGTTTTATGAATTTTACAATACGTTCTGTTAGGGTGCCTGCTTCTTGTTTCAATAAAACTGTGTATTATGGTATGATATATAAAAACCTATAGAATTCTGGAAAAGACCCATTCAAACTTCAACTGGTGAATGTCATTATTCAATTTATTGTGTACCTGTCTTCGGTGCATGAATTAAGCCCCTAAATTGAAATAAATCTCAAACAACTATGGCTAAGTATAACACATAATATATAGAATAACAACAGTTCAGTCTATTTTTTCAAGTACTAAAAGACTAACCTGTGCTGCTAGATAGATAGGCATGAGGGGGTGGCAGGCTAGGAAGAAGTCATATAACCGGACAATGTGCCTGATGTCTGTGAGAACGTGGCCGTACCATGTGATCAACCAGCTCAGGGCAAAGATAGTGCCCACATCTGATCTGTTTGGGTGACGAAAACAAAGTGATCAGTTGAATCAATTTGTAAGAAACATTTGATGCTGAGTCTACGGTAAGATTCAAAGCAAGTTAAAACTGTTATGGGCCGATCTGTACAAAAAGTCCATGAAGAGAAAAGCTTTCAAGGGTCCTGTCTTACATGCACTTCATTCATCCCTTTATTTTAAAAAAAAGTGGACAAAAAAGTGGCCCTTATCTGTAAAGGCTATTACATACCTCTCCAGAAATTCTCTCAGTTCAGGGTGGGCTTTACCCACAATTGGCATGAGGTAGCCCAGAATGTGACGTGTTCTGTCCATAGACTCGTCCATGAAGTCCCTAATGACAGTAGGAAAATGTTTAATTCCATAACAATAAAAGTCATTACTACGGTAGCATTACTGACAGTCAGTCTAGCAGACTAGGACATGGTACTGCACTCAGAAAATGAAGTTCCAAAAACTACACACTATGACATGAAACAGCAAGGATACAGCAACAGAAAGCCTTGTAGATAATCATGCATTACCAAACAATAGTGTCCCTGTGTTTACTGGACTGCTGTAAAAAGTACAAACTTAAGACATGTATGTTTGGACTTACCTCAAATGGTACTCTGACAGTTTGTCCATGATGGCAAAGGCAAGATCCTCTCCCACTACCAACAGGAAGGTCACACAGATATCATGGTAGCCCTGGGGAGAACAACAATGTCATCAGCATTTACAGAATGAGAGGTACATGTTTCTAATGGATAGGGTTATTATGTTTTAAGGTCAGTCATTCAGCCATTCAGTGAAAGTATAAAAGAGAAGACAACCAATAAGCCTTAAACAGCCAATACACTAGGCCAGGCCAAACCTTTCCCCCCTGGTAATGGCTCAGATTAATCCAATAGCTTACTGGACAAGTACTGATACCATCTTTAGAATACTGGTATCTACAATCCCCTAGGTGTTGCTAATTGGTTTATGGACTAAGATAAGCAGCACATATGATATCTAACAGACACATATAACCTTCAATCCCTTAATCTTATGATATGGTGAATTTTGGAGAATGATGATCTGGACCACACTCAAATACTAATGATATGGCTCCCCCATCCATGTGCAAGCACGTCCAACCCCCATATGATGGGGAGCAAAAGACGTGAAATTGGAGAGAGAGAGAGATGGGGTCCTGTTATACGAACCTGATAGTAGTGAAGTTCTGGGTGTCTGACAAGAACTCTCAGAATGATGTCCACAAGTTGGTCCTGTAATCTTAACCTCTGTTCTTCCTTCATGTCTGTATGTGAAAACAACAACAACAACAATCAGTCATTAAGAGCATCAGTTTTTAATTAGGTCTAAATGACAGGTGCCTTACAAAATGTTGCTGTTGTAATTTGATAATCAAATACAAAACAGCAACAATTCATGGATGTTTTACTTACTTGCTGGAAATCTTCTCATTGATCTCTCCACATCAAGAACCACCTGTCTGTAGTCCCTGTGGGCTCTTATGTTGGCTGGAATATGATAGAAAGCACAAAGAGAAGAATACACTGATAAAAATCCATCTTATCACATCTGGCCAAGTCAAGTAAAATCACATCTGGCTAAGTCAAGTAAATTTCATCAGTAACATCTTGAAGTCTTCTGTTATATCTGTCTAGCCCATATTTTCCCAGTTGATATGCGGCTCTAACAGCACTTTGCCAATGTGGCAGAGCCAAAAGAGAAAGAAATTTGAAGACTTGAAGGAGTCAAGAAAGCTTTGTTTCAAATCAACATGCTGTGCTTCTATGACAAAGACAGACATATACCTGGCTTGGGAGGAATCTCAAACATATTGACGTTCATCAGTTTGGGCCAGGCTTTCCTTCGCAGGTCATCTCGGAGCAGACCACCATCACTGATGGCCAGCCTCCTGAGATTTGCGATGTCCGGGGGATCACTGCGCATGGCTTCCTGTATGGCCTTGGCCTTGTTCTTCTTATCTGAGGGGAACTTAAGGTCTGCACTGCCATGGCTGCCACTGCTACCTGTGCTTCCTACAGGATCAGATGTAAAAATAAGTTTTTGATCCATATACAAAACTTGTAACAAGTAGTAAGTATATAACATTTATATCTTGCTGTAATACATATATCAACCACAGTAGCAAAGCCCTCTTAGTCTTACTGGCTGAAGGCAAGTGATAATTTGACTGTGGCTTCACAAAAAAATGATTCATCAAGGTGACATGGTGCCACATGGCACATCAAGATAAAGCACTTAGGAAAATCGAATAATTTGATTATAGCAATATCTGTACTATTTGCATTTGAAGCTCTGAAAACAAGGACATTATATAATGTCCTTGCTAAAAGCTACCATGCTTCAGTTAACGGCGCTTCTTTTCGTCAGACAGTCTACTATGTCAGACACATTTTGTGGCAAATTAGATTAATATGTACAATGGGTCAATTGACAGACCATCTCATTGCATCATCTAAATGGGTCTAAATGTAAAAATTTCACCTCACAGGGTCCATAGTCTAGACAATCATGAATAATAGATTGTGATCGGCGATTTGATAAGGGATTGTCTCTTGCCATTCAGGGGATGGGTGTCATGTTGACATATCAAAAGACATTCAAGCAGCGCCTACTCCATTAAGATGCTAAAGATTGTCGTTTAATATCGCGAGAATGATTCAGTCGGTGTGAATGTGAAATTCACCATCCTCCACACGTAACACATCCAGGCGTGGGGGCGGGGCCTTCATGGACCGAAAGGGCAGATTTTTAAATTATACGAGTCCGTTTCAATTTGTTTGTTCTATCATATAAAGATCTCTGAAACTACCACAAAACAGTCCCATTTCAATTCCACCTACGTTTCATAATCAACGTTCACATATGTTACCATCGGTATGCCATTTAGCCATGAGCATCGTGAGACAATGAGCAGTGGTTGAAGAAATTTCAACGTTGCGTTTCGAAACAACTTGTCACCATGACCATACCTTTCCTCTTGAAAATCCCCTTCTTCTTACCACGACTCTTCCCTTTCTTTGAGCTCAGCGACATCGGCCTTTTTCCTCCGACATCTCCACATCCCAAAATTGTTGGTCAAGACCGAAAAAGTCGTGAAAATTCGAGAAAATCTGTCCACGAACGCAGATTACTTCATCACGGAAGCCATCTTTGTTCGCAGTGCACCATGGGCAGGGCACCGTCCATCATGCTTTGTGTGAGGTCATAGGTCATATGTAAATTAGCAAAATGGCAACAACCGCGGAAGAACGAAAGCTTCTTCACCGCCGGACGAAGTCGACGTCTTCAGTAGAAGATAGGGAGAAGGTTAAGAAGCAAAAAGAGGCAGAGAAAGACAGACGAGAGTTTTACGAAAAGCCGTAAGTATTTTCGTTTCGTCGCAATGCAATATGGCCGCGTTATTCAAATTCTTATACACAGGTTGAGTTTATGTTCCTGCGTCAAATTATTTCATGAACTTGAGTCTTGAATTGTGCGTTGTTTCTTCAAAGAATTTCCCTAAAATTCAGCAATTTATCTGTTGTGTGCTATTTTTGTAAGAATTACACCTCTACTTTGAAACATTTTGTCCATAACAAAATTGATTGAATTGGCTTTACACAGGCTGGATACAGACTTACTCTTTTAGAAACGTTGCAGATAAACTGCGTGATGTTACGTGCCTCAAGTCGCGTACGTACGGATCATCAAGGAGGTTTAAGGTCTTAACACTTTAATCTCTAATCAGTCCTGTAGCCAACGCGTGTAAGTATTGCGTCAGAGACCCATACTGTGCCATGAATGATTTCCGCCCCAGTGCTTGCGAAAGGCCGTGAAAGATATGACGGAAGGGGCGTGGTTTTGTCGACCTTGGTCCCAATCAGGACGTGGTCCGAAAGTAGGTCGAATAAGGTGTGTCCATGTATGGTGTACACGTGATAGTTCCGAACGTGCACGTGCCACAGGCCTTTCTCAAGGACAGAGGCCCGATGGTTACCGCCCCTTGTGGGGAGGTAGTCATTTACAGCCAGCGATAGCTTGTGTAAACACAGGCAGGCTCTCCCAGCTTTAAAATGTCGCTGTTTTGTCGCCCATGTTTTGGTTTGGCATTCCTCTCAATGACTTTTCTTGGGGAAATGACTACAATTTTTGTACTTCAGTGTTATGTATCACTGTGGTGCCCTGGGTTTTGTTTGTGTTTTTTTGCGATGATGGTATTGATGGTTGATCATGATTATTCGAGTGATAAAAGTTTCTCTGTGCTTCTGTTACCAAATTTAGTTTTATAGTCAGGCAATCATCCTACCTGAATTTTATCATATCATCCACTCCCAAAGCTGTTCCATTGAAAAGTTGCATCTCTCTCAACTGATCTTGTTTGATTTCAGGATTCACTTTCCATCAGAGTCACTCTTCAGCACTGGCAGTGGTTACAACAACTACAGGGGTGTTCTCAACCTGTGTATTGTCTTACTGGTCAGTTAATACACTTTTTATGTAATGTTACTATTTTTAGAGTAGGAAGTACCAGACATGCAAAATGTCATAATTTTCTTGAGAATATAGTATTATGACAGTGATATGAGTGTTGTGACAATGAAATCCCTTGTGGTTTCTTGTGGCCTTGCATCAGAGTCATAGAAACAGAGTGTAGTAGAAGTGATATGCCATTAGAAAAAATAATATAAGCCCTAAAAAGCCAGACTCGTAGTGCCTGCTAAGGAGGCTAGTTTATGTGTTCAGTTGGACACTATTGTTTGTATTGCCGATGTGCTATGATACTATCAAGGGTAAGTAGTTAATGATTACCTGTCCCTGCAATAAAGAAAAGGATTGCATAGTGAACATTTACGTGAAGCAAATGACAGATTGGCATATTCTACAGGAATAACTGGACCTTATCCTAACAATATTTGGATAGCCCTTTGATGACTAGACAATATTTACTTTATGATGACATTGTACATTTCCTTTCTTTTTTTGTGGTTACAGGTGCTGACCACATCTCGAGTGGCCCTGGAAAACTTGATTAAGTAAGGCTGTCTAGTAGAAGTAGACTCTTACAGAGTATTCCCTTGGTATGAACTATGATCAAGGAGGTTCTTGATTACCATTTTCATATCCATTGTAAATTGTCAAATTTAGATATGTGAGAAGGTAATTCCATCATTGAAAATTTTCAAAACAGATTAGATGATAGCTATAGCCATTCAGACATTCAAACATTTTTTAAATGTACCTTTGACTTACCCCATGTTTTAATGTATTGATGTTAACATAACACAGCATGCTACTGTTATACAGATGTTCTTATCACTTTGTATGTTGGTATTACATTTGTATTTCACTAAAATGCCTTGTACATGTGAAGGAGACATGGTTCTAACCATTTGTATTTACTGGATGCATGTAGGTATGGTATCCTGATAGATCCAGTGTCCTGGGTGACAATCTTTGTGGCAGACCCCTACAACTGGCCCTGTGTGATACTCATTGCATGTGAGTTCAAAGCACTAACAATCATATACAATTACAGCATGTTTGTTTTATTCTGTCTCCGATAACCTGCAGTTCTATACTGTCCAGGTACTCTGCTACATAGCGTGGATGTCAGACCAGGGCCTACACAGGCCAGCTTCTTAGCTAACTAGATACATCAAGTAGAATACAACGAAGGGTCATTTTAGCTATTCTGTCTAAAAGTCAAGTAAGTCAAGATGCTTACATTTCAAGAGTATTTTCTGTATACTAGTGTACAATAGTACCCTTACCTTATAGCATATCTAGGTGCACTGGTGCACCCACAGTCAAAAACAAGGTGCACAGCTCCAATTTTGGGTGCACACAGGTGCACATGCACCCACTATTTCGAGGCCTGGTCAGGGTTTGCATTTTGAACCTGTGCATTGATATAATATTGTAGCATAACTGATATAACTGCCTTCATTAATCATTATGCATTTTTCAATAGGTTCCAACATATTCATCTTAGCATCATTCCAGCTGGAGATATGGCTTCTAAAGGTGAGACAAAAAAATTAATTGTACATGACAGGATTGAGGTTATTGATGCATCACTACTGTGGCCAATAAGTTCAAGTTTCTACACCACTGCTTTTGCTGCACGATACCTCTGCTTTAGCAACGCAACACTAATTATCGTGCGGCCAGCTTTTTCAAAAGCTTCCTTGTTTAAAGTGTGATTTCTCCTGTAGGGCTGGGTCTCAGAGCCAGTGGGAAGGGCGATGCATGTCGTCAACTGTGCAGCCATCCTGGTGTTTCCTGCCACTGTTGTTCTCACAGTGGAACCTGGACCAGGTAAGGATACATTGTTCTATAATAGATACAGTTCTAATCTATATAGATACTATATGAAGTACAGTACTGTACAAGTGCTCCCCCTAGCAACTGTCAGTTTTATTGCAGTATTCTACTTGTATTATTGTCATAACAGTATTGATGGCTGAACAGTGAACACAGACTTATGTCTCCCTTCTAGTAAGTGCTTCTTATACACTGTCTACAAATGTGTGTTCCTGAAGATTAGACAATAAAGACATAGTACAAGAGCTCCACCTAGCAACTGTCATTTATACTGCAGTGGTCATTTTTTATGGCTAAACACAGACTTTTGTTTTTCTTCCAGCTGGTGCTTCTTATGCGCTATTTGTGTACACATGTGTGTTCCTGAAGACAGTGTCGTACATCGCCACCAATCACTGGCTGCGGTACCAGTACAAGTCCTCAGGACAGCGTAAGGGTGGCCGGAGGAAGCCTACCAAGAGTGTTGGTGATGGTCTGTACTAACAAATAACTTTTATGAATGAATGGTAATACTATTATAGCATGTAGGACATTACGTTACTTCCGTAATGCAAATGTTTCCTAACATTCATTATGGGGATAAATTTTTAAGTGTTATGTATTTTCCACTTAAAACGTGAATGGTTGAATAGCCTTGATACCAGACCTTACGCTGATACCAGACGATGGCTGGCGCCTTTTTGGCTGGGGGAGAACATCATATGCGATGTAGAGTTTGCACCCGGTCTCTCTTGTTAGCCGATCTCTGATATCTATCGCTAGGTGTGAGATAATTAGGGGCCCGTGTGCTAACTGTGGTGATGGGGCAAGTTGTGACTTTAGCGCGGTGGTCCGGTACCCAGGCTAATGGTTGAATGGAAAATAATCTTTAAAGATAATGCTATTTTTGCCAGCTACACATCCATTTTTTCTGTGACAACAGCAGGTGATGCCAACGGTACAGCACAAAACCTGGCCAATGGAAAACTAGAGACTCAACTGGTGACATATCCTGATAACCTGGCCCTCAAAGGTAGATCATCACCAACTGCTTTGCACATGTTTTCTACTCAAAATGTTACTTATAAGCATTGAATTGAATTGATAAGTGGTTTTCGTAACATATTCACTGTCATTGCTAAATAACACTAAAAGTGTGAACTTTTCTCTCTAAAATTGGTCCAAGTTTTACAGACTTACACTGTATAACCACAAACCTGTTAGTCCGGTTTTAATGCAACTGTAGTAATAGTATGTTTTCCTCACCCCATCCCCTGTGCATTCCAGATCTGTACTACTTCATGTTGTTCCCCACCCTCTGCTATGAACTAAACTTCCCAAGAACCCCACGTATCCGCAAGAGATTCCTGCTAAAACGCCTGGCAGAAATGGTGGGTGCACGTATGACTGGTCTTGTTCATGTACATGTGTAAATGTTATGAACCATGTAAACAAGAATGTTACATGGTGTAATCGTTGTTACCATTAGTTGACATTCTAAGTTGTCTTTGTCAATTGATTTGTTTGTCGTGATCGTGCTACTATCACTAAACGTAGGGGTAAATCATAATGTATCCATAAAAGATGTAAGACTTGGTCAAAATCTCTAGTATCATCATATGACACACTATAAACAGTCAGTTTAGTGGTAAAAAGAGGCAATGGTTTGGAACATTTTGAACCCCTTAATCATTTGATTTTGAAACGTTTTTATTACCCTTTTTCTGATCACCGCCTTTGATGTTTCTAACACATGGTTGTGTTAAAGAAGGTATAAGTTCGGTCTTTCAAGTCTGAAGTGACTCTTTTCTCCTTAACATTCCAGTTCATGCTTCTTCAACTGATGTTGGGCTTGATTCAGCAGGTAAAATGCCATTAGCTTTATGTCAAGAAAAGCTTATTGTTATAACAAGCCTTTGTCAGACCTATATACAAGAAAATTTACTTAGAGTTTGCAGTTTTGATAATTCCTGTAGAGGGTGATAATCATTTAGTTATAACGATTTTTGCTTCATATTTTAAGATGACTTCTAACATTCCTACCTTTGTAGACAATGCTTATTTCAGACATTAGTGACTTTCACATAGCTTTGCGTGAAGCATCTATGACATAGTACTATGAAATAGACTTCAACCATATGTTTTTTTCTGAATCATACACCAGTGGATTGCTCCTCTGCTTCATAATGCCATCAAGCCATTTGTGGTAAGTGTACTTCGGAAATGTTTTTTTGTTTTAACTCAAGTTTTTGTGTTATCATGTATGCATTCCAAATTAATCAAAACCTGTTTTATCAAGATACCAAAACTTCTTTTGTTTTTTTTCACTGGAAAAAGATACAACGGTTAAAAATTATGAGTTTGACTGTATATTCTGAACACTGAAAGATACCATGCTGAAGTCTTGTTATTGTGTATAGATTGTCAGATATTGTGATTGATAGATTGTGTGCTGTTGTACGATTCCCCCCCTCAGGACATGGACCTGCCAATGATGGTGGAAAGAATCATGAAACTTGCTGTGAGTAGTTTTTCTTCTCAACTCTTGGTAGATCCTGCTCAGTATATCGGTGCCCTCTAGCAAGTTATGTTACAACTGTAGGTAGAACAAGTTTCGAGCATACCAGGACACTGGTGACTTCATGTTGGTTAGCCAGTCCTCAATAAACTGGTGCCCTCTAGCAAGTTATGTTAGAACTGATTCTGAAGGAAATACGACAAGTCTTGAGCATATCAGGAGATTCAGGACACTGGTGACTTGGTGTTGGTGAGCCAGTCCTCAATATATCGGTGCCCTCTTGCAGATTATGTTAGAACTGAAGGTAGGACACGTTTCAAGCATACCAGGACACTGGTGACTTGGTATTGGTGAACCAGTCCTCGATATATCGGTGCCCTCTTGCAGATTATATTAGAACTGAAGGTAGGACACGTTTCGAGCATACCAGGACACTGGTGACTTGATGTTGGTGAGCCAGTCCTCAATATATTGGTGCCCTCTAGCAGATTATGTTAGAACTGTAAGTATATGTAGGACAAGTCTCGAGCATACCAGGACATTGGTGACTTGGTGTTGGTTAGCCAGTCGTCTACAGCATTGAACTGTAAATTTGATTATTTCCTGCTTGAGCAATAACATGCCAGACTGTGTAATGCATTACGATCAGTCACCAGCTCAACCAGACCCATGGGACAGCTGTTTAATGCTTTGACCTGACATTGAGATAAATCTCGCAGGGATAGGACGTTCACACACACGAGGCCATTGCCTTACCTACAGCTATTAATGGCATAGAAATGAACCATGTTTTGAGCAATGTTTTAGACAAGTTCAAGTAACTTTTTACAACAGAAGAATAATGATTTCCCAATTTTTGGTCACCTTTTACGTTCAGATGACATTAACAACAATAATGATAAAGTCTGGTATTCTACAGTGAGTAGACATTTTACTGTGTGAACCCATGTTGCAGCATAACTTTAAGCAGAATAAGATAAAACTGTTCTATGATTTTGTCACTTTGCCCAGGAGCAGGTTTATGAATACCATAAGTTCCTATGCACCATTGACGTGCTTATAGATTTGATTTATTGGCCCCGAGGCTAGCCCTCCTTGATACCACTTCACATCGAATTTGGACTGGCAGTTGGACGGAGGCCAACCTTTGTTGTCAAGCAAGTGTGAAGGAAGGATGCTTGTATATGCAATATAATCCACAAGGGTAGCCTTTTCCATTAAATCCTGTTACGCAAAGCAATGGTAGACTGAAGTGATTGATGGCATTTAGATATCTGCCCCCAAAGAATAAGTCTGTATCACAGTGGAACACTTACAAACTTTTGTGATGGCAGGTTTGTTGAGTCAGGTGGAAGAAGTAGATAGAGAACTAAGTCTCCGCATCAAATCTATTCCCAAGGTGATCACGGTATGGCAAGGAGGCATTTCTTCTCCTTAACTGTAATCCACCAACTGATTGTTTGGGGACTCTCCTCCTCATATGGGATTCTTCTATTGGCTCTTCCCACAGATCCCCAACCACTTCATCTGGCTCATCTTCTTCTATTGGTTCTTCCACTCCAACCTGAACGTGCTGGCTGAGATAACACAGTTTGCAGACCGCACCTTCTACAGGGATTGGTGGTAAGTTCTCACACACGATAAGGGTCTTCTGCAAACTCTTTCAAAGTAATGCTATCAAACATATTCTTGCACAGAGAGAGAGAAAAAGAGGGAGGGTGTGAGTGAAAGAGAAAGTGGAAGAGAACAAAAGAGAGTGAAAGAGTGAAAGAAATAGTGAGTGAAAGAGAGAGAGTCAGTGAGAGAGTGAAAGAACTACAGTCCTCATGACTGATTCTGAACTTGTTTATGATACATTGGCTGACTTTCTGTCCTTTCTGGATTGGAATCAAACAGACTACGAAATATATTGATTAGAAAAATCCAGGGCTGGCCCCAAGACCCATCCCTTTAAACTGGGACCGCAATTATCTTGTTGAGACAGACATAAAAAATCTGAACTTCATGATATGAGACTGATGAAAGCTTAGAATCACAGATTTAACAATGAAAATGAAGAACATGGGCTCCCAAACAATTAGCGGAAAGGAAAAAGATTAAAGCTATTAACAGCCCTACAGTGAGAAAATGTTGCCAAAAGGTAACCCTATCAAATGAGCCATTCAGTGGAAACAACCTCTAGTGAGCTTGATCAATGTGGATGATCAGTTAGCCGTGACCTTTGCAGTACGATGGAGAATAGAATATCTTCAATTCAAAATTGCTGTGTGCTTAGGCTTGCCTGGAGAGGTTAGTTCAAGGTCTTAGTGGAAAGTGTACACAAGGGACATGGACATTTAACTAGTGGAAAATAGTTTATTGACTAACTTTAATGGTAATTGTCTGCAGGGATCTGGGAATTTTTCTAATGGTATTTGTGTCTTAAGTGGTAATGATTTTGTCTCTCTAGAGGGCCTGTGTCTGCTGTTTGGGTCTTGAGGCAGGAAGGGAATTCAATGAAAGGAAACTTTTCTTTATGTCGAACTTGGCTGTTCTTTGCAATGTGAGCAATCTACTGTAATAGTGACATTTGCAGTTTACAGATCATAAAAATATCATTCATCCAAGTCTTTCTACAGCTGCATTAACTTTGGTAAACATGTTGTCATTGTCATCTTTAACTTCCTAAGTCAAATGAGTAGCCAGAGAAATCCAAGTATTATTTCTTTTCAAATTCTCACAATAGAGTATGAGTACAATTAAATGAACAAGTTGTAATTTAGCACTATCTTAGACCTTAAGGACTGAGATATTTATGAGACAGATACAGAAACCAGAATTTCTGCTGAAGTACAGAGGAAAGATTCCCCAAATCGACCTTGACCTACACCTTGTCACCTACCGACATAGCAAATATCACAATCCATCCAGAGGTTCTTGAGTTATTGCTGACCACAAATATGCGGAAACACAGACAGACACACCCAAAACAATTACATTGTGCAGATCTCCATTTTTTATGGAGGTGATAACAAAGCTCCTATTCACAGCTTGACTCCATAAGAGTCACAAGTTTGGCTTTTTCATTTCACTGTCATTTTTAGGCCTCCCTACCCACCAAAAGAATTTCTGTCTGGCCGTCAATTCCCTCCAGTGGCGCTGTCAGTTTTATTCATGGTTAAAAGCAGTGTCATTGGTCATGGTCACCTCTCATGAGTGTAAGGGGCCTAATGGATGGCTCTGCCCCTTTTGCTAAATCAAAGTCAAGTTCAAAGAGAGTCATTAAGATTGATTTAGCAGCGTATTGATTTTTTAAATGTGATTTGGAAGGGCAGCATTGCTGAGGGGACATGGTCTTCACGGGTGGTAGAGGTAAAATTGTTTTATGAGAGCTATATTAATTCATGAGTACTGTTGTATTTAACTCTGCTGTTTACATACAGTGGACTTTACTGAATCATTTGATACAGCAGAAAACATTGTATTATCTACCTTGGAGATATACATATATGATTTCAGTATTTACATTTATGTCATACCTGGGCTGTGATAACATTTGATACGGGTGTTACAGACTGGTCTGTACATTGTGGTATCTCACAGTATCTCATTCTATACTAAGTCTTGTACCACATGAGCTTCCATAGAATAATTCGAACATACTTATCGTGTGCTGCTGTAGAAAATTTGAATACCAGATTAGGAATAGAATGTTGGAATCAATGTTCCTTCAATTTTTGGATATGAAATGTTTTCAACTTCTAACTCTATGTATTTATTGTATTACATACAACAACACTTGCACCAGTCCATGTCAAGTTTACATGTAGATAGAGCTAGCATTCAAGAAACTTGGCAGGCTGCCCACTACATCACAGGCAAGCTGTTATCATCGATGACTGATGTTATCCTTAACTTTCATAATGGCTGAAGTATTCTGCAGATATCAGACAAAAGTTTTTGTTCCAGCAGACAGTGCCAAACCATGTTGACTACATTTATCATATGGCAATTGTCTATAGCTACA
The DNA here is from genome assembly GCA_035149815.1 of Branchiostoma lanceolatum. Taxonomy (NCBI): domain Eukaryota; kingdom Metazoa; phylum Chordata; class Leptocardii; order Amphioxiformes; family Branchiostomatidae; genus Branchiostoma; species Branchiostoma lanceolatum. Next base: position 8,356,084 of record CM068872.1, on the reverse strand, counting down.
ACTACAGGAGGAAGACGATCCAGAAAATCATGTATAATCAGCATTAATTATTATACCTTACACCTGAGAAGTACTACACCATTGTGATAAATCTTAGGGACTAAAGTCATGAAAACTTTGAGACTTTTAAGTATCAAAATGAATGGGTAGTAAGACAGAGTAGGAAAGCCCCTAATATGATTGATTGAAGCATAAATGGGAGAGGAAAGGATTTAAATATAAAAAATTGGACGTCCACATATCAGGAGCTCAACTTTCTCTTGTAGACGTCTTGAAAACTATGATAGATTTGTGAATTTGATAACATTCTGTGTTTTTCAATCTATGACAATGATGAAACGACATTTGAACTCTGTAGGTCTGACAGATGTTGATAACTGGCATCCATTTAGATTTGATTTTGTTTCTTTGTTGTTTTATAAATTACATCATTATCTATTTCTTGACGTGTGAATACCATATCTGCATTTTCTAGTCATCTCAGGGACTGGAAGTGAGTCAGAAGTTAGTGGTTCAACTTCAGGATTTACAGGAATGCCTAGAAGGATGTTGCTGGATAACTGAACTGCCACCTGCATAACCCTGTTGCTTGACAGACCACATTAAGCTGCAGTTAGTATGCAGCCGGTGGACCTGTTGATTGTGATGCATGAGCAGATTACAAGCCACAGGATTCTGTTAAGGCTTCAAAGCGTCCCTGAAGTACCATCAGTCATGTATTAATGTACAAACACACTGTGTGCAGGCTTCATGGTTTCTTTCTTTGGATTAGTAGGCTATCTAAATCTTCCCAATTTCTGGTCAATGTCTCCCAAAAGTTTTACATTCAATTTGTAAGTTAGGATGGGAGTAAAACTGTTGGAAAAAAAGCAAACAGTGGGTAAGAGTATTAAATTGCTTGTAGATCGAAAAACAATTTTGTCAACATTTTTTCTTAAAAAGCTTCCTTCCCTCCCTCCATCCCAATGAGATAGTTTAAAGAACAATTTCTTTGTATTATTACTAACCCTGTTGAGTAAACTTTAATTTGTAGGTGATCAGGACACTTTCTTTCAGTTTCCTACGTTATCATTGAAGAAGGGTACTAATCAAAAACTAACTGGTAGGGTCTAGAATTAACCTTCTTGATCCTAACCGTGTTAGCAGCCACAAGACCTTGATTATCCTATTGTTATCGGCTCAGAGAGCAATCTCCAGGGCACATGATTTAAAAGAAGAGTCTTTACTGCTGGACATTTCAATCAGCACCAGTGACAATAGCAGCCTACAGCCCAATCCTGCAAGGATAGCACCATCAATCTTGATGTCATTTTGGGGAGAGGACAGTTGGGAGAGAAAATGCTGACTCATCTAGACCTCGGTTATCAGGAAGGTTGAACTTTGGCAGACATTATTGATCATATGAATAATGCACTTCAGGATAGTTTTCCTGTAGAATATATAGTTTTATCAAATGTTGTATGAAATATTTTTATATCTTTTGAAACAAGAAACCATCTTGAAATGTCTGAAAACACTCTGTTACACATGTATTGTATTCTTGCCTTTCACCCTCCTGAAGACAAAAATTGAGATACAGGGCTGTCCCAGGCTTTTAGACTGTGTGTAATTCATATTGTACTACAGAATAAAGACGATTTTAGACCCACACTTTAGTCGTTTAATCTTTGATCAGATCTGGGGTGTCTCTTGATCTTATTTCTACCATTATGGCTGTACTGTCTGGTGAATACAGTACTGGTCTTTTACCATGATGAATTTCTTTTTTTGCCTACAGGAACTCTGAGTCTGTCCAGTACTTCTGGTCCAACTGGAACATCCCAGTATACAGGTGGTGCAAGAGGTGAGAGCAGAGTCAAAAGGCAGTCTGTGTCACCCCCCCCCCCCTTTGCTTAATAAACACTTTGTGACATAACATGTCTGCTGGTATAATACATGTATCATGTGGCACAATATAACTCAAATGTTCAATCTCCAAGCTTATAGGAAGACTGAACAGTATCTAGAGATAGTTTATTTCAACTAAGGATGTCAAAAATGTAAATTGTAAGTTCATGGAGTAAATGATTCCTTGTCAGACTTTATATTATAAGTAGTAAAGTAGTCAGCCCCCTCTTTCTTTAAATCCTGTTTTGTCAAATGTTGAAGAGGAATTTTTGCATTATTTAGAAGCATTTTTTTATATTAACCTTCATTTCCAGGCACTTGTATCAGCCCTTGATGCGAAGAGGCTACAGCAGAATGTTTGGACAAATCTGTGTGTTTGCTACATCGGCTTTTTTTCATGAAGTAAGTATACCAACTCATATGTTTGTTTGTATTGCATACTGGCCCCAGTAAACTGCCTGATGGTGTAATGCACCAGGTTTGTACTGAACAGTACAAGCTGCATATTTGGACAGATTTATTTGATCCACTGACACTGGGAAGGACCTCTACTCTTTTTGATAAATGTGGTAGTTTCTTTTACGTACTCACTGTGTGTGGCTCTCCTCAAACACGGGACCTCCATTTAACGATCTATCCAAGGGATGTCCCTAACCGAAGCTAACCCATTTTCACCTGTACAGTGAGTGAAATGAGGAAATCGTATAAAGTGCCTTTTCTAAGGCCGCAATGTCAAGGGGACAAATTTAGGGAACCACGGATTTGAACCCAGGACCTCTGGGTTCTGGGTCAAACCTTCTGCCACTGCGCTACCGCAACGCCACTTGTATATTATCTTGCCCATGCTAACTTACATTACCCAATACTAACCCCCAGCAGGGAGAAGGCAAATAGTGACAGACCTTAGTTGTTTGTTTTGACATACTAAGATATACTGGTAGTGCTGAATAACCTTTACCTTCTTTATTGAGTTCTTCTCTTCTTAGCTGTCTCTGGAGTCCAAAACGTATAGTATTACACTCAGGTTATTAAGTCTAAACTCAGTCGTATATGTCATTCCTGACAACAATGTCTAACTTTACTTAACAAAGAAACCAGAAACAGACTGCAAAAATAATCAATCTCACCAGAAATACACCTTTTGAAACATGGCGAACAATATTTTAGAATGTTCTGAGCACCTTCTACTGGGCACTCAAGTTCACATAAACTGTTATATAAGACAGCAGGCCTGGTGGTTATTGAGAGTATATTAAGCACACAGAGTTAAGTGATGGGATGGGCTGCTTCAAGGGAGCCATCATTTCACACTTCGAGTGAGTCAAGAATTCAACAGTAGAAGGTGGATGTCCCTGCCTGGCCATTATGCATACCTTCAGGAGCCAGAAAGGAACACCACCACCCACTGATAGCCTTGGTGACAAACTATGTCTGTCAGCGTGCCATCAGTTTTACATCTCAGACCGACTTCCATATCCCCAAGCCCCGTGAAGTTTGGTTTTATGGTAAGTGTGTGGCAGAGCCCATGGAGAGTATCTACCTGTCATGCTGTCTGACAATTCCGTGGTGAGTTTGGCCTTTACCGTGAAATTATTCTTACCCAGTGGATGCAAACGCACGGTTATTGATGTTCCCCCACAGACATCAGACCCTGCATAAGTGCCTCGCTGGAAAGTGAGCTAAGTGCAGAGTGGCTGGAGAATAAAGCCCAGACATGAGAGCTTTCATCACATATGCCTTGCTCCCTGTAGGAGATCAATGTAATTGCTGCGCTGGAACACTGGATAAACACCGAACGTCAATTACGGCGGTGTATTATTCATCAGCATTGAGTTCCATGTGCTAAGCACTGTCATCAATACAAAGCGAAGGTGTTCGTGCACTTAGATGTGAACGTAATAAAGATGGTCCTTAAGCAGCTAATATTGATGTTTAGCATGTTATGTGCCCACGCAAGGTGTGTAACCAAGCACATTCAGGGCCATGTGTTAAAGGAAAATTGGCATTTCCAGCTCAAATGTACTGCAAATCATTGTGACTCCCGTGAATCACTGCTGCAAACTTGTTTTCATCTTCAGTATTTGATCGCCAAGTAAGGCCACAAGATTGTGATGAAGACTACAAAGCAATACTAAAATGATTTAGACCTTATTTTCAATCTTAAAAGCGGTCCCCCGAAAGTGCGAAATGGAACGAAATGGAACGAAATGGAACGAAATGGAACGAAATGGAACGAAATGGAACGAAATGGAACGAAATGGAACGAAATGGAATGAACTTAAACAACATATGTAACATTATGATGTGAAATACCACTAGATAGCGAAATATAAGGAGTAGACCGGAACAGGAAGCATTTTAAATACAGAAGTGAGTGGTAAATACATAATATTGCGTGTTTTATTTCTTGAATCTATGTGATAATATTAAATACAATATTTTTGTCGCGTTTGTGTGACTAGATTCTTCCTTGAAAATGGAAGCGCCGCGTGCAAAGAGATCCGCCGCTCTTCCTTGTGTACCAACGATCTGCAAATGAACTGCTGCAAATAGCATGGGAAAACAAGCAAACGGAACTGATCATGAGTATCGAAGTTAGGACCAGATTATACAGAAGTTGGTGGTAACATTGCATCTCCAAGAGGGCATGAGGCAAGCGTTATCTTATTATGTATACAGCTAGCGTGTTTGCGTGTTATGTGAACCGTGAAATACATGTCCTCCTCGTTCACACCCTCCCTTTGTTTTGTCGTGAACAAGGAAGCAGAAATGTCTCCAGAGGACTCCACGTCCGTGTTTGAATGGAGTGTGAAATGCGTGAAATTGGTGACGCAGCGCAGAGCTTCATTTGCATATCATTAACGGAGGGTTCCATTCCCCGACAGCGGTCTGACTTTGAGCCGAAGAATTGGTTGTATAAAAATCGCTGTTGCGGAGATATGCATATGCTACGTACTAGTTATAGACTAAAACCGTATGTAAATAACTGGAAAGTCGGAGTTTGATTCAACCTGTCGGTAGCACGCCCACAGTTCCGTCGCGCTGGCAACAATGGCGGTTCATTTGTATGCGGGGCTCCATTTGGGAGAGAAGAGTTCTGTCCCGCAACACGCAAACACGCTGTATGAATAATAAAATAACGCTTGCCTCATGCCCTCTTGGTGAATTATGAGATGCAATGTTACCACCAACTGTATAATCTAGTCCTAACTTCGATACTCAGTTCCGTTTGCTTGTTTTCCCATGCTATTTGCAGCAGTTCATTTGCAGATCGTTGGTACACAAGGAAGAGCGGCGGATCTCTTTGCACGCGGCGCCTCCATTTTCAAGGAAGAATCTAGCCACACAAACGCGACAAAAACGTTGTATTTAATATTATCACATAGTTTCAAGAAATAAAACACGTTATATTATGTATTTCCCACTCACTTCTGTATTTAAAATGATTCCTGTTCCGGTCTACTCCTTATATGTCGCTATCTACTGGTACTTCATTTCATAATGTAACATATGTTATTTTAATTCGTTCCATTTCGTTCCATTTCGTTCCATTTCGTTCCATTTCGTTCCATTTCGTTCCATTTCGTTCCATTTCGCACTTTCGGGGGACCCCTTAAAAGCATGATGTTTTCCAATTCAAACAAAGAATGGTAAGAAATAAGTTCACGTTGACATCAGATGGACAAGAGGAACTTAACTCAAAGCCTAGCCACATGAAAGATCATCTTATTTCCTGTCTCACAAAAGACTGCATTTTCCAAGCAATGCCTTGCCATCATTCTCACACTCGCATTCAAAAGGTTGACTGAGTGCAATATCATTCTCATTACTTCTCATGTACATGCATCTGACAATCAACCAACAAAAGTGTAATCAACACTCAGCCTGACTGTTGTGAAGAGCCCCCCTCCTGACATAATGAGGGCAGCATGTTGGAATTTACTACCAACCACAAACTTAAGTGCATATAATACACAATTGGAACCAGTCAGTAAATCTCTATTTTTGCAAACAACGACAAATGTATTAAATTGAAGGAACGTTCGGGTCATTGACGTAGCCCTGTAAATAGATATATCAATTACATGTAGTGAGTGAAAATTGGCCTCATTTAAGCTTCTAAGGCAAGATTAGGAAAGTACCAGGTAAATCTCCATCTTGCGTGCCTCGCAAGTCACCTTATCTGGCTGTGTCATGCACATGCAGTTTGTTTCAAGCCACACTGTCTTTCTAGCTATAGTTATCTGTTTTGCCAAGGCTAAAAAGTCTTCTGATAAATTTCACTCCCAGCATGGCTTTACCAGATAAGCACTCCTGTTACTTTGAAGGATGGTTTCCAAGAACTCCTGGCTTGAAATTGAGTTTTTGTGATATCCCACTCACATAACTCTACAACGCGAAATTGGAAGCTATTATATTCACAACTGATACTTATCCATCACAATTTAGGACCATGAAATTCACTAGATCTTATCCATGGATATCGTAAGTTTACTCCGCGTGTGACAGTCAAGGGACATCTCCGAAGCCGCTTCTGACAAGTATTGATGGGTTACTCAGTGGCTCAGATGTTCCATTTCTTTAAGAAGACTTTGTAAAGGAACACCAGATTACAAGTTTTTCCCATTTGGCATCAGGCGTAAATGATACCTTTCAACTTCACACAGGCAAATGAATCAAAAGTTGTATAAACTTTTACTTCTACCAAGTTCAAACTTCTTTCAATATCTCAGTAAGAGCAGTTTTGCTATACATTTGGTGCTCAAAGTGCTTAAGGCAATATAATCTAATGACGACATACCAGGTATGTACTTATAGGAGTATTACCTCATATGGATGGTAGAATTTAAGAGCTCACATGTCAATGCTAGGATGTATAGGCATTCCTTTGCATGATGCCAAGTTAGAATGAATGTTGGTTATTTTTTAGCACTTGCATGTTGCCCATTTCACCATGATCTGGTATTATAATACTAGTATATGAACGGAGGTAGTCTCAAGAGGCTGGACATATAATCTGCATTTCAACAATGGTTTTACTTTAAGAATTTCATACCATTGTCATTAATGTCTTGCTGGTAATGTACTGGAACGTTTCATTGACATTTGTTTTATGGTTTCCATGCACATTAAACTCTCCATTTGCCTCAAAGCGTTATGTGGTGAGGCTATGTCTAGCTTGTGAGATTCTAATCCCCACCAGGAGAAAATTTGATAAAGAGTTATTGTTAAAGATCTTGTCAGTTGCCAGCAAGTGCCTAGCTGCAGCAATTCCAGATTGAATTGGTCTTCATATAATCAATGTCCAATAGATGCTCTGTCTGCAAGGCTTTTGTGGTACAATAGAAATTGCCAAGTAAAAGACTGTCAATACAGAGAAAGTTACTCAGATGGTGACCAGCCAGTAAAGAGAGTGTGTTTGTCTGTTGTTAGAATGACACAAACCTGACAGTACTAATTAGAATGTTTTTGTTTACTTGAGTTCACGAGACTTGTGGTACATAGACTCACCTCACTGAAGCATAGACTGCATGTTACTATTGAGAACCCTCCTGAGTTCAGGAGCTCTGGTACAAATGCTGCATGACACTCTCTCCGACTTAAAATCTGACAACGTACTAAACAAGTTACTGGCTTTATCCTTTGGATCCTTCCGGGGGCTAGAAAATCCCGGCTTTCAGTCTGGGGTTTTGGCAGGCGGCTCTAATGTTGTCAACTTTGGCAGCACAAAAGTGGCGCCAGACAAATCTAATTAGCTCATGATCACTACCGTCCTGGAAACGAGGATTGATTATAAATCCCATAAGTTAGGAGAATGTTCCCTGTGGTTGAAGATGGGACTTGACTCAGGAAAGCAGACATATTAATTAGACTAAAATAGGTGCTTAGCTTACGGTAGTGGTTCAATAGGCTCAGACTTTCGCCTGTAGGTGTTTGATAACCTTTGTCATTGCAAAGGCAGTGTATGGCACCAAAGTTCTATCACGTACCACAAGACTTAAAGCGCTTAAGATTAACATCTTATATAAGCTTTTTACCCATTTTCGACACAAATGAATTTGTTTTAATCTTGGCATGCAGACACATTGATTTCACTGTGTGCTGTGATGTTACTTTTATTAAGTACCCAATGATTTAAGACAAGCTTATGACATTGTTTAAAATATTAAGTAAAGCTAGTGATGCTAAAAGTTTTTTTCTGCTATAAAAGTTGTTTTAGAAAGAGAGACTCATGTCACCATGATGGAGACATTCATCGTGCGAAAACTTTCTGTGTTTTTACTTCAGTCTGTACATGAGATATCTCCAATACCTGTCTGGCTGAAGACTCATTCAGAGTTCATATTAATAATTACATGCATGATGCATGAAGGGAAATCTTACTCTAGCATAGATAAGTAGGCTTGCAAGTCACATTACCATACCCTTTGTTAATGAGTTTTAGTTAACTTTTGTTAGTTGGGTGGAGAAGATGATCATCTGATATAACATACTCATGCAAATGAGGACATTATTTACATAAAATGAGAAATATTCACAATTCATCAGTCAAAAAGGTTAGAATCATTTGGCGAAGGTATGAGGTCGTGGAACTCTAGTTTAGATATGAGTCAATTACCAACATCGACATTTGTATCTAGCATATGTGCCATCCTAACATTTTTCTTCTCCAGCTCCACCTGGTGTGAAACATTTTATTTTGCTTCAGCCTGCAACGACTTGACGTCTAATTTCCGGCGTTCCCACGTTATTGTCATATTGCCAGTCTTATCTGTTAGCATTTAGATGGGTCTGAAGAAGAGAGTCTTGTCAATGTGATGGCACATTGTCATATGGCCATGTCATTGATTACATGTATCCATAGCCACGAGTTTGCATGTAATAACCGTGACAGAGACACCAAGTAGAACGTCAGACTCTGCTTATCTTGCAAGGCCCATTAAGGTATCTTAAATCCTTACACAGGGGATGTCAATATGGATTGAGTTGCTGTGACTTGAATAAGAAAATGAAGAGGACATCTTGTGGCTCTAAGAGATTATTTTCAAATTACCTTTAGACTTTGGTGTAAAGTTGTGTTAGATTCTTCACAACTATGGTAACCTTACAAATTTCCAGTATATCGAAATTCATTTGTTATCATGACCGAAGTCTTAGTATATCAATTTAACCCATTCACAGTGAAAATAGTCTAATCAATGACGTATATTTTGGGCTATTGTGGAAATGTCTTGCAAGCAAGAAGCTACAAAATAACACACATGAAATTTCATAAGGTCCAGGGAATTCTAATCTCCAAATTTTGAATGCTTCTTTTTCACACAGGGGTTCATTGATTGACAGGAAAATATGCATTAAATTTTTGCTTTCAAAAGTTGCCTTTTAAGTTGTTATTATTTCTTACTCTTGTTCTCTAAGTTTATTCTGAAGCCAATTTGACAAGAAAAAGCTTTGCATAAATGCAGTAAAGACAGGTTGCAACTTAGTAAACTCTCATGATACATTTGAAAAGGTTGCTATTATCCACATAACATCTATTGATCCACTGTGTTATAATCTTTAGAATTGATCCACGAAGAGGAAATAACTATTTTGTTCCAAAGCTGTTAATGAATGGTGTCAGCACGAAATGGATTTCCCCTCAAGGGATCAGTTACAAAGTTGTCATATTGCTGGATGGATCAATATTATATGTAATGTATCTTAGAGGATAAAGCATGATCCCAAAATGGCTTGAAATACTAGCTGCATGATATATGCACTTTTGTGCACCCAAAGTTGGAGCTGTGCACCAGTACACCTACTAGTATATATTTGTGTAAGGTTACACACATAAAGTTTAAGGTACTACAGCTATAGATTTAAGTCTTAGTCTAGTACACAGCCCATTCTTGATATTCAAATGTCAGAAAAATACTAAAACCTTAAGTTTGTGCATGTATAATTACTTGTCTGAAATTTGGAAGATAGCTATTGATAATAGTATTTCAAGTTCTGATGGGAGGCAGTAAGTTTGGAATTACCCTTTGCTGATCTTATGTTGTGAACCAAAAATTTTGAATTGTAAAATGTTTAGGTTAAGTTAAGAAATATGACATCAATTGCTTCTGAATCAGACATCCTGATTTTTGGTCAGAAAAGTTTGGGATGACTTATCAATTCAAGACCAACTTCCCAAAACTCCTGGGACATACCTTGAGAATATGTTTGAACCAAGATTTATCACCTACTTTTGATCCTTGACAGTAATTCATAACCCTCGAAGATCACCATTAATCATCTTGACCACAATGGCCTTCAGGAGTTGGCTTGAAACACACAATCTCAAAATTTTCATTATTGGAAAAATGCACAGGGATTTCAACTTGCTAGTGTCCTTGCTGTACAATTTTCTTGCCTGTTAATCAGATTTTCTTTGAAATGGTACTTGCTGCAGCAGATCGAAATGAGCTAAAGCAGGGACTTCATGTTGCAAGCTTGTAGTGAAAGAAATGAGCCATGTGACGGGCAAAAGGTACCTTTGGGAAAAATGTGCAGTTACTTAAAATTCAAAATTTACATTGTGTGCCTTCCACGTAAGCTGGGGGATGTAGGAGCATGCATCCCAGGATTATTACGAACATGATTATATGGTCGCTTCATCCCTTTTCGAAGTATTAGGCACCCTGGGGCCCTGTAGTTGTCAGTGACTTTGATTGAGTAGAAATATTTTTGTAACGTGATTGTCAAAAACTATACCCTTGGTAGGATTACTGATTGGAAAGGATAATGAAAAGAGAAGCTGTTTGCTCTGTTGCTGACCGATATCCCCTTCTGTCAGTGAACTTTGTGGTGATCAGGAGGATTACGCAAACATACATGTAGTGTGCGTAGCCCGGTTGTTGAAAGTTCAAATCCTGGCTGTTGTCGCTCACTTGAGTCGACATGCAATGCTACTGGGAAGGGCTGCAGTCCTTAGAATAGGACATCAAGCTGTTGTCCACTTGTCCACTGTTCATTTTACTTGTCGAAAAGAGCCAGGAAATATTCTACGGTACAATGACCTGTAGTGTGTACATACTGTCTTTTTTCACTGTCACGACCAATGGAAGATTAGCTCTTCAGCAAGCTGAACTGGTTTGAGTTCACTTTGATCACTTTGCACTGTTCTCCTGAGACATTGTCTCAGTCTCAACAGTTGATTACTGTCCAATCAGATTCTGGGGTGCCCAGGGCATATCATCCATGAAATCAAGTTTGCGTGGCCAACTGGCTGTAGGGAAACAGATTTCTCCCGGCCCTGTTTCGCTGATAAATCCATACATACCATCTGGATTTGTCTCCATTATAATTCTTCTTTTGCTATTGATATTACCAAATCCATGTGTACCATCTGGGGTTTCTCCATTACTGTTAATACTAAGTGAATGTTTAGGACGAAAGAGGGATCGGAAGTTGCACGTCAGGGTGGGTTTGTCCTAGTTTGATGTGATTGACCACATCAATCAGGGTTCCCACTTGCCCCCGCAAAAAAGAAGCTCTTCTTTAATACACAGCTGGTCAATGCAAGAAGCATTGAATCCCCTCAAGGCGATGGACAGGGTAAAGGTGAGGTTTCCAGAGTCTTCTCTCTGGGGAGGGTGTTACATGTAGCATGTATCAGGGGTTTTGACCTATATATAGTGTGGGAAGGGCGTTGGCGTAGCAGGTAGGGTGTTTGGCCCAGCACCCAGAGGTCCTGGGTTTGAATCCCCTGATATGCCACTGATGTTGTGCCCTTAGGAAAGGCATTTATTATGATTTTCCTCACTCCACCCAGGTGTAAAAATGGGCACCTGACTTCGGTTCGGGAGGTAAAAGGCATTTGAGCGAGGGCACCATCTTCCAATACTGTGCCCTAGACACAGTGGATAACAATTCACCGCCTCAAAAAGGCTATGGGACTACCTTTACCTTTACCTACCTTTAGTGTGAAACAAAAAGATTTGTGGCTTTACGTGTACTGCAATATTTTGCTGACAATATCTCTCAAATGTTCAGAATCAAAGGCAACAGTGCTTCTGTGAAGCGCACTATCACTAGGCACAGCTGTACTTTAACTTTGAAGCCCACTTTCCACAGAATTCCAAACACTTTTTAGTAATCCCATTCCCAATAGAACTGTAAAACATCCACCAAGAAGATGATGTCAAGATAATCCTCTTTGCCACTAAGGTGCTGAAAAGTGTGACTCCTGCTCAAGTTTTATAACTTCTATTGTGTAAACTGCATAACACTTTTAGACTACATCAAGTGATCAATACTAATGCATACCACAGGGCAATTTTATGAAACAGGAAAGAGGTTTTACAGCCCCAGGGGATGCAATAATGTGGTGGCCTGTAGCTGTACTTTAAATCCCTAGTAACTTCTTCAATAGAGGCAGCTGTCTTCAAAGGAAGCCCAACCACATATAACAGTATTTGCTAACACTCTCTCCATTTTATAGGTCACCTCTTAGTTTATATTTTGTTAATATGCAATTACTTCGCTATGCTTGACATTTCATTCACAATGCCCAGTTAACTACACCCTCATAGAATTCATTAATATAACATGGTAGCAAATACGCTAGTAGTGTGTGATAAATGGCATTGTATTCCCTAGTGTTGTTAGTTGCAAATTGCTGTTATTGGTTATTTAGTTGTTGTTCATCATAGGACTGATAGATAGACGTATGGACAGTTGTTCTCTGCTTCTGTTGATGCTGTTCTGAAAGTTTCCCTATTGATATATGCATGTAGGACAGATCGAAAACCTCTTGGAATCCTGCCCTTTTCAATTTGACCTCATTAACTTTCCCTCAAGTTAGCTCATTTGTTTCTGTCAGAGTGTCAGACTCTTTATCAGGACTTTAAATGATTGTAATCTGTATCTTTGTTATATATTGTGTCTGACTCTTCCCTCTTCCCTCATGACCTCAATAAAATACGGCCTGCAGGCTGATTTGAGCTTGTCATGAATAAACAAAGTTTCAAACTAACAAACTATCTTGTCGTTATCACCATCATCACTTCACAGACTTTTAATTATTCAGAATCAACAGTAGATTTATCTTATATTGCTGATAGAGCCATTATTGCTTAAGGCATTGAAATGATGTATGCGACAGGAATCGATTTACTACCGGTTGTTGTTGGAATGACCTGATTTTTTTGCGTGGTCGCTTGTATGGTAGTTTGAGGGTCATGCATAGGTCACAAAGGAGCGCTCTTACTGAGGTATTCCAATGTGCATTGCATTGTTTACCATCATTAGTTGTAAAAGCTATAAAAAGGACAGTCAGGAAAATCTAGTTAAGTAAAAGACTACCTTATTTCCCAAAATAACATGAAAGTCATTGGCATTTTGATGTCAAGAGACCATTTTTTTTCTTTTTATTAAATTTGAACAAACCTACAGCAAGGACAATGTGTACTCCATTCAACTTGTAAATAACCTACATGATTGTGTAATAACTGTATATTATTAACTCCATCACCAAGACGAATTAGGTCACTTGTATGGTAGTTTCAGGGTCATGCATAGGTCACAAAGGAGCACTCTTATAAGTAATTACTGGGATATTCTAATGTGCATTAAATATTGCATTGTCTACCATCATTCACTGTGAAAGCCATGAGAATGACAGTGAGGAAAACCCAGTAATTAAAAGAAAAAGAGTAGCTTATTTCCCAATTAGTTTCTGAAGATAATATCAACTGTTATTGTTGAAAGAAAATAAAGGTAAAGGATAACCACTTACAGACAGAAATAGGACAAAGTCAGATTGAAAGGAATCAAAATCATTTGTTTGCAATGTTGAAGTTTTGTGTTGGAGAGTTTATAGCCCAAAATTATTTTAAAAACTTTCGTAAAGTAGCAATAAAATTGTTTTGCATTATGAGAAAGGAATGTGATAAGTTGATGAATTCAAGGGTTAGGCATCCAGGTAAAGAGTTACTCAATACAATAGTTACTCAATCAACTTGATAAGTTTTCTAAATGGTCACATTGATTCAAACATTTCAGTCAGCATCCACTGTCTCTCGTCAGTGGCTCGGATGTGGTATTTGCCGCATGCCCCGTGAGGCTTGAAAGACAGCCAAGGTCAGGTGCGATCGTTGTTGATTGTGTGTTAGGCAGAAAATTGAGTAATAAAAAACTGTTTCACATGGACACCCACAGCTACATGCTGGGCTATTGACAAGGAACTCTGTGTAATGACTGGTTTACACCGCAGGTGCCAATACGAAGACATGTACAAAGAACACAGCAACAGCCGGAACCTTGACTGAGATAACTAAGCTAATAGCATGACGAACAGATTTGAAGATTTGTTCGGAACTGAGAATATTCATGAATCAAGCTCTGTTGCTGTCAAACATATTGTAGAAGCAAAACTTTGACGCAACCAGATTATTCATATTGTAAAAGAAGTGAGGCTAACTGGCAGTTTTGGGGCAAAGCAGTGTCCATGGCTTTCATCTTTCCATCCTTCATCTAACAAGCTTTTTATGTCAAATAAGAGTTGTGAATCATGATTGTCAATCCATTTTTTACTTTTTCAAAGTGCCGTTATAACTGATGGTGCACTTATCTGCTACAACGTTAAGATGCTCTCTAGGGAGACAAAAGTGCCAAAGTCTCAAACATTAGGTTAGATAGCTGGATTCTTGATTGTTGTTTAGTCAACCCGGTTGTCACAGTGGTATAAGTGCCTTTTCCATTAGTGTTGCATATTGTGATGCCATTCATCTTAAATGTTTGCTGGATACTTTGGTAACTTTTACTTAGAAGTTAGAGGAAATCAGGAAAGGTAGGCCAATGACCAATTTGCAAAATGGTGGTCTCAACAGAGAATTTTTTTTTCTGCCAGGGAGGTATATTTTGAGTGTGCTTGTTTATATACAGTTTCAGAATGATTTAAGCAAGTTTTAGTTAATTCTAGTTTGTGTTTCTCCATCACCATTTGGAACATACAGCTTTGAATAGTTTACCATCTGAGATGAACACAATGAACCACTAAATGATGAAAAAAAAGTTTGTTGCCCGGTTTGTCTTGTCAGAGCAATACATGTATATTGTAAGATATACGGTACGTCTTTATGTGTGGAAAACACTTGAGACTGAGGTGCTGGTTAAAGGGGGAGAGATTATTGGAAACCCATCACATGGGATTTTGTTTAGAGGAAGATCTTTTCATTTCCAATTTTGTTGCCTCAGCTGTCTGTTACATCCATTTATGAGTCTTGTGATGTGTGTGGAATAGTCTGAGGACACTGACCTTTCCTGCCACATAGCAGTAAGGAGTCAAATTAGTCATCATTCATTCTTCTTTAGTTCAATATCTGTCTGCAGTGTGTTTGAGAAATGACAGAAAAAAATGTATTTTCTAACCAAACTGTTGATTGTAAGTGGAAGCTTTGAGAACTATACAGTCAATTTTCCTGTGTTAACATTTCAAAGGCTGCAGTTTTTGAGAGCTTTCAGAAAGTGTTCCTGCCACTTAGATACAGCTAGTTCACAATTGCAGAACTCTTATCTACAAAGTGAGAAACATGTTTACATCCCATGAAGGTGGAGAGTGCATCAAGAGTACCTCTCCAATTTTCAGCACCCTGCCAAGATAAGGCATCCAAATGGGCTACTTGCCAAGTCAATTGGCTTATCTTAATGGCTACCTTAAATTCCACCACCTGTGATTGTGTACGTCCATGATCCATGTAATGAAATGGTAAAAGGTTTCAAACCCAGGATGTAGCCACTATATCTTCATCTGCTGCGCTTTGGTGTTTAGGATGCTGCGCGGTGAGGTCATATCGCAGCTGCCAAAGTAGTTCTGGGGTTTGGGCATTTTTCACACTTATGTAGTACTACACAACATGTACACCATGCAGTATGCATCTGAAAGTAAGGGGTAGTATGATTGTAGAAATCAGGGAAAACTAAATTATTTGGAATCCACTTTGACTAGATCTACAATATACCCTTGGTGTTTGGTTATATTCATTCTAGCTTGTCTTAAAAGACATTGAGAGTAAGCACACTTCTGAACTGACCATATAAAGTCATCAGTCTTCTGGCAATGTTTGAGCAATTGTGTAGAATTGGTGCAAATGATTAATGGTGTCCATCAAACTCCCCCTGCGGCTTAACTTGAGCCATCATATTTCTCCCACCAGAGTAAATGTAAGCCATCTATGGTCTTGGCTGAGACTTAAAGCGCATCCTCAGGCTTCATGTAATCCTATTTTGGTTATTGCTCTGTGCATCAAACATTATTGCCAACGCAAGTCATCTCATTGGCTGTGCGCCTCCTTCAACAAACAAAGTCAAACACAGATTGATTGTTTTTCATTTCATACCAGGCTGGATGTTGTTCAGATTAGGGTTCCAGTTCATTGATGAAGGGCAGGTAGGCAGCCAACTGCTAAATTATGAGCACCAGGTTTACCAGAACGACCAACAAGGGACTGAGATTTGACTTGAAAAGGGATGGGCAAGAAAAGTAATAAAGACTTACATTCTCTATTTCCAATATATTTCCTTCCAGTTTGCTTCTCAGTTTAAAAGTTTTGCTGTCTTGAAGTGAAGACATGAATGCTAAGTATGTTTCATACTTCTTTAGTTTCCTACTTATGTAGGTAAGCTTAGGAAGGACTTTCCCTCAAGTTGATGTTCAAGGAGCTGTTAGAAAGTCTTTCGTCATTTTTGGAAAATATAGCCGTTCAAAGAGCTACAAGAAAAAAATCCCTTACGTCAATATACAATGTAGCTCTGCCATTGCTTGACTTTTTTTAACCTTCTCCCTGCTGCCTTAACCTATAACCAATAGAGAATGGTAGCCAAACAGCATCTTTGAAGTGTGCTAAAGGTTAAAGGACTTTTGAACAGTAATCAATACATCACACCCTCATGCCTGACCCAAAGTTAACCTTTTAACCCTACTCATTATCACCCACCCTCCTGTCTCTTCTCCCATGGAAACTCATGCTGATTATATTCTGCCCTTTGCAACGATGTCATCTGACGATGTCACAGCGGCTGCTTTTACAACAAGTTTGTCCTTGGACCAGTTACATCTATAATGGGACATGCTTGATGTGGGCACTAGTGATTTCAAGCAATGATTGACATCTAAAGGTCTGAATAGTTCATGGTCACCACAGGGATTTCCAAACCTCATTTCACAGGAAAATTGGAGCAATTTGGGAATATTCTGAAATCAAAGGATAGCATAGTATGTGGTTGGCCTTCAGAAACATGTCATTTGAATGATGTAGTAGTGCAGTAGTATCCAGTATTTGATGCAGTTTGGGTCCCTGACACAAATGGGCAGTCGTCACCGCACTTCCAATGGGCTTAATGTCCAGCAGGTCCACGCTGGCACCTTTCTGAAACACTCCAACCAAGATTTCCTTGGTCTACCATGACCTCTGTTGTCTGGTAACAGCAATTTGGTGATGGCATTGATGCAGCCACTGGGTCATTCAACGTGTCATTGCCATCAGAGTCGGTGTGACCGTTGCGATGTCCACAATGCCAAGTTTAACATGACATTGTAGAGGAGCTGATTCAGAAGTTGTCTCGCCTTGGGTTTGATTCAGAATCTGGCGATCCATCTAATCATGGCTCTGTCGTTGCGTCGCAATTGCTGGAAATTCGAGGCAGTAGAGGCCCAAGATTCACTCAATCGGAGCATGTACCTGTATAAGATAAGCAGACGAACAATAAACAAATGTTGCAGTTGTAATAAGCTTGACAGGGTGGAAATCAAATTTTAAGACAAGAGATTACTACAATCAGAACTTACAGTATTACCCATTATTAGAACTTAACCAGCTTAACCAGCAGTAAAAATGATTACCAGCATTAGATTGTCCTAGGAGTATGTATTACCTCCAGGAAGGAGGTCAGTAACTTCCAACAGAGATACTGTTTTTTATCTATGTTTGTCTGTTCGCAGCTATGACTTAAGATCCTTTTGATGGTGTTTGTGTGTTCGCAGCTATAAGATCCTTAAGTCGTCTACCTTAACTACCATGATGGTAGTCATTGAGGTCCTGATTCAACATCCTGGCATCGTAGCAGTATTTTTCAGGTTTTGGAAAATTATAGATTGACAGCTCCATCTTGAAGGTAGCGTGGTACAGCCTATTCTAATCATCTGCTGTTTGCATAATGGTAGCTTGGGTTATACAAGCTAGTGCCAATTACTAGTAGCTACTCCAACTCTAGGATAGGCTCTGGCCTAATATACTGCCTTATTTACTGCCTAGTGTTATAATAAACAACTGTATATCTGGACATAAATAGAAACAGGTTTTGAAGAAATTGCTATTCCTGTTAAGGAGGTATCAAACACCTTAGCTCACATCGCAAACACCATAATCACTTCATGGTGGTTTTTGTCCTGCCGACTGTTGTTGTTTTGGATGTTTTATGCCGGAAACCACATCAGGTGTTGATGAATTGATGAAGACATCTGTTACAAGCATATTCCATCACCACTTACTGAAAACCTATTAATCAAAAGTAAAATATGCTGGAACAAATCATTAATTGAAAGGTCGTAAAAGTCTACCGGTATGTCCGGCAACTTACAGTGAGGCCAATATTGAAGGATAATGTGTGCAGGTCACTTCACAAATCATTGCAACAGGAAATTCAATTAATCATCCATTTGTTGCCTATAATAAAGAACAACTTTACACAATAGTCTTTAGTGTGTAACAAGTTATAGATGGTCAGACCCTAATGAAGAAGACCCTTTTGAAGAACAGTGAATTAATTATAATCATCTGCTGAGAAGGTGCTTTGAGTCTTCAATGCCTAGCCACAGTTCATTGTAAAATTGGCCGTCATGGTTCGTCTCTCATTCAACTTTTAGTTGTCACCTTCGCTAAGAAGGTTATGTTTTCGGTGTAATTTTTAGGTGGTTGGACGGTTGTGTTTGTTTGTGTAACTCAAGAAGCTGTGGATGGATCTTTATGAAATTTGGTATGTGGTTAAGTGTTGGCAAAACAAAGGACAAGGTCAATTATAGGCCACCTTGTTGCTTTCTGTGGTACTGCAGCAGAACATCCGGTTTTCATATTCTCGAGTTCTGGACATCCAGGTTCGTTGAAAATGTGAAGTATACACATGACATGTATTATGCAGTATGCATACTTCAACTGCAAGTTTTCCTCAGTTGCTTTCACTTCCATTCCAACTTTGTTGCTTACATGTACCCTGGATGAGTCAGTCATATTTATGATGCATGAAAACTACACTTATGACAGTCTTGTGTCTGGGTTAAAGATAAAACTTAGAGTGCCAACTATCATTTCCCAGAGCCGGTGGCACTTGAAACTCAAGTCTGGCACCCATAATGTGGTGGGAAATATATAGCTGTCTTTGACCAAAGTGTTTCCGTTCCTGTATCATGGATTTACATGTACTCATATGACAGCCTCAAAATAGCAAATGGTCTTTCTGATGGTCATTTGTGATCCCTTC
Organism: Branchiostoma lanceolatum; assembly: GCA_035149815.1. NCBI lineage: Eukaryota > Metazoa > Chordata > Leptocardii > Amphioxiformes > Branchiostomatidae > Branchiostoma > Branchiostoma lanceolatum. The sequence continues at coordinate 8,336,695 of CM068872.1, read as the reverse complement.
AAAACAAGATGAGTAGCATTTCCAGGTATTTTAGCATTTCCAAATATTTTTAGCACAGACAAAACAAGAGACGGATATAGTGAGCTGTGAGCATGTAAAACTTCTGGCTAGAGACAGTCACAAAGATTTAACCTCCCATTAACATGGCGGGAAGGGCAAATGATGTCCTTAGGCCCAAACTCTTAGGAAAGATAAGTCAGTATAGAATAAGGTGCTCCTGAAAACTATTATGGGACGTAATGTAGAAAAAATCAACTGCCATGCAGTCTAAGCCCAAAAGTGCAGCAATTTATCAGCCAGACAAAATTGCCACATGTTGGTGATTTTTTTTGTTATGAGCCATCAGCCATGTTTCTGATGAAGAGTGATTATAACTTCAATGTTTTACAGATTCACTATTCCGATATAACTGTAAATGCAGAAATGTTTGCGGCGGTTTTATGTACAGGTTTTTCGGGGTTTAAGCAAACCTAAAACTACCGCGAGTCTTTTTGCCATCCTACCTCCTTGTCTATTTATTGATTCAAACGCAAACTTAAACCACCGCGAACACTCCCACGCAAATTTAGATGCATTTACAGTTTCTTAATTTTCACCAATTGAAGGTACAATGTCACATAGCTTCAGCCCTGACCATTATATATCATCAGTGGCCAAAAAGGTCTGTGGCCTGGAGGGCTATGTAACGAGAACTACTTTCAAGCTATATTAGAACCAAACATACATATTTACGCATCCCCCTGGCATAAATCAGGCAATTGGTAAATCAGTAAGAGATTGGTTCATGTAAACAGCAATTTTAGGTACCAGCAATAAAGATCAACAGTTACTGTGAACATGTCTCCATTTTTTATCATGTTCATTGGTCTTGTGGTTTCATAACGCTTTACGTTGGTATAAAAATGAATACCACATGTTTGTGGCTTTCAATGCTAGTCCTCCTGGGGCTTCAAACTCTATCAAAAGTAGACAAGTGATCCTACAAACCCACTTGGAGCAATAAGTTTAAAGTTGCAGTGTTTTTACCGTATGTTGTGTTCCTATGTTGTGTTTAAATGAGCAATGTGATGCAGGCACATGTAAATAGGTCAAGGTTGGTACTACTTAGGCAAGTAAATGGTATAAGGTACGAGTTCCTCCTGTGCCGTAAGCTCAGAAATGGTTTCTAGATCCCTCAATCCTTATAACATGGGAAAGAGTAGAAAAGTATATGATTGGATTTTCTTTTTATCGGCTACTGTAAGTCTTCCTATCAATTTTGCCTGCAGTAGTACTTTGGCAAAGCTTGTGCTTACTGTATTATTACTTCACACCAGGCCAGATGAGATCAGACCGGGGAGAAGGCATGCATCTGTAATGTCCCAAAGAATATCTGAGTGTTTAACTTGTTTTTATTTTCTTTTTCTTTGGAAGAAAGCTTTAGAGGTTTGAAAATCAGCGTGTCACAGACGTAACTTACAAAAGAAGCTCGGAAAATGTTAAAGATACGTTGTATAGAAGATATTGATTTTAGCTTTTTTCATTAGCTTCTCGTTAATTGACCATGAGATCATTGATCAAAACCTGGGTTCTTTCAAATGAGGGACACTGAGTAGAGAGGCAGTTTAAAAGTATGGTGTGGTAGATTTACATGTACTTGTATTACCATCAGTGAGTTTGTATCAAATAAGCTTTAACAATGGACGACCTTTCCATAGAAAACAACTACGACATTTATAATGTCTTAATAGAATGCAAAGTCTTCAAGGTTTTCATTCATTAGAAGGACTGTAACTGATCTGTTGTCACATCTGATTAACCCAACACTGAATAAACAGAGCTTTTAGTGATTGTGAATGGTTTCTCATGCCATTTTACCAAATCAATAGATAGCTCATGAACTTAAATGACCCACAAAAGTGGAATGAAGTTGGTTGACCTAGAAAGCCGTCCATGCATTAATGATTGGTGGACAGTATCTGATATCAACTTTCTAATATTGTGTATCGTTGTCAAAGGTATGCCTCCAATATACATGTAAATGACCTCTTAGTCTTACTCTTCTGAACTGTCTACAGACTACAGTCCATGTGAGTTTCTTGTATGTCTTGATTGATTGTAGTTCACTAATTATGCAAATAATGTTTTGATTAACATTACTTGTGTCCATTGATCACTTCCTCTCACTTTACGGTGAACGTGACTAGCATATGGAAAATATGAAACAACGAAAACAGACAAACAGCCAGGCCAAAAACTGGTAGAAGTTTGTCTTGTTCCTGCAAAAACTGCCAAACATTACAGAAAATGAAGACCAGTAAAGTAGCCTCAAAACTTTTCTTGGCAGTGTTTGGGTGGTATGATGGACGACATGTGCTCAATAACGGAGTATTGACTTATTTGGAAGCACAGAGATTACTTATCTATAAAGAATCTAGGCCAATTGCCAAACGACATGCCTCTTCGCACAAAAAATCAACGAAGCAAATCACACACAATAAAACAAAAGCACGCACTATAAATCGTCAGTATCTTTAATAACATACAGGGCTCGAAATTCAATGTACCACCAACATATGCAAGTCATTGCAGGTATTTTTGATATTGATATTTTCACCTAATATCCTGCACTTGGCCAAGACGAAACCAGCCTGCAACAATGGGGTTTACATCTGGCCAGTAGTGCCTAAAAATACATTGCATTCTCCATAGTACCAATCCTTCAATACAACAGGTAGCAAAATGTACTATGAACATTGAAAAAACAGCTGCACAGTGTTCTTTAATGGACTGAAAGCCAAAGAAAACGAATAGTGCAAGTAAACTTTAAAAGTGATTAGCAAGGAATAACAGAAATTAGCAACTTTGCCAAGTTTAGGTCCATTACAGTGAATGGGAGATAGACAGCGATTCTTTGGAACAGGTGCTGTTTTCACATCTCCATTAAAAAAGAATTAATGGTGGATGTAGTCTGTGGCATCAGCTGCCATTAGGAGAAACATTGGAACATCTTAATTGCAGGTCATTACAGGTTGGGCGTAGCAGTTACTGTTAATGTGTTTCATTGTGTCTCGCTTTGATTTGAACTGGCTTATTTGGTCCATTTCCTCGGGAATTGGATTCTTGGGTAATGTCAAAAATGGAGGCGGCGGCAAAAACCTAGTTTCTTCTGTCTGCCCGCAAAACTGCATTCTTAGCATTTCTGCAACCTCAGATTCATTAGATTTGACCTGAATTCTTCAGACGAACTTGGATTGTCCAGGAAACCCATCTAGAGCGTACATCTGGTCCCTGTCTGAATGGGGTATTGTAGATTAGGAAAGATGTATTCACCGTCTGTCTTAAGGGCACTATTATTGATTTGTGGTCATTCTCTTGCATGGCTTGGCTTCTTTGATTTATGTATGCAGCACCTTTTGAAAGACAACTGCCATTCATGTTAAGTTTCATAGAAGCCGCAGTGCTTTCAACTTATATCAGCCTATTGAAACATGTCATTCTATAATGTAAGTGAACCGGTGTGATCGTTTTTTGCAGGCAACTGCTATTTTGGAAGATTCAAGTGCCATTATCATCTTCTCCAATTTGACTGGCAGCATCCAACATTTAGTATTCCTTAACAATACATCAGGCTGTGATCTCAGCAAACCAGTCCTGTCAATTTTGCTAACGTTGTTATTTTCTAAGTTTAGACTATGATGGTGTCCTCTGCTGTTAGCTGCCTATATACACTTGATGGCAACACAGCACAGTACATGTAGTTGTCATTGTTGATAGTGGCTTTTAATTTGTAAGACATATAGAGAATTGAGCTGAATATAAAACAAAACTCCCACAGACATGATTGTCCCAGTGTTAACCATGTTGTATTCTGCTGTGTTACAGTACCTTGTGAGTGTTCCTCTGAGGATGTTTCGCTGGTGGGCTTTCATGGGAATGCTGATGCAGGTATAACATATAATTTTTATGTACATTTTGTGTCAATTGTTGATTCAGGTTCAACAACAGAAGGGAATGTCAAATAGCTAGTTTGTTGAATGAAGCATTTTCTGAATGCTTTGATACAGTAAAGGACCACCTTTTCTCTATTCTAATGCCCTCCACAACTGATTTTGATGTAAGCCTTGTTTCACATGCTTTTGATAATCTCAATGCAATTCAAGGTTGCAAGGATAAGATCATCAAACTTAAAGCAGGGCTAAACTTCCTTGTAATTTACTTCTCTGGCAGCCAACCTGTAACACCCATGGCTGTCTGCCACAATTGTAATGAGATTACAGCTGAATGTTGTGCTTTCAGCAGTTGATGTATCATCTTGTTAGCACTGAGCTTTACCACATGTTAGCATAATGACAAATGGAAGGACCTTTACCTTTTGGGCACACACCTACATTTGCATGAACATGAATCAACTAGCATTTCCATAGTATGGTATCACCAAAATTGCAAACGGATATTGTATAAGGAGTAGAAGATTTGACAAAGTTGTGGACCACTGAAATATTGGCAAGGACATTGTGTAACTTGAGAATCGCCGGCAGACAATTGTACAATTTTTGTACTTCTTTGCCATGGGACAGATCTAGATGGTGTTGCATTATTAACTCACATGTCTTCAATTTGCTTGTTTTCATTTGTAGGTTCCCTTTGCAGTGTTTGTGTCAAAGTTTTTGACTGGACCATATGGAAACATGGCTGTGTGGGTGTCTCTTATTGTTGGACAGCCCTTTGCCATCCTCATGTACCTACATGATTACTACGTCATCAACCACCTGCAGCTACCTGCAGGTCAGAACATCACCACTGCAGGGCTGTGAGGTTGGCATGTATAGTCAGGTACATTTCCTGGAATATACAGTCTGAAAGGACAGCTGATCATTCATTTCAGGCCTTGGCTAAAACTTACACATATCTACATGAAAAGTGACCCGCTCTGATGGGAATATGGCACATCTTTCATGGATTGTGGGGCATTTCCCACAATGAAACACCACTCACTCACATGAAAATATTCCTCACTTGTTCTGAGATTGTGTTTGTTGCAATCACTACTTCTCGTAGGAGAGCATGTCTTCATAGGAGTGAAGGGTGTCCAGGGGGTGGGTTTAGTTCCTTTAACAACTGACAGGTGTATCTGAGGATAGTGTTGTTCTAACAAGGCCCTTAGTTACTCTTTAAAATCATATGTAGTGTTGATTATTTGGTGTTTGTTAATGATAACTTCTACGGGTCAATGTTGCTTTTGTAATCCAGCTTAATGAATGCTGCTTATCATTCCACAAAAAGCTTTGAAGAAACTTGTTATATAGTAAATCAAGACAATATATTAACCCATACGTATTTAAAAGTTTCTAGTTTTGCTATACCAAAATATCTATGATGGAGAGATATTGAAAATCACATGCTAGATAATAGTAATGATTGTTTCAGAGCTACTGTCATGATCTAGCCAAGTTTGTTGCACTAAATATACTATACACAGATATAGCAGGGCTTGTTTGGCGACTACGGTGTTGGCTTTGTAAGATTTAACTTGCTAGAAGAATGAATAGATGAGGGCTGAATTTTGAGAATATCTTTATAATGATAATTGTGCCATAGCTACATGTAATTAGTTGAGGTGTCTTGGGTTTTACGGTGATGTACTTACTGATAGATGGAATTTAGAATATCTCCAGTTTGTGTGTGTCAACAAACAGGAAATTTATCAACCAAGAAGATTTGTCTCATGTCTTTGAAACCAAAAATGGTAAATAATGGAACTGGTGATCACAAAATACATGTACATTGTTAGGTACTTAATGCACATTGCTTATTTCAGTTACAGAATCCAGGCTGTCAAAAACAAGTAGCCAATGTAGCTTTCATTAAGTGCATGATGTGCCAAGAATGGTTGCGCCATTTAACTCTCCTACAGAAGCACCTATCACAGGTCCGGTTGGATAAATCTGTATTCAAGGTGGGCTGTGTGTTGCCAGAGGGTAGAATGTCAACATTCCAAAATGAAAGCCAACTCAAGGTCGTCCCTATACCAAACATCTTCAGGCCATGATAGAGTGGGTAGCATAAGATCTGCAGCTGCAGCTAGAGTCCCAATAGGTTATTTATGCCTGGAAGAAAATGAAGGGTTTTGCAAACATTGTGGAGTGGAGTAGAGTGGAATACGTACGGGCAAGCCATCAAGGAGTGTCTCATGCATCCATGCTGTAGTTTTAGCTAATACAAAAAAAGAAGAAAAAGGGACAATAAAACAAATTTTTTAAAGTGTTGATCACTGAATAGATTTTGTAAAGATGGTGTAATTAGAATATTATTTAGATAGGATGAATGGTTTCGATTTTCTAACGGATCACTTAACCATTGTATATTGACAAGTTAATCAGAGGCTCAAGCTTTTGCATAAAGAGTAGGTAGAAATGAAACATGATGAGATACAAAGAAAACTTCAAACAGTTAGTTGTGACAACGACTGGGAAAACCATCAGTGATTGTGATTTGTACGTTTTATTTGGTGTTTTCTTCCGCTGTGCTTCCCTTACCTACGTGCTTATCAGTAGATATGATAATTGATATCGACTATGTTGCAGCTATGGGAAGATGTATGTTATTTGATTGTCATGAATAAAGCCATTTACCTATTTCTGACTAGCGTGTGAATATTTCCCTGTTTAAACTGAAAGAGTGTTATTCTAGGCGCAGACCTCGCCCATATAATCAAACAGTGGCCTTGTGGTCGCTCTTTGGAAACAAGCTTTCTACTCAGCATGAGAAGCATGTAGCTGGTATATAATTACACCCGTGAGATAAAGGTAAAACGTTTAAGTAAACGAGTCCCTCAGCACGTGCCATGCACGGTGCCCTCCCCAAGGCGTAATCTTGCCATTGGTGCTCAAGAGGTCACGGACCTGGGGGCTTGATGGCCGACGCCCTAAATGGTGGAAAACAACGGGACCTGCCCTTGGTGCTGCAATTACAGTAGACACGATTTTCGCTCCAGCCAGATGAAAAGTAGCAACAAACACTCATGTAGCAGAAGACTAGTTGTTTCTTTTTCACACAAACTGAAGGGACTGCGTAATTGCATATTAGAACAGAAGAGGATTTGTTTGAGACTGTTTCGGCAGGCCCAGAGTACGAATGCGGTTATTGAATATTCCATCAGGAACAAGGCGTTTGGGGAACAAGGAGATTGATTCTCCGTAGTTCTTGCTTATCAAAGACAGCTAAAGGAAAATTTGGAGAGTTAAGAAGTCTTTATGTTCTCATAGATTTCATACTGGAAGATTTTGGTAAGGGTGCAGAAAAAAATACTGGTAGTCATATCTAAAATATAACCAATCGAGGAACTACTAAATTTAACTTGGCGCTGAGGTCAAGTATTTTGTTTTGTACCTAATTGCTACCACGATGGAGAACTATGTTGTACAGCTGGCCAGTCCTCGTAGCTTGTTCTAGTCCTTGTTAACGCGTAGAAAACTGTCGTGTGAAAAGATATCTTCCACTATTAACTTTTGAGTGACATTGTGCCAAAACTATTCTTAGCCCTGTGTTGGTTTGCTAATTGGAATTAAGCGCACATTCCTTCTGGCCTTCCCAATAATATTACCGCCAGACTGTCTAATCCCTTATGTCGCGTCGAGATGGGAAATTAATCCCAAGAGATATTTTACCGGGCAACTATTACATGCCATAAAATGTACGCTTCGACATTAATAGTGGTAAGACGGGTGTGGTTTGGCTCCCATATGAACGCCTAAGGTGGTCCCGTTGCCCCAGTAATTACTTTGCCGTTACCGCGTATTGATTCTTGCGATCCTCTCGGGCTGGGACTGTCTTATTGGAGACAGGGGGACTACATCGACCTTTCTCCGCCATCAATTCTTGGCATTGATGTTAGCCCATATGTCAAATTCTAAAAGCGATGGGACTATACATACAGGTCTCTCGACAACAAGTAGCTTTATCGGTGACACATCATTCGGAGTAGTATAGTAGTAAATCATCTTGTACATATGAAAGCTCATTTCTCGAGCAAAGAATTGAGTTGTCTGCAATGGCCTAAAGTTTTCCCCGCCCGGCGATACCTTAACAGTAGATTCATCACCGTCAGTAAGCGATAGATGAGTGGGATTAAAGGAAACCTTGAAGAAGTTGAGACACAGTCTGGCGAGTACGGAGATGTGAAGCGCTGACAAGCAACGTTCTCTAGTCCTGGCCATTACTTACAACAGCAACGATCAATAATCTCGCACAAGTTTTAGAACTTAAGTGCGGTAAATTTGATCACGTTCAATTTACGCTGTAACTTAAGATCCATAAGTCTGTACACAATTCTGAGGAACAGACTGTTAGCTTCAACACCTTTGACCTGAACTATCCCAACGGATTCTAATTCACACCTAACGATGACCTCACTGCCCCCGAATCACTTTCATGTATTTCACGCGTGTGACTTGAAATAGAATAAACTTTATCGGGAAATCATATGGCAAAAACTTTTCGCTCTGCCGCATTGAAGATTAAAAAAATAAACACAACGCGGGGCAAAATAGCACAAGATGAGATGATACAACCTGGAAGATTCCACTTGCAAAGAATTGGATGGGTTTTGCTCAATGAAGCTGTTCACGGACCTGACATTCTTCAGACCAAGGAGATGATATAAACTCTCTCTGGTCATGACAGCACGACCTCCATCCACCGCCTCGGTTGATTGCCCAGACGGTTAACTACCCAGCGGCTGACGAAATGAAGTCCAAGGGCTGGCCAAATGGGGAAGTGCAAACACTAAGGTGATATATAAGTTTTCGTTTCACTGGACAAGGGCAAGTACCCGGCTTGGAACTTGTGTGAAAGTAATTCAAATCTACCTGGACCAAGTCCGTCTTTATAGTATCATCTGTAAGATTCTAGTCGTAAATGTCATATTTTCACGCATGGATGTTAGTCACAGGATCTTAGATTTGAATTGTTTGCGATGCAAAATGGTCATTACGATCGTTACCAGCAGTAGTAGATTCTAAATAAATCATCCAAGATTCAACTTTCTCATTCGAAATGCTTGCCTGTATGTGCGAGGGGAAATTGAATAGTTTCTCGACCTCGTTAAGAAACAAGGGACACAGCTAATATTTTGGGGCATAAATATAAAGTACGAAGCCTTTTTATGAATGTTTACCAAAACTGAAATCATTGCGGTCATTACTTTGCAGACAACGCCTCGAGGAAAGCAATGGTGAGGAGACGCTATAACTTATCAGAACTATGTGGGGCGGACTTTGTGTTCCTCATGCCAAGATATCTACAAAGACATTGTCCAAACGTTTGATGAGGAATACCTTCGTATATCAACCGGAAAGAAATTAGTAGGTGATTAACAGTAGATTCAGAGCATCAGAGCGCCCAAAGCAAAACTCGGGGAGCCATAAAGTTCAACCGCACACCTCAAGTCGCAGTGAGCTCAATTGTTCATGGTGTTTTCTTCTCTTTGAGCTAATATTGTTGTTTTCAAAAGGGCGTCGACTGCACAAAGTAATGATCACAGTGATTCTAGTTTTGATGGACATTCATAAAAAGCTTCATACTTTATAACTATGCCCCTAACATTGTGATTTGTGCCCCTTGTTTCTGTGTGAGGCCGATGACTGATTTAATGCCCTTCTTAGATTGATTAGGGGAGATCTGACGCCCCAAGGAGGTCAGAGGATTCATCCGGCATCGTACAGAATAAGAACGACTCCATTAGGACATCCGGTCTTCCGGTTCATCAAAGTATATCTCTTCTGCGTGCACATGGTGATACTCGATGACGAAGTACATCATTTCTGCACGCATACGGTTATACTTTGATTATGATGTACCCACAGGCATTACTTAATGAAAATGCACATATGATATGCCTGGTATCATGTAAGAAACCTGCTTGGAAAAGCATGATGATTGAATCATCGGGAGATGCGTGCAGCCGCGTGGAAGGCAAATTACGTAATCAGCTAGAATGGCAATTGGCCTCAAAAGCCAGTTATCATTATGCCCCTAAAGAGAATGATATTTACATAAGGTCATATAGTTTTCTCTGCTTTGACGATCTAGTTTTTGAAAGTTTTGAGAACTTTTTTGACAGAACTTTGCGCATCTTTCATGTGATTGCATGTGATTTCTCTCTCATACACCATACCAAAGCATCGATATCACCTTAGCTAATTAGAATAAAGATGCTTTGATGTCCATATGTGTTTTAGCATGCTGTCCGGGACAGTCGACCTCCAAGCCGACTTATATGTCTTATATACAGCACCTTACATACAGGTTTCAATTGGTTTCTGGTTGGAACACCTGACTACTTAGCGCTTACAGAACGTTTTATAAAGTGTACTATTCACTTGGATCAATAGGCTCCTTTCCAACAAGATGTTGAGATGCATTAATCTTGTAGAATACAAGGCAATGATCCCTGTGATTACCTATAAAATGCCCCAGTAATACTTCTAAATCATACATGGTTGTCGTTTTAATAGCCATATGTTTGCTCGGCTGCTTCCCTTGTTGATGAAACCGTTTGTATTTGTCACCGCCAACGTGTATTTACAAGCCAGACGTGTGGAGTTCTGTCTGTAGTTATTACCCACATGCTTTTTCACGTCATCTCTTTATAAACAAAGGTGTTGAAGGCGTTATCTAATATATAGTTATGACAGAACAGCTCGACGATCCATAGCAAAATACATATATATCCATGTGGGTGGTGATACATATGGGTTTCGTCTTTATTATGTCCCTCTCTTTTCCGTTGGGAGATTGAAATTACAACAGTAGAGCTGCTGAATTGACAGTCTAGTCTAGTTTAAGATTCAACTTTTAAGTTGGCATACAGAAATGTTTAGTGTGGGATTATTTCAGGAAAATTTGCGATTTTGACATTTAGGTCTTGTCATTTTTAATGTACGTGAAAAGGTCTATTTCTTGGCAAGTGTTACTTTAAACATTCAAACACGTCGTTCGATGTATATGTCTATGTGTTGAACGTCCAAAAAAACTCTGGATCTGGATCTCTCCCATAAACTGTGCATAGCTTTTATTTTCATAGATGTGGTGAGCGTGAAAAACACACACGAAGACCCAAGGGAGACACGAGTTCAACGGGATTCCGACGGAAACCACTGTAACTAGTTTATGAAACTTGCAATGATTCTGCAGAGTAACGCAACGCTGATGGTGGAGGATGAAACTTTGCCTTTATGAACAAAACTACCATAAGCAAGTCTGCCAAGTCTGTCCGCAGTTCAACACCAGGAGTCAATATTCACACTAATATTAAAGTGACCAGCCATAGCCAGGAGCTTGGCTAAACGCTAGCTTCAATAAAGTCTTTTTTACGTCTTACTGTTTCAAAGATATTGCCTTTTGTGAAGATCTCTCTGTCGATATCATTGCCTGAGTACAAGGAAGGCACATCAGACATCTCAATAAGAAAAGCAACCCCGAATGACCCTTCCAAAAGCAGGGTTGTCAGCGCGAAGGAGCATCGTACATCATGATTTAGAAGCTTGTGCATCTGGGGGACTGGGCCAAGCTCAGGACATGAAACAAATGGGTGAGAAAAGCCGTATTAAGAATGCCCATTGGGGTCACGCCTCCATTATGCTGTAAATTCCTATCCAAGATAAGCCTAAAAGCTTCAAGAACTACATCAACGCCAAGTGCAGGGACTGGAATAAGTGCATTACTCCGCAGTGGGAGTTGTTTGATCCACCGTCCAAGTTGGAGCTAGGCCAATGGCCGAGTTTAAAGCAAGTCATCTTGAAGTTCTAAAGACATATGCCTTGTCGCATGATCAACCAGGAATTCGGAAAGTGATCAGAGCGCCCAAAGATAAGAAGATGATGTAGATTCAAGAGGCATGCAACGCGACACTCCCCACACACTCTCTTCGCCACATTCCAATGAGCCGTTCGAAAATGCCGTCACCTGTCTGGCACGGGAGGGGACATCTCGCCCATGTTAAGATCGTGAAGATATATTGTTTCATTTCATTCTACTCAGCTGTTTGAATTCGTCACAATATAAAAGGGAGGACAAACAAGTTGCCCTCCCCACTCTAGAGTAAAGACAATATCAACATTACAAATCAACTCATTTCATATGGCGACTATAGCTACACAAGAACACAGAAAACAACGTTATTTACACTGATGTATTGTTCATACCAGGCATAGAAGATCAGAAACTCAGTGGGTCTCAAGGCAACACAGAAGAAGTCGTCCAGGTGCATGTTATGTACATGGAATCTGTTCAAAGAGTCTTTAACAAGTTTATGCTTAAAGGATAGAATATCGGACGGGCTCCAACACTTCGAAGTTTGGGACACAACTTGTTCCAGATTGTACAGGCAATGGGCCAATGGTTTCGAATTTGTCATTTTCTTCAAACTAATGCAATGCCTCAACCACAGTATCATTATAAACCACTTCATAACTTTTAAGTACATGCACACACACGCACAGAAAATGAAGAACAAAATTGCTACCAGTCACTGGGCAAACGCACTACATTGCATAGGTTCTACGTAAGGTGACTTATCCGATGGTGGATCTTTGACAGGGTCTTAAATTGAATCTTCATGAAATGCGCTAGAAACGCACTTAAGTGGATTAGAACGCATCAAGTTGACCGTGCGTACTGGGTGGCATTGTCAAAGTGCCATCACAACCATTAAAGGTATGGCGTTGCTTGAATGAACTGCTCTAGCTTCACCCCCTGATCCACTCCTGAGCGTTAAAGATATGCCACGGATGGTGACCCCTTTGCCTCCATAAGATGGCTGATTGTTGTGCCGGGTCATTCATTACGCGGTTCCTCGGGGGATGACTTTATCGTCTGTCTCAAAATTATTCAAGACGTTCCCTGACTGTTGAGCCGAGCTTACTGAGTGCTACATTTGTTGCGGTAAGTCACCGAGAGACCTTAAATACGAATGTCACAGTGACGGCTGCAAGAAGAAAAGTGCGTCTTTGCCTCGTAAAGATTTGCCAAGAAAAGTATGGCAACGCCAAGTCCACATAGACACAGGGTGGGAGCTTTAAGGAGTCTATATATGCTGTTTGATGTTCCATATCTTTATGATAGATATTTACCAGAAAGATCCAAAAAAGGATGACAAAAGCCCACAAGTCATTGTTTCTTTCAATTTCGTATCCAGTTCCAGTTCTAACTCCCAAAAGGTGACCTTTTCACTACTTCTCTACTCAGTTTTGGAAAACTTTCTTTCATTCCGTGCACATCGATGCTATGTTCTCCATGCAATTGAGTCTGCCCATCTAGCAGGTTGATAAAATTGGAGAGAACGTAGTGGTGTGACAGCCAAAGTTCAATTGGTACACCCACTCTGTGTCTTCTTTAGTGCGTCTCAAATAAAATTGTTGAGAGGAAAATCCGTGTGCTTTGAAATCTGGTACGCGCACGGGGAACTCATTCCATGGGCAAATGCCTGAAATGAAATGATTTTGCTACCCGTAGGTCTTTCCAAAGTGGGCAAAATCTTACCAGGTGGATGTTAATCTTAATCTCTGTGCACATCATGTACAGTATTACGATACGAGACTAAGTATATCATAAACTATCGCAAGTTACAACTTTCACAAAGTAATCAGGCATACACTTTTATCAGCACATAACGTTATATCAAAAGTTTCAAAAGATTGAAATCACAGCCCGTAAGCTTCATGCATTTTTATTACATGGACCCATTAACGTCAAATAAAGTACAATGCAGTACCATTTACGAGGGCTAAGTATTTAACAAAATAGATTCCCAAAGACAACGTCCATATTAGTGGTAATACAGAATCGATTTTCTGTAGTAGAATTCATTAGATATACGGGAACTAGCATTGTGAGTAGCAGTGCATCTAAATTATATGATATTGGCTGAACTGACGTGGCAATTTTGGTAAGACGTCCCATATGATTGACCGCACCACTCCATCTCTAACATCATATGTTCTTACTAGAGCTAAAAGTCACCAAGAACATTTCTCTTAGAATTGTAAATCAAGATATAAACTTCATCTGGATTAACCTAATGCAATAAAGAATTTCATGACTCTTAACCCTACCCCTTGAGATCGGAGGTTTCCCAACTTGATGCTTAAAATTGATTAAGCATATACCATAACGACCTCATCGCTGAGTTCTGCCTGATAGCAAGTATCGTTCACTCGCAGACCTATATAAGTAAAGACCGCAGACACCGAGGAGGAGGGCGAATGTCAAGGTGGAGTGGATAGTTTACATTGGAACATCTCCAGACATCCACAAACTAGACGCCTCATTACCATACTGACTTAGTACGTTGGGACACGGCCAACTTCGAGGCATCGTGCTGTTACCCGAAGACGAATCAATAGATACGGAATTCCACTTGCCTGGTATGTATTTTTAGATACATTTGATGTGGGTAATTTGATTACGGACATCTTCAACGTCTTCAGTTAATTTCTCATGAAAGTCCAGGGAGGTCATTGCCATATGCACGTAGTCCGGTCGTTCTTGAGGGTATCTAAAACGTCACAGTGAGTTTTTGAGTGCTTGAAGTTAACAATTTACCATTGCGTTGTTTCACGTGTTATGTAAAACAACAACCTTGACAAAAATGTCGCATACGTTACATTGGATTCAATCGCCCGCCCCAGGAAAGGTTACGTGTGCATACAAGTTGAATTCAGAAAAATGCCATTCTGAGGAGTGCGAGTACATTCGTAACTTTGCTACGATCATAAATTGAAGAATTATCTACAAATGTATTCAGGTAATGTTCCAGCCTTTCGCAGCCATATCAATTCTACCTGCGTTGAAGATTGCCGTGTTCATTATAGATAGGCAATTTTTCGCCTAAGTGATCCAGCCTATATTGTATGAATGCACGATCACGTACGAAGACGCAAAACCTTGAACCGGGATTTTATGTTGATGAGCGACATAAACGCATGACATAGCAAACTTCCTTGGACGACTAACATGAAGCAGAACACCTGTCTTGTGTCTATTAGGGAGCTGCATTCTTTATGTACATTGCATGATTAGTACGATGAAAATTTATGAAGCGATTAACCTTCTTTTCCGTTATGTCAAATCTTGATATTTCAGTCGGCAAAACTTAAGACTTCGTTAAAGCAGATTTGTTTCTCATTTGTCGGTTAATTTGGTCCCCCTTAACTTCCAATTCGGAGCTTATTTCCTAAGTCAATATGGCAGCCAAAGACGCACGCGCACTGAATGATACAACGCGACGAACCGATATAATCACAAGCGTTAGTTTCCGCTAAGTGGCAAAATTGCCACCTGCGATGTCACAGGAGATTACTCCACACTTGGATTCCGCGTGTGAGAAAATAAGACCTGCATTTAGCAGGGAAGTTAACCTACGCGAGTTGATTATGAAGAATCAAAATTTAGATAAAACTGGTTTCCAACTCAATTTGTAAAGGAATTTACTCACCGGAATGTTCGAGTGGACGGGGGGCGATATCCACTTATAATAACCTTTGACCCATTGCCGACACCACACGTGAATAAACTTCAGAACCAGACGGTGAGTAAATTTCCTAGAGCCGGAGAACAGTTTGATTTTTTCATAAAGATCTGGATTTAACACATTTGAAAGATTCAGTTCTAATTGTGATGCAACTTACCAGTTTGTGGCAGAAGCTAGCATGTTTATCGATCTGTCTAGTTTATTCATTTATGTATGCATCTTTCTATTCATGTATCTGTCTATTTATTCATTTATGTATGTGCGTAATTATCTGTATGTTGATTCAAAATTCAAACTTGTATGTTTGTATGTTTTTGATCCTCACATTATCGTTTTACTTATTTTCAGCAGCGATTTAAGTATTTCGACCTTGGAAATACATGAACTGCAACGAAAGCGTTGATTCAATATGAAGAATCGATGTTCTTTGGGCAGACAAATGAGTCACCGTTCATCATGAGCGATGGAGGAGAATAACAATCGACAAAGCCCTATTCTAAGAAAGACAACCGCACTTTTTAAACACAGTGTAATTTATTTCACTCTTCTTTATTCCGCGTCCCTCGAATCTCACTAAGGCTGTAGCAGTCGCCACGAAATAAGCCACACGTAATGGCATTTTCGTCATGCGCTAATGCAACAGGTGCCCCGTGACGTTGGAAATACATTTGGACCATCACAGTTGTCACAAACATGGTCATGGAACCCATGTCATCTTAGACATGCATTTCCAGACCAGACATAAGAGGCAAGCTGTCTCCAATGCAATCGTAGTTGGAAAATGAACTTAAAGCCATTTCTTAAAACTTAGCAGAGCGACTCAGCTAAGTTTATCTTCGGTTGTTTTGATGTCACGGGCACTGACGGACGTATGGCGTACATTCATGTAGTATTGATGTTAGTACAAAGCGACCATCTGGTTAGAAAAATGTACATCAAGACAGCAGTAAAACTTCAGTTTACCGAATTGGGTCGTAATAACGTACAATCTTCTTATGGCCGCATTCAAGTTCACGTCGTTCAGGCATCAACTTCAAGTTTAGTTCGACAAGCTTTAAAGAGTAAGCCGCAGACATTTTCGATTTGGGTATATTCTATCGATTTTAGCAGACAAATGTGATTTTCCCCCGCCCTTTTCTGCTATGTACAACAGACCCTCATCTCTGGCACTGCAAGCTGTTGAACCCTATTACAATGCTGATGATTATGATTTGACATAATAAGGGTTTATCACGAATTCGAAGGTAGCTTTATGATCTTCCCTTTGAGGAATATTGTGCCCACAAGTCGTTAAGAAATCACAGTTGTGAAATGAGCACATGCCACAAAATGCCTCACGTATTGCAGGAAGTATATGTCGTATAAGATTTGTATCCCGCTTTCATTGAAGCCCTATTATCATCAGTGTCATTGCAACCGACGCATAAAAATATAAATGTCAAAGTCATATGAACTCATTCCTATTAATGCAGGAAACTGATGTCATGTAATCAGGCACCCACCCAACCACGCTGCCCTATTATCAGCCACACTAGTTACAACTAGCACTGACGTAGGGAAATATGAATTGCCAATTCTAAATGCGTCACATATGGCTTCATGTTCGTAAGTAGAGGCGCAGATGATGGGTAAGTTCCTGCGTATCCCACTGGGCATTACTGGTTAAAACTGATGCCGACGCAAAAAGACCTGTTAATAGTAAATGGTTTAAAATCAAAAGGCAGTTTTGTTCATGAGTGTTACTGGTATGTTGCTGCGTATTGTAAGGTATATTTCATATACTTTGTTGATAGATGCGCCTGATTTGAATAGATAGAAAATATATACAAAGAAAATGCTTTATTCACGTACCAACAGCATTTCCCAACAAAAGTTCACTGACATCATGGTACGACACATATTCAATAGCAACTTGATTCCGATCGAAATCACAAAACCATGATCAATGGAGGAATTAGAATCTGTATTTTGCTAGGTAGTATGGATTGCTTTTAATGATTTCGGAGCCCATCACGCGTTTCAGATTTTCCAGGTACATGTATGTCTCCCTTCTCTGGAACAGGCTTATTATCGACAGAGTCATAAATCAGGCCTTTGCGGCATCCTTTTATCTTTATATCCGAAATTCTTCCTTGCTCAGTATGCCATAACTCATTAGCGCGTTGCAATGCCAATGAAACTTTAAAGTCTCGAACTTTCCACAGAAAATCAAAATGATAATGACGCGTAGACGTCTACCAAAATCTTTATAGGTATCCAAATATTTACACATCTTAGTTTTTATATGTCTTACGATAGAGGCTGGTATCTTATTGTCTCAAACATGATAGATTACCTTGTATTGTCAACTTTACGACAAACAGTCAGATTATTAGGAACTAGAGTTCCACGAACACATTATCTTCGCGAAATAATCATGGCTTATTATGGAGAGTGATTGTTATTTACATGCTTATCACCCCCTGCAAATCTGATCATACACCATACCGTTTGGAAGTTATAAGGGGTGGGGGTGGGGGGTGGAGAAAGGAGTCCAGCCTAGATAAGGCTAGATAAATCATTTAGTGGTACAGGACTAGTATATGTATCTAGTGTGCTGATATATGTTATAACAGGTCATGAAAAAATACGAGTATGTTGATATCATATGGGCCACACAGGTTTGATATTGCAATGTTGTAAGATGAAAGTGATGATGAAATGGTACAGTCAATATATATGAATAAATCTTTATTTCGTATCATGCACATTTTGAAAGACATAGTACATGTGACTTTTCCGTGCCTGGCATCGCACGTGGTGCAGTTTTGGTGCAGTGTATTCTCCGAGCAGAGGAGTGGGCCCGGCTGTTTTTTTGCGTGTTTTTAGGTGTTTTTGTCAGGCTTTCTATTTTGTCCCCTTTTTGTTATGTCGCCAACCGTGTGTTGGACACGAATTCCTAAATTGAACACGTTGAAACCAACCGGACCCACACCTCTGCTTGTAGAGTAGTCACTAGAGAAGTGCCCCATCTGTTGTTTATATAACCTACTTTTGGCAGGACATTGTTTACATGACCTATGTCAGGGGATACTGTCACACACATGTTTGAGAGTCTTATTGTTATGAAATACAGCGGGTTTTCAAACTTCCCTTACTAATAATGCTAATTAGCTCCTGATTTGCATAATTGGTCTTTGATTCTGTAAAGCACCATCTGAGCTCTCTACATACCAAATATCACGACGATCAGTCGACCCCTTCTCAAGTTATTCATGTCTAAATGTCAAAACAAAAACACCCACTGCAGTTCTAAACAAGCCGCTAGGGTGCCCAAACTTACACGTCTTACTTTCTGTGGCATGAACTATCTACCACACAAAAATCATGACCATAGCACTTTCAGAAAATATGCCCCCAAATTTCGAAGCTCTGCTGCAGTACCTTAGGTGCCCGCTAGAAGGCCCATTATTAAACTTGACCTTCCTTTCTGTAAACCCTACCCATCCACTAAATATCATACAGATCCATCAACACCATCTGTGGCGTCGGTGTGGCGTAATGGTGAGAGCATAGGGCTGCCAAACAGCGTGGCCCGAGTTCGATTCCGGCTCTCCCCCAGACATGTCTGGACATGCACCCGACGTTGTGCCATTGGGAAAGGCACTTCACACAAAATCCCTCACTTCACTCAGGTGTAAATGAGTACCTAGCTTTGTCTAGGGACGTCCCTCGGGATAGGACGTTAAATGGAGGTCCCGTGTTTGGGGAGAGCCACACCCCGCGCACGTAAAAGAACCCACCACACCTTTCGAAAAAGAGTAGGGGCATGCCCCGGTGTGCGATGGTCCAAAAACCTACAGTCGGCCGCACATGGGTTCGCCCTTAGTAATAGCCTCTGGCTAGTTGGGTAACCCTGGCAACATGCCGAACTAATAAATAAACATTTTAAAAAAATAAGATCCATCAACAGCTTCTAAAGTTATGCTGGCGACATACAAATACACATCCACACAAAGCCCGCTGCAGTACCGACGACGACAAGGGGAACCATTTTTGAACTTGACCTCCGTTTCCTCAACATCTACATGTAATATAGTGCATATCAAGTATGTATAAGCAGATGTGTGTATGATATTATGATATTATGATATAATGATATTATGATATGATATTATGATATGATATTATGATTTATAATATCATAATATCATAATATCATAATATCATAATATCATTATATCATAATTTCTTGATTTTACAATATCATAATATCATAAAATCATTATATCATTATATCATAGTATCATAATATCATAATATCATATGAGAATTATCATTTCCTGATCTGCTTATACATACTTGATATGAACTATATTCCTCAATTGAGGAAATGATAATTCTGATATGATATTATGATATTATGATATATATTAAACCACATAAAGCTTATTATGATATAATGATATAATAATATGATTCTATGATATTGTGATATTGTGATATTATGATACTATGATATTATGATATGATATTATGATATTATGATATGATTTTATGATATATTGTTATATTCTGATATTGTAATATTCTGATATTCTGATATTCTGATATTCTGATATTATGATATTATGATATTATGATATTATAATATTATGATATGATATTATGATATTATGATATTATGATATTATGATATTATGATATTATGATATTATGATATTATGATATTATGATTTTATGATATTGTGATATTATGATATTATGATATTATGATATTATGATATTATGATATTATAATATTATGATATGATATTATGATATTATGATATTGTGATATTATGATATTTTGATATTATGATATTATGATATGATATTATGATATTATGATATTGTGATATTATGATATTTTGATATTATGATATTATGATATTATGATATTATGATATGATATTATGATATTATGATATTATGATATTATGATATTATGATATTATGATATTATGATATTATGATATTATGATATTATGATATTATGATATGATATTATGATACTATGATATTGTGATATCATGATATTATGATATTATGATATTATGATATTATAATATGATATTATGATATTATAATATCATAATATCATAATATCATATCATAATATATTGCATATATTATAATATGATATTATAATATGATATTATAAATCATGATATCATAATATCATAATATCACAATATCACAATATCATTATAACTCATAATATCATAATATCATTATATCACAATATCATAATATCATAATATCATAATATCATAATATCATAATATCATAATATCATAATATCACAATATCATAATAACATAATATCATAATTTCATAATATCATAATATAACAATATATCATAAAATCATATCATAATATCATATCATAATATCATAGTATCATAATATCACAATATCACAATATCATAGAATCATAATATCATATCATAATAATATCGTATCATGCTGTATTATAATATCATTATTAATATGTAAATTTTCATTTGATATTGTTGTGATTGTTCTTTTATTGTTCTTATTGTATTGTTCTTATAGTATTCATAAATTCATAAATTCATAAATTCATAAATTCATAAATTCATAAATTCATAAATTCATACATTCATACATTCATACATTCACAAATTCATAAATTCATAAATTCATGAATTCATAAATTCATAAATTCATAAATTCATAAATTCATAAATTCATAAATTCATAAATTCATAAATTCATAAATTCATAAATTCATAAATTCATAAACTTGATTCGCGGGACTTTGAATGTGTTTATAAATTTATTTATATTTATGAATTTATTTAAATTTATGAATTAACGAATTTATGTATTTGTGACTTTATGAATTTATCAATTTATGAATTGATGAATACTATAAGTATGCGTTTCAATATAGATATAAATGAAAATTTACATAAACCTTGATGAATATTCATAGACATTTACAAACATTGATGACTATGAATATTGGTGGTGGATTCTGCATCTGTATCATGGAGAAGTTTAGGTAACATCGCCTTTTTATCTGGTGTTATCAATCTGAGAATGGGGTTTAGCTATTTACCACATTTATCGAACGTTAGTTCTGAAAAGTATTTTAGTGTTATTGTGATAATAATTGGCAACACACCTCAAGCTCATTCTCGTTCTATTCCATTATATCTTGTTCTGTTCTAGTCTTTTCTGTTCTGTTCTATTCTGTTTGCTCTATGCTGTTCGATTCTATAACGTTCTAGTCTATTCCATTCTGTTCTGTTCTTATTCGTTAACCCCATGTGCAGTTCTCTGCGCTCTATTTCCCTGCCTCGCTCCAGTCCTCGGTCTGCCCCTGACCGGACCCACAGCTTGCATCATGCGTACATGTGCGCAAGGCTCAGAATATATAGCCGGGAATTTCTACCGGGGCTCCTACACTCGCTACCCTAAAAAAAAAGAAAAAATTTTTAGGGTAGCGAGTGTAGGAGCCCCGGTAGAAATTAGGATGGCACCCAGGCTACAGAATATATCGACGATACGGGAAAATTGATTGCGTCAGTTAAGGTACCATGATCATGCGTACAGGGAAGATACTGTCTTTCTTTAACAAAACTTCTGCTGCGCACTCTTAAAAAACTACAAACCTAAAATCAACGTTGCAACAAGAGCCGATTCATCAATGGGAAAGATAACTATACATTTCGTTTTTCACGGCTTTTAAACAATCAGTCAAACTCAATGTGATACAACTAGCACCATACATTTTATTCCATGCGACCTCCTCATTTTACCTTGACCTGCATTTGTAGCCCACGGGCATCAAGTTAACGCAGTGAACTCTAAGACCATAAATAGATATCGACAGAAACGCATTTGACTCATCTATTATTCTGAAAGCTACAAGTAGTTCAAAGCCGCAGAGAACGAATGAGAAAAATATACAGGACTTGAAGCTACCTTCCGTGAAAAAAGTATCATGAAGTAAAAAGAAAACAAAATTCTTTTCCACATATGGAGCTAATAAGCAATGGGGGCTTATCATCACAGTGGGTTTGCGGTAGGAAAAACAAGCTCGCTCATACCTTCTGATCTCAGCCGAACGAGTCCGTAAGATGATCACCCAGGGGACCGGGAAGCTGACGGGGTTGTCTCGGGCGAAGCTCTCCTCAGACGCCGCCAAACCGAAGCGCGCGTTGCCGTGAGAGAGAGGACGCTCCCAGGCGGGGTCTCCTACCTTATACCTGTCATTCTCCTTGCAAAATATTTACAAACACGCCATTGCAGTTCCAGTGACACATACCAGGGGGCCCAAAATCGACCTTGACCTTTCTCCTCCCAGCACCTACCCACATATCAAATATCATTTCAATCCATCCACACTGCATTCCCGGTAAACCGCATCAAGGCGTAGCACACCAGGTTTGTACTGAAGATTTATATGATCCACTCACAACGGGAAGGACCCCTTCTCTTTTCGATAAGTGCGTTGGGTTCTTTAACGTAGTTGATGTGTGGCTCTCCTCAAAACGGCGGAACCTCCATTTAACGTCCTATCCGAGGGACGTCCTATTCGAGGGACGTCCTATCCGAGGGACGTCCCTAACCGAAGCTAGGTACTCATCAGTAAAGTGGGGAGAGTCGTGTTAAGTGCCTTTCCCAAGGACACAACGTCAACGGGACAAATCAGGGAACCCCGGATTCGAACCCGGTATCTCTGGGTTCTGGGACCTGAGTAAGTGGGGAGGGTCGTGTAAAGTGCCTTTCCCAAGGGCACAACGTCAACGGGACAAATCAGGGAACCCCGGATTCGAACCCGGTATCTCTAATTTCTGGGGCCAAACAACCTGCCACTAAGCCACCGCAACGCCACTTATTCAGTTTTGGTCACCGAGTAACAAGGGGGTTCACGCGCCTCCAACCAAGGACCAACTGACCAGTCTAAATGATCTAGACCTTTTAGCCTAGTGCGTGCCTGTGATCTGGCTGTCCAGTGTCGGCGCGGGTTCGAATCCCGGGGGCCAGGAGACTGTTCTACTCGCTTCTTTGTTTCAATCGCATGACGTAAGTTCGATTTATAAATGACATCCGCTAAAGATCCAGTCTCAAATTCTAATGCAAGAGATCGAAGCACAAGTTAGATGCCAGCCCCACGCCCACCCTCCCCTGCACATAGCCTCTCCGAAAGTGAGTTGAGTTTATTGAGTTTATGTGGAAAATAATTTGCAGACAATGCTACCCTGTGCACGGGAGAGAGTACGTGGTATTTCTCAAGTTATTTTACGACCATTTGACGTTTATGTGTATGTACGAATGTCCGGCAGTTTAATACCATTGAAGGCCATTACAAAGGTGTTGCATCGGAAATAAAATGTATGCATGGAACAATATAGAATATACATAGCTACGTTTTCTACTTATTGTATCCGTGAATGTGTGTGAACTGACAACGTTTACAGCCCAGTTGTGGTTTACGAATGTTTGAATATAGATACTACTTTCTAGCATCCATGTAGCGTGCGTAGTCCAGGGTTGGCGATCTTGCCTCTGGAACTAGATGCCGCTAGTTCGATCCCGGCTGTGTCGCTCATCCGACATACGCGCTACCGGAAAGGGTCGCAGTCCTTAGGACGGGACGTTAAGCCGTGGTCCACTGTTCATTGTGCTTGTCGAAAAGAGCTATGGGAATTTCCCCGGTACAATGAACCTGTAAATACGTCTGTCTTCTCTGTCACGACCAGTGTAAGATTAACTCATCTGTTCATTGAGTTCATTTGAGCTAAACTGGTTCGAAATCACTCACGAAAACTCTATATGACAAATTTTATATTTCCTTTCCTAAAGAATGACTGTTTAGTCTTAAAAGAATAGCTGTGATGTGTACATTGTGTCATCTTTTCTATAGGACAGAACATGTAAGCACAGCAAATAACCAATAAGCTTTATACGCAAGTATGTGTGTCTCAAATTTATTACTAACGTTTGGCCTCTCTTTAAAATCGTTACTAGTGCGTCGTTATGATATATTCTAGATTTAGCAAATAATCATGAACGTAATATGATCAACTTGTTTGCGCTCAATAGAAATAGACTTCTGTACTATTCTTGTTCTACCTACCCCGGACATGTTTTCTGCTTTAAAAGACATTAAATGCGAATAGTTCCTCGTATTCCATTGTAATTTGAAACATTCTATTCTATGGATAAATTCAAATACATTCTAGAAGGAGACAACCCTTACTGTGTACAAATAGGTAAATATATCAAAGAATGTTTAGATCTTAGAACTAGTAGTGTAAGTGATAGGTTAAACTCGACATGTTGAAGTATTCATATACTTGTACGTACTAGCTATAGGTTAATCATTCTGTATCCCATTGTTTGTTGTTTGCATGTATAGTTGTAGAAGACCTTACGAAAGTCGCTGTACTTTTGTTGTGTCAATAAAGATTTCTATATAACCTGCTTTATCATTACATCTCAGCTAACGCACACTGTGTTTACTACCCACAGGTTAGCTAAGGGTTTTCAGTGAAGCGTGCAGTTGTTTGTCCGCATGCTCACACACCCTCACCAACTCCCTGTTGAACTCCCCGTGTTGTTCTGCGTACATGTGGTGGCCAGCGTTCTGAATGTACTGTAACAAAACAAGAATTAGGCATGCAAGCAGCTTTGATTGAACAGTTGAAGAATGCAGTAGTGTAATGCTCCCTGGTGCTGATGTGTTTTGTTTGTTGTGGGCACGTTTTCATTTGCTAAAAGCCGAGAGTCCATGGACAAAGCATTTAGACATCTACTCTGTATTAAAAATTGCAGCAAGACAATACATACTGGAGCACCAGGCAGACAAGCTGATGAAGACATCTACAATACTAGAGTTCCACGAACACATTATCTTCGCCAAATAATCAAGGCTTATCATGGAGAGTGATTAATATTTACGTGCTTATCACCCCCTGCAAATTTGATCATGCACCATACCATTTGGAAGTTATGATGGGGCGAATGAGTCCAGTCTAGATATGGTTGAAAATCATTTGGTGGTACAGGACTAGTATATGTGTATAGTGTGCTGATATATGTTATAACTGGTCATGAAAAAATATGAGAATGTTGATATTATATGGGCCACAAAGGTTCGATATTGCAGTGTTGTAAGTTGAAAGTGATGATGAAATAGTACAGTCAATATATATGAATAGAATAAATCTGGCTGGTGGTTGACTTGTTTTAGGTGTTTTTGTCCTGCTGGGCTTTCTATTTTGTCCCTATTTCGTTATGTTGCCAACAGTGTTGAACAAAAATGCCTAAACTGAACGCTTTAAACCAGCAGGACCCACACCTCTGCTTGGAGAATAGTTTATTTATTTGACCTACATGTACGTTTATGCAAGGCCATCTGTTTACATGACCTGACACTGTCCCATGTCCCATTGAAATGCAGTAGGTTAACAAACTTTCCTTACTAATAATGCAAATTAGCTCCTGATTTGCATAATTAGTCATTGATAATGTAAAGCACCATCGGAGCTCTCTACATACCAAACATCACGACGATCTGTCGACCCCTTCTCAAGTTATTCATGTCCGAATGTCAAAACAAAAACACCCACTGCAGTTCTAAACAAGCTGCTAGGGAGCCAAAATTTACAGAACTTACTTTCTGTGGCATGAACTATCTACCATACAAAAATCATGACTATAGCACTTTCAGAAAATATGCCCCTAAATTTTGAAGCTCCGCTGCAGTACCTTAGGTACCCGCTAGAAGGCCCATTATCGAACTTGACCTTCCTTTCTGTAAACCCTACCCATCCACTAAATATCATACGGATCCATCAACAGCTTCTTGAGTTATGCTGGCGACATACAAATATACATCCACACAAAGCCCGCTGCAGTACCAACGGAAAATACCAGGGGAACCATTTTTGAACTTGACCCCCGTTTTTACAACATCTACACACCTGCAAAAAATCATGAAGATCCATCAACGTTTCCGTCACTTTTTTGCCTACATACAAACACAAAAAAACGTAAAGTCTGCTGCAGTACTGTTGAAAAACGCAAGGTGAACCATTTTCGAACTTAAGTTTCCTTTGCACAACCACTACACACCTACCAAAAATCATAAAGATTCATTGAAGCTTTCTTGAGTTATGCTCCTGACATACATTCAGACCCACCCAACAGATTTTTCAACCGAAAACATAATCTTCTCCGAGTACAAGTACTCGGCGAAGATAATAAAGGTCACAACATTTAGAATGAATCCATCCCATTGCAATAGTATGTTGGTATGTAATAAGTTCCAAATGTGAAGTAAGAATCAAAATGTCTTGTCAATTAAGTCTGCTTAAAGGATTGACGCTCGGGAGATCCACTCTTCACAGGCTCACCATGATCCTCAGTCCGTTCATACGCAGCTGTATTGACATAACCATCAGTTTTAAGGTCCTTCTGGCCATGGTCGAAAGTGCCAGCCGTCTTTAATCAAACGGCATATGTCCAGCTACTTTGATGGGGCACTGACGCAGTCATATGTAGCACACAACTGCAGTATTACCCCGTCGTACCTTCGTCCTCAGTCTGAGGTTGGACAGCTTTACCTATACCTTAGAAGTCATAAATTGTCGCCAAGGACGATAATCTAAAATAATGATATTGATTATTGTTCACCAGCACGGGTTCTTATTATGATGTGTTGCTTTCATTAGTCACCGGATTCATGCTTGACGAAGCATCACTTTTGATGCACCAGAGTTTATTGCATTCTGCGTCGAACTGTAAATG
This sequence comes from Branchiostoma lanceolatum, assembly GCA_035149815.1. Classification (NCBI taxonomy): domain Eukaryota; kingdom Metazoa; phylum Chordata; class Leptocardii; order Amphioxiformes; family Branchiostomatidae; genus Branchiostoma; species Branchiostoma lanceolatum. The sequence continues at coordinate 8,309,376 of CM068872.1, read as the reverse complement.
ATAATAGATGGAAATGAGACTGCGTGATATACAACATTGGATTATATTCGACGATATTGCTATACAAATACTTTTGCTATAATCATTAAAGTTTACCTGTTGCCACAATCGCACTTTGCAGGTTTCTCAATAATGTTTTATGTGCCCATGATTCGCACTTCCACAATGTGAAAGAAACTTTTCGTCCGCAAATAGCGTCACGACTATAATCACAAATATGGTTATGGCTAGCGGGAAGGAGCCCGTTACCATTCTCAGAATGATACGTTAAGCTTATTGCAATATCCAGCGGGTATTTGGCACAAAAAATAAGAACAACTTTACCCACTATCGTTCTTATGGTTTCTTCTCAGATACCATTTATGATGCCTAATCACAATGTACAGGCAGGTTCTGCCATGATTTATCTTCATGTGCAATGAAATCCTATAGGAAAACACATCAATAGGCTTCAAGTTTGGGCAGTTTCCTTGATGTAAGTATACCTTACTATCCATTTCAAGACTTACTCATAAATGAAACGTAGTCTCCATAACATACATGTAGATATTGACGATAATTCATGTATCTCCAAACGTTCTTGACGAGTGAAATCACCTCATCAAAGACTTTAACTTCTACGGCTATTATGAGTTTCAGTTATTTAAGATGATAATAGTTGGACGTGCAGTCCAAGAGTGAAAATTAATGCAATTGATATTCAGCTTGGTGCAATTGCGCAAGTCAGCTGGATGCTCCTGAAGTAAAAGGTGAAACAGATTTTTCAGTGGATCTGCTTGGGGGGGGGGGGTACTTCTTCTAGACAAGGGTATGCGAAACAAGGGTGTACGGAAAAAGCAGCAATCAGAATAGGTAAAATACCTACGACGTATGATTCTGATGAAGACTTTTGAATAAAAGGTCGAAACCGGTAAATCGTTGTGTCTCAGCCGTCATCCTTCTGACGCCCAATCGACTAAAATACCTACGACGTATACACTTTATCCGTACATTAAAAAGTTACGTACATTCTCTACTGCATTAGGTGCAGTCTTAAAAGCTGGCAGTTTGTGGAAAGCTAACCGCTTCTCTCTGCTGAAGCTGCACGTACCAAGTATTTATATGGATTTAGTACTTCTCCCAGCGCTTTGCAGGGAATGGCTCTCATCTAATCAACTCCGCCTATTTTGCCTTCAGAGTAAGCTGATCTATCACAAACAAATGAGCGACTTTCCAGACGCTTATGACCTGTGTCAAACGGATTGCCGCTGCCCGAGCAAACCAATTGGACAGCCATCAACGCCCAATTTGCAACCAGATTGTCTCAATATCTCCACGGCCCCAGCAACTCGACTGGAAATATTGAAACTCACTGTTTCTGACAATAGAACGTGTTGTGTTTCCAAGTAATTCCAGCAGCTTAAACCAAAGGCGTGCGCTGAATGCTCTATTTGCAACTTGGAGTGGCAGCTGACATGTTTCTGTCACTTTGCCATGTTTTTGATAAGCTCTAATAAGTAATGTTTCTCCCTATAGCTTTCAGCGGCCCTGGAATTATACAATCATTGCTACAAAAGTGACAGTCTGCTGAACAGTTCAATGACCCTTTTTATCTTGCCTCAAGCTATTAACCACGTTTCCTAGAACACCGCAGTCGAAGACCGGGATATGGCGACCAAAGTCATACTGCCCATTGCTTGAATTACTCTTTGTATTAACGTCTGATTGAATAAAAAGACTCTTTTTTACACAACCAAGAGATTTATTCAACCGACGTTTCGGTGACCATCTGTCACCTTCTTCAAGGCAATTCTGACTGGTTCACATTCCAATGCAGCACAGGTGTCGCTGCTTATAGATGGGTTCCCAAACGCAAAGTATTTACGTATATACAGTCACAGGGAATAACATCACAGACATTAATGTTCGCATTAATCCGATGTAACATATAACTAACGTGAGAGAGGTCATGAAATCACATTTCCTGAGGCTTGTCTTGCTTTCGTCTGATCAATTTAGGGATGTATGTGCTAAGTCAGTGCAAATTGCCAAGACTTTTGATGAGGGTGAACTTCAACGTTCAGGCAAGCAGATTACAGTGCCACGTTATTACGCAACAGTCACGCAAAACAATTACACAATGCAGACAATGACTCCATATCCCTGCAAAGGTGTGTTGGTTGTACATTGCGTGGAACACAAGAGACAGATGTCGTCAGATTGCTGCTGGTGATACAAAGAATCTACTGGGAATATACACACGAAGACGTTCTAACAAGCTTTACCTAGTATCATCCGTTGCATTAAGAAGTACCAAACTTTTTGCTGAGTAGGCTTATACAGTGACAGGAATGTCACTGACGGTTAATGCAGTTCTGTGCCCTTCCACCTTTTTGGGCTCTTGGGAAGCTGTAATGGAGAGTTGGGCATCATCACAAGAGCATGATGAACGATGGAAGCGTCTCTGGACAGGGTTTGTCTGTAATCTAGTTTGACATCTCGGTTCGAGTTCCAACACCACGTGGTCAACATTTGCAGCATGAGAATAGCCAGACGTCGCCTACTGCTATCGGCGGCGATGTATATCTGGGGAGAACTAGTCGTCCTCGATATTCTTTACGCGATTTGAAAGCCAAGTTGTACTTCTCATTTTGTAACTGCCTTGTAGCAGTTTGTAGATATCTGGATACGACCGAAGTCAAATCCATGAAATGCTTAATTCAACGCTCTATGGTCACGACGTCGAATAGGATCAGGACCACGTCACGGCATTATAAGGCTTTACATTTGTGTGCTTTTGCAGTATATATCCAAAGCTTATGTATATCACATCTCGGCAATGGAATAATAGCTTGGTAAAGGCTAGCTGAAAGTGGATCGAAATAAAGCTCAACTTACGTCGATTGCCGCTCAAAGAATGGTTTGAGGCGCAAGTTCAGTGTCAGACGACGTATCCAAGGAAATTGCGAATGTATTTTGAGATCCAGAATGAAGCACCCAATGTTTGCATGACATTTCGCCAGCACGATACGATGTCGGTGACATATCAAATGATATCTACATGTACTTTAGTATACATGCCAATTAAAGATAATTATATGCATGGAAGCATAACGTTGGCAAGTAGAGACAAACCCATTCATCAAGCTGTTCTTCTCACGATAGAGTCAGATGCTTTACCAGTTCGATTCGACAGAGTCGTCTTAAAATCGATGTACGTATCATCTAGATAATCTGGCTTCCGGCAGCTTCGATATGCGGTTGTAGTTGCCAACAGGCATTGCCGCACCAACCGCGGATCGATCCTTCCTTGATTCGCGAAGACGTTTCTGCTAGTAACGAGACACATGGTGATCAGCGAGCTGTAGGAGGCATCTATCTGACGGCTGGCAAACATTTTGCGAGGTGAGCTACTTGTCCATTTTAGCAGAACTTTGACGTATCCTTTCGCAATCTCAATGCATTTTTCTAGTTAAGAAGTGTTACTTAGTGGTTCTTGGTCGGGCGTGGTCACGTTCGCATGTTTGCTACATGTCCAGCCCCATCTTAGGCTTTAATACCTTGTTCAATCGAGTTTGATTTTCACAAACGTCGAACATTAAGAACGAGAAAGTGCTATTCATCGTGGAAGACATACGATTTCGTTACGTACCGAAATTACTTCCTGTCTGGTACATAACGTGCTCGGTACATTACCGGTGCATTGCCAGTCAGTTTGTTCATCCCAAACCTATCCATTTGCTTGAGTAACTGTTTTCTTGCATTCTTATAAAGTTTTTAGCTGTAGTTGTTGTCAGAACACTGAGTTAACCCGACTGGAAACAAATCACAGTTAAAATCAATTCTTTATCCACGAAATCATTACTACCGATTGGATTGCCCGGTGTTCTGCTCAGTAGCCTTGCGTGCAGTGTGTTCACACTTCATGCCCTCGTATTGGCAGTTCGCATGCACGAAAATAGGGAAGCGTTGTAAAGTGCGATATCGGCAATCAGTTTGTTGTGAGAGGCTACTTAGAGACGCTAGATGTATTCTGTTTGATTTCGTTCTTGGTGACATAGACGTACAATATTCAGTGCCATTGAAACAGATCAAAAAGAATCTATCCAACAAGTCCGCACTGTGGATCGAATTGCTTAATAATTGAATACTAGCAATTGGAATTGACAACCACCTTAAAGAGCGAGGTTTAACTTAATCATTGGAAGTATCTCATTTATGTATGCGAGCCTCGATCGTTTTCTACTATTGATTCCACCTTGTATGAGGAATACGAAAAGACTTGAGAGTAGATGACCTATCACTGTGGCCGAACACACAATACATGGTAGCTTCTGTAGCAAAGATATATACATTTTCTTTACGCAAAATGTGATATGCGCATTTCTTTGGAATTGATGTACACGTACATGGCAATCTGGACCGTGTACAAGTAGAAACGTTTATCTTCATATATTTTCTATCTTTTCTTCATCATCTGATACCTTTTGGCACTGACGTGCTAAGCGTATATTCTTCATTGTACACCTTCTGCGTCCTATAGCCTATTCAGTACCAACCAGTTTCGTAAAAAGCTGAATCATTCACTTCGAATAGTGTTCCTAAACAATCACGATGTCAATCAACATAAGCCATCCAATTTCACCAGTGTTAAAAGGATTACTTTATCGTAAACGTAATCCCCCGTTTGCCAGCACAGCATTAGGCTAATTACATATTGTTCTGAACATCTGCAAATCAATTGAAATTTGTGCCTGATCTGGAAAACTAAAGCCAGTAGCTAAGCTCATGAGTAATTGGTGATTTTAGATTGAACAGATTACTGACCCTGTTTCGGTCCCAAAGTTGTTAAGAATGAGAAATGCTATTTCTCGCGGAAGACATCCGATTTAGTTACGTACCAAAATTACTTCCTGTCTGGTACATAATGTTCCCGGTGCATTACCGGCTATACATCAAGCAAAAAGGGTATATCAAATCAGTTTGTATTGCTGCATACAGAAAAGTTCAAGAAAGCGATATTACAGTTGGGCGCTCTGCAATGGGACATCTATCACCGTGGATAAGAACTACAGCACAAAGGCGTCATGTCGTAACAGATACCTCGGCTCGTATATATCCCTGCGATATTCATGTTTTTTCTGCCCTTGTGTAGGTCAGAGGCTCCCGATTGATGTATAGTCGCATCCCTTCTTAATGAGGAAGAGACAAAACACCTGATGCTCCAAGCAGGTCATAGTGGTCACTCGTGGAGACTTGTTACTGATAGTCCTATAGAATGTCTCAGGGGAAGAGAAGAAAATATGGCCTCGTATTCATTCCAGGGTCCATTAATCAACGATGGTGAAGTGGACTCTGATGAGGGCCCAGTCACTGTGCACATGTATGACCATTACCGCGGTACAATGAACAGGAATGGACGTCCGATAGCTTTTTGTCCCTAATCGGTCATTCTGCCATTTGTGACAATACTTTCTAGGACATCGATAAGTAACAAGGGGCGTGTAAGTCAGTATTACGGAATAGTGAAAATGTTCTACTGCAAAAAAATGACCGCGACTATTTGTATTAGACAGAGTAGACATACAGGACCGGATAATTGTTAATCTAAAGCGTCCCTCGTCTCTTTACGTAAATCCTTGTGACACAGTGTTTTGGGTCTCTCTATGATTAAAATATCGATCACCCTAACGGTCTGGACATCCAATTTTGAGGATTTCTTAACCTGTCCTGTGTCACTTACCATATTCATGTCAAGTCTAATGTGCAAAGGTCAATACGTTTATGAGGATTCATGATGATCTGATGACCTAGAGACATGCAAATTTGAATTAACCCACTCGCAAGGTCACCCTAAATCACCTTTGGAGACAATATTATTTTAAAATTCTTATTCTGTCATGTTTACCCAGGGTAGCCCTGCTCAGTGATTAACACTACTTTACAGTGGGGCCCCGCTGCAGTCCACAGCACTTCATTGTCCTAGTTCACAGACACTGTCATCTTTGTGCACATGTCGCTTCATATCAACTATAAAAGCATGTCAATTCTTGCATCAGTTTACTTACGGCCGGTCACATTCGTCGTAGGTCGTCGTACGATTTCGATGTCGTAGGATTTTCAAGCAGGGTGTTACTGAAGCAACCATCGAAAATGATCTAAGACAGCCTTTCCGGTAACAATAAAGCTGGATTTTGCAATTGCTCCACGTTTACAGACAGAAAGAAAATTACTCTCCTCCTCTTAACATCACAAAACCCACACATTACAGAAAAAGTGGGATAATTTGTCTTCCACTGTCTCGGAAAAAGAAGCCGAACCCAATAAGTTAGAATCTAGTGTCACTAGTTAAACTGGAGTTGTCACATGCTATATTGTTTATCTTTCTTTTCATGTTATATGTGCTTGCAATAAGCCTACGGGCGAGAATTTGCAATAAACTTTCATTAGAAATACTCTCTCCTTCATTAGGAGAGAAAAAGGCCTTACACGTAGAATGGACAGCGAATAGGGATGTGTTGCCTTTTCTAACATGAAGTTTTGGTGATGACAGAAACCATGACAATGTACTGTCTCCTTTCTCACATCGCTACAACATGAATAAGAATAAGAACAAATACATTTTACCGAATTGAACTTCTCAGGCCTAGGAAAATAATGATCTGTTTACGATTACGGTTCTGAAAAAGTTAACAACGGTAGATCGGGATTTTCTTTTTTATTTTAGATTTCCCTTGAAGTGATCCAACAAAAACAGTTGACGAGCACAAGTACACCAATAAACTACCAGAGGTACAATGTTTACTACATATTCTTACGTCAAATGTTCAAAGCCTTAATTTGCAAGAAAATTTGCAAGACTTAGAATTCTCTTTTGAAATTTTCACCACTCAGATGTCAGATCGAAAATTTCATGTCCCTTGTCAGCGGTCGACAGAAGATGCTAGGGTCGGTCGGGTAACTGAAGCACAGCATGGTTCATTGGCCTCACCACCGTGTTTACTGTGATTGGGACGCATCATCACCTTCATATTTATCCTTGTCACTTCCCCCATTAGATTACAATCGATTCGTCATGCCTTTATGACATTCAGCGTTATCTATAATTGGGAACTAACAGGTTTGATGACACAGAGCTATTCAGGTAATAGACGGGCCTAATCGAAATGTAATTACTCACACCTTGACACGTACACAAGTGTCATGATCTGGCCTGGATCTAGGCTTGCAAGGCTACATTCCAGCAAATGTCACTATTGCAATAGTTGTTGATTTTGTTGATAGCAAAATTTTATGGGGTTCATTTGATTTATGTTCATTTGGTATATGTATACCCATGATGTGATGTTTTGGTCATCGCTGACGACAACAGACGAACAGCATAGTATATTACGCACCACTTAATGCAAAACCAGTGTTTTTTCTGTAACTTCTTTCTTTAATAATATTATTACAGACAGAAAATGTACATTTTATGAACCCCAAGTAGCATTATATATATACATTTTGCTGCTTTCTTTTTATTATTCTAAAGTGTGTTCGTCTTTGCATAATGTAAAGCGACACATGCAATTACTGCTGTTTTCTCGACCGCACCATCCTATATATTGCTTGTTGCTATTGCTTGTTGTTCAAATTGCTTGTTGCTATCTAGGCCAACTTTTTGGCTCACGTGCACACACCATTATAAAATGCCACTATTTTCCACTGGATTCAATTTCGTAATGGTGTTTTTGTTGTAATGGATTGTAATGACAGATGCCTGATGACCTCGGTCTTGGTTATACCTAGTAAAGTCTTAGGTTACACCCGTCGGGGAAGCAATCGAAGCTTGCTCCAAAAAGATGTAGTTATAAGAAAGAAGCTTTCAGCCAGGAATGAAACATAAGCGAAATGAAAGTGGCTTATAGAATCATGTGTGCGAGCTTGAGTTCGGATGTGTGGTATAGCTGATAACACCAGCATATAACAAACCCGCTGACAAGGAAATCATCCTATCATCCATCTAAGAAGTTAAACCCTGATATTGAAAACATGCATGATAAATGAATATTAATGGAACCATTAAAGCGAGTAAGTACGTACTGTACGTCAGCTATTTGAAAATGAAACGCTAAATTCAGGTATTACCGACTTACTGGGCTTTGGCTGACTGAAATACAAAATTAGCTGATCAAATGCCGTATGTCACGCATCCATATGCAATGAAAGTATCATTCCATTGAAATATTGAAATCACTGAAACAACATAGAACTTTCAAATGCGCACTTACTCTTAAATGTTCACTTCGTATTTCATTGATAAATGTTTCTAGGTAGCTCGAGTCGTTTAAATCATGTGTAAAGTTATCTAGCTCTTAGCATTGGCAGAATTTGTACATTCCAGCGACTACAATCAATATGTCTGAAGCAAAGTTGAACTGTACCTTACCCAAATTTTAGATGAATGTCATTGTCAATGTTAGAGGGTCCATTGTGTTTTTGTTGATTTATGTTGCAAATTATGTATAGGATTATAAACCGCGTCACAATGTTGCAGATGACATGACATGAAAAACGATGGCACGCGGAAGCTTTCATTTAATTTAATAGATACTGCATGATTTAAGACTGATAATGCTTAACTTATTAGCTTTTCACTGGCTGCACCACAGCGGGAACAATTTGGGAATTAGCGTACTAATTAGTGAAGAGATGTTATCGATCCAGTCCTGTCGTCTCTTGTGATGAATCTTGAGATTATCGTAAATGTGACACATGATGTATGCATGTAACCGGAGATTACTCCCCAATACTGTACACCGTGAAGACGAACACACACTTATTCTTATCTTTATTAAATATGGTATAAGACGGTATTCTCTGTCTGCAAGGAGTGCTTCTCCTCGCTTAATTGTGTCTGTTGCAGCAATGTTATCTGTCATCACTATATCGCAATTATAGTTATTGGGTGTTCTCCAGAGCTTAGGTGGTCTGGTTATGCATGTCATTCACATAATGTAGCAACAGCAATGAAGTTTGTGTGTCGTCCTTTACGAAGAAGCTTTAAGGATACAACTGCCACACATGGGAATGCTAGGGTAGCTCAAGGCAAAACTGAATCCTATTCGATTGAAATGACGGGTTGACTTTGGATGGATTTGTATCGCCAGAATGACTCATCGCATCTCTTCTTTTTTTGTAACATTGCAAGTGATGACTACACTTTTCATCAGGCGTCTGAACTCCAATGTTATTTATACCCTCGTAATAGATTACCATTGTGTTACGTTGACATATCATATATTGCTGCATGGATATTCTTCTTATACCTATTATATGATAACAATAGGGCTATTGTAAACTCGCACAAAGCGGCTTACATTGACGACAATTATGCTGTTTCGGCAGCGATTAGTCATGTTCGCAAACGTCAACTGCAGTTAAGCGAACGTCAACTGCAGTTAAGCGAAAACAATACCAGTTACACAATAAAGCGTCTATGTTTGCACAACATAAAAAACTTACATTGATTACCCGTGACATCTGAAGAGAAACGAATTGGATTTCCACGTAGGAAGCCCGATGCTGCTTCGCCACGTTTCTAGAAAGAACCATGCCGTACTTCTACATGAATTCACTGTGATATCAATATCATTTCGGAATCAGAAAAACCAAGGGGTTTAAAAACAACATCATTGCGTCGCAATAAGTGATGAAATAGAATATTGTGTAATTATATGAATGTAAGCGCGTACGTACAGCAAATCAGTAGTGACAATAATGAATTATCGGTGTTTGTAGTTGTCCTATTTAATTTGTGTTGTTGATATGCGGAAACGATGTTCAAGTTTATTTTATTCCTCACATATTCAATTATCTCGTACATGCATACATATACAACATACACGTCTACATCAGTACATGCGATGATGATTTAATGAGCTGCAACACCCAGATCATTGTAGTTGCTACAAGAACACCTGATAACATGCAGCTATTTTTCTCTCTAAGGTATTCCTATGTATACATAATCATAAGTATGGAAAATTTGACATAGTTATACATTTGGTCTCGATTGCCATCCTGTTGTTTTTCTCTTTGAATCACAATATAATTAAATGATGCCAATCAGCAAAATAAGAAATAAGAAAATGACTTCAGAAAGGTGAAATCATTATGATCCATGTGGAACAAAGCAGCTTTATTTGTTTGTTCATTGTGGTGGTTACTGTAAATTGTTTAGGGTCTTTTTTGGCATCAGAAAAGCCCTGTTCCTGCATGCTTGACTACAGTATATTTATTTATTTGAGCTTCATAGAAAGATGTATTTGAGGTGCCGGCAACAGGAACACAGGACGTTCCTACACACGACCGGCACCTCCATATGCAAATGAAAGCATACAACTGATAAAAGATTATATCAACATAATAAATAACAAGCATAATAAATAACTGATTACAATAGTTAACAAAACGTTGCTGAAATATAGAAATCACATTAATACAATTAAAACTACAGCTACGCCAAATGTTGCCACGCCCGCATGAATGCACATGTTAATGCGAATTCGTGAAGAGCAATAAACTGTGGCAGAACTCGTTGTATGTCATAAAAATCTCCTTCGGGGATACCGTAACGACAGCAATCACCGATGACAGCTTTTCCCTCTAAAAACCAATGTGGTCTCATAACATCATGTTTAATCAGTATACACCAACATTTTAGATTTATCGTGACTTTGACGAATTTCACATTTAACGCGAACCTTCATCAAGAAGACGCGATGCTTCTTAGATTGGTGCCGTCACTGGTTGATAGCTGCATGATGTATGAGTCAGTTCTTCTCAGCTGACTGATGGAACCACAGACTCATAATACACCGCCGCATCACATACTATGCAGATGGCCACTTGGGGCATTAAAGTCATTAAGCTGAGTTTAAAAATCGTTTTGTTTCCGAGGCACGCCAAAGCTCTTTATATGATCTAACCATTGCGATGGGTAGAGGGTGTCAGGGAGTGCACGGGATCGCTTCATTCCACGTACTTGTTGTAGAGCACGTGTTACTTAACGATTATATCGTCAATCATGGTTATGTGTCTATGTTAAAGTGCAAGGGATATTAATGCTTATGGTTATTGCAAATGGCTATACTGAGACCTAATGTCTGATATTAAGTGTAGCTCTTATAAATGATTCACTAGTTATTGCACTGAAGCTTGGCAAACCCCATCATCCTCAAGCTTAAGTTGTTTTGGTCACAGTGAAGAGAACAAAAATAATTTCCACATAGAATAACAAACCACGACGTAGATTATGACAAATTATTTATAAACCGTTTTCAAACAGCATGGGAACTGATACCTCTGGTGCAGAATACCATCTTGTGGAGTTCATCGTCCGGAAATTACTTATCAGCGTCCTTAAGAGATTAATCCTGGGGAGACAATATGGCTCATCAGTGGCACTTTTGCACTCCCTGATTAACGTCCCATGTGAATCATTAAGTTCCAAGTTTTTACACTGTGCACTTAGAAATTATAGGTACTTTAATTGGGTGTAGCTTTTAATCCACCATTCAGTTGAGAATTAAAGTAGATTATAGTAACGTCGTTACACGAAAATACGAAGGATCAAAGAGCCAATAAAACGTTGCTTACTGAGTGCTGTCTCGGCAACATTTTCCCTGAAGTCTATCAGCTATCAGTGACTCTGATGACGAAATTTGCATTGAAGTTTCTCGCCCCGAAATTGTGCTGCAACTGCATTAATAATGTAAGAGGGTCACCCCGCATTCACTGGTACATGGTCCAAAGAGCTCGCGTTTCTATGGAATTTCCAGTCTGCTGTAACGCCTTTGTATCCGATTTTGCTAACTGACGTGGCGTGATAAAAGAATAAGGTGACTTGGTTCAGACACATTGATTAGCGGATGTGTCTGAGTAATGTCGCGATTTTCACAGCTTTGCGATGATGTGGTGGGTCTCAGACTGCTCCCAAGACACACTTTGTGAGCTTCACTTAAATAGTAGTTTCTACTACATGTTGACTACTTGTACAGATTTTATGATTTCGGTGTGATTTTTTTCTGGGTTGGTGTGTGTCCACAGTTATTTGAGTGACAGCAAGTGAGTTGGAAGATGACCGAAAAGGTTCATTTCATTTGTTTAAGTGTACAGAAAAAGTACGATCAGGCAGCAAGCCTGTTTTTCAGATATCCCTGACATTAAAATCTAAAAACACAACTAGCACTAATTACGTAGGTTAGACCTGCCGAGCGACAGGAAGTACAGAAAGAACAGATCAGAGATGGTAGAACTAGTCGATAATCAGAATGACAGTCCAGGTCATAGGAGACGCTACTAATTTACATGGAGGTACTGTTTTTGGTCTGTCTGTTTGTCTGTTTTTCCACAATTATATATTTTCTACATGTGTAGTGGCGATGGGTCCAAATTTTGATACATGCATGTAGGGTGCACACATCCTCACTTTACACATGTTGGTTGGGCTTGTTTTATGTTTTGGGTAAGTTCAATTTTTGACTTGGCTATTGCAGTTCATCTTTGATTCAGGTTTTGTGTGTGTACTTTTTAAGATGCTCAAAAGCCAATAGACTAGCGCGCATCCCAGAGGGTAATCGGCATTGCAGTCGACCTGGCACACCTCCACTGAAAAGGTGACGTCATAAAGGCAGCAGGAAAATCTTACATATATCTTCTGTAGCGCTTATACAAAAACACTTGGTATTCTCCAGAGAGATCCTCAATGCCAGTGATCATTGACTGAACTTATTGACAGAATCCCCTTGACGTCAGTTAAAGTAGGCTCTTTAAAACAGACTTTCGCCCGCCTGCAAAGCCCTCAACCTCCCTCCTCTCCATAGAGAAGTCATTGACCGACACAAATGTAACGGCTAAAGGGCGGTTGCCTCCCGAATACTCTGGGTAATCACGGGGTAGGAGGTTAATTAAAATCGTTGCCCTTTCTGAAATTCTTCGCTTATCAGAAAGGTCGGCGATGATGGCATAGCCATAGGCGAGCAGGGAAATTCGAAGGATAATGTGGATAGGCATTCGTTAGAACTTACTGGCAAGTGCTACGATTTCAATTCAATTCAATTTCATCGTAAAATCAACTAGCAGAAGTACAGTACAATGCATATACACCTGAATTGTGTTAATGTTCCAAACATCATTTAGAAAACACATAACTAAATGCATATAAACATGTATATTGTCCTCCGTTTCTATCGTTTGCAAGGCGTCTTCAAAAACAGTTCGTGAATGAAGCGTAAGGTTCTTGCTTCACAGAATCAATACGAAAAGGTGCTCTGTCAACTAATCAAACCTCCCATGCATGATTACCGATTCGCAATTTAATCAGCAGGACTATTAGAGTAAAGTTGCTTCTACCAAACCAACTATCTACAGAATGAAAAATGTACCCTGCTATGGAAAATTCATACATCGGAATTTTTGAAATATTTTTGCTCTATTTTGGGTATTTCGTGATCTTCACATGTTATAGATACAGATACAGGTAATATAACCAGCTGCTTCCGCGCCGCGTGCTTACAAAGCTGGTTTGTTACGCCTAAGGACGGTTATACCGGCTAACAGATACAGGCAAAGGTCTTAATCATTAACGGGAGGATGTAATTAAAACACGCCCTGAAAACGCAATTAACGATGCAAAGATTAAGGATTTGCGTTGCCCGCATGGTATCTGACACTATTCACAGGCGACTGAGATGAGACTACCTGCAGTAGGTGGGCCTCAGACTTGCTCCACAGATTGCTTACTACTCTTTGTAATCGGTTTAGATTAAACACTCTGTGATTTCAACATCGATTAAAAAAAAAGAAATCAGTATATTTTGCAAAGAAGCAAATTCATATGAAGTTGTCCGCGTCTCATACATATTCAGTTAACTACGCTGGATGCTGGCGTCAGTACAGGCAGTTCTGCTAATCTCCAAGGTAAACAAACAGAACAAGGATGTCAACATCAATAGTTCACGGTGTTTTTCGTTTATGGGCACATACTTCATATCACTGTACATCGAATGTCAAAATGACGCCATGTTCATCATTTCCCTGTCAGGGGAATGGTAGCAACAGGCAATACCTCGGTCCTTATTAGATAGAATTTCCTGAGGGGTCGATGTCTTGGGTCGATGACCTATACATACAGAGAAGGAAAAATCTTCAAGCACAAAATCTGCCCAGCCTGCCCCACACTGCACAATGACTGTGGCGCAGTCACGTGATATTCAAATTTTTGTGTCGTCAAATACGGTGTCACTTTAGTGTGGCTATGATTATGTGGAGGGAATTAAGCCGCCACATATTTAGCGCAGCCTCCGCCCTCTTTATAGAACGACAGAACAAGCATTTTCCATTTGAGAAATGCATCACTGTCGCATGATGGCAGGAAAATAGATGTCACAGTGTCCTGGCCCAAATCCGCAACCAATTTGACTAAAAGGTAAAAAGGGTCTTGAGAAAGGTTGGTCATCAATTTCAGTTGACCGAAGGAGGAAGGAAAGCCTTTGAAATAATAAGCTGTTTGTGTTTGGTGTTTGTAGAGACACGGCACTTATATCATCTACATCTTACCACGCCTTATATCAAGAACCGCCAAGAATGTCCTAATCCACACAAGCACTATGCTCTCCTACGATAATCATGCAGCTCAGTTCTAAACCGCCGTCAAGCTCATTTGCATGATTATGCACCCACCCACTCGAAGGGAGTAGTTGATCCCGGCAGGCCATTCGAAAGAGGAAATGATAGCAAGACAGGTGCTCCGGACCACGCATGTTCCCGTAACTCATACAGTAGTCACAAGATACGGGGAGGTAGTTACCAAGCTGAATCAACGCCCGTATAGCTCATTTCAGCGACGTGTTTTGACGGGCTTTTGTCTTTCTTCCGCCTCCCTCTTCTGTGTGTTTCCTTTTGCAACATAAGGGATGCTGGCCGTCCGACCGTCCGACGAGTTCCGTGGAATTTTCCTATCGGGCATCTTCTGAAGATAAGCACTCCTCATTGTTCAGCACCATGGACGGAGACATCCGGGCTGCCTTGCCAATCCTTGCTGCTTTGCTTTCCATTCACACCAGGACTTCCGAACAGTACCAGGCCGAGAATAACAACAGGACGTAAGTGAAAAAAGCCTTATTCGACTAATATAACAATAATGTGGCGTTTGGTGCTCTTAGAATATGTGTGTCGTTCAAAAATTATTTCTCAACTTTGTTACCGGCAATAGTGGTTGGCTAAGGGATATCTGTATGGCACATCATCTTTACTCAACAGTTTTCACCACCACCACTCCCATTAGAAGGTTAATTAGTACGCAGCAAAGATGAATTCATCTAGCCAAGAAGGCTAGTTGTCTTTAAACACGGACTATTTGATACCCATCAGCAGCAGCCTGTTCTGATGGTCTACAAAGACAAGAATGAATTTCAAATTTCCGTCGCTCAAGACTCTTGAGCTGTGCAGAGACCGGATGGCTATTTTCCACATATAAGGCTTTTTGAGTTTTAGCCCTCAGCAGTTTTTTTAACAGTACTCTCAACACGTCTCCATTCTTCTAGAAATTACATCAGATACATGCCAACGATACCGCCCTTTCCGGGAGCTAATCGCACAATGGGTTACAACCCGACCATGGGGCCATCGTCACTACAGAACAATATCGAGGAGCCAATGTTTTACCTGCCGGAAGGCTATTTTTACTGGTTGAGGCCTAACTGGGAAGGTATGTGACTTTACCACAAATTATTGTCTCCTTTGGCAAGTTCATATGTATGAGATACATTTTATGTGATTTTGAGGTCATGATGTACGTAGTGGATTGAATCTGTCCTTCCTTATTGCCATCTCCAGCTTGTAAATGATTCAGTTTTCCGGCTATTTGTGTGACAATGTCTTTCCAATGCTATAAACTTCCATATTTCACGTCGTCACTTTGTAAGGCATAGAGACGTCGCGTCTTTCAAACATAGAGACCTGTATTCAATCCACTTGAGAGAGGATGTTAATAAGTGCTTTATTTTCATGTCTAGGTATCTTTTGTGCTGTTTTGTTTTTATACATTTTATACCTTTATAGATTGCCTTTCTGATCAAATTTTGAATTGCCACATCACACCCACCTGAAGGAAGTAGATTGTACAATTTGACAATCAGCCAATAAGTCGTCTAGACTTTTGGCATTCACCCTAATGTGCCTTACCATATGTCGACTACACGCAGCCTGTAATGTATGTTTCAAAGCGGGTCTAAACTAATTATATGTACGCCACTTATTTCCACTAGCACATCACTTTAAAAGTTGCCACATTGGCCTATGATGTGCCTCCTCTTCTAATGATGCTAAGACCGGTTATAAGCGGAGTTGATTGAGTTGCAGGGCGCGTTTTTGTGAGAATCTGCAGGATTAGAGCAACATCATGGTAATGGATCTTGTTTGAGACATGCATACGTTTATAAAGAGAAATTACACTCAAAGAGCGAGGCTGTTGCAACAGAGCTTGAAAAAAACTGATCTTTTTGCATACAGATCACAGATACATAAGAAAGATCACTGACAGCTTGGATTTTTTATGTTCGTTGCTGCTGGAGAGGCGTCGTCGGCCACATTAAGCGATGGTCCACATCTATCAAGCAACTTCACAATTATCTTCACTCCTTGACAAAACCATATTTCTATCAAGCAACTTCACAATTATCGTCACTCCTTGACAAAACCATATTTGATGGCGACATACATATTTGTCCAAAACACACCACGAAAAAACGCAGTGAAGGCATTAAAGGACCCTCTCCACCTCCCACGCTTGTCAACAGAGTTAACGATCTCCCCATACACATGTACAAGGTTCCGCGTCTGAAGGGGCCCCAAAAGATCGGGTCCAGAAATATGTCGGTTGTACCGTGAAGTCGTATATCATAGGGCGGAACCGGACTTGCTGTCTACAGGAACGGCACTGGCCTTGGTGGTTAATTGACCGATCTAGGGTCATATTGGTCATGGCCTCTCTGCTGCTCTTGTGTTTGATTTGCCAATATAAGCTCAGTGAAATATACCCTACAACACATGGGTACCGGTCTTGCTAGCTTCACCCAACAGAACAGGGAGCTAAACATCTTGATGTGAAGCATTTCCTACCTAGCTTTTCTCGCGTCATATACTTGGCTTGGCCATAAAACCTAGCCATTACTGATATGCGAGATTCATTTGCAAAACAAGTAGAAATTACAGTGCAAAAACCTGCCGACCCTAGCCTTTTTTTGGAGTCGACCACGGCAAGGGAAATAGGAAAACGTTGTAGAATCATTTTCCAACATGTTCTTCTTATTTCTGCTGCAGTAGACAAACTCATACAAACAAACCCCCCAAACCTAGGCCCCCTTTATGTTGACATCATCTTAAATCCATGTTGACGGCCAAAATCTAAATAAAAAGAAAATCCCTACATACAGAACCTATTTTTCAGGACCGTAATCAGGAACACAACATTAAGTCTTTTAGGGGGTTAAACGAAGCCTCTTATTTCTTATTCACATTCATGCCCCTACCGTCCCCTGAAACACGAACACAGCGGACAGCGCCAACGTAACGTGGTCAGTTCTGCTAAAGCTGCAAGATTAAAGACTTTGGTTGTTCACTAACACGCCTAGGTTTAGGGTAATCCCTGCTGAACTGAAAACGTGACCTACTCTACCATGAAATGATATTAAGTTTGGACCGTTGCCATTGGGGGGATGATGGTGCTTTCAATCATATCATGTTAATTATGATATTGCTTCATCCGGAATCGTGTGAATTGAAGCAAGTAATTGCTAAGACCCCCACTCCACTAGACGGCCATCTCGAAGCGACCTCGCTGCGACTTAAATTGGATTGTGCAACCCTTCACTTCATAATTTAGATATCGTGAAAAATGCACAAGTATGACTGAAAAAAACAACAGAACACACATAGCGTAATAGTAAGAAAGTTTGTTACTATATTTGAGATTCGTTGAGTGCTTTGTCAAATCGCTCGGTCGCAGCAAAGTTACCGCCGTAGTGGATTGGGCCGGGGGACGGTGTAAGTAGAAGACGAGACCATAACTTTTGTGGACATACCTACCAGTAATGTCATTAAGTCTTTGTGTCTTCAGATATTCTCTATAACTGAGAATGCTTAAGACTAAAGCAGTGCTGATTGAGTGATTTAGCCACAAAATTGAGTTTTTTTAACAGCTAGAACTTTGGTTCACCATGCTGAACAAGAAAGAAAACGATATGATGATGAGCTGGTTAACTTCAACAGCGGTAGAAATATTTTTCGCTCACAGAGTTGATCTTATTCTCGGCAGGTTTAGTTTATGTAATAAAATTGATCTGTAGGATCACACAGGAACTGAGTTAATCCTCCACGGAAATTAGGTGGACGGACGACACCGCAGCCAGGTTTAACCTTTCTCTTGCCACCACATTGGAACGCCCCATGCCCACTTCAGGGCTTTTCACTGCTACTACCACATCAGTATGTCTGAGACATAGCGTAAATTACACAGCGTTCAGGGTGGGCTCTAAATATTGGCCTGTAAATCAGCCCATGGCACCACATGGCCCGTAGCTGTGGACAACACTTAAGTGGTATTTATGAAGGGACACCCTCGCGAATGCAGAACAGCATGAACTTGAAGGGTTGTTGGTCGAAATCGTAGAGATCATGGTAGAACTAGCATACCTTTAATCACAGTTCATTTGTATATGGGTTCATGATCATGAGATAGGTGCGTCAGAAATACAATAAAGGTGTCTGTATATTTATATTTATATATATATATCATATGTAAAAACCTCGAAAATGTCAGAAACACATATCTTTGAATCTGTTTCGGAATTGTGCCTGCATGACCCCAATAATCTACAAGCATCGACACAGGTGCTAACCAGACATGGCAATTTCACCTAGAGCTAATGCAAGTGTCTCAGTCATATGCAATGCTGTCACAACTTTGAACTTGAGATCTATGTGTATACCATGTCTGATTGAAAACGTGACACTCCACCAAACTTCCTTAATACGATTCGTGCCTGTTCATCCAAAACCGACTCTCACTGTCTCACTGTCTTACTTACTTACTTACTTACTTACTTACTTACTTACTTACTTACTTACTTACTTACTTACTTACTTACTAGGAGATAGCAGACAGTGTGGACGCTTTGATGGTCCAATGAGGACACCGTGTGTGATAGTATGAATCATGAGGCGATTAGCCGTTCAGGCAATCCAGCAACTCGGAATGCTGTCTACTACAACAAAGGAAGAAGGCCTTGATAGAAACTACAGATAGCAACTTCAATGGTGAAATTTCTTTAAGTAATGCTGCCCTCCCCTTTCTATCCTGAAGTAATCTTTCAAGCAGATCTCTACGGGGTCACAACGGTATCCAGCCGACTGGGTATAGTTTGGCAGGCTGGATACTCTCTGTCCCCCTAGAGTTCACGTTTGGAGATTAGTCCTGTAATAAATGGCTTTTGGCCAATACAGAATCGTTAAAAACTGTGCCATACAACCGTACATATATACATATGTACCCTAACGTACGTTTTCAATGTAGTTTACGTCACAGTACAGCACCTTCAAGCCCATTGTTACCTATGATTCCAGGGACCTAGGAAGTCATCTATTTCGCACACTGTGTTCCAATCATGTTCATCGTGTGACGCAACATACGAAACATTTATTGGAGAATGCCGTCGGTCTCGTTACCAACAGATCTACCTCAGTTTGTGACTATATGTTAGTGTTGTTCTCTTTGAAGATGGTAAAATGCCGTGCAAAGATGCCATATGTGTTAATGTTTTGAGTTTAATTACGGCAACGACGTTCAATATGGCTGTCAAGTCTACAACATTGAGTAAATGGCTCGATATGTATGTCTAGCTGGGGACAGGGACCATGTCGACATCAGATGGCGAATTCGTCAGCTTTTAGTTGTCTTTAGTGGTAGTGGTGAAAACATTATCATCCATCAGAGCTTGGGTACAAAATCATCAATACCGTCTGTGGGAAGGAGTCGCCTGACACTACCCGGAAACTGCACCTCATCCTACTCACAGCACGAATCAGTCAGAGGCCAGTCGCAGCCTCTGAATCCCAGCAGCTTGGCGCATCACCTCCATCAGCCTTGTTTTTCCTTAATCCTCTCCTCCCATTCCTCTAACGATCTTCCGATTGAACCTCTTCTTTACTCCACTGGGAAATTTTGCACCCCTTAAGTAAGCTTTCTACTGGATGCTGCGATTGCCGAGCGACCACTGAGTGACCAAACATTTAACAGGCCACTTCACGAATTTCAGAGATGAGGAACGATTCTTTTTTTACGTTTTATATGTTTTGTTGTCATTTGAATGAAACTTAAATATCGTGCATCGTGTTCCAGTTATAAAATCGAGGGTCACACAAGTCCAATTTTGGTCGCGTAATGGTCATTCAGTGATTGCCGTCTCCTGGAAATGGGGTGTTTAACTCCTTTAAGGCAATCTTCCTCCTCACCTCGACTATTACCCTCCATGAGACAGAATTCATTGTCTCTCGTCTTGTGTAATACTGCATATGACCTTGTCCCCGGTTTTGCGACCTTGACTTCCCTTACCCTCAATGCTTGTGCAGCTGTGCCCTGCTGATTTGCAGTTCTTCTAAAGAACATCATTAGTCGACCACACTCATCCAGGCATGCCGGTCAGAGGCCATGTCAGCTATTGACTCTGGTATCAGATCACCCTCTGTGTCCTCAAGCAGCCTCTGTGTATGCATGACAGATAACCTGTCTTATTTCCTGGGAGCCTCCGTCCATAGGCATGGTTGTCTGAAGAACGGAGAACAGCACTTGTATTTTACGTATTTTGTATGGTGCTCTTATAATGTGATGAGAAGTGGTCAACAAAACTACTGCCTTCCCTTTTCAATATAGTACAACAGTGCACGTTTTAGTTTGGATTCTTTGGATTCCCTTTATGAACATTGTGGTGTGTCGGTAAAATACCACAATCATAGTATAATCATCTAGTTGAAATGCAAAGCATATTTTTCATCAGAAAATGAACACACCGAAGAGTTCCATCTCCTAAGTTATTTTGCCCACCGGAACCTCAGTCAAACTAGCAAGCGTATAACGAGTCATTAATAACGCAGTCTGCATTGTAAATCATCATCCACCGGTGCAAGATCCAGCACATTTAATCAGATCTAATTTGGTTGCTTTTTGTTCCTTTCCAAAGAGCTGGCATAACTCACCTTCATTTGATAATCTTAAGGCTATTCATCACTTCCGTGGGAGGATGTCGTTTTCTATGAGCCCAATTGGGGTCAGGAATGATGCTTTTCCGATGACGGTTTGCAGGTGCTAATAGCTGACGGTTCTGTCTGTTCAACGGTCTAAGCACGTTTGGCCTTCCGAGCTTCTGCTTTATGATTTGACGTGAAACGTTGACAGCCCGTCACTGGAGTGAAAAGTTAAGGCGTTTTCATGGAGTTTCGGGTGACCTGGAAACTAGGAGTTATTCTTGGTGGGGGTAATTACGCTACATTATCAATCATTGTCATCCATATCCCCGTTTCACCAAATCATCATTAGCATACCTATACAGGAAGGTGTCATGGGAAATTTTGCCTCTCAAGAGATACGATGATTTTTGCCAATATATAACGCACAATTGGATTTCTCATCAGAGACCCAGAATGAATTACTTCACTGAGGTGCTATGAAATTGCAGTAGTTACGGGTGGTTTGATATCATCTTATGTAGTGCACATGGCAATAATACAAATGGTTATTTTGTCCACTATCCCGAGTGTCCGCAAAGACACAACTGTCAAGTCAATCAAAGAGGCAGATACTGGTTTTACGTCTAATTTAACAGGGCCTGATGTGCCTGCAGAATATTCTCATAACATCCCTTGCTTAATAAGCGATGTGTCTTTCTGATTTTATCCCTAAGGATACCATACATGTTCAATGGAGCTCTAAAGATCCTCCAGGCTTCGTACCAGGACAATCTATGTGCACCGTGCTTTGCTCGCCCCGAGCAATCAATGCCAGGTACATCTTAGTGACACGCATCACCAAGAGTAAGGTCATAGAAAGGCTAGAGATAGGTTACGTGTAGACACATGGGGAGCCTCTATTGCCAAGGTGGGTTGGTAAGAAAGCTATATTCTAGAGTAAACATAGTGTTATTTCGTGAGCATTTTACTTTGCATTTTACGTATCTGTCTTCAATACGATAGAATAGGAAATGGATTCAACATATGTACTTCTGTCAATGCTTGGTTTGGCTATATCCTCGGTCAAGGTAAATTGCATGATGTCAGGTCATTTTAAAGGGCAGTTTTGTAGGGTCACCTCACAATCCGACATGGCTCCCTGAACGAAGTGAAAAGGGTAATTGAATGTTGCATACTTTGCTTACACCTTGTGTACAATCTTCACACTCCAGTACAATAGTGTAATCTTAGGTGCCCAGGGCAACAGATGGACCCCTCGACCTCCTCTCAAACGAAGGGCATTTTCGCTTCAAAAACCATGCATGAAGACAAACACCAGATGGCGTTGTTCCTTTAATGGTAATTCAGTTTTGGTCGACCTCATGGAATGACACATTGTTAAACCGCTGCATGCAACTTCTGGTCTTGTAACTTCTTTACACAACTTGACAACGAAAGGTTGCCGATTGAGGATGCGACCGCTGACCAACCAAAGATTTAACAGTCCGCTCCATGAATTTCATCTTGTATTGTGTTTCAAATATGTTGAAACCAGATCCCATTTACGTCTTTGTACGGCAACTTAGCCATCGCGGTCTACTGGAAAGGGGGCCATAGTTGACATTTTCCTTTTATCATCTTGTTACCCAGTTTGGTTTCAATCATTTCTGAGCGCCACGAGATAGCTCTAAGTCCCTTTGCTAATCACATGAAGCCGCCATACCTGCCAGTCATGCCCTCACTCAACGTACTGCTCAAAGACTGAAGATATCGCTCGGGCACTTCTTTAACCTTTGAAGTCATATCTGCATTTTCCATCACAAAGGAACGGTCTTTTATCACTATGATAGACAGGAGCTTTAGTTTGCATTACCCAACCGTCTACCCCGGCGTGCGGCAGTTGACGGTGGCATATATACGAGTGGGTGGAAATGAGACGATTGTCGGCACAGCACAGCAAAGACACAAATTATCCGATTCGTAATGGTACATGGCTGGAATAATTGACCTTTCTGCTGTTTGCGGTAAATCTGTGTTGACGGACCCCGCGACGTGCTTGCACACCATAGCAATCTAAAGAAGGTTGTCCCCAAGCAATTCACGGTGAAAACATATTTTACTATAGCATTGTAGCCCTTATGTCAAAGAATCCTATCAGTTGACCTGGACGCGTTTGGCCTTTTCAAGGACTCTCCGTTAAATTGAAGCAGTCCTCCCTAGACACAGATAAAGTCAAGCAATATCGTTGTCTTACTAAAGTGATTCCGTTGGGAAATATTACATTTTACCGACGCCAAATAATGGCCTTCAACTTTTACTGCTGTAATTGCCAAAGTTGTACTGTAGAGTTCCTTGTATCGTTTTTGTAAAGTCAAGGTTATTGGAAGTTAATCTTGGCACACCGTAAACACATCATTGACGCCCGGCGGCTCCAGTATGTACTTTCTGAATATGTGCATACTATACGATCATTAAAGCGCCATACTTAATCATAGCAACCCTCAAACAATTTTATCTGAGCATTATAATTCGTATTATAATTGCTAAGTTTGTCCCAGAAGAGAGACAGTAAACAAAGAATTATGTTCATTACATCAACAGAATCGTATTACACATTCACCTTCTCATGTCATATGTATATTGAATCAAATGTTTTGAAGCTTATATGTAAAGCATTCAAGTGGATCGAGAAAAGAAATCCCTTCATCTGACCAGCCATTTTTTTCGTATTTGATATTGATCAGATATGGATCAGAAACATGCATTGAGTCGTGTTCGTGTTCGCTTCATCGCTTCACCTGCAGTGCAATATGTATAAAAAGTATATTCATCTACTCAACGTGCAACAGATGATAATGTAAATCTTATAAAGTATTAATGTTACATCACTGTACAAGCAATATTTCCTACCGATAAGCAAATTTAATTCACCCAAAAGTCATTATACCAGATTGTACCCGGGACTATTGAATCAGACATCCCTCTCGATGTTCAACCACGACATTCCTCACCTTGAGCTGTGTCTGCCGTGATGTATTATTATTGCCATAATGTTAGTGAAGCATGGAGGAACACTTACTGTGGTACAACAGGGTATGTCGTATGGGTTTCGAAGCACATCTCTCATCAAGAATGAATTTGCGTAAAGCTTATTACAATGAAAATGTGCCATTTCCGTGTCGTTTGCACTAGGGTATATGTGTGGTATATTGATATTGGGTCGCGTGATAACCTTTCAGCTAAATGGACCGTGTACAAAAATCAAATCATCGCTACGAGCTGTTACTAGTGTTAGATTCCCATTTGACCAACATAAAAATTTATGTCGGCGGTCTTCAAATCATTATACTATTGTGATAGGTTATGACGCCATTAATATATAGATAAAGTACATACTAGTACCTAATCAAAACTGTCCATAAATACTATCATGTTTGCAGCGGAAAAAAGCCAGGTATAATATAAAGGTCGTCAGGAAGTCTACATTCCGAATTATGAGCATCAACTTCGACGCTACTTGCCCATTGCCAGTATAACAAGAGTTCCACGACCTCATATCTCCATGAACAATTCTATTCATGCAAATGACTTACACTTTTGCATAATATATGCTCGGTCATAAACACCTTTATCTAACTTATACATGTTGCAATATTGACAGTCCTATAATTCTCCAATTAGATGAATTATGGTGTTTTTGCATTAATTATGCAAATTAGGAATTTATTGTTGATGTTCCACTTTCCATAAACTACATATGTTACATGTATTTGAGTCTGATAATGGAAAACACTACAAATATAGATTTTCCTCATTAGCTATGCAAATTAAGTCACAATTAGCATAATTTGCACTTCATCATGTACATCTCTGTCTAAGCTACCTGCATACTAAGTATCATATTGACAGTCCGATAATTTTCCAATTAGATGAGATATGGTGTTTTGCATTAATTATGCAAATTAAGAATTTATTTGCATAATTAGTATCTGTTGATGATCCACTTTCCATAAACTACATACGTTACATGTATTTGAGTCTGATAATGGAAAACACTGCAAATATAGATTTTCCTCATTGGCTATGCAAATTAAGTCCCAATTAGCATAATTTGCACTTCATTGTGTACATCTCTATCTAAGCTACCTGCATACTAAATATCATGGAAATCCGTTGTTCCTTCGTTCAGTTATGCTCCGTAGAAGATTTTCACAAGAACGCCCCTGCAGTTCCAGAGGTAGCTGCTAGGGGGCCCAAACCTACTCCACTTCTTTATTACATCACAAGCTATCTGCCACCCAAAAATCAAGACCACAGCACGTCCAGGTCAAAAGATACAAAAATTGAAGATTTGCTGCAGTACCAAGGTCACATACCAGGGGGCCAAAAGTCAACCTTGAATTTTGGCTTCACAAGACCCGCCCACATACCAAATATCATTATAATCCATTAAGAGACTCTTGAGTTATGCTGACTGGAATGGTGCGGAAACACAAACAGACAAACAAACAGACAAACACACACACAGACACACCCAAAACTATATCTCCATTTTTCATGGAGATAATGAAGGTGTAATGTTCTTCCATATCATCCCTGGGCTCATGTTGCTAAAGGCATAGAAGACACCTTTATCATATACAGCACATGACAGTGTACTTCCAGTGACTACAGGTCCCCATTCAACAGCTTGTGATGAAGAGTATGCAAAGTGACAGCTGAACTAAAAGGAATCTGCCGATGAATGGTTTCTGATATACTAAGCATAAATTGTTTGTTATGTCATTTATATCCTGCTATATCCATATTTAGTCGACTGGACTACACGAAGGCCTATGGCGCACAAAACGGAAATGAAATGAAATTTATTTTGCGTCTTGATAACCCCCTTAAGCTGGGTACTTAGCTTTGAGACCGATAATTGAGCTATAACCAAAGGTAAATGAATTGGGTCAGACAGAAATTGCAGGTGCAAATCCGACCGTTAATCATGATTGCTTTCCGAATGACGGCTGCAGAATAGCCCCAATCGAGATGCCCTTCCCAGGATTGAACCGGGTCTCTCAGTTACCAATTTGTAATTGAAACCAGGAGCTCAACTGTGAGGCTGCTACCAGATGAGCTACAGAGACATCCATACAATATCATGATAAAACAGATTCATTTACAAGTACGGGGGTAGCTAGCTGTGTAGTCGGCTGACTTTTCATAACTCGTAGAATCAGAATACAAGGTCATGAAAAATATATAGCTGATGATAATAATGCATAGAAAACAAGAGTCCGAAGACCCAAAATCTCCATGAAATTTGTTTTTATAT
Source organism: Branchiostoma lanceolatum (assembly GCA_035149815.1). Classification (NCBI taxonomy): domain Eukaryota; kingdom Metazoa; phylum Chordata; class Leptocardii; order Amphioxiformes; family Branchiostomatidae; genus Branchiostoma; species Branchiostoma lanceolatum. The sequence continues at coordinate 8,282,810 of CM068872.1, read as the reverse complement.
ATGATGTGTTTTATTTGCCCTGTTAATCTAGAATTACTCAGCATTACAGACATCTATTCCTTGTTGCAATATGCTTGAATGGTGGCATCACTTGCACTATTGATGTCAAGAACGTCTCTCATTTGGCATGGAATGAAATTGTTTTGTCACTTTCTGTCCCTGAAGAAGATGTGTTACATATATGGCAGGGAGCAAAACGGAACCTGGCGTGTATGTACATAGAATGGTACCATTCATCTTCCTGATGGAATCTCCAAATAAAGACAACGAAGACCTCTCACCACGCTACGTTTCCAATCAAATAGAAGGTCTGGGAGCACAGAGGAACGATAAAGTTTAAGCTGACATCAGAGATGTTGTAGGCCAGGTGGTTGCCCTAGTTTAGTGGGGAGACCTGATGAGATTATTCGTTGTTCTGTCGTTTCGGCGCCAAAATGCAGTCAGTCACGAAAATGAAATGAGAAAAGGGTAGCACACGGGGCATTAGGTTAGTCAAACTGAAAAGGAAATCGTTAATACATGGGTGAAAACGACGATAATGGTGAAGAGAGTGAACAGATTTAGGTCACTGATCTGTAAAGTTAAATTAGATGTGTTACCTTTCACATTGCGGGTAATTGTTTAAGTCAAACAATGTGGCGTCGTGTGGCGCAAGTGTAGAGCGCGCCGCTGTCAAACAATGGGACCCGGGATCTAATCCCGGGTTGTGCCCAGAGACATGTCCGAACTTGCGCCCCGACGTTGTGCCCTTGGGAAAGGCACTTAACACGACTTTCCTCACTTCACTCAAGTGTAAATGAGTACCTAGCTCATCTAGGGTTAGGGACGTTAAATGGAGGTCCCGTTTTTGGGGAGAGCCACACCCCGCGCACGTTAAAGAACCCACCACACCTTTCGAAAAAGAGTAGGGGCATGCCCCGGTGTGCGATGGTCCAAATCTTACAGTCCGGTCTGGGATGACATCTTGTAAAGGTGTACATAGAAAGGTTCACCTGTTATGTCAATCCTTCCACAAAATGTGGTAAATCAAAATAAATAAATAAATAACTTCTGTGTAACATACGTATGAGATTTTACCATCTGGTCGCTTTCAACGTCACCAAACAGTGAATAGCCACTCACATTCCCAATACTTAGAATGTCTTACGGATAAGTCATTAGGATGTGTTGTATAAACACAGTAAAATTATAGATGCGTCGAGGCTAACCATCTGAGACAAAGGAAAAGAGATTATGAAGTAATTCTGACAAGCTGCGCGTGAATAGATAGCTTATATGCCACGAGGAATGCATGCACTGCAACAGTCCCTTCAGCATAGTTGTCAATCAAGTCAACAAATTCCCATTGGTATCTAGCGCCACTTTACATTTATGTGATTTATAAGACGCCATGACGAAAAACGTGATCGATGTTCCGTTTTCATTTTCTTGCCGACTGCCGACTAAATAGAACAATGTACTGTAATAAACTATACAAACTAAGAAAACAAACGAACTTCACAGACGAAGACGTACCCAGCCGGTAACTGGAAAAATGGCACTGAGATTTATAAGTTGGACCTGACATGTTCCTTCGATGCCGTCTAGATTGCTTTGACACCGCTTGTACATGTAAACTACAGGATCACGATGAGTCAGAAGACAATGCAAAACGTTCCAGCTAAAGGTGCCATTTACTTCGTCTGTGTTTCTCTTTCTCTTAGGTCCTCCGGTTGAAGTTGTTTGCAGTATTTACATCGACAGTTTAGGGGCCTTCTCTGAGAAAACAATGGTAAGGATGTTACCCGAATTCTCAAGTTAGATATTTTGCTCGCATAATCACTGACAGCTGATTCAGAAATTAAGTATTGCCTACTCAGGGCATCTGTTGGCCCTCTTCGTGTATCTTTTGTTCCATGGCTTAGGCCATACTAATCCGATGATATGGATGACATCATCTGGACACTGCAAAATTTATGCGAGCGTGCGAAAAAATAATAGATTTTGCATTCACTACAAACTCTAAGTGGTCAGAAATGTTCTAAAATAACTGAACATACAGAACAAGGTAAAACAAACGATAGATTCTTTGTTTTTGTTCTTTCACATTTTCTTGGAAGACTTTTAAAAACTTCGCGTATAATTAGGTTTCGAAATATATTTTTCGCAAGGAGTAAGTTTACGACAAAATCAGAATGTTTCACGACAGCAAAAGTTCCATTGCATAACATTAGTATCTGTTTTTCTATCTATAACATATGTTTGCTCATTTTGCAGATCCTTTGTTCGATTTGCTTGATGCGCGCACCCGCGGATGTCATCCTTAAAATAGTGTCAGAGTGGTCTTAGCGTATCGTATGTTATGGCCGATGGCTTCCCTGAAGTCGAAAAAGTACGAAAATGATATTTGTTAGAAAGACGCATTAACTATCGTTAAACACATGACAGTCTGTTGAACATTTATGGTCTGAACCTAGTGAATATGAATTTTTTTGTACTCTGAAATCCTTCCATGTCTGCTTATCCTGAAACTTCACTTGTACAAAAGCGAGTGACAATTAATGAGCTGCTAGTGAAAGCTGATTGTAACACGGCTTGATTTCAGGCTACATTTTGTCTCTTTCAACGTCTGAAATGAGTTATTTCTTGTGAGTCTAGGACTTTGACTTGAGCCTTATACTGGGGTGCCAGTGGAGAGACGGGCGGCTGGCTAACATTACGTCAGAACACGTGGCGATACCCGAGGGGATGGAGATCTGGAAGCCCGCGATAGACGTCGTGGCGAAGGAGAGCACACCTTACACCTCTGCTCTCAGTGTGTCCGGCGAAGGAAATGTGCTAATGATGCAATGGTACAGATGACTACAACGTCTTCTATTTGAATGTCCTTATAATGTTACAGAGTTGCTACACTTCTTACGTATACATGGCCATGCTGATCTATGTTAAGAAATTGGAGAAGCTGGTCCATTGAGCCAACTGTCTTATCATATATGGATTGTTTGTAAACATATTGACACCACCACATGCTATTGACATTAGTAGGGCGTCTAGAAATCACACTCTGTAACAACAGAGCTTGTCCAAGGTTTTCAATCTCGCGTGTTATGGATCAAAGCTCGTCTGAAAGGGCAACGTTTGAAACCATAGCCAAAGCCACTCCTGCAATGTGGCTGTAACGCAAAATCAATGCAATGATGTTACGGTACCACGCGACCACTCTTTCAAAGCTCTTTGACTTACTGTGTGCATGTCGAGGATAGGACTTACAGACACACAACTTTTATCGTATTAGTGTGGGTTCGTCGGGAGTTCAGTTCGGTAATGCAGTTTGCTTCAGACAGTAATGCTGAGGAACCGAGCATATCTATGCAGTAAATCGTATTAAGCCTACGAATAATTGCCAGCCATCATCGGTTATTACCTAGGTATAGTTTTTGGTGTGTCTTTAAGAACCTCTGGATGGATTACGATGATGTTTGGTATGTGGGTAGGTCTTGTAAAGACTGCAGCAAAACTTCTGGTTTTGTATCAATTCTGGCTGGCATACAATGGTCTCGTTGGCTCAGATTCTTTGCGTCATGTGCATTCATTTCTGCCACAGGTTCACGATAAAAGCAACCTGCTTGATGCAGCTTCACGCCTACCCATTGGATCATCAAAAATGCAGCCTGCTCATTCAAAACCGTAAGTACATCGTTTTGTCACACGCTAGAGAGAAGACGCACGCTGCAACAGTCAAGTGCACTCCCATGCTCTTTCATCATAGCATGCTTTAGAGGGTATCAATACTAGGACTAGCCCGCATTGATTGGCAAAAGACTAATGCTGAAAACAAGATTAGTTGCGAAATTACTTTGGCACCTGTAACGTCTGCAGCCCATGAAGGTGACCTGCGCTAGGTAACACAAAAGACAGCTTCCGGTTTAGTGGAGTGGAAAGTGGTGCGTTGAAACATTTGGGCAAGGTGGTCGTATAACATAAATAGCGAGTAGCTGGCGAGAAAGCGCCGCCATCTTGGTTAAACATATCACTGTATTCCACTTCAAATACCCCGAATCTATCTGAGATTTGAGATAAACATTCTCGTTGGATCTAGATCTATTTTCACAAACGTTCCTTTGAACTTTGCACAGGTCTTAACTACGTGCCATACATACCGTTAATCAAGGGAAGTAGCATGTTGAATAATAGCCTTGACTAAGTAGGTAATACTTATTGGGAGCCCGTCCTTCGGTCTTGAACATGACCAATGATTCATAATTGGAGAACCGTTGTATGTCTACTCTGATGGGTTTGGAGGAGCTAATGAGGCTTATCCCGACCAGAAACACACTTCCACATTTCGGGCACGTGCGGTAGCCGCAGCACTAATTGTACTGGGATGTCTAATTCTGTGAAGTGTGCTCTTATCGGTATGGGCAGGACGCCCCCTGGTGTCCCTTAAAGCTGCTTGTAGTCATTCTTTAAATGTTCTATTTTTGTCTTCCAATAACATACTTTCCCTGACAGAGTTTGCCTTAGGGGGGTCGGTTTGAGGTCCAGCATGCGACATACAAATTAGCAGCCTAATTGCGATTTGACAAAGGTGTGAGGTTGTGGAATAGCATTAATGATTCCTGTAGTTTTTGTGTCAAAGATTTAGTTTGAAATTAAAGCGGATAGTCATTGTGAAGTTCTTACACATGTATTGATGAAAATACAATAGAATAAAAGCAATTAATTTTGTTCATGGATTTCAGTAATTGTAGATAATATTTCTTTCATATACACATGTATTCAGCAAGTTCATGATTATAGCCCCAATGGATTTGACCACACAAGGTCATCTTTGTCATCATTTCTCCCCCGATGAAAACAGCAATTATGTAAGATTACTTTGCCATATTTATGAGTATCGATAACAATGAGCTCAATATTAGATATGCGACTTCGACCGAAGGGTCCTTGAATTATCGAAATTAAAGCTCCCATTTAGCAAACTGATTCCTATCAAATTTACTACATGATGTCATCAGCGACATTGTTCCTGGACATGTAATTTCCTGTGCATGGAACCTCCCTGCACATTGTAGCCATCGATCTTGACACAATTATGCAGTTACTCACTGGCAAAACGACGGGCAGATCATACAATTTCCTGACCTCTCATTCAGATGTTGTCAAGCAAGTAACAACTGTTTTTCCCTAATATATAGCGAGCTCAAGACTCCAATAAGGACAAATCACTTTACCATAATGCCTAGACCCGGCATTCATTGCAATTGAGAAAAACTACTAAAGGTCGACTATGATGAGTTGCTTTGCTATTCAGTTAACAATGGACCAATAGAATACAATTGCAAACGTGTTATTCTTCAGATGTTAAAGTCTATCACTATTTAGTTTCTTTTCCTTTTTATCAGGTGGAGGAGTGAAGATTGTGTGGGGCTGGGAGACCTTCTGGTTTCCAGGGGACACGCCCGTAGTAACGCGAACATCCGGCCTACACTCACAACTGTCCTTGGAAACGGTAGAATCCTTCGCCTACGTCAATTCACTACTTTATCCTGGTAAGTCTGTTTGAATACATCAAGAATTGTATAGCTTGAACTGATATGTCTGCCTGCTTCTATCATATATTAGATATTAGGTCATATTTCCGTGCTGTGATTTTGTGACAGATGGTGCTATGCCATTCGATACAATGCTCAACACACACCTTGACCCAACAGAGATTACAGGAGGGTAACTGCTGCACTAAACAACAGACGTAATCGTTGCATTCTTTGTCCGAGTAAATGTCCTGCCATGGATGACATACACGTCGACGCCAACACAAAATACCAAACTTTAATCTGCCTCTATGTCATAGAGTAGCCATTGTTCGCATTGTATATGGTCAGCATAGATCAGTGCAGTTTTCTACCGGACAAAACCTCACATAATCATCATTTTTTCCATTCCAGAGCTGATCTGTGTGTACCAGGGGGTCACCTGTGATTATCGGGAGTCAGAGAATTGCCTCCGAGCCCAGTGTACCAGTGTAGAAAAGATCACCACGGAACAGTGTCGGACGTGTAACTATTTTGGCGGGAAGTGCCAGAACGGCACAGACGAGTTGGCTGTCAGAAAACCCGAAGATTGTGTCTTTGGCCTCCTCATGGGTATTTTTTCATTTCTTTTAGATTATTGATAGCTACATGTACATTGTAGGTAATTCTACTTAGCCTGACCAAACATCGGCCCAATAGTCATACCCTCCGTTGTGGAGAGCAACCTCCGCCAGCAGCACTGGTCAACGAACGAGAAATTGTGTTATAAACAGTGTTTATACAGTACAGACAGGGCTCAATGACATGGTAATCATATTTTAAGTTCAGTACCGCACTATAACGGTTTCATACAAAAGTTTAGTTGAGACACACATTGACGATCCCGCTGTCAATGTCGACTTCCACTGCGACCTAGCTCGCTGGAATCTAAATTTGATTTGTGCAACCCTTTACTTTATAATCATTGGAATATCATGGAAAATGTAAAAGTATGACGGAAGAGACAACAAAACACACAAAGCGTAAAAAATAGAAATATTGTTTCTTATTTATAAGATTCATTTTGAGCTCGGTGAAACTTTAGGTCACAGTGCACTCACAGCAAGGTCGCCGCCCTAGAGGGTATGAACAAGATGATGATAAACGGTAAAAATGAAACGTTTGTCCGTGCCTGCAGTGGCAGATGGTGACCTGGTGTTCACCACGGCGGAGCTAAGGTTTAGCTTGAGGCGGCGCCTGTCGTACCACATGCTGCAGATCTACATCCCGTCCATCAGCATCGTGGCCATGTCCTGGGTCTCCTTCTGGATCAACATCGAGTCTTCACCGGCCAGAACCGCGCTGGGAGTCACCACTGTTCTCACCATGATCACACAGGTGGACAAAACAAAATACATTATTTTCTTGTACATACCACAGTGATTTCTGAACCAATTGAAAACGAAAACACGATTAAATCAACGCTAGATGGACATGGAGTAGTAAATGAGTTTAGAAAACATTTGGTACTTCAGTACATGAAAGAAACAGTTATTCAAACACAGCAAGTTTCCAACTAGAACTAATATCTTCTCCTTGCCCCAGGTCACACCCCATTCAACATGTAAGGTAGTCTCCAAGCAGACCTACGGGTTGGCAAAGACCGTATCCAACAGGCAGAAGGAGTTTTTATAGCCAACCCAAGTCCTTGGGTTGGCTATGAGACTTGGGTTGACTATGAGACTTGGGTTGACTATGAGACTTGGGTTGGCTATAAAAACTCCTTCTGCCTGTTAGATACGGTCTTTGCCAACCCGTAGGTCTGCTGGGAGACTACATGTAAGGGCCCTTTGAGACTTTTAGGCAATACATTTTGATAGGTATCTTGACCTAACATTACCAACACTACATGGAGGCCAATTTGATATAGGAGACATTATATGGGTTCCAAGTAGACATTCGTGCTGGAAAACAAATTAGTCCCTCACTGTGTTTTGTCTTCTTTTCAGAGCGGCAGACCGATTCCAATGCCCGAGGTATCATATGTGCGTGCCGTGGACGTCTGGTTATTAGTGTGCCAACTCTTCGTGTTCCTCGCACTGATAGAATACGCCGCCGTCAACTACATATCAAGAACACTGAAAGTAAGTCACGCACATCTTAGTGCTGGTTTCCGAATCATTGCTCCAAGGCCATGATGTTATCTCAAGTCCACATTATTGGAAGGCTGGGGTCAGCGATGTTCCTTGGACGCAATAACTTTTTACCGTCGGCATTTTCCAAAGGTCATAATTTCATGTAACATATGAATGCGACATTTTGTTTGTTTCAAAGGAATAAAGCCTCCTTATGAGAAATCTTGGGAAAAGTTCGCGGCCTCACCCGGAAAAAAGGGGCATTCCTTATATCTGGGTGCGTGACTGCAAACGATAAAGCCTTCTCTGATGTCCACCAAAACTCAAATCATCATGGTCGTTTCCTTGCAGGTGACAGCCTTTCGAAAATCAATATCAACGTTAGGTTAGATAAAGGGAAAACCATGGGCAATTGAGCTTTCCGGTTGAGTTGCAATTCCAATGGGAGTCCTTACATCTTCACAAACTATTTGCAGACTTCATGGCGTGTGGAGTACTTAAACACTACACAGCTATAATCAAAGTTCTAGCTCATCCTATATCCTTGTTTTTCTCGCCTCTTACCCACTGATTTTTATGGGGACGTCGCCTGCAAAAATGAATGATCATTCAGAGCCATGTATCTCCGGGTGAGGGCCACAACTTTTTAGTCACAAAGATGTTGCAAATGGCCTGTTTCTTTACGACAAGTGATGTACGAACTGTTGGCCTGCTTCTGCAAGGTCATGCGAATCTCCCGTTACATACAACCTTCAACGTCACAGCTGGAATGTATTCACCAGTTATCATGAGCCAACCAATCCCGGTTCTAAAAACGATCTAACAGTTAGCTTATTCTATATATACTTTCCTGTACATGTTTGTTACATATTTGTTGAGTCAGAGGTAGACAACCTGTAAACCCTTCGAAACATGAATGTACAATGGAGGTCTTTCATTCTTTCTAATTCTCCAGAAAGCTTACGCTAGTACCCAACTCGTGTGGAATAATTCCTGACGCATGAGAAGCTCATTAGCATGTTAATTGACAACATACTTAGAATTTATTGAAGAAACAGCTGTTGCATGACAGCAAATATCTATACAGAGGAAAGACAGGCAGCGAATATGGCATGTTTGAAATGAACCCAGCAACTGGTCATTGGGCACGTTTCACTGATTGACTACTGCTGGCACATTCATTGATTCCTGATCGTATTCAGAACCATTAAAGTCATACAGCAGCAAGGCATGCCTTCAGATATGTTCATTCTCCCTCGCATGAGCCTAATGTTATCGGCTGTCAGATACCATGTGCCTTGTTACTCCTTTTCGCCGATAGCGCATCGCACAAAGTCGTTGCCGGAACCACAAACCTACATAATAAGCTGTGAAAATCCGAACGCAGCCAGATATAAACGTCTGACAATTTCCTTTGAGATGATGCCCCTGCTACGTCTCAATTGCTTTCTTAACTCTAGGAAGCACCTGTGGGATCTTTAAAGATTTCAACGCGGAGCGCAGATCAGTTCCCTGAGAGGATAGGCACTAAAAGTCTTTTTATATCTACAGCTTTATTTGAACGGCTCTGATCAGAAACGAAGGCTAAAATCGATGCCATCTTTTAGACCGCACAGGCGCCTAAAAATGCTCCATCTGACTTGACTATTGTCCGAGGGGCAAGTATCTCATGTACGTTCAATGAGAAAATACAAAATCTATAAAAAGACAAATCACTATTTCTATTGCAAGTAATTGTATATGGTGCCGGACTCCTAGCACATTATAAGCTTGCCGTGGTCCGCTTTGACCCCAATTCATCAACACCTTTTCAATTATGGAACGTTTGTTAAGTCCAGGTCAATACCTTCGCTTTCTTCAATTTCCACAAAGAGAACTGGAGAATTTACACGTTGTGATCTATCTGCGTTGAAGTCGTTGGCGGGCGTGGACCACTTCATATATAAAACGATATGATGATAAACGCTCAAAGCTGTTCAACCTTCTTTCCGCTTGCTCAACAGAACTGCTACATTACATTCTATAGATAAATTCAGATTCATTCTAGAAAGAGACAACCCTTACTGTGCACAAATAGGTAAATATATAAAAAATGTTTAGATCTTAGAGCTAGTAGTGTAAGTGATAGGTTAAACTCGACATGTTAAAGTATTCATATACGTAGTTTGATAATTTTGTATCCCATTGTTTGTTGTTTGCATGCATAGTTGTAGAAGACCTTACGAAAGTCGCTGTACTTTTGTTGTGTCAATAAAGATTTCATGTATAAACATTGTTTAGAAGGGAGAGGGTAACAAGATCTTACTTATCACGATTCGGTTCGCAACCAATTATTTAGCATCCCTCCAGGCAATGTAACCAAGGCACCGTTGTCGCGGATTAAAATAACAACCTCGCTGTCGACAATATTGGCTGCCAGTGTTCCAATTTTGAAAAACGAGGACACACCTCTGGGGAATTGGGCCGTATATTGGACCGGGGCTCAGACTCCCTTGGAATCAGCTCCACTACGTTAGCCCTACCCTGCCTTTAATTACTTCTTTTAGCGTGTTCTTGGAAAAAACTAATAAAATCGCACACCCGTGACAAAACATGTTTGAAACCTCTTAGCATTAAATTGCACTGACCTCATAACTAGAGGTTATGAATTTCATTTAATTTTACTACTTCTGCTATACCTTTTTAAATTTTACAGGTGCAAAGGTGGGGTAAGGTTTTATGATGGGGGCAGATGAATACCAGGCGGTCATAGGTTTCTCAAATTGGTGGAACGTCACATAACCATTCGCCAACTAGCCCAATATGTCAAAATCAATGTGGAGTCCTTGAAAAACATCAATCATCCATGACCATATGCACATGTTGAATCTCTCTTGGTCTAGCGGTCGGTCTTTCAAAATTGAAACCTACTGACCGCATTTCATTCAACTGACACCATTGTCGCACCTTCCTCCACCTTGACACCTTTAAGAGAAACTAGGAAGACTTCCGGGCTGCAAATTACCATGTGGCGTATAGAGAGAGACGAGCAGAGAGAGAGAGAGACAGACAGACAAATAGACAGAGAGATATAGATATAGATATATAGACTTTATTCATTTCAGATTGCATCCTCCTACTATAAATCAAAGCAGGTCAGGGGAAAGTTTTACTGGACCGACATCCCATCTGAGGCAAAAGCTTTATTGTAGTATTGAGACACCGAAATGTGTAATAATAAGAGTCCGTTGATAGATTTGTCAGGTTGGTAGGTCATGGGATAATAGAATCAGAGTTGACTACATGTTGTTAATGCGTTATGATGGTTTAGATCTTTAAATCAAAGTACGTCATCAAGTGCAACGAGTTATCAGTGGTATGTCATGAGCATTATAAACAGGGAAATGCAATAATGTAAGGCAGTTATGCGTTTACCATACTACCATATGGAAGGGATTAATTCATGCGAGTGAAGACTATGATTCAAAGGCTGCAGGTAGAATTGAGAAGGTGATTACTGTTACCGGAGACCAAAAACAGGAAGTAATAAAGTCCTAATTCTGTCATTCTTACTTAACAAGTGAAGACAAGGAAGGACAGAATCTAACTCTGAGTCAAGTCCAAATATTAGTCACAGCATTTTGAATGTCAACCAAATAAATACGTGCCAATGCTACCTAATCTATCAGCCACTCCAGCGCGTCCAGTTTGTTTCGAGGACGGTTTGCCTGGATGTCTTCCATCAAAGCAGTCGTTAGACCGGTCCCATAGTTCGACCCCAATATAACATGGCATGCGGCTGCGGCTCTCAATGAAAACGTGGCGTGTCCGGTTCTTCAGTCACCGTACTCGACGTTATGTTTGGGGCCGGGCCAAAAGTGGGGAACTGTAGTCTTGGTCCCTGTAACTCTTCCTGCATAGCCAGTATAATTGCTCTTCAGCATAGCACACCAGCTTCGCAGGCAGGCAAGCGGCAGCAGCTGCTTATATTGCACTTACATACTGGCACACCTAATTCTAGCTGCTGGGATGTCCCCAAGATACTTGGTGGCAACGAGTTCCACTCTACGATAGCTATGGGAAAAAAGTCACTCAGTCCTGGGTTGGTAACTGTGGTACTTGAAGGCATGATGATTTCTTGCTCTCAGGTAGTATAAGATACTTAGTCTTGGTAGTCGGTACTTAGTAGACAGTTTATTAGTCTCCTCACCATTACTTTACCGTCTTAAACTAAGGGATGTTCCTTTAACTTTACAGGAAGCCAAAGCCTTAAAACGCTACATCAGACCAGCGACGACGAAAAGGAATTCCAACGCCAATTCTCTTCCCACGAACTCGAACTCACACCCCGAGAACAATGCCGAGGACACAGTTCTAACAACAGCCGGGGGAAGTAACATAGCAGACACCATCGACCACATCTGTAGATGGGGATTCCCACTTGCATTTTTGTTGTTCAATATCATGTACTGGGTGACATACAATTATATTGTTCAGACATAAACACCTTTTCTCGGGTAAGCCAGAGAAAATGCCACTATGAGATTGGACCCATGAATACATTTGCGTGGGCACAGTTGTGAAATTGAAGTGTAGTGTACACTTTATGCACAAAAAAGGACTAAATTTCATTTAATTTTTATAATATAAGAAGTTTCGGCAATTAGATTGAAGTGACAAAGACAAAGCAAAGAAGTTACTGGAAGGGAACATGTTCGAAAAACGACATCCGTCCGCTGATACCCGCCGTTTTTCAGCCTTGGCAACCTGAGCAAGAGAGCGATGCAAGAAAACTTCTTCATGTGATCTGCATTCAGTTCCACCGTATTCTCAAAACCTATTAATACAAATGGACTTATTGACACTGTCTGATATGATATACGGAGACAAATTTAAGACTTATTGCGGGAGCATTAGACATTGGTTTGGAAACGTCAAATAGCACTGATGGATTGAAGAGACTCGAACCATTTCGCTCCTGGTTCTACATGCCTGGAACTTGAAGGGACTATTCAGCACCAACGCGGCCTTGTGCAGAGATGAATTTTAAATCTAAATAGTATTTTAGAAAGCATGTTTGTAGGACAACATCGTTTCAGGCCCAGTGGTTGGCATGCGAACGTTACAACGGAACAATCGCAGCGACAAGATCTTCCGATGGAGGAGACGCTTCCATTAACGTTATCGTCTGTCGGCAGATGTTGGGGCGTTTTGCGTCGACAACTGAATGATGTTGCGAAGCCCGCCACCGCTACTGGGACAGCGCTAGCTTGGAGAAGACCTTGCGATCAGGATCAGCAAGTGTTTGTACATATTGATTGCCAAACGTCCACATCCTGGAATAGACAGCAACACTTTACCCGTCTTACCGGCACGAAGAAGACTTAGAAGTCTCCTCACATGAGACTCCTCTCTGCAAGCTTGCCCAAGGGAGGCATCACAACAAGACAGAGAGCTTTCAACAGGCGCGAAAATTTCTTTCATTCGACTTGACTTGACTTTGTAGCATGAATTACCGAACTGCAAACTCTATGTAATGCCGAGAACAAGAATATCAAGGCAATTATTGATTTCTCTAATGATTCCTCTGGGTTGAGCAGGTTTAACTGTAGGTTATAAGGCTTATATCTGGCATTTGATCCGATCACCAAGACAGGCCTAACTTTGATTTGGAATGGATCAAAAGAAGTACAGACTTATGATTATTGATGGTTGGGTTTTGAAAGTCTTTTAGAAGTCGCTTGACGAACTGATTCAGACTGGTTGGGATATGATCGGATTTTTTACAGGATAGATAATACTCATGTCTGAATGTCTGACGTTGACACATGTATGTTATTATAAGCGAAATGTCGCCTGGGCTACATACATGAGTTCTAGAGGACAGAGTAAGTAGGCTTTCTCTTCTAAGGACTTAGCCCATACAAATAAACGGAAAATATGATAACACACATCATTCATTGGCTAAGTAAGTATACCTGTCAATAATAAGGCTAGCTTGTGTTGGATTTGAGGTAAGCAACATTTTATTACATGATTCACTGACATATGTAGATTTAAACATTCAGGTGCGATTTCGCCTGTCTCTTCTCCTAGATCCTATGAACCAAACTAGCTTGTATTACCGAACTGAGATTTTACCATCTGCTTTCTATTACAACTTGTTGATTTCTCTCCCATAACTATCTAGTATATCATCACAAAGGTGACTTTGTCTCATTTTAGATCTATAGATTGGTAGAATCTATGTACAACGGCAAATTGACTGTCCCCAGTGTTTTTGATACATCACAGAAATTCACACTATAACACTAGCTGTTTGTAAATTCACGGCTTATATCGATGACTCACTCATTATTTTAAGAAATAATCCTCTGAAACATGACGCTGTGAGATAGCTGTTTCGACCCCATGGCTAACAGAGCTTATCATCAAAGACTTGGCCGGTTTTGAAGAAGTTTCCATCCATTTGGAAATCAATTTGTCGCACATCATGATTTAGAATATCAAAGGATAATGTAGCTGCAACGTCTACACACATGAGACAAACCGCTAGGGATTCGCTCACTTCCGGTATTTTGTAGCCCCAACAAATCGCTCCGTTATACATTTATCCCTTCCCATGCGATTTAACATCACCGAATAACTAACGTTATAAATCATTGCAGGTATGCCCCCACAAGCTTCGACACATACTTCTGAAGTACTAATAGAAAAACGCATCTATTGTAAGTTTGTTCACAAATAAACCATGTGTGACCGTTAATCTTTAGGCTTTGTTACTCCGCGAAAATTACTTTATGGGGAAGCGAAAGTTTTGAACTCGTTTCTATCAGCTTAAGTCACGTTCTTTCTTGATTCCTACAGTGTCTGACACCTTGTCTGCCTCTGGTCGCCAGCAGTCAATATCATTTCAGACTTAACCGCCACCTCTGCACTCACCCGCGGTTCCTATTTCCCACTAGGTTCGGCCAGTTTCATTTCTTGGCTTTAAAACAAGCTATGAATTATATTTCACCATGTCCCGCCACGTTCATATCAGCTTTCATGGCAACACAATACCAGTGTTTCTATTAGCTTCAATCGGTGCAATAGAAGCAAAAACAGAAATTGATTCGGAATCGCAGATGGTAGTTTGAATTTGTTTCAGTATCACATAACGCTGACTAGAAATTGCTGGGTTGTGATATTGAAAGAAAACCTGAGACAGCGTTGGATGTTCTATTCAATAGAGCCCGTTGGCATCCAAGTACAGCAGCCTATGCAGTCTTGCAATTTTCAGCCTAAGGGAAAAAAAGGATAACATCATATAACCGTATCAATATTCATTCATCGCTAAGCATACTATGCTAACAGGTTTACACATGCTAATGGAGGACTGAGATATAACTTCGTGAAGTGAATACAGATAACATTGATTTACTGTAATTGTCCTAGACCTGATGACATCATCTTCGATATAGTCGTTCGCTTCTTATGCCAGGGTCATATTTCCAATCTTAGGCCTGGCCGGGCTGTCTTGGAGAACGGAAAGTATGATATAAAAGATGACAAAACACACCAAACGTATTACAAACAAGTATTTAAGAGCATAGCTTGCGCATATTTATTGATTTCTTAATTTCTAGTTTAGGCAAACAGCCCGGGCCCCAGTTGGTGAATGTGACCCCGATGACACCTATTTTATGGTAATGTAAGCATACTGGACAACAACAACTGTTACAGTAAAGATCTATATAATATGAAACATACCCAATGTCCGTACAACTTAACAGTCATTTAAAAGCATGTTCAGGCTTCACATGGATTGGTCATTTGAACACCACATCCACAACGATAGCTATGTTACCCTCGAAGCTAATTTAGGCCGTACATACTTAGTGTTCATTTAGTAGTAGTAAGTAGTACAGTCCACTTTCACTATCATCACTTTCATGTGTTCAGCTGGATGAATACATGGCACAGCTGCTGCAGTGTAATCACGATTAAAAGCACGACAGATATCTAGGCTGTACATGTGTGGTTGGGTTCCCATCTTGTTCATTGGTCCGGTGCCCAACCACTGAGCCTGGACCTGCACGAAGATGCCAGCACGATAGCTGAAAGATCAACACAAAGTCTCCATAAAACTCCCGAGGGCCAAAATGGAAAGACCCTGCACATCAAGACGATGCGACGGGAACGAAACATTCATTCTCACCCTAAACGTACTAGTGGAAGGAATGAAATATAGTCGGCAAGACACTGAGTGTTTTAGGGGCTATACGAGCAACCTCCGTAGAGGAGCTCTGCAGAGCTCTACAGCCCCTTCTCCACAGTTCAACTTTTGCATTCTCAACTAAAAAATTACCTAAGCCACTGAAAGATTGTTTACTAGCGACGATCTTTGAACAATGTCGTTACAATAACATAACGGCTATACACGGTTACATGGCCTGTCTATGATAGAGATATGTGGCATAATATACTTTTTATTGCACCCAAATAAATATTACATTGAGACAAAGTCATGACATTGTTTTTGCCGTTCGAATGAATGACTCCGAGACTCCAACCTTGAAATGCCAAAGTGCGAATATTGATATTAGATAAGATGAAATGAGGCATTAGCCGAAAGTAAACGGTCTCAGCTGAAGTATGGTTATGGTTTTGAAATACGATTTGATCGATTTTCGGTCGAGTTGCGCTTGACCTCTTTGAGGTTAGGATGATATGCACAAATCCTCCCCACAAAACTGCCGTGCAAACTTTAACATAAACCTGATCCAGCATTAAAAATTGATCAACGTTCCAAACGGTCAGGCGATAACATACGGTTTCGGCAGAAATCATCACGGTTATTTATCGAATGTGCATGACCTTTCGTCGAAGGTCTCTGCAGGTCATAAAGTTGTGACCTCGAATGCAAAGTTCCAAACGCACGTAGTCAAAGAGCATGACCTTTCTGTATAGCCCTAAAGGTGGTCCCATAACACTTTTGAACTTTTCTTCTAAAGTGACGCCTTCAGAAATGGAATCACGTTGTGTAGTACCGGCATGCCACTAAGTTCTGATTAACTTCATCTCAGTCAACATCACTGAATGCAAATCCATTTGCCACCATGTCCTCTCAATCTAGGTCAATAACCTTCATTGATGTCAGTCTAGTCTTTTATCCCGCTCCGACTACTTAGCCGCCTAGAAAAAAAAAAGTCTAAGGCAAGGCGACAAAATGGGATCTGTGCAGTAGAGTGATCAAGTATGACATTGATAGATGCATGGGTAAAAATTTCTGAGATGTAAATAGATAGCCCTTCAGCACGATTTCATGTCTATAGTTTGTACCAGGCGTCAACATCACAAGTCCGACATTTTTCGGTCCGACGCGAATTGTACTAAAGTTCCTTCGACCAACAGTTGTCATTGACTCGGCAGAAAATACATCTGTACCATTCAGCATGTATGACTTACCCGTGACAACTAAACTGGGCGGCAACAATTCATGTGCGGCTTCTGAACATTACCATTACCACCATTGTCCTCGGGGGATGCCTTGTGGTCTTTCGTCTCCACATGATGCATTCCGATGCTTTGACAGATTTCAGCAGCCACTGCAAAACGGACCCGTATCGATCGAATCATGACAAAGCCATGGTGGTCAACCTATTCTAAACGTTTAAGATACGCGTTTGGCTTGGCACGATTTAATTTCGACTTCCACAACGGTCGATTTGTCATCTGTGAAGCTATATGAAGACGGTGTCACCACTGTCACAACATGTAATAGAAAGTTCCGAAAACTTTAGAGACATGCTTATGTATTGGAAAAATATTTTGTCTTCGTGACAGTAAGATTGCATGAAGCAAAATGATCAATTAGACACAGAATTACCTTTAGAACATGTGCGCAGTGTAGTGTAATATGATGTAAAGGGATTTGAATTGCCTAGTTTCGCATTCTTTTGACGCTGGGACTGTATGAATATATGGCCGGTCGGTCAATATTGACTGTACCATTTTGAGGGATAAGCGCAATTGTACATGACAGTTGGCAGTGATAGGCATGGAGGATGATGATTCTACAGGAACCGAGGGGAACCATTTGTAAGTAATTCATGTGAAGTTATAAATGATTTGTGTTGCTTACTTCTGCACCGTGGGATGTATTAGTGATATACCAACAATCACCATCTTCCAACAGAAGTTAATTGCTGGCACGACTAGATCTTGACAAGGCCCATTACATCTATGTGTGTCAAAGGTCAGACGACAACTGCCCCTTGGTATACCCAAGGGGGTACTTGGTCTATTTCCCGAGCCGTTTTACTAACACACATGGGAAAATTATGGCCTAGTCACTGAGCAAAGTTTGCTTCTATTTGACTTAGGTCAAAGAGTGTCAAAGATCAGACGGCATCTGACCCTTGGCATACACAAGAGGTTAATTAATTCTAATGTGTACATTCTGCATCAACTACATGCGATGAAAGTGTGACGCATACGGTTTTACTTGGTCTAATTTCCGCGCTATTGCAGCAACACCTATGGGAAAACTGGCCTAATTACTGAGTAAAGTTTACTTTTCTTTGACATATGACGTTGGATGTATGTCATATGGGGGGCGAGATAAGTCTGTGATGACGAAAACCTCTGACTTTGACTTTAGGTAGAAGAAGATCACATTGGCAAATGGTAACATGCAAAATGGCAGGCTGTTCGTTTTTATTCAAATTGGTGTCATTGAAGCGTTCTATACATAAAGTGGCGGAGATACCTCAGACAGGAATGAACCATAAGATAGATTGAACTTCCCGTTACCCTCGACCTGTTATTCTCTAAGATACCCAAAATGGAGTAGCTGTTGGACCTTCGGTTTTCTCACAGTGTTACACAGGCAAGATTAAGAAAAAAACGGGCAGGACCTCTGTCCAGCACAGGCTTACCCACCCAAGCGTTGACGTTCCCACTTTGTATAAACACAAACGTTCCAGTTCCAGAATTATTCAACAATCTTTTCAACGAAATTCTTACTTTTAAAACATTCTACATCAACTGAACTTTCTACACCGACTGAGCATCCCACACCGACCAAACAGTCTAAATCAAGTGAACACTCTACATCAACCTAAAACTCTACGTCAACTGAACATTCTACATCAATTGAACATTTTACATTAACTGAACATTCTACATCAACTGAAAATTAACATCAAATGGATTTTCGATATCAAATGAATTTTCTACACCAAATGAACAACATAAATCAGCTGAACATTTTACATCAACTGAACTTTCTGCATCAACTAACGATTCTACATTAACCGAACATTCTACATCAACTGAACATCTTACATCAACTGTACTTGCAGAGTGTACACAGCTTCTGAACGTATGATTTCAGCAGGTTTGTAATCATATCTAGACTTCTTATCAAAAATGCATAACTCTCAAACCGGTGACAGTGCAATGTAGCAAGGCTTTGTAATGAGGATAGTAGCAGTTACACACTGGTCTATCCTTACGTAGATTATTCGCGTGGGATAGCGCACATGTCAAACGGCCAAGGCACATTGACGATACCGCCAAAGTCTCCCACCGTGGACGGCACTGGAGCGCCCTCTGGCAGGTGGAATGTGAAACGCTGCATCAAGGAGACGAAGAGCAGGAAAACCTCCATCCTTGCCAGTTGCTCCCCCAGGCAAACCCGGTGGCCTAGAGACACAAAACGAAAAACAATATGTCATGGCATAAACAGTCATCAGTTATATCACGGGTCACCTTAGATAATGCAATGGACCATACTGATATAGTTGATTTCCCTGTAGTTTGGTAGATGTAGGTATATTGGGGTATATCTCAAGGCCAACGTTCATTTCAGTTCAGCTCAGTGTCTTTATCTAGACTCGATAGTTTGATTCGGCCACAGTGATCATTGACGCCATGACCTGTGACCTCACGTGACACCGGCCATTCTGTAAGCACCACTCACGGCGGCGTGGTGTGGCTCCTAGCAACCCGGCACCCACCCGTGGTCTTTTCGCATGAAAGTTTCTCACCGAACCCATTCTGACTCCTTACATCCTTCAGTGCAGATAATTTGACATGCATTAGATAGAAAGATGCTACACTGACCTATGGAAAACGGTATGTACGCTTCATGCTTGACGAAGTTACCGCTCTGATCCAGGAACCTGTCGGGATTGAACTTGTCCGGTTCCGGGAACAGCTGAGGGTCCATGTGCACGGACCACAGGTTGAACTGAAACACATGACGTCATACAGTGGTGCTGTCATTGGACCCATGCGATTTCGTTACTTATGTGTGTGTGTGTGTGTGTGTGTGTGTGTGTGTGTGTGTGTGTGTGTGTGTGTGTTACTTTACTTTACATTATGATCAATCTTTTGATTTTCTGATCAATACCTAGTGATAGTTCATACAAAACTCTTACGGAGAGAGTGGCGTCCGCTGGGATGGTGTAACCGTTTAGGGTGGTGTTCTTGGATGCCGCGTGGGGAACGCTCAGGGGTAGGATGGTGTTGATTCGCTGGACTTCCGCTAGGGTCGCTGTTGTGTAGGGCATGCTGCTCCGATGATCATAGGATGGAGAGGCTTGACCCAGAACTAAGTCGATCTCCTGGTGAACCTGTGGCGGAATACTGGTGTCATTTTCTCAACTGTGCAACTTATATTGTGTTACTTACAGAAGACTATAAGTGATATAAAATAGTAGAATGTGCAGACACTTGCCTTTTCCTGAATGTCGGGGTATAAGGTCATATACAGCAAGGCCCAGCGAGTGGTAGTGGATGTGGTCTCCGTCCCAGCGATGAACAAGTCAAAAAGTAGCTGAGGGTAACAACATATAAAAGTTGTTTTCATTTACGTGCGGTTGTACTATCTAGAAGTAGAAGGCTTAACATATGATCAGTACATTTTGATCAACCCATCGTGATTTCTCAGATATTCAAACAAGACATATGCATCTTAGGCATCTTTGAACCCATGTTACACACAAGAAGAAGTTAAACCGACCTCTTGAAGCTCCATGTCGCTGAAGTGCGCCCGTGCCTGTTCGTCATGAGCCCGCTGTTGTTCAAGGAGGAAGGCGTCGATGAAGTCCCGGATGTCGTTTGGGTCAAAGGTCTCCCTGTGTTTTTCTATCTGTTCTCCACAGAACTCTTGAAGCCCTAAAGTGAGGCGGACTAGTTTGTCTTGCTCTGGTGATCCGAATGGAAGGCGCCGAAACACGGGATGTATGTTTGGAAGAATATCCCTGGATGGTTTGCCTTCAACGGCAGCGTTCAGAAGGCCAATCAGCCGCAAGAAGTCAGGGTCGCCATATTCAAACCGATTCCCGAAGGCAATGGAGCAAATGACATTAGAAACAGCGTTTGGCAACATTTCTTTGATGTCAAATGGTTGCCCATTTTTCGCCCCAACTTCTTGGACTAACTCGTTGGCTTCCTCTCGCATCTTACCCTCCATACTCCGCTTGCCGACGCCGAAGTCACGGAGGGTCATCAAGGCAAATTTACGCTGATGTTTCCATTCTGGTCCGTAGGCGGCGAAAAGAACACCTGGAAAGAAAGAAAAAAATCCCTCGAACTTTCTTATTTCTCTTTACATACAGAGTTTATATAATAATACAGTCAAACCTGGTCCCACCAACCACTCAAGAGACTGAGCAAAGTGGTTGCTGAGGTCAGGTGGTTGCTCCAGACAGGTTGGTTGGTTTACCGGATGATTGCTACATTGTATTTATGGTTACCAATTACTTCGCTCTACAGTAAGACAGTTATTATAAAGCCCAGCTTGAAAGATAGATTGAGAGGAAAAGTTCATTGCTTAGTAGGAATGTGGCTGGTAAAACACCCTTAAGTCAGCTCGTTGGATGGTTATCATGCTTACGCCTGCAGAAATCTTAAATCTAAAATGGCTGCTGCTGGGCTAGGTGCCACTTGTCATTGTGGTAGCTGAGTGGGGTGTGAATGCCCCCTGGGGACTGCAAAAAAGTGATTTCTGGTTGGGTAAGCTTAGCAGAGGGTCTTAATTATGTAAAATTGGACGGAACTGCTTCAATGTGAAGTGACTGCAGGTGGTTGTCCGCGCCAGGTTTGACTATAGAGCTAAAATCCACGGTATTTACCACATGTAAAACATATGTTACACAGAAAACTACATGTACCTCACCTTTAGTTGTAGTTGGGCCGGTAGTTCCATCTCCACGTAGTTCCGCTACTACCGGAAAGATTCTCCGACTGGAGAATTCGTCAGCCCTTTTGACCAGGGCGTTCCGGATGGTCTTGTAGCCGCTGACGACGATGTTTACATCCCGCCCAGTCCACACAGTCATGACGTCACCGTACTGTTTGGACAGCTCTGTGAAGGTCGCAGGTACAAAGGCACACTGGAAGAACAAACATGACCGTACGGTTAACGTATGTATATTTTGAAAGGATTTGATGCGACTTTTTAAGCCACCATGGCCTCCCGACCATTCCCAACCATCCCCAGGCCCAGACCATGGTCGGGAGTAGGTTGGGAGCAAGGTCGGCTGTGATTGGCAGTCGTTCTGTGAAGTGCCGAATGTCTCACGATATTCCTTTGTAACTCATTGTCAACCGAGGCGACTACTACCTGAACGTTTGCCAACCACTACACCTTCACACAACCGGCACGCAACTTGAACGCGAACTCACCTGCTGAAAAGTGGAAAATGTGTTGATGCTAACTTTGACCCCGATTTGACTTCTCGATGATGCTTACATGTACAACATAGGTAATCGGCCCCTATTCTGAAAATCACTAGGTATGTCTTTTTCAATTCGTAAGAGAGTTGACAGTCGGTCGGGAATCAGTCTGATCTGAAGGGAGTCGGCAGCCTGCGGCTACAGGTCGGGATGATTGGGAGTGATTGGAAGTAGGTTCGAAAGCATTCGGCCTCGGTTCGAAGTAAGCCATTCACTGACACGGTTGTCGCAAAGGATAGCCATGGCTTCAAACAGGTCAACCAACCAACCAACTTCCAACCAACCAACCAACCAACCAACCAACCAACCAACCAACCAACCAACCACCAACCTTGTTTGGCCGGGTATTGTGGTATTGCGGAGTCCAGTCTTGTATCCTTTAGTCCGCTTTTAACGATCGCTACCCGTTGGCGGAGTAACGACCATGAGAGGCGGACTAAAGCTAACAAGACTGGACTCTAGGCTAGGGCAGTGCTCGTGGTAAGGTCGAAGGAAGGTCCTGAATGTGTGACAGTGGTTTAAGGCGCTGAAGCATACCTATGCTCCAAGTGATAACTTTCTAGCATCATTGTAGAATGTGCTATATGAATATGGCTAAACGATTTGCATATTCTAACTTTGCCATGCTCGCTGTATTTGCATTTGTATCAATACTACATACGAGCAGTCGAAGTATATTGAATAAAAAAACATTATGTCAAAACATTTATCTACTCCCAACACGACATTGTATGTCTTGAAGTAAAACCAATAGAACCGATAGCTAATGGTAAAACAGATAGGGAAATCGTTGTTTTCTCAGTGTTCACCTTAGCTAACATGGGGATGTTCCCGAGCAGCGGCCAGCCCCAGGGACCAGGCGGGAGGTTCTTGGGTCGCTGCAGGTACAGGTAAGTCAGCAGGCACGTACAGGCGGCCACGAGAAACGTCGGCACATCAACAAAGTAACGGACCATCGTCACAAGTTCCAATAAACTGGCCATTCTGGGCAAGTTTTGTACAGATGTTGTAGTGAAAAGTACAAGTTATTCTTACAGGTTGCTATGCTCAACTCTGGCGGTGATACCACTTAAGAGTAAACAGGGGGGTACCAACACACCTTAAAGAGGGGTTGTCGATAACAGGATGGTGTGAACAAGGCAAAGTCAGTCTTTTTGGCAAATCCATTGCCACTGATTACTGACAAACTGATCTTGACAGTTTCAAAGACTCAGTTATTGAATAGTCTTATATTGAGGTATGTCCAATTCCATGACATAAACACTTGAACTTCCCCTGCTGTTTTTCACAGATGGTAAGTTCGGAGGTGGAGGTCAAGGGTCTCCTAGTTGACCATAAGGACGATGATCTTTGCCCAAGTAGAACCCATTGATCGTCAGGGCCAAAGGTCTAAGTACACAATTATTTTGCCCCGGTCAATATTATAGGCCATTGACAGGTTGTTTATCCATGTCTCTGCGTAAAGTTAACCGTAGTCTGTATCACAGTTTGTGGTAGACTGCGTTGGAGCGCGCTGGGGGAAGCTTTTCTAACTCCATAGCGATTGTTTTGCGCTTGGGGATCTGTGCCATGATGTATCGTTTTACACACTGACGAAAAAACAAAATCCACTGTAACATGCACTGCTTCATGTCCGCTAGTCGGCGCTATAAACCTCTTCAAACGCCAACACCGAACGTCGTGTAACAAGCAAGACAACTAGATCTCATTCTTATGACTTTCTGACCTTTTTGCACCATCTCGTTCTCACACTGAAATAGACCTCTCTGTGGTTGAAAGTTCAACGTACGTTTGGAATCGACTAAACTACTGGCGAGCATCCAACATTCTGTAAACCCCCCGGTTCAGGATTCTATTACCGTCCAGGCCTGAAATGAACACCCCTGGATCAACAACGGAGAACCAATGAATAGAACCGGGTTAGATAAAGCCTAACCGAAATAACATGACTTTTCTCAAACAAAACTGCCCCCCTCTCACTGGACCGGCGACGCGTTGGCGACCTCGCTGCGTCCTAGATTGAATTTGAGTTAGCCTTGACTTTACAATGGGAATACCATGCAAAACGTACAAGTATGACTACAAAGACAACAAAACACACAAAGCGTAAAAATGTTCGTTTTTTATCGATTGAATTCGTTTAGCGCGGTGTTAAATCGCTCGGTCGCAGCGAGGTCACCAACGCGTCCCGGGTCCAGTGAGAGGGGGAAACATATATCATGCAAAATATAAAAGCGTGAAAAGACAACAAAACACACAAAGCGTAAAAAGATTCGTTTTTTATCTATGAAATTGGTTGAGCGCCCTGTCAAATTTTAGAGCGCCGCCCGGTCGCGGCGAGGTCGCCGCCCTAGTGGATGGGGGTATGTGCTATATTGCCACCAAAATATTCAATATAAAACGAGACAGAGGTGCAAATGATTTTCACCTAACTTCGGAAAGATATGTGCATGAGTCTGTATGATTCATTGATATTAGTCAATACAAAGTCAAGACAAAGCATATAATTAAGGCAGTCTTTGTCTCCCCCATTGGTTCTGGTTTAATAAGTGTTTTTCATCACTGATATTTCTGTATGAGAGGGTTTTGGCGGCTGCTCAATCAAAAAATGTTTCAAATTACAATCTTGATTATCCCTAATAAGTAAGTAATGTTTACAAAAATATAATTTTCATAGTGATAAAATATTAGAGTTCAACTTGCTGAAGCAACCAGTCATCATGTAGGATATCTCGATATATTGCAATGGAAATATTTCACAACAACATCGCTGCAAAGCATATATTGAATTATTCGGTCTTTTTGCTCTTAGGTTGCATTTCTTTCGTCATTATCTAATTTTATCTTTCTGTAGGGACAACCTCAAGGATGCGCATTTATCATGTCAATTGAACTAAAGATTTTGTTGCATCTCATAGGGTATATTCTTTGCCCTAAGCATGTACATGCAAAGCCTCACTTGTGGTCTAGTAACGCAGTCACGTCTTCATTCACAATCATTTTTGTGGCCGGTAGCCGGTCTGGGTTGAAGTGTTATCAAGAGATGACAGCAAAGTCCAAAATATCAGATAGTGAGTTCAGAGAAAGTTTCAAGTTTAATTGGATCATTCATCACAAACGCCACTGGAAACGTCGTACATTATTCATGGCTATCTTGTCTGTACGATCAATTTAACTGAGCAACTCATATTTGGATGTAGTGTGTGCAAAATTTCATCATCAGTGATTGTATGCTACTTGTACAATGTGTACTTCTCATGATGTACTAACCGTTTTACTAACACACATGGGAAAATTATGGCCTAGTCACTGAGCAAAGTTTGCTTCTATTTGACTTACGTCAAAGGGTGTCAAAGGTCAGACGACATCTGACCCTTGGCATACACAAGAGGTTAATTAATGCTGATGTAGTGTTACGCATACGGTTTTACCTGGTCTAATTTCCGCGCTATTTAGAAACACTGGCCTAATTACTGAGTAAAGTTTACTTTGAGTAAAGTTTACTTTTCTTTGACATCTGACGTTGGATGTATGTAGTAGAGGGGGATTTGATGACAAAAATCTCTGACTTAAGCTTTGACTTTAGGTAGAAGAAGATCACATTGGCAAATGGCAACATCCAAAATGTCAAGCTATTCGTTTTTATTCAAATTGGTGAAATCGAAACGTTCTATGTATAAATTGGGGGAGAAACATCAGACAGGAATGAACCATAATATATATTGTACTTCCCGTTACCCTTGACCGAGTATTCTCTGAGATACTCAAAATGGAGTAGCTGTCGGACATTCGGTTTTCTCACATGGGAACACAGGTAAGATTAAGTAAAATGGACCTCTGTCCAGAACAGGCTTACCCACCCAAACCCAAGCGTTAACGTTCCCACTTTGTATAAACACAGACGTTGCAGTTCCAGAGTTATTCGGCAATCTTGTAGACGAAATTCTAACTTTTAAGACACTCCACCTCAACTGAAAATTCTACATAAACTGAGCATCCTACACCGACTAAACAGTCCACATCAAATGAACACTCTACATCAACCTAAAACTCTACATAAACTGAACATTCTACATCAACTGGGCATCATACACCGCCTTAACAGTCTACATCAACTGAACACTCTACATCAACCTAACACTCTACGTCAATTCTATATCAACTAAACATTCATTAATTGAATATTTCACATAACCCTAATAGCATTCTACATCAGCTAAACATTAACAGCAACTGAACATTCTATATCAAATGCGTTTTCTACATCAAATGTACAATATGAATTAGCGGAGCATTTTACATCAACTGAACATCTTACATCAAATGAACTTGCAGAGTGTTCACAGTTTCTCAATTTATGATTTCAGTGGGTTTGTAATCATATCTAGAGTTTTTTTCAACAATGCATAGCTCATAAACCGGTGACAGTACAATGTGGCAATGCTTTGTAAAGAGGATAATAGCAGTTACACACTGGTCTATCCTTACGTTGATTATTCGCGTGGGATAGCGCACATGTCAAAGGACCGAGGCACATTGACGATACCGCCAAAGTCTCCCACCGTGGAAGGCACTGGAGCGCCCTCTGGCAGGTGGAATGTGAAATGCTGCATTAAGGAGACGAACAGCAGAAAAAATTCCATCCTTGCCAGATGCTCCCCCAAGCAAACTCTGTGGCCTAAAGATACGAAAAGAAAATCAGAATGAGGTGTAGACGTTGCTAACAACAATATCACTATCATATTAAGGGTTACTTTAGATAATGAGATTATATCATAACTAGAGTTCCACGACCTCATATCTTCGCCAAATAATATGAATTGTACCGACAGATGCAAGTACCAAATTCCCTCCATTTGATATGGCATTACATAGCAGTTTTTCTTAACAATGATTAAATTCAAGTCTTTAATTGCTTATCTATGTTCCCCTCTTTCTCAGTGTCTTGATATGCCACAGGTCTAAAAGTCCTCTCACGGAATGTCAATGACGGTTAGACATCCATGTAATAAGATACGCAATAAAACTGGATGGATTTTCGAAACGTAGTGAAGTAGTATAATTTTATCAAATATTAGACCCTGTTTTGCATAATCAGCATCTTATTGTTTAACTTGGCTTGGCTGTGTCAGTTATCAGATTCAGCTATTTTAAAATACCCAACATGAATAAAAAAGTCCTGTCATTTACGAGCATAGTGTTATTATCTTAGTTAGTATAATCTCAGCAATAATTCAAATGAGGTCATTTGAATAATTGATATTTCGATTATAATCAATAATTACTAGCCTCTCTTTCTCAGTGAAGGATGACACAGTTTTCAAAGGTGATTTTGTTTTTATTTGTTTTTTCGGCTGTAGATGAGTACAGCCAGGGCTACCAAAGGCTAAGGCTATTACGGGTTAACCCTGGTAACTGAACAATATGCAGACCTTGATACAAGCTTTCACAAAGACTAGAATACGACTAAAATGCATATAAATGGGCACAAACATAGAACTCAGCGCATTTTAAAACATTTCATTAATCATGCAAATTAGGTCCTGTTTGGCATAATTACCATGTTACGTCAATCGTAAGATCAACTTTTAAATCTTCATAGCAAACATAACAGATACATTTTAGTCCTGCTTTTTCAATTGCCCAGCTAGTAAGCTAGCTGTTGACCTAGATTCAGGACGCCAGCTGTTGACCTAGATTCTGGACGCCAGATGTGTACTAACACATGCCGCGTACTATGGTGCGGCAGTCCTATATATGCAAATTATTACGTAAAGTAGGTCATGATCTGCATGATGAGCATATCATTATGCTGATCATCACCTAAGGAACATATATACCAAATACAAGAAAAATCCATCAACCCCGGCTTGAGTTATCATCCTCAAAAGTTACAAAGAAATAGGCCCACTGCAGTTTAAGGCAAGCCACAAGGGGGCCCAAACTTACATCACTTACTCTCTGCCCCAAGATCTATCTACCACTCAAAAATCATAACCTTAGTACCTGCAAAAAATTTGACCACAAACTTTAAGCGGATTAATAAACTTTCTTCATTTATTAAGCAAATTAGTTCCTGGTTTTCATAATATGTATTTGATTATGTAAAGCCTTACCCAAGCTATCTACATACCAAAAATCATGACGATCCGTCAACCCCTTTTGTAGTTATTAGCCTCCAAAGGTTTCAACAAAAACGCCAACTGCAGGTCCAAACAAGCCGCTAGGGGGGCCAAACTTACACCACCCATTCCCTGTTCCAGACTCTATGTATTGGTGAAAAATTATGAACCTGGCACTTCGAGAAAATTCGACCACAAAATTTAAAACTCAGCTGCAGTACCTTAATTATCCGCTAGGAGGCCCATTATCGAACTTGACCTTCCTCTTTAACATTCCTACCTACCAACTGAATATCATGTACAGCCGTCAACAGCACCTCGAGTTATGCTGGCGACATACAAATTCACACACATATAAAGTCCGCTGCAGTACCGACGGAAAATGCCAGGGAAACTATTTTTGAACTTGACCTCCGTTTTCACAACATCTACACACTTGCAAAAAATCCTGAAGATCCATCAACGTTTCCGTCACTTTTTTTGCCTACATACAAACACAAAAAAATGCAAAGTCTGCTGCAGTACTGTTGGAAAACGCCAGGTATACCATTTTTGAACTTGACCTTCCTTTGCACAACCACGACACACCTACCAAAAATCATAAAGATTCATTGAAGCTTTCTTGAGTTATGCTCCTGACATACATAAAGACCCACCCAACAGATTTTTCAACCGAAAACATAATCTTCCCCGAGTACAAGTACTCAGCGAAGATAATAATTCAGTAAAGGAGCCGAACGGATCCGGCCTTAAGTTGGAGATAGAAAGATACGCCAAAAAAGCAATTACTCAGACAACTGGATATGATTTTGGAAACGGTCAGACGTTTCAAGTAGCATCAATAGAAAGATATTGAATTCCCACACTGACCTATGGAAAACGGGATGAGCGCTTCGTGCTTGACGAAGTTACCGTTCTTATCCAGGAACCTGTCGGGGTTGAACTTGTCCGGTTCCGGGAACAGCTGAGGGTCCCTGTGCACGGACCACAGGTTGAACTGAAACACATTATGTCAGTGGTGTTGTTACAGAGATTTGGCTGATCATTTGCTATCATTATCGTCTGCCTGCTTCTGTACATAGTTTTTGTGCGTGCGTGCGTGTGTGCGTGTGTGTGTGTGTCTACGTGTGCGTGTGTGTTTATACTTGTCTGTGCATCACTTAACTATTGTCACATTTTAGTCTAGATACGTAGTGTAAGTTCATAAATTCTTACGAAGAGAGTGGCGTCCGCTGGGATGGTGTAGCCGTTGAGTGTAGTGTTCTTGGAAGCCGCGTGGGGTACAGTCATTGGTACGATGGTGTTGATTCGGTGGACTTCCGCTAGGGTCGCTGTTGTGTAGGGCATGCTGCTCCGATGATCATAGGACGGAGAGGCTTGGCCCAGAACTGAGTCGATCTCCTGGTGAACCTGTGGTGGAATGCAGGTTTCATTTTAGAATGCATCAAATTACAGAAGGCTATAAGCGACACAACGTGGCATCGTCTATAATCTTTCAAATCGCTGTGCAGGAGAGTGGTTTGACCTCTGACCTCCAGAACCTAACGACTATGTACCTGGCATGGTCCTGGCAAGGATAATAGCTACAATTATACACGGCATTTCATATACAAATGTGTTTTTGCCTCGAATACATTGTTGCTTTACTTGTATGTGTGTACCGAGAACCTCTCTGAAAATCAGTGTCCAGTCACTCATGGTCACCCTGGTAAAAGAAAACAGACTGAAGTGAATAGATATATAAAATGCGTAGACACTTACCTTTTTCTGGATGTCGGGATTTAAGACCATATACAGCAAGGCCCAGCGAGTGGTGGTGGATGTGGTCTCCGTTCCGGCGGCGAACAAGTCAAAAAGTAGCTGAGAGTAACAACAAACAAAAGGCTTCTTTTACATATGGCCCTACTGTCCAAAAGGCTTGGTATGTATTGCCGATCAACCTATCATGATTTCATAGATATTCAAACAAGACATTTATGGTATCTTATGACCCATGTTGCACACAAGAAGAAGTTGAACCGACCTCTTGCAGCTGCTTGTCGCTGAAGTGCGCCCGTGCCTGTTCGTCATGAGCCCGCTGTTGCTCAAGGAGGAAGGCGTCGATGAAGTCCCGGATGTCGTTTGGGTCAAATGTCTCCCTGTGTTTCTCTATCTGTTCTCTACAGAACTCTTGAAGCCCTAAAGTAAGGCGGACTAGTTTGTCTTGCTCTGGTGATCCGAATGGAAGGCGCCGAAACACGGGATGTATGTTTGGAAGAACATCCTTGGTAGGTTTGCTTTCAACAGCAGTGTTCAATAGGCCAATCAACCGCAGAAAGTCAGGGTCGCCAAATTCAAATCGATTCCCGAAGGCAATGGAGCAAATGACATTAGCAACAACATTTTGCAACATTCCTTTGATATCAAATGGTTGTCCATTTTTCGCCCCAACCTCCTGGACTAACTCGTTGGCTTCCTCTCGTACCTTACCCTCCAAACTCCGCTTGCCGACGCCGAAGTCACGGAGGGTCATCAAGGCAAACTTACGCTGGTGTTTCCACTCTGGTCCGTAGGCGGCGAAAAGAACACCTGAAGAAAAAAAGATCCTCGAAATTTCTTTCTATTCTTAAACTCACAGTTTATGATGATAACATAGCTAAAAGCCACAGTATAGTACCACACATAAAGCATATGTTTCACAGAAAGCGACCCACCTTTAGTTGAAGTTGGGGTGGTTCCATCCCCACGTAGATCCGCTACTACCGGAAAGATTCTCCGACTGGAGAATTCGTCAGCCCTTTTGACCAGGGCGTTCCGGATGGTTTTGTAGCCGCTGACGACGATGTTTACATCCCGCCCAATCCACACGGTCATGACGTCACCGTATTGTTTGGACAGCTCTGTGAAGGTCGCAGGTACGAAGGCACACTGGAAGGACAAACATGACCGTACGGTTAACACATTCTGCCTGTTCCCAAAATCATTCTATTTCATGTATCTTTAAGTTTTTGATGTGACCTTTAAGCCATGCATAACGTAAGCCCCTGTCGTCACACATACCCGACCATTCCCAACCATCCTCAGACCATGGTCGGGAGGAGGTTGGGAGCAAGGTCGGCTGTGGTTGGCAGTCGTTCTGTGAAGTTGGCTAAGTGCCGAATGTCTCACGATTCCTTTGTAACTCATTCCCAACCAAGGCGACTACTACCAGAACGTTTGACAACTACCATTCCTTCACACAACCGGCACACAACCACAAACTCAGCTGCGGAAGAACAGCGGAAAACGTGTTGAAGCTAACTTTGACCCCGATTTTACTTCTCGTTGATGCTTACATTTCGAACATAGGTAATGGCCCCCTTTTCTTAAAATCACTGAGTATGTCTTTTTCAATTCGTAAGAGAGTTGGCAATCGGACGGCAGCCTGCGGCTAGAGGTCGGGATGGATGATTGGGAGTGATTGGAAGTAGGTTCGAAGCATTCGGGATCTGTTGGGAGTAAGTCATTTACCGTTGATGATTGTGACATGGTCGTCGCGCATGGCCTAAAACAGGTCGGGCTACTCCCAATCAGCCAGCCAGCCACAGCCAGCCAGTTTTAAAGACAGTCTCGTTCCCTTTAGTCCGCTTCTAACGATCACTACCCGTTGGCGGAGTAACGACCATGAGAGGCGGACTAAAGCTAACAAAACTGGACTCTAGGCTAGGGCAGTGGTCGTGGCAAGGTCGAAGGAAGGTCCTGAATGTGTGACAGTGGTTTAAGGCGCCGAAACCTATGCTCCAAGTGATAACTTTCTAGCATCATTGTAGAATGTGCTATATGAATATGGCTAAACGTTTTGCATTTTCTAACTTTGCCATGCTGTATCAGTACTTCGTAGTCGTAGTATATTGAATCAAAACAGGTATCTACTCTGAACACAATATTGCATGTATTGAAGCAAAGGAAATAGTAAGTGGTAAGAAAACAAGGAAATTTTAGTACTCTCAGTGTTCACCTTAGCTAACATGGGGATGTTCCCGAGCAGCGGCCAGCCCCAGGGACCAGGCGGGAGGTTCCTGGGTCGCTGCAGGTACAGGTAAGTCAGCAGGCACGTACAGGCGGCCACGAGAAACGTCGGCACATCAACAAAGTAACGGACCATCGTCACAAGTTCCAATAAACTGGCCATTCTGGACAAGTTTTGTACAGATGTTGTAGTGAAAAGTACAAGTTATTCTTACAGGTTGCTATGCTCAACTCTGGCGGTGATACCACTTAAGAGTAAACAGGGGGGTACCAACACACCTTAAAGAGGGGTTGTCGATAACAGGATGGTGTGAACAAGGCAAAGTCAGTTTTTTTGGCAAATCCATTGCCACTGATTACTGACAAACTGACCTTGACAGTTTCGAAGACTCAGTTATTGAATAGTCTTATATTGAGGTATGTCCAATTCCATGACATAAACATTTGAACTTCCCCTGCAGTTTTTCACAGATGGTAAGTTCGGAGGTCAAGGTATCCTAGTTAGTTGACCATAAGGACGATGATCTTTGCCCAAGTAGAACCCATTGATCGTCAGGGACAAAGGTCTAAGTACACAATTATGTTGCCCCAGTCAACATTGTAGGCCATTGGCAGGTTGTTTATCCATGTCTCTGCATAAAGTTAACCGTAGTCTGTATCACAGTTTGTGGCAGACTGCGTTGGAGCGCGCTGGGGGAAGCTTTTCTAACTCCATAGCGATTGTTTTGCGCTTGGGGATCTGTGCCATGACGTATGATAAAACGCCAGGTGGCGTTTTACACACTGACGAAAAACAAATCCACTGTAACATGCACTGCTTCATGTCCGCTAGTCGGCGCTATAAACCTCTTCAAACGCCAACACCGAACGTCGTGTAACAAGCAAGACAACTAGATCTCATTCTTATGACTTTCTGACCTTTTTGCACCATCTCGTTCTCACACTGAAATAGACCTCTCTGTGGTTGAAAGTTCAACGTACGTTTGGAATCGACTAAACTACTGGCGAGCATCCAACATTCTGTAAATCCCCCGGTTCAGGATTCTATTACCGTCCAGGCCTGAAATGAACACCCCTGGATCAACAACGGAGAACCAATGAATA
The DNA here is from genome assembly GCA_035149815.1 of Branchiostoma lanceolatum. Taxonomy (NCBI): domain Eukaryota; kingdom Metazoa; phylum Chordata; class Leptocardii; order Amphioxiformes; family Branchiostomatidae; genus Branchiostoma; species Branchiostoma lanceolatum. Next base: position 8,249,261 of record CM068872.1, on the reverse strand, counting down.
GAACCGGGTTAGATAAAGTCTAACCGAAATAACATGACTTTTCTCAAACAAAACTGCCCCCCTCTCACTGGACCCGCGACGCGTTGGCGACCTCGCTGCGTCCTAGATTGAATTTGAGTTAGCCTTGACTTTACAATGGGAATACCATGCAAAACGTACAAGTATGACTAAAAAGACAACAAAACACACAAAGCGTAAAAATGTTCGTTTTTTATCGATTGAATTCGTTTAGCGCGGTGTTAAATCGCTCGGTCGCAGCGAGGTCACCAGCGCGTCGCGGGTCCAGTGAGAGGGGGAAACATATATCATGCAAAATATAAAAGCATGAAAAGACAACAAAACACACAAAGCGTAAAAAGATTCGTTTTTTATCTATGAAATTGGTTGAGCGCCCTGTCAAATTTTAGAGCGCCGCCCGGTCGCGGCGAGGTCGCCGCCCTAGTGGATGGGGGTATGTGCTATATTGCCACCAAAATATTCAATATAAAACGAGACAGAGGTGCAAATGATTTTCACCTAACTTCGGAAAGATATGTGCATGAGTCTGTATGATTCATTGATATAAGTCAATACAAAGTCAAGACAAAGCATATGATTTAGGCAGTCTTTGTCTCCCCCATTAGTTCTGGTTTAATAAGTGTTTTTCATCACTGATATTTCTGTATGAGAGGGTTTTGGCGGCTGCTCAATCAAAAAATGTTTCAAATTACAATCTTGATTATCCCTAATAAGTAAGTAATGTTTACAAAAATATAATTTTCATAGTGATGAAATATTGGAGTTCAACTTGCTGAAGCAACCAGTCATCATGTAGGATATCTCGATATATTGCAGTGGAAATATTTCACAACAACATCTCTGCAAAGCATATATTGAATTATTCGGTCTTTTTGCTCTTAGGTTGCATTTCTTTCGTCATTATCTAATTTTATCTTTCTGTAGGGACAACCTCAAGGATGCGCATTTATCATGTCAATTGAACGAAAGATTTTGTTGCATCTCACAGGGTATATTCTTTGCCCTAAGCATGTACATGCAAAACCTCACTTGTGGTCTAGTAACGCAGTCACGTCTTCATTCACAATCATTTTTGTGGCCGGTAGCCGGTCTGGGTTGAAGTGTTATCAAGAGATGACAGCAAAGTCCAAAATATCAGATAGTGAGTTCAAGAAAGTTTCAAGTTTAATTGGATCATTCATCACAAACGCCACTGGAAACGTCGTACATTATGCATGGCTATCTTGTCTGATCAATTTAACTGAGCACATCAGACTTGGATATAGTTATGCAGCATTTCATCAGCAGTGATTGCATGCTACTTGTACAATGTGTACTTCTCATATGGTACACGTACGGATCGTGTAAATCGTCAAAAGGTAACGTTCCTGTTAAATACATCGATTTTGTATCATTCTTGACAAGACGAATTTTCTTTAAAAATTTAAGGTCGTACAAGCTTAAGGTAGTGAACATGGTGCTGTGGGCGGTGAGAGTGGTGAATGAAATATACATCATTCCCATCAAGAGTTCAGATTTGCGCTGTTTGAGATTTATGTTTGCCTGATTGCTATTTGATAGTGACACATCTCTTGTCGTGTAGGTGGCTTTGATTGAGCACCATTAAAGCTATTATATATGTATTACAGAATTGATCGCTCGTTAGAAATTGAGATTGAAATTGACTGATTTGTATAACAGTGTAGATGTAACAATGCAAGCATTACATGTTGATAAATGACTTTGCCAATAAGTAGTACCAATGCTAGAAGGAAGGGTATGAGAGAAATTAATTCCGGAGATTTTAATGAACCCAGCCGCATGACGAGCATCAACTCCCTACTGCCTTTCAGATACTCTGCCTTTGGCCGCTTCAAACAGCATTTTCTATTGCTTGCTCTTCGGTAACCCTTTAATCAACGAGAACCATCTTGTTGAAATGTCAGACGAAAGGCCGTGTTCAGTTGATTTTCTAGATCGTACCGCTCCCCCTTCAAATCTCTTATCTACACCGTGCAGTTCACACAAAAGTTGTTTTCTGCCTGATGTTGCATGCAACATTCACGCACCGACACGGCAATCTCACATAAAAGCCAGCATCCTTTCAACTAATCTTAATTCAATTTGATTGGAAGCGTATCTCAAGCGTAGATCACAGTTTGCTAACGGCAAATATTAATTTTCTTTCGAACTGGACACTTTTATTCCATGCTTAGAATATCTAAAGAAGAACACAGAGTGCTTCTGCAATGCCTTTTATCAATTACCTCTAAAGGCGTCCTCTGTTTTTTGTTAGCTATCGGATGTCTAGGCGTTGCATCGTTCGTCAATGTACCTTTGTACATTAGAAATCCTTTGTGATCAAACCATACACGGCAGATGAGAGAGTCTCAAGAGACAGCTGAAGAAATAGACGCTAAGAAACTAATATCTACGAAGTGGTCATGACTTCGTTCATCGTCAGTGTGGTAGTTGAGGGCAACCATAAAGGACAACTGGAGGATGCTTTTGGAACACGTACATAATGTCAATACATTACGTGATGCTAATACAAAGTGCTTCCCAAAAAGAAAGAAAAACAAATCGTCCCAGTAAGCTCCATGCTGTAAATCAATTATCTCTGAGGGCACAGTCTGATGGTTTAAATGATTGGGACTCGCATCCCGTGACTTTCATACGAAGTGATACTTTGCAGAGATGGATTGTGGATGGGAGGGGGGGGTTCACAACGGTTGGCAACAGCCAAGAGACAATGGGAAGGAATGGCGACTCGCCTCAGTACATATATTGACTGATGTGCCATCTGATGAGAATGCGAAGTGATTTCCAAGTAATGGCCAACGAAAGACTATTGCCACTAGACTGAGTCGCTGAGAGGTTTATCTGTCCTTGACACAAGGGCGTCCCGGGGCGATGTCCTTGGTGCTGAAATAGGTAGTCCCTAATCCATGCCACGCTGACTAAAGGCAGTTTTGACGAAGAGTGCGTGCGCTGGGCCGCCAAGACGCAGGAGAAAGAGCGGTAGAGGTGTGCCGAGGAGGTTAGGCAAGCTCGCAGCAGCTCAGATGTTACGGTGGTGGGCGCTGACCCAGCAACGTGTGCGCGGGGAGTTTATGGAAAGCCTATGGGTTCTGCAGCTGGTGATGTGAGGGAAGAAGTTTGAAGCCACTCCGATGCAAAGTTGGTGGGTGTTGACCCGTCACGAAGGCTTTAACACTGGTGGTTGATTGATCAGGATAGTCAGTAACCTTACGTAACTTCAGCATGATCAAAGATTCCTGCCTTCAAGCTGAAGGAACATGTAAAGATTCTGCTGGAAAGCAAGTACCGGCTTCCATGTAAAATCGATTCTCTTCTGCCTTGTATGACTCTCCAGAGGACAACAATCACCTTTGGTGACTGAAAACAAAATCCTCCTTTCTGTACGTCCTTCTCAGACTAACCGAGAGAAGAACAGTCACGTAGTTAATGTGATCACGTACTAGGTTTAGTACAACGTTTGGCATGATATGGAGCTCTCAATCCATCTTCTTAACCCATCTTAATGTTTCATGGAAAATGTGCTGCCTCTGGAAACGTTATCTGCTGTCTGAATAATTCGCTACACTTTATAGCGAGAACAATATCATCCGAAGCAAACCGTTATCCTCCAAACAGTACGCCTGGATTAGTCATTTGATTCCATAATTTCAGGTCACGTTCCGACCGTAGGAGGTAGAGCTAAATAGGAAGGTAGGTGAATCCCTCAAGAATTGAAGTCTATTTTGTCACCATTGCACTCAATACACTCTTCTCTCAGTACGACGTCTATTAGCCAAAGAATTTCATTAGAGTTTAAACGGGTCTAGAATGTAATCTGCCCTTCATCCTCCCATTCACGTCGCTGCTGAGTAGCAGTGATAGCTAATAGCTTTCTCGAGAGTAACTAATCAGCGTGACCTGTCAAAATCACATTAACCCGGGCACACACAGAGGAAGACGCTTTCCCAATAGCGTCTGGTCGGGTAGAAAATGTACTTTAAATTGGCTCGTCTCATAAAAATTAATAGAGAATGAATTAGTTCCATGTTATATCCGCCACGGTTATTACCTTCATGAAAAATTGAGGTATTGTTTATGGGTCAGTCTGTCTCTGTGTGTCTATGTGTTCCCGCAAATATTTGGTCAGCAATAGCTTATGAACCTCTGGATGGATGGTGATAATATTTGGTGTGGGTAGGTCTTGACAAGACGAAGGTCAAGGTCGACTTTGGGCTCCATGGTGTGTGCCCTTGGTACTGCAGTAGTACTTCCAGTTTTTGTATCTTTTGTTCTGGACATGCTATGGTCTTGATTTACTGGTGGCTTTTGATGTAACGACGAAGTGGTGTAGATTTTAGCCCCCTAGCAGCTTGTTACAATTTGCATTGAAATCAGACCAACGTCATGTGGGAATCGGGCAGAAAGGAAGGTGTATACATGGTGTTTCATGTGATGTCCTTCCGGAATTCCATGCATTCACAAATGTAACAGCAGCCGTAATCTTCTCTAATGTCTGTGCGTTGTTTGCCGTGGTCCCTGTGCAAGGCTATTTGCCACATGTTCACTCTTCGGCTGACGTCGAATGGCCGAGTGGCAAGGCCAGCAGGCACGAGATTGAGAGGTCACGTTTTCGATTCCTGGCATTCCTGGATAGACGATGTGTCCCTGGGAAAGGCACAAGACCTTTCTCACTCCATCCAGGGGCAAAAGGAGTACCTGGCTTTGGGTGGAAGGTAAAAAGCGGTGGTAGGAGAAGGCTGGCCTGTGCCTTCCAGTACCGTAACGTGACCTAGACACAGTAAATCAACAACCCACTCAACCTTTGCCATTAACACTCATGATGAAATGCCGGCGTTGTAAGTGGGTAATCACAGAGGTTTATAAAAATGAAGGCGCCCCCTTCTCTCCTCCAATCTTTTCTTGCCTACTACTTATCAGCTCTAGCCTCCTACAATACCTCAACGTTTCACATCTATGCATGGCATCAAATAAAATCATTGTGAAAACCACGAAGGACACGTTTTCAATTCCCAGAGTGATTATGGTTAAATCACCTGCTCTTCTCTGGACTTTATGTCTCTTGATGGCTGTATAACTCAAACGCGCAAGTACGACATTTAACCTCAAACAAGGAACAGTGAGTAGTGCCAAGATGGATATCATGACAAGTTGTAGTGCTAGCACACTCTAATGCATGACATTACTTTCCACCGACATATTCATGTCGAAAGGTAGTAACGGTTGGTAACACAACGTGATTCATAGCATAATACTAAAGAAATAATGATAATACATCAACATTGATGGTACTGGAGCAAGCTAGGTGCACTTAGAGTGCATTCCGTGAGGTAGCCAATTGCATGTAACGATATGGAGCACTTATTGCAGCCATATCCGAGTTTGTAACACATGGTTGGATACATTACTGAGATGATGAACTCTTTCTTTTAACTTACTTTATCCCACAAAAAAAAAACGTTTACACACAAAAAAAATGTTTTTAAATACAATGTAAGCAACTTAAGATCCGTATGTTTACAGCTGTGCCCGAATGCCGATCACGTTGACACATTCCTTTTAGCCATCAAGACCTGGCCTTCCGGCCCTGACATTTACCACAGGGAATCTGTTAAGCACCAAAGTGCTTATCTGTGAGTGACAGGAAGACCTACTTTCTACATTGTACGGAAAAGACATTTGACAGGGTTCAAGCCTTTAGCCCCAATTCTGCCGTAGAAACTCCATTTCGCACGACCCGTCACTATCTAGGTACATTCACATGCATACCATTTGGTACAGCACTGGTAGACTAGTTTTGCACTTCAAAGAAGGTATCGTATAATGTCGTGTTAGTTTATATATATAAGATAGATATACAAATGTTTTGTCGGAAAGGATATCGTATGCAACGAACAAGGTTCTCATGCAACGTTGACCAAACATCCAACAGAAACCGTGATGAAATCTGTTGTAACTACAAGACAACTCCTGGAATGCCTGATGACACGTTGCAACTGAGGTACCATACTGGTCAAAGGTTACAGTGATTGGCAGTTGGCAGCTTACTTTGCCACTGATTATTGATGACTAGAATTCAAACAATTCACCATCTAGGCTGATCGCATGTAATTCTAGTGTTGCAAAGAGGCCGGCGCTGGTCAAGGAATTTCTCCAAATGGCAAATCGACAGCCAAATCAAGTCAAAGTTTGTTGGTCAATGAAGAAATTTCATTATGCACCCAAAGTAAAGGTACTAGTATGAACAGTCTTTAATTCCTTAATTTCCTGACATTGGTTGCTGTTTGCGGGACACTCAGTCATGTGCAGCAGCCTGCAGGCAGAATTAATCATCAGCTTTTTTTTTTTCAAATTGACATCAAGACGGGTGGTAATGGCCACTATTGTACGAACGATTGCGTTCATCGAGTTCAATGACTTAGTGATGAACTCCTTGAAGTTCATAGATTGATTCATAGCTATAGTTTAGTGATGAACTCCAGGGCCGTAGACGGACTTATCCTGTAAGTACTGGTTTGCGTAGTCTACCTAACTGCAAAGTACACGATGAGAAATGTTGCTCATAACCTGGCCTTTGCAACCAATAAAACCAATAATAGTTTTATTGCTAGGCCTACAACGTTGGGATTTAATTTCACCATTGAATTCCGTTGAGTGATAGATAGATAGACACTAGTAGATAGATGGATTGATAAGATAGATATTGTGAAATGTAGAAAGAGGGCCAGAGAAAGAGTACAGAAAATATTGCTTATATTGTTTTATCATTCACATATATGATATGTCTATGTCATTGATCTGTTGGTAATATATTCGACATTGACTCACACACTAATTTATTCTACGTGCATTTTACAATACTTCACAAAATGACTGGTGAAAGGTCAATCATTTTACGCATGAAATACGAGCAGGCGTCGATTTCAAGATCAGCCGAAGGTGAGAGATTGACATTAAGATTGTTTATGGTTTCCATTGTTCCATTTATGGCTCAACTTGGTATTTCTGAAGGGATTATCAAAGTAGTTGATGCCAAGAGAGAGTTTGTAAATATAAATTACGTTCAAACAAAAACCCCAAGAAACACACAAACGAACAGTCAACCAATATAGGCATAGGAACTTGAGAATAAAAGGTCGTATCGAAAAAGATTTAAATAGAATTACAACCCAATCGGGAACAACAAGTACGTGTATCAATATTGGATATTTCTAAAATGAATCTTGACAACGTGATTTCCATGCTAAGTGGACTGCTGGAGAAAGTATACAAATTCTGTGCAATACGTTGTTTGTTGTTGCTTCATATATGGTTAGAGAAGTTCATGGTGTATGGTCAATGCAATGAGAGTGTGTTGGTCTTAAAAATAGTTTTCACGGTTGTTAATATTAATTTGCCGCAATAAAAACGCAGTTACTGTATAATCACATGTGAGTATTCTTGTCAATATCCATTCCAGTACCAGTAGTTATCATGTTTACTTATATTGCGGCTTACTTCATAAAATCAGTCTCCTCACAATAAGTAGATTTCATTGACAAAGGTGCCATATCCGGTCTACCACTGCAGGAAAGAGATAGTTCTGTGTAGAATTTGCCACACATCTTAGTAACATCAATACAGATGTTATTCCTATCTTCTGGATATCTTTGCGGGCTGATAGTGTTGACAACTCAAAACCGATGAAGTATTGATTGGGTCTGTTTTAGCCGACTTCAAGACCAAAAATGTCACGCACGGCTTTGCTCACAATCAGGTTCTAGATATCTTAAGTAGCATTGAACAAGGAAGTCGATCAAAGCGTGCTCTCTTCCTAAATGATGGTGAAAGGCTCTTGTGTTCTTGATGTTGGAGACCATCCAACTCATCCTTGGAAGTTTGCTGCAAATCCCTTTGGTTAACAGAACGCCCTTATGCTATACATCTCTTTCTTTCTTTTGTGTTCTGGTTGTTGATGACCTTCAAAGGTGAAACTCGTCCTTGAACCTTTTCGTCCAGATGCCCTTTTCACATAGAAAACCTCTGGGCTCATCTCGGTCAATATCAATCCTTCGATACTAACGATTTTCATCAGTTCTTATCTTCGGACCTCTGTCATCTTGACAATGATGCATATGCGTATTTTCCGAGCAGAGGTTGGAGGGCTAGGAGTGACCGCGATTTTATCATCTTCAAATCATGGGCACTCCTAATCCCCCTCCCCCTTAAAGCTCTGCTCGGAGAATAGCATATGCTGATACGTCGCCCTTTAAACACCTGAACAAAGGACGCATCATGTAAATTTCTGGACCTTGTGACACTACTTGCGGCATTGCTAACGACGTCCATTCAAGTATTGGTGAATGCTGTGTTAGTTTTCGATCGCCGCGTGGATGAAACATTCATGTCAGAATTGTATTTGTTATTTCTATTTTCCCCTGTCGATGCGAGATGCCATTGGCTTTGCTATGATGGATGGCGAATACCCACAGATTTGATGAGGGTTAACCTGAAACCTGGCAACATAAAACCCTCTTATCGCCATACGTGGTCGTCGAACAAACGTTGTCCTTGGCCTGTCCTCTAGAGCAAAGCGAGCATCTTAACAAGCAGATCACAACAGGTAACGAGAAGAAAGACGCCGGTTAAGCAGATAAATGTGTGTCAATCGTATACAGTACCATCATCTCGGTATTAGGGAATTAAGCCCAACTGACTACATGGCCTGATCCGATGAAGATCTACGGAGGCTCTTGTGGACTTCCTGACGCGTAGTTCCAGATAATCCACTCCAACTATTTGTTAATATGTGGCTTTGGTTCTCTGCGTGTAGAAAGTACCCAATATGCAAACGTTGGCTGCATTTCGTAACCAGTAGTGAGTATACCCAACCTTTTCCATTCCAAATTCCAGCGATGAATAAATTTCCAGGACATCGTCGCCAGATATTCTGCATTCTATGATGCTCTTAGAGAACTTTGATCAGCAGAGCATCACGGAACACACTTTCAAATCTGACAAAGTGCTAAAGAGGTTCTGATATACATGACCATTTACGACAATGTCAGAAATATTCGCCAGCGTGAGTATCTTGTGGGCGTGATTAGATTTCGTTGTTACCTCCTACTGTGTGACCATCGATTGCAAAGCCTAATGTCTGGACGCCCTTAAATTCTAGACCCCTGCATTTTTTCAAGAAGGTTGATTTGCCGACACCAATCGATCATCATTGTTGACGATGTATTATTAGCTACCGTTCATTACTCGTGGGGTGAATAATCAGACGTCCGGAGAAATGAATTCATTGTCATCAGTCGCCACGCCGTGCGTGAATGGAGCGGAAAATTACAGATCTAACAGACCCGTAGCCCGGCAGAACACAACTGTCCCGGATAACATACGGCGCAGCTGGCGTTAAAAGCCAGCACTCTTAAGTTGATCACGGGGGACATTGCTACAAGTGTGTTTCATGATTACGTCTCGACAGGGAGTCGGGTATCCATGTCTGCTGCCATGATATGTCTTACGGCTGTCTGATCCTTAATTCCCGTGATTCGTGAAATGTTTGCCATATACTTTTTAGACACATAAATGATCGTAATCACAGCTGAGGATGCTTTTGCGGGCGTCACATTTTCAGCCGTATCAAGAGATTGAAGGCCCCAAACTACTTATATGTAGTTTTCCTTTGTTCCCTTCGGATATCTGTTACGATTACTACTCTTCAAGACCTGCAATTGTTCCTTACATAGTAACGAACCATGCGGCGATGACAATGATGAACAAGGATTTGGTAAAAAAAAAGACTAATGTGCAGATTTTTATTGCTTAGTCTGTGCAACACCACGTCTCGCCAGTAAGAGGTGTAACGGTCCCTTTTCCACAGGTCTAGAGCCACTCAGTCGGAGGCCGCTTGGAACAAGATTTAATCAAATCAAAAATCAAAAAGCCTTCTTTAACAAAAACATAAACCATATGTCCTTTCTGGTCCATGGAAAATTAGTTTAAGGAATAAAATGTAATATGGCTTTTAATGTATAGATGTACACGTACATCGAAAAACCTTCTTTGACAAAAAACATAGACCAGATAGCTTTTATGCTCCACGGCAAATTAGTGTAAGGACAAAAATGTAATCTAGCTTTTATAGATGTACATGTAGATAAGGCATGCAGTAAAATACCAGTTGCGCAGGAAGTGAATAGAGATGTATCTTAGCATAACGCAAAGTGCCAATAACAATCTCAGCAGCCAAATTACAAACGTAACCAGGCGGTAAAATTGTTGGCACAGCTAGCAACCTGTAATAACTGAACGTCATAACAATAACATCGCCCACAGCTTCATATTTATATTCCGTTAGCAATAACTTAATGAAGGGGGAGTTTGCAGCAAAATTGGCGTCTGGAGGGGCCATGCTAACAAACTTTTACAAACTCAAGTAGTCAGAGACATCTGTATGCATCCTGACCAGTGTCAGTCAAGTCCTGCACTGGAAAATTGGGACTGTCGAGCGGGAAGGAAGAGTGATCTATCATCTGTATATATCATCTTTCATGTTTACGGAATAAGGTTCAATGTCTTATCTCTCACAGTTTGACAGACAGAGACGACATCACTGGAGCAAGGACTGGGTGAAAGTCAAGTTTCGATTTGTGCTTGTCATATTAAATCTAACTTACCTACTCACGGCAATCACATTAAAGACGCCAGCATGTACATGTTTGTTTCGCAACAAACACAGTATATAGTCTATAGTATATACATGTAACGTTACCCAGTGAGATATTGCTGGCTAGAATGCAAATAGGCTAATGTTCAATTCAATCTCAGCTCGTCAGGCACACAAAGCACAACAAAGCGGTGATTGTAGAATATAGCAGATCAAAGCATTTACCTTGGTTGGGGAACAGCATATACTATCAAGCACAACGTTAGTTCTGCTCGAAGAATCAGCACCATGCAAGATTCGGCAAGCTGAGCAGGGCTTTAATAGCATCCACTATTTAATGACATAATTTCAAGGCCTATTGAACACGATTAGCTACAAAATCACTGAAATTACCATTTCTTTGTCCAAATATGCATGAATAATCTATATTTCCAAAATATTTGCAAGTGTATTTAATTGTGTTGACAATTGTTAAAGGATGTCTTTCAACCTGTCAGTTTTTGCATTAAAACTTTGACATAACAAATGTGTTATGTGGCTGAATAAGAAAAAAAGAAACGGTTGGTATAGTTTGACATAATTTGATATGGCAAGAAATATTAGACATCGTATTCCGGCCGTAAAAGCGGACAGTTAAAGCAATCCCTGCTCCTAACATCTCAGCCCATTTCCTACGTATTTTACGACAAGATCAGGAGAAGATTGAATGGGTAATCCTCGCCACTGCAAATTTCTTCCGCGCACAGTATGAATTGCACAGCGTGTCAACAGCGTTGATGAAAGGATTTATTGTGTTATCTTCCTGCATGCCTGTGCACTTACCGTACCTGCGCGAGCACTCCCATAACGTCATTCGATCTCGCCTTTATCGTTCACGCCAGTTTCCTAGTTGCGGATAGCCCGGAGAATGGTGAGGATACATCCCATTTATCGTATCGAAAGAACGATTACAATTCCGATAGACCAATGATCTGAACGAAGTAGCTCAAGGGGGAGTCAAGAGGGGGTGTTGATGGTGATCGTGTATCTATCCCGTGGTATTTCCCGATCGATTTTCCCATTCTTGTGCATGGCTTTAATCTATAACTACGGGTCCTCACCAGAAGGTGACTTCATCGTGGGATAATGGTCTATGTAATTCTTGGCATGAAGTTTTCCATATTTATTTCAACTAAAGGCTTTGGTGATATATACGTATCTACATTGGGGTTATTGGTTTTGGACAACCTCGATTCATCCCGGCGTCTTGGGAATAGTAAAAGGAAGCACACTGTTAATCAAGCCCTTGGTGCCTTGTGCAATCAAACGCATTATATCATTATTACAGGCAAACCAACCAAATATTACTTCGTTTGGAAATTAGATTATTGATTTAACCGCAATAAACCTTTTCTGAGAGATGGTTGAAATTACCGGACATATGCTGTTTCTCTTCAAACATACTAAGGATTTGTCGCATGAAACCTGTATTTTCATTGGGCGTCGAGGCTGATTACTACATGCCACAATGATTATAGTTCTGTCCGCTGTGGATGTTCAGACTCACCCCTACGCAAAGATGAGATGGTATAGTCTAACTGACGTAAGATACATAAGCCCTTATAGTGCTCTGAAAGGTTGCTGTTGCAGGTTTGGGATCAAGGTAGAATGACTCCAAGACAACGATAAGGAAGGACGAGATTGATAAGCCCGGTGTTACGTACAAGCTACAATGTGATCTGCATGTCAGCGGCGAAGACGACTGCACTTACAGGTTGAAGGAGACAAGCGTCAAAACAGGCTAGGGGTGCTCGGTTACCGGCCTGAGACACTGCGCTAGCTGAAAGAGAGAAGTGGACAGCCCAGCACTTTTCCTGTAGTTACTTCTTGAGGTGTAGGTAGATCTAAGACATCTTGGCGTGAATGACGCTGGTACCCCACTCTTCAGTGATCGTGGTCCGTCCAGTGACCCTCAATTAGGCTTTCTCGGTGCAGTGCGTGTTCTGGGTGATAACGGTGTTCCGGAGACAGCTGCAACACCGTCTTTCTTTTGAAGAGCTTTATCTCCACCTACAATCTGCTGCCCCAACCAAATTTACAACATCAAACATTTTGTTGTCGATGGCAGCGTTTTTCACAGCTAGAGAAGATCTTTAATCTGTAGTCTGGATCTCCTTGTTCTCGACACGGGCCACATGTCGTGATTTACAAGTCTATGGATCATCTTCAGGGCCTCCATTTCATGACAAGTGATATATGGTCTCGTAAGATAAAAGGCAAATCTGGGATTGCTTGAAATCTGGCGGATGTTGGCCACGGGCCAGATCATACGCTTTTGTCAGTTAGCATTGATAAGCAGGACACAGTCTGGTTACATCCTGATTCTGTAAAATGGGGGGAGTGATTGTGCTCGTGTCGACGGCTCTCTTGTTGCTCCAGTCGGCTGGGGCCGCGGTCTCCGACGGCGAGCCGAGGAACAGGAGCAGCATCAGCCCAGATGTCGACATCGTGGACAGATTTTTGCAGTACGTCGAAGACGTCGAACGAAACAAAGACAACTGTTCTGCAGGGACCTCCCTGAATCTGGGGGAAGGCGTTGTGCTCGACTATGGCAGGAAACGCTTCCAACCCCAAGCGATGGTGGCGGTAAACCGCGCCAACTTCCTCACCCGGCTTTGGAAGGACAACATCCCCAACATTGTGGACTCCGAGGGCTTCTTCTTCGAGGCGGTTCGATCGATGGTGGAGGCGGACGGAGCCTTGTTCGGCGCCGGGAACTGTTACGCCGAGTGGGAGTTCCGGGATCATCGACTCTTCTGTCCGTACGCCTACAGGACCGAGGACGGGAGAATCAATGTGAAGGACCTGTCCGTGGAGTACGATTACACGGGGAAGGAGTCAGAATGGTTTTACGAGGTCAGAAAGAACGCCATGGAGAGGAGCAGAGGAAACGTTACCATAGGTAAGCCTTTATAATTCATTGGGAATCCTACATGTAACAACCGTGACGCTCAGTTGTCGCTGTTGCTATTCATCTAGTTCCATTCCTGTCTTCTGTAGCATGGTGTATTTTTACAGGAGGATATGCTAACCTCATAGCCAAAATTTGTAAGGCACCTCCTCGAACATGGGACTCCCATTTTACGCCCCTACCGAAAGACGAGCACACCCCCAACTGAACTGCCCTTCCCAATTACCGACTAATTGAAACTAGGACCTCAACCGTGAGCTGAGGCTGCTACCAGTTGAGCTACAGGGACACCCCCGTGACGTTCAGTGGATTTAGGAATTTCAATCCGATATCATTGACAAGTTAGCTCAGCTCAGGTCACCGTGATATTGACTCAATTTTGTTTAGTTGATTCCAAATTTGATAGAAAATTCTGACCAATTTCTTGCTATTCCAGGTATGTCATATCGTACCAAACTCCCTAACCACCTCACTAACACGACAGCAAATAAAGCAAGTATTGATAAAGTATCAACAGAGAACAATAAAGACGCATGATTAATTTCTCTTTACCCATCTAGGAATTAACTTTTGATTGTTTGGCTCATTGATTTTTGTAAGATGACTTTTTTTCTTTGCGTTGTAGCTGAATCAATAGAGTTGGTCCCACCACGACCATTACACATCCATTCTGACACATTCATTGTAAAATACACTCAAAACATAATTACATCTATTGAATGCTGAGTACTCTCGAGTTATAGTTACCAAGCTATGAATTTTGATTGCTGAAATTACGGGATGAGTGGACGTTTTCATTCATGTGTTCCCACAACCCACTCTCTCCTTGGAAATGCAAGGTGCTGAAGGAAACACTGCTGTTATAGTTATCTGTACGTGTTGATGTACTATAAATGCATTTAATTTCGTGGTAGTTTTTTGTTCGTGGTTTTTGCGGTAACCTCTTCACCACGAACTTAGAACCACCAAGAAAATGATTGCTAAATGTTTTCTGCCCGGCTACCACCTTGTTGCACCCGCGAATTTAAAACCACCGCGAACACTGCATGTCCCCCCCACAGCGAACTTTTGAAAATCCATTTACAAGTACTCCGTCTCATGCAGTGTTTGCGGTGGTTTTATGTTCGCGATTTTCGCAAACCTAGAACTACCAAGAAAATGGCTGTTTTGCTCAGCTACCACCTCTATGCACCCGCGAACTAAAAACTACCTTGAACTCTGCATGTTAACCCCTACAAAATTAAATCACCGCGAACTTAAATGCATTTACAAGTACTCCACCTAAAGGCATATTTTCACCTTCACCTTGAAAACAACACAGCAACATCGAACCAACCTTGGCCACACATAAAGGACGTAATGAGAAAGGTGACCCAGCGGTATCAAAGCCGCATGGATCTATTGATTTATTCACGTCGTTGGTATATGGCAATAATACGCATGGCATATCATTGCAGGATGTGACAGATATATGGGATCTGGAACGTTTGTTTTGATGAATTGGGATGGACATGTTCGTATTATTCATATTCAGTATACAGAATTCTGGTCTACACTCATGTGGGAATGTCATATCCATTATCAGCTGCATTAACAATGCAATGACCGTCACGGCTGCTCCAAAACTCTGATAGCGTTTTTCCGACGCACAGAAGCTGTGTCAGTAGTTTACCACATACGTGAGGTTTCTAAAGAAGGAAACGTATTGGTGCATCGTCTGTTATACCACTACCGCTGTGTGTGATGATAAGAAACATAAATTACCCTGTAGGATACCAGACAGGGGATATCAAAACTTTTATACATAGTCCCAGTTGCGCAAATGTATTATTAGTTTGGCACAGCACCTATAGCTATTCAAAAGATGAACCTGAAGCGCCGTGTCGTTGTTATCGTTCGTGCGTTACACCCGCAAGCAGAATGGGATCAAGTTAAAACGACAGGGATATTTCTATGATCTTTTCTTTCATTGTCATTTGGATTCACAAATGGTGCCAAGAATCTGTTCAGCAACCCACAGTTCTCAAAGATAAAGTTAAACTGGAAGATCTATGCGACCTCCCTCCCTGGTGACTACATACTGGCATTTGATAAGTTCGTAAGCATATATCTTGACGCTTGTGACAAATGCTGCTATTAGGAGCGCAATGTCGCTGGAAATTGTCTTCAAAACGTCCAATTCATTATACTGGGCGTTTAAGCATACTGCGGTACACGGATGGACAGGGCCTATGTGCGAGAACACATGACAAACAGTTGCACTTAATAATGACCGTATGTTTCACCCGCTTTGATCTTATTATTATCGAGTTTGAATTCCATTCTACTGTTGAAGTGAGAGATGCCAGATAAAATGTCGATGGCAGACGACATCAGTCATTAATATCTATTCTATCAATTCAAGTTGAAAGAATGTCGTTGATAGGTAATGATTGCATATAAAGCGCACAATTACTGTGCCATCTGCTTCAATTTGAACATACCATATAATGTCACGGATGTATTTTATCGTTGCATCGGGTGGGTCGTTATAAGAAAAGGTCAAAAGTGGTTCGCATATTAATGAAATAATTATATACTTTTATATGTCCTACGACATAAATCGTTTTCCATGCGTGATGGTGATAACATTTAGTCATAACTTCAGTACGATCAGCGCCGCCTTGGCACCAATGCCTCATACGTGCAAGACATGACGAATTGTAGTAGCAGATGAGTTGCTCAAGTGCTTTTATCGGCCTTTGCAAGCCGCCCATGTCGTTGGGGGTGGCTGGTAGAAAAGGTTAATGCTTTACCCTTTAAGGGGTGGGTAGACACTGACCCCGTTACCTTCACCGAGCTGTCATCTAGGTTTGGACGGATTTCTTTGACGCTAGCATTACTAGTATATAGTTATATAGTTGCCTACATGAAAGCGAAGGATATCGATAGCACATCTCACATTCTTTGGGGGGAAATGGGTTATATATTTTGCTGTGAATGACTTTACGCCGATGACTCTCTCTCTCTCTCTCTCTCTCTCTCTCTCTCTCTCTCTCTCTCTCTCTCTCTCTCTCTCTCTCACACGCAAGGTACGGCCCAGTATAAGAAAAGTACGCCTGATATTTTTGATACTACCGAAAACTTTCCTGCGAACGCTGTCACGCAGCTTAGATGTTACAAGAACGCAGTGCATTGTTCCGACATCGGTCGAGTAAGGTACGAGCGCGCTTTGTGTTTGCGCTTCAAACGCGGTAATACGCTTCTCTCGCGGCACGATCTCTGTGCAGCGTACACATAGCGTACTTGCAGCGCAGATACAACGCATGATGATCGAACGTATAGCGAATAAGAATATACGTCACGAATTAGTGCCGTTCGTCTTACGATCGGGCAGCGCATTGTACGTAGCAGTGACGTATGACAAACACATAGATAACGTACGGATAGCGTATATATAGCGTACTCGACGAACATCCGGGGTACATTCCAGATTTGGTATTTCATTGGTCGGGTCGGGTATTCAATTTAGTTAAGGACAGAGAGGAAACAAACACAGCCAGCAAAATGTGCATAACTTTTGATTTAAATAATCATTGAAATGCCCCACACAAATCTGTCCATTTTACATACAAATAAAAGTTCTACCTTTCGTTACTTGTGGAGGCTTCTTATACAAATAACAGTTTTCGTAACTACTGATATCAACGCATCAAATTCACATGGTAAATAATGGCTCTAAATGTCATGGCGTGTTCCAAAAGTAAAATTGGTGTCCCTGTTACACATATACAAAAGGTCCTACGTCAGTTATGGAGGCGTTTTCCCATAACAGTTTAAGTAAATACTAATATCAATACAACCAATACGCTCATAATTCGATTGGCATTAGTCGGGAGTGCGTTAGCCATGCGGTCAGCAGACATTGTGTGCGTCCGGAATACGCTCAGCATGCGCACCTGATACGCAGCTATTCGCTGCAAGGATAACAGTATTGCGCACTTCATATGCAAATCATACGTGTCTCATACGCTTAATTCGTTACCGCATACGCTATATATGCGTCGCGCATAACTCAAGAAATTTGATATTTTGAGCGTACAACTGCGTGTTGTCAAAATTTAATACGGAACTCACACGGAATGGCTTATACGAACAAGTGTGACAGGGGCTTTACATTAGTTTTCTAGCTTTATGTATTGTTGTTCTGATACAGCTGCAAATTAGTACAAATAAATTACGGGGGAGCTGGTGATCGGTATATTAAATGTTTTTATCCAAAGATAAAATCATCTAGTTCTCGATACCATCCTGAATCATTTTGTAGCGATGGTCTGAAAGAAAGAAGGTAATCGAAATTGAATGTACTTTCGCTCGTTATTGAGCGCTCTATCACAGGCAATGAAGGCTTCATGTCACTTTAATCATGGGGCACATTTTTACCTTAAATTCAGTTTCTACTTCAACAAAGCTATAGCGTGTCTTGTTACTGACTAGAAATCTATATTGTCGACTCCCGCTTCCCGGAGCAATTTTCATTACACAGTAATTGTTCGTACGTGATCTATATTTCTCATGATGTGTGAACCCAATCAATGTAACCTACTTAGAAACAAACGAAGTCTCTGAAGCTTCAACATTGAGTGAACACAAATGTTCTGAGTAGTTTTACCTTAAGGTTAACCGTGTGTATTCTTACGAAATAATGAAACGGTCATTAAGGTAAACTCCAAGTGCCTCCTTGATAAGATCCAAATTACTTTTTTACCTCTGCTTTTTGCAACCAAATCTATGTACTTACAGAATTTGAAAGAGAGAACTTTTGAACAGATTTTCGTTACTGTTTGGGAGGAATATGGACGTATTCCAGCTTCTGTGATCTTGATAGAGTAAAATAACATAACATAACATAACGTAACATAACATAACATAACATGTTATTTTTGTGTACATTGTGTCAATAGTGTGTCAGTCATGATAGCTTGTGGACAAAACTGATCACATGAAATCACGATCTTCATGTGATAAATGGACCATCTGGGAAAAGCGTATGAATTATCATTAAAAGTAATTACTGTCGATTGCGAGGAAGATAAACTGAGTGGGACGCTAACTTGTTTTTCATCCCAGGTAATTGGTGATGAGTCGATGGTCTGGTATATCTTTTATACAGGTGCAATACATATACATAATAGCATGGGTTGTTGTGTATGCAAATCCCATCATGATGTGATAGTACTTGATTTAATATTAAGTGATCCTAGGTCTAAATGTTACTGGCCTTTCCGGAACGTTTATCTTTAGTATTCCTCCCCTTGGGAAGCAAGAACCACTTGGTAAATGTCAATGTGATTTGGCAGATCGCTGTTAGGTGAAGGTTCCAAGGCCTGACGTTACAATGCAAATCTTTGGCAGATCGCTGTTAGGTAAAGGTTCCAAGGCCTGACGTTACAATGCAAATCTTGTGCCCGTCTGCTGTGCGGATCAAACAGCGTATGAGCCTTAAACTATCTCGTTGATCGATTGCCGGCGCCGTGAGGCTGCGGTACCCAGGAGTATCCTCTCCAGATTGGGTGTGTACGTTAACTAATTACATTTGATGGGGAAACGAGATTGCTCAAACCAAATTCCGGATTTTTGAAACTCTAGGGCCTAATTCCATCACTCATTTCCCCATATCTGATCGTACTGTGTGCAACTGTGATTAGAAGTTCTTATAAGTAATTTACCAAGTCGTCCTCTAGTTGTCGTACTATGAGCGGATGTCTTCAGACGAAGGTCGCTAGAAAATAGCAAGACGACGCTCGTCAAATATGACCTTCATCAGTCTAGGACATTCATAACCAAGCAATAGGCAGGTCGACATCGGATGCTGCGAGTGTTGAATAATGAATGATGTAAACTCGCTGTGGATTTCAATAGTACTTGGAATCGTCAGATGAGATAAGATGTTGTTTTCCCCAAGGCCCCGTTTCTTCAAACAGTTCTGATCCCAATTACAAGTTTACCCACGAGTATTCTGAAAGGACATTGGGTTGTCTTTAAAATGATATCCCCCGACCTTGAAGAGAACGGTGACGAATAACGTCACCTCAATGATAGCCTCAGCCGTCATGCATGACATGCATTATGTAAATGTGAAATTAAGTCAGTAATGACCAACATCCTCATCAGAGTGTGCATCGGGCAGGAGTTGGATAACCTGATTGGAGATATCAGCTGTATTTAAGCTGAAGATGATATCAATATATATATACGCACCCAATAAAAGAAAGATTTTATACGTTTTTATAGAATAGTCAGCCGGTATAGCTGCCCTTCACTTCAACTTTGTGGGCACGTGGTTCTAAATAACATTTGTAACAAAACCTCAGCTGTGGTTGATAGGGAGTTGGGGTTTCATATGTACGATGTACGTGAAACAGTTGATGCCGTAGTTTTTTTATTTACCCAGAGGCCCGTAGAAATTCACGTCCCGGGTTCCTGGGAACTGCACCCGAGGCACAACTCACACTACTTGTACATGTAATGTCAGGCGTCACTATGGCAGGGATTACACTAATGTAAAAACTCTCTACAAGGTCACACAAAGGTTATACGATCTACGTTACTATTGCCGCCAAAGGGGATCATTGGACGTCAGCGGATTCACCATTGTAACACAACGTAAAGTCGGATCAAAGGTCACGGGGACAACATATAAAAATGGAGGAGTGCAGTTGTATATCATGACGTGCTAAACGTAACAGTGGGATCCTTGTTCTACTTGACGCTTGACGTTTTATTTTCCTACATTGGAACGATGAGGTGAAGGTTCCATCAACGACTTGTGGGCTTTTGCACGTTTGCTCAACCATGCATTACCACTGAGTGACATGGTAACTTAACTTTCCCAGGCTAATTTCAGCTTGCTCGGTAATACAGACAGCACAAGCCTAATGGCATTCCGTTTTATGGCACATTTGGAGTCATTTACGTTGAAAACGACCCACCAAAGTAGCAATGTCATCACTGAGATTGTATGGTGCATCCTATCATGACTATGATTGCATAGTTAGTAGCCTCTTAAGGTGGGTTGAATTTGTGACATGTAAAACCTGAAAACCTGTATCGGAAGATAAACTAAATAATGGGTCAGAAATGGGTGATAAGGAATCATATCAATACAACATAGTATACAAAACAGAAAGTAGAGTTCTACAAAGTGCCCATTTACTCTTCCACTATGCAAAGGCACTGCAGAGGCCAATATGAGTTGGGATGAAACGCAAACCAAGTGTGTGAAAATGCAATTGAATTTTGACTCCATACAGAATGGATTGGGACTCTCTTGGCTCCATGGCAATTTAGAATAGAATGTCGTGTGCAAGCCATTGAAAACCCCTTTCAGTAATTGGGTCTTTGCTGAAGCACGGATTACCCGTGGCAACTTAAGTTTTACCTTGTTCTTTTGAGAAGCTGGCAAATAGCCACGTTGCTGGGGAGTCAGATGCAGGTCTGGGTTATAACACTTCGACACAGCTGTAATTCTTCCTTAGATTGTGCAATACCACTTTAAGATAGTTCACTTTGTATGCAATGAAAAGACTGTACAAAGAAGTTCACCTGGCAATGACTTGATGAATAGAGCAAGTCTAGATAGTTGGGCCACGCTAAAATCAATGTTGGCACTGAGTGAGACGTACCACGTCGCCGTGAGTAAAGTTGCCATCGATCTTGGCGCGGATCCCAGGGCATTTGATCATTCGGTCATTCCGGGCGCATCGCTTAATGAACTAAATGCACTCTACAAGTCATAGACCACCAAGAAGGTGAATGAGTGAAAACTTTAATCTTCAGGCAAAATGTCGGCAGCTTGACCTGCGAACGTCCGTTCAGCAATGTAACAAGATAAGGTACTGTGGAATGTGGCAGCTGAATATGCTAATGCCCAGTGGGCTAGACACGTTTGAATGTCAGATGTGCCAGACTATTCAAGTTCGGGCCGTTTTCTTTTTGCTTTTGCACGTCATGGCTTGTAGAGAGTCTAAAGCAGGTTTACAATTGAAGCCCTCATAGAAGAAATTCTTCTATGAGGGCTTCAATTGTAAACCTGCTTTCATTTAGGTGAAGTGACTTGGCCTTGTCTTTTGTGTATATCTTAAGTTATACATGTGTATGTCACATGGAACTGATTTTGTCTTTGCTGAACATAGTTATAGCTTACCTTTGATCTCTCTCGACATCTTATAATAGAAAACAGCTTCGTATGGATATTTTCTGCATTCGTTGTGATCCATCTTTTCATCCATATTAAATGCACTTATTTCATGGCTCAACGTCAGCACATACAATCATGTATGTACGCTCTATTCATTCCATCTGTAAGACGTTTGGGCGTCATACGTCTGTAGATTGCGACCAGAATCTCCTCCACGTCTGTACGCAGCGACTCCACTTTACTTAAGACCCGTCATTTCACGTTAACAATAGATCTTCGGCTGCCACGGTACAGGCAGCCAGTCCATTTACGTAAGCTACGAGGATTAAGCTGCTGAAAGAAAAGGAAAGCAAGACGAATTACAGCGTAAACCTTATCTTTTCCACCGTGTAGAGAGACGTCTGTAGGGAATAGCTAGATTGCTTGTTACTAGGGTAAGAGTGTGTGTATAATGCTATGATATTATAGGCTTAGGAAGTCCTTGTTATTGTAATCAACTACTGATCAAAATCATACCTGACTGTTCACAGAGTAACTGAATTCTCTGTCCACTGATAAGAGATCTTTGTACTTCGCGAACTAATTGCCACGTTAAGAGGATGAAAGAAATATTAGTTACATGTACCTACTTCAGAAGACTTTATAGAGCATAGTTGTTGGCAATCTTGCAAATAACGATGTTAAATGATGTTGGTATAACAGCCAAATCATTGAGCCCAACTGTTAAGCCTTAACACTGATGCTTTGTACGACGTGCTTAGAATAATAGTTGATTTCAATTGACCTCCATAGACACGTTTTGAAATCAATGTACTTCATAAAGCATAATGCTTTATGTTAGAGTTAGTTAGGAGATGATGATTATTTATCATGCTTCACGGATCCGGCTTGATTAGAGGGCAATTACAACGAATTATGGTACCGGCTTCGCCAGGGCAATAAAAATACCATGCTGTAAACTTTCTAAGTAATACAATTATCCTATCATCCTAGCATCTTAAGTTATCATTACTTGATACTGACTTACATACTATAATCTACCAGGGCGGGCGTGCGTTGTCTGGTATGTGTGATAGTATCATCTGTCTAATATTCTATGTAAAAGTACCGATGGAGCATAATTGCTGTGAAGAATAGATGCTCACATTTTACAAAGTGGGGGGACACCGTGGCATGATAATGATCCTATTATCCCATATCAACATAACCAAATCGAATGACTTTTGAATTAAAGCTGTTTGTTACCCTCTGGCAGGTCATAAGACAAAAATTAGCATGGGAACAGTTTCCTGACAGATCGCATAAAGTCGGTCGTGTTAGTGACTAAATGAGGTATATAATTATAAGGCGATTGAAATAAAAAAAATCGTTATAGATGCAATATTGTGGCAATCTTCAAATCTTCAAAGCGACAAGAATGCAAAGGATCGTTCCAGCCAAAAGATCAGCATGCGAGGAGCGACATACTCATCTGGCTTCACTCAATTATGTACCCCTTTAAATGTCCGACCGGATCTGCAGACCGTTATACAGTGCATCAGACTTCCTGGCGCAGTATATCATGTTCTTGACTGTAGAACCACAGAGAGCTAAACCCCTCGTTGAACGTTTGTTTGAGCGGCAGGGCGTGCCTCCCTTGCTGACCAAAAAGGCCCATTAACGCCTAACTGTGTGTCTTTGAGGTTTTATCGATTAACCGATTCGGCCGATGTGGTCATGGCATCTGGCAAAGGGGTAAGTGAAATTTAAGTTACGGCTGGGCTTGATCTGCAACTTTCCGAGGAATGATTCAGTCCAGTCACAGTCGTTTGAGACATCTGAACGTGTCCTTGTTTGCACCAGGTAACCATCTATCTGCCAACGCGAGACGCAGTTCGTGACCGGCATTTATGCGCTGGCTGTTGATTTACAATACGTGCAAATGTAACTTGTCGTTGATTCACTATTCTATTAGTGCCGAGGAGATGGTGGCATATGTATAAAGCAGTAATCTGTATCATCAGGGGAAATTACCTTAATATTTGTAGCATTCAAACTTGCTTTACAATCATCCATAACAAATCATCGTAATTTTCCCGGTACCGAGAGTTGATTGCCTTGAATTGATCATAATGCTAATTGATGTAAGACACACTAACTTTCCCATTACCTTGTTGGCTTCATGCCTAGATCCTGAATAGCGCGTGTATTTCAAGTGACACAAGAATGTTAGTATCAACCGGAACTCATGGAATCAATTGAGTATTCTTGGGGCATTTTTCTCTGGGAATGCCCACTGCATCACATTATAACATCATGCAAGTGTGGCAATATTTCTGAAATAGACTTTTGACATTGTCTCTTTATGTTCAATGATATCGATCTTCGATTTTGTCTTTCAAACTTTTTAGAAAACTAGCTCAATGCATATCTTAGAATGTGGTACAATGTAGGAACTATTTCTTCATATCAGTGTATCCATCATTGTTTACCTATATTGCATGTACTTTCAAGTAGCCGCCGGGAGTGTATTTGAAGTAAACTTATCATGTTTGTTTGTTTGTTTGTTTTTGTACAGGTCTCTTTACACAGAGATACAACACCACCGCTCATGCGGAGCCGATAGAAGATTCGTCCTTGTTGGTCAGCTACGAAGACGGCCATTGGAGCCTGCCCTACTTCGACTGTGGAGGCGGGAACATCTGGATGATGACTTTCACCGTGCCCGTGTTCGGCTACCGAGACGACAGTTACTACTTCAAGTGAATACTCTCCAATACCCTTTGACGTAGATAGAATGCATTCTTTTGCCAGTGCTGTGTGGGGGTTGTGGAGGAAGCTAACATTACAATGACAAATAGTCAGCAACATGCACTAAGTTTTGCAGCCTCGCAGTGGATGATTTGCAGCAAAGAGTAACTTGTCCCAACAGTCAATGTGAGTTCGCAACAATTTACCAACTATTTCCACTAAGTTCTGTGCTAACGAGCAATACAGTAGCTCAGCTGCACGAATGTTGGTTTGAACGGAAGGAATCGTGAAACTTACATGCTCCCTTTGTTTTCACTTAACAGAGCTACGAGTGGAATTGACATTGACCTGAGGCAAGTAGATGTCAACCAGTGTGCCGACATGTCTGGAGAAGAGAGAAACGTTTTTGCTAATTCACACAAGTGCAAGCGAGACACTACAAAGGTACACATCCCCCGTGACGGTGATTTATTTCTTTTGTAGTCTATTATTTGTTATTACAAAATTTAACATTGCATTGAATATGGTAAGGACAGTGCCTTATCGTGCGTTTGTCCATTGGGCTACCAGCAGTGAGCTACTCACTCTTAGATTAGTAGCACACTTGCATCTATAACAGGTACTGTGTGTTCTTTGTCAGTGTGTGCCTATCTCAGGGCTCGGCTTCAAGGTGGGATCTTACCGGTGCGAGTGTAAGAAGGGCTTCTACTTCCCGGACACGACCTCGTCAACACCGCACTACAACGGAACAGACGTGGAGCAGCACTACAAGAGGAAGAAGAGCGGCGTCACTAATGACTACGATAAGTCCTTCTCCTGTCTGCGATGCAGTCCTGGGTAATCAAGAGCTTAGATTGACTCATCCTCATGCGTGAAATCATTAATATTTCATCTCTAATTTCTGTTTTTAAATCAGAACGATAACATGGAGTCTTAGTGGATCAAATCAAACAACTTCTGCTAATGAGCGTTAAGAAGAGAAGATAAAAGTGCAGCTTAGGTTCTGTTGATATATCTGACCTACTTTTAATGTATTGTTTGTTCTATTTAGTTGTGACGAGTGCATAGACGATCGTCCCTGTATCCTAGAGTGGGACTGGACGCTGCGTACCGGTGTGCTGGGGGCGCAGGTCCTGATTGTTGGCCTCATCATCCCAGTACTTCTGACGTTTACTTTCAAATACGCCGACGTCAAGGTAAGGTTCCAAAGACGTGAATGATTAATAAAACGTGCAACGTGGGAAGTTTTATTGAGGTCACCTGCTAACGATAGTCTGCTTCAATCAAGATGATCCCGTAATTATATATGTATCATTGAAGAATTCCGCAACATATCTACAATCTATTAGAATTCTAGTTGTAACTAGGTCATCAGAGCTTGTTACTTGTTATTCACGTGTGATGCAGCTTATCTCTTGGACGCAATTAAGGTAAATCCTGGAATAAACACCTAATGCACTGATACGACATTTACTCACGGATACTGGCGCCCTACATATTCAAAGTAACACCCTCGCGACTGTACAAAGTCTATTGGATTTGGGTCTTGTCTTCATTATCTAAATGGAATCTTCTTCTCTTCTTCATAGAGATTCATCAAACGCGTAACTCTAATGCAAGTTCCCATTAGTAACAGCATTTCAGGCGTGCTAAGACAGACGTCCGCCCCCCACCCACGCGCGAAGCTAAGCCTCTTTCATCACCCGTACATCCCAACACCAAAGTAATCTCAGTGACAATTACACAAAGCCACGTCAGTCGCCAGCACACTGACAAGTTTAATCACTGAGGCAGCCATTATCATTTTAGGTATGTTAGATTGATTAGAAGGTGGGCTGTAATCTGGGGCGTCTGGAACATGACTTCTGTCGCTCGGCCGCGTCCCATGCATGTGCTCGAACCTCCAGTAGTTCTATTAGGTCTACTTTGTTCTAGAAGATTGAATTGCAAAAAAGGTACTGCCAAGAGAACAAGAGAAAAGGATAGCACCTAGATATGGCTTTCATCTTCCACATCAACGTTCATTATAGAGATACGTACTCTTCAATCCATTACCTTTGAAACAGTGTGGCTGACAGACCGTAGCTCATGAAGACTATCTCATCCTCTGTAAGCCAGGATCTGCTAGTAATGCGTGAAGGATAGCTCATCTTATCTAACCGTTTAAAGTCACTTTTGAGAGAGAGACCCAAAACAATAACTTTGATTTTCGTGATGATTAAGACTTGGAAGAAGATACGACAATGAAAGAACCTCGTTAATTCTACAAACTCCCGATGTTACTCTTGATGGATTTACATGCATTTCGTTTGAATACAATTTGAGAGAAGAACCATGTGCTATTTCTTTCATCGCACGCTTTGGAGGATCACGTTACATACATTAAGCTTGCTCACCAAACACACAATAGTCTATCTGATGGTAATTTGTTAACCACGTCTCGTGCTTCTAGTGTTCCACAATAATGATTTTGTCCCTCTGGGAAGGATTTGAAATGACTTTGATGAACATTAGGTGTCTCATCTGGCAGATGGAGAACCTGCCTAATGATAGCCGAGGGCTGTAGCTACACATGTTACCACTTCAGCCCTGGCACGCTACACAAATTTTAATTCACAGAGAGACACTGAGAGCTCTATATTCCAACCCCAAGTGGCCATCGCGTGCAGTGAAAAGTTCCGGTCTACATATTTTAAGTGCCAAGAAAGCTAGTTAGAGCTGAACACTAAACCATGAATGATGTTATTGACTTTTGAGTGAGACTATAGGATAGGCGCAAATCAAGTATTACTTTCCATGCTGGAGAAACAGCAGACTTCTAATCATATATAGTATATTTGCCCTCTTTAAGGAATTTAATGATTATCCGTACATTACTAATAGATTTAATCTATTAGTAATATACAGATATGGTTGTTTTGTATTATAAAGATTAGAACGGCGTAGTTGTTTGTGTTTGCGTGGAGCAGACTACCAATGAATGACACCATTTAAGAGTAAGAGACCATTGTGTGATACATGGGTATTTTCAGTCCGAAGATATCCAAGTTTTCAATGTAAAGCACGTGACAAATCTAGACACAGCCATCTTCACAAGGCCTCGGTCTATGCCTTTCCTTTCACATCGCCCCTTTCAGTAATATTGTCGTACTTGCCACCATGGTATTTCCCGCATCACAGGCCTGTGAAATTGATGTCTATAGATCACATTAACGACAGCCCTGAGAGCAGTATACAGTAGTTCACGCGTAACTTGGACCTCCATTCACACAGCTGCGACCATTTTTATACTGCTATAAGGCATAGTGCCATACGATAAGACCCAGTCAACACGTACGTATACAACAAGTAAGTTTTAGAATGCTGAGATTACTTGTGGATTAATATTGTTGTTGTTGTTATTATGGTTGTTGATTTATGTTTCGACTTAGGTGCTGAAGGCTGCGAGTCCGGTACTACTGCGACTTGTGCTCCTGGGGGCTCTACTCCTGTACTGCCCGGTACGAAGAATCTTCGTTATCTTTCTTTGATAGTTCACAAATATAATACAAACGCTAGTAAAACGTACTATTATAGCTCTCTTCTATACTGCTCGTTACTGAGGTTTACTCTACGAAAGTATATTTCTTCTACCCTTCATACACAAAATGTAATATCAACAGAAACACAAATTTCCCCATGACCTTGTATGAAAATGATCGTTTTGTCCCTCTTCTCACATAATATCTAAGGTCTGCTGCTTTGAGAACCTATGACACTGTATACAATACTTACCACTAGCATTCTGCAGGTATCTTTTGCACACAAAACACGAGCTGTCATTCGTTCTGTAGCTGAGGTTTCCTCTCTGTTTTAAACTCATCCAATTATCCTACGTTTCAATCGTCCCCTTCACCTTCCTACGCCCCTGTGTGATCTGTGCCCAGGTTCTGGTGGCCTATTCTCCGCCCACTGTGATCACCTGCACGCTCAAGTCATGGTTCCGAGAGGTCGGCTTTGCCGTGGCTTACGGTGCTCTGCTTCTAAAAACATGGAGGTACGTGAGCGGAATGATGTTCCCTTATAGAAACACGCACACACACACACATATGTATATATATGCATACAAAGTTGAATTAGTGTGTAGTTCTATGCTTGAGGTGTCGCAATTGCGCTTCGCTTTCATACCCTAAAGAAGTTGAAGTCAATTATTTATAACCAAGGTAAAAAAAAGTTATCAAGCAAGAGAAGTTTCTTTCATCTTGAAGACCTTTTGGGGGGGAGTGCCTCGGTTAATTACACCGTATTCGCGCTATCTTTGCAGTTGCGATCTGACCTCCGGCTACTATACAATGTAAAGTGCGATTAATGTGTTGAAAGTGTATCGCTGTCTATAAATGATGCACGGTGCCGGGTGGTGTAATGGATAGACCCGGGGCTGTTCTTTACAAGAAACAGACGCTTCCTTTTTCATTCTTATCTCAAGTCACCACATACAAGCGCTGATGAGCGGTATGCTGGGTAACGGCTTGTTGTTTAAAAAAAAAACAGACATGGTTCTGAATTCTGCTTCTTCATTAACATTGCAAACATTTGTCAGTTGAAACTATTTTCTACGACTTTTCTTGCAGCAATGAATGGGTTGATGAATGAAGAAAATACTAGCCTAATAAAGCGAAGGTATCAAAGTTACCGATCGTGATTTAATGTTTATGGAGAGAGATATACAACACGACGTTGTTATGACTATCTTCCAGTAGCTCCGATGACTATCCTCTTGTAGCTCTGATGACTATCCTCTAGTAGCTCTGATGATTATCATCTAGTAGCTCTGATGACTATCTTCCAGTAGTTCTGATTACTATCCTCCAGTAGCTCTGATTTCTATCCTCCAGTAGCTCTGATGACTATCTTCCAGTAGTTCTGATTACTATCCTCCAGTAGCTCTGATGACTATCTTTCAGTTACTCTGATGACTATCTTCCAATAGTTCTGAAGACTAATCTCCATCGGTTCTTGTGACTATCCTCTAGTAGATCTGATGACTACCTTCCAGTAGTTATGACTATCTTTCAGTAGTTCTGATGACTATCTCTCAGCGCAGTTCTGATGAATACTTTCCAGTAGCTCTGATGATTATCTTCCAGTTTATATCAGGATATAGTCATATAAAAAGGTGTATTTCTTCACAAGAGGTACACGTAGTAATCCTATACCTGATGTATTATCTAGTCCCCTGTAAAGAGAAATATTAGTTGTACCACCGAATAGCCTGATGAGATCAGGCTAGACTGACACCCTCCCCACCCCAATAAGGACTAAGTTGCTACCTGGGACGACTTTCCAATGTGATTGCAAGTTTTGATGGATGTATCTGTAGAAACCAGCGACAGATGCAATTTGTAACATTAACGCCACGCATATCTTCAGAGGGTTACAGCGTAATAGTTAAACCATTCCTTCAGTCGAAGGATGCACCATCACAATAATGTCGAGACCTTAATTTGATAGGGGGAAATAGAGTTGGTACTGTCGTCAGAACCTAACGCGTCCTTAGACTTTTTGAACAAAAGAAACTATCTGTAATTCCTAAGAAACGAAAAGAGTAAGTTTTACTTGTTGATTCTTGATCCTCAGTGGTCTAACTAGGATGACTTAACATTAACTTTAATTCATATATTTGTCTTATTACGCCTCGACAGCATTATGATCTGAATTGCTGGCAGTCAGCCTAAATTTGACCGCCTCAAGTCCTGCTTTCGTCGATTGCTCATTTAGTGAATTGATTCCAAGTTGATGTTTGTACCAAAAGAGCAGTGGTATGTCATCGGTCATACTTCAATAATAATTTTCATAGTAATACATTCGACAATTCGTTGATCAGTCAAGAAATATGAGAATGGGATCTTAAGAATAAACATCTTGTGTGGACTGAGAAGACTTACTGATAAACTCTCTAACTGGGATCTAGACGTGCTATGGAAGTCTGATAAATTCCAAAGAGTACTCATAACCATTGCCAAGTACGCTAAGTATAGATTTGCCTACAGTGATTTGCCTACAATAAATGGGACACATACGAATCTGTACTTCGATGAGATTACATTTATTGATGATATAGGCGAAAAAAGTGCTATAGTGAATTGATTTTGAGGCACTGAGTCGTTGATTTTGCCACGCAACATATGCTGGCGTGCTGAAGTAGCAATACAGCCGGAGATTCATTCTCATGCATTCCCACTATAGCTGGTTTTAAATGCCAACCTCCTGTTACATCAGTACAATGTGCTTTCCCGGCCATTGGGCTGATGGGATGGCGTCATTGCTAGCCTTTTACCCTTCCACTGTGACGAAAAAAGATGACTCAGGTAGGACACACTTTCTCGACGTTTCCCGGTGGGACCATCACTTACTACGGCTATCCTCTCCATCTAAATGGACTCAAGTGTATTGCGGCTTACCAGTGAAGATGTAGTTTTAAGGAGTTCTATAAGTAGCGTGGAGCCTCCCTGTGCTGTACGGTTAACAAACAGGCATCCGTTATAATCAAATAAAGTTTAGTATCTTGATTTCAGCCGATCCTATCTCCGTGGATACGTTGGCAGTTGCATTGCATTAAACATCGGATAGCTTGTTTATGCAGTGCCCTTTGCAACGATGTTCAGTATGTTATGATCAT
Source organism: Branchiostoma lanceolatum (assembly GCA_035149815.1). NCBI lineage: Eukaryota > Metazoa > Chordata > Leptocardii > Amphioxiformes > Branchiostomatidae > Branchiostoma > Branchiostoma lanceolatum. The sequence continues at coordinate 8,218,057 of CM068872.1, read as the reverse complement.
ACATTCGTGGGCTGAGCGCCGGGAATACTGCGCGTAGGTGGCGAAAAAAGTTCCAAAATTTCCCTTGATCATATATCTGTTGTTCTTTAATGATTAGTATCATGTTTTATGTAATTGAAAAGCTTGCAACTTTGGTATGATTATCAAGTGTGATAAATAAGCTTTTCAGTGATACATGATTGCATACAATTCTTAAAGTAACAACGGAGAAATGATTGGCCAAATCTAAGTTTCTGAACTTTTTGTGCTGACTGTATAATGCGAGTGTCATTAAAACTTTCTTCACAGAATTTCTGTGGTATTCCGTGTGAAGTCAGCCGCACCAGTCCGTATCACCGACCAGGACCTGATGAAGTACCTCCTCGGCATCGTCCTGATCTTCTCCGCCCACGTGGCCGTGCGAACCATCGTGGATCCACCCCGAGTGGTCACCAACAGGGCCCGAGGGGAGCTCAAGACCGTCCAGTGTCCGTCCAACTGGTGGGACCACTCAGCTGCTATCGGTAAGATGTTGTTGTTCACCTTGTAGTGTCTAGTGACATATAGGCCAGCAAGTTTCCTTGTTGCTTCTGTACCGGGGTAAATTCTGCGTGAAGGGGTTTCCTGCACTTTTCCTTTAAACGTGCTCGAGGCACGTCACTTCTGAAAAAACGGGTGCAGCACTAACCGGGATGCCATTCCCAGGATTTGAACCGGGGTCTCCAAGTTGCTAACTAATTGGGACCGGAAGCTCAGCTGTGAGGCTGCTATCAGTTGAGATACAGGGACATCCCTATCGAAGATTTTTGACACATATAGTCTATGCCATGTGCATCCAGATGCTTCATCCCTTTGAACGGGTCGCTTTGAGATGTTACATAAGATGAAAAGGTTTGGAATAAAAGCTGTCCCCCTGAGTAACATGCAGCATTCGTACGAGGCACAAAAGAATCCCATTGAAACACTCTTTTCAATTGAGCCCACGGTTGTTGATATCAAGTTGATATGTTACATAACGTCGCAAAGTTCTGAATAGAAGATGCCTCAATTTAGTTCCATTCCATTCACAATCTATGTAAGTCACGGGCTCTTTTGATAGGCTATGTCCATAAATCAAATTGTTACATAACATCGCAAAAGTTTTGAGTAGATACGGTTGCCTAAAGTTACTGACATCCTATCTACAATCTATGAAGGTATGTACTTTGAGCGGTGTGTTCACATACATTTATGACCAGCCCAGGCCTATTGGCTCTTTTAACTGTACATGTCTATCTTGATGTGCTTTTACTGATAATTGATGATGATATGAATCATCTCTGCATGTCGCTTACAGTCAACATATGTCAGCACTGTCGTTAGTCAACGCTTTTATCACATTAAGTTCCCCTTAACTCCTAATGCCGTCCGCCGATGGGAATAAGCTGCCATCATTTCAAAGGAATCAAGTCTTCATTATGACACTAGAATGGGACTCATATGGTCGACCGAGGTACTAACAACCATATTAGGTTGACTTATGACTGCAAAAATGGAAAACAAAGTAGTTACACGAGCAATCCATTATCGACCTATCTACACTGACAGGATCATTTCCGAATTGTAGGTGCCTTCAACTTTGTTGCTTAAGATGTCCATATCAAGTTCGTTCCCTTCTATCTACCGGTTAAATCTTCATAGTTTGCCTGATGATGATAACATGCTACTTTATCAGCAAAGTAATACCATGACTGGATTAAGTCTGAATCCGGCAGAGAAACTATTGTTTAAGATTGTCGTACTGTCGTATGAAATAGATGTCTAAGTCAGTGAGTGCATAAAACTACTTCGTTGTGATTCCGGCCCATAGCTTGACATATGTCCGGTTTATTTATGTGTATGATTCATCCACATATGGGTTTGCCAATATGATTACAGATGAATCTAAAGACTCGTACTCAAATTAAGCCCGTCATCTGAGGTTTCTGAATAACGGTGGTGCGATAAACAAGCACACTGCCACATCTCTTCATCTGACAATGACATTTTAACTGACATGATGATTGAACACTCTTCTATCCAATGTATATTACATTAAGTACGCCCATTCATCTCTCTCTATATTTCTAACCTGCCAAAGACAATATTTATACGGAGTGCAGCTGCTTGCGCCATTCGTCTTACGTACATCCGAAAATGGCGGTGTTCGAGCCACTGAAACTCATGCTTGTACACAAGAAAGGAGAAGAAATAAAGTACGGACGGCTGCATCCCACACAAAAGCTGACTTTCTTGCTGCAAATAAGCTGCAACTCAGGGCGTGAAAGATAATCTTGACTCTAAGGGGAAGACTGGGAAACGAATGCGTGGTAGATTCAACGCCGCGGCAGTAGACACTGGTGCCGCTTCTGGCCATGGCTGATAGATGGACCTCTATTCTGAAAGCCACCTGGTGTGTTGATAGCGCGCCCTCAAATTGGCTGCCCGCATCCGACCGAACAGGTCAAACCAAAGGTCACAGGGAAGAGGAATCATTTTTATTTCAATGGATCCCGGGAGAGCCAAATGGACTATTTCCTTCTTGATTAAAAGAGCCTCTTAACGGAGTTCTGTGCTAAGACGAAGTGGTAGTCTCAGGAGAGATTTGTCGCGCCTGTCCGGCCCGAGGCAGTTTTATTCAGAACCCCAGATCCCTCAGCATACTAGAAGTCCCCTGACATTCTACCTGCGAGTGCCATGCACTTAAGATGGCAACATCAAACGGCATCGTAAAGTAAACATATAATGGCCGAGTGGCAACTACACTGAAGAGCTCGGTGTCTATTTGCAAAGTACAGAAACCACTAACACATGCGTGCATTCCACTGAAATGCATCCATTGGTGGTATCGGCCGTTGCTTTTCGGTTCTCTCCAAAGTAATAGCTATTCCAGCAAACCCAGAGGGACTCACAAAATGGAGCGATGGGCAGAATAAGTCAAACATGCATTCATTTTACGCCCATCAGCAGTCCATTAAACATAACCTTAAGGCCCCAGACCTTTTTGCAGAACGTAACTGCTCTCAGGACCATCAACAAATCAAGTACAATAACTACGGTCGACATGTTAAACATACCAGGAAATGTTTTCATTTTTTCTGAACTCCTGCTAACGTTACATACAGTTGATTGATCTAAGTAATTCCTTCGTTGTCAACTTCCGTCCAGAGTGCCCGTGCTGCTTCTGCGAGAATGGCCTGGTAATTTGACATCACCACACTTTATAATACCCCCACTCGCAACAGGAACTGTTTGTTACAGTGTTATGGTTAGGTCAATTGAAGCACTTTTTCAAGTTTTCAAACGCAGTTCTCAGTCTCATTCTGTTTTGTTCTGTTCTGTTCTGTTCTGTTCTGTCCAGGCGAACTCCTGCTGTTGGTATGGGGAATCCGTCTATGCTGGGTGGTGCGCAAGGCTCCCTCGGAGTTCAACGAAAGCAAGTTTATCACCTGGGCAATCTACAACGAGACACTTCTATCTGTCTTCCTGAACATAGCCATGTAGGTCCATTCCATTAAAAACTAAAATCCCATCTCCGTGATGTATGTGGCACGGCATGTGTATCTAGGGCACGGAATATGAAATAGGTTGAACCGGAGAGGTGTTATGTTAACACGTGATGTTGTATTTCGCTTTTAAGACTAGTTGGAGCATCAAACTAATATCCAGGGATTCTTGAGGGATCAGAGTGTTTACTTCTCTCGGTGTCAGAAGACTCTTCGGAATCCGGCAGAAATAAGAAGCTGTAAATCGACCCCCGGGTGCTAAACTACATACCTGGCTGGTGATATTTCCCGACACGCCGCTGGGGTACAACTGTAGGCAAGTCAAACAGTGACACATGAAGCTGTCGTCTCTTTGAGGTTACCAACTCATCAACTTCACTCGATGCATAATTCAAACCCGTCTCTTCCTGCAATAGTCGTATCAGAAATTGTCAGGGCTATATATTCTATACTCTACATGTACTGTAATTTTCTGACGCTGTTTGAAACCACGTGCACGCAAATTGTAACAGCTATTAGACACAATTGCGACATGTTGCACAATCTACGTGATGACACTTCCTGAAAGGGGTAGACTTTTCCATTAGTGGGTCCGGACAAATGTGTTTCCCCAAATGAGTTTCTACATTCAGTTGTGAAACGAATAACAGTTGACAACTGCAATTTTTCTGACTGAGAGACACAATGGGCGCAGCCACAACGTGATCTCTAATGGGTTATACATAACAAGCTGGCGGTAATAGTTTGGTGACCACTATTGCTGGAAAACGTAACTTTCACGCATTCTAGCGGCTGGAGCAATGTCCGCAATTACAGTCACGATGATAACAGTGTACACACACTACACATTGAAAACGGCCACTGCAGCGAACTGGAACTTTAATACACGCCATGCGTACGGGGGATTGGGGCGCAGGTGGAGATGACTACAATGTACGTCACAAAAAGCGTGGTACTCCAACGCACTTTGTCACCAACTCCCTGTAGAGACAGATCATTGCTTTGACATCTCCGGCGGGAGCATTGAATTACATGACTTGCGGAAATAAAGAAGGCGTGGTTTTCTGAGACACAGACGTCACATAAGACGTCATACACGTACAGCCACCTTCTGGGCGTCTAGGGAGAAGACAACCTAGTTGACGCCACAGTACATCATCTAGCATATAGCCATTACAATCTGCCGATGCGATTCAACGTGATGTTTTTGGCTTGAAAACGTTTGACTGTCCATCATACTTATTTCTAGTCATACAAAAAATATAGAGAATGCAATGTAAGAGACTTTTATTGGCGGCATCATTGTGTTTATTACAATGTTTTCCTAATATAGACGTTGATAGAAACAGAAAAGGAGGGACAAATAGTGGTGTAATAATGAACACACATCTCTGGTACTTCCCTCCTGTAGGATCTTCCTCCAGGACCCAGCTGACCCGGATGTGCAGTATGTCCTCCTGTTCGCTCACAGCCAGCTGACTGCCACCATGATGCTCGGACTGCTCTTCGGTAGTAAGGTGAGAGGGTCTAGAGAAAAATAAGATACATTATCCAAGTATTCTGTAATTTCTACCTCCGTATAAACGAAGGTATTGTTATCTGTTTGTGTGTTTGTTTGTTTGTTTGTTTGAATACGTTGTGTGTGGATATTGCATAGGGGAAACATATAAGGCGGAAGTGGTGTATTAGGATATTATGGATGTATGGTTTGACTCTGGTGAGTCTGGTCTAATGGTGTTGTAGTTGAGAGCCAGTATGACTCATGGTTACACTCAAACTGTAATTTCAGGTCGTAAGGTGTATCCACTTAGATCTTGTCACAACAATGCTCAGTCAGTTGCACGGGACTCTTTGTTTTGCTTCAATATGTATCTCATTTATACAGCAGATCCGTACCCTGCCAATGAAGCATGTATCGTTCCAGGTATACATGATCTACAAGTGTAAGCGCAGCAAGGATCTGACACAAACGGGAACCAGCACAGCGACGACACAGCCCAAGAGCACGCCGGCGAGCTCTGCATCGGGAAAGTTCCTGCTGACGAAGAAACCTGGGCAGCAGCTGCAGACTCCGATAGAGGACTGGATCTTGGCAGACAGCCAGATTCCACTGACTGGACGCAGCCCCGCAGCAGCTGATAACGGGCCGGTTACCATTGAGGTAAAGGTAACACCAATCATACACTTGCGCCATTTCAGATGTGTCCCCGCGAAAGAATACTGGATAGCCAAGCGAGAACGCAAGTGGGTTTACACCAAAACGAGGACGGAGAGAGTTTGGGTTTTATCTCAAACAGTCCCAACCATCACGACCTGCACCTGGGTGACATATATACGTGTGTCAGACAAACTTCGGAACGTCTTGGTCTGTGCGGAGTTTATCTGCTCCTTCAAAGTTCATCCATAACGATATTGATGTTAAAATCCCGTGATTACTGTATTTTCTTACAGGTCGAGGTGGAACAAATTGAAAAGCTTCTTCAGGACGTCAGGGAGCGTTGCCGTTCCGGACAGGACAAAGACGACATCTTGAAAAAGGTGGAAGCCATGTTAGATGCCGGTGGCAGTGCGGAAGAACCCAGCCACATGAACAACGGGGTGCAGAGCACAGCTTAGGACTGATTTAAATGCAGACGGAGGGCAGTAGGATGTAACTATAAGCACCAATACGTCATGTTGGCCGCCTTAGAAAAATAAGCAAGAGCGCCACCAGCGTAGGATGACTGAAATCGGGGACGGTTTTGGTGACTGCTCGGGGGCGGAGCCTTTATAGATTGTGTAGCCCCAAAAGTAGTCACGGGGAATTTGGGAATTTTAATTTGTAGCGCATACGGAGTTATGCAGAGTGTTAGTTTTTAGCACTGTACTTTACATCAATGCTATAGCCGTTAAGTTTATCTTTGTGACGTGCATACCACTTTTGTGGAGTTGAATGGAGTGAAGGACATGAAACCAGACCAGTGACGAGTAGTTTTATATACTTTTGTCCTCTCACTTTTTCAGAGAGTCCGATTATAGGCTTAGCAGTAGGCTAACATCGACAAATTTACTCTGAAAGTAAACATTTATAGAACTGTTTTGCCATATGTTTGGTTTCTATGAACCATGTGTTCATCAGCATATCTCTGCGCATGTTCTATCAGGTCTAAGGACAGGTACACGAAGAGTCAAAAACACGTAAAAGCATGACGATTACAGGATATTTTGAGTTTCTTTTATCACAACCAGGAATCTCAACTGCTGACGTTCCGGTGTCAGAGTACTGCTTCTCGCCGCTATAAGTAGCCGATGTAGGTGGCGCTTTTGCGGCGAGAACAACTGCAGCTCTGAGGAAGGTGTCTAACAGACACCGAAACGTCAGCAGGTGAGATTCCTGGTTGTGATAAAAGAAACTCAAAATATCCTATGTTCTACCAACCTGACGAAACTATTTTCGGTTGACGATTACATTTCACTCTGTAAGATCATTGACAATGTTTATGATGTTCAAACATAAATATCTTGAATATCCAATGCTAATGCCATGCAATGTACTTATTGCAAGGTGATATACAAATTTAGAATAGTCTTATTCGTATCAGTAACACAAAAGCCATCAATGTCAATTGACTTTCATGGCGAGCTTTAGTTGAAAGACAACTATTGTCCAGTGATTCTTTTTTAAATTACCTCCTTTTAACAACCATCAAATATCTAGCTTTTGGTTAATGTTTCCATTCTGTTTTCACTTAGCTTCTGTATTGCACTGAGCCATTTGCAGGACACAATGTCAATATTAAGGAATCAAATACCCCTCCTGTGCAATAATACATACAGGAATATTGTCAATACCTTTTCGTGTAGAGATTTCGCAGAATGAACAATTTGGCTCAGATCCCTTGGTACTTTTTGTTGTGTATGTTGCAGTTGCATGTATTAGGTCGTGCTTTGTGGTTGAACACAATTTCACGCCTGAGCTATTATATACTTTTAGCTAGCGGGGCATGATATATTGATTGGATAATGCGTAGTATATCTCTGGTTTATTGCGTAATCTATCAGTAATTAATGTAGTGGTTGTGGCAGTAACATGTGATGGTTGATACTACAATATGATTTAATGCATCAATCGTCGTGTCAATAAACGGAGCTGTAATTCTTTCGCAGACTGAGTACGTTATCATTTCGTACTTACATCCATTAGTTATGATGCGTAAGCAGTTATTTTCACCATTACTTACTATATATAATTATGAAACAACTATGAAATTAGATGTAATCTATGATAAAGAATGGCGTATTTTGGCTTTTAGATTCGCTGCCAATGATTTCCTGACAAATGATAAAAACTTAATTGCACAACAATTATACAAGGTACAAAGTAAGACATCAACTAAATGCAGTTCATAGCCAGACACATCCCGCCCCCCCCCAACGCACACACGCTTGACGCTATTCTGTCGTAGTTACATCCATAACTAATTACAATACAGAAGAAGTTGTTTTGATCACTTCTACGCATTGTGACACAAATGTACACAAATGTAATGACTCGCGTCGTGATGGCGTAACAGTTAGGGTGTTTGCCCCAGAACCCAGAAGCCCTGGGTTCGAATCTCCTGACATGCCACCGATGTTATATAATTGGGAAATGCACTTTACACGACTTTCCTTATTACACCCAGGTGCAAAAATGGGTACCTGACTTTGGTAGGGGAAATAAAAGGCGAGGGGAAGGAGGGGCTCTGCCTTCCAATACCGTGCCCTAGACACAGCGGATAACAACCCACTGTCCTTACAGCCTCAAAAAAAAACTATAGGACTACCTTTACCATATCAAGCTTGTTGTTCTTTGTACGTGGCACTTTTGAAATACGTTATTAACCAGGGTAAAGTGCAACATTGTCCTTGTCTCTGTCCAAAAGCAGATTTTGATAATGATAGTCACAGATGATGCTTTCCTGATGAGCCCATCTCAGAACAAGGCACACCACACCCCCATGTAGCCCAGACAGTCAATAACTGCCCTTTATCGTCATCCGGTCCGTTTAGTATGGCAAAGAAGATAGATTTTCTGGACTGGACTGTCCCTTTCCACTTGCTATCGGGGGATCCATAAATACTCCCTGCCATGCCTCCCATATCCTGGCTCGAATGCCACTAATTGCACTTGACAGTGAGCCAATTGCATGCCTTACTTTTTAATCACCAAATCTGCCTCTTTGCTTCGACAAGGGCCGGCGTAATTGTGGTGGCGAAGACGTGATGGAAGAGCTCCAAATATTAGCCAGTGCTTCTGTGTAGATCCTTAGTGGACGATGAAATGGTGTATATATCAGAGAAAGGATGAAGATATCGTTAGTGGGATGTGAGAGGATAGGGGCAGCTGAAGAGGCCGGTCCGGCCGCGGATATTGGATTGTCTAATAAAACTTAATTTACAACCGGGAACATAGTCAGGATGAGCTGTGGGGAAACAGGAGATATCCCTTCTGCAAATCTTGATGATGATGGTCTACTGAAAACATACTGGAAGCTACATCAATCAAAATGAGATAGTCCGGTTATTCGTCAGATCAAAGGAATAAGGCAACATCAAACGAAGGAATAAACTTTGCTGAGGAGGGGTGGGTAATTTGTTAACACCGCCGCTCCTGACTTTTGAGTCTACTAGGCAACTGAATATGTTTCCCCATTTCATACACCTTTGGAACACAGAAAAGTTATGCTTCTAATGGCTTTAGACAAACCCTTGATTCTAAAGCACATCTATCTATATCTAGACCATTGCCAAGAAGCGAGAAGAAGCCAAAATCATGTAATTATCAGACTAGTGCTAGCTTGTCATTGTATAGATTTATCTGTAAACGGTGATGTTTTCTGTTGTGACCTGTACTGAACCCGGTGGGTATATGTGTACAATAAAGGTCTTCATTCAATAAGCCAAGCAGACTGCAGCGGATCCACCTATTTCAGCCCCGTAAACGGCCGTTGCCATTTGGAACGGTCGATGTCGGATTGCAGAACGGTTCGCTTTAAGGAGTATGAGATAAGTACGCTCTGTAAACACCGTGATAGTTCGAGGCGTGCGGCTTTAAGATTAGGCTTTTTTGACCCGGGTCTGAACCCGAGCTGATGCACTTTTTTTCCACGATACTGTCATATATTTGTACTTGAAATGTTGTTTTTATACCCCCCCCCCAAGTTATGATACGTTCGGATATGGCATCGACCATTTCAATGGCAACACCCTCTTACGCGACGGAAACGCGCTGCGGTTCCATAAGTGTTCCCAAAAGCACAGCATTGCCAACCGCTGCATATTACCTTCTTCTACAAACTTGTTAACAACCATATTAATATAGACACTTACAGTTTGCTGAAACCAGCCCAGGGGCGCACCCGGGGGAGCCACGACCTTAAGTTTTACACCATTCACGCAAGAACCGATACATATAAACACTCATTCGTGTTACGCCTAATGGCGGTTGTACCGGCTATATAGATACAGATACAGATTCTTTCCCCGCACTATCCCTCAGTGGAACACCCTGCCTGGCACGGTTGCGACGGCTCCCACTGTTGAGTCGTTCCGTGACAGGCTGGAGACCTGCCCGCCCGGGACCTCAACTCCCCCCCCCCCCATACTTTGCCCCTGAAGGGGCTATTTGGAGGTTAATGAATGTAAATATAGATTATAGGAATCAAGTCGTTGTTACGCACTACACAACTTACAGATGTGTTTGTTCATCGAAAGGGCTGCGAGAGAGGCGCGATTCTATCAGGCCATTTCGTCAGCCGTTCAGTCTAATCTCCTGAACTATTGTGCCGTCAATATTTCCTGACCCCCTAACGGTCAAGGTCTTCTTAATGCTTCAAGATAAGCACTATAATCTCTAGGGGCGTTCATGATCACCATCATAGACAACAATCGAGATTACTTCCTATAGAACTGACGGAGCATATCCCAAAGCAAGTATGGAGCAGATAACTGCCATCCGCATCAGTTATTGCACATCCCCATGAGTAAGTGGGGTTATTGTAACCATTAACCTTTTCGGAAACTCTTGTATTGCTTTAAAAATTGATTATTCATATTGCTCCAACTTTTTAGAAGGTCACTGGCCCTAGATAACAGGTACTTAAAAAGGTAGATAGTGTATTTGATAGTCGGAATCATCTATTGTCATTTACATTCCTGTATATTGTGATAAGAACAATGCATGTTATACCATAGTGAATGCATGAATGAATTACGATCAACTCAACTATGGAAATTATATTGATATCACTAACTAAATTGCATACCTTGAGTGATGTACGACCTAGCTAGCCCTCTATAGAAAGTTTGCGTAGGTCCCAAATTTATGTATGTTGCGGAATATATGGAACTGTGCTATTTAATAATAATAATATCAGGTGTATTTGCAGCCAGTGCCACAGGCAGGTACCCAATGTGTAGGGTAATGAGGCTGTTTAACGTGTTCGAGGCACCTCCTCGAGCACGGGACCCCCGTTTTACGTCCCTCCCGGAAGACGATTTCGTGGAAAGCTTCGTGAGGCTACAGCAATCCGGACGTCCTTGGTTGGTCTCCCATCCAAGCACTGTCCGGACAAGGAGCAGTCTATACTGTTTGATTTAACTGCAATATGATATTCAAAATACGTCCATCAAAACAAAGGGGTAACACGTTACACAAAATATGCTAATACATTGTCAGCAGTGAACGATGAAAACAACATTCTGCAATTCTGTACCTTACATACTACTCGCATTCAACTGCAATCCACATTTTACACTTGACTGATAGCTTCTTTCAACACTATAACAGTCCATCATGACTGTACTGGCCTCGTGGGCAGCCTTAAAGTAGTAAATCTGCGCTCAACTGGGCAGTATCATTCGGGTTGTAATAGAGGTCTTGACCTCGATTTAAAAGGGCACCTGTTCTCATTCTTTCATTTGTGTTCCTTTCTTTGTCGTGAAGCATCGCCCAGCAACACATTGTGCTGGACCAACTTCTTCACGAAACTTCTTCATCAAGTCGGACTAGAGTTCCTCGACCTCATACCTTCGCCAAATGATGTTAACATTTTCGACTGACGTGTTATATGTTTCACATTAATTATGCAAATAAGGTCCTAATTTACATAAAGTTTATCATTTTTGCATGAATTTTATCAATTGATTATCTTTTTGTTTCGCTTTTGTGCGGTAGAATGTACACAGCTAAAAAGTAAGCCTTCGGTTCCACTAGACAGCGATGGCGCTGCGACCTAAATTGGATTTCATGATTGTAATATCATACAAAGTGCAAATGTATGACTGACAATACAACAAAACACACAAAACATGATATTTTTTGACCTATGAAATTTGTTGATCGCTCTGTCAAATCCATCGGTCGCAGGGAGGTCGCGGCCCTAGTTAAAAGGACAAAGGTCAATTGTTTCCTGACGACTCTCTCACGCTGCGTGCTGTCACCGCTCCGACATTAGACAAGAACGGTTCGGCTTCAGGCGAATCTTCAGGTAAGATTTCTTATAAATGGCTCATAAATAGTCGTGTTTGTCATCATCTCGCACAGAGAACCGTACAATATTGGGTGTGTAAATCTCAATTCAAAAGTTAGAATCCTCCTCACACCTTTCGGTGTATTGGACAGTGCCCATCAATCATCTCTATAGCTTTTGGGCAACACAGTTTTGCGGTTGCGGTTGACTTGTTCATTGTTAGTGGTGTGTGTCCGACTTCCATAATCTTTCTCGTAAGTATACTATACTGATTGGTAAGCAGGTAGAAAGCGGATGTATGTGCCATTTTTATAGCCTTTGGTATGACCTGGCCGCGGTGTGTAAACATCTAACCGATCAGTTAATGCCCTTTCTCTTATCTGCTGGTCAATTTTCTGACCTAGGCGGAAAGCTTCATTTGGTAGTAGAAAATGTACATAGTACAAGTGTATCCTGTTTTATTGAAGTAAATTTGCTAAGATTTTCAGATAGAGCTTCCTACGTGACAAGAAGAATGCTAGAGTCTCCCTGGTATTTCGGGATAATCCTACACTAACAGTTAATATGTAACTGGTTACAGGTTGACCCAGTTTACATTGTGTGACTCGTGTATCGTACATGGTACTGGGTTTCTTATGCTCAACAGTACAGTAGGACATCGCGTTTATAAAATATACCTGATGGTTGGTTTTGTGACTGTGAAGTGATTATATTCTTTTCAGATCTCGGTGTACATTAAACAACAGTCTTTATTGACACAACAAAAGTACAGGGACTTTCGTAATGTCTTCTACAGCAATACATGAAAACAAAATAAATGGATACAAAAGAATTAATCTACGTACAAGTATACGTATAATTCAACATGTTGAGTTTAGCGTATCACTTATACTAAGTTCTAACGTCAAAACATTCTTTGAAGGAACACCATGATGATCAAGTCAAAGAAGTGCCGAGTGTCCAAACAAGCGGTTGCTCCAGTGACGTTGGCTCTACTGGTTATCCTAATGGCCCACAAAGGTAATACCCGTTTTCTTCACAGACACCACACTGTCTGGGAAGAATCAAATGAACGCCTCCAAACTTTACTGCTCATGTCTTTTACCTAAAACAAATACATGTAACGTTAGACATGCTAATCACATTTCAACAACATAAACAAGCGTGCGTGGGATTCCGTTGGGTGCTTACGTGTAGGTATCAGAAATCTACCCACCAGTAGAAGCTGTAATGACATGTGATCAGGCTGGCTGTCCCAATGTTTCGAGATTGTATCGAAGAGATCTAGAGTTTATCATGCACAATTCTTTCATCAACAGGGAGGGCACGAGATGGTGGTGCAAGTGAACCTACACCAGTGGTGTCCACTCCGAGTGGACAGGTGCGAGGCACTGTGAGGTCAGCTCCGGCCATATCAAACAAACCCGTCTTCACGTTCCTGGGCATTCCGTTCGCAGCGCCCCCTGTCGGCGACCTACGCTTCCGTCCACCTGAGCCCGTTGTGCCATGGGAAGGTGTCCTGGACGCCGACGAGTTTGGTCCTAATTGTCCTCAAGATCCGGCACGCGGGTTGAGACCCTTGAACGTCCAAAACATGCCGCAATCTCCACATGACCTTATCAGTGAAGACTGCCTTGTCTTGAATATCATGACAACAACATTCGACAGCAGCGCAGCCTTACCGGTATGCACAATTGAGTCTCTACCAGACTAACTACACTGGCTATGGGGTGAATAATTCGCCAGGGGAGTTTAACTTAGGCTGGACTCCATTTGCCCATTTGCCCGTGCAGTTCCAAGGGGGAAATGATACCCTTCCGCCGGGCTGACTCTCCTGGCCAATCAAGATGGAATATATACCTAAAATCATGATGTGCCCACATTAACGAGAAGGCACAATGTAAACCCTCTAATGTATAGGATTTCAACCATATGTAGTGATAACCTATACAGCAATAAGCGATCTCCATCTTCTTTGCTACCTTGTCCCCCGTCGACCCGGAGGTCAAGGGACTAGGTAGGTAGTTAGGTATACAACAATTACTGATAATATACTAGACCAAGACCTTGGCGTGTCCAGGACAAAAATAAACAAAAACAGAAAGTTCTGCTGCAGTACCAAGGTCACACAGCAGGGGGGCAAAATAGACCTTGACCTTGTCTTCCCAATGCTTAACCTAACATAAGAAATATAATTCAATCCATCCAGATGTTCTGAAGTTATTCTGGTCACAAATATCTGGAAACGCAAATAGACAGCCACGCGCACACCGACAGACCAAAAACAATACCTTCATTAATTTGTCATGGAGGTGATAACTTAAGTAAACATTTGTCTATCCTCATTCAGGTGATGGTTTGGATTCACGGCGGTACCTTTGAGCTCGGCACAGGAGCGACGTACAACTTCACAGCACTTACTGCTTACCAAGACGTGGTTGTCGTCACCGTCAACTACAGACTAGGGGCACTCGGGTTTCTCAGCACAGGAGACGATAACGCACCGGGGAACTATGGACTAATGGACCAGGTAAGGCCATACTGATTTAATTGCGTGGATAGCATCCCCCCCCAAAAAAAGAAAACTGATGCCAGCGTGTGAACAAAAAAAGTTGGGTGAATTTTTTTTTTAAGAAAGTTGCCTTCATTCAGAAATCTAAATAGCCAGGAAGGTTGAGGGAGTGACTGAACACAGATTTACAGAACATCTCATACCAAACAATAAAATAGTTCTTACTTTTTTACATCTTCCTTTTTACTTTAGCATCCGTTTTCCGATTTTTTTTTAAATTATGGAATATGTTTGCAGCGTCTTTCTGCTATTTGGAGTATGGTCGCAACGTTTTCTATCTGGAAACGGACGAAAACTAATGCGCTCACTATGTCATCCACATAATGTATGTGTGGCGCAGGGATCGGAAGAGAAATGTGGGAGAACTTGATATGGGAGTTGATCATTGCAGACCTGTTCCATAAAAGCGGCAACCCAAAAAATATCCAGTTACTGAGTGAAACAATACTTTCGATTTTGATTTGTTTCGACGGATGATATCGTTACTACAGGCTTTGAAATGTTGTTTAAAAAGGCAAATAGAGCAAATGTTGGTAACTTGCAAAATATCATTTGGGCATTAATTCTTTTTGAATAAACGGAATCAATCGAACAAACCTTTTCGATCTTTATTGATATTATTGCACTTTGCTTTGTGGAGACTATTCTGTATTTTATGCATAGATATTAGCGACTAAATCGATATATTACAGGTGGAGGCGCTGAAGTGGGTCAAGTCGAACATTCGGAGCTTTGGTGGCGACCCAGGCCGGGTCACGATCTTCGGACAATCTGCTGGAGGAATTAGTGTTTCTTTCCTGGTAATGCTGCTCAAGATCATTCCCATGAAAATAAAGAAAAATTGTCACTAATTGAGATACATCTACTCTGTGTAACGTATCACTTTAACAATGTGCCGATACGTATCCGATCTTTTTTTTAATTGGGGACAATTTCAGCACATAATGCTCTATTAGGCTAGAGCAATGGATACCGGTAGCTGGATATATACTCGCGTGGTTACCCCCCCCCCTTTCAAACACCAAATTGTTTGACTTCATTCAATCTGCATAAACGTGGAAAAATTAGGACCGTTTCGACGAAACTTAATGTTTTACCATCATTAAAAACATAAATACGTTACATCGCAACACATAAAACTGATGCTACTGTCTCGACACAGGTCCTTTCTCCATTGGCCAATGGACTCTTTCACCGCGCTATATCTCAGAGCGGTACGGCCCCCTCGGCCCAGCCTATCCCAAACCCTCTGGCAGCAGCCACAGTCCAGGCGGAGGAGGTCGGCTGTCACCATCAGGACGTCAAGGCCATGATGTCCTGTTTGAGGCAGAAGCCATTTCAGGACATCGTGGCCTCAGCATTGAGTGTTGCCAAAAAAATGGGCAGCTTCAGTTCGACAGCATTCGCCCCCGTAGTTGATGGCCATCTTATTCCGGATCAAGCCTTGGTGAGCTACATTACTTCTTTTCGTGGGGTTAAACGAACGTTTCAAATGTTACACACTTCCCCAATACTATAGTGTAAAATTCACGTCTCGATCACATTGTAACGTTTTGGACAACGACCTTTACACTTTATTGGAAATGAGGGACTTGAACCTTACTTGAACCTTACGGACTCAACATGATATGGATTGAAATTCCGAAATCTTTACCAAGTTATCAAACATTGAATTTTGTACAATACGGCTGCCAATGATAAGTTTTTGACGTCATTGTCTTCAAATGCAGGGTTATTGAACCCTTTGTCTTGATGAAATAATGAGTGGTTCTTAAGCCTCGGGTTTTTCATATGCTTTCAGGTTGCTCTACAGAAAGGAGAGTTTAACACCGTACCGTATCTACTTGGCGTCAACAATCATGAATTCGGTTACTTGATGATGTCCGCAATGCACCCTGCATTCGGCAACGGTTTGCCGAGGAGTCACTGTGAGGCCATACTGAAACATGTGATAGTAGCCTCGAACATTCAGGTGAAGAAATAACGAATATCCATTTTAGACTATCTCTTGCTCGGGTCGAAATGTCTACGCTTTATAAATTCTGATTAAAAGAGCTTATGTCGATGCCCGGTAAAACCAAAGCACAAAAGTTTGTATAACACACCAATGTCAGGACCCTAGTAGACAATGTCATGTACTCATTGGTGTCTCTTCAACGGTGGTGACTTTAGTGAAGACTCAATGTACTAGTGACCATGGGCGCGGCTACATTCGCCGTACTATTGCAAACTGATGGCATTCTTGTGATAGTCGTGCATGCGTTGTACAAAATTCAGCTGTCTTGTTAGAGACAAGGCAGCTCAGCCTTAGATCCTTGTCGGCCGTTGCCACAGTCTGCTTGAAGATCCCATGACATCGATCAAAACTCGTGCGACCAACTACGACGAATGTGACCATGCCATTAGACCGGTCAGTAAAACGTAAATGGTTATCAACCAATATGTTGCCAGAAAAGAGATATCAAAAAAGACTCGGCAAATCTGCAACTTTCTGTGTTTTTTACCAGCAGCCTGATAATCCTGCTGAGATCGTAACCGCCATGCTAGAAGAGTACCAGGACTCTGAAGAACCGGAAAGTCCCATGGCTGAACAGATGAGGCTCACTCAAATACTTGGTGACTTTGTGATTGCTCTTCCGACGATTGAAGTTGCCAGAAGCCACGCAGGTAGGTTTGTTACTTGAAATCAGTGTCCACATTGCCCCCATATTCTGTGAATAAGGGGGAAATGTTGTCACACAACAACTTGTCACATATCTTGTCACACAACAAATACTTGAATTGACTTTAGATACCTGCCAACGTTCCGTAATCCTTAACTTCCTCAGGGCAATACTAATACTAACCAGTTTTATCTCCCTCTGCTAGATCGCGCTTCATTTTGAAGGATGCCGTCTCAAACTTCAGTAACTATGCTTGTACCCGCCATCACGGTTCATGACTGGAGTAAATTCATTAGAATTATCTTATTACATTTTTTTTATCAATGGTTGTTGAAAATTCAACTTGTACATCACAAGATGAAGTCCATCTTCAAGAACTGAAGAAACGAAACTCTTCATTTGATTTTTTTCAGCACAGGGTGGCAGTGTCTATCTGTACGAGAACCAGCACAGGCCAGCTACGTCCACTAAACCCGCCTGGGTAGGCAGTGACCATGAAGACGACCTCTTGATGGTGACGGGGATGCCGTATCTAGGCGAGGACGGGCCCACCTACCCCAGCAAGCCGCTGTCCTTCTCTGAAGAAGACAAGCAATTCAGTCTGGACATGATGGCGTACTGGGCCAACTTTGCAAGGACGGGGTAAGATGATTTTCTGTGTCCCAACTACCAGAAGCGCTATACATATATCCTGGTCTGGTTAACATCCCTTGTCTTTGTCAATATGACAAAGTTCTTACATGAAGCAGAACACGGAAATGTAGATAAACTGAAAAAAAAAACGTGTCACAGAAATGATTTAACACCGTTCAATATAGATTCTGAAATGTAGGGATAAAACGTAACGTCACCTTTTGCCTAGAGGGCGGATGTCGAAGACGAAAAGCGAGTCAAAGGTCAGGGTGAGACTATACCATCGGTGTAATGTGGAGATTCGACTTTGGGATTGTCGTGAGAAACTATCGTTATCCTTACACAAGTGTACCCTGGGATACGATAGCTATGCAGCTCCCCTTTTTCACCACCATCTCGGCAACGAAAACGTTTTCCAAGATGCCTCCCATCTGCCAATGGTTTAGTCCTAATCTTACATTTGATACACCAGTTTGATACACCACATGTTGCACTCTTCTGTCAGCCTGTCTGTCTGTCTGTCTGTCTGTCTACTATTTCCGAGTTACAGTATCACGTACCAGGTGTGTCCTGTCTTAAGAGTCACTGCTAGAGTTTGTTTGATCACCTCTGCAACATGCCTTTCTAGCTCATGTACAATTTGATGCGCTGATTTAAGATAAGATTTTTATTATGTCAAGAACCACAACAGCTTATAATGCTTCCATGGCCCTTCTACATTAACGTTACAACTGTAGTCCATAACAATGGAGATTTAGAGTACCGAGCTTCGATCAAACTTACTTTTCACCACCTTGTGGTGTGTGGAGTTGTGTTGTCCTTGCCAGTCATAAGGAGGTTCGAAGCGCTGGTCATTACTCATTATCCTTGAATTGTCGTAGATACTAACCTCTGCTACTTTTTGTTTCAATAGCAATCCTTCCGACTCCAGCGGCAGCCCTTCTGTGAGACCGAACTTGACCTTGTGGCCACCATACACCCCTGACAACCCAGCGTACCTCCACTTAGCCGTGACGTCATCAGCTGAGATGGGTCTGAAAGCTGATCACTTACAGTTCTGGTACAAGTCCGTCCTCCATATGCCTCCTCCTTACGGCGCAGGAGAGACACAGCAAAGGGAGGAGTTGTAGTGAGAGGTCAAGCAACGTCAGCTGCAAGATGAGCAGATCGAGCCTAATTTTCGCGGCGTTTACTGTAATTTGAAACTGTTACAACATTCTGTGTGAATAAATTAGACATGAACATCGAGCCTTGTGCCATTTAATTCATCGCCATATATCTGTGTTTGTTTAAAACAGAGTTGGTAATATTTTGTGGTAAAGAAAGTTTAGGTGTTTGTTCAGTTGATGCGTTAGAGACGGAGGGCAGCAGCTCCAGGATGAAGTTCAGTTTTCATAAATTTCAAAATATCAAACATCGTATCCACAGTACAAGAACAGTCAAGTACTCAAACTATCATCTGTACGACGGTCGGTTACTAAGGTATTTTTCCCGTTCTGTAAAGTATCAGATTTCACGAGGCCATTTTTTGGCTACTGCGAAAGATATGAATGTAAACAAAATAGTGAGGACGTGAAAATATCGTCAATATGAATTACCAAATCTACACACTTTGAATGTTAGCGTTTTAAACTAAATGGCTATTGTTAAATCATTTTGCTCCCAAAGACAATCATTTTCTGATTTAATATTTAGCCACAATTATCACCGAAAATCTCCGAAATCTATGTTTCTTGTCGACTGGGAAACGAACTTCAATTCAAATCTAACAAGAGTTCGGAGTTCTTCATGAACTATTCTGTTTATGCAAATGACTCACCAATTCATTACATCACAAGCTATCTGCCACCAAAAAATCAAGACCACAGCACGTCCAGGTTAAAAGATACAAAAACGGAATTTCTGCTGCAGTACCAAGGCCATATACCAGGGGGCCCAAAATCGCCCTCGAATTTTGGCTTCCCAACACCTGCCCACATACCAAATATCGTTGTAATCCATCAAGAGGATCTTGAGTTATGCTGACTACAGAAGTCCGGAAACACAAAAACACAGACACACACACGTAAACAATCCTTCAAGGTCACCAACAATGATGCCAGTAGCTTTGTTACATGTTAAATTTCCACGTCAAAATGTCAGCATAGATGTACTTTCCAGAAAGCGGTTTATATTTCTGAAGTAGTTTTTTTTTGGCATGCCCCGAAACGGCGAAAGCGTGGGTTTACAGTGGAAACTTGCAAATGACCGTAGTTGACCCCAACTGGAAAACGTCAAAATAGAGTACAGTAAAATAGATCTAACACGGTCGTACATGATTCGGGTCCTGGCGTAGGGGACATTTGGGCCCAATTTTGACCACCGTGTTGGTTCAAGGCAGAATCTGGGAACGTTGAACATGATTTGCGTTTTGTTTACGTATACATGCGATTTCGTGCACCATAATCTGCACTGCGCAGAGAACAAAGGTTCATGCTCTCTGGATATTGACCGACCTTGCTAACGCCTGAAGCCTCGAGGGTCAATCAAGGACACAGTGGGGGAAAGTAAGTTGTCCTTGTCTTGAAACGACACTGCTTCTCACGAACACCCGAAAGTTTAGGGTGAGTATTTGATAAGATCGAAAATACGTTTCTGCCACGATTTCTTCTGAATTACAGTGGGGGTAACGTTAGATTAAATTACTAAGTTAGACCTATAACGTTTATGTTTCTATGTTCCAACAGCCATATGTTCCTACACGACTATGATCCGAATGACCTATGTTCCAACTGACCTATGTTCCGACAGTCCTATTTTTCGACACACGCCCTATGTGCTTTTGTCAGCTCTTCCAAAAAACTCCGTTGATAAATTTGTCTTTTTCACAATCATGAATATATTCTCTACTTCATAAATTGTTGAACTTTGTCCGTTATCGTAGCATGTACTTTATAGATGTGACACAGCAATCTCGGAATACCACACGAATACACCACGGTGTGCACATTGAATTTGAAGAGTAACAAATTAATAGTATTACCACCGGTAGTATATCTATAGGGTCGTCGGAACACAGAGCTGTAATATTCTGCGATAAAAACACATTTAAAGTGTGACTTTGATCATGATATTTACAGAATGTTCATCACCATGTAGCTCTAGCCGCAAGAAATCGCGACTATCCCAGCAAAGATGTACCGACTATTTGCTCCTGTGGCGTTGTGTCTGGTTGTGCTTGCAGGTGAGGCTTGGTTTTCTTTACAAAATAGTGCATTATGTGAACTAGAGTCAGAGTAGTCAAGTGAGTTGAACTTTTGACTTTTCATAGGTCAATAGTCGAGTCAACTTGATAGGTAGCTGATAGGCCCCCATTTCACTAGTAACATGCGCTGTTTGCTTGTTTGTTTGTGTTGTGCGAACCCAAATTGTAGTAAACGATAAAAGATGGGGAAATATTGTCTCAAGCTGTCGCTGATTCAAAACTTGGTCCGAAAACTTGATCCGAAAACTTGGTCCGAAAATCTGTGTGCCTAGTTTTCATGGCATGTGCCTATTCCCATGGTTCACCTGCTGTTTAAGTTGACGAACCTTTTTCTAGTTTGATCAAAAGTTACTTAATTTCAAAACAATCTTTTTTATCGACCAGCTACAGCACAATATGGTGACGCCAGTGAGCCTACACCCGCTGTCTCAACCCTCAGTGGACAGGTGCGAGGCACTGTGAGGTCAGCTCCGGCCATATCAAACAAACCCGTCTTCACGTTCCTGGGCATTCCGTTCGCAGCGCCCCCTGTCGGCGACCTACGCTTCCGTCCACCAGAGCCCGTTGTTCCATGGGAAGGCGTCATGGACGCCACTGAATTTGGCCCTAGTTGTCCCCAAGACCTGGCACGCGTGCGCACACTATACAACTTCCTGCCGTTTATCCTTCCACACGAAATCGTCAGCGAAGACTGCCTTGTTTTGAACATCATGACAACTTCCCTTGACAGCAGTGCTGCCCTGCCGGTAAGGACTATAGTGATATGATGATTTCCATTTTGGACTTTCATTATATCGATGAACTTCTAAATGGTATCTCGACATGAAATCACCATATGGAACCAACAATCAACACGAGAACAGAATAATATGTTGGCGTTTACAACAACAACCACATCTTACAAGAAATGCGTCATTAATGGCATGAATTCAAAGGTATACATGAAACACTTACAACCTTAACTTATCCTATGAAATGTAATACTAGCAAACTTTGAGTGGATAGCCATTAATACACAGACGACCCCTCGTTGTTCCAATACAGGTGATGGTTTGGATTCACGGCGGTGCCTTTGAGGCCGAAACAGGTTCACGGTACAACTTTACAGCACTTACTGCCTACCAAGACGTGGTTGTCGTCACCGTCAACTACAGGCTAGGGGCGCTCGGGTTTCTCAGTACAGGAGACGATAACGCACCGGGGAACTATGGACTAATGGACCAGGTACGACAGTGACAGTAACGAAGTGAGATGAGAGAACTAGATGGGATTATTCAAATTGAAGTGAACTTGGTTTTTCAACATCCGTATTGTAAAAAGAACTGTTGATTATCGTTGTACAGGTCGAGGCTTTGAGGTGGATCAAGTCGAATATCCGGAGTTTTGGCGGCGACCCAGACTGCGTCACAATATTCGGAGAATCTGCTGGAGGCCAAAGTGTTTCTTACCTGGTAACCCATCAAAAAACCACCTCACCCCTTAATCATGAAAATCAACGTTTTCCAACAAAGGTCTTTTTTGAACAAATGATAAGTTGTGCATGTTATGTATCAGAGACAAGTCTTCCTTATTGATGACTTTCTCGTAGTCTGTAATTCTCCATTGTGCCATACAGTCGGTTTTTATTCATCCTCCATATGAATATGAATATTAATACGCAACTTGCCATGAAGGGAACCTATCACAACTAACATCAATAGAGCACCATGTACAAGGTAGGCTACGATTCTCCATGGTTGGTCTGTGGTGCGAGGATGACAACAGCGAACGGCTAGAATACTAGAATACCGAATTGTGTCCTTTTTCATCAACACAGGTCCTTTCTCCTTTGGCCACTGGTCTTTTTCACCGTGCGATATCCCAGAGCGGGACGCCTCTGTTGACTCCAACAACCAAGAACCCTCTACCTGCAGCCACGGCCCAGGCGGAGGAGGTCGGCTGTCACCATCAGGACGCCAAGGCCATGATGTCCTGTTTGAGGCAGAAGCCATTTCAGGACATTGTTGATTCTGCGCCAACTGTTGCACGGAAAATGGGTATTGCAGCTTTCCATCCCATTGTCGATGAGCATTTCCTTCTGGACCCACCATTGGTGAGTTGTAGCTAGAGCGTATAGAGTTCATCCTCGTATGTTCATTTGTGTGTGTATCAAGCGCAATATCTTAAGAACCTCTGGATGAATTGCGATAATACTTGATATTTTGGTAGGTGTTGTAGACTCGAAGGTCAAGGTTGCTTTGGGGCCTCTTAGTGACCGACCTTGGCACAGTAGCAGAACTTCCGGTTTTCGTCTCTTTCGTCCTGGTCATGCAGGGGTCGTGATGATGGCTTTTTCTTGACATGTATGTTGGGGGTTACGATGGTTCGGAAAAAATACTCAAGTTGAATTGAATTGAATTGAAAACAGACTTATGCTACGGACCTGAATCACTGACTGTTACTGGTAGGACTGACGTTTTTGTGATGTCTTGTTTCTAGGTCGCGCTGCATAAGGGACAGTTTAGCAAAGTCCCCTATCTGCTCGGCGTGAACAACCATGAGTTCGGTTATCTACTACCTTCCATCATAGTTCCTGGGTTCGGTAACGGCATTCCGCCAGACGTCTGTGCAGACATTGTGAAACGTGTGCTGTCATTTACAGTTCAGGTGACTGGGACGACCTCATTTCATTCCTCCTTCCCACATCAATTATCTTTCGTTTATATCTCTACGTTCAGTCTCGTCAGGCGCCTTACATCTAGGTGCATTTAGTCTTTGACGATGTTAACTTTCAAAGCAAATTTATCACAAACATAGATTCAAAACACGAAAGTCGGTAACCGATTTTGTTTACGTTCCCTTCTTGGCACGATGTTTCCAGGCTGATATCGATGATGAGAAGGTCGCAGCTCTGTTAGAGGAGTACCGGGACCCGGACACACCAGATGACCCCATGGCCGTGCAGATGATGTTTACGCAGATAGTTAGTGACTTTCTCTTCCTCCTGTCGACAGTTATAGTTGCCAACAATCACGCAGGTAAGTCTACAGGAACTTATGGCTAGGTCGAGTTTAGAGTCTTCATCCTCGTCACTTTGGATAAGATATTTCAATGTATTCACAGAAACTGTGTTTGTTAATATGAATGATATGTAAATCACATGCAACGATATGGACAAATAGAATGAAATATTTTGTCTTTTAAGTAGATAACAACAAAGTTCTTTGTACACGAGTGTATTATTCAAGACCGGTGTTTTGGTGACCGTCTGTTCTTCTTTAAGGTTATTCTGACTGGTTCTGTTACGCAGTAAAAGTATGTGTCACTGCTAACAGATGCGGTCCTAAACGTAATCTACACATTTTCATACAATGTATACATTTACACATGTATACATTCAAGTACAACACTTGGTTATGTACAAAGAACTCCGCTGTGCAGTGACTTACCAACCGAATGAAACTGTTCATGAATAGTATCCTCTTACTTCCCAGCACAATGTTCCCGTGTCTATCTGTACGAGAACCAGCACAAGCCAGGTACGTCCGGATCCATCAAACCCGCTTGGGTGGGCAGTGACCATGGAGACGACCTCTTCATGGTGACGGGGATGCCGTATCTAGGCGAGGACGGGCCCACCTACCCCAGTAAGCCGCTGTCCTTCTCTGAAGAAGACAAGCAATTCAGTCTGGACATGATGGCGTACTGGGCCAACTTTGCAAGGACGGGGTAAGGTGTCATGCTCCATGTCACTATCTCATTAACCC
Source organism: Branchiostoma lanceolatum (assembly GCA_035149815.1). Lineage (NCBI taxonomy): Eukaryota > Metazoa > Chordata > Leptocardii > Amphioxiformes > Branchiostomatidae > Branchiostoma > Branchiostoma lanceolatum. The sequence goes on along the minus strand of CM068872.1, from coordinate 8,193,204 downwards.
TCAAAATATACGTTTCCACTTGGGTATGATACCAAGTCCTCCGACATGGGAGAAGCTAAGAAACTGATCGCTTTGTGTGTTTTGTGGATGATTGGAAGAATCAACAAGTAGTTCGTCATGTGGTTTTCTGATAATAACCTTGCTCTCAAAACCATAACTTGAAGAAATACTTATCATATTCTTTCATACTCAGCAGGAATCCTTCAGACTTCACAGGCAGCCCTTCTGTGAACCCGAACCTGACCGTGTGGCCACCTTACACCCCTGACAACCCAGCCTATCTCAAGTTAGCTGTGACGTCGTCTGCTGAGGTGGGCCTTAAAGCCAACCATGTTCAATTCTGGTTTGATATTCTTCGCAATCAGCCACCTTTTGATGCTGCCCAAGGCATCAATGGAAAGGAAGAGCTGTAGCTGAAGTTGTGGTATAGCAAGATGCTTCCCAACACCTAACGCATTATAAGACATAGAAACGTTGCAAACCATTCCAATGCATATTAGTGATTGCGGTATTACGAATACTTCTGAAACTTCAAAAGTCATTTGATAAGATTTGAATCGATGCATGTAACTTGTGAAAAGAAATGTGCGATAACACAAAATAATATTTATTATGTATTTTTCGTCTGGCATCCATTCAATGTCATAAACTTCACAGGTAACATAATCAGTTCATCATTGCACCTATGTTGGTAATTGCACCATTAAAGCAAATATTTCTCTGTATGTCTGTTTGTTTGATTTATCTATGTGAGGATATATTCTAAGCATGCGAATTTCTCCTATGTTCTTATTTTCTAACGCTGTGGAACTTCAGATACATGTACATGTTAATCTCTGCTGAAATCACTATCGCCACATTACCGTTCAGATTTTGCTGTAGTCACAAATTAGGGCATATCTATGATCCATTATAAGAGCTTTATCCCCGGCCCCGCTAGCTTTGATTAAAAACACCCCGTGTGAAATCCTTGATTACCGTGGATAATGGGCTCTGTACCTAATCATCTACAGCAATAACGCCATCACAGCAGATTCCGAAAAAATTAAAATCTTTGTAGTTACTACGGTACACGAGTTCTGTCCACGAGGCTACCATAAATGTGTTTATGCACCAAAATAACTTTAAGAAAGGGTAGTCCTACCAGTAAATGAAACTTCACATGAAAAATCACGAATCGTGTCTATTTCATATCAGACACAACTGTAGTACTTATTGGAATCGCGTTACTACATGATTGCAGACCTGGTAACCTCCTAAGACATGTTTCCATGAAACCGTTTCTATAGTAGCTTCAGCTTGCTAAATGTCCACACAATTACAACATTTTGGAGGGCATGTGCATACCTCCAGTAGCAGCATCATTAGCAAATTTTCTTAGATAGATTAATAGTGTGATTACATGACTTCGACTGGTGGCCTGATATATGCAAACGTAATGTCTATATCACAACAAATACACACATGTTTCCTTGAAGTGTACTTAGAAGGAAGAATTGGTGACTGAAAAGTGTAACAGTGAATTGAAACACTTGAGGTAGACGCGGGCCGGTCAGCAGCACATTTAGATAAAGAGTGGCGTCAGAATGAAACAGTACAACTAAAAACACTGACACTCAGTCATGAGAACCGCAGAGCATCCTCTTTTATTTCCACCCCGAATCAAGTCCAACGGTATAGGTTTTGCGTACGTTATGGTCTATGCAGCTCATTGTCACTTAACTATATATCATTGTTATCCGTTGAATCAGTGCTTGAATTCACTTTATTTGAAGACGCCTCATAGCTCTTCTTTTGAGTGGCTGTCGTTCGCCGGGTTAGATGGTGTTGGCTGGAGAAGTGCATTCCAGAACCGCAGTCAGTCAGCCTTCAGGCCAACATCGCTGGACGGCGTCACGGCCAGCTTGAGATATGCCGGGTTTTCAGGGGTGTAAGGCGGCCACCTGGTCAGGTGGGATTTTAAGGTAGAGCTACCGGTGGAGTCCGTAGGATCCCTACTCAGAAACAAAAAAGGAAGACGTGTCATCAATCACTAAGCTTGTTTGGGTCCATAGTTGGTTTTAGAAAATGTAATCTATGAATCACTCTGACTGGCAGATGAATAGATATTCATTATTATTATCTATTATTATATTTTCTATCTATTTTCATTTGTTTCAGGCACTCACTGGCCCCAAGTTAAGCAATACACACAGCAACATAAGCTGAATACATGCAAAACAAACAAAAATCAACCCCTATATATACAGACGTTTCAAAAGGTTTGTGAAGTATGTGTTGCGATAGAATGAATCCGATGTCATACCCGGTCCTTGCAAAGTTAGCCCAGTATTCCATCATGTCCAAGCTGATATTCCTATCATCTTCGGAGAACATCAGAGGCTCTCCCAGATGGCTCGGGCCGTCCTCGCCGAGAAACGGCAGCCCTGTGATGAAGTTGATATCGTCTCCATGGTCACAACCGATCCAGTCGGGTTTGTAGGCGGTAGTGGCAGGCCTGTGCTGAGCCTCATACAGATATACAGGACCTCCAGCATCTAAAGCAGTTAACAGTACAAATGATTTGGAGACCCATATACCATTGCATTGAAATAGCTAAATGGGTAATTATATTAGATATCTATGTCAAAATAGATACGAGTCATTTGCCTGTCATTGGCGAAAACTGTTCGTTAGCAATTGTTACGATTAAAGAGTAATTGAATGAAATAAAGCACTAAACTCATTTCAGGTCTGATCCACTCACCCACATGAGCATTAGCAACTCCCATCAGAGGAACGAGAAACGTGTAGTCCTCGCAAATCCTGCAGAGTCGTTTTTGCTCTGCCATTGGACCGTCCTGCTCCTCTGGGTCCTGGTATTCTTTCAACACATCGGCCATCACCTCGTCCATGTTCAACGCCTAAGGGTAAAACAGAAACAGAGACATTTTCTTTAAACTATTTCAAAAAGTGACGCATTGAAAGAATATCAGATCGTGAAAAGCATGGTTCCACCACACGTCACCTGAATTCCTTGTGACAGCATATTCTTTATAATGGCCGTGCAGACGTCGTGCGGCATGCCGTCACCAAAGCCAGGAAACAACAGATGCGGTAGCAAGTAGCCGAATTCATGGCTGGCGAGACCCAATATGCAGGGAACGGTGTTGAACTTTCCACTCTTTATCACGTTCTAAAACACATGATAAGAGAATGAGAACTTCATGTGACGAAGCCACAGCTTTCATCCAGGATAATAGCAAACTTAAACCATCTTAAAGAAAAACATTTTGATGAAATATGAAATCTATGTTTAACAATTAGTACACACATTACCTTTGTCGAGTCCGATATAAAGTGTTTGTCAACGACGGGACTAAAAAGCGCGGATCCCTGGCCGCCCAGTCTTCGTTCAACTCGCGAAGCTGAGTCCACGATGTCCTGTAATGGCTTCTGCCTCAAACAGGACATCATGGCCTTGACGTCCCGAGGATCACAGCCTACCTCCTCCGCCTGGGTGGTGGCTGCAGCTAGAGGGTTGGGCGTTGTCGGTATTGTAAGAGCCGTCCCGCTCTGGGCTATAGCGCGGTGGAAGAGTCCAGAGCTCAATGGAGAGAGGAGCTGTATGGAGAAAGTAAAGATAGGGAACAGGTACTTATAATTGGTGTATTGTACATTGTACTGATAGTGTACATTGTCCTGCTTCAAAACCTGAACAGATCGCTCTTAAAGTTGGTATTATAGCAGTCGCTTTTCTGTTACATAAGAAAGCATATTACCAGATAGGAAACACTGACACCTCCTCCTGATACCCCAAATATGGTCACACGATCCGGATCGCCGCCAAAGCCCCGGATGTTCAACTTGATCCACCTCAAGGCCTGGATCTGGAAAAGATGTCAATAGGATATTCGAATTGAAAATGTGCAGTTCAAAGCATGGGAAAGTATTTCTTTTAAACAGTCGTTGATTTAAACAAAAACAAAAGAAGGACAAGAAATCGAATTCATACCTCCGTAAAATAGTATAGACTTTTGTGATTTTCTTTGAGGCTTTATAAAGAAAACATTAGTGGTCTGCCCGATGGGCCATGATTCTTGTGAGTGTTTTCACTTCTTGAATCAACTTCAGAATAAAGTTTTTTATTGGTCAGAAATTACCCGCAATGGCAGCTTTTTTAGTGCTGAATTGATGCAAGGTTTACAGGTTTCATATAATACACAACATCTGTGCGGCTGCCATTCGACACCTCCAGGTGACCTCAATACGACCTTCCCCAGCCGTAGTCAGGTACCCATTCACACCTGGGTGGAGTGAGGAAAGTCGTGTAAAGTGCCTTTCCCAAGGGCACAAGATCGGTGACCTGACAGGATTCGAACCCAGGACCACTTGGTTCTGAGCCGAACTTACAACTTTCGAGCCAACCTTTCCATCCTGCGGGACCAACTTTGGACACTAACCAAGTCAACCTTCCCATCCTGTCAGTCTCCAGTTTAATACAGCATCTTCCACGGTACATCCATCATTCTACCATACTGAAATAACTACAGACACACACCAGGGCAAATAAACAGACCTAAACAGTACCTCCCTTTTCGCGGAGGTAAAAACGAATGGCTGACCTGGTCCAGAAGTCCGTAGTTCCCCGGTGCGCTGTCGTCTCCGGTGCTGAGAAAGCCGAGTGCTCCAAGCCTGTAGTTAACGGTGACGACAACCACGTCTTGGTAAGCGGCCAGGGCGGTAAAGTTGTACATGGACCCCGTACCGGACGTGAAGAATCCCCCGTGGATCCAAACCATCACCTGAAGCATCAGAAATGTCTGTTCGATTGTTTTCCACATTTGAAGCTAATTCTACGAAGATGCTTAAATTTCCAAGATACATCCTTGAATTATTTTATCAGGCTGGTGAATGACTGAATAGCAAAAAATATTTATACACAAGCACATATTCAGCAAGAGCCGACGGTTTCAATGACTGTCTGCCATCTTCATCAGGGAAATTCTGTTTCTGACAATATGTTACGTTTGGGACCGCATTGTGCAGCGCACCCGTCAGAATTTCCCCCTGAAGAAGATGACAGACAGCCATCGAAACGCTGGCTGCTGTTACATATGTGGTTGTGAATAAAGAACTTTGCTATTATTCAGTCCAAAGATATGGCAAAGACATAGCTATCTATATATTCAATCTGCATCACAAAAACAGCTTACTGGAAGAGGAGCACTGATGCCCAGAGAGGTCGTTAATATGTTCAAAACCAGGCAGTCTTCGCTGACGGTATCGTGTGGAAGAGCCAATGGAATGAATTTAGGAAAGGTTGCCCTGACAATTGCAAGGTTTTGAGGACAATTAGGACCAAACTCGTCGGCGTCCATGACTCCTTCCCATGGTACAACGGGCTCGGGTGGACGGAAGCGTAGGTCGCCGACAGGGGGCGCTGCGAACGGAATGCCCAGGAACGTGAAGACGGGTTTGTTTGATATGGCCGGGGCTGACCTCACAGTGCCTCGCACCTGTCCACTCGGAGTGGACACCACTGGTGTACGTTCACTCGCGACACCATCTTGGGCCCTCCCTGTTGATGAAAAAAATTGTATGATAAACATTCTTCGATCTAATGTCAGGATATTGGGACAGCCAGCCTGATCACTTCATATCATTACAGCTTTGAACACTTGTTGTGGGAACAATGTATGAATGACTAATCCTCATTGGTGTAGCGTTACGTTACCAATGCTGCCATGTTGGCTTGACGCTAAAAATCAGGTCAACAATATAACTAACATAATTCCGCCAGGGTACATAATTCTGTCCCCTGAAAGGATACGTCCAAACAGATCTCCAACCCAACGTCCCCCAGTATAATGCACTCCTGTATATCTAAACTGTGCAATGAGCTGGGGGTGCTACCCTAGAGATCTCTCAAACCCACTGTTTTTTTAAAGTGGCGGATTTATGTAAGGTGGTGGGTGAATTAATGTTAATAGAGGTTATATACAGAGATAAATACCGGTGTATCAACACTGTACCTACCACATATATGCCTACTTATATCTATATCGCTGGTCCCTATATGAAAGGTTTACAGTCAAACAAACCTTCCAAACGTTTTCCTTCTAGCTTCAAGAAACGATATCTTGCCTGGTGGATAAGCACAGACCCAGGGAGTACGACACGGTTGATTGGTGAACTGAGAATAACGGTTAGATAACGATGTCTTACCTGAAAATACCTGAGTCACCAAAAGGCACAATATGGCCGTACGGTACGTCCATTTATTCCGTCCAAGCATCCTCGTCTGACCCTTCCAGAGATTGAACGTAATCTGTTTGAAATCAGGCAAATCATATAGTAAGTAACTACTTGTCATAGATACTGGTAGGCTGGTAATGCAAGAGCTATGAACCAAGAACCCTAGCGCGTCCACGTATCACGTTACAAACCTTTTCTCAGGGCTACAAACTGTAGTTGTCGTATACAGGTGGGCCGTGGGCCTTCAAACAGGTTGTAGCAAAACCAGAACTGACCAACAAGTGATTAATTTGAATGATAGCTTTGGGCACCCATGAGTGTCTCCCAAGAATGTCCTCAAGGTCAGCAATATTGAATGACATGTCACGTGATCGACCACTTTGGGGAGGGAGGTTGTCAAAGGGAATTTTCCGAGCAGCCTTCGTAATCCCTGCCTCTCCTATTGGCTCAGTGAATCCTCACTCTTAGTGAGCAGTTGAGCTAGTCTCATGATGTTTCTGACCTAGGGAGAAGAATCGTTGTTACGGTTATACATGTAACTCGTAACCTCGGAGTGGCCTTTGTGTCACACCTGAAGTGACCTTCGGGTCTTGTTACGTGGTGACCATTGAGTAAGAAATAAGAACCTACTTCCCATCGAAACTCCTACCAATAACACAATGTACATGTTCGGATGTGATTCAAGATGGCGCCCGACGGGCTGCCACGGAGTTTTAGGCGCTCCGACTTTCCAAAGTGATTTTACTGTCTGTGACCTGTTATCGTTCAACTGACCCTTTTTGACGTATGTAGAAGTGTTAAGTGGTCAATCGTCGACGAACCATGTACGGGATTCATGTCATCTTTGCCCTGGTCGTGTTCTACATGCAAGTTATGACGACGCCGGCTGCTGTGGGAGGGCAACGCTACTCCCGTGTGGATTTATTGAAGCTACGGGGACGGCGCCCTGTCTCGGAGCCGACGAAGGATCAACTCGTACAATGTGGAATTTGGCACGCACGGGGATGCAGGGCTGGTCGCAGGAAGGGAGAGAAAATCCAAGTTTTAACCACCGACCGAACAAGGTATGAATGCCCCAAAATTGTTCACAAGACGAAAGCGCGCCAAAGGTGTCTAATTCCAATCAGGAAAGAAGGCCAGCCATTGGACGGGATGGGTGCAGACAACAACAACAAACCCCACCCAATGCCGAACATTCTTGTCATCAATGCAAGATCACTGTGTAATAAGATGGATGAGTGTCGAACACTGCTATATTCGTTGAATGTAGATGTCGCTGTCATCACAGAAACGTGGTTTAACCCCGATCTACCTGACGCACAGTGGGACATCGACGGATACACTCTTTTCTCCAAACCGCGCCAGGGTAAGAGGGGCGGAGGGGTAGCAATTTACGTAGCCAGCAACATCCAGGCTAAGACTATTGATGTCACAGTCCCTGACGACCTAGAATGTTTGTGGATCAAGGTTCGGCCATCACGTCTTCCACGGGAGCTGCCCAGCGTCGTGGTATGCGCGGTCTACATTCCACCGGGATCGCCACATAGCGATGACCTAATCACCCACCTGGTTACTGTTGTGGACGAGCTAAGGTCAGTGACCCCTGATGTCGGACTGTGCATTGCTGGGGATTTCAACCGAGCAGACCCTCAGGATCTCTGCAGAGGAAACCGTCTCCGACAAGTAATTGATGTACCAACCAGAATGGATGCCACACTGGATCTTGTTATCACAAACCTTGACCATATGTATCTGCCACCTGCGCTGCTCCCACCGTTGGGTTCCAGTGATCATAACATTGTTCACTTCAGTCCCAAAGCACGCCTCGTAAGAAACGAAACAAGGTCAAAGGTCACCAGACCAATGCCAGACTCAAAGATCAGGTCCTTTGGCCAATGGTTGGTCTCGCACGACTGGACTGAAGTCCTTACTGGTGACGACGCACAAACCAAGACCAACAACTTTTACCATACACTAACAGGAATGATAGAACAGCACTTTCCAGTGAAGGTAACCAGACTACACTGTCGTGATAAACCTTGGATGAACACTGAGATCAAATCACTAATAAAGGAGCGACAAGAAGCCTTCAGGACTGGTAAAAACGACAAGTGGAGAACTCTGCGCAACAAGATTCAAAACAAAATCGGAAAAACGAGAAAAAACTACTACAGAAACAAAGTCAAGACTCTCCAAAAAGACAACCCATCAAAGTGGTACCAGGAAATTAAGAACATGACAAACTCTGGAAGGAAAAACCTTACCCTCAACATCGAAGGAATTCCTTCAGACGACTACAAGACGATAGCCGACGAGATCAACAGGGCCCTGTGCGAAGTTACCTGCTCCCTGGAGCGACTGGACAGAGACAAGCTACCTGCGTTCCTTCCATCTGAACCAGTGGACCAAGTCCAGCCGTGGGATGTGTACAACGAACTGCGCAAAATTAAAGTACGAAAAGCCGTCGGACCTGATAACATCCCAAACAGAGTGATAAAGGAGTTTGCGTATGAGCTGTCAACACCGGTCACTGCGATCCTGAACGCATCGTTAGTTGAGGGATTAGTCCCCGTACAGTGGCGACAAGCTAACGTTGTACCGCTACCCAAAACACGACCACCGTCAATCCAAGAACTTCGTCCTGTGTCCTTGACACCTGTACTGGCAAAGGTTGCTGAACGATTTGTTGCGGCGCGGCTCTACAAGGACATCAAACGACGCATAGACCCCAACCAGTTCGGCTGTCTCCCGGGTCGCTCTACGACACATTGTCTAGTCGACATTGTCAACAAGCTAACACAGACGGCTGACCAGAGAGGTACCATCACAAGCCTTGTAACGACTGACTTCTCTAAGGCGTTTGATCGTGTCGATCACCACCTCGCGGTGACAAGTCTGCTTGACATGGGACTACGATCGTCACTTGCCAGCTGGCTCTGCAGTTTCCTCACCCAAAGAGCCCAAAGAGTTGTTTACAACGGAGCCTACTCGGACTGGACTGTGACCACTTGTGGTCTTCCCCAGGGAACGGTGCTCGGTCCTCTCATTTTTCTCGCCATCATCAACAACGCGTGCCAAGATGCCACAGCATCGCGGTGGAAGTTTGTTGACGACATGAATCTGGCAGAGAGCCGATTGATAGACGCGGTCTCCACCTTACAAACCGACCTAGACCATCTGACCACGTGGACAAACAACAGACAAATGAAACTACACCCCAAGAAGTGCAAAGTGATGCATGTGTCGTTCTCCAAAGTCCATGTCCCACGACCACATTTCTTAATAGCTGGCGAACCACTGGCGGAGGTCAAGGCTGTGAAACTACTTGGCTTGCACGTCCAAGCGGACCTCGGCTGGGAACTACATGTCAACCACGTGGTAAAGCAGGGCAATCGGAAACTGTACCTTCTCAAGCGACTCCGGTGTTTCGACCTCTCCCGGGAGGAATTACTGACGTGCTACAAGACCCTTGTGCGCCCAGCTTTGGAATACGCCGCCCCCGCATGGCATGCCGGACTAACAACAGCACAGCGTGCCAGGATCGAAACCCTCCAGAGAAGAGCCTGTCGGATAATGCTTGGCCCTGCCTATACATCCTACAGGGAAGCGTGCAGCACCTTGGACTTGCCTACGCTAGACGCCCGGCGTCGTGACCTATGCCTCAACTTTGCAAAAAGACTGATTGAGTCCGAGACATTCAGGGACTGGTTCCCACCTACTCGGGGCGAAATCAGCTTAAGAGACACTAGAAACAAAGACCTTCTGGCCACCATAAGAACAAGGACAAAAAGATACCAGAACAGTCCAATACCATTCATGACGACCCTGCTAAACGAACAGACTCAGTAACAGAACTCCGACATATTGATTGCTATGATCGCCAGCTGTAGAATTTAAGAATGTTACTTAGTATATATATATGATAATCATGTTTGTATTTTATAAATCCCGACGTATCCGTCTTTAACCTACCTGTTCTAAGGTAGTGTTTACCTGCGATTTTATAATGTATTAATGTTGAATAGGAGTGATGTTATTATTGTTACCGTTTTGCCTAATGTCACCAGTTTTTTTTAATGTAACACAATGTAAAATGTACGCAATTCAGCCTATGGCTGCGAAGTACTTTCCGACATCCGATCAAAATGATCAAATAAAAACCATTCATTCATTCATACATTTTGTTACAAACAGTCACACACGAAGACAAACATATGTCCGTCTTTTAACCCTGATTACCTCTCAAATCAACTGTACCTACCTGGTGTGTCCTCTGGCCAAGCTTACCTCAGACGACCTTTGCAACTCACTCAACCATGGCCAGTTTGCGTACTGCCGGTCACGTGTCAACTGTAAACAAATGTTGTCCAGTCGTTGTTCAGCAACCCAATACACTGTTGTACACCTATTTAGCTTTATCTCTTCCTAATGTACGTGTGGTTCAGATATCAAGTCGGCCTGAGAGAAAGAATACAGTTTACTTTATTTGATCTTTTCATCAGTAGAAATATCACATTCATGTTTCGTTTTGTGTGTGATATTCATGCTTTGAAAATGGTAGGGTAGTTGATTGACTTCATTTTCCCAGCTAGATCTGATCGTGAGATATCTTGAGTCAAAATTCAAACAAGCAATCATTCGAAGAAAAAAGTTATAACAACGGGCGATCTCTCACTATATTGGTAATTATTCATCTGTGTATTATCACATTATTCTCCTAGGCACTCGGGTTGGTTATTAAGGTCAGAATGTTGTTTGTTTATTTATTTATTGCGATTTACCATATTTGTGGGAGGATTGACATTACAGGTGACTATCACATTTTAAAGATGTCAACCCAGAACCAGACTGTAGGGTTGGAACCACTCATACCGGGATGGACCTCTTTTCGATAAGTGTGGTGGGATCTTTAACGTGCTCGATGTGTGGTTCCCCACAAACACGGAACCTCCGGCTTTACGTCCCATTCGTGAGGACGTCCCGAACCGAAGCTAGAAGCTCCTTTTTACCTGAGTTGAGGTGTGAACAACTTAGTGGAAAGTTTTTCCCCATATAGGATGTGTAGAAAATAGTTTCACGCCGCGGAAGACCCTATACGGGAGGAATGACCTCTGGGTAGGGAGCGCGGTTCGTACGCCACCGGGGAAATTTCCTTCAACGCCTTCTGCTCACTGAAGGTAAAAATGAGAGGCCTTGAACAGTCAAACATCATTTCGGACCACTAAATCGATTCCTCGAGTACCTGTTGTGTAGAAAGGGCTGGGATTAGAAATTAGACCACTTCGAATTTTCTGGCTCCCTGCACACGGAATCAAACAATTTAGATCTTATTACGGGCGTGACTCGTGCTCAGAATTTTAGAAGACGGGAGTGTCGACGTGCGCAGTGCGTACCAAATACACCAATACTTTCTGATACTTTCTTTTCTTTTGCATGGTACACTCAATCAATTGTGTTTTTTCACAGACAAAAGAAAATTGCAAAATTAGATACGTAACTAAGTAATGAGAAGATTGGCCGTTCACCTTTTCTGGGAGGTATTTCTAAACCCGATACAGGTTGCCATTCATACCTCGACTCCAACTATACTTGTACTGTAAATCTTGAAACGTTCGCGGAGGTTTTATTTTCGCGGTTTTTGCTAAGCATCCTCCACTGCTAATTTACGACACTGTAAATATGTCTCATTTGTATGGGTACTGTACTACTGATTTGTTTCAACCGTAAATCTGAAAACCACGATAGAAAACCACCGGGAAATAAAACGAATTTACCGTATATGGCTGGTCAGTGTTATAAAAAGGAGGTAAATGATGAAGTACAATTGCCAGAAAATATGATTTTATCATTCTGCAAAAGGATGACAACAGCTAGATATTGAAGAAGCATATCGATAGCTTTATGTCCTTTCCTTTGATTATCAGCTGTCCACACACGTGGCTGTTGATGATAACATGCCCCTGAGTCAGTCTCCACTTTAACGATACTAACGTTAGATTTTTTTACGGCTAGGGGCTGATCCATCAATTTGATAATAGATAATAAAACGTTACATTTAAGTATCCTGATAACACTAGCCCAGAGATAAGGTTCATTGAAGTACATTCATTCTATCAATTTACCAACCAGAAGAATAAATGGGTGAAATGGTCACACTTTTACACTTTATTCCCTCATAATCAACAATACAACGTTGAGTGAGTGGTATTGCACAGATAACTATTGTGAGCTATATATTATGCTCTTTCCTCTTTCCATTGGTCAGAGAAAGATGCTACGGTGTTTCGGCACTTGTAGATACAATGTGCATGAAATACCACCTCAACTCTCTGCAGTGAAACAGTGGCCTTTTCCATGATATCGTAGTAAGGCCGTACTGATTTGATTGTATGGGTGGCATCATCTGGACACCCAAAAACTGAGCGTGCGGTAGAAACATTGCTTGTTGGGCAAAACCAAAAGTTGCATTCATAATAAAATCTAAGTGAAAGTTGAACAAATGACTGAACACACAGAATATGGTATACCAACAATAAATTCTTTATTGTTGACCTTCACATCGTCTCTTTTGATCTAGGATAAGAAGACCTCGTTCATTAGTATCAATTTTCCAATATTTTTCATTTGATTTACGACATAAATTTGCTCATTTTGCAGCTGCTTTATACGATTTACAGTATGGTCGAAAACTGTTTTTTGAAACGGTAGAAAATTGATGCTCTCGCGGATGACATCCATATTATCAAGTCAATGTGGCTTTTCTGATACAGTGGTCTTTTTGAGTTACACCAAAATCACAGTGTATAAACGACAACATAATAGATATTTCAAACGTAGTCTTGAGTAATTTCCCAAATGGTTCTGAACCTACCCAACGTTACAGGCACATTGCCAATGTCTTTGTACATCCGGATGATACAAATAGGACCTTTGCCCAACGCTTGAGGCTATAAACGCTTCATCTCGTCCACTGTTAATCTAATCGCGATACACAAAAACCATTTAATCCTTCAAATGTGCTCAAGAGATTACCGTTAATGATGAGAACGAAATAAGTGGCCTACTGACAAGGCTTCAACGAGATTCAAGTACTTTCGTCTAATCATAGTTCATGCAGGCAAACGTAGGAGGGCACGTGAAGAAATGTGCGTAAAGTGACTAACGTTTGGGTGAAGTTCCCTGTCATCTTCACAATCTTCAGCTTAGAAATTTCCCCAAACAGTCCACTTAAGTGCATCGTTTGGCAGCACACTTTAAAGTTTCAACCGATACAACTTCACGATGTTAGGAGACTGACGCCAGACTTTATGATTACACAAACAGCAGCCGAGTAGTCTGGCTGCTATGAACGATGCGTCATGAAACGATACAATCTTCCTCACAGGGATAAACATTCAGCACAAAATGGATTTCCCAATTTACCAGCCCGCAGAATTTCCCCCTGAGGATCATTTTAAGAATTGAATTGCAGACATCGTATTTTCCTATCAGCATCGGATATGTATTTTCCAGTGAATGAGTGTTGCCGTTAACAATATGGACTTGGGTTGGAAATAGGATATACACCATTAAATATAATGAAGATGGCAGGCAGTTATGATATGACATTAAGTTTTCAATCAGAAAAGGAGTTGTGAGGTTAATCCCTAGAGCAACCATTCTTCAGATTACTCTGATTAATTTTCACAATTGGAGTTTAGGAGTAGTAATTTATCGATTACTACCATACGCACTACACACAATTATCTGAAACGTAATTGTCAAGATGAGGTATGCACACAATTAGTCCACTTTCATGGACACATATCTTCGTTCCCTTCTGTGCCCGCAAGTCTGTTTGTAGCACATTTGTTCCCCTAACCAAGGCTTGTCAAAATCACTGACTTCCCATCATATTTATAGTGACGACAATGAAGGGCGACATCTACCGACATTTCGATGAAGCGTTCGTAGCGATATCAGTTTACTTTCGGCGGTAACAACCGATCTTCACAATCAAACATTCAAAGAATGACGGTATAACTACATACAAAGTTCAATTGATCTTGAATGAAATGTGGTGTACCATACCAGCAATAATTGTCTGTGTCTTACATATAATGTATTGTCGCAAACCAATTAGCTCAAATCAAATCAAATAAATAGAAAAAAGGATTTAAGTTCTTGGGTGATATGTAACATTACTTATTTCACTTGTATCATAGCTCTTGCTGTAAAGCCAAAAAATCTACAAAAAGACTGTATCTTATAAGTAAGGGACGGATCAGGAAGAGTCGTGGAGGTAAAGGGATGCATGAAAAAGATCGATGTGGTTTTCTTCTTGCACTGTCAACCGTTATTTTTCTGCCGTGCTAGATTTCATTGTGTTTATCGTCATTCTGTCTGTGTAATTTTGCTTCTTCCTCTGCGACCCTCACTGATCAGTTTTTCGTTCATATCTGATTAGCATGCTTTTACACTGATCCATCCAGACTATAAAGCTCTAAACAGATAAGATTAATCACTAATATCGTTTATGCGATTTGTCAGAATCTTCATTTCCGTATCTAACTGTTATGATCGCATATGTCATTGAAGCTCATGTGTTGCGCCGAAGGGCGGTTATATATACCGGCTGTATAGATACAGATACAGATATGCCTTCCTGGTTATACATACTGTCTGATCTATGAAATCATCGCATGCCAGGATACATCATTCAACTTGAGAATTAAAATATATAATTGTACAACATTCAAGATAAAAACCTATGTTTCTTACTTTCTGTAATTAAGGTCATCTGACAAGATAACAGTCTCCTGAATATTCAAATGTTTGTCTTCTTCGCCTTTTGCTCTTCTTCTATTGTGTTATTTATGTCATGTCCAGTTTACCGGCAAAAAAAGTAGAAAACCAAAGAAGCATGCGACATGCAATACGAACATGATTTGAGGTGTAGCAGTCTACATGTCAACCCATAAAATATATGTATTAGATGGCCAGTGTAACGTTCTAAGTGTCATCCTTTGTAGCTTCACCCTCTGTAGCTTCACCCTCTGTAGTTTTACCCTCTGTGTTTTTACCCTCTGTAGTTTTACCTTCTGTAGTTTTACCCTCTGTAGTTTTACCTTCCCCACCAGCCGCCTCGCATTTGTCTTCGTCATCTTTGCCAAGTCCTTCTGACACATGCCTTCTCACTGCGGCTAAGTAGTGGTTAGCTATGTCCTTACTAGCCCCCTTCCCTGACAACCTGAGCTTGGCCCTTTTGAACTTACTCAGGGCGCGAAGGACAGCATCATCGACTAGTTCTCCTCTATCTGATTTTACTTCGTCATCGATGTTTTTCAGGGCAGTTTTCATTCTGTCATTTTCCTCTTTCAACTTGTCGTACATCTCTTTCAAACTGGCAACTTTTTCTCTCATTTCCTGTACCTCGTCATAAGTCACTTCATTCTTAACATCAGCACCGGTTTCATTCTCTTCATCTTTTGTATCACTCATTCCTTCTCCCATTCCTTTACCAGCATCCAAACGCTTTTCATCTATCAGTACCGCTTCGTCTTTCACCATCTCATTCATCCCAACTGTTGGTTCTACATTCATTTTGTCTTTTTGTTCATCTTTCATTGCCTCATCTCCTTCTTCGTCAGGTTTCTTTATCATGTCTTCTCTATCATTTATCGCCTGACTTGGACTATCGCTCGCTTGAGCTGCCTCTATAGTTAATACTTTCACTCCCTCCGTTTGTTCACTTTCTTCTTTCAATGTTTCTCCCTCGAGCTCCTTATTTTTATCTGCTTCCCCCTTTTCATAAATTTTCTCTTCCCTGCCACTTATCCTTTCTTCAGCTTTGACAAGATTCCCTGATGTTGTCTGTTCTTGTTTCTCTGGTATGTCTTCGGTTTTCTGTTCTACACCCTCATCTTCTACTGATTCCTCCCTTTCTTTATCTGTTTTCTGTACTTTGTCCTCTCTGTCACTTAGACTATCGCTCGGTTCACCTGCTTCTTTAGTCAACACTTTCATTGTCTCCCCCTCCTCATTCCTGACTACTTCCCCGCCTTCATCTTTTCCCTCCTCCTTATCGCTTAGCTCAACTGCATTTTTGACAAGGCCCTCTGATGCTGCCTGTGTTTGTTCCTCTGTTATTACTTTAGTTACCTGTTTTAGACCCTCATCTACCGATTTGATCCCTTCGTTTACTTCCCTTGTCTCCTGTCCTACACTGACACCCTTCTCATTGGGATCTTTCTTTCCAGCGACATCTGCTTCTTTCTTCCCTTCTTTCTGTTCCGTGTTTGTACACACTATTGTTTCACCTTGCTGCAAAATTTCGTTCACATTATCAACATGGCTTTGTGTTTTCTGATCTTTCTGATGTGACAACTCTTCTTTCATTCTTTCTATTTCTATGGTTAACTTCCTATTTTCCTCATTCATGCTTTCATTTTGCTGCTTTAGGGCAGAAACTTCAGCCTTCAATGTGTCCATCTCTTGGGACAGCGTCTTGTTTTCCTCTTTAATCCCTTTATTGTCATTTTCCGTATCTTCAAGGGCCTGAATCAATTGTTCCATTTCTTGTATGAACTTCTCATTTTGCTCTCGCATTCTTTCCATTTCTAACTTAGATGCTTGGCTGTCTTTCTCCAACCCTTCTGCGCCATCTTTCTTTTCCTTGTCAATTTCTTCATTTTTCTTTTTAACTACCTCACTTTCCCTCTTTTCCAACTCGTCATCAACCATTACGTCTTTGTTTGCTTCTGAGATTCTTTCACCCTGTGACTTTAGGAGAGCAATTTCTTGTTCTAACTTTTTCAGCTCAACATTTTCCCTTCCGATGGCCTCAAGTTCCCTTCTTAAGTTATCGTTCTCCTGTTGTAGTTCAGAGTACTGAGATTGGGTAGTGTCTTCTTTACCCTTTTCCATTTCTCCCGTCATTCCGTCTACTCCCCCTCTCATCTTTTCATTTTCGATTCTTAACTCCTCATTCTCTTGTCTAACCCGTTCACTTTCCTGAGCAACCCTCTCAGACTGGGCCTTGATCATATCTGCTTCCTGTTTTACTTGTTGGCTCTCCGTTTCCAACTCTCTGATGTTCTGTTCTAATATTTCTCTTTTCTTTTCCATCACAGCGATCATTTTCTGCTTTTGCTTTTCCAGCTCTGTTTCCTTGTGTCTCGTTTCGTCTAGAGTTCTTTCAATTTCCCTCTGTATAGCCTCCTTCTCTTCTAAGACCCTACTCTTTTCTTTTCCCATTCGTTCTATCTCACTTTTCAGTTGGGCATTTTCCTGTTGCAAACTCTCTACCTCTGACTGTCCCTTATCCATCATGCCAACGTTGTTGTTGGTTTTAAGTTCAACCGCCTTGACAGACTGATTCTTCAGCTTGTCCCTATCCTGTTTCACTTCTTCAATAACCCGTTTCAATCGCTCTATTTCCTCCCAAGTCTCTGCATATTCCCTCTGTTCATTCAGCACTGTCATGTTAGCTAAAGCTTCCATCTCCTTTTTCAGCCTCTCTACCTCTTTCTCTAACCCTTCATTCTCTTCTGCCATTTTTTTCTTCTCGTGCTTCACTGTGATCAACTCCTCTTTTAACATCTCGTTGCTCTCATCTCTCAGTGTGATTTCTTGTTTTAGCT
Source organism: Branchiostoma lanceolatum (assembly GCA_035149815.1). Classification (NCBI taxonomy): domain Eukaryota; kingdom Metazoa; phylum Chordata; class Leptocardii; order Amphioxiformes; family Branchiostomatidae; genus Branchiostoma; species Branchiostoma lanceolatum. The sequence continues at coordinate 8,175,346 of CM068872.1, read as the reverse complement.
CCTTATTTTCCTCTCCTACATTTTCATTTTCTTTCTTGAGAACGTCATTCTCCTCGGCTACATTTTCTGCCAATGTCTTTCTTTTTTCTTCTTTCACAATCTCTAGAGCTTTCTCCATCTCCTTATTTGCTTCTCTCAACTCGTCTTTCATCTTGTCAACTTTGGCTTTCATACTTTCCATACCTGTCTTCATCTGTGCATTTTCCTCTCCTAATTGTACTATCAAAGCCTCTTTTTCTTCAGACAGTTTTTCGATTTGCGCTTTCATTCTTTCACTTTCCTCCTTCCATCCTTCATTCAATCTCGCATTTTCCTCTTTCATTCTTTCCATTTCGGCAGTCATACCCTCACCTCTCTCTCTCAATGCCTTCTTTAACTCCTCATTTTCTTCTTCCAGTCTTTCAATTTCCTCCTTCATCTGCTTGCTTTCATCCATCAGACTCTCTCTCAACCTGTCACTTTCTAGTTTCACTCGTTTTGTTTCTTCCTTCATGTTTTCATTTTCCTCTTCCATCCGTTCATTCTCTTCTTTAACCCTTTCAGACATCACTTGTAACTCACTACTCCGACTTCTTTCTCCACTAACTTCTTCTTCCTTACTTGATCCTAACTGTTTGATCTCATCCTCTAGCTTCTTAATGACTTCCTCTGAATCCTCTTTACTCTCGACAAGTCGTTGTTCTATGTCTCCCAGTAATTTCTCCCTTTCTTCTTCTAACAATCTGTTCTTTTCTATCAACTTCTCCTTCTCTTCATCTATCGATCTATTCTTTTCTATCCATTTCTTTTTTTCTCCCTCCAACGCTCTGTTCTTCTCTACCAGGGCCTTCTTTTCTACCTTTACCATACTTATGTCTCTCTCGACTTTCCTGCTGTCCTGCTTTAGACCGTAGAGTTCCTTCACCAGAGCCTCGGTGTCGTCCTGTAGCGTGCAGATGCGTTCTTCCAGCCAGCTCACCTGTTCAGCTATCTTTTCCTGGTGTCTGGTCACTAGCTGTGAGGGGGAAACTGCGAAGAGAGATGCTCAAGTCAGTGGGCAACAATGATACATGTAACAGCAGGAGATAAAGCTAGGAATAAGGCGACCTGCAAAAAAAGAACAGAACATCTGGTACACTCAGCTTTTCATTTTTTGCGTTTCGGCGCATGCGCGCCGGAACGCATTGTCCTGGCTTTTACCTTCAAGGAAGGAAGCTTGGTTCAAGCTTGGTTCAAGCTTGGTTCAACACTGTGTCGCACACAATAAGACCTTATATGGCAATACGTTCCCAAATCCTTGTATAGCCGTTGCCTTATATGGCAAGAGAGCACGAAAAGGCAGGCAGGCTAGATTTGCATGTGACACAGGAGGGCGACCGCATGTAACTGCTACAACTGTTCGGAAATATCATTGCATTGTGGTTTCGGACTTTGATATCCTGAAAAATGACCATATTACATCTATTCCACAAGATTGCAGAAGAAAAAAATGATTTCGTCAAGAAAACGACCAAAAATCGGCATAAATGATACGATATAGTGAGGTTATAGCATTACGTCCAGAGTGAATAGTTACGTACCGCAGCTTGGCCGATCTGGCAACGCGAAGCACTTCGGACCCAGAAGATCCGGGTTCGTGTCCGTGCATGGATTTTGTTTTCTTTTTAGATATTGAATATCAAAAATATATATTGATATTATATTAATCTATCAATATCATATTTATGAATATCATTTTTTTTCATTAATAAATAAAGAAATATTTTATATTTGTTATTTTTAAATATTCATTTAATATATACAAGGCCTTTGTCTTATGAACAGGACTTCATAGATTCCAAACCCGGCATTCGAATTTTTCTGTTCATTGTAATGGAAAATACCGTGCAGCGGCTCCTATGCGCGGTAAGATGATTCTTGCAAAACACTCGCCACTAAACTTCTATCCCCGATGTAAACAGAGGCTCTTGATGTTGTTTGCAAAACAGCGATTCTTTGTTACAGTAGCAAATGCTCCATTGTTCAGTATCGACTTCATTCAGACAACACGGACGTGGAAAGTGGCGCCCCTCGGCACAAAACTATGGGAATTTTCATGAATTTTAGCAAAATTACCCAGGAAAATAAGGAGGAAATGTTGTAAATGCGGAAACCAGAATAATACGGATGAGGTAGCTGTTGATTTGTTTGACATTTGGTAGTCATTTTAGATAGAACCTTAGCTGTTATGAACTTCTATTTCACTTAATTACCATAGTGCTGATGATTCAATGGTGCTTTTTCAAATTTTATGTTTTATTGCGTGCCATGTACATAATTACATTGATAGCTTTTATAATGAGCCTATTATACATTTTACAAATAAGTACAAGTTGTAGGCCAAGACCAGCTTTTTCAAAAGCACTTAAGTTAAGTGACGTAACTTCAAAATTGCTTTCCCCAATCTGCCTTTCTCTATTAAAACAGTACTCATTTCCCAAAATGACAATTTTTCCTATAGACTGAACAGCCCTTGAGTGACTTCCTCTGGCAGATTTTACTTCAAGTAAAGGGAAAAGACAATTCACACTCATAAACGTAGCCGAAACGCCAGCTTTTTTTAAAAGCTCTTGTTTCTCTCAGTTCAACCCAGGAAACGAATGGCTTTACTCTGTCTGAACAAATGCGACCAGTACAGTCTGACGTGACTCAGCAACATACTTTACACAAACAAAATCTACAGTTTGCTCTTTCGTCGTTCAATAACATAATTACCACATATTAAGTCGTCCACTGTCCTACCTGGGCTGTCACGTTTGATCTTGTCCCAGCTGAGTCTCCGTGGGTCGTCAGGGATTCCGTGTTGGGACTCTGCCATTGTGAATCCTGTTAAAAAGGAGACATTCAGACAAAAACGACTACACATTGCTTCATGATCAGATTCGTATGTTTCTTATCAGGTTTACACAGGGACCTGGAAATGTTGTTTGTCCACAAGGTGGCCTCTCGTTTCAACGATGTAACGTTAGACACACCCACATTTCACTGCTCACCGTCGGAGAACTTGTTGCGCCATATTTCAGACAACGTTTTCAAGTAAGTGGCCCATATGAAATCTCTGGATTAGCTAACATTGATTAGTTTTTTTTATTATATACAACGTACATATTTGTAGCACTATCATTCGTTAAATCTTATAAAGTCATATTTATCTTATCCGTTACATCTGAGTCTATCCATAACCCAACCATGGCTAAACACCAGGAATGCGCTCTCTAAAACGTATCTTATCCCGATTGCGAAAACTTAACCGTTTCTTTACCTACAAATGGACTTTCCTCCTCCAAGACGGCTACAAGGTTCCTGTCCCGGTCTCTCACCGCCTCCTTCAGGTTCTGAAACGTGTTCGGACCCCCGGTCGGTAACACGTGAAGCAGTCGGCGGGCCTTATCAGTGTTCTCCCGCCCACCTTCAACAAGCTCCCGCTGTTCCAACGTAATGTCGCCTTTTTCGAAAAGTGTGGACGTCACTTCGGACACTTTGTCGCTCAGTCCTTCGGCAAGTTTGCTGCTTCTCTGGCGGAGTAGCCGCTGGTGTCTGTCCTCCATTGATGGAAGTCGCGGAGGGGTGTTCTGTGGACCGCGCCCGATGAATGGACTCACGGCGCACCCTGAACAGCGAAAACAAGTTTTTATGATCCTTTCTGTTGTATCATCTTACATACCTCGCTATTCGCATGTCGTGAGGGAATTTTTACATTACAAGCTTGTTTGCCAAAAATACCGCCATATTACTGATTAGATAGATATCTTACATGTTTATGCGATATAGAGAATGTTAATACACACGTTATGAATTCATTGGTTTACACCAGTCTATGGTATTTCACAAAGATTTACCAAAATGATGAAAACTTACTTTTACGTCACTCGTTCTCGTATTTAAGTTATTGCTGTGACCCGGACAATTCATTTGTAATTTCGATGTTGTCTTCTCGCAGCATCGATTGCGATAGTTTTCCGTTTACAGTGGCTAATAGTATTATGACATATAGCGTTTGTAAATGAACTGAGTTTCAGTGATACTTAAATTTTCTTCTGTTACAAACATGCGCCCAATCTAGTTACATTATTATCAAATGACAACAAAACGTGATCATTCCGTCTCCACAGGTGTGAGAAGCCTGGCACAGGTGACAGGTAGGGCCGGACAGAACGTCCTCATGCGCATGCGTTACCAGAGCAGCCCTGCACATGTGGAGACAGTCGCCATGCCGAGATTGCTCCCGCCGCGCGCCATGTGGCTCCTGCTCGGGGCCTGCATCTCTCTGCCCCGAGACGCCCAGGCGGGGTTCGGCCAGCCTGTCAGCTACGTCAGGGACGACCGGTTTAAAGAAATGGGACAGGCGACGCTGAAAACCTTCGACATCGTGGGAGGTACGTAAAGCTGTAATCATGTCAAAACTACTGAATGACCAGCACACAAATTTCTCAAGCGAACACGTAGTGTAAGGAGCCTAATATAAGATTATCAGAGACACTGTAAAAAGAATTAGTCGTCGTGGTCAAATTAGAAACGAAATCGAATAGTAGAACGGAATGATCCTGACCTGTATCACAAAATGTCGATTAGGCCATGTTGATTGGATTGAATGGATGATCACAAGTTGTTGCCATGGTAGTGACCATTTTCAAAATGGCAATTCATCTACTCGTGACGCATATTCAACATGAAGTATAACTCCCACAATCTGTTATCATGTGTATTTGATTGTATCTTGTTCATTCATATGTAACACGACTTGGAAGTTGAGGCACTAGTTGGGGAGGGTTAACTTCACATCCTTGAGGTGTGAGGTCGAAGGTTCGGAATTATGTTGGTAGTAATGGAGATGAGGATCATCGATCAGGAGGTCATTAAAGCCTTATGACTTGTAAGCTTTACCTTTGCGCTTTGATCAGGTGAGCGATGATACAAGAGCGCACGTTATATTCAAACTGTCGTTAACGCCCACTGGGGGAAAAAACATCATAACTCTAGCAAATCAATGCCCCCTGCAGAAGACGCCGTGTTGGGGGTTGATCTAGACAACACCGTTGGCGAGGATGAGGTCTGGGTTCTTGACTTCCAGCCGTTCGAGACGAACGACACGGGGCGCCCTGTGACGACAAACGTGACGACAGGGACCGCCATGCTCCTGGCAGAGCGCACCGGAGAATGCTCAAGTGTCTTCCGGACCAGCTCGGCTAACGTAAGGACAGGCCCAGTCTTATTTGCCCTCAGTTGTGGAAAATGCGCAAGGTTTGATACTGACCCACAAGAACACGGTTAGAAAACGATACATTGTGATCAAAATCATTATTGCAGATATCGGGCGCTTTAGTTATTGCAATTATTGCAAAGACCGCTAGGCAAAGCTTTTAAAACGTGTCTTGATGTGTTCACCTGTCACCCCTTATAACACGTTGAAACGTCATAGTAACCTTTTCGATGCTTCATTTTCATGTCTACAACGGTTCAGTAATGAATATTATGCTATTGTTTCTTAGTTTTCTATTCCTTTTGCGTCGCTGTAGCGTACACATGCTGGTTTCTATGATGACTCTTGGTTTCCGGAGTTTATGAACACAACCGGAAACAAGAAATTCTTCAACAACTACACCCGTGGTGAGGTGGCCGCCGGGCAACCCATACGCCTGGATACCGTGGTCTTTTCTGGTGAGATATAGACAGCAACATCTCTAGGACAATAGCAGTAGTAAGAAAGGTTTGTTTTTTGTGCCATGTTGTAAGGAACTGACTGCGCTAGCCCCACATTTTCTTTTTAAAAAAAGAGGGACATGTGTATATGTTTCTACGATTAAAAGTTTTGAAAAGCGTTAGAATATCAACACTTTTCATTAACTTTCCCAGGTCCAATGGCAACATTTTTTACCTGCAAGAATCAGGACAACACTTCTATCTGGGAGAGACACAACTACACGGAACAGTTCGAGTACAACACCACACTCTACATGACTAACGTCAGACCTAAGGTACATTGGATTTCGCTTACTTTGATCAGCGTGATCATATTTGATGTTAAAGAAAACTTGAAAGTTACAGAAATGGAGCTTGATTTAGGACTTCTCTAATAGTCCTTTGAATGCCACAAGACCAATATATCTAATGATAAGAAAAATACATTAGCGCCCAATTTCACATCTATGGTAGCAGTCGTTGCTACAAGTTAAGCCACCAAAAGTTCAAAGGGCAGCCGTGACAGAGTACCAATATGGTAAACCCCAGTTCTTAATTTACCTAGCGATTTGCCTGGCGATCTCTTCACGCACTGCAGACTTCATCATTTCAGTGTCGAAAGACATTTGCACTGTATCATGTCATTCACGCGTAAGACATTCTGTTGGGTTCCTCTTTACAACAGGTTGGACCGTACGGGTCGTCCTACGTGCAGAGCCACGCCGTGTTGTACTGGCGCTTGCTCAGGGTCGCTATATCCAAGTTCCTCATCAGCTCCACACGACAGATCAGACCGGTATTCGAGTACGCCATTGTCAAGGCCCACTACGACGCGAACGGCGACCCTGACTGGTATGTCCGCTGTTCTGAAGTTCAACGATCTTTATTTTCATCAGTCAATACCTCTTGATAAATACAATGCGTAAACCAATGTCAAACTACGTACAGCTTAGTATAGTCTAATTCAAAAGTACTTAAGTTAGCTATTTGGGTTGGGTTTGATAGTGTAATACTGATGACAAGCTGCTCGTTGTATTACATGATTTTGCTCCGTCTTTATCAGGACAAAAGCTCACATAGAGATGGCCTTCAAAACCGTCATGGACTCCGACAGTTACCTGATGGCGGCCTACCGATCGAACTCTCTGGTGTACGAGCCACTCAACAACAACAACTCCCTACACAGCGTCATCAATGAACCATCTTACAACGGTATTTTGTTGTAACTCAAGCAGTTATCATGTGTCCAACGTGATTGGAAGAAAGAATGATTTCCGCAGTGTATCTTTTACTTTTTTTATTGTTAAACACATAAATCGCATTCAAATTCCATCCCGTAGGCCCGACCACTTCTATGAAATGCAATATGAAATAAGGCGATACAAGTGTTTGATGGACATGAAGACACTCTCTCATTGGTCAAGCTGCTAATTGCCATGCTATCATTAATTGGTTGACCTACAAATTGTGATGGACAGTTAGGATTGGTCTAGATATGAATTTTGTTCTTTATCAAAAGAAATTAGACATGACATATCTTTTTTTTAAAGTTTATCCTCCTACCTTTGCAGTACATATGTGTTCATACTATTAGATTGATTTTCTACGGCCTTCTTGTCCACCGCCGTTCCAGACTCGTCCCCTGCCTACACCATGGCGGCTGCAGTTCCAGTCTGTGACTTCGATGACGTAGTGGCCCCGGGCCTGTGTGTACAGCGATGGGTCTTCCGCCTCTTGCTCAACGTGTTCGAGTTCGGGAAGAACGTGAGAAACGGGGAGCCAATAGATGCCACTGGTCAGTGTGCCTTTTATGATCGTTAGCCACGCACATTCCTACGTGTAGGCAACAATCAAGCTAGGAGAGAAACATTTGCCTCATTCTTCCCATCCTCAGGTGTCTCTGGCTTTCTTTCAGTGTGTCTGACTGAAAGAACGTCAGATGTCTATTCTATTCAACTACTGTATCTGTTGTATTCGCCAGCCCACAGTAGGCTAGGCACTGTATAACCAAATTGCTAACAAACACAAAGTTGCTACCATATGGCGTTATTCCACCATTCTTCAGGAAACTTTATCTTCAAGTTCCTGTATCTGCGCTGCCCGAACATGAATGACAGCAACATGACCACGTGTTCCATCCTGACCGTTGCCGACGCCGAGATTTCCGCTCAGATCACCCTTCAGACAGTCGTGGAGGTCACGGATGACAACAACGACAATCCAAGGTCAGGGAAACACTTTGAAATATTTTGTCTACAATCTAAACCCAATACACTACTATTTCAAGCACAATACTACAATACCAATACATAACTACAGTCCAAAACGAGATGTCCAAACTGGACGTCCTGCTGCGGTGCCATGGAAACAACTACCAACGTACCATATACTTTATCATAAAGATCCATCCACAACTTCTCGAGTTACGATGTTCAAAAACAGATAGACACACAAACACACGTGCACGCATCAGAAAAAAACTTCTTGGCGAAGGTGATAATATCGTTGGTCGTGTTTCTATGATGATGCTCCTCTTCCCCCAGGGTGGAGGTGAAAACTGTGTACGGATCAGACCCATCACGTGACCTACAGGGTGGGGTACCCCCCGGGGTGTCTCACTTGGAGGAGGTTACCTTGGAGACGCACTTCTTCCCAGAGTTCCTGCGCACAAGACTACAGATGGAGCTGACGCTGTTTCTGGTGTGCGTCGGACAACAGTACTCCACGTCCCAGTATCCAGATGTAGGTTGTCAACGTTGAATCCTTAAGTAATCTGATCTAGTCAGTAAGCAAGTAACTCTGAATACTTTCAAAGACCACTGCCGTGAGTAGCTAGGCTAGCGGACACGAGATCAAGAGGTCACGGGTTTGATTCCTGGCTAGACTTTGTGTTCATTGGAATGGCACTTTATACGACTAGCCATTATATCACTAGCTTCACCCAAGCGTAAAAATTGGTACCTGACTTCGGCTGGGGAGGTAAAAGGCGATGGAAGGAGAGGGATGGGCTCCGCCTTCCATATCGTGTCCTAGACACAGTGGATAACAACCTACTGCCGCTATGGCCAGAGAATCTATGGGATGACCTTTACCTTTTAAAATACTAGACCACTAACGGCCGATACATACCTTCGCAAGCTGTCATATTTTAGCATACTTCAACGGTTTTGATCCAGGGCTGTCTGAGGGCTACCACATCAGACCGTTACTCGGCGTACGAACATCCCGACTTCAGGTACGAGGGTCAGGACGAAGAGGGGGCCCCGGTCACGTACACCGCAGACGACATCGAGTCGCCCATGCAGGTAATATCAACCAAGTTTGAAGCTATGGTGAGGTCGGTATCTTCCTCTTTTTTGGTGTATGTGTAATTGTAACGACCAAACATGTAACATTATATACATATTTATACAGATACAAATACACATTCAAACATTCCACGAGGAAGAAACAATGCTTGTAGATCATTGCTACACGTCGTGACTACGAGAATCGTCTTCATTCTAATTTTAACCTTCCCTTCAGTCCCTGTCCTACAACGGCTATGTAGCGGATAGAGAGGTCCACCAGACGAAGTTCGTGAACAGAGCTCTGTCCGGAGTGTCCGAGACCTACACCGTCACCAGCGTCTTCCGGCTCACCGCGCTGGAGGGCAGGAAGAAACGGCGGGTAGAGCGAGACATCATGGTCAAGGCGACCATCCCTCAGGGCCAAAGCCACGCCTTACTGTAAGTTTTCATACTAAAGATACTGCTGCTTATATAATACCCAAGAAAAAGATACATGTGTATGGCAATAAGACCAGTGCTCAGACGACGGTTTGAAATGTTTGAGTGTCATATCATGCCTTTCAATGTTCGCAACTTAAAATTGTATGCTGTATACACAATTTCCTAGATTTAGAGTGTCCACTATATTCAACTTAGTTGTAATAATATACAAGCGCACAGACCACGTTGTAGTGTTATAATTACTTGTCTTACTTTTAATCTTTAAGACTAAATATTGTATGTTGTGCATACAATTTCCTATACAATTTCCTAGATTCACCGGGTGCCCAGAAAACTCGACCTTCGTCAGAGAAACCCTTGACTGTGTCTGCCTCAACTATGCAGAAGCCTACAGTTCCAAGACGTTCCGGTGTGAGAAGGGCATTCTGTCAGATGTGGAGGTTAAGGAGGAAGGCACCAACGAGATCGATACTGAGGTCGACGGGAAAGAATCAGGCTCCGCCTCTTTGAACAATATGCTGAACCTGATCGGCTCCATTGGAATTGTTCTATTGTGTTTAATTTTGAAGGATTGAACATCCTGCAAGCTGCACTATAGGATGTGAAATTGTATGGTCTACGAAATGAATCGAAATTATGACAGATTGATGTAGAATATTTTTCATAACATGAACAAAGAGATTGTACAGCTCTGTAAATATAGACATATTATCATTGTGGTATACATTGTAAACCATACAAATCTATATTGAATTTGAATATAACGTTATATGATTAAATTATAGTTCCACCAAAAAGCTTTGTGTTGAATATTGACCAGAACGTCTTGAAGCAGGAGGCTTGGGTGAACCTAAATGCAGGCCTCGGGCAAAGTTATCATCTATTCTTTACTTGTCCCACAAAGGCTATCATGTATTAGACTTGGTCAATGAAAGTCGCCCTGATTTAAACTGCAAAACGCACAACAGATAAAAATGAGAAAGAACCACTGATTGGATGTAGGAATCCTTTTATTTATATCCACTCCATGCAAAGAAAAACAGTACAGCATTGAATAAGGTATAAGTTAACATAGTCTCATGAAGTGAAGATGTCTAAAACATTACACAAACTTGAATTGACGAGTATGACACTTGAACTGGGTTCATTTGAATCTGGTTGGTTTTAGTGAATCTCTTGAAATATTGATACTAAAAGAAGGTTAATGTTAATTGTATGTCGTCCATGGTTTGCCACATGAACCTATAAAAAATTGCTATGAGTTTTATCATGAATTGAAATAACAAAGCATGCCAAATATCACTAAATCAGTATTTTCCTTCGAACATATACATTTTCCGAAATCGAATCAAGCTGCATTGAATTTTTGGTTGGCATAATTTGTTTTACCGGTAAGCTCCGAGGTCACCTTTGATAAAGGTCAAGGTTGAAGGATTATGAGTATTACATAATTATCAAACATCTAGAAATAACTTAATGTGATCTAAGTTCTGTACCGTCTGAATTGGTTCAGGTGATATTAGTTATTGAGCAAATCTTTGGAAACGTTGCCAGAATAGAGACCCTGCATTATCAGTTGGTAATAACGATTAAACGTCACACACCGCTGAATCTGGTGTTTGCGATGCGGGTTTGTTAAAAGGTGATGTACATCGGTGTATATGCAAGAAGATAATTAATGGTTCTTTAACTATTTAAACATGAGGTTGATAGACAATATGAGGAATTAATCGATTCAACAAGTAACTAGAACTTGAATCTTTATCGATAATGATATAGCAAACATGCAAATGAGAATCAACATTAAAGTATTATCCATGGTATTCATATATAAGTAACATGCAAACAAATATAATTCTTCGAAGGTTGTCCATTGGTCGCTCGGGCCAAACATTCATATCAATCCTGGTAAGCTTGTGGTGCTGTCTCTCACACATGGAAGCTGGATTTCTCCTGTTTAAAACAAAAAGACATCATCAACAAACACATGATAAAATAAAGATACTGCTGTGTGTGGGAATACACGCGATCACCAGAGTAACTACGCTAGCTATATAGGGAGAATAGTTTACCAGTGAAGTTTGGCCACCATAGGGCAACATTTGTCCTTCCAAGGGGAAATGATACCCTTCCCGCAGAGTCACTTTCCTGGCGAATCATTCACCCTATATATGCCGAATTCTGCTATCAATACCTCCATAGGCCTGATGGAGGCTTGTATTTGACCTATGGTTATAATCTAATGCAGCTGTAAGGTGTGCATTTTACTTCAATTCACAGTAGGAGAGTTTTGCATCTAAAAATATAAGTCGCTAGATTTGACTGCCAAAGAGAAAGACATCCTAAACGTTAGATAGTTGGAACCTTACCATGTTCCGTGGGTAGGTCTCCATCTTCCCGGATGGCGGGGAGGACCCACTGGCAACAAAAGCCTCGCGGCGGGCCGAGTTTGGAGGAGAGTTGGGCGGCGACGCCTCCACCTTGGCCTTGCCGACCATGGCCCGCGCGAAGCAGCAGGCCAGGCCGAGCATGATGAGGAACAGGAACAGTCCGCACACCAGCCCCGCGATGATCTCACCGGGGGTGGCCGGCTTCTGGATGGGAGCGGTGCGCGCTGGAAAAGACGCCAAAGAGATTTCAGGCCACAGATGTAAATGGAATGCTGACATCTACACCAACCATTACTTTAGTGCATTCTGCTGTCTAATTTCAATTGGCAAATACAGTATTTCTCTTTTGAAAGAGGTAACAGCAAAGTCTAAAGAGAGTCTACTGGTATTTTGCGAGGTTTATCCTCTTGAAAAAGTCCAATATTGTGTGCACCCCAGCTTGTCCAGTGAGCAGAATTATAGAGAACGATAGAGAGAAGGCAAGGCTGATAAAGAGAAGGCAAGAAAGACAGGATGACAAGGATACGTTCATACCTGGATTGACCATGCCCCCGTCCTTCAGCAGGGACGACCTGTAGACGTCCAGCGGGACCCCGTCGGGGGACTCGGCGCCCAGGAAGCGCTTCCACATCATCTCGGCGATGGCGTCCACCGCGTAGAAGTTGATGGTGTCCTCGGGACGGCTGGCCTCCAGGAGGTCGTAGGTGCAGATACACCCCACACCGATAACTGCAGGAAAGATCGGGAGTTGTTAATTGCGATGGTGATTCAATAAAGATTTCGCATGTAAGAGGCTGAAATTTGTACATGTATGATAATTATGATACATGTCTCTAGTACAGGTCACATGCCTATGTTTCTTTCTGAACTACTAACTAAGAGTTTCTCTTTACATCTGCCAGAGTGGAGTGATGTGTGATAGCGGAGTCAGTTGAATTCAGACCAGTTATCGGGGTCCTCAATGCACGATGATGTCTCAGCGTAACCTTTCTGTTGCCGGAAACTGGGTACCATAGCAGGCTCACGGTTTAAGGTTTTTGTATGCTATTTTTTTATAGACGAAGAGGAACGAAACTTGGCACAATTAGTGTTCGTCTTTTGATATCTTATTAAGGTGTGCCAAGTTTCATTTCTCTTACTCTTCAGTGTATGTCTAACTATACTGTCGTACCGTCAAAGAGCGCCAGGTTCCTGACGCGGGTAGCAGAGACCCGCATCTTGTCGGCGATGAAGTCGTGGAATGTGACTAGGAAGCCGGCCTGGTCCCCGCTGGTCACCACGCTGCAGTTCTGCACGAACGTGAACTCGATGGCGTTCTTCTCCGGGGGAGAGGTGACCGGGGCAGGGGTGGTCGGCTCCACGTACTCACCCTCGAACAGCCTGGACAAAAAGACAAGACACAGAAGGGGAGGTTACATGTTTATCATGTTCCCGGTTTCGACAGAAAAGTATATAGAGATGAAGACAGAAATGTCATATTAACCTGCGGTTTTTAATCAGCTGGGGGTATTGTGATCTGCATTTGACTTACCATACCACCCACTTGGTCTTATCTTTCAACAGAATTTGACTATCAATTGATTGAATTGCCCAATGAGGTTTTATCAATAAAAACTCCTTGTATTGCCTGAACAACAAGGTCACATACCAAGGGGCCCAAAATCGACCTTGACTTTCGTCTTCCCAACACCTACCCACATACCTAATATTATCATAATTCATCTAGAGGTTCTTGAGTTATGCTGACTACAATCGTCCGGAAACACACAGACACAGACACACACACACACGCGCGCGCGCGCGCGCGCGCGCACACACACACACACACACACACACAAAACTATAGCTCCATTTGTCATGCAGATGAAAATGGTGATAACATGATCATTGATGGGAGCACAGTGAGTTACTGAAGGAGGGAACTCACGCGTAGTACCCTCCCAGGAAGGTACAGCTGCAGGTGACGTACGGCACCCCGCCCACATCCCGCGGCACCAGGTTGGTGCTGCAGCCGGTGGTGGTCCACGCGTTCCCGGCCCAGCGACGGCACTGAAAAGAACCAAATACATGTAAAAGACGATCTTACCTGCCTTACACAACACGACACGATACGACATGACACAGCACAACACAACACAACACAACACAATACAACACAACACAACACAACAATACTAACATTAATTTGCCTCTACCAATGCTATTATCCCTAGAAAGGGTTGTGGGATACCTTCCCATTGATGTCAATACAGTAATTCCAAACCATGAAAACTGACAGTGGTAGTATTGCCATTGTAACTAGATTCAGGTTCACCATATTTCTGCTCTGTTGGGTACCCCTGGAAACAAGTTGAGGGCGCGGCGGCCGACAGAAATAAATGGAAAGTTGCTACCCAATGTGCCTGTAGGAGGACCTAAGGTCTGAAGGTCTCACCTCTAGCGTGTAGGTGCCGTCAGGCATGGCGCCAGTAGCGGGGATGTCCAGCACCAGGGGGTCACGCAGCCCGGCCAGACGGGTCCGCAGGTCCGACAGCGGACTGACCAGGTCAACCAGCACCAGGTCACTCCTGAAGCACAAAAATATTTCTCATCAGATACAATAAGTTTGAAATTCATAGATCTTATGGTGTACTAGTATCTAGTGAATAGCCTAATGCTGCTCACAATTCTATCAATAGCAGAAAACTCGAATCACTGCTTACATTTTGGGTCTAGCATTGATTAAAACTTACCTGATGGCGTCACTACTCAGGGGGTCAGTCAGGGGGTCGAACTTGATCTGCGCTGACCCAATGCACGCCCCGTAGCAGACAGTGGACGAGTCCGGCACGCACTGCCACTGCTCGTAAGCCCAGGCTACATCTTCACCGAGCCGGATCTGTGCGGGATGCAACAAAAAATCGACTGAGCAAAACAATCGACTCGGTGGTGAAAAACGATAGCGAAGGGAGGGAGCCAGATACAGGGGTGAGGTGTACATAGCCGTCTCATCTATTGACATAAGATACTGGGGGAATCTGAACCTGTCCAAAAGAGCCGGACATCCATGAAAAAACAAACATGACATGCTGCCTAAAGTTTTGGTATTGAAAGAATCTAATCTTGGCAACAGAAAATGTTGACACGTTACCTTAGGAGTGCCGGTGACGTCACCGCTGCATCCATCGCACGACGCCAGCAGCTGCTGGTCAGCAATGTCGTCAAACAGCGTCAGGTCGGTCCTCACCACGACGTTACCCGACTGCGCCACGGAAGCCGAACCGCCGTACGACTGTCCCCGACACATCCCGACCATGCCCAACTCGACTGTGGAGCGGAAGTCGAGCTTGGTCGTGACCGCGTCCGGGCTGCTCTCGTCGATGGAGGCCAACATGGCGTCGAAGACCAGAAGCATGTCGGAAACCTTATGCACAAAACACAGTACTGATTAACGACATCATAACAAATTGGAAATTATCTCACATACACACATAAACAAACACAAATACACACGCACACACACATACACACACACACACACGCACACAAATAAACAAACGCGCGCAAACACACACACACACATACATGAAGAGACGATAGGCTGAACACTGCAAACATCATTTCCACTATAAAAAAAACCTTTAAATCACGAAAGATATATCAGGTATTTGGTCTGCTGACAGAGATGATTACACTTTTACCTGGTCTGTCGTCATAGGAGTGGTCACGACGTTGGCCGCATTACGTTTCCTCCTCCTCTTGGCCTGGCCGTCGTCCCTAGCGCTGGCATTGTTGTCCTCTGATACCTCGTCCTCCATGCGGTAGAACTCCTCCATGAGATCGCCGATGTATTCCTTGGCCTTTGTACGGACCTCCTCTCCCATGTTGCTGTCGGCATCATAGGTCCCGGCAAGACCTCTCAGTGCGTTGTCTACTTCCCTTCAAGGTTAAAGAACAAGGTGTAATGAAAAACCTGACAATTTACTTAGACTCTTCATAAAGCAGCATTTCAGACACCCCAATTTCCATAATACATTGTGTGAAAATTTCTGGCCATGTAGAATGGCAACCAGAGCATTACTTACTCTTCGTCCTTAGGAATGGTTTCCGTGATCTTGTCAGTGAGCGCAGCCTTGAGCTCGTTGACAACATCTTGCTGTTCCTCGGTGAGATTGCCGCCAACTTGCTTCACAGTTTTCACCATGGAAATCACACTAGACATCGCCTTGTCGACATCACCTTCAACAACAACAGCAGCATATAACTTTCCATACATACTATTGTGTCAAAAACGTTATGATAAACGCAATGAGTATGATGAGGACGGGCATTATTCCAGGCCATTTTGAAGTCGTTTTTGTGTCTCTTTGAACAAGGTATTTTGTCAAGATATCGATACACAGGTGCAATATATTTTGTAAGTGCTGTTATTTTGGCATGTTACAGGGATCTATGAGTGCATTGATAGGACATTTGATGAGCTGATAAACTAAAAAATGTAATTATCATTGATATATATAGAGAGATTGAGGACGGAAATGAAGCCTTGTCGCCAGCCGCCGTGCGATTTTGATGTCATGGGATTCCAAGTAGGCTGTGACGGAAATAGCCTCCTTCGCAGACTTCCCGGAGCGGCGGGGTATATTTGGGGGGCCCAGTGGGGGGGGGGGGGGTACTTTCGCCGCCGAGGGAGTTATGTCACCGAGGGAGTTATGTTACTTAACTCCCTCGCCGGCGAAAGTACCCCCCCCCCCCAAAAAAAAAGATAATAATATACGCCGCCGCTCCGCGAAGTCTGCGAAGGAGGCTATGACGGAACCAACCGCCGACAATGATCTTAGACAGCCGTTTCCGTTACAAGACAGTTGACGACCTATGCACGACAGTTTGCAATCGTAGGACGATCGGGCGACGAATGTGACCAGGCCTTTAAGAGGGTTAGGCTCTACCAGCCTCCGCGGGTCGCTGGGAAAATGTAGAAATTGGCCAAATAGAGTCAATTGTATGAAGGGAGTCGGATACGGGGAGAGGGTCGAATGTAACCCTCCATGGCCAAAGTCCCCCGGCAAATATTCTCCCTTTAGCCGGCGTAGTTAGTCTGGTAGAGACTATAAGAGGGTATCTTACTGGACTGCGCCTAATTGTACCAAATTGCGAACGGCGCCAATTTGTCCATTTGGTCATGTTGTTTGTAGAGGCCACGTGTCTTAGCCGTGCGTCGCACGTCAGTGTTACCACACGGGAAAAGTTCTCAAAGTTGCCGCAATAATTCGGCGCAATCAGGCGCTGACCAGAGAGATACCCGCTTTGGAAAGGGAATGTAAGTGACACATCCGCGAAATGAGGACATGGGTGTACTGACCTGTCAGGAGGCTGTTCTCGATTTCGCCCTTCACGTTGTCCACGGTATCGTCGGTGATCTCGGCAGGAGGGTTGACGGTGACGTCAAAGGTCAGCCTGCTGGATGCCCGCCTGCCATCAAACACGTCCACCACCAGCGTCAGCTCGTTATCTGCGCCGATACCTGGAATGGCACACCAAGTTCGGTCAGGCTACAGTATGGCTAGGTACAGTGATGCTGCGCAACTTATATTAAGCAGTAGAGTCTATTTGAGTCGCGGGAGCAGCTACAGGTGCAAACATAATGTAATTTGTAACTTTTGCACATGCCGATTTGAGCTTTTGCCTAAACAAACAAGGGCTAAAACAAACACAGATGAACTAAAACAGCAACCGTGGAAGGCTTGATAAGTTTACTCTAAAACCAGTGTTTGCGCGCTCTAACCTGCTGGGAGCGTGGCCTCGTACTGGCTGTCCTCGTTCCGCCCCCTCAGCTGCACGGTCCTGTCGTCAGGTCCGATGTAGCCGAACCGGTACTCCAGCGCGTCGTCTTCATCGTCGGTCCAACCCTCCGCTGAGAGGGTGAAGGTGTCCGACAGGGCCGTTCCAACCGCTGGCTCAACCTATTGAGAAGATAGGAAGACTGTGTGTTAGTGTTTTGTAGCAATCGTATTGATCTATACTTGTAGATCATATGAGAGGGGTCATGCAAATTCAGGAGAAGGTCAAAATGCATGCTCCTAAGGCTACGCAGAGCCTCGCCCGCAGCAAAACGGGGAGGCTCTACTAAACCGAGCTGACGTATCAACTTCTGTGAGCGTGGGCTCTAACCAGTTGTCATTCGATCAGAGAATCGACTTTCCATGAAGAAAACATTTAGACGATTAGCTGATTGGTTGACTGCTGGATAGAGGCTACGCCCACAAAAGTGGAAACCTCAGCTCAGTTTTATAGCAGAGCCTCCCCAAGGTATATTACATACATGTAGGCCACTGGCGAGACTCTGCGTAGGAGAATGGTCAAAATGATTCTGAAGACCGAACCTGGAAATCGCCCGGGCTTGGCGCAGCGTTGGTCTCGACGACAACATCGGCGTATGCCTCTCCGCCTTGGTGGACCGCGGTGGCGCGGAAGGTGTACCGGGTGTTAGGAGCCAGGCTGTTCGGCAGGATCACCACGTTCACCGGCTGCTCGGCGGCAGGTTTCGGGTAGGTCAAGCTCGTCTTTCCGTTGGCGGTAACCTCCTCCAGGTCGACGTAACCGTATCCTATTAGATTGTGAGGCGAATACAGAGAACATGAACTTAGTACACCAACTATTAAAAGACCGATTAGACACAGTTCTTCAAGGAAAAGAGGAAGGCGCACGGCCGCGGGGACGTCCCCGTCGGTCATGGATCACGGATTTGAAGGAGTGGACTGGTCATACAGTCAACCAGATGGCCAGACTGGCAGAAAACCGCCAGCAGTGGAGAACCTTTACTGAACGCTTTGCTACCCCGACGGCTGACTAAGCTATGGGAGAGAGAAAGAGAGAGTCAAGAGAAGAAATGTAGCAAAGCTCTATCCAGCATAATCAAACTGCCTAGACTGGAGTGTCGTAAGACTAGAATGTTGTACCTTCCTGCTCCAAGCACTCCAGAGTGACTGTAGTGTCCGGCATGGTAGTGGTCAGTTTGAAGTTGATGACCACCCTCCTGTCCGGGTTGACCTTCTCGGGGACTGGGTCCACCTGCACCTGCGGCACTTCGTTCGGCGACACGAACAGCTCCACGGCAGTGCTGGCCGACCGGTTCCCCTTGCGCATGGTCAGGGTGAACGTGTACCTGAACAGGACGGGAAACACGTGAAGGATTTAGCACTCTTTAGACTCTCGACCAATGTACGGCTTATGACATTTCATACATTGTAAAACCTTTACAGAACATAAATGCTTACAATGAAATACTGTAAAAAGGGGAAATATTCACGATGGTTTTAAGTTCGCGGTTCTCGCTGGGACCTCTTCACCGTGAATTTAAAACACCGCGAAAATATTTCTTCAGTCTTCTGTCCACCTACACGGTCTACTCCTTGTTTCAACCGTGAACTTAAAAACAACCGCGAACACTTCATTTTCGCCGTACCGCGAAATCAAATCCCCGCGACGATCTCTCATTTTACAGTATAGAAAAAAGCTCTAGCGACGACCTCAAACCTGCCACATTGACACTAAAAAAGGTGCACAAAGTACTCTATATCTTTCTACGGACTGTCAACTCGTTAGAAACTATATATCTTGCATTTACAAATAAATATCAGGGAAATCCGTCATTCCTTTGTTCAGTCATTCTCCTTGGAAGATTTCAACAAAAACGTCCCTGCAGTTCTAGAGCAAGCTGCTAGAGGGTTCAAGTTCTGCTGCAGTACCAAGGTCACATACCAGATGGCCCAAAATCAACCTTGACCTTCGTCTTCCCAACACATACCCATCCATCCAGAGGTTCTTGAGTTATGCTGACTATAACAATCCGGAAACATAAACACACAGACACACACACACACACACACACACAGACACACCCAAAACAATATCTCCATTTTCATGGAGATAAATATTGCTATGTCATTGCTCCCAAGACTTACCAAGAGTTAGGGTTCAGCATGGAGCCACGGACAGCAGTTGTGGCCAGGTCGGAGAGCGGGAGAGGCGCGGGTTCGCCGCCCACCTCCACCCAGCACGGCAGGGCCGTGTCACGCTCCAGACAAGTCCACCTGGGGAACGATAGTAAAAAGTGTTACTTCTGATAGGGTCCTTCACAGTCAGCAGTAAGTAATAAGGGTAATATGTGGCGGTAACGGTGGCATGTCAGGGGTTTCGAACCAAGAACCATAAGAGAAAACTCTTTATGCTCATACTAGTGGTGGTACACAAACATTATCCTTCGTCCATTCTGTAGTTAGCTGGGTTCTGGTTCATACACCCCAAATGCCAACACGATGCCACTAAGTATTCTCAGCAGTAAGTAAGCAGTAAGTATTCTCTGTCAGAAGAGAAGCATCTTTACACAATATATTGCAAGTGGCAGATATATATCAACGTACGTGAAGAATTCCTCCCCGTCTGCGTTGTCTGGGTCCCGCGATCCGGATCCGTCCAAAGTGACGTTCTGATGACTGCCTATGGTGATGGTCTTGCCGGCGATGGCGGGCTTCAGGTCCCTGCTGCGGACCACTATGTCCACGGTGTCTTCAGACGAGTGGGTATCGCTGTAGGCTGTGGAAACAACATGCATAAACACGTCACGACTTTGATTTCAGGCGGTGGAACTTCTGCTTTCCATCTACTGTGTGAAGGTTGCAGCTTCCATGCGGCCGTAAAATGGACGCCAGGTGTGGTTGGATGTTTAATGTTAACATGAATCATGGTAAAAGGGGAAAACAGCGACGTACGCTTTGCCTGACAACAATACAACAAAGCAGACTGATGGAACATTGGAGCACCAAGCTTACCGATGAAGCGCACAGTGTAGGTCTCCCCTCCTTTCAGCCCTTCCGTGATGGAGGCGACGGTGCCGGTAAAGCTGTCCAAGTTGAAGTCGGTGCTCCCTACTACCTCCCAGCGGAAGTTCTGTTTGGCAAAATCACGTATATAAAATTCAAGTACCGTCTATGCCATTTTCAAGCGTTACCATCATTGGCTAACTACATTCTCCACAGGCATGCTCTACCTCTACGTACCGCATGCAAGCGGACACCTAGCCTGATTGAATTGCGCTCCCAGACTGATCGGGCCTCTTAAAAATGGAAAAGGCGATGTAATGGTACCGTTCTGGTACGGCTCTGAACAGCGAGAGTTTGTCAAACAGACCAGGGGACGTTCAACCCAATAAGACAGCAATCATACCAAGCCGTCGGTAACGCTGTCCACATCCTGGTCACAGCTGTCGGGCGGCGTCACCACGTTCGCCTGAAGTCGGAGCCGGCGGTCGGCGATGGTCTGTCGGCTGCGGCTGCCCGCGATCCTTGCCGTGAAGGGGTGGACCTCCGCCAGCGTCTGGACCGTGTGGCAGGACGCTTCGCTCTGCTCGCCCAGGAAGTTCGTGACAGTCACACAGAAAGTGTACTGTTTGTCTGATTCCAGAAGACCCTGTGATAGACAACAAATCATTGTTAATCATTTTTCACACTTGAAATATCTTGGACCTTAAAAACCATCAAAAGTTTATCCTGAACCCACCTGACATGTTCTTATATACTATACTTCAATATGATTAGGTAGTACTTATCGATTGTTATCCAATCAAAATGTCGACTGGGTGACGTACCTGGTCTTTACACAGCCGAGCGTGCCTGTCGCCGGTCAGGCCTCCGAGGTGGGCCTCTAAGTCAGTCAGGTCCACGGACGCATCATCGACCTCTGTGTGACAAAAATGAATAAAGATTTTAGCATCTTACAATTCATATAGAATTTGATGACAGCAGACGAATATCACTATTAAGTGTCTTTATACATATTTTGAAGCTTCGTGTGATGGAATGGTGGTGAGAAAACTGTTTATGCTCATACTAGTGGTGGTACACACACATCATCCTTCATCCAGTCTGTGGTTAGCTGCGGTAAATGTATGTTGTATTTGTCAGTGTTCCACGTGCTTACCTACTGTCCAGCTGTGAGAGACAGCCCTGCCGCCGGTGTTAAAGGACCGCGCCCCCAGCCTCAGACAGGTGCAGCCGTCTACCTCAGACGGACCCAGCAGCTCGACACGTGGAACAGTCTAGTCAAAACAAGTCATAGGGGAAATGCGTCGTTAACAATAAAGAATAATACAGTTAAGTAGTAGGTCATAAATGAAACAGAACACATCCTTTCATTCTTGAAGTTATGCCTTAAATCAGATTGTACAGTAGAATAGATTGGAAGTGAGCTTATGAAAGACTGGTCGACATTAATGTCACATCTACGTTTACGTAAACCAGATCTTCGTCCTTTTTTTAATCTGTTAGCAATTTTAATGCCCCAGAACTCACCGCTGTTTCCGGTCCCAAGACATCTACAGAGCCTGACGCTGCCGCCCCGGCCTCTGACATCCGCGCGGTGATTGCATCCGCCTTGAGGGTGATTTGGTCCGCTGGACGTAAGGTGGCCTCCTTTCCGAGTTTGACGACGATGGTGTTCCCCTTGACAATTCTGCACACTGCTGAACCGAACTTCTCGGCCGATACCCGGTCGAACAGTCCCCGGCATTCCCTCGGCCCCTCTATGGCCTTGTCGAACACCGCCGTCACGAGGGCAAGGTTGTCTGAGAACCGCGCGGACTGGAGTTGCGGGGCCGCCGCCCTGTACTCGAAAAACGCGCCGTTGTAGTCGTCGGTGCCTCTCCCTTTGCTGTCTCCAGGTTTTTCCAGGGAGACTCCGATCTTGAGGCGAACCGACTTCTCCGAAGGCGGCAGACTGCACGTTGCCTAAACAACAAACGTACAAAGCGTGATTAAGTCTCAGACAATCACTACCACCTGAAGCTTGGAACCGTCTAAATTGAAATAAAAACACCAGTAGACGGTCCTGTATATAAACAGATTTCAAAAGTACGCATACCTCTGTTGCGCTAGTGATTTCTGCGGGCACTTGGACGGCTGCTCGCTTGTGTATAGCGTAGCACCATGCGTCACCTGTGTCAACGAACCCTTGGCCGGTGATAGTGACAGGAATCGGCTCCTCTCCACCTAAAAAGGTTCCCAAAGATATCGATTAGTCATGATCAATTATAAGAAACGCACAATGTTGCTTTCGTTCCTCTCCATATCTCAGAGTGAGTGAGTGAGTGAATGAGTCAGTCATTCAGTGCGTGAGTGTGTGTGTGTGTGTGAGAGCGTGAATGAGCGAGTGAGTGGGTGAGTGAGTGAGTGAATGAATGAATGAGTGAGTGAGTGAGTGAGTGAGTGAGTGAGTGAGTGAGTGAGTGAGTGAGTGAGTGACTGAGTGACTGAGTGACTGAGTGACTGAGTGACTGAGTGACTGAGTGAGTAGATGTAAGAGGTACATACCTATCTCGGTGTTGTCAGGCAGGACACTTGTGATCTGTATCCCCTCGCTGGGAATGATGATGATGCGGTTGTCCTGGTCCAGCGCTTTGTTGACCAGCGTGCCGTCACGTCCGCTCAGGTCACAGCTCAGGTCGAATTCGCCCGCAGCTCTGGGGGCGTTGAACGTCAGGGAAAAGGCCTGGTCCTTCCAGTCTTCGCGTTTTAGGCGAACATCGTCCAACTCCCCCTGTGAAGAAATATGGGAACATACACACCATTCACTACAGTGGATATCTTAAGTTGGTTCCTTGTGTTTTTGAATGAAATACAAATTTGAGAAACACATCACATTGGTTAATGAGAAGAACAAGACATAGTCATGTCTTCAAGTACAAGGGTTAAGCGGGCCTGTGAAGCAATGTTATACCGAAGGGCGGTTATACATGCCATATAGATACAGATGTAGAATGCCTAAATTTATCCATCTCATACGAGGTTGTGTTTGGTTCAGTATCGGTGATGTTACATTGTGAAAGGATTGTGAAGGATCTACCTGTGTTCCCCTGCTGACCGATGTTATCTTGCACTTGGCGTTGACGATACGCTGTAACCCCGCCCCAGACACGGTCAGGGTCGTCTTGGCGCCAGCCTTGAGAATCCTTGGAGTCACACTGGACAGCGAAATGCATCCTGTAGAGAGGAAGTAGAGGTTGTAGCACTTATTATAGTAAAATTCGAACTTACATGCTTGTTTGTTTGTTTCTTTCTTTCTTTGAGAGGGACAGTAGTGCAAACGTATCATGAACCTTTGTTAAAGTTGGGGTCCGATGGATCAAGGCATTCTCCACAGTCGTCCACTTGTTTCCCTCCACCCACGACGTCGTCACAGTCCACACAGTCCAGCGTGCCGTCACAACGACCACACTCGTTCTTACCGAAGTTCTTATCTTTCCCCGTGCTGCCACCCACACAGATGTCACACCTGTACATAGATAAACGTATTAAGTGTAACACATTTTAAGTGTAACATATATTGCACTGAGTATAGTATATCGATACACATATTAATTGTAACACATATAAAGTATATAGATACACTTAGCATATGTATCTATTCACACTTAATATATGTACATAGATACACATAGTAATTGTTGAACAGCTTGATACAAGTGAGACATTTCAACGTATCTTTCGGGAATTACTTGCTATAGTTCAATGAGCATCTATAACAGGAAATCATTTATGTACTGCTTTGTATCAACAATCTGTAGAATATCATGAATTGGCCAACGTTGTAAACGCTAGTATGACAAACATTTTCATTAAAAGGGTGAAGGTTGTATCAAGTTCAACCGAACCAAGGTTAGATATCAATGTCACAAGCTTGCAAAAGCCTTCAATCTCTAAGAGGCTACGTTAGCGTCTTGTGCATTTGATCTTACAGGTGGACTACCGGGTCAATGTCTCCCTTATTGATAACAATTATATTGGTTCGAGGTCAAACTCTGATGCAAGCCTGGCAGTATAAAATATTACTTGTACTTACTCGTTAATAAAAGCCCTGTCAGTCAGAACAAAGTCACCGGCGCAGTCTGCTGCCACTCTCGTACCCCTGTGAACAATAGAGGAAAAGGAAAAGAACATTAAACATCATCACGTGCACAACTGTGAACATATTGAATATCTCCTACATTGTATTTTAGATGTCCCGATCACAGAGCAGAGCACTGTCGCTGCGTTTAGATTCATAAATGGTGGTAAGGTGGTCTTATGGTTAGGGTTCTTGACTTAGACTCTTAAGGCTCTGGGTTCGAATCCCTAGCAGGCCCCAATGTTATGCCCTTGGAAAAGACACTTTACTATTTTTTCACTTCGCGTAGGTGAAAATGAGTATCTAGCTTCGGTAAGGGGCGTCCTGCCGGATGGGACGTAAAGTCTAAGGTCCCGTGTCTGAGTAGAGCCTTATCTCGAGCGCGTTAAAGATTCCACCACACTCGTCGAAAAGAGCAGGGGTCCATCCCGGTGTGAGTGGCACACCTTACAGTCCGTTTTTACTCGGACTGTACCTACCGTGCAAAACTGGGCGTATCGCCTCGCCTATGCGGAACCGCTTATGCGGAACAAATAAACAAACAAACAGCAATATTATGACTCACTTGGGCAGGCATTTTCCGAGGCGTTCGTTGACCTCATACAGGTCACACTTCCCGGCGCAGTCCACACCAAAGGACGCGTCCTTCCCGGTTGCCCCCCCTGTGCACTTGTCGCACTTGTTCTTTTCCGCATCTAAATGCAACACAGCAAGTCAGCGCTGCGTCAAAAACGCGTCAGAAAAATCAAACAAAGCAAAGAACTTGCACCCATACATGTCCATGCAGTTCCAAACATATGTGACAACTTAAACAATAATGCAGAATAAGCTGGTGTTGCTCGGCCTCTTGCTAAAGGCCCTGTCACGCAGCCTACGAAAATCGATCAGATGACGAGTCTGCGAGCTCTGAATACTAGTAACATTTTCGGCAGTAATACGCCGATTTGGAGGGAATGGTCGATGTTTACAGGTCACTAAGCCCCGTGGAATATAATAGGGCAGATATTCAGAGCAAAAATACGCGCGACCCTCTGTCGACTAAAGTTTAAAATTGAGCACTCTTCTTGTGATCGACAAATACGAATGAAGATCGTCGACTGTGTGAGAGGAGCTTAATACTTACTTCCGCCGACGTCGCCATTGCAGTCGCCCTGGCAGCTTGTTCCGTCTCCGCCACACTCGCCACAGTTGTCCGTTTTCTTCCCGGACCCGCCCCGCCCGTCACAACCTTCTCGTTCTATGATCACACGGACTTTTCTCTTGGAGATGGAATTCGACCCTCCACACACCTGTCAAGACAAAAATAGTTCGATGTCTTACTTTAATATGGAGAATTCAAGTCACCGAGAAATTCTGGTTATCTGATGAAAAGACGAAAACTTGAAGCTTTATATATTGTTATGGAGTTTGCCTTGAAGATTAGTCTTCTGATGTCAGGCGTCTATCATGAAGATAGCATCTGATCATCTGCTAATTTAGAGAATACAAGGTCATCTATTATAAAGTTTTGTCGGTTCTACACAGGTCAACATGCCCCACGACATTTTACCACAGACAACCCTCGCAAGACCTGAGCTCAGGGTCTTACTGATGGTGCCTGTGAGAAAATTTCCTCGGGGGCATGTTGGCCCTAGAGCCGAGGAGCTGGCCTGTGTAGGCCCTGGAAACACGTCTGGCATCCACGCTACACATTTTGCCAAGACAGCACACTTATAGGACAATGGCAGGAACGTCTTGACAACTCACCTCCGAGGCAGAACATGCTGGATTATAACTGATGACTTGTCCTCCTTGGAAAGCTGTAGCGTCCCAGGCTCGGATGGGCAGTCCAGTCTTCAGCCTCGCCTGGATGAAATCCCAGTGGCTGTTGTCCGCACTTGGAACAAATTTCACCCTTGTGGGAGAACAAAATGTGCGGTGAAAATCACAGTAAGCGATGCTTTATTGGTTTGACTGCAACTTTACATGGAGACGGGTCTGCTCAACCAGTACTAGGCTGCTACACAAAGATGTAGACCACAATAAAGATACATAATATGACACTGAGCTCAAACCAATGTGAAATTTCATGTGCTTACTCATCTGTTGTTCCTGTGTAAACCAGGGCCATGCTTTGTGCGACAAGTTGGTTGAAGACACGGAAGGATACATCTGTTGTAAATTTAAACATGAGTGTATAAGAGAAATTCTGTGCTACCCGTCCTTCATCTTCATTCATAAACACCCACCTGGCATTAGGGCCCAGCAATTTCAGTCGCTCCGTTCGCGAGGCGTCACGTCGGATACGAGACGGTGCGCTGAGCTCCTCGAACCGGGCAGGGTCGCCTGAGGGCGACACACTCCAGCCTCCTGTAGAACAACGGAGATAGATGCATTTCTGTCAGTTTGACTTAACAGCTATAGGTTAACGAAGGCAAATAAGAAGTTAGAGAAAATATCCCCCTAAGTGTGAGTCTCAATCCCCAATGTCAATCTATACAATCTGAACACCACAATCAAAGCTTCCGAGAATCACATCTGCCAAAAAGCCAGTTACCTATATCGCTCGAGCGAAGGTCGCTGAGGACCACTGCCGCTCCGACCTGGCTCTGTTCTTCGTCGTCCACGAAGCGCCCCATGACTTGGGCCACCGTTACCCCCTCCCATTGGGACGGGTCGACATCGTACGGTACGGAAGGCGCCACGAACTCCTTCTGCGCTTTGAAGACCGGGGGGTCGTTCACTCCATTATCAGTGACCTACAAGGAAAGAAAAGTGTCAGTCAGTCACCAAGGTGTAGCGTGCGTAGTCCAGTGGTTTGTGACCTGCATCATGAGTGCGTCTGGACCAAGAGGTCGCGAGTTCGAATCCCGACTTTTTGTCCTTCACCCTACATGCACGCTACTGAAAAGGGCCTTAAGCCGTACTCCATTGTTAATTGTAAGGGCAATTTCCCCTGTACAATGAACCTGTAAATACTGTACATAGAGTCTATATTATATTGAGTTCATTGAGCTTAACTGGCTCGAGATCACTTTTACTTACAGCAGACAGCAACATTGCCTAACTACGAATAGATCAGAAATAACAACGGCGTTTCTAGATCTAGAATCTTTGAACTGACAAGGTAACTTTCAAATGCCCAAGCACGGTGGCTATGCTAGCGGACACAAGATCGAGAGGTCACGGGTTTGATTCCTGGCATTCCTGCTAGACATTGTGTCATTGGGAAAGGTACACGACTTCTCTCTCTCCATTCAGGTGTAAAAATGGGTACCTGATGGGGGGGGGGGTAAAGCGACAGAAGGAAAAGGGTGCGCTTTCCAACACCGCACACTAGACACAGGAGACAGCAACCCACTTCCCCCACGGCCATATAAAGACAATGGGACTACCTTTACCTTATTTTTACCAAAAGAGTGAAGCAGAACTGCACCTTAAACGTGAACCGTTGCTGTTCCCCGGGCGCGGGCCGACCTCCGCTCTGCACGCTGATGTCGATCCCGACCGTGCCGCGGGTGGTGGACGACGGCTGGAAACTGATGTACTGATTCAAGGACAGCCTGGCACCGCTGATCGCCATGTCCCTCCAGCGAGCGTTTTCGTTCATCTATTGAACGAAGAAAAACACATTTAACATTATGACATAACTTATAACATTCACAATGCTGTGGGGAGAGATTGGGTTCTGTCAATTCAAGGATTTTGAACAAGAAATCGAAGCTCTCATACCCGATCTGTGAAATATTTCTATGTTCTATTCATTATTGTGAATTTCTCGCTAAACCTGTCTGTGTATTTTCCTGCCTGCTTGCGGGACTTTCGACCCGGACTAAACTTGCTGCACCTGAAACAAACCAGCTTTCATCCTGCAAATCTCCAGTTACGCCATTTTCAACCTCTAATCCTTTCAACACCAAAAACTTGCACACATACACACCAAGACAAAAAAGCCCCGGGCCAAATTAGCGCTTTCACTCTGCAAATCACCAGTTACACAATTTTTTACCACCCGAGACAACCTTGGACCCGGACCAACGGGAACAAACTTGCACACACACCAAGACAAACAAACAAACCGAAAACAATACCTCCGTTTTCACGTGATTATTAAAGATTATGCGGAGGAGTTTACATTCATAATATCAGCCACACCACCCACGACGTAAACATTTGAGTGTTTTGTTCCTACCTTTGTGAAAACCTTGGCGGCGCGATCCTTGGCGGCAGACAGTGCGTAAGACTTGTCATACCTGAAGACCAGGACAGGCGGGTCCGCAAGGCACTGCATCGGGGGTGGGCGGGGGTTAGCAGATCCAGCTAGGAGATAAGGTGAATTGATATTTCATGAGTTACACGAAGAAAGGCCACCGGCTGATATGATGTTCATCATATAATGTTATAATATATGGTTTCAATAATGATATGTAGGGATCAAGAAACAGTCATGCCTTTACGTGCCAGAGTTATTAACCCAGGATTGATGTGTACAAAGAATACAAGTACAAGTACAAGTACAGAAGGGTTACAAGTATATCCTAGATAGCATTTGACAAGGCAGCTAGATATAACGTTACACTCAGAGGTAAGTTGTGACGGGTCGATCGAGTGTAACATAACAAGCCGCTGCGCGCCGCGTGCCTGAGGAGCTGGTGTTTCACGTCGCAGTCATACCGGCTATACGGAGATACAGACACTGATATGATGGTCACTTTACCTGTTGGGTCGCACACCTTGAACAAGTCCTTCAGCCGAGCGCCCTCTTCCCCGGCGGCACCCTGCTGATCATCCTCCGGAGATGGCTGAGGGACAGTCTTGTTCGTGTAGCACATCTGCAGCTTGTACCCGCCGCCATCTTCCTTCTTGATGATTCCTATCGGTCCGTCCTCGTCTCCTGTAGGAAATTAAGTTTGTCAGAGATCACAGAAAAAATAGCTTAACAAATGACGATTAACGTCACAAACATTGCATTACATTACATTATGAAGAACCAAATCTTTACTTTGCTCCCAAAAAGCTATTTCCCTCTGATTGTCTTTCTTGCTCTCTCTTCTCTGTCATGGCTACTTTGACTAAGCTTCTTTTTTTTCTTCGTTCCTACTTGTCTTTAAATTCCTACATTTCTTCTCCCTTTTTCATTCATTCATTCATTCATTCATTCATTCATTCATTCATCCATTCATTTATCCACCCGTTCATTCATCCTCTGTTTCCATCTTGTGTCTGCACAAACTTTATGTAGACGTGTACTCACCCGCTTTAGCACACAAAGATGTGCAGTCACCATCATCAGGCACGTGCACCTGGACCTATGGGGTCATGGATTAAGACTTGTACATATCAAGCGACATGGCAAAGGAAAAACATAAACAACAGCGTGCAGAACATGCGTAATGACATTAGAAGCCATAGCCACAGGCATTTTATACTTCGAAGTCAAGAAGTTAAAAACTATTCGTCAAAAGACAAGCATTACCTATACCATTCAAGATACAAGAACAGGAATAATTAGAAATGCCGCATGCCATATTATATAGGCCTTGTTAGCGCAAGTGATAGACAAAGATCAACTTTTCAGAATGGTGGAAGAAGACACGTATGTCAGGAAAACGTTGGATTGGCCATGTAGATGTAAACAGAAAGGTAGAGTAGATGCTTGCCATACATTGAACGTATTCAGGTTGACGATTATACAAAAATGTACCTGAAGCATTGAGAAAAGATAGCAGTATAACTCTTCATGAATAGATGGATGGTTGATTTGATAAAAGAATGGATGGATGGATGGATGGATGGATGGATGGATGGGTGGATGGAAGGAAGGAAGGATGATTCAATTGATGGATGGATGGATGGACCGACGGACGGACGGACCGACGGATTGATGGATGGATAGATAGAAAGATGGCTCCATGGCTTGACGGACGGGCGGATGAATGGTCACAACGAACACGTGAACGAACACAGACTAAGAGTCACGGTGCTATTAGACTGTTCTGTTGTGTTCCAGTCTGTACTGTACCTCACGGCGGCCACATTCGATTTCATCTTCCTTTTCGCCTCCTGGCTTGGAGTCTGGACCGTTTTTCTCAGGTCCCCTGTTTCCTGGTCTTCCGCCTTCTGTCTGACTCGCACCCGCCTCTGCGTAGTCTTCAAGTCTTTCGAGGTCTTTCCGGCTCTCAGAGCAATTCCTCACACAGAGACCGGCGGACAAGCAGAACGTCTGCAAAAACCATGCCATTGCGGGGCTACAGTTCCATATTGGTGAGGCACATCACGCGAAAAGTCGCACCGTACTGCTTTTACTCCTACGTGTGTGTATGTGATTCACACGCCGTGCTAATTTGTAGTTTCTGTGTGCCATCGCGCGGCGATATGTGTAATGTGCAGTGTGCTCTTGAAACAGTGGACTCAGAAAAAGCAAGTCTACAAGTTTTCCAGCACTACATTAACATTGAACTGTTTGTACCGTGAATGTTTAAGTTAACTAGTACATTGTTTCGCTAAAGGAATCAGTACCACACCTCGAGGACGTAAAAGAACCTACCACGCTCATAGAAAAGAGTAGGGTCCTTCCCGGTGTCTATCCCGATATGCAGCTTGTACTTTTCAGTTGCGTTTGTTACGCCATGAGGCGGTTTACCGTGATGCGGTACAAACAAACAAAGTGCAGACTACAGGGACTACAGGGCATATCAGGGGACGCATGCGCTACACTCTACCTCGTCGTGTCCACAAGTTGTTTGCTGGTCAGACCGTCTTTCGTGGAGACAAAATGTCTCGGGCACGCAGGCACCGGCGGATAGACAATATATCTGGTGAACATGTTGAAAACAAATTAAAGCAATGCCAATGACACGTCAAAACAGTAACTCAGAATATAAATGGGTGGGATGTGGGTGACGATTTAAGTTACGGTATTGGTGATATCGATACATGTATAACACTAGATTGCGCTGAGACAACCGTGCAATGTGTGTAAAGGGTGTGCATTGTCCACAGACTCTCTTGTAGTATTCCTGTTAAGTTGTAGGTTAAAGGACTAAAGTTCGAAGCCAAGTCGTTAAACAAAAAATGGCAGAGAGGAGATGCTATAAGGAAAACTGTCTTACTCCATACTACATTCCTTCAGTAACCATGTAGGATGCTGTCATCAACAAGCCTTTGCTGTTAGCGAAGCCATGCTGATTTCATCATTCACGTGCGTTTACTATCAGGAATACCATGCATTCACAAGCCTTATAGAAACGCCAAGGTCGTACCTCCTTCCTTCCACATACGGACGGTTCGGCCTCGTCGTCTCGACCGCTCGGAGACTCGGTTTCAGCGGTCGGGCGACCGAGTCCGTCTGCACCGCTACCACAATCACCACTAACAGGCATGCAGCGCCCAGCAGACAAGCAAAACACCTGTGCGGCGATAGGAAGGCAGAAGGCAAGACCACTTCAGTGTCTCAGAAAAGCTTGAAACACCTTTTTTCATACGGGTCATTTTGAACAAACAAACAATAAACATCATGCAACGTGGAGGTCAACAGAAAGAAAGCATATGAAAGTAAGAAGTGAGAACTTTGTGGTATACTTGTATATCAATAATGTTCTTAATGTGGATAAGCAACATGGTGTAATGAACATATATAACATGTAACGATCCTCTACATTTATGTAAAATATCATTAGATGTGTTCACAAATTGTTTTGTTGAAGATTCAACAGCTAAGCAGAGTACCTCTCCTGGTTTACACTGGATAGGCCCACTGTCCATCTCGGGATCCCGCGCAACGCACCCTCCACTGGCCAGACTGAAGAACTGTTAGAACAACAACAGACCATAAATCAGTACCAAGGACAGCTATCATACACACACAGAAAACCCCAATACGTGAGTGTGTGTGCGGGCGGGCGCGTTTGTGTCCGCATGGGTGCGTCTGAGTGTATGTATGTATGTGCGTGTGCGTATGTCTGTACGTATGTGTGTGTGTGTGTGTGTCTGTGTGTGTGTGTGTGTCTGTGTGTCTGTGTGTGTGTGTGTGTTCTTTGATGCCCAGCCAAAGCAACTGTTGCCTGTAACAAACAGAAGAATATACCTCATTCTCCCTGCACGTAACTGTTCCCTTCTTCTCGACAGCGGGTAACTTGCGGGGGACACATCGGCCTGTCTGCAAGTCGAAAACCTATCAGAGGCAAAAACAATTTGTCAAGTATGGTCTTCATTGATGTATCTGAGATTTCTGACTTAAAAGATGTTCATTTTTTTAGTTCTGCTATTTTTTTCTTAACCAACATTGGCAAGTATTTCTGATGTTTCATATCAAGCCCCCTTCAAGCGTCGTGTAATTCAGTCACAAGTGGAAGCAAAATGTGGACAGCGACAAGATTTCTACCACCAAAGTGGCTCTGTTACATCCATGCATTACATTTTATATGCTTCCAGCAATTATTGAGTGTTACCTCATTCCCATTGCAGATAACTTTGTCATCGTTGGTGGCGACCGAAGGCATGATCCGGATACAGCGGTTTGCCGGCATGAAGAATACCTAGGGCAGTTAAAACATCATATAAGACATTGAGATTTGTCCGCAGATCTAGATAATGTGTCACGAGTGGAAATGAAAGGACATTCCAAAGCCACAACAGTAGCAGTCTATCACAACAATCTATTCACTTAAACTTAACTGCCTGAGATGATTATTCCGTAGTACCTCATTCTCCCTACAGATGATTGCTCTCTTCTTGTTGACGGTGGCGGTGGTAGTAAACGTGTCAGGGACACATCGGCCGGTCTCCAACCAGAAGGTCTGGGTGAGGAAATATGGGGGAAAATGACCAGGATGTCACAAAGGAAGTACACAAAATCATATCAACTTGAAGTTCATCAAAAAAATTTGTTTCCTCCTACCTGCCCCTGTGGGCAAGAACTCGCTCGCGTGTTGTCCGGAGCTCGAGGGGCCGGCACACACCTTCCTACTTCCAGACTGAAGACCTGGATTAAAAAGAGTGGACACGCAATGTTGAGAAGAAACCTTCAAATCACTTTAACAGTGACATAAGAATATAACAAAATGAATACGTTTGTCTGTTTTCTTGCTATATACCTCGCCATGTCCACAGGAAGCGGTCCACACGCTGTCGGGCGGGAATTCGCGATCGAGCACACAGTGTCCCACGTCCGCGCTGAAGACCTGGGAGTATACACATCAAGTCACATGTTAACGAGAATAGAAAGAAAGCTGCTGCAAAGAGCTGCTAAGCTCAGCCATCAGCTAGTCCAAATTTTAGACAACAAGAAAGTTGGAAAGTGCGGTCATGTGTACGCCAGATTATTCGTACCTCGCCAGGCTTGCAGGTGGTTGCCTGTGTCTTGTCCAAAACGGTCGCAGACACACACGCTCCGACTTCCGCGTTGAAAACCTGGGAGGGTGTGCATGAATACAAACGTTTTAGAAAGGAAACACAGTGAGAGCTCCCTTGCTGTTATGAAACTACAAATGAATTCAAAATTAGGTTACAATAGATGTAAAGATATTGTTTCATACCTCGTCATTACTGCAGGTTATTTCACCTTTCTCAGTATCCTCCCAAACACACCTTCCTGCCTCCAAACTGAACACCTGAAATTCGGAGATTTGGTTCAATGACAGAATAAGACGAAGGGAACTATTAGAAATCGCCACTGAGTAAAGACATCACCCATTTTCTAAGTTATTGTTTCATATTTTCATACCTCGCCGTTACCACAGGTCAGTTCCTCCTTCTTCGCCCAAACAAACCTTCCTGCCTCCAAATTGAACACCTGGAATTTGGAGAGTGGAGAGGTGGCAAAAATGAACTACTCAAAAACTACAAAATGACCTACTAAAAAAATCGTTACTGCCATGTCTGAGCAAAGCCTTGAATCGTTCACTTCATCTTCCTCGCAAGCTGCATCTATGACCCTTGGCCTTGCATCCACTGGTGCACATACTCCTGACTCCATACAGAATATCTATCGTTTTAGATAGAATTTGTTGAGTCACTAAATAAAGCATGTTTCTATCTTACAGAATGATAAGAATCAGACTGGTAAGCAAGAATAAGAAAATGTAAAACTGCTGGGATTATCTTGAATAACATTTATTGCTATGTTTGCACTGGTATGTCCAAGCCTGTCTGTTACAATTCTTGCATGCAAGATATCGAGAGATCTGAAAAGAGGTTCAGATAACAATGAGTCATTTAGACATTGTCAGAGTAAAATAATTTTCCCTGGATGTGTCATTTTGTGATAATACGTTTGAATTATTGATGAATACGGCCTCTAAAGCATAAAAAAGAAGATGCACTGAGACGCAAGCAGTTGCCTAGCAGTAACCATGTGCGTCACCAAATTACCCAATACAACAATACAACAATACAAGGTGTAGCTCACCTGCCCAGGTGAGCCCGTCACACCCTTCCCGTCGCCATGGCAACTGCCATCCCTCGGCACGCATCTTCCACGCTCGGCACAGAACACCTGTTACAAGGACGTCAGCGCTCATGCATGTTAGATGAAGCTGTCACAAAACTCTACTCTGCATACTAGATACGATCGGGTCTAGGTGATACAATTGTCAACACTGTTTCAAGCTCAGTGTGTGTCAGTGATGTTGAGTGTTTGTTGTTTATTTGGCATAGAGCATGGCAAGCAATCGCCACCCTCCATAGTGACAGTGTAGCAAACACAACTACATATAAATGAATCACGCAATATGGTGCAGTGGATATCAAAATCTTTTATTTTTGTCTACACAGCGAGTAGATTACAGCGGTTGCAGTGCGGTTTCTATGACGCAGTTCTTGCATACCCGAGTAATGTGAAGATGCATGTCGCCTCACGCCTGAAATTGTGCTTTGCTCCATGGCCACTTCTTGAAGGTTGCGATTGAAGATACTGATGCTTCCCGGCGCCTTGGCTCAGACGTGTGGAGAGTCCCATGATTTCCAAAGATGACTTGCCATTGTGGTTCAAGTGTTTCTTGTAGGGTGTTGAAGATACGCAATCCATCATGAAAATCTCATTTAGTTTAAGAACCATGTTGAGTGCAATTAGCCCCCGGGCAGGAATTTGCAATAAACTTATTATTAAGGTAAAAGCTTTGAAAGTTAAGGAACTACAAATATTTGGAACATCAAGAAAAGGCTGCAAGTTAGATGTGGCATTTTAGATTGAAAAAGGTAGGCTGTGTCCGATTAAAATCACCCACAGTATGGCCAAAGATATCAGAACATGCTGATCTTCAAAACATTCAAGCTTGTAATCTGATAAATCTCAGAAAGACGTTTACCATCGTGCAGTTGGGATTAGCGCCATTGCCATGCGGGTCTTCTGTCGACGGTTGTAGTGTCGATGGTTCTGGAGTAGATGGTTTTGAAGTCGACGGTTTGGGTGTAGACGGCATAGGTGTTGATGCTTCTGGTGTCGATGGTTCTGAAGTCAGTGGTTTAGGTGTAGATGGCGTCGATGGTTCTGAAGTCGATGGTTTAGATGTAGATGGCGTCGATGGTTCTGAAGTCGATGGTTTAGATGTAGATGGCGTCGATGGTTCTGAAGTCGATAGTTTAGATGTAGATGGCGTCGATGGTCCTGCTGTGGATGGGTCCAGCGTGGATGGTTCTTGAGTTGAAGGTTCGTCTTGCCCTGGTTCTTCCGTCCATGGCTCTTCCGTCCATGGTTCTTCCGTCCATGTGTCTTCCGTCCATGTCTCCCACTCTGATTCATCCGTTGATTGTTCTTCCCTCCTTGATTCATCAGTCGGTGTCGCTTCCCTCCTTGGTTCATCCGTCGCTTCCCTCCTTGGTTCAGATTCAGATTCAGATACAGTATCAGTCGCTGTTTCCTCCGTCCTTGGGTCATCCGTCCCCGGTTCTTCAGCCGGTGGTTCTGGAGGGGCGCCCAGTGACCTGAAGCCCTCACACGTCTCATTTTCCAGAATGCACCGCCGCAGTGTTGGACAATAGGCTGTAGAAATGAAAAATAAAAAGCATCGTCATTTACAAAATGATGAATACTCAATTCATATCCCTACTTAACGGTTCTTGATCTTATTTTTACTAGTTCATATGACCCAGTGTGTAAGACATAAGTTTTCATGGAAAATCTAATACTAATGTATTTGATCTGATATTTTGGAAAATACATCTTACAGCAAACTAAACGTCTCTGTATATTTTGACACCTTTTTACAAGGAATTTCAATAAAGTATAATATGGGTCGCTCAAAATATGTACTCTCCCTTTTTTATAATAATCATCGCGACAGCTGATGGATGCCTTTCCGGTGACTTCGGGACGCCCATATAAAGAAGTAATGCAACTGATAGAATGAACAGTCAATATCAAACACTCATACTTACCAATCTCATCATGTTGACAGTCGAGGGAACCGACTATCTGCCGACAGTGTGACCATGAACATCCAACGCAGTCATTCTTGTACCAGCTTGAATACACTTTGTGTCGTCCAGCGTACGTCGCAAACTGCTCATTCTTTAATTACGGGAGTTAGGGATCAATATTTAGTAAGCTCTTGTGACTGTGTGTTGATCGAACACACAGCAACGTCATATTTACATATTTCAAAGTCAGCTTTGCCATTTAATGCAGCAATATCTAATTGATTCGATCTTTTTTAGTCATCTTTCCTTGTCTACTCTTTTGGCTGTTTTTTTGCATGATTGGGAACCACTTCGAAACGGTAGATTGTTCAGAGGAGCAGGTCTTTAATGTTTGAGGCACATTTATGCTAGCTAGGAAGATCTAAAGGTAAGTTAGAAACTGTCATTGTCCTACTGCACTACCACGATTAATAATACTAATATTATATATGATATCGTGATAAACACTATCAAAATGACAATTTGATTATAATGGACATGTGTACGCTGTTGTATCAGTAGGCTTTAGCTAATGTCGTAAATGTATCACACACACACACACACGCAAACACACACACACACACACACACACACACACACTCTCTCGCTCTCTCTCTCTCTCTCTCTCTCTCTCTCTCCCTCTCTCTCATATTCCCTCTTATTTCCTAGAAGCAAGTGGACCGCGTACCTGTTCCGACGAACACATCACGGTACCGTTCTTGCAGGAGCTCGACATGTTGGTTGGTAGGCACATGTTGGCCGCGGGGCAGAACACGGTGTTCGGTAGGCACTGGAGACCAGTCCACTGTCGGCAGTCTTCGCCAACAACACATCCGCCAAGTCCGGCACAAAAGCGCTGAAAAGACATTGATCGCACGTAAACAAAACAACCTTTGTTGCAAATACAAATAAATGTTTTGAAACCGGGCACGAAATGACTCAGACAACTCAAACCAATGATTGCCTCACCTGTGCCACTGGCTGTGGTTCTGAACAGAGAGACAGGCGTGACTGTTAAGCACGTAGTAATCACTTTGTACCTTACATTTAGAAATGCAACAGAATTTACCATTGGTTCAGGAGCAATGTCAATGCTCCAGGATTGGAGCGGTTGGCAGATGTCTGTCCCGTTGTCTTCTTGTCGGTCCTGCCAAGTCTTCAGCTCGTGTCGGTAGCGGCAGATCTCTGGGCGGTCCGTGCAGTTGTTGGTGCCGTTAGGCTGCTGTTCCATGCCGCCGTTACGAGACGGATAGGGATCATCCGACCCATCAGGAGCAGGAGTCGGCCCAGGCCCAGACCTTTGTCCGCAGACGACAACCACGGTGGTACAAACCACTGGAAAGCAGAAAATGTACAATAACTAGACATTTTGACCTTCTACTCTTATCCTCGCTAAGCTGAATTTTTGCAGTAGAATGCGAAAGCAAATATAATAATAGTTTATTGCAAATTCATGCCCGTAGGCTAATTGCATGTTGACAACAGTGTCGAAATACAAATGTACGGTAAAAAAAAAGGTATACATGTAATACGAGATCATTCTATATTGCTATTCTAAAGTAAGTTCTATATCTATGGTACTAATGCGGGGTTTGATTTCTTCTCTGAAAGCAGTGGAAAATAAAAAGTCCCACACTTTCAATGATGAGTG
Organism: Branchiostoma lanceolatum; assembly: GCA_035149815.1. NCBI lineage: Eukaryota > Metazoa > Chordata > Leptocardii > Amphioxiformes > Branchiostomatidae > Branchiostoma > Branchiostoma lanceolatum. Next base: position 8,136,584 of record CM068872.1, on the reverse strand, counting down.
GGTTGGGAGATTTTAAAAGGAATATGAGTTTCTGTGTATTTCGTAATCTAGAAAAGTTTTTGGAGATTTCGGATACTTTCGTGAATAATCTGTTTCTTTCGGCTTCAAATTCGGGACATTCGCATATAAAATGTATAGCTTAACGGACACTGGGAGTGATCAAACCTAATTCGTAGGCAAACCCAGCAAGGTCAGTAAAATCACTTGCATACAAGTCACTAGCAAGCCAACCCGAGAATATGCCGCAACAGTATACGATCCATATACAAATTAAGACAAAGATAAACTGGAAAGGGGACAGAACCAAGATGCCAGATTCTGTACGGAAAACTACCACGTCTTGAAACAAGATTCACATGTTGGAAAATTTCAAATAAAATGACGGACATTCCTTTACATTGGCCGTAATTTCATACTGACTTGAAAATAAGAAGTGACACATGTACATCAACATTGTCAACTTACCCATCAGAATGAGGAGTTCCAAACGCCCCATCTTCATTGCAAATATCGAATCCCTTCGGCCCCAAGGCCTTTCCTGTTTTCTGCTCTTCTTCTCCCAGTAAATACAACAACCTCGAACAACGGTATAGAACGGTATGGGATGGCACGTACAATGAGCAACCTGGTACGGTGAGACAGTCACCAACAATACAGAACATTAATATTTCATAGCTTCATTGTCCTTTTCGCCACTCACATGATTGCTTCATGATTAGCTTTTGATGCTTTGCAATAACATCAGATCCAAAATTACGTGACATCCAAAGGCATGTCATGAAGAGATGACTATATTTGAGGACAACAGGTGATGTGTGCTGTTTAGAGTCAAACTTAAGTGAAAGGTTGCAATGTTACTTATATCTGCTATGATTGAACTTTTTACATTCTTGGAAGGCTTCTCGAAACATGTCGCAAAGCAAGCATGAAATCATTTCCTTAATAGAGTTTTCTTTTTAATTTTTGAGGCATTACGATACACACAGCGAACCCTCCATGGTAACGAGCAAAACATCAGTAATAATTAATGACACCGTATTGGCCACACAGAGCTAACGTTCTTACAGTAGCTTCATGGACAAAGGCGTTGTTTTTTTAGCGTGATGCGTATAGGGTATGGAAACTCGCACGGTGTCTAACAATAACGCCACATTGTTGTCCTTTAATCCTTATCTTGTTGTATATAAAAAACATTGAAAATGCTTCACTGAGCATCTCAAGCGAAGTAAATCAGTAGACGTAAATGTTGTCGGGGATGTGATGAAATGATTGTGATGAAAGTGACAGGTTTTATGTCGAGTGCAGTGGAGGTTACATGCATTAATGAAATAATGCTCAACACATCGATCATTAAGCAATTCCCTAATGGATATTAGGAAGTTTCCAAGAAACGATGTAAACATGTATGAAAACATGTTCTATTTGTTATGTCTTGTTTGTTTGTTTTATCTAGATCTCCATTAGTGATATACAATATGCACTAGTCTTCCTGGAGTCCGTATACAAATAGATATCGAATCCCTTCGGCCCAAGGCGTTTGATTAATTGGAATGTCATGGAACACTGCGTCATGAGATCTTAAATGTGGCGATTTTATTCAGGCCTTGATGGTTTGTGGAGGGTACATAGAAATTGTTCAATGCTTGTTTCTTTGATCTGCAACTATAGATTTTGTACATTAGCAACGTTTTGGTTAAATGAATTACATATTTTGTATATAATGGTTAACTGCAGGTGGTTATTGGTCCGTAGAAATTACAGGGATGTGATTGTATTCAAAGTTCTAACCCCCTGAATTTCCTACCGTAAATTCATTTAATTTCACGGTGGTTTTCTTCTGCGGTAGGAGAGAAAAGGAGGTTTTTGCAGTTTTAAATTTGCAGTTTAAACAATATCTACAGTAGTCATACTAGGGTGACATTTGCAGCGTCATGAATCCCTGATGAAAAGGTCACTGGGAAAATCGTGAAAATAAAACCACCACAAAACAATATTTACAGTAATCAGCAGCAAAATCGGTGATAGAATTTTCTTCAGTACCAAATATAATACAGATATGTTCTCACGGAATGATGTATAAAATGATAAAACAATGAAGTGCAAGTACTGCAACTGCAAAACACACACCATTCATTTCACTAGTATTCAGTTTATTGAGTTTCTGCTGACACCAATAAACAATAGGAATGCTCTTTACACATGACTTTCATGATGTAGAACGATAAAAGGAAAAAATAACTGAATAGAATAGAATAGAAATGCACCTGCATAGCAATTAGAGGGATAAGTGAGAACATATAGAAAAAAATCCATAACAACTTTGACAAACATCTTCTGCAGACTAAATCACTGTAGAATTGCTTATTGATATAAATCAATATTTCTTTATAGTTACCAGTATTAACTCAAATAATAAGTCAAAGGTGAAATGAATCATACTGAAATAATGGTAACAAAAGTAAGGTAGCCTGTGTTACAAAATTTTCGCTGTCAGGGGCTGATTGGGTCTCCTCCCCGAGACCAGTCGAAGGACTGTTAGAAGTGTGATCTGATCAGGCTAAAGGTAAGATATCTGGTCAAAAAGTCAGTTATTATCAATTACACAGTTTCTATGTGCACGAGCTATGCTTACCAAAACTATCTAAGCCCTCTGCTGTGAATGCTGCATAAACACATACTGTGTTGTAATAACATTGGACCAAAAGGATCGTGCCATACATGCCATATAACATTGACTTTGACAACACTTCATTCATAAACTGGACTGTTTCCAGCTTTGAATTTTTTTCTGTCCCACTCAATTTTTGGGAGCGCATGTTGTTGATTTTCATTGTTAAATTTGTCATTTTAAGCTTACAAAAACACATTTTTATCAATTCTATGTCACAAAGATTAGATTTTTTTGAAAGGGCGAAATATTTGTCAGTCACCAGAAGCATCCCAGGGTGTGGGGATTGGGGGGATGGGTCCTGGAGACAGCCCTATTTATACATAATGTTTTTACTGAGATGCAGTTTTAGTAGAATATGAATCTGGGTTAGTGCTAAGTACTGCTCCCTATCTTCTGGCACCAAAGAATCCTCTACTCCAGCTCCCGAGAGGTGCGACCGACTTCTTACTCTCGGCTTCCTCTTCTATCTTCCTCGCCTGCTCCTCTTGTAGTCGCGCCTGGTTCCGCTTGAAGGCTTCCAACGGGTCGTCCTCCGACCTGTAGTAGTCCAACACCGGCCGAATGTCCTCCACGCCACTCGTCGCTATAGTGCGAAGGAAGAATGCCAAGTCGAACAGAGTCCGGTCGTCGCTGTTACCATCCCACTTCGGCAGACCAACGGCGTTGCTTGGTTGCAGTTGGTACGCATGCGGATCACAATCCACGATGACGACCTTACCCATGTCGCGGTTAAGACTGGAGAGGTCTTTCACGTGGTGGCCATTCATGTACTTCGTCGCATCTCGGAACAGGCGATACATGATGTAGCCGTTGGGGTCGAGGCTGTCGATGAGCGGGTAGGCGGTAAAGCCTTGCTCACGGGTGTAGATGACGACCTCGAACAGAGGAGGGCCCACCTGCGAGAGAAAGTAGTCCAGACCCGGTCGCTTCTTGAAACGCCAGCCACTGGCATAGGTCCACTCTGGGTGCACCAGTACGCCTGTCATCTCCAGCACAAGGGTGTAGGGTGGCTGGTAGTAGGGCTCCTGTAAGGGGTCAGGGAGGAGCTTCTCACGGCTAGGCTCTTCAATCATGGTCTTATAACCCATCATCTCCTTCCAAGCTCGGCGGAAGTACGCTACAAAAACCACGTCGTTAGAAAACTCGTCCTTGACGACTTGCCCATTTTCATCGCGTAGAGGTCGCCCCATTTCCACCAAAGAGACAAAACCAGCGATGCCGAACATTGCAAAGGTCGCGTAGATACTGATTTTGGTCCAATCTCGTTTGGGCTTCTCATCCTTTTTGTCCTCGCGTCCTTCCTTACCGTCTGAACCCTGCTCTGCTGTACTTTTCTCTTTCAGAATGGATTGCGTGATGGACTCTTCAGCTGGAACTGATATCGTCGTAGAAAACCGAGAAACGCAGGCAAACCTGTACACTGGTGCTACCCTCCTGGAGGCAAAAAGTCTGTGGCACAACACTGCAGCTCCGGTGGGTTGTGTAGTCACGATTTCGCGTCGCAAGGCCGAGGAAAACAAGATAAACCCTCGTGTGGCTCTCCTCGCCATGAGCGCCGCCATCTTGGTGCTTTTTCCCATGAGGCCCCGTCCCGCGCATGCGGACTCCTTAACTTCCGGGACAAAGACTTACTTCCTATTTTCCGAACTGATCGATATTGTGGTAGCCTAGTGGTGGAGAAAAAGTATTTTGAACTCTTTGGAGCTGTGACGTAAGATCAGAAGTACCTAAAGTGCCTTTGTTACATCGAAGACATCGTTTTGCTTTAGAGGAACGCATCGAAGAAGCTCAAACTCTGCGGATTTTCTGCTGGCTTTGATTTTGTGACTCCTGACACTGGTCCAGCTTCCGGGATGTCAATTTACCCATGAGTAAACATTTCCCTTTCCGGACATCTTTGGCAGCGATGAAGGGAGATCAGCATTTCTGAGTTTAGTTCAGAACACACACGACATCATGCCGGTCTCCCAGGACATCGTCAAGCTGGCGATCGAGTTCCCAGGCTCGGGGAAGATGGCTCAACTTGTTGATTTTGACCAGGTAGGTGCCCCCCACCCCAAAACTTTAGACTCCTTGGCAGATCCAAATAAAATAATTCATTAACAGACGAGGCACTGTTAAACTTTGAAAGACTACATAAATGTTGTCCTGTTTCTGCACACACGTTGCAGTTGTTGAATTCAGCTCTAATCAAATATTATTGAGGTTTACAAAATAGTAGGTTCAAGGTTCAACACTGTAAATCTAACGTTATATCCATATTAAAAGGGATTTTGTTTATCGAAGCCAACATGGCCAACGGGGCCTGTTATTCTAACCTCCTTGGTTATTCAAAGTGGAGTACATCTTGGTGTGAATGTCTACTTTGATAACATAACATAACATAACATAATGTAATTCGATTACTGCAGTCACACTGTTACTGATACAGGTTTATAACAAAAAGCAGAGAAGAAAAGGACAAAGCATTTAAAAAATAAAATTCCAGACAAATTGGATAATGGGGGAGTGGTTGACGTTTACAGAGAGCTATTGTATGTATTGTGGTGTCATGTTCGTCTCATCTGCATGAGATCATTTTCACCATTACAATGCTGCCCATTGTTACTAGAAAGTGAGCCCAAGAGCCACACAGGCTACATGGACATGTATGTCCTCTTTTGACTCCTTTGGGGAAACAGTTGGGACAACAATGGACAACAATGTTAGGAAGTCAAGAGGGCCAGGTCAAAAGATTATAAAGAGATTTGTGAAATCCATTTTAGGGAAAAATATGATTTGGAGACATTTCCCGTTGGTATAGACCATTTCTTGTCATGTGTGTGGTGTAGAAAATATAAAGAAACATATAATTTTTCTCGTTCAAATCCTAATTAGTACATGGGCAGTCTTTTAGAGAGGAAAGTCACCAGGAAGGGTTTATGTGAAACATACTCTTTGCAAGATTAAATGGGGTGTAGGTGCAGTTTTGTTAGTGTATCTGTTAGCAGAATTCAAATGCAAGCTTAATAGACTGAAAACCTCTTTCTCTCTTTTTCTGCGAAATAAAGTCCCCCCAAGAAAAAAAAGAATTTCGGGTGTATGATGGGTCATATTGTTGGCCTGGAAATCAGCAAAATTCATCAAGAATGAAAAGAAAATTATATTATAGATAATACTATTGTTAATAGAAATAGTGCACACGATGAGGATACATGGACAATCACATTCACACAATCACAGGGAAATGTCGACACCGACAAGGAAATGTGGTGGCCGCCGTGGAAACTTCATGACAAGGAAACGTTCTGAGTCCTGACACCAAAATTATCTATGTTTCTACTGTACATCTGCTTTTTTCTTCTGAGTGACACTAATTTTATGGCTGGTATAATGATAATGTATATGTAAGCTTTATCAAGAACTGTTTCAAAAGTGAACTCCTGCAATGTGTTCATGGCTGCAGTGAAGGTGTAGAATAAATATAAAACAGCTGACTGTCCTTGTCAATAGCAGCATGCTCTGCTTGTAACATCACACTGCCAGGAAAGGCTTGATGGAAATACATGTAGTATGAGTGACCACATCATGGGTCTATTCATTACCGTGTTAGTGTATGGAAAATGGCAGTATGATATGCAAAGTATAGTTGTTTTCCATTCAAAGTTGACACATAGACTAGGCTTGGGAAAGGGTTGATTGGATCTCACCAAGGACATTGATGATCTCAGCTAAGAGGGTTAGAAGCCTCCTTGATCTAATTACTGACTAAATACTAGTACATGTAATTTGCAACTGAAAATCTCAGTAACTCAACTCCTTGTCTTGGTGAGTTTGGCAATGTCTTTATCCTGCAGCCTTGATATCGTTAGATACATTTATGGATTAGCATCTGACTGTAATTGTGAAAAAACGGACAGTGATGTTTTGTAATATTCGATGAACATTAAGCCATTGAGACAGGTGTATGGGTATGGGGGAACCTCAGGCATCAAACATATGCTGTTGATTTAGAAACCCAACACACTTATTGAGAAGAGAAGTAGTGACACAGAGTCCTTTTTTAAAGATGCATGTATATACAACCAAATACCAGTCCGACTCCTCGACATACCTTAGCTCTGACACAGTGTAGCTCATCCAAAGACTGACTACCAGATAAATCTTGAAGTTTCAAGCAAACTGCAATTATCACAGAGGAAGATAGGGGGCAGGAGCCAAGTCAGCTAAATTGAAACAAGTGGAATCTATGTCTGCACTTCAGGGGTTTGAACAATCAATATAACTTGGTGAATTGTGGTCTTGAAGTTTGTGTCATAATGTTAGACATAACATTTGTCTTTTAGCAGGAAAGCATTAAGTCCTCTAAGGTTTGTCAAATTCTAAAATGCTGTGTCTGTACCTGCAAAATTTGTAAGGTCCAAACTCACTCCAATTCCAAAGGAACATCAATCCATTGCTACCTGTTTGGATGCACAGACAGCTGGCCGAAACACAAAAAAACTTTCACTTGCACCAAAATATCAATGACAAAGTTGTTAGCAACAAGGAAGTAAAATTATAATATTAAATAGATGTACTAAGTAAGTGGTATGGTCCACTGTGAACCACCCCTTACTATTTTCAGACATGGTTTGGTCCATGTTGTGATTACCATCACAGTGGACCCCACACCATTCACACCACATGTGGACTCTGCATGCTGCAGAACAGGATCTGTTGTGTGTGTGTGTTTGTATGCTGGTGGTCTCACAGTTCAGCTTGGGGTGATGCACAGAACAGGAAATATTTCCATGTACAGTACTGATGTAGGATTCTAACTTGTTTCCCTTGGATATGGCTTATTTCAACTCTCTCAGACGGAAGGTATGATACCTGTTGGGCTGTATAAAGTATTCCCGTTTTTAGAAGCCATACTTTGTTGCAACAACTTGAACAAGGGTTGTAAGTTGTGTATGCAAGACAGTACACTGTATGTTTTCTGTTTTGAATTTGATTGTCAAGAAAGCCCCTTGCTTACGTTGATGCAAGGGTCTTCAATACCCATGCTAAACCTCCTTTATGTTTTTTGTAACTTTTTCTTGTGTTGCTGCTAGGAACTTACTCAGTTACTGAGGTATGTAAACTTACCTGAGGTGAAAGATATCACCTGAACTGGGGCTTGGTGTTTGTATACAATTGATCTAATCTTTATCCGTATCTTTCCCTTTGCAGAAAAAGCCGCTGGTTGCGATCATCCGGGATGTGTGCGATGTGTAAGTAGGCCGTATATCCCGTTACACTCCTGCAGTTATCTGTGCTCTTCCACCTGTTATCTTTTCCTGTAGCTGTCCCCAGTCGACCTTGAACTTCTTTTCAACTCTTGGTTATATGTCTTCCTGTAGTTGTAACATCAGTTACTGTAGCCATCTGCGCTCTTGATGTACAGTTCATAGAATGTCCTTTTTCCCAATGTATTGCTAATACTCACATTAATATATAATACTATAATAGAGAACAGAAGCAAAGGTTCAAACAAACTCAGTAACCACAGCTGTGTATCTCAGTCATTCTCACTACTGGGAAAGTGTACTGACTCTTTTCATGCATAAAGTTTTAGCCTTAGGTCACCTTAAACATTCTTGTACATGCAAATGAGAAGAAATTTCACGACAACTTGGTGATTATACCTATTCGATGTCCCACTTTGGGTAAGGATAATTACTAGGTCTGTAAAGCATGTTACTCGAAGAATATACTATGTATAATAATAGGGTTTGCATTTCCTTGACATACCTGGCTAGAGGGCCAAACTTACTCAATCTCTAACTTTCTTGTACATGTAAATTGTATGGTTAAGTAAAATACCTAAGATGATGGTTTCACGTTGACATCATTTGAACATGAATACCAAATACCACAAGTACTTTTTTCCCACCAAGTAGCCCTTTGGTAACTGTTTACCATAATGGTGGAAATGCAGTCCAGGTTTTGGCATTCCTGCTTGTGTAGGTAGTGTGGAAATTAGTTCCAAATGTGGAGAGTAGGTCGTTAGTTTTGTGTTGCTGCTTCTGTTTGCAATCAAACCTGGAAGGTTTTGTCATCACCCTGTCACCACCCTGTGACAAGATGTACTGTACTTTCTCCATCGTGACCGCTGGCTCAATTCTTGTCGCTTGCCATGCCGTGGTTAACCAGCGACAAGAATTGAGCCAGCGGTCACTACGGAAGCTAGCCTGAGTACCAAGCCTCCGTAGTGACCGCTGGCTCCAAAAAAAAAAGAGGGAAAAAAAATCGCTTGCTAATTTTTTTTGAGCCAGCGATCACTACGGAGGCTGGTACTCAGGCTATAGGGAGGCTGGTACTCAGGCTAGAAATGTAAAAAGAAAAACTCAAATAAAGTATTCATGTCATTTTGCTCAATGTTGCATTATGCAAACTGAATTTTACTGTGTGCTTTTAATGCAGTAGGATGGGAAAATCCTGGGTAAATCCCTCCTGCTGTTCCATATTTTCTTTTCAGTATCTGGTTAATGTAGAGGGCTTTGGGAATTATACCAGAGATAAGTTCTGTCAATAACAGAATTCATTTTCATAAGATGTTCTTTCAATATCTCAACAGGGGTAGAACTTTGAAGAAAAACTCTTTACTTTCAAATGATTTCATTCCTGTCCTTTCAATCTCATTTTGTTGAGAGGCCAATTCACCCAACATCAAAGAAATAGCGAGAATCAGAAATACAAAATAGATATTAAAATCAACTTAGAGGCTAACCTGAGTGAATCCATAATATCATGTTACAATCAGGTAGTGCTAATCATAGGTTTCAACTGGTATTTTTTCTACCATAACAGCAAAGCAATCTATTATGTAATTACCTAGCCGTGGCGACTCTTTAATCGGGTATATTTTGCTGTATGTCTAAAGACTCTTTTACATTACCCTCACAAGAGTCGTGGAAAGATCCATTGAAAAATCTACACACAATGCATCGGCTGCGCGATAGTTGCTTCCCCGCCAGGTTTCTGGGTGTCCCTAGCTTCCTTGCACCCTTACCTATCATTCGGCACCCGAAGGAATCCCAGATCACCCGTAATATATCCACAGCGCGACCATTTGCGAACAATCCCCCACGTATCGCTTCCTCAGTTCAACCGCGCAGCCATCTTGTTTGACGTCGGCGATGTTCGGAAGGTTCGGAAGATTTCCGACCGTTACGGAAAACTAGCGAAGATCCCCCGACGACGTTCCGAGCGCTTTCCGGAAACGGTCGGAAATCTTCCGAACCTTCCGAACATCGCCGACGTCAAACAAGATGGCTGCGCGGTTGAACTGAGGAAGCGATACGTGGGGGATTGTTCGCAAATGGTCGCGCTGTGGATATATTACGGGTGATCTGGGATTCCTTCGAGTGCCGAATGATAGGTAAGGCCACAGCAAGTAAATTTTATGGATGACATCCTCCGCAGACTCCAAAATTAATGAGATAGGGCGAAAAAAAAACAAGGCGGGCAAAAAAAACAAGATTCCTATATTTTCAAACAAGGCGGGCAAAAAAAACAAGATTCCTATATTTTCAAATTTTGAGGTCATAAATATTGTTAAACAAGAATTGAGGCGACGAAATACTAGTATGATATCATGACCAACAGGTCTTTTATTCCTGTATTCAACCAATGAGGTTTCATATATAATATAAAACCTCCTTGATTCAACAGTAAACATGTCCTTGTAGATGTGTATACATCTCAATAGACTAACTACATCAAATGCAGAAAAGAGCTTGTTGTACTATCATCTGAAGCAACTACACTGGATATTCATATGCGATGAAACACCTTGTGTATACAGCTCAATTAACTAACCCCCCCCCCCCCATTGTTTATATAATGTCCTTGCTAGAACAAATGCAGAAAACAGCTTGTTATCATACCATCATGGGCAGGAACCACACTGGGTATTCATATGCAACGAAATACCTTAGACCGTCAACATTAAACTGTTCTTGAAGATGTGCAGCTCAATTAACTAGAACAAACGCAGAAAACAGCTTGTCATACCATCATGGGCTACACTGTGTATTCATATGCAATGAAACACCTCAACGTTTACGACATATTTGCCCATTTTTGGCATGTTGACCACCGTCGGAGGGCAATGAAATTTCTTGTTTTTTATTTCGAAATCAGGCGAAAATTAATGAGCGCGCTGATGTCATCCATAAAAATTACTTGCTGTGGCCTAAGGGTGCAAGGAAGCTAGGGACACCCAGAAACCTGGTGGGGAAGCAACTATCGCGCAGCCGATGCATTGTGTGTAGATTTTTCAATGGATCTTTCCACGACTCTTGTGAGGGTAATGTAAAAGAGTCTTTAGACATACAGCAAAATATACCCGATTAAAGAGTCGCCACGGCTAGTAATTACCTAGCATTGTTACAGTTGTCACATTCAACATTGTCTAAAGATATATTCAAATCTGCTTATGGCATCAAGTCTCTTAAAATATATTGTATATGTAACAGTGAGACAGTATTTCTGTTCATATAAAAAAAGAGACATCTTGGAATAGAGGGGTAGAATTCAAACTCCCCAGGGGGGAGGGGATGTCCTGGTAGGGATTAGGCGATAATTGGCTTCTTGCTGGTGTGAATTACCATGCTAATGAGGGACTTACAAGGGACTTGTGTCAACACACCTCTGCCAATTGCTAACATCTATTACTGTAAATCCTGAAATAGTTGCGGTGGTTTTGTGTCCACATTTTTTGCGGTGAGATCTGAACACAAAATTCATAATCCCACAAATATGTGTTACTACTATGTTTATGCTACATTCTTTAAATTACGAATTTAAAACTTTTGAATGTGTTGTTACAAAATCACCAGGTAGAAATGCAGACACTCAGACAGGCATTTCCTTTCTGTTTGGTGTCCCAGACTGTTCTGTATTTTGAAAACACCAAATTACATGCTCATCTGAGCATGAAATGTGGGTATTAGTGCTAAACTGAGTCAACAACTAATATGTAAAATTTTCATTAGCCTCACTGAATTCTTCAACTAGCATATTTGAGGAAGTATGAAAGAAGAAATGTGGTCATCAGAAAAATTATTGGCAGAACCATAATCCAAGAGTCACTAGACCTACTACAGGTATGAAATATCTGTTACATTTTTTTAAAGGAAAGGAAATTCTCTTCTTCTAGATGGCATAATGTATTAGGATACCAGGGCTGTCTCCAGGACCCTTCCCTCCGTCCAGGGACAGAAATTTGTTTGTTGGGATGAACGAAAATTTTACAAAAAATCTGAACTTCTTGACTTGAAACTGACGTATTTTCGTCAGCTTAAAATGACAGATTTAACAACAAAAATCAACAACATGGGCTACCAAACAATGAGTGGGACAGAAATGAATTTAAAGCTGGAGATAGCCCTGTACGATACTGAATTTGAATTCACACTGTCTTTTCCAGATGGCAGGTGCCCAGCTCTGAGCAGTATGCCCTGCAGTACTCAGACAACACTCAAACCTACATCACAGAAAAGGTAAAGTCACTCAGACAGACATAGGTGTGATGCAATGCAAAAGCCCAGACCTTGCAAATATGTTAGGCCACAGCAAGTAATTTTTATGGATGACATCAGCGCGCTCATTAATTTTCGCCTGATTTCGAAATAAAAAACAAGAAATTTCATTGTCCTCCGACGGTGGTCAACATGCCAAAAATTGGCAGATATGTCGTAAAGGTTGACAGTCTAAGGTGTTTCATTGCATATGAATACCCAGTGTAGTTCCTGCCCATGATGGTATGACAAGCTGTTTTTTGCGTTTGTTCTAGTTAGTTGAGCTGTATACACATCTTTAAGAACAGTTTAATGTTGACAGTCTAAGGTGTTTCATTGCATATGAATACCCAGTGTAGTTCCTGCCCATGATGGTATAATAACAAGCTATTTTCTGCATTTGTTCTAGCAAGGACATTATGTAAATAATGGGGGGGGGGGGGCTGTATACACAAGGTGTTTCATTGCATACGAATTCCCAGTGTAGTTGCTTCAGATGATGGTACAACAAGCTCTTTTCTGCATTTGTTGTAGTTAGTCTATTGAGATGTATACACATCTATTTGGTTGAATACAGGAATATAGCTGTTGGTCATGATATCATATTTCGTCGCCTCAATTCTTGTTTAACAAGACTTATGATCTCAAAATTTGAAAATATAGGAATCTTGTTTTTTTTGGCCCGCCTTGTTTTTTTTCGCCCTATCTCATTAATTTTGGAGTCTGCGGAGGATGTCATCCATAAAATTTACTTGCTGTGGCCTTATCAACGTTTCAGTTTTTCATAGTGTGGTACGAGAACATCAGTGTAAAAACTCAAGTATTCACATATGACTCATGGCAATTTCTTGTGGAAAAAATTATGTTCCTATTGAATGCAGGGAGGAATAGGTAAAAAAGAACTTTCTCCAGCCGTATTTTAGTATCCGCTTGTTGTACAGGTTGATGTTTAACTATGATTCCCTGGACTACAGACACAAAATCGGAATGACTTATGTATGAGGATGTCTACTGTGAATATGGATGCAAGGAAAATTACATTTTAGAAAACATGAGACGCGCCAAAGTCACATTGCCTAGTTACACACGGAGCAATGGCTGAACTGAATGTCTCACCACCCGATCTGTCATTTCCACAGAACCGGAACGAGATCAAGAATGGAACTGTGCTGAAACTCACCACATCTCCTGTAAGTGGTTTTGTTATTGAAGCTCACATGTATTTGTGAACATTTTTATCTTAGACGTGATACATACTGGGAAATTTTTCCGGACTTACGACAACGGCATATGACAGACATTTTTATGGCCCGTGCGCCATAAAAATTCCTGTTGTACGATGCTCGGGATTTGTTCATACCCAGGAAAAAAGGCAAGTACGTCATTGTTGTACGTCTTTGTTGTATGTCCAGAAAATTTCCCTGTGTGTTTCAAGTCTTACTCTTAGTTTGTAGGCTATTGACTTCATAACACTGGGTAACAGCTCAATGCAGTTTCAGTCTTTGCCAGTCTTCTTCATTGATTCAATGGTGTTGAGCTGTATTTGAATATATTCGTCCTAAAATCTTACCAAATCCCTTGCTAGTCACATTATCTACAACATCATGAGCATTTATAGAATACAATCAATACAACATAGTAGCTGAATATGTTCCTGCCCTTCTCAGTCTAAAACAGCAGGAGATATTGTGCTGTGTATGAAAGGAGAGGACTCAGTAGAGAAGTGTAAGGCTCTACAGAAACTGGCCAAGATCTCAGCCGATGTCACGTTTGCCAGTGAGTTCATCTCAAGAGACGGAGTCCCCCTTCTCGCTGGGATGGTCGAGAATGGATCTGAGTAAGACTTCATTGAAACATTCTTTTATTTATTTATTGTGCTTCACCATGACAATGGAGATTATGGTGAAACTGGTATTACCACATGCGTTTTCAAAGCTACCATGCCAACAAAAAAAATCAATCTCATCTGTAGCTTCTGAATTTTTAAAAAAGAAATTTCGTATGTGCTGTTGAGTAGATGGCAAATAATACTGCTGCTGCTGACTAATCAAATATTGTTTGTCTTTTTTCATAAGTGACCAACTGGTTTAACCCAATGTCGTATACCGGTATACAATGTAGCTATGTGGTACATATCTATATATCAGTGGATAATGCCTTTGGACAATTGATTGATTACGAATCTACTACCTGTAACGTAATGACCTAACTGACAGGATGCTTCAGGAATTTTTGATATTTTGTTGTTTTCTGTTTGTCCTAGAACTGGAGAAAACTTGGCCTTCATCCTGACTGCCTTTCTGGAACTGATGGACCATGGAGTGGTGTCCTGGGATAACCTCACTCCTACATTTGTCAAACGAGTAAGTACAGGGCAGAGGGTACTGGGTGTGTAATGGAGTTGATCACTATTGGATGATATGTAGAAAAATACATTCATATTTGTTAACAATTAATACTCTAGTTGGAAGCCAAACTTTTGCATTATCCAAAGTCAGTAGAGAACGCTCTTACTGATACTGCATTTGAAAATGATGATATCATTCCATGAATTTACTGTTAAAGTATATGCCAGAATATAGATCGTGATCTGACATAATTGCTAACTCTACTGGTAGACATCGTGATCCAAGTTTCTATCGAGAGAGATACACACACAAACACACTGATAGACACACACACACACACACACACACACACACACACACACACACACACACACACACACACACACACACACACACACACACACTGGCTATCAGGATGCTAGGAACATCACAGTAACACATTACAGTAGCACATTACTGTGATGTCCTGCGTTTCATTGATCTAAAGTGACATGAATCAAAGTTCTGTCTTTTTACCGAATATCCATATGCACAGAAAAATTTATAAACTCTGATCGGGTTCTCTACTGGTAGAATCGCAGATTGTACTGGTAGAGATCGTGATCTCTGTCGACAGCGACTCTGATCGTGATTTCTACCAGCAGAATCAGATTGCTATATCTACCATGACACATACAAGAATCCCCTGTAATCATACAAAGAGACCACATTTGAACTACTTTTCCTTCTGTATAACTAATGGTCAGCACACAACTTTGAACAAATAGGAAACTTGATCCAAAGAACTAAGCAGTAACTATATTTTAGGAATCCTGCTAGAATAGACTATCTCTTAAGGCATATGGCTTCCCATTTCCTGTACTTGAGTCTTTCAGGAATCATGTTATCAAATACTGCCCTTTAATGAAATGGGACAGTCCAAACTCACATGAAAACACAGTATGCTGGATGCGCCATCTTAAGTATAGAGGGGGTGCCTTGAGCAAGTTTTTTAAAAACTTTTCTTTGAAAGATGAGAGGAAGGATATACTGGAAGATGCCACATTGATATGGGTAGGGGCAGGGTAAAGTAGGAGAAAGCTGATATCCTGTGTCCTTTGTCTGGGTGTAGGTGGCCACCTCTGTCAATAGACATTCCGCCGATGCTACTATCCTGCAGAAGTCTCTGGCTATACTAGAATCCATTGCCCTGAATAGGTAAGTAAAGTTTGTCAGTTATTATTTGAATACAGATAAATTGTCTGTGTTGCCTAAGAAAGTTAAAGTTAGTTGCTTCTAAGAGGGATTTGTTGAAAGCATTTAGTGTAAGGATGCCAATAGATATCCATCAATTTGCAGTCCCGATATAGGGACCATTGTTTATGTAACATTTTGTGATTGACTGTGAAGAGATAGTTATAATTCAAAACCCAAAATATGGCATTTTGTGCATGTTTTTGCAAGAATTAAGCTGTATGGAAAACTAGCATTTCAGTCATCTGTCTTTGATGTAACAAACTGATACCTGGTGAACATAGTTAGGCATGTTTGTGGCTTTTAAGGCCAGCATCCCCTGGTATTATTACATTGTTTGTTTCTACACAATGTGGAAGGACATCCTGTATGAGGTCATGTTTCCATACTCACTGGTAGCTTCTGTGCTCCCTTCCTTTCAGCTATGAACTGTACAAGCTAGTGTCCAGTGAAGTAACGTTTGGAAACCTCATATCACACATTCAAAGGTATGGAACTGTTCATACAATACTGATTGTAATGCATTGCTTAGGTACCTTCGCCAAGAAGGTTGTTATTTTGGTGCCTTTTATTTGTGTGTGACTGTTTGTTTCAAGCACAACTTGACAAGTCGAGGTTGGATCCTTATGATATTTGGAAGGTAGTATTGGGGAAAACAAAGATCTCTTGAGATTTTCTATGGTACTGCAACAGAACTTTCGGTTTTTATATTTAAAGTTTGCATTTGATATCTATGCCCATCTTATATGTAACTGCTCTATCTTATAAAGTAAAATGTATCCGTTTTTTGTTTTGCAACAAACACACCAAAAACATCCTTGTTTAAAATTCACCAAATGCCTAAGATTAATTTCAGGTATCTTTTGTTCAATCATAGTTTGGAATGATTCTTGTAAGAAGAGAATTGACCACTCATATTTGTGTAATTGTTGTTTGTGACTTTTAATGGGAAAAATCAGCCAGATCATGGGTGTACCTCGTTGGTATTCATAATTGATGATGGTTTTTAGATGGGCATATTTTCAGCAGGAAGACGGCTCTCAGCCAGGAGTGAAATTTATGCAAACCGTAAACAGGATACTTCAGTACACATGATACCTTCATTCAAATGGGCGGAGGAACACTCATTGTGTAGAAACATTACAGAATCAGTCATAGTAAAAACAACCTAGTGTCATAGATACATATCAATGATGGCACTGTAGTTAGCTCTAAGAATATATGTGGCTGCTTCCTAAAGTGTACTGTGTATCAAAACCCTTGTTGGAATGCTGTAAATGCCTTTAAGTTTCACTTGTTCTGGGTATTTTTTCCATGGGTGTTTGTGGTGTAGAGTTGACATGTAACATAAGTCTGACAACCATTCATGTATGCATGTTCGCGTTGACCCAGTGGCACGGTCAACTTGCCTCCGATTTGGGTCAGCAACAGTCAACCCTCCCAGCAATGTAGTTGAACCACAACGGTCTGGAACCATTTTTAGGAGCTGAAAACAGAACATTTAACAACCCATTCTTCAGCTAGCTGTAACATCACATGTTACTGTCTGTCATAAAATGGCATTTCTATTCAGCAATTAGATGTTTAGCCAGGTTTTGGAATAGCCAGTATAAAATTACGTTGGAAAGAAACATTTCACACAGTTATCATGTACATGCAAAAATGGGGAAGTACCTACTAGCATCATAAGTAGGACTCTTAGATTGTGTTCTTCGTGGGTTTTCTGCCAATTAGCAATTATGTTACACTTGACTTGTACATAATTGTACATGTATGTGTGCTGTATTATTAGGTAGTGGTTGGGGAATGTTTTTCTTTGGTGTATATATTTTCAATGAACAGCTGTCATATCTACTTTACATAAAGCAATTAAATGCCAAAGGGAACATTATGCAAGAACATAGATGATTCAAGAACTGCTGATTTTTTTAGCCTCCTAAAAGATCAGGAAAGGTAAGATTAGTTTTCAAGCCCAAGGCTTTTGATTTCTTTGCTCTTTAACGATCTATGCTAATGTTGAACTTGGTCTTTCTACTCAGCTCCAACCAGGAGATCCAGTGCAACGCTGTGGCCTTGATCAATGCCTTGTTCCTAAGAGCACCTGAGGAGAAGAGAAAGGTAGGTTTGGTTCGCGGTCATTTTTATTCATTTAAATTAGCTTTCTGAGAAATCACCTGCTATTGTTTTGCACATTATGTCGTACCTGGGCTGTGATAGCGTTTGATACGGGTGTCCTGGACTGGTCTGTATTTTACGGTATCCTACAGGCTTCTACTTGTATCAACTGGGTTTCCATCAAACAATTCATACATACTTCCCGTTTGCTGCTGTCAAAAAATTGAATACCAGATTTGGATGTTATTACAGTTTTTTGTTTGAGGACACCAACTTTTGATGCATTTCGCATTGAAATGTGTAATTCTCGGGTGGGTATGACACAAAAAGAATACAACACAGTGACTTACATGTATGCATCACCCGAGGTGTCGGGTGATGCAAAATACGCAGTGTAATATTCTCTATATACTGCTTGACATTATCCATACAGCTGGGGGTGCTTTTTTTATAACATTACAGGATTAACTAGTCAGCTAGAAAAGAAATACTGAGCTTGTTCTGGAAGTGATCACCTAAAATGATTATGGTAAAGTGATGTGATGTGTTTCAAAAAGTACTGGCCTTGATGATTTAGCAGACTGAGCTTACAGTGTTTGACAACCCCCATTTCATGCTTCCCTCAAAAGAGAGCCCACTCAGAGGCAGACTTGTCCGATGAAGAGGAATGCTGGCAACAAAATGGGTCGGAGTTAAGCATTGTGAGTAGATCTGCTGTGTCTCCAACTGGAATACTAATCTCACTAATGTCTGGTGGTTGAGAAACGGTCGTCCGGAGAGGTCAGACTGCCTTTCACACCAGAGACAAGGCTATCCAAGCTGTTCTGGGCTGTGTGTATTCTGGAGAGTTCTTATTATCATCTCTGCTTCTCTTCTCCTTCAACAAACCTGATGTTTTTCTTCAGTCTTTGAAACTTAGATGTAAACGTTATAAATCTACATGGTATATACACTATGATATTCTTGTTCAATGTACATACCAAGAAGCACCAATCCTCTGAGATGAACTTCAGTATTCTGAGGAATTGGCTTGCTCTTGGACTAGGCACTCCTTTCCTTATCTCTTGGTTGTTTCGTTGATGGTGTAGAGGAATAGCCAGGTCAGGCTCATGTAGGTGCACTTGACCACTGAGAGACAACATGGACAGTTGGGATGATTCTTAAGTGAACCTGGAATATACATGGATGACTTCAGGTTGTCTAGTTTCTCTCAGTATTTTGTTTGTTTGTTAAGAGACGGATAGAATAGCAGTCAACATTCAGAATAAGACTGTACTCTAGGTGCTTGAGTATGTTGTTTTGCACTGTCCGCTAGCAACCACAGATTCATCTTGTTTCTGCCTCCAATCAGCTAGCTCAATCAACAAGGGGTCAGGGCTTCTTGGAACAGAAATTGTGGCATTCATCTGGCAGAGAGGTTGCCTGGAGAGACCTTTACTCCACCTAATTCAATCATGGAAGGACCTGTGCTGATTGGTCAGTCAGCTAGCCACCTAATGTGTTCTCGTTGAGGCCAGCAGGATGCTTTTCTCTCATCTTTTGATGGTTGCTTGAGAAAGCAATTTCCATCCATTGGAAGTCATCTTCTGCTTGTTTTGCAGCTGTGCAGGCATGACACTTCTGTTTGGTAGCGAGTCATTTTGGAGCACTTTTGATGCTGTTTCTCCACTTGGGTATATTGTAAATGCCTGCCGGAATCCGCTTTGAATGCATCATCAACGATTAAAGGACAACAGCTTGCTCGTAACCACTAAAAGAGCTTGAGGATGACTCTCTCTCGTGATAAGATAAATTTGATGCAAGCTTTTCCCACACAAGTTCCAACACAAGTAACAGTCATTACACATACTCTTTATTAGGGATGATTTAACTTAATGGGCGTTAATGTCATTACAAGCACTGGACTCTACACAACATATACAGACATTGTGACCCTCTAATACTTGTAGATAGCAATAAACTCTCCTCCTTCAGTTGGTGGAAATAACTCCCCCTTTTTTTGGTAAAACAAATTCTACCTTCTTCTTTTTTCCTAAATTTTTGTAGATAATCTGCATTTATTGTAGCCTGGGTGTTAAGCGCTATCCTATTTACTACCGGGGCTCCCATACTCACTCCCTTAAAATCTGAAAGAGGGAGTATAGCAGCCCCAGCAATAAATAAGATGGCACCCAGGCTACACTTGTTGGTCTACCAGACTGGTGGTGTCAACAAGTTATACACTGCTGGTATCTGAATGTTTGATTTTGTGTTGGCTGATCTTTCCCAATGTTTCAGACTAATGAGTTCTTTGGGAAATTATGTTTCAGACGTTGAGTGATAACCTGAATGCCAAGCAGATCAGAAATGTTATATTAAACGTAAGTACAAACTGTATCTTTTAACAATGCATTGAAGGACCTCAATATTCTCTATTGTATGAACCTTTGATATACAGGGTTAATATAAGATACTGTACTTCTTAAAAGTCTGTCTCATTATTGCTCTTGTGTAGAATATATGTCTTTTTTTCCATTTACTTTTAAATCTCTGTTACCAGCCAGTCGGGGTTATAGCTCTGGAGTTAAAATGAAAGAATTACTCAAAGTAATACAAAAGGGAGCCATTTTGGCTATAAACAAAAGATGCAGACAAGTCATCAGTGAGACCAAAGAAGTCCATTGTTCAACTGTGCTCAATGACAACTACCATTTTGACAACAGCAAGGCTATGTTAACATGTGAAGAGACAGGGTTTGATGTATGTGTTTGAAGAACTGTGTTGAAATTTGGTCTTGTGACCTCCAACTAGTTTACTTAGCCAAGAAGGAACAGTGGTTACTTTCATTATACATTATAGGGGCATGTTCATAACCACTGTGAAAAGGCTAAAAAAACACAATGTCCATGCTGCACTCTTGTTCATACTAGATTGTAAGTAAGCATTCTATACTTCGATGGGACTGTCTAATTTATTAGATAATGAAAAATATGGTATGTAGGACATGGTTAATGATATTGGTATGCATGTTAGACATGTTTAAGGCCTGTTTGCATTACAATGTCTACTTTGAGAAATTCAATATTTGACTAAGCTGTACAGCTAAGTTTAAGGTTGTAGTTTTTATACATGCATTTATTAGTGCTACTGGTAGTATAGTGGTGACTGGTCGTCAGATCTAATAGCTACCTTTGTCCTTTTTTGGGTGTGTGTTTCACAAATTATAGGGTTGAAAATGAAATACACTGTCAGACTAGCATGTTGTGCACTGTGGAATTTGAACAAATTTTAGAAGCTATTTCACACATTTCTGAGTTGTATGTGATGTTTATTGTTGTTGTGTTTTCAGCATGTGATCAGGGGTCCTCGGCAGGTGGGTACAGAGATGGCACACCAGCTGTACGTGCACCAGACACTGTCCTTCAACCTGCTGGAGGAGCGCAGAATGACCAAGCTGGACCAAAATGACCAGGTACATTCATACATACTCTTATCAACATAATGTTTTAGATTATTAGCATGCGTAGTCAAATTGTCTTTACAGTTATTCATAAAGTAGAATAGTTCTTTAAAATGTTTCAGATGTTATCAATAGTTCAACTGTCATTTATGTACAAGTTGCCATAAGTTGTATCTGTTACAATTGTCATGCAATAAAGTCTTCTTCTTTAAAGTTCGTCTACGTTCTTCATTGATGTATGATCAATGATTTATGTGTTTTCTTTCATGATATATGAAGAAAATGCAAGTCTTTTCTGCTTTTTCAGTCCACTATCTAATTTATTCATGAAGATATTGAGTCTTATGCACCCACAACAGTCTGATAATGTCACATTGTCCTGTGATACAGTTAAACACTGCTAGGGGTCTCTTTTGATACATGTGTCTGTCATAAAAAATATTATCCCTTCTCTTTAACATCTGTTCTTCCAGTGTGGAATGGTACAACATTTTAAGTTGTTAGAAATATGCCGGTTGTAAGTTGTACTCTTGCATTCGTCGTGCAGGTGCTGAAAGACCATTTGGTAGAGTTGAGAAAAGTGGCCTTCGACAACGACCAGGACTTCTCAGGCTCTATCCCACCCCCCAGGAAAACAGCTGAGAAATACACCAGGGACTACAAGAAACTTGGCTTCTCGGTAATTAATAAGATTGATATTTACAGTTCATATTAGTGTTCTTGCTGTTTGTCTTTGTAAGATGTCACTGTAAAATCTGCATGTCTCAGAGTTAGTACTGTTAAAATGAACCTTCTGTAAGTTATTGTATTCTCTAATTAGATGGAGACATCTTCATAATTCATGTCAACGAATGTTCTCAGACTAATGAATGTTCTCAGACTAACGAATGTTCTCAGACTAACGAATGTTCTCAGACTACATAAGTGAAAATACTATAGAGTTCAAAGATGTCTTGATCAAAGAAAGCCTAATTTGTATTAAAATCCTGCCACTGATGTTTTTTTTTTTTTTTTCTGGCAGAATTATACAAACCCTGCCTTAGACTTCCTGGAGACACCGCCAGGTGTACTTGCACTTGACCTTATGGTGTATTTTGCAAAGTACCATGCTGAAAGCTATACAAAGGTGAGACTTCCATTATGTTATTTCCAATGTTCATACTTGCATGACTTACCTGCGAAAAGTAAATTCAAATATCGTTGTTTAATGGGACTGTATTCTTGTTGTTTATCTTTGTAGTAAAAATTGATAAGGAAAAGAGAAATTTTAGGGAATAACATTTGTCATTACTGTGGTTAAAAACAAAATCAATTCACTCTACTTGTGTCCTTGAGACTTTTGTTTTACTATTTTATTACAGCTTGTACTAGAGAACTCCTGCAGACAAGACGGCCACGAATGTGCCTTTGGGAAAAGCTCTATAGAACTTACCAAGATGCTGTGCAAGATCCTTAAAGTCGGGGAAATACGTAAGTACTTCTTATTATTGAATAGTAGACATACTGAAATGGTAAGCTTGTTTTGTAATATCATAAAGATTCTACTGGTGAGTCCTAGCTAAAGAGGTCACTTGCAGTATATAGTTCCCAGCTTTCTATATCTACTTTGCATATATGCTAGTCCTGCCAAATGTTTTTAGATGTACTCTACACGCTCCTCTCAAAACTTGTCGGAGACTGAACTTATCATATTGGCTTGTCAAAAATGCTCAATTTCATGGATGCCTTTTGAAACAACCCTGAAATATTGCTGCTTTCTGATGTACATCCCTCTCCCCCCCCCCTCCAGCCACAGAGACAGGACAGGAGTACTACCCCATGTTCTACACACACGACCACGCCTTCGAGGAGTTCTTCTGTATCTGCATCCAGCTGCTCAATAAGACATGGAAGGAGATGAGGGCAACACACGAGGACTTTAACAAGGTAAGGTGTTAACCTTCTGTCTGCTGCCTAACTCAGTAACCAATAGGGATTTGGGTCCCAAACGGCTACTTCAGAGTGCTAAAGGTTAAGGACCTTTAGAAAAATGTATTTTGGAGGTTCGATTTGTGATAATTGTTAATTGGGATACGTCTTCAATTGTGGCACCCATATCTGAGGGTCTGCTTGGGATGATCCTGGCAAATATTTTACAGTAGATTTAGTAGGGCCAGCAATGCTTAATGGTAAATTCAGGACGGCTGGCAATGGCTGACATTAAATTGACTTGTTCTTGCAAAAGGTTTTGGGAAGGAATGTTTGATTGGATTGTTCCATTGTGTTTACAGTATGTGGTGTTTGGCACAATTTTCTGCAAACACCAACACAATCAGGCCCTCTGTTGTGACTTTGGGACAATTTTTCTCTCAATAGACCAAAGAATTTCTCCATAATGTTTGATGCTGAATGTGGATCACAAATAGCATACCACAAATAATTCAAGCAACCATTAATGCTTCACAACTAATTTGTTGACAGTGCTTAATGTTGAATTGGTGCAGACCTGCTACGATTAACATCGATTTGAACTAGCTCACAACACCTTCTGGTATGCAAACCCCCATACCTTCAAAATGTGATTTTTGTGTTGACCTGTACAACAAAGGTGATATGTGTGCCCGATGAATTAATCATTCCTACATTTTTAATTTAGTCCGCCCTGCCACCTGGGGACATGTCATTGCCCTGATGTTAATGATACGTTATCCCTGTATGTCCCTGAAGGCAGAGGGTGCCAGCTTACAGTGGTGGTTTGTGGCTGCTCTTGGCTGGAACATTTTAAGTGTTAAATGTTATCTTGCCACAGGCCTTCGTGCTACTGTATATTGTGTAATATTTGCTGTTATATTTTTTGCTGTTTTAGGTTATCTCATACTATGAAATCATCATGACACCGCAAATATTTTATTACTTCTTACAGAATTGTTTCAAGCGCAAATTCAAAACACTGCAAAAACTTCCTTTTCCCTGCTACCGCAAAATAAAACCACTGCAAAAGGAAATGCATTTACACATTACAGTATATTCCTGTTTAGCACCTTTTTATGATATGGAAGCCCCTAAGTTGCCAGAAGAGAGAGCCAGATCCTTAATGTTTATTTTGCCATTTTTAGAGGTAGGCAGTTACGAGTATATCCCTGCCATAAACAATAAAATGACCAACTTGACTGGCATTTTACATTATGCAGCTATGTGAAAATCAATTTTTTTAATACACAATGTACCAAGAAAAGCATATGTATCAAATTTTGCTTTTGACTGCATTTGTTGTGGGTCTAGAGTATCAATAATTACGTGGTTGTACACAGGAAAAAAGGTACAAATGTAATAAATAATCATGAAATTATAGCTGAACAGGCCTTACGCTAAGTAATGCATTATAGGAGAAGTGTTTTACTTAGGGTTGTATAACCTTGAAGCGATCGTATCCCGGTGATCAATTTAGCGGTGGTTTGAAATCCATTGACGCATGTAAATTGGCCATTTTATGACATTACCTGCCTTGTCTTTCTTTCAAACACTTCAATCAAAAGGGAAATGCTGTCAGTGAGTAACAGTGATGTGTGGCAGAAGATAATGCAATTATTCGCAAATTATCTTTCTTTATAAGTTGGAAATGGTTTCATTATACAAAGTCCTCTGATAGGATTTTATGGAGATTCGGCCTTTGACCACAAATGAATGAGCTATTTGTAGAAATGGGAATGGGAAGTTGGCAAGCTGTAGCATAAATCATTCCAAGTGATGTCATAAATGGAGGGAGATATTCATGATAGACACACCATTTGGACAGAATATTACATGCCATAGACAGTGTCATGATTGAAGTATTAGTAGCCTCAAGTGCCCCATGGCCATGTTGATACATAAAGGGGTAGGTTGTACATAACATGGCTCGAAATTCATTTTTGGGAACAGTTGTACTGATGCGCTTAACATGAAATTAAGGTACAAAGAAAAAATATCTGGGTGCACAACATAGAATAAAATAGAGTGTCAGCAAAGCCAAATTTGTACAAACCTTACTGCCTCTCTTCAAAACTAATCTGAAATTCTATTGCTAACTTCAAAGTTTTAAGCAAGAATAATACAAAAAGAATTTACCATTTTCTCTGACCCTATGTTGTCAAGAATATGCTGCGTACTAGTGTACAATAGTACCTTTATAGTTAATGTTTGTATCTCTCCACAAAGTATCTACATGCACTAGTGCACCGTTACTTGCGTTAGTAAAAAATTAGGTGCACAGCTCCAATTTCAATTTCAGTATTTCAAGCCCTCCATAATCATTCATGCATGCCTTCATCATGCAGCTGTAGCACAGTTGAAATTATCTGTTAATAGCTATCTGACAATAACTGAATTACTGTCATAACAGTTGAGTTTAAATTTTTGCTGACACATTCATGCAATTGGTATTGGGTCACACCTACTAAGGCCACTTAATCATTGCTGCTAAGAAAATTTCTGCACGCTATCACTGCCCTCTTCCCTGATCCATACTGTGAATTAAGCACCAAAATTGAAATGTAATTTATTTTTTCCATTCACCTAGTAGCAGACGTTCATACACGTAGATTGTATACAAAACACTGGTGATGATATTTGATAGACATCGTTAGTGGAATTAGAGTGATTTTAGTCACAAAATTCATCTCCAGTCCATACTGGTAATAATAACACTACCACAGTCGTTACCAGTACTTGATGACGTTTACACTATATGCATGTGACCTTGAAGTAACATCCCCGAGCAAATGGTATTCAACCTGTTACGGTCAACATCCTACAGGATTAGAAATACACAAACTGCTTTCAGCCTCTGCTTGGTATAAAAGATAAAATTTTAGCACCTTTGCTGACCATTACTGTATCCCCAAGACATTAGGCAAAGCTGGCTAGCTATTGATGATGTACATATATGGGAGTTCATTAGATTCAGACTTATTTTGGCCCCCTATTGTCATGGGTCCATTCAAGTTCAAATCAAGCTGACAATGGGCTGGTTAATCTCTGCTAATTATACATCCTTGCTCTTGTCATTTGAATAACAGTAGTTGAAGAAATGAAAGAGATCATGTAAAAATGTGTAATTGTTTAGAATATCCCTTATCCTGACCACCCCCACTGATGAGATGGCTCGTCCCTGATTACATATTCCAGGTGATGGACGTGGTGCGGGACCAGATCCAGCGTGCGCTCGCCGAGAAGCCCAACTCGCTGGAAGGCTTTAAAACCAAGCTGCAGGGGCTGAGCTACGCCCAGATCACCAAGATGCGCATCCAGGAGAGGTCCAACAAGGAGGAGTGGGACTCTCAGGCCAGACCTGTCTGGTGAGACAAAGGGATACATCTTAAAGGGGGTGTAAGGGGCTTGTCCTGACTGTAAGAACACTGAAGGCTGTGCACAAATCACCAAGAAAACAGGGCAGGTTTAGGCTGCTTACCAAGGGACATATCAAGTTATATCATGTGGATGTTTTACAAGGATGCCTCAAAAACAGCTTTTTTTCTCTCACTGATTTAAAAGTAGAAGGTTAAAACAGTGTTTCAGGTAATTTATTTTAATTACAGCTCCATGGTTAATTCTTACTTGATTGATTGAAAGGAAATCCCCCTTGCTAAGTCGCACAATGGCCTTATCTTCTGAAATCCTGGCTTTGTTGATCAGTACAGAGAGAAATGAGTATTGAATGCAAGAAAGCTCTAACTCGTGTGTGCCCATAGCACCAAGATGCATAGAATCTTAACCATTCTGATCGTGTAGAAGACTAATTCAAATAACTCAAGGCATCGTGATTGGTCTGTTGCACTGATTGCGTTAAGGGAAAAATCAACCGTAGTTCAGAATACAAAAATATAGCTGGGTGAAAATGGAATTTTTACAAGGACAAGATTCCGTACTGTGGTAGTTACAAAATAAGGCTATAACGGGCGTATTGATTTTTCCTTTTTAGCCGTTCACATTTGGGAACTCTCTAAGCTGCCAGCATCAGTAACATTTAAACTGTCTTCTACAAGATCAAAATGACTTACCATGTATAGCTCATGATAAAGGATGATTGGCTTCACTGTTGAATCTACTAACTTAAAGGTTTATCTAAATGTAGAATATTGGGCATCTTTGATGCACCTACCTAAAAGAAAATATATCCAAAGTATATTGTGCAAAATGTATGGAATCATAATGCATAAATCACACTGTATTGCAGATGGAAATGTTTATTGTTTTGCCCCTATGTGGCCTCCCTTCTGAATGGATACTGCCCATTTGAACACCCCCACCAGGCATTGTGAAATTGGCTCCACTATTGAACATGGGAGGCCAAAATCATTAAAACATTGAGGAAGTAGAGTGCATAGTCATGGATTTTAATACATTAGCCCCCTCATGGCTAAACAATGAGGAACCCTGTGGCTGAAAACTCCTTTCGTCTATCAATTTTCTGAAGTCAAGCGGAGATTTTGATAATGTACAGTGGGCCATCACTGCAGTAGGTATTGAAAACATTGTGTCCCAGGAGTCACATTAATTTGACTCTTCCCCTTTTTTTGATGCATTCTTTGATAGCCTGTCATGTATAAAACATCTTCCATTTACAGTTCTGGCACCAACTATTAATCTTTGTTATATATAGATGCTGGTACAGAAACATGTTAAAAGAGAAGTTTTCCAAATGAGGATACAGTAGTAAGGCTGTCATAGAAACACAACAACACACAGAAAGATGCATGATGAAACCATCCATTTTCCATAGAGGGAATGAAAGTATACCCGGTAATTGTAGATATTTTCATAATTGTGAAAATGCAGATCATTGTACATCAGGAATGACAGCATTGAAGATAAAAGGTTGATTTTAATTTTTAATGGCAATTGTTCAATGCGCATGTGATACTGTTATCATCTGGGTTTGCCCACAATGGGCCAGATGTCAGTAACAGTCACCAAGACACAAAGACTGTTTGAAGTTTAAAAAAAATTCTACTTCCAAAAGAAAGTATTGCAAATCAAAATGACAAGCCACATGAATAGCTGCAAGAAGATGTTACATCTACTAACATAATTCCACCAGGGTACATAATTCTGCCACCCTGAAAAGATACATCCAAACAGATCTCCAACCTAACGTCTCCCAGTATAATGCACTCCTGTATATCTAAACTGTGCATACCTGGAGGGTGCTGCACTAGAGATCTCCCGAACCCACAGTTGTTCAAAGTGGTGGATTTATGTAACACAGCAGATTGATATCAATGGAAGTTTATGTCAAAAATGGCCAACCATTGAATTCAGTCACAGCAAGGTCATTTTGTGTACAGCACAACTTGATTTGCACCGCATTGCACAGCACAACTTGTTTTGCATACCATCTGCTCCTTGTCTGAATCACAAGTATTTTGCAAAACAGACTGTCATCACGATGCCCTTTAGTCTTCAGGACAGTGAAATATTGACAGCTTAAATTCCAAGTGATGTTGTCTTTATTTCCTGGGGGAATACTGGGCCTAAGGGTTATAGAAACAATTTATTGCTTGATAGTATCGAATCATAACTTGTCAGATGGCCATGATTAATGCTTTATGACAGATGGAGGTTTGCAATATGTAGGAAGGGGAAAATTTCTCATCAAAACTTTGGTGGTATGTGAATGTTATTTGTATTCACAAAGCATACATAAAGATTTTTGTGGCAAGTTTCCAGCAAATTATGACCCTTGATTATCTGAAGATTGTCTTTGATATTCATAATTTGGTCTTTCCATTGGGAAATTCCTTGACAGTTGGGTTTGGTAAAATATGAAGCATTTGAGAGACGACACGTATAAGGCTTGAAGACAGGACTGACGTTCTGTTTGTTAGTTAGTTATACAAGCTTGCACAAGTGCAGTTAATTGTGTGGCCATTTTCAAAATTGATATGCCATATTTTCCTTGAATCAGTCACCACAGACATAGAATTTATAGATACCTTATTTTTCATCGACCATATACATACACTCGATCCATTCCGGCATCATGAAAGCAGTCACGTCATTTCTTATTCTATTAGCAATAATGGCCTGCCATTCTCTGCATCTTTACACTCATTACTTGATATTTAGTGGCATTTCTGTCCTAATGATTTAGCATTAACACAACTCACTGTGAATCGGATAACTGCACAGATGCCTGATTCAAATTGCCAGTAAAACTAAAAGATTGACACTGGTGGATAATATATGATGTAGTACTTAAGTGTAGAATGCTGAATAGTTAAGTTTATTTTCAACATTTGGAGACTGTGGTTCAAAAGCCAATGATGATGGCCTACATGATGATGATCTGTTGAGCCACACATAGTACCTCCAGCAGTGCTGTTATTCTCTAGCCCATTTAGTGGAGGTAATGCATGCTTCCAAATGAACACTTACTGATTTACATCAAGTTCTGTGGCCCTTCGTCTGAACCGCAGAGTAGAGTTAACCTGGCTTTCACACTGTTGTAAAATCAAAAGGTAATCCATATTCCTGTCACGTCTATGCAGTGACTCAAAAGGCATATCAGGAAATTGCCGTCGTTTGAAGCGTCAGGACGCTCTTCTTCAAAATTCAGAACATGAAGTCATCATTTGTGTGCTGTTGGCAAAGTGCTGTAGTTCAATAATGGCACATTAATTCTTGCCTGTGCCTAGATTCTTGCTGGTATTGACCAAATTGATTTGATTGGAAACAAATTGATCAGGAATTATTGAAAACATTGTTGTTAGTCTCTGACTACATGTACAGATTGTGTTTTAGACTTTTGTCTAACACTAGGGTGTGTCTGTGGTGCTGAAATAAAGGCTGCTTTTTATGCAAGACATGAAAGATGTTTGAAACTCATGTTACAATACAAGTGGGGCATGTTGGTGGCAACTCTATAGAATGGCTACCAGACTGAAATTGGTAGATTTTCCCTAGATTTCCGTGATATAATACAGTTGTTGTTACGTCACCCACACAAGCACATCATGGACAAAATGTGTTTGATGAGGCTTTGCCAAATATTCAGTTCCTCTCCTTGTACTGGAGAGAATTGATCCAGGGTCAGATTCTGCTGTGCAGGTTTCCATCTTGAACAAAGACTCCCCCTATTGATTTTCACCATGGGGTCTGTGAGGTCAGGGCTATTCATTTGGTCATGCCGTAAATGATTTTATTGCATTCACTTCTTGTAGTTACAATAGAATTCATCACGGTTTCTGTTTGATGGTTGGTCAATGTTGCATCAGCATATCGTGCATTGCATACAATATCTTTCCCGACACAACATTTGTTAACCATAGGCGGATGCCATCCTTATACAGTATATGCGATTAAAACTTAATACGATACATTCTGTCAAAATGTACACAGCAACAAATCGAGCGATTTCCCATCATTAATCCAGCTATCTACCTTTCCCACTCTGATCCCCCTGGTCTATCCCCAAGCAGAATACAGCAGACAGGCGTGTATGCACAGTGCATATTCATATTACTGCATCAAGGCCAAATTCATCATTCCAGAGAGCTGAGGGCAGAGGGGGCATATCTGTTTGCACAGGAAGGACTTAGTGATATTGAACTGTAGCATGCCTCTCCTTTTCCCTTAGTAATGAGCAGCAACTATTGATCTTCATATTGTCCTGCTGAAAAACAGCCAGCATTTTCCTATCACCTTAAGCAATGCGTGCAATTTGAGAAGTATTAAAGTGCTCTTGTGGCGAGCAGGTGTGATTGTAATATGTTGTGATGTAATACCCCCAGGCCAAAGCTTTAAAGCATGGCACTTATAGAGCATTTTGCTATCGACTTACGAGACTAAGAAATCGCTTCCTTTCCTTGCTCAGGGCACTGCTTTGCAAAGCATTTTCACATCAATTATAATGTTTTACAATTAATTGTTCAGAACCTAAGCTGTTATTAATTTGGAAAGAACAGGTCTCTCTGCCAGTATTTCAGAGACATTGAAAGCATATGCATATATGTAACATGGTAGCAATCATTTTTGAATAATTAAGTTTTTTGCAAATTTGTGCCCGTAGGTTAATTGCAAGTGAGCAATAATTGATAATCATAATGTACAAGCATAAAATGAAACGTGAAGCATAAGTGAAACAGACAATGAAGATAAAATTACGTTGCTAGTCTATAATAAGGTTCTAGATCTACGTTTTACTGCTGCAGGGTTTGGCTTCTTGTCTGAAAGCAGAGGATGATAAAACCCCATGTTTTCAATGATGAGCAGGTTGAGTACTTTCAGTTGGAAGATAATTTTTTCGTAGATTTCTTAACCTATAGAAAAAGTTGTATAATGTAGATATTTTGTATTGTATTGTGAATAATCAGATTTCTGTTTCTTTTGATGTCATGAATTGAGGACATTCACAGATAAAAATGTGTTTCATTTTCCACCGCATTCATTGCAAACTGTTTACATGTTCTGTCATTTGCAACATGAATTCTTAAGGTGTGTCGGCCATTTGACCCCTGTTGGACTTTGGAGCCTCCACGTTGATATAGCAGCACTTTTGTGTGTTTTGACCCCGGTAACCGACGATGACCAACCTTTCTTTTCGTTACAGTGAGCTGAGAGAACAGATTAAACCTGAAATCATCAACCTGGTCAAGCAACAGGTGAGTTATTATCTATCTTAGCTCACCGTGTCCTATACATATACATGTTGTTCAGATTTAGCTGATTAAAAAAAACATAAATCATGCATTTCTTCTCATCACAGAGACTGAATTATCTGGTGGAAGGGACCCTGTTTAACAAGTTCACCAATAGAAGAGTCAAAGGTTTGTGGAAATGACACATTATTTCAACATTCTGTCATGATTTTATACAGATGTGGATTGAATATGTGCACTTAATGATGTATTTGGTCGTCATGTCATATTTCTTTCAAGTGCATTCTCTGTTGTGGATTGCTAAATTGATACTGCTACCTACCACAGTGCAGAAATATTGCCCAAAACATGTATCTAAAAGAGCTGTGCCTTGGTTTGTGTGCTTCTGTAAGGGAATGGGGTGGTTTGATTGATTGTCTCATATGTACTCCCCCTGTAGACAAGTTTTGGTACTGCAGACTGTCTCCCAACCACAAGGTTCTCCACTATGGGGATGCTGAGGAGAATTCCAACCCTCCCATAGAGATGCTTCCAGAAAAGAGTGAGCATTTTTTGTTTGTCTCAAAGTCTTCGTGACTTTTGTGTTACTCTCTGACTTCTTTCTGTCCCTTTCTTTGATACAGATAACTGTTATTGAGCATATACAAACTTGGGAGAAAACATTTCCTGTTAAACAGAGATGTAGGAGATAAAAACTAAGAAGATATTTTTTCTTTAGTCCCCATTTCAGAGATCAAGGGCATTGTTACGGGGAAGGACTGTCCTCACATGAAGGACTTCAGAAGAGCCAAGGTCAGTAACACTTCTGGTTTAAGTTACAAAATACTAGATGTAACGTTAGTGTAGATGATTTTAGCATATGACATAAACTTTTATTTTGTTTTATAACATGTATACAAAATGAAATTGTCACATTTCTCGAACGATGGTATTTTACATATTTTACACAATTTCACAAAGTTGAATTGATATCATGTTCTCTTGTGTGAACAGAGTTTAAACCAGTACAGATAAAGCCAATATGATATCTGTGTTCCAGTATCTTTCTGACCAACCTCTTTGTCTTTTTGACCTGACCATCTTCTCCCTGATGTGACTACTCTAGGGTGTGACTACTCTGGCCTTCGCAGTCCTGTATGATCCTGACCAGTCGCTGGACTTCGTGGCACCCAATGAGACACTAGTGAGTCCTTGAAACAATGTTTTAGATGATGTACATACATTTGTACATATCTGATATTCTGTGTATTGTTTTCTGTTCTGAAAAGTCAAAATCTGGTTGTTACTGTTAAATTTATGCATCGTTGAGTACATGTATATTGCCACATGTATATGGACTATATGCATTGATACAAGTATGATTTGTGTTTCAGTATTCCATTTGGACTGATGGGATAAATGCTTTGCTGGAGAAAGAGGTGTGTATTTGATCGGTTCACCAGCTTCACAGCTATCCTTTTTTTATGGGATACATTCTATAGACATCAGTTAAATGTACGACATATGGATGACAAAAGTCCCAAGACAGCAATACACTTGATGGTAAAACGATTATAGACAACTTGTAAGACCTTTTCTGTTCAGCTGACCTCTGCGAGTGATGAACTTGGATTGTTCCATTTTATTCATTGGGTCTCGAGCAAAACTAATCTGTGAACATCATTGTATGTTCTGTACAGTTGTAACAATCTAGCCTTCGAGTACACAATACTGGTAATTTGCATTCAGCATAACAAATAACGTGCTACGTAGATTTGAGGCGGCCAATTATGCCTCACAAAGAATTTACCTCATAGATTGGGCTGGTTCTTGGTGAATTAAGATAGCTTGGTACTCCTCACGGGAAAAGCATGCCAACCCCCTTACAAGACAAAGCACATCCAGGCATTCCTTTGACTAGCCTTTCTCTCCCTGTAATGTAATGACACCTGTTTTTTTTACATGTACTTGATGATTTGTGTTGCCTGCCACAGATGGTGAGTGAAGAGATGAAGAACGATGTGGAAACCCTGCTCAGTATGGACATGAAGTTACGTCTCCTGGATACGGAGAACGTGCCCATCCCTGACAAACCCCCCGACATGCCTCCCGACCCCCCCAACTTCGACTTCTGCTATGACTTCAGCTGATCCTCCTCCTCCTTACTCACTTTGCACTTACCATAGTTAGGTTCTTTCACTACTTATTGTATTAAACATGAATTTAGATCTGTGATGATGTGAAACAAATCTTGATTAGAATTTGGTAATCATTTTCTGTCAGTAACAGTGTACCATTGGTCAATATGAATTTATGTAAATAGTTTTTTTTAAGACATGATAATTCAGAATGTAAATTGTTTAATGACTATTCATTCCAACTTATAAGTTATATTGGGCATATAACTTTTAACACAGAAATTAACCATAATTACGTGATCAACAACTTTTGAATTGATATAGTGATAGGTTTGTAACAGGCAGTTTTGGCCAGGATAAGAAACAACTCCACTTAATGTTGCAAACATAATGTACGTTATATATCTAGCAGACAATGCTGGCTATGTTTTTTATACAGTTGTTTTGCTCTCCAAAAGGATTTGGGTTTCTTGTGTGTGAGACCAATGAACTTGCTCGGTTTGCATTCCACATGTTGTAATGTGTTACACTTCTCAAAATTATACAAATTGTTCATCTAACAGTTGTCACCACTCTCCAGTATCTATCTGCGATACGTAATATGGTTGTTCCATTACTAAATATAGAGAATTTGTATCAGGAAACATGTACTGGTATTGTATGTACTTTAAGAGCGTTTTTGGCCCTCAGAGTGCAAAGTGGTACCTCGTTTTTAACCCAACCACTCAACCTGTTGAGCATTTTTGACATTGTAGAGGAAGAAAATAAATATTTCACAATCAAGCAGACTCAGAAATATCTTATCATGTGGAACTAAATGTTGTGCCAAACTTGTCATCTCCAAACCTGTCAATAGCCTTTGTTGGTAAAGTGGTTGAAATTAGAAACAGCTAAAGACTGATGCTTGTGATTTACTGTGATGTAATTTGTAAAGGCAAGTAATGGTCATGGAAGTACTGTATGTGTATTTGTTAAGATATCTGCCTTATAGAAATGTCTGCTCTAAATTTGATGTCAAGAAGTAATAAGCCATACTATTCTTCATGGATAGACAGGAATATCTGTAACTTTGCTACATGTAGGCTATGCATAATGCATAAGAACAAAAATGACTTACCAGTAAGAGTAGGCAGTACCCCCACATTAGGATATTGACTTTGGGAAAGGATTCTGTGTCACATTGTGTCTGTATTTGTGACTGATTGTTGTTTCAGAAACAAGACAGATACAATAGCAAAGGCAGTCCTAACCACAGATCACTGACACATATCTATTTGGAGGAAAGTAAAGTATGATATTCCAACATGATGATTAACATGGTGAAAGTTATTTTTGAGTATTTTAAAGGATGTTATACATACTATTGTCGCTTAACATGTAAGGAAAGCTCTATCTTTTATGCTCTTCAATAAAATACTTTTATGCTAGTGTCAGACTTTGCACAGGGTATTTTTTCGTCTCAGGCTTTTTTTACTATAAAATCAACAACCAGAGAGACTTGATATCCATACACAATATAAGGTTGGAATACAGATAATGATCACAAGGTTTCTGTAGATATCTATTATCTTAATACTTTGGTGACGTTGCAGTTACATGCCTCTATAACTTACTTCCAGACTGTATTTACCATTTACCATTAGTGTTCGTAAAATTTGTAATTTGTAGGAAATATTAGCAAGAAAGTAACTATGAGTAGGAAGTTGTAGAATTTTAACTGTTCGCCAAAACTCAGGGTGTACCAACCTTCCCTCATGGATGGGGGGGGGGAGGATATTGACTTTGCAACAACCTTTGACTTGCAAGAGTTGAGTCCAGAGAGATTAGGTCATACAGCAGAAAAGGACTGATCATGAGCGATTCAGATTGAAATTCCGATCAGTCCAAAAAATTTTAAGCTGACAAACAGTTTAGATTCTCCATGGAGTTGTCTACTAGCTTGTAGTATGTGATAACTATAAACCCTGAGTACCAAGGGGCTTGTTGAAGGTTGGCTTGTACATGCCCTGCACTGTGATCACCAGCTTCCTGCCACCTGGGATGGAGGGAAGAGATGAGAGATGATCAGCACTTCATTCATGGCTGCCCACCCTCGCTGATCTCATCCTAGTTATCATCATCCTGAATACAACACTAATGACTACTGTAAAACATCACAAGGTACATGTACTTCTTGTTAAGCCCAATTCATAGAAGATGGAAAATGAGAACTTTCCAGTGAAAGTTTATACATGTATTGATCCCTCTGACACTGAGTAAACTTCATACTTTAGGTGACCTGATGAGCAATACATAATGATTTTCTTCTGATGCCCTGAAGCAAAGTTGTTCTATCTAAAGTATGTAACAGTAAAAAGTTTTTACACTGATGTAGGGTCTTGTTTGCCACAATCTGTGCAGAGCCTTGCCTGCTGCCTATACAATATACCTTTGGGAGGCTCTGCTAACTAGGCTGAGGTTTCCACTTTTGTGGGCATGGCCTCTAACCAGCTATCAGCCTATCAGAGAATCACCTTATTGTTTTCTTTAGGTAAAGCTGATTCTCTGATTGGCTGACAGCTGGAGGCCATGGCTACGAAAGTGGAAACCTCAGCCAGGTTTAGCCAATGAGGTTTAGCAGATCTTCCCCAAGGCATATTGTATGAGGCTCTGTCTGTGATTGTGGTTTGTCATTGTACCTCCATAGTTCTTGTGCTCCAGCAGCCAGATGCCTTGTCCATGCCCAGTGTTGAGGATCCCATTACTGATGGGGATGGTTAGGTTGCACCCAACCAGGCAGTTCTTCACCAGGGCAGGCTGGAGGAGAGATAGATCCACAGAAATATATCAAATACACATTTGTATTAGTTTTTACAAAGCTACAGAACGAATAGGTTTGTCCAAAGAAAAGGTCCATTGAGTAAAACAGTTTCATAATAAGATAACAAAGCTATTCCTCTTGTCTTTAACATTTTTGATACATATTTTTTAATGAGAATTGTGTAGAGGTGCCCCCTAGTGGTCAGTTTTAGAACAGCAAGGGACTATTTCACTTTGTATGGTAATCTCACCATGTCGTCAGACCCTTCACAGATGCGAGTCCATATATCTGACTTCTCGGGGATCAGAGAACTCAGAGCAGCCTCTGTGTCATATCTACAAATTAGGAGAAAGAGGTTAGTGCACCGAAAATACATTTAGACTCCAAAGCACACTGTATAAAGGAATTTCCCATGCCAGAACAAGTTAAGTTAAGACAAAACTTTGCTCACCTTGCTGCTGGGTCAAATCTCTGTAGGAAAAAAAATGAAACTGAAATCACCAGTGGAACAAATTGGAAAAGAAGTATACAGTGTATTCAGAGGGCATGTAAAAGTATGATGACAACATGCTTCAGCCCTTCAAAAATGAAAGGGTGCAGACATAAAGTTTGATGCATGTAGTGAAGCACAGAAAAAAAAGTTATGTGACAAAGGAACTTACATCAGAGAGTGCAAGACTTGCACTGGAAGCTTGAACTAGGAAAGAATTGACAGAAACAGGGTGAGGTTGATAGCCAATGACAGGTGTCAAGCGTGATAGAACTATATAACGTCTTTATATGGTGATTTTCTATGTAATACACAAAATCGTGAGAGACAAGAAAATCACAAAAGTAATAACACAAAAAAATGAGTTCTGCTTGTCTACATGTCGTATTTATTACTATTTTGAAGAAATATCTTGGGTAAACTGCCCTCTCGGCACACTGTGTTATGCTAGTGAAGACATGTAAGGAAAGGACACATCTCCTTAATGGTTACTGTACCAACCCTTATGCGATGGAGGAATTTGGGTTTATACCATTTTCGGAGAGAACTGGAATTTGTCTGTTGGGTTGGGCAAAATGGTTCCTCGACTGCATGCAGATAAAACAATCTCTCTTTTTTATTTGATTTCCTGAAACAGTACATTTTTCCTTGGGATGTTGTTAAATGGTCAAGCATCGTCCAATTTGAAGGTAAACCAGATGTAAACAAATCCACGTGACTGTTCCAAAACAACCCAAGTAATCAAGAATATTGACACTACATACCTTTTTTTCGATTAACTTAAAACACATTTCACAAATAATTTGAAATCACAATTACTAACAGCAAATAGGCACCTTATTTCTGACGCTTTCAACATATTTTGATCTGCACCCAAATGCGGAAGTGAACATTTTTAAACGTTATAAAGCTCCGGAGCTTAATTAAAAATCGGTCGCTTACGGAAGATGTGCGCTACGCCGACGTCAAACTTCCTGATGCCCATGGTCTGCTCCAGAGCCTGCTCCACGTCTGGCGTGATGTGGTGACATCCCCGGCCCCTGTCCGTCAGGCGGATCTGCTGCTGTACCCACACGGACTCTCCTCGCCTCTCCTTGTCAGCCATGGTCGCACAATGTGATCCTCACCAGCTGGTGACCTCAGCTTACCTCCGACCTCTGACCTGACGCTCGTGGGGAGGTGGGCCCACAGGAAGGTCGGCACTCGCAATCTTCTCAACTGATTTCCTGTGTTTATCTTGCTGAACTTCGGTATGTATCTGCTCTTCGATCTATATTCTGGTCTAAAGAAGGGAACTGAGGTAATTTGGGGGAACGAAAATTGATGTCTGCGACAAAGATTGAGACAATGCGGCGCTAGAATGCTGCGGGCGCCGACGTCAACTCGATCAGGATTTTGAGATGTTTTGGATTTTCCCATTTTGCACACGTCCGCCACCGCCTTTCCTTACTGAATTCACTATATCATTTACGACAGTAGAGGACAACAATGCCGTTAAGGTGTCGAGCGGTATTCAATGTGTAGATGACGTGATATTTCCTCGGGCGCCCAGCTCAGGACGATAACTTTCACCCTTCCGGAGTGGACCTCTTCACTTGGTCTCAAATTTGGAGGGCGTGTCGCGATCTAGTTGATACGTAAACAACGCCTCTTATCGCATATCTGTAGCCAGCTTCCGACTGATGTTGCCCAAATATATTCTGTTTGATGTAGATATGACCACATGTGAAAACAAACTGGAATTGGATCGTACGGAAAAGAAGTTATTATTCTGTACCTCCCTCTTTCCTGTACCGAAATAAACCATCTCAGCTATGACAGGAATGCGGCACTTCTCTCAACGTCTAGGTTTCATGATCTTCAAAATAAATATCAAAAACTCCGCTAAATGGTCATACTGATGATGAACTTCCACCACGCTTACTTAGGGGCGTGAAATCTTTAATAACCATGCTTTCCTTCGACTGGAAAATTGATTGGTCACAGTTTATTTGCCGGCCTTGATCTAATTTTTGCTGTTTGTGAAATGGACACCTCGGGGGCGGCCCTGAAACGGATCGCAGGTCAGCGTTTGTGGAGGCAGCCCTGTACACATAGGAGAGTGCGGGGGCCGCATGTTGACTCATACCGACACATTTCCTATACCTCTTGCAGAAAACGCAGGAAGTTGCTGAGAAGTGTAGTAGAGAGGCGGAGACCGGGAGGGATAATACGGTACATTTGTCACCATGCCGGTGTTTCACACGAGGACCATTGAAAGCATCTTGGACCCTGTCGCCCAGCAGGTATGTGTGGATCATATATAGTATACTTGGCCTTTTCCACCCTCCCAACTTCACCCCAGTCACAGCAGTTGTCTAGTTTGACCTCATAGCTATGGGGTTATAAAGGCACAGTTGTTGCAGTGTCATATTTATTGAGATCAAAGGGACTCAGATTTTCACAAGCATTATTTGGTAGTCAAGTTCAGTAAACCATCTATGGTTACTTGTGGTCCTACTGTAATTCAATCAAGCCTCTTCCAAGGTGGTCCTAAATAATTGATCATATTGGAGTAACCCATGGTGTTCCAAAAGTTGAAAATCAGTATGTAGGCTGTAGATAGAAATTTTGATAGGCCAACATCCCAATGGACATGTATTGTGGGATGCATTATGTTTCATGCCATACTCATTAGCAAATAACTGTAATTATTTATTGTGAATTTGTGGTTAAGCTGAACTTCTTGCTATTACAAATCAAAAGTTGAAGGAAACCTCTGACTCTGTCAACCCAGTTTAAACATAACCCCCATGGATCAGGCTTGTTGCCAAGTCTGCAGTGTTATGGGAAAATTCCACAATGAGCTTGGGGAAATCTCTATGTTGAGTATGTCTACACAGGCTTCAAGTCCACAAAGTTTTAAGACATAGAATTTAAAGTTGTCATCAACCATTTATTTCTTTATTCAGGACAGATGACATTTGTGCATTTACATTTTTGTATGTCAGACTGATTCTATGTACAGTAGTCTTTTGGTCACATTTCAAGAGCTTTCCTTTAGGCAATACACTGCAGAAACATGTTTGGTTTTTGGCGAAGAAATGGGAGTTTCTGTTCTATTTGACTTTCAACGTTTTACAATTTATGATACATGTAATGTTACTTCTATATTACTTTTCTGCTGACTGTAGTGATAGTGTCTATGATAAGTATGTCACTGTGTATTCCATATCACATAGGAGCAATTAGACCAAAGTGTTTTAGTTTGGGTTTATCTACCCTGGGTAGCGTCAGACTCAGAAAAGGAATCCCTGTCAAGGTTTCCTGGATCTAAACATAGTTAAACAAACAGTCGTGTGTGCCAACTTGGCTGGGACTGAAGCTTGCAGGAGACAGGACTTCAAACACTGCACTGCTGACTGAAACTTACAAACAAGGTAGTAGCTCACCTATACTGTATGATAGGTTATGTAAGAGAGGACAGGTTTTTATAGTCATCCCTTCTGGAAGTTTTAGCCTGGAGGTATTATAAGACTGATGCTTTTGTTAGATCAGTAACTGGTACTGCTATTGCACACAATGTCATTGGGTCAAAATTAGCTTTCAGTTATCCAGAATCATGTCTAGATTGTTAAGAAGCTTTATAGTTCACCCCATACGTAAGGTCCGTAAGTCAGGACCTAAAGTGTATCCCTTTTCAAACTATAATTAGCTATCCTTGTTTTGCCTTATTGGTGGATGGAAAAAGGTCATCACAGCATGACATTATTGTGTACATTTTTAGTTTTATGTTCGGCGCAATGCATTATGGAGGATTAATGGAGAATGAGGTTGGCCAGGCAGTGGCAGAGGGTCTCCCCTGATCCATGGGGGGTAGGATAGCAGCTGTCAGGGTGTACTGTAAAGGGGGAAATGTTTGCTGTGGTTTTGTGTTTGTAGTTTTTTGCGGTATCCTCTTTACCACAGAGGCGCAGACTTAAAACCACTGCAAATTTTTCCTGTCTTTTGCCCGCCTACCCCCTTGTTTCAACAGCGACCTTATAATCAAAACTGCCGTGAACACTCCATTTTCTCCCTTACCACGAAATAAAATCCCTGCGAACATTTCCCTTTTTACAGTATCTGTAACACTGCATTTCATGGTTTATTAACCTAGCCCTGTAAGGTTCAATGGCTTATGGTTACTTTATTGACAAGACAAAAGGGAAATCATAAATACATGTATTAAATCAAATTTTCACAATGAAGAATATTATGTAGAATGTCAGGCAAATATGGATGACGTATGATGAATAGTCATTTTGGTCTTGTATTTAGGTCAATAATGCACATCACATATTGTACATATAATAACGGGATTAGCATAACATTTTTTGTACACATTATGCTTTGGTGATGAGGTGAGAATGTTGAAGTAATAAACACATAGCCAGGGAAGAAGCGACCTGTCTGCATAAACAAGGTCTGGGATACCATAACATACCCAGAAGGGTCATCTCTATATATGGAGCCTGTCTCCCAATGTTCCCCCAGAGAAGCTTGTTCCAGTTGAGTAGCAGACAAATCTTTAGATCTGGTTACCCAGCCGTGTTATGGTTTCCAAAGAGAGGTCAGGGCAGCAAAAGTTACATTCTGGGTCAGAAGTCAGTAGAACCTGTGCCCCTCATGTTGGATTGAGGGGAATTGGTATAAAAGTGAAGAGAACTTGTGTTTTGAAAGAGTAATGACATTATCACAACAAAGTTAATGGAAAGGAGTGGATAATGACAAAATGTCAACCAAAATAAAAAGATTTGTTCAAAGTTTGACCTGAATGAAACAAAAGTTACATCAATATTTTTGGTACCTGGAGATCATAGTGGTATACAGTTGTACTTTGAACTAAATTTTCACCTGTAAATAAAAATAATCCACATCATTTTATCATTGGTAAATTCAAAATATTGGTTTCTTTCCTAAACTCGTATTCTAATGTACTGTATTTTGAGAACTTGAGTCATGGATATGATCAAAACACAGGAGGGGAAAGGAAATTTTACAGACACCCTTGTGGGAAGAATGCCAGGTTTTGGGCAGACAGGAAATATCAGAGGCTAAGAATTGTGGCCTACCAAACAAGGGCATTTACATACCAGCCCTATTGTTCACGTCTACCACCTGATGAGGTACACGTACAGTACTTGTATTCCCTGTACCGATGACTCATCATCTCTTTGTTGTTCATTTGGAATGACTTCATTCAGGAAACAATACTCTTGCCTATTTAATAGGTGTTACTGTCTGAGTTTTTAGTCATGTTTCATGCATACGTTTGTAGTATTTAACGATTCACACGCAATAAGAAAGGATGCTACTTTTTTGGAAAGCTTTATAGACGTATTCATGCATCATTTAGTCAATACCTTTGATAATGCATATGAAGTAAAATAACTCAATATTTTGCCTCTCTCCCTTCGAATACCTCATAGAAATAATCAATGAAAAGGGACAGGATTAAGACAAATCTGATGACAGATCTTTCTCGTCATTATATTTAGAGTACACGTTATATACATAAGTCAACTCAGTTAGTAGATCTACTCTACTTAATGTTTCAATAGGATATTTTTTCTCACAAATAGATCCTGTGAGAAGTTCAATCGAATTCTCCATGCCCATGACAGATTGACATGAAAACATGTGCCATGGTTAGTTAAAACTGTCACCAGACCCAATACCCCATATTGAATTTACAGTGAGAGGTTGCCCTGTAGTAGCACCATAGTTGATTAATCTGTTCATTGATCTGGACATTGGATACTTAGCAAGTAAGCAGCTGACTTTATCTGGGGCACTGAGAGGATTTTCTTATATCCAGGAGAAAAATGATGACGTAAAAGGTCGTTGATGATTTCTTTTCCTGCGAAGAAAAATATATATTTTACTTGATGACCACCTTTATGTCATGTCAGAAATATTCTGTATATAGTA
Source organism: Branchiostoma lanceolatum (assembly GCA_035149815.1). Taxonomy (NCBI): domain Eukaryota; kingdom Metazoa; phylum Chordata; class Leptocardii; order Amphioxiformes; family Branchiostomatidae; genus Branchiostoma; species Branchiostoma lanceolatum. The sequence goes on along the minus strand of CM068872.1, from coordinate 8,093,276 downwards.
TTATAGCTTTATGTTGTACTGAATGAGTGGAAGTTGTTGAGATAATGTGGGTGTGGTGTCCATCAGGGTGTTATATTATGTTTCCCAAGTGGTCCAAGGGACATGCAAGGAAAGTGAAAAGTAGGTCAAATCCTGCCCCTCCCCTCCATTAGGATCTCTAGATGTTTTGTGAGCCAACTTGTCAACCACGTTTTCTACATCATTAGTAATCCGAAGTAGTAAGATTTATATTAGCCCTTTGGGCTGTGCCAGTTTAGGGATTCAGTAAGGAAAGGTTTCCATAAAGGAAAGTTTGGAAAGTCAAAAACAATTTCTACGCAAGTTTTTACATAATGTACATACATGTACATTGTACAGTACCAGCATTTTAGAAGAGCCAGTGTTCCAAGTAACAATAGTTCACAATGTTCCGAATTTAGCTGCTCCAGTGGTCCCAAGAGGTTACTCATGCTTAGACGGAAACATAACATGGAACCTTTGCAGTAAATATTTACTTTAATGGTATTATAAACATGGCCCAGCTTGGTGTCAAAACCTGGGCTCAGACTGATTCTGAGATTGTTCTTGTTGTCAAACAAATATTTCCCCCCAGTGACACATTTAAATGCTGTGTTCTGCTAAGCATAGAGAAGTCATAAATGATTCCTTTGTTAAGTTTTCACAGGTGTTACAAAAATCTTAAAGTTACATGTTTATTTCCAATGTCAAAAATCATTTGAAATAACATGCAGGATGTGCCATATCATATTTGACAGCTTTTCCACACAGGGTCTTGAACTCTGTGAGGGTGCCATGAAAATTTGGTTACATGAGTAAACAGTCTGCTGGGTGGTAGCTAAAGTAATTTGTCAGGAATGATTGGTGGCAGAAGTTAGAGATAATAGTTTAAGGATACACCTCACCCTACCTTTCTTCTAGCAGTAGCTAGAAGTAGCTACTTCGAAGCATTTTACTTTTTGCCAGTATGCTTCATTCTCTTCAGTCCTATGAACTATTCACCCTACAGTCAATCTTGAAACTGTCGGGTTGGTTTTAATCTCGTGGTGACTTCTCCGATAAGAATTCATGACAATGCATGTACGTGTCTTTTGTATGGCCACTGTATTACAGAATTGTTTGAACCACACATTTTAAACACTGCGAAAAACTCCTTTTTCCTCCTACAGCAAAATACAACCACTGCAAATTAAATTAAATGAATTTCCAGTGCCACCACTGACAAATCTTAAGAGCTGAGGTGTTTTTAACACACTTCTGTGATTGACACCTGTCTTTAATTTAACATCTTCACGCAGAAGATGCAGTTTTTAGTCCAAGCGGGCCCAAAGAAGCTGTGCACTCTGGCCTGTCCATGTATGGGTGTGGGACCGCAGCTCCCAGGTTTACTCTGACCTATTCTGAGGTCTGTCAACACATCAGAATAGATTTGATAGTCTGTTGGAGTGGTAGTAGAAAATTAGGACTATTAGTACGCTTTCCGCAGGGAGCAGCAGTAACTATAAAATCAAATAAGTTGTATATCTGGCATTGTTCAATGGGACGTATGATACAGGGAATGAAAATGTAGGAGAAATTTGAAAGGAAAGGTGATTTTAAAGCACTAATACCCTATCCATATCTGCAGGGCTTTTTCTAAAGAGGCGCTGTGCCCCCATGCTCTGACCATGCCCTCCCCCTTACCCTGAAGAGCAGATCCTCTGACATTAGTGACAAGCATACAATGCTGATTGACCAGAGATGCTACTAAATGCTGCTCTTCAACTGTTACCTGTCTGACAGCCTTAGAATGCTGGATTTTAGCTTAAAACTCTATAAAACTACTAAAAAAGCCCCTGATGTGTAAATGTGTTCAAAAGGAAGAAACATTAGATATTGTCAAATCAACTTGGATAGGTACTTAAGGAAGCAGTCTTTCCTGTTTTATAAAATGAGAGTTCACTAGTAGACGACCTCTGAGTTAGTGGTCTTTGCATATGGGCAAAGCAATATGTCATGGCTAAGAAATTGCAACATTCGGAGATAACCAGGGAAGAAGTCAGGAGGGTGACATTGAACATGGGTGAATTTCCAGCGTGGGTGGAGCAGCTGTTCAACATCAAGTTCACGATGACAGCTGCTGCCCCGGGAATGACTTGGCTTTCTAATGAATCGCAACAACCCCAGCAAAAACCCTGTGAAGTGGCCAGATGTCATAGTTATAGACCAGCCTGACATTTAAATGGACAAGGTTTAAGACTAAGTTCAACAATACACTATTTAGATGAGGGGTGTCTCTAGCTTTTAATTTTTTTCGTCCCGCTCGTTGTTTGCAAACCTATTTTGATTTTCGTTGTTAAATCTGTCATTTTAATTCAGTTTTAAAAAAGTCATCTTCATCAATTTCATGGGATGAAGTTCAGACTTTTTGGATGGACAGGGTGAAATTTTTTTCTGTCCCAACAAGAAAATTCCTGTCCCGTAACGGGTCCCTGGTTTAGAATACCCTGCAGAAACCCATCTACAAGTACATTGTAGTATATTATAAAAGACCAAATTCTGCTATAGAATTTTTCAATAATGTAAAATGCATATTGTGAGCTGCCAAAAAAGTTGTTTGTAATTTCTACCTTTGTGTACTTTCATTTAAGTTGGTATCATGCCAAAGTGTTGACCATATTGCTTTACATTATTCTTTAAATCAAACCACAAGCAAAAGGTCAACTTAAACCCCAAGGTCAAAAATCATTATCTTAACTCACATTACGTGTACATGTACAAAGTCACTGGTGAGCTGTTTTCATCAAATATCATTTGATGACAGTTACAATCATAAATAGATGACCTTCACTGATCATAAGTGACAGGGAGTTGATGTAGATGTTCCCTTTGTGGACAGCTTTGCTGCTGGGGTCAGCAAAACGGAGGGTGTTAAGCCTTGATTTATCAGACGTGAGGTCATTCTGTCAGTTCATTTATATGCTAGGATGACTAGGATTGTTTTCTATTTCTCCTGGGACTATCTTTAAATCAGATTGAATGTGTCAAGGGTAAAAATGTCGAACTTACGCTTTGTTGCATCTCAAAAGTCGGATGTACACTTTGAGTAATGAATAAAACTACTCAAGTCTTGTTTAGAAATTATGATTCCTTTCATTTTGTATGCATGTGGCATCAAAATGTTTGAAAGTTGTAATGTATAAAACATCAGTGTAGAGGAAATTGATTTATTTTGGAGCAACTGCATTGAAGTGAATGTCTTTGTCAAGAGTACAAAATGTGGCTTATGTAAAGGACATCTTAACGACTACTGCCCTTTCTTGTGCACTGTGAACTGTAACATTGCACTGAGCACTTGCAGCACTCTACAGATGTGTAATTTCAGCGCAAAAGCACTACTTATATTCCAAATTCTGTGATTAATGTACTCAGTATAGGACCTCTATCATTTAATGGATTAAGATGCAGCAAAGCACTAAGATTTAAGAAGATGTTGTGAAAAACATCGTTGTATGTTTCAAAGTGTCCCGCCATCAGGGTCAGTACCCCAGACACAGAATAACTCTGGCATTGAGCCAGCATGAAGTAAACAGTATTACAGATGTACCATCATTAGTGACATTACAACGCTGATCTGGCTAGCTAGGATTACTACTAATTTATTCCTAACAACTCCCGTATTTAGTCCTTGCAATGTGCTTATCTGAAATAAGACATCTGAATTGAGTGGGTTTAGCAGGTGCCACAGGCTTTATCACGGTGAAGTTATCTTCAATAGTGAAAAAAACTAATGAAAATTGTGAGAGTTATCTTTTCAATATTGATTCCAGAAAAACATGTTTGTTAATCAGATAGTGGAGATAATATGTTTAAACAAAGTTGTTTTTTTTAAATTTTATTTGTCAAGTAAGTCCTTCAGGTCCCTCCACTTTTTCACCATAGTCAGTACCCTGTTGGCTGATGTATTTTTATGATGTGGGTGGGCTTAACCATTTTGGATTGTATTAATTTCCTTCCATAAACAAACGCAGAAATAATGCATTCACTATGCTATCTGTCGTGTAAGAGAACTAAGTAGAATTGAACCAACACAGTCACGCACTCAGAATCATCAATTTTCCTCCAGACCCTAACATCTGTTCTGTACTGTTAGATGTTGCACCTTTGCAACCTTTTCTTTGTTGATGTTCCACGCAAACCTTGACAACTTCCCTCGGCATTCCACCCATTCTGGGAATGCACCTTGCCTTCAGTGAGGCCCTGACATTCCTGCTACATGACACCCTGCCCCGGGGAAACACAACCCCTTGGTACATGACCAAAAATAGGCAGGAGGGATTGCTTTCTAAGCAGAGCCCATGTTGACTGGGCGGTTATTTTAGCTAACACTTCCACAAGACAGCCATTTACAAGTGCGTTAGTGTACCAGGTTTTAAAGGTTTTGTACTATGATTGTCAGGTATGCGTAGATATGGGTAATGAAAATATCACACAAATTTTGCTAGGTCATTTGTGACAATTTAAGATTCAAAATTACCCCATTACGATGTGTGCCAAGGGGTTACTCTTCAAGGGGCTTTCCCTTTTATCGTGACCCCATTTTGTGTCAATAGTCTAAATTAGGAATACATGTATTTGCGAAGCAAATACTAGTACCTGAAGACGTTTAAGAGATTAAACGGACGGAGGCCATATATATTAAGAGATTAACCACCCTCAGAGCCAGTGAATGCGAAGTGAAAATATACAATATGGAAAATTAATGTCATCATACAAAAAAAAGACATGTTAGAAAATAAAACTTGCATATACACTTTATCTTTTTGCCCCTAGTATGTTTGAATTCTCTAGCGTTTCAAGGTCTTTAGTGGAACACGTTTTCTGATCTAGGTCAAAGGTCAGCGTGGGTGGTGATGTTGTATGATGTACATGTCCTCAAGGGGAGTCTTGAAACTGCAAAGAGGCAATGAAAGATGGAGTCTATTATTGGCTAAGGATGGGGAGGATTTCCCTTACTACCAGTCAATCATGATAATTAATCGAGTACAAATACTTATAGTACATGAAGGAAGTAATCAATACATTTTGTAAACTGATAGTAAGTTGCTTCTATTCTAGTTTCATCAATCCACACACAATACAATAGATTTTTAGCTAGATGTCAGACCAAGGCTGTCTCTAGCTTTGAATTTTTTTCTGTCCTGCTTATTGTTTGGGAGCCCATTTTGTTGATTTTCATTGATAACTCTGTCATTTCTAACCTTGCAGAAAGACATTTTCATTAGATCTTTTGGACAGACAGGATGAAATTTTGTCCGTTTTAAACTTTAACGAGCAAATTTCTGTTTCCGGACGGAGGGCTCTGTGTCAGACAAGATATTTCATGCCATTCACTGCTTTCATTCCACTTAACTTTGAAGCTTTACATCTTCATAAAAATCATCATATTGTTTGGGCGTCTGGCGCATTTGTAATGGCAACATAAAAGGAATGTGATGTCAATAACAATTCTGTAGTATACAGCATACTGAATTTTGTGCTGTGTCTTTTAACACCTGCAGGTGTCCCAACTAGTGATTCTCCATGAAGAGGCTGAAGATGGCAACGCCATGCCGGACCTGGCACGACCGGTCCAGGCTGTGTGTGCCGCGGTACAGAACCTGGTCAAGGTGAGACAAATAATTACAAGGCATAATTTGAAAGTTCATCTGTGTTAGTATTAGTCATTCTGAAGCAAGGTTCCTTGACAAAGACTGGAATTGGACAGTCAAAAGTTTGGGCAAGTCCAATTTTTGTGTTGGAAATTACAGTTCAACCTTGCTTCAGAATAATTATCCACTTCCATTGATACAGATTAATATTTAGGAAGTCTACTAGATTCTTTGTCGTTGTGGGGATGATAGATAATAGTATGATCAAAAGAAAGTGGTATGACTTATACGTAACAATAGATATTGTGGTGTCATAGCTTATAAGTAATACTTAACTGTTGTGTTTCTCCCCTTATCCACTATCAATACTACAAGTAATGATATGATACCATTAGTCTTTAAAGTGATAGTACAACTGCTGCATTTAGCCCATGTGGGCAAGGACATTCAAATAAAGATTATCATCATCAATATATGGACAACATAAATAATACTGATTTGTCTTACTCAACCCAGGTTGCCAAGGAGACAGCAGAAACCAGCCAGGATGTGATCCTGAAGCAGGAGATGCCCATCGCCTACACCAGGGTGGAGGAGGCTTCACACCTGCTGGTGGACGCCTCCAACATGCTGCGGGATGATCCCTACTCCAGACCAGCCAGGGAGAAGCTCATAGATGGTGCTCGAGGTAAGACTATTTGTTCATATGTTTGCAATGTTCTATTGGCTAAGCATCTGTATCTCTGTATAGCCAGTATACCTGCCCTGCATAACACACCAGCTCTGCAGGCAGTAGCTGGTTATACTACACTGAACGTCCTCTCACACCTAACCTTTGGATATCAGGCTGCAAGCATTGTTTAAAGCTATCTGGTGAAGATGCCCCTACTGTACTTGGTGGCAGGGTGTTCCGCTGACCATCTAATCATTTCATGAATAGATGAATTCTAAAACCATGCAGATTGGAATAGTTTTTAAATCCATTGCCTTGGTTACAGAATGGCCATGTTAGATTTTGCTCTGCTCAAATGTCTTTTAAAAACTTGGACCAACTGAACTGATAGCAATACATCCTGTGTGTTTGTAGGAATTCTGTCTGGGACATCCCAGTTGTTGCTGACGTTTGACGAGGCGGAGGTGCGTAAGATCATCAGGGTGTGTAAGAGTGTGCTGGAGTACCTGGCCATTGCTGAGGTGGTGGAGACCATGGAAGACCTGGTCACTTTTGTCAAGGTATTTCAAAATATCATACATTTATCCATGCACCTAGGTTAGATGATTGAGACATGGTTAAATCATTTATTGTGCAACATAGAATTTCTAATGGGGTTTACCCTTAGGCACTTCACACGACTTTCCTTCTTCCACCCAGGTGTAAAAATGGTTGATTGGGACATTGTTAGAGAGGTAAAAGGTAGTGGAACAGATGATTGGGCTCTACCTTCCAATTCCGTGCCCTAGACTCAGTAGACCCACTGCCCCTACGACTTAAAGAAAAAAGACTTTACCTTTTTTACTCTCATTAATGTTGACTGTTGAACTTTCAGTAATTAGCACAAAAAAAGATTATATTTCCTTGCCAAACCTTTTTGTGCAGAACCTCGGACTGGTATGACGGGGATGTCTAAGATAGTGGATGCCCGTTCTAAGGAACTTTATGTAATAAGCAAAAAAGATCTAGATTTTTCTGAAAGTTACTAACTAAAAGTTAAATTTCCTTGCCAAACCTTTTTTTTCAGAACCTGACCCCTGGTATGACAGGGATGTCTAAGATGGTGGATGCCCGTTCTAAGGAGCTGACCCACCAGCAGCACAGGGAGAGCCTGGCCCACTCCCTCCAGGTGGTGAAGGACCTCACACCTGTCCTCATCTCCGGCATCAAGATCTTCGTCACCACTAGGAGACCTCAAGGTCAGATGGTCATCAGAAACTTAAATGTTTGCCATGTTATAGCTCGTGTTACCCATTATAATTGGTTTCCTATCAACCGTTGCTAAGAAACATGCCTTTTGAATTGGCTCCACCCTTGAAAATGTTAAGTACATACTTAGGATTCATCATACCAACCACAATTTGCACATTTGTACGTATCTTTTGCACCAATTGCCTAGACTGCATGGGATGTATGGAAAGCAAGGTCATACACTTGCACATTCATCTGATTTCAGAGGGAACAAGCACTTTGGGATCTAAGTTTCTGTGAAAGAGGAAATATTCACGGTTCTTTTATGTTTGCAGTTTTCACGGCAAAAAGAGCTTTTAAGTTTTAAAAAACTACCGGGAACATTTCCTTGAACATTTCATTTACCTTGAACAGTACATTTTACCTTACTGTATGATTTGGACCACAGATGGTAAGGGCATGCCAGAGGCCATCGAGAACCGTAACTATGTGGTGAACAAGATGTCTGCAGAGATCAGCGAGATCATCCGCGTGCTGCAACTGACGACGTACGACGAGGACAGTTACGACGCTGACGACATGACGGTGATGAAGAAGGCCCTGGCCAGCTTCATGGCACGGCTCAACCAGGCCAGGGAGTGGCTACAGAACCCCAACTCAGAAGCTGGGTCTCTGGGTAGGTATAACTTGCTTTTTTTCACTTCCATCCAATAGATGAATTCAATTACAAGGAGGAGGTAATCCTTACTGCGTGTAAATACGTAAATACATACGTAAAGAACGGTTAGATCTTAGAATCAGTAGTGTTAACAATACATTAAACTCTTGTACATAGGTTAACTCAGTATCCACTGTACTTTTTGTGTCAATGGATAACGCTTTTATGGTGGCTTTGAATTTCTTTAAGAACAAAGAACTTTGCAGGTAACATTTCTTCTTTATTTTCATTGACTACTGATTGAAAAAGATTGAACGTCTATTTTTCTCATGCTTTCTTTAGGTGAGAGGTCACTGAGACAAATCATCGAAGATGCGAGGAGGATCGGGGAGCGATGTGTTGGGCCGGAGAGAGATGAGATCCTCAGGCTGTGCAGTGAGCTGACAGCCATGGTGGACCAGCTGTCAGACTTCAAGGCCAAGGGCATGGTGGGACAAATAATCTTGGAAGAATGTTTAACTCCCTGACTCAGTGTCATCATGTCATTGTCAATCTGCCACGACCTAAACCAACATTCCTTCTAGTACTCTTTACAAACCCTTCAACAATAATAGAATATATCAATTCATTAACCAACATCCTTATCTAGTACTCTTTGCAAACCATTCAAATGCTTGTTGAGAATACACCTACTTGTTGTTAAAATCTTAAAAGTATTTTCAAACCAGGTTAGTGATGATTTTCATTCATCAACGTACGTGTGTATGCAATGCAAAAATCACACTTGGGCTGACAGATAACTTTCGTCCAAGGTACCTAGATCTATGGAGCTTGCAAACATTTTGTAAATTTTGAATCTGATACAGATTTGTAGGTGATGCTAATCAAAACATATTTCTTCCTAACAGGGGAGCTCTCCAGAGGCTCTCAACCTGTCCAGGCAGATCATTGACCGACTGTTGGACATGGACAAGCGCGTGCAGCAGGCCGTGTCCAACTTCCAGCAGAGTGGCATCAGGAAGCCAGCCCCCACCATCGCAGGCAAGATGGAACAGGCCATGAGGTGGCTGAGTGCACCGGCCATGGATGACAAGGGATTAGGTAATGGTGTTCTCTGTACTTAGTTTGCAAAGTTCTTAGCGTGGATAGCTGGAGCTCTCTGTAGTGTGAAATTGTGCGCACCAAGGTTCGGCCTTCAGATCATTACAGCGTTATTTTTCAAAAACAAAGATTCAACAAATAGATTGTAAGTCTTGGTTTCTTGCTCAGTGACTCGTTAACTGATGTTTGTGCTGTTGTATATTTGATCAGGACAACAAGCGGTTCATGAGCTGGTGCGGGAGGGCAGGAAGCTGGCGCAGACGTGTCAGGAGCCGGACAGGTCCGACCTGCTGAAGAAGTGTGACTCTGTGGAGAGGCTAACCAGGCAGCTGGCCGACCTCGTCAACCAGGGCAAGGTGGGATGAGAAGAAAATCCCTGTAAAAGAAGGAGAGGCATTCTCTGGGAGAAAATTAGTGTCGCAGATATTTTAAGAAGTCTAGATTATATTAATCAACTTACACCAAAACAGATCACTCACCTTTTCAGCAGCAAAAGGATCTGGGAGAAACTTAGCATTGCAGCCAAACAATGATGATGATGATGAAACCAAAGTAACAGGTCTGGAATATTGTTACAGGATAAATGAACTGCACACAATTTGTTACTAACACACTAGGGATTGGAACCAATTGTTATCTGTTAGATGTTTATAAGAAATTCTGGAACGTTCATATGAAGACACCCCTGATAGAACACTACCTTTCCTTAAGTCTTAGAAATAGTTTACCTTCCAATAATGTTTGCCAGGATAATGATTTCATATATTTCCATGTATGACCTTACAGGGAGACAGTCCTGAGGCCCAGGAGCTGGCCCGTACGTTGCAGGAGAAGTTGAACGACCTGAGGAAGAAGATGGACGATACTCTGGTGAAGCAGATCGCAGACGTGTTCCTGGACACCACGTCTGCTCTCAAGCAGCTCAGTAATGCCGCCCATGCTCCCGCAGGTCAGAGGTTAAACATGAACTTGTACCAAGGTTTCTTTTGGTTTAATTTAAGGGAGATATTGACTGAATCAGAGTTGGTCAGCCAGTATAACCGCTCTTCTCAGTCAAACACCAGCTTAGTAACTACATTGTCTATGTTACTTCATTGGTTAGGCAGCTGTCTTAAAGTGTTCACATCATCTTGAACATGAATAGTAGATAGTTATGCAATTTCAAAGTCTGCAATATTTCTATGATATACATTTGGAAATAACAATGCTTCCGAGAAAAGTACAAGGCAAATTTGATTACAACAATGTTGTCTTTGAATCCTTCTGAACAGATGCCCCCAACCGAGAGCCAGACTTTGGCAACAAGGCTGGGAACTTTCAGCAACACTCGGCCCTGCTGACCCAGACTGCTGGTCGTGTGGCTGATGCTGGGAGCTGTCAGAACAAGAAGACAGTCGAGGGCATCAAGAGCACTGCTGGCGTGGTCAGTATCATCTCTGAAGAACTTTCTGTTACAGTAGCTGTAAATGCATTTAAGTTCGTATGAGTGTTTGCGTGGTTTTACGTTCGCGGTGGCACCATAGTCACATACTGCTACAGTATTGAACAAAAATGTTTTTGCGGTGAAATGGTCACTGCGAAAACTGCGAACATAAAACCACTGCTAATATTTATGCATTTACAGTATTACAGCTCACACTTATGATATAGCAATTGGAGGAAAGATGTTCCAATATGATTTATTCTTATAAGCGAGAAAAAAATAGTCTTGTCACTAGTCATGAGTTATACAGGTGCAAACAATTTGATTTCAAATTGTTAATTTTGCTCCCCAGATCCGAGACCTGACGCCACAAATCAACCATGCTGGAAAGATCCTGCTGGACAACCCAGACAATCAGGTAGGTGAAGCTGCTTAGTGGACCTCAGCCTGCACTTCCTGCACTTAGAGCAAGGGTATTCTGTTCTCCAGCCACAAACATTTGATACAACTGCACTTCTGTTTGTTGTTAGTTCTGAGGAATCTGCCATAGACATGCAACCCTCATTAAGATATCATGTCATCTTGTACTCTTGAAGTTGAAGCATTTTTCAATAATTTTGCAGAAAGTCTTCTGCACTGTACATCTGTGTCGCTTTCATCCAAAAGAATCCACAATTTTTTTTTGTTTCATCTAATTACCCACTTCCTAGCTGTGTAACATAAAAACACTGGGCAGTGTGAAGACATTGATGTTATTGTGTCAGGACACTTTACCTGATGTGAAAATATTGGCAATTGCACAACATGTTGGCTTCAGTGTTATTGCCAGTTTGGCTTTTGAAATGAAAGGACAATTTTTAGAGAGGCATATTTTACCATACTGTTTTATCATCCCACTTCTAGCACTATTTCTTTGCACAACATTGCTGTCACATTTCATGTATTTTGTTACTTTGTAGAAAACTAAACAGCCACAACAAGAGCCACACATCTTGGCACATGTAATATGCTTACTCACATTGCTGCTACCTAACACACATGCACACAGCTATCCAAGTCTCATGATATCACTTCTCTATTACATGTCTCTCTCCCTCCCTTGTTCTCCTCTTCCTCCTAGTCTAGCGGGTTCAACCTCTACCGAGTAAGAGTCTTCTGAAATTCCTCTTCCTGTTTGTCTCCTACTTTCCTTTCTGTTTGTACCTCACTCTGCAGTGGATTTGTTTGTGCATAGATTTGGTGGATGGAGTTTGATTGTGTTTTGCCATAAGCCAAAAACTGTGATTTGCTAATGAGGAGTGATTATTGTATTACGTGTATATTGTAGATATCCAATATGTACGTTGTTGTGTAGTTGACTAAAGCATGTTTGTTTGGTTTTCAACTTGTTCTGGCAAGTATTCAACAAGATTTTGGCATGGCTTCCTTCATTTTTCAAAGCATTTACAAAAAATCTTTGTAGGTCTAAGAATGCTTATAGGATGAAAGTGTGAAACAAGTGCTTTTGATTCCCACATGGTTTATCTATGCCAGTTGTTTGCTATTGCTGCAGAGTTCTTTCCTGAGAGAAATGAGGCAAATTCTTCAGAAAACTAATACAGAATGACGTAGTTACCCACTCTCTGTTCTGTACTTCAACTTCCGGTCACACATTTATCATACCAATACTTTATTAAGATATTGTCTTTAGCACCCCTTGTTCTGTTACTTGAATGCCTGTGGTACTAACTAATATGCCATTTTTCTTGCTTCTTTAACAAACAATCATCTTGATTTGCAGTGTCTGTTTGTGTGTACAGAAGCACAGATGTGTACTCCTGAGCTACATTCAAAGGTCAACACTAAAGCATGTTGTTACTACATTTACTTTCCCAGGCGGCCTCAGAGCACTTTGAACTGCTGAAGAGGGAGTGGATGAACAACATGGACAAGCTGACATCTCTTGTGGATGATGCAGTGGACACTGTTGCATTTATCAAAGCATGTGGTGAGTTTCCTGGGATCAGTACATTGTACAGCATTATAAGTATCTAGCAATTCATATTTCCATATCATCAAAATAGAACCGGTACAAGTATGAGTATACGATACAACTTGAGCAGAAATCTCAAAACCACAGGTTCTGTGACTGAATAGCCAAGTCATCATACAATGTGATTATTTCAAAAGGATGGTAACAGAGGCTTTATTTTGTTAAAATATATATGTATGGAAAGTTGTGAAACTGATTCATGTATGACAGGCCCTTGCTTCTAATATTTTTACCATGCTATTATCATGTATGTGTGTAATACATTTTTTACTTTCACTTTTTCAGAGGAGGCCATTGCCCGTGACAGTGAGATGGTGAAAGTTGCCATCAAGAATGTGCAAGTCCAGGTAAAATCATGCCTGCTATGTCAAAGTAATGAAATACAATATTGTACAAATGGCACATACTATACATGTGTACAGTACACTACATTCCATGTTATTCATTAAGATATGTTTTAGCCCCCATACATGTATACATACAGGTAGTAAAGGGTAGGGATGTTTTTCCTGAGGAATCTTGCTTTATCTGTTCGAATTTTCATACACTGCTGATTGAATGAATTGTTACAGAGCGTGGTGAATGGTGCCTCCAACATTGCCCGCCGTGCCAACCGCGTGCTGATGGTTGCCAAGAGGGAAGCCGACAACTCTGAGGACCCCAAGTTTGTGGACAAGGTGAACGACGCATCCGACGTACTGGCAAGATGTAAGCAACTGTTGCTGACCATTGACAATTTTAATGAATGTGACCATAAAGTTTCATTGATCTGTAGTGTGCATAGTTAGTGGTTGATGACCCTGCCTCATCGGGACCAAGAGGTCTTTAATTCAGAACTTAAGTTGTTGATCACCCAACTCACTACTGGAAAGGGTCACAGTCCTTAGGATGACATGTAGTCCAGTGTTCATTGTACTTTAAAAAATAGGGAAATTTCCCAGGTACAATGAACCTGTAGATACTGTATATACTATATATATATATACCATCTGTCATCTCTGTTCTAACCAGTGGGATTAGATTTGTTCAACTGTTAATTAAGTTCATTAAGCCAAACTGGAGATGACTTTCTTTTTTTTATTTCAGTGATGATTTATTGTTGTCACATTTCTGCTCATTAGCAATCAGTCCCATGGTGGTGGATGCCAAGTCTGTGGCCAGCAACCCCAAGGATACAAACTCTCAAGGGAGATACCATGACTCAAACACAAAGGTGCGTACAATGCCTTACACTGAAAGTACAACAGTTACTGTACCATGTAATTGTGATTGGCAGTTCTTGCAAGTCAATATTGGTTAGTCTTGACATTTATTGTCAACATCTACATGTACTTCAATAATGAAATAGTATCAATCAGGTCTTATAAATAGTAAGATTTTAGGGTGGGTGGGGATCAGAGGAGGCACAGTTGGGATGTTTTGACCAAACATCAGTCTTGTTCAAATGTTTTGTTTATGGATGCTACTTTTTAAGTTACTTACTTACTGTCCCTAATGGTAAAATGTGTGAGGAACTTTTGTTACTTTGCATTATTTCCCCAACAGGACAGGTTGGCAAGGGAAATGGATACGGTAATGTAGAAGCCATTTTGAGGTGTCTACACACTAACTGGGTGGTAATAACAATAAATATGTGATGTAAGGTGTATCAGCCATTGCACAGCTGAGGTCCGTGGGTAACATGGTGATAAGGTGGATGGTGCAATCTGCAGCAGCTGGATGTTTACATACAGAAAATGTCATATTCCACCAATAGGCCGATCCCATACCCTTGACCACCTCCGTCAAAATGTAAAAATGCAGAACAAAAACATGAAAATGCAAAATATTTGAGGAACAGCTAGCCGCTCTCTCATTAGTTGAACTGCTAATTGCCATTCTCTCATTGATTGAACTGTTTATTGTGATGGACATGCAGGATCAGTCTATTCTTAAGTCAAACAACTGCTATAATCCTGCCATGTGGTTGTGTGAGCAGTGGGTGATCTCTAACCTACGAACCAGTCAGGGCACACATGAACTGGGCAGAATAAAGTATTGGTACTTGTAAACAACTACATTGCATAAGAAGAGGATCCATAACTTATTCGTGGGTTACGACACCAGCAATAGCTGCCTGTGTTCCATGTGTATTGCACCGTTGCAATTCTGATAAAATCAAATCAAAGATTGATGTTGAGACGTGTTAACCACCACAGCTGAGAGATGCTGTTGCCGGTGTACGTGAGGCTGTCACCGTGGTAGACGAAGCCGCCCTGGCCGCAGCACAGGAGGCTGCCTTCCCACCGCCACCCGACCTGAGCCAGCTCAAGCTGGGAGGTAAGGGGCTCATAATGGGGAATATGTAGATTTCAGTTATAGATATCTTGTCTTTGACATTCCTGTCCTTGGTGCTGAAGTCTTTTTACCAGCTTGACTCAATCTCTGTATCCACTCCATCATTCAGAAGATTTTGCATCTATTCTACCACTACTTTCAGATCGCTTAACATGTATATGTGTACTGCTTTGGGATTGGTGAGGTGAGGTGGAGATTTCAGTTACACAAAGAACGGTAGAATCTGATACTGTGCAAGAAGACTCATATTTGCATGACCAAGATGACCTAGTGGGACAGGTTGCTCTGAGGAGGGAAATCATGGTAGCACTTACCACCTTTGACTCATTGGTGATATGTGGTTCCTGGACAGATAGATAAATGAAATAAAATTAAATCGTTGCAGGCATTGTAATTGAAGGCAGTTAAGCACTAGGGGCAAAGGATGAGCTCATTTGTGGCTTATGTACACATGTACATGTATAGCAATCTGAAAGTAGTGGTTGAATAGATGCAAAATCTTAAATGAAGTGGGTAGAGTGATTAAGTCAAGCTGGTAAAGGTATTTCAGCACCAAGGACAGGGATGGCCAACATGGTCGTCTGTTGATTTCTCAGAGATTTTCTATCCTAGTAATTTTGACAAACTAAATGAAGGCGGCTTGAAAGCATTTCATTACCAAGGGCAGGGATGTCAAAGACATAGTCGTCTAGATATTCTATAGTATTGACAAACCAAATGAAGGCTGCTCGAAAGCATTTCAGTACCAAGGGCAGTGATGTCAAAAAACATGGCCATCTGTAGATTTCTGAAAGAATTTCTATAGTATTGACAAACCAAATGAAGGCTGCTCAAAAGCATTTCATTACCAAGGACAGGGATGTCAAAGCTATACATGTAGTCATCTGAATTTCTCAAAGATCTTCTGTAGTATTGACAAATGAAATGAAGGTTGCTATAAGAGGCATTTCAGCACCAAGGACAGGGATGTCAAAAACATGACCATCTGTAGATTTCTCAAAAATTTTATATAGTATTGACAAATGAAATGAAGGCTGCTCAAAAGCATTTCATTACCAAGGACAGGGATGTCAAAGCTATAGTCATCTGAATTTCTCAAAGATCTTCTGTAGTATTGACAAATGAAATGAAGGCTGCTCAAAAGCGTTTCAGCACCAAGGATAGAATGATTAAAGACTCTTAACAAATGGATTTCATCATTCCAGATGCAGCACCACCGAGACCACCCCTGCCGGAACATGAGACCCCCCCGCCCAGACCACCGCCCCCAGAGGAGGAGGAGGAGGAGATCGCTTTCCCCACACCCAAACCCAACCAGCCCATCATGGTATGTCCTGTCTGTGTAACGATTACTTGTAACTGGTCATGATGATGATCATAATCATAAATCAGTATGTGAATGATTCCCCATTGACCTCATTGTTTTCAAATTGAAAAATGGATGGATGGATGTTATGAATTTCAGGTTTGTAGGTTGCACGTCATTGGTGGTTGTTATTGGTATTAGGGATGCACGTACTGTTAGATATGGCAATAGATAGGTGTCAGTGTGGACACTGGTAATTACCATTATTAGTATTAGTATATTTGGTTGTAATTATGATAAATGGATGTCAGTTTAGCATTGGGTTGTAATTAGCATGATGGTGGAATTGCTGGTTGTTGGAGTCTTCATACATGTAGATTGATGTTAGCATGGAACAAGACTGTAATAGACAGGTTGTAATATCAGTTGTAATGCATACTGTAGTAGCCTGCATCCCAGGATGGTACAGTTATATTGATGCTGGTACATTATCTGATGATTATCTGATTAAGTATACAGCCTGGATACAGTCTGGTTGGGGTTATGTTTGCTGCAATAGTTACTGAAGCTCCCAATAGACTGATCCCATAGCCCTGCTCAGCTCCGTCGAAATGTAAAAATGCAAAAATGCAAAATAAAAACACAAAAATGACACTGTTTGACGGACATGCAGCCATTGGTCAAACTGCTGGACAGTCAGGCTCGGTTTGTGGTCACTCACTATTGAAGCAAAAGCAAGCCCACCCAACCAGGATGTAATTCTGGCCAAATGGAAACTATCTCACGGATAAAGATTGTTTTGCAGGCAATAAAAAGGAACATTTTGAGGCTTTTATATGAATTAATGAAACACTCACTAGCAATTTTTACTATATTTTCATGCAACATACATGTAACAATGGAAACAGTATACCATCTTATGCATGTAGATATGCCATTGACAGAAATTTTGCAATATGTGAATGGATGAAAAAGTGTAAATGAGGATATAATCATTCTCTGCTGCTATCCTGCTAATATTTTGAACTGTAATATTTCTGTTTTCTCCTGCTTTTGTTTTTCTTGCGCCCTCACATTATCTTGCTTCTGCAATTCTGTTTGTCAAAATTGATTTTATGATAGTCTTATTGCTTCTTACTTATGACCTTTCAACCCCAACCCTTCCCAAGACGGATTCAGAAGATGAAGAGATGGCTTTCCCCGTAGATCCCAATGCCAACGAGCAAATCATGGTACAGTAGTCTGTCTGTCCCCTCTGTCCCTCTCACATATTCCAACTACATGTAACCCCAGTTACTCACACTTTTCCTCCTCCCCGTGTGCTTTTACTTCAACCAAGACCAGTAGTGCTGTTTTGTGTGCTGCCTGTTTGTTGCTTTTTGTGTAGATGTGTGTAAATGTGCTTCATGTAAGTGTAACAGACCAGAGAAAAATAGTCCCCGTTTGTAGGAGATAAGAGATGTTGCCTAGGTTGACACCCTGCTGCACATGTACATCGTGCATGTACAAGTTGTGTCATTCCTTGTACTTAACATGCATGTAACACTTCATCCAGCCAGATTGAAGTGTGTTACATGTGCTCTCAATGTCCATGTACATCTGTACACCTGTCTGACTGATGACTGCATGGGCAGTACTTATGGTTCCTTTCTTCATCTCTTCACCCTCATTTTCCTTTGATAACCTAACCTGATCTATCCACCTCTTTTGCATGTTCTAATCCAGAGTGCCTTGATTCTCTCTTCTCAATGCTCCTCCTTTGGTAGTACAATTGCCAAATTAGGGTAGGTATACTTGTGTAATACCTCCTGTAGTTCCTTATTCGCTTCTATTTGCTACACTATGCTGACAGCTGTTACCTGAATTGGCTTCTAACTAGCCTAGCTTTGTTGTCTTTCTACTTTTAAACTGTTTCAGTTCACTCACGTATGGATTAGATTTGTTCTTCTCACTTTGCATGAGTGCTTTATTTGGATGCATGTTGATTATGGCCACAAAGTTCCAGGTACATTTGGAGATCAGGACCACTTGCACAGGAATGGATGCATAGCAATGCCACAGCAAGTGCACTTCTGCACAAGGGTGCTAGAGGGGGCTTCTGCTAAACTAGTGTTCTGCCTGACCTCTCTCCTAGGTTGCAGCCCATCAGCTTCACTTGGAAGCCCAGAAGTGGTCCAGCAAGGGCAACGAAATTGTTGCAGCAGCCAAGAAGATGGCGCTTCTTATGGCAGAGATGAGTCGCCTGGTCAGGTACTTAAGAAGTCATGTGATAGTCATTTTTCTCAGAGTCTCATGTTTCTTGTAGCCTCCAGGTTTCTTCTAGAATCCTAGATTTCTGTGATGCTTGTTTATCTAGAAACGTTTTATATATGTAAGAAAACATCAGAACCATTGAAACCAATACATGTATCACCAGTCTACTTTTCCTCTTTTCCCTGCTGATATGGTCTTGTGGCACCGAATCTGAATTGTTTACAGTGTCAGGCAGCAAGGAAAATGTTAAATGTCTCTATCAGTACATTCAATAGTGACAATTTTTGTGGAATCAACTCCATGTTGTGAAAGTGTTGTACTATCTCTGCTGCTTCAGAGGGGAAGGTGGCAACAAGAGAGACCTCATCCGAGTTGCAAAGGAGATCGCTTTGGTCGCTGACGAAGTCACACGATTGGCCAAGGAAGTTGCCAAACAGTGCACAGACAAGAGGATACGAACGGTACCTTTATGAACTTCTGAACTGTAGATACCTAATTATGCATGATTCAAAGAAGTACTGGTACACTTTAAAGGGAGATGCTTGAAGTATGAGTCATTACCTATTATACCTGCATCTCTGTGCTGTAAAAAATCTTAGGAAATGTATTTCCATCCGAAAATGGGAAAGTGTTCTAAGAAATATACCTGCAAATTTTATACAATGTAAGTGTCGCTTTCTACATTCCCCTTGTAATATGTCTATTCTCCCACCCCGCTCTACAGAGCCTACTGCAGGTTTGCGAGCGTATCCCCACCATCAGCACGCAGCTGAAGATCCTGTCCACAGTCAAGGCCACGATGATCGGACAGTCAAGTAAGAAGTTGCTACATGTCAAATTACAACTTTTTGTTGCTACCAGATAGTGTTTTGAGTCCGTTGCTTCTGTGCAAGACTGTAGCTTAACCCCTATATTCTAATAGTATATAATCACTTTTATCTTTATCGTACAATTGTATTGGCCCATTGTCAGGCTTTTTGATTTGTAAAAAAAAAACTTAACAAGCAAAAATAATGGACATACGCTAACAATGCATCCTTAGCTGTCCACATTGTAGACAGGATTGTTCTTCACAAGAAAATTCCCATCCAAATGTCTGTTCAACACTTGACTCATGACCTTACCCAGTGCACTCTATCTATGCTGTAATACCAGTAGCTCCTCTTGCTCTTTGTTTATAACTGTTTCAGTCTCAGCTGTTGCATTTTTCCTCTGATATTGTGTCAAGTGTGCAATGTCAGCATCGCTATAACCTTACACTCACAACCGTTCCTATGCAACTGACAAAACTTGCTCTTTTCTTTCCATGGACTAAATACAAAACTGTACCTGCTTCTTCGTGGTAAGCCTAATGTCGTCTTCTGTACGTGGTTCCATCAGTCTTTTGTGACACTACCATCTCATCACTTCTTCGTTTCTTTCCTGTGTTAATGTTCACTTACATTTTTTTCCTTTCTGTCCTGTGTTGATGGAAATTTTTCCTTTTTTCTCCTGTGTGTCCTTTCCAACACTGCCAGCTCCAGATTCCAATACAGGTTGACCCCTTCCACCTTGTCTTGCTGGCATTAGCATATAATCTACAGACATTGTCATTGTGTATGCTGTAACTTTCATTAGCATTTACCTGCCTGGTTACATATGCCCACCACTTTGTAACACAGTTTGTTTCATAGATCTCTAGTGCACTTTCCCCAGTATGCAGCAGTGCATTAATTATACTGGGGGACATTGCATTGGAGATCTCTTTCAATGCATTTTTACGGTGGCATATCTTTATGACCAGGCGGAATTATGTTAGTAGACGTTACATGCTTGTCTTGTCTTGTCTCAAACATGCTTCTGCTCTTCGTTTGTCATTCGTGATGTGCTGCATCAGTAGTGTAGTCAAACCTATCAGTGAAAGGTTTTTATTACCAGTTCTTAGCCTTATGCAGGAAGGCTTCATGAATGTCAGTATTTTCTCTCAAATTTGTTTTTTTTACCATATCAATTTTTAAAACATTTGATAGTTAGAGATTAGAAGGAAGTCGAAAATGTGCCAATTTGAAGTTGAGGAGTAAATCTTCATCTACCTGTCACCTAACTTTTTTCTCCTACTTACAGATGTAGACAGTGAAGAAGTGGACCAGGCAACGGAGATGTTGGTCCACAACGCTCAGAACCTCATGCAGTCCGTGAAGGAGACTGTACGCGAGGCTGAGGCAGCCTCCATCAAGATCCGCACAGATGCAGGCATCACGCTCCGCTGGGTCCGGAAGAAGCCATGGTACCAGTGAAGTCCTTCTGACTGGCCTGATGTGTACTTGTAAAACAGGAGTCCAAGGGGGAGGGGGCACCTGCAGAGTACTTACTGCTGCCATTCTCCAATGGAATATCTTTCAATCCACATCTTTCATTCATTTATGCAAGGAAAGAGAAGAAAGTTGGGTATGGTGCCCCCCACCCTTCCCCTTGGATTCCTGTTAGCTAACAGATGACATGGTGCTCAGGCATGCAGAAAGCATGCACACTGCAACTTGAACTGTGACTGTAACTCATGTTTTGTAATTTGCTGTGTTGAGACTACTGATATGACCAAAGTACTGTTAGGATACCCAATATCATGCATTTTGCCATTCAGCTCTGAGAATGCACTGCATCAAACTTATAACTATTCTAAAGTTATAGGCATGTTTTTATCTCAACTTTATCAATGACTTGTTCCTCACATAATCTGTATCATATTTGCCAGCATTTGCATTGATAGGCAAATAATAGTAACGTTAACTGTTAAAATTTAGATTAATGGCCAAATCATTGTTGTAATGATTGCTAACGTTACATGACATACTGAATTTTGCTGTAAGTTGTAAAACATCCAAAGTCTTAATGACTTTCTGAAAATATAAACATTATTCAAACTCTTCCATCAATCACTTGATTACAGAAGTTTCGGCTGAAGTAGACAGGTATATGTCTTCCTATGTAGTTTAAAATTTTATTCCTGGAATTTTTTCAGCGAATCAGAATCCTAAGCGTTTCTCTACGTAATTCTGAAATGATAAATGTCGATAAAGCACCTTTTGTTACATGCTAAGAACTGCAAACAGTAGTGGTAGCATTGGAGGAAACCATCAGTGATTCAGTGATTTTTGACAACTTTTGCCAAAATATATGCAGTTAAATGCTAGTACATGTATCTATATTTAGATGCATATATGTACAGATATATAGAAATAGAAATAGCTAGGTTCAACAATCTGAGATATACGTACCACTCTGTAACATGCAAAGGTAGTGTTTTATATTTACTATCCTATATACTATTAGGCAATATTCAAAGAACTCAAATATTTTTATAGAACTTAGGACACTGCCTAGTATATTGGTAGGTTGTATAAGTCAAAGATTGTTTTTCAAAGAAATATATTGCAAATCTAGTAAGGACACGTGAAATTAAACAGGATGCCATCAAAATTAATATGCATGTTATATACATGTATGCAACAGGAAATACCGTCAGTATCCCTTTTGGAAGGTTGGATATTAACTTTCAACAGGGTGTACTTGTGCAGCTGAAATCTTTCGTAAGTTCACGAGGCGGCAAAGTGATGACTTACTAGTAGCATGCATTTTCTATGAATAATCAAAGATACCATTTATCCACAGTTTTTAAATGAGATAATGCCCACTTTAACTTCAAATGTTACTAGCTATTGCATTGCTTGTTGATTTTCTACTGAGAATGTAGAGAAGTAGATTACCTTCATATCTCTTTGGCTTGCGTATCCACATCAAGCAGATTGCTAAATTATGTGTAGTATTTAGCTCATGACTATGCCATTGTATGTAGAATTTCTGTTTATGAATGTCAAGAATTGTGCCTTATGCAATGATGTGTTAAAGAAATAAATGAATGCTGCACTTGGTTAGACTGACAAATAAAAGAGAGAGCTTGCTTTAGCATGTGGCTGTGTGTGGATGACTTGGGCATGGAGGCACATGTTGTACATGTATATACATGTATAAATAGTTACCAAGAATGTGTTCTCAGCCAGTATGAACAGTAACTGCCATGAAGCAAAGTGTATGCAGCCCGACTCCAATTTCAGGTTTTGCCTGCTAATTCCGTAGCTTGTGACTAACTGACTCCCTCCCCTCGGCCCTGTAGGAGTATGTCTGGCATGGGGAACTTGCTGCATCTTGGAGCTTCACGGCTCCATCTGGAAGTTAACATTAACAAGCACTTGTACACAAACACACATGCGCACACACACACACACACACACACACACATAGTTTGAGTAACATGAAAAAATAGACAAATCGTGGCAGGGAAAGTTGTGTGAAAAAAACTGCACCCAGCAGATAGACACATAATTTGCAGAAAGTTGAAAGGTAAAAATTTGAAGGGTAAGACAAAAGTTAGCACCTAAATTTGACTGATGTGTGATGAATGCTATGCATGTTACAGTGTTACATTCTACAAGACTATTACTAAACCTTAAACCTCATTTTGAAAGATCACTCCTTACTGAATTCATCCTTGAAGCATAATAATATGTAATTGGAACAGTCAGATTCTTTCAATATTTGTCTTATCATTTCTGGATTCTCAAACCATGTTATTGAGTGACTTT
This sequence comes from Branchiostoma lanceolatum, assembly GCA_035149815.1. NCBI lineage: Eukaryota > Metazoa > Chordata > Leptocardii > Amphioxiformes > Branchiostomatidae > Branchiostoma > Branchiostoma lanceolatum. Next base: position 8,070,017 of record CM068872.1, on the reverse strand, counting down.
TCTACTTTCTCCTCTTTGTTTGCCCCACCTGTCTTCCCTCCACCTTTTCTGTTTTCCTGTTTCTGTTCGTCCAATGTGTGTTGATGGTGACATCATAGGGAGGAGGAGCAAGCTTTGCAAGAATCCAAGATTTTCGACAGCATTGAGAAGCAGATGAAAACCGGAAAGGGATACAAATACAAGGGGATGCCAGGGGTGATATAATTTCTTTTAGTCAAGAAAAGAGAGGAGTGGATTTATAACCTTCAAGAATAACAGGCCTCTGTAAAAGGCCAGAAAATGAGAACTGTTGTTAAAGAGCATTATAACATCATACATGCACATTGAGGGGTGGTGTAGAAAATTGTGAACATTTCTTACAGAGCCTAAAGAAGCAGGCGGTGTTTTAAGGACAAGTCATCAGCCTGAAAATACATGTAAGTGCCATCTTAAGTTGTGAAGACTAGTTTTTCAATGTCATTAGGGGATTTAAAATGACCCTTTTAACTTCGAAAAACTGCAGTCTTTGGTCAGTCTTCTGTTTCCCCCTCTAGATCTTCCCAAACTTACTCTACAGTTGAAGAGAAGATGTATGGAAGTATTATTACAGTAACTGCTCTGTCAGTGCCCAGGTCCAGGCCTGGGAGCCCAGTCTTTGATCATTGTCAGCCTGAGTTAGACATATGAAGAATGGTACAGTAGAGGCTAAGTGGAAACTTCAGTGAAATACATGTGTTGGTTGCGGAGGGGGCTGGGTAGACACTGCCAGTGCATTACCTGTTAACAAGTGACAGACCGACTGAAGGAAACTACAGTCTAGTATATTTCTTATTTCTAAGTATCTTCAACATACAATTCTATCAATGCTTCAAAATCTACAGTGGCCAGGATTGCAGATATCAGGTCAAGATATCAGTTTTGTTTGAAGTGCCTGAGATTTACAGAAATGCCATGGGCACCACCAGAATGTATCATGTGACTGTATCTTGATCATCCATTACAAATAGTGGTCAAAGACTGGGCTCCCATGAACAATTAACAATACTTGTGAACGTTTAGTTTAGAAATGGAGAAAACAATTACTGGTATGATATTGAGGAGTTACATCATTGTTTAAAGGAAACATGACCACATGGACCTCTAAGACTTTTACCATTAAGTGCTCAAGTTGTCGGCTTGTTTTATTTTGCGTCGTAGCATTGAACTATAAGGGCTGTGATTTAGACATGAGCACATGTACATGTGCATGCCCAACAAGTGTATCTCTCCTAATATTGCTGTTTGTTAGTGAGACCCCTCTCTACACCTATGGATATTTGAATTATGAACACCATACATCTGTATTTGTTAAGTGTTCCCTTTTAGTGATGTTTTGTTCCCAGGTGCTCTTTTAATTCACGTATCATCCTTCTTTGATACATGTGTACTATGTATTTAGTGCTATCCTCCTTGCTTTTGGTGAACATTAACTTGCATATATTATTGTAATTTTGCTTGTCATATGCACCAATGTCAAAATCCCTATAGGCTTAGATCATTAGCTATTGAAAATAGATAATTAACTGTTCATCCAAACGTAAAGTAAAGTACATTTAAGTAAAGCATAACCTTAGTGGCATTTGCTTTGAAAGGAAACTCTACTTGCCAGACTAAAAAAAAACTGAGATGTATGTAAGTGTATTTTGTTACTCATTCATTGTGTTTTCAAATGAACAGTGCCAGCAACAGTTGACTTAACCCAAAGTCTCATGGAGTACAAGTCACAGTGTAGGAAACAGTCACACATGATTCAGGTAAATAATGAGAATAACCCTAGGTTACATAATAGTATTAACTTCGAAGTTTCAAAATCATGTCAAAAATATATGAGGTATTAGACATAATAACCCCATCATCAAATCTGCTTCCAGTGTAAGATGAGTAAAGCTCACCATCAACTTTGTAACTTATCTCTTTGTTTAAGAAAGAGGCAAAGGAAAGACTATTACACATTGTTACTTAGTGCAAGTGCTGCTGTGCTGACTAGTTGGCAGGAGGACTGTTTTCATGTTTATTTCACAGCATAAACATTTTTGAATAAAGAAATGATTTTCTATTCTTGTCTTCATATTAAAGTATATTATGCCACCTGCACACCAGTAAGTTGAGAAGTACTGGTATGAGTATTCAGATTAACTCTGGCTACATGTAGCATAGCATTGTAACATAAGATTAACTTTTGCACTGTAAAGCAAAGTCAAGCACATCTTATTTTGTTCTTTGAATACAAAGTATATGAAAAACCACATAGGGTAGTAACTGGCAAGGTATTGGCTACAGAGAATTCGAATGATTCAATCAACTTTTCTGCAGGTCTAGTATTTCCATTTATATCCTGCTTCCATAAGTTTCTCATATGCTTCCCACACCTCAGGAGGTATCTCCTGGTATATCTGGAAACCCTTTTCTGGGTAGGTATGGACTCTATACAGATCACTCAACATGATCTCAACAGTGTTCTTCATCGGGCCTACCTCATCATTTGCATAGTCGTGGAAACTGATTCTTGGTGAGGTAACGTACAAGGACGTTTCTTCTACGTTCCCCGGCCATTGTTTCATGAAGGTTGCGTAGGCCCTCCGTTCCATGTAAGGTTTCTGAACAAGTATAATGCTGCTGGTAGGGATGTTATGCTCCTGTAAGAGTTTGTAAGACAAGAGTACATTCTGTCCTGAGTTAGATGCTTTGTTCTCCACCAGGATTTTGTCAGATGGGACACCTGCCGCCACAGCAATGTCATGGAAGATGTCTGCTTCTGGTCGGTCCCAAACACCTAGAATGTGATGTATTATAATCATGGTTTAAGGATGACAAGAAAAACATGATAAAGCTCTGCAACCATATTTACATAACATCAATGCTAGAAGAATCCCAAATTCAAAGACATCAATGTTGAGTCTAAAATCTCTGCCATTGGTACAAGTATGTTGCAGTGAAGCAAGAAGTCAGACTGTCTGAGTTGACATAGAAGAGTTTATGCATCATACATGCGCCTAGAATATTGTGCCCATTGCCTTGGCAACAATATACCTTGATTTGCATGAATTGTTCACTTTTGTATTAATACAGTAATACTCTAGACTCTTTTAAAAAATCGTATATCATTGGTAGATACATGAAATGATTATTGCTGTTTATCATTGGGAACTATCCTTCCCCTATGTCATTCATGAGGGGATTTCACAATTTGATGTTGTACGTTACCTTCTGTGAGATTCCCCAGCCCCCCGGAGAAGAGGAGCCATGGTGCCCATCCCTGGTGCCACAGCTCAGCTGCATACTCCGCCACACGCCTGTCATGGCTCCCGAATACCACAATCACATCACTCTGTACAAACATCATTCATTGGTGATTATTGATTTATATCATTAACCATGGCATTTGGGCAAACCTGGTAATCTAGACACTGTACTGATTGTAGCGTTGTTTGCACAGTAGGCAACAGTTTGATGGATCAAAATACTGAAATTGTAAGGTCACACCTACACCTGCAGCGGGGCTTGAAGGACAAAAAAGCATTTCGGCCATATTATAATTCATATGGGATTGCGTACAACTGGCTGTCAAAACGTTGCACTCGGATTATCGGTAAATTTCAAACCATTTCAAACATCGCCCCTTAACGCTGCTTAATCAATACCTTTGGACAATGCACCGGCTACGTGTCCAGTCGCAACGTACCTGATCCATGATCACTGGCTACTCACCTTTTTCAGCTCATGTCCCATAGACATGTATTTCCAAATCTTCTCGCCGAGTGTGACATGTTTCTCCTCCATCGTTTATGAAACTGTTTATAGTTATTATCGTTTATGAAACTGTATGTAAGGGGCAATACATTTCGCGACGTTCGGGACATATAACAGGGTCTCACTGGACACCCCCTTTTCTTTGATGCCGACCTTTTGTCGTCTGCTAGCCAAGCTATTATTTCCGGGGCAAACGTCAAGAAACAGTGAGCAAATATTCAAGCAGATGTGTGGAAGTGAAACTTCGGTTAGTCCGCGTAAGTCTTGATCTTGCAAAAAAAAGTACGTTATTTTCCACTGGAACCCACTTTGATTACCAAATGTGGGCTTCAACTTGAATCGACGATAGATATAAAGTTGGTGGAATGAAATAGTGCTTAATGACAAAATGGACAACACTGCAAATGCAGAAATCTTCTTCAATCTTATAACAACATAGGGCAACTTTCCTGCAATGATTCTTATTACTGCATAAATGATAAGAATAGTGATATGCTTTATACACGTTCGTGCATATTCAAGAGCAGTAGAGCAAAATAAAGACAACAAATTGTTAAGAAAAGCTAATATTTTTTATTGATTCGGTGCTTTACATGTATTTCCTTCAACCTGTTGATAGTGCGATACGTATGACATTGATTACAATATGACATCTTTATTTCTATTTGAAAGTGGTAATTTGGGCATTATCAACAGCACTGGCGACCAGATAAACAATCGTTCAATAACTAAACCCTCAAAGGCTAAAACCTATCAACATTATCAGCTGGACTGAGGTTCGATTTCGTTGGGTACAACAAGTACTTCCACTAATTCACTGCAGCAATTAGGGACGTCCTCATGTTTATAATGGCAGCAACCAGACTGAGGGCTGAAGCAAAGGCAACACGAACATTCATTATAGATATTTGCTGGCGAGATAAACCACCACCGTACTGGGAGGCAGCAGAGATTGGTCGTTGTCTCAATATATTCCTCCCGCTCTTTGTCAAGCAAACAGAAACAGCTAATACGTATGCACAACAGTGAGAGCATAAGTACCGTAACGATCATCAGTGGTATGTAAACTATACTTGTAATCAATAGGATTAGAATAATAAGAATACCGAACAATATAAACAATAATCCTTTTCCACTCCAAAACTTACAGAAGTTCTTATTCTTGTCTAAGTAGCAAAGCATGCAGCCAATACAGCAAAGAATTTCTCTGCATGAAGAGGACGAGCAGCAAGGAGTAATGTAATTTCCCTCTTCTCCACTGGGCTCGGTACTCGTTGGTCTCCTGTCCAAGCACAAGCATGACGAGCAGCCAGGATTTCTGTCGTCATCCACGGGCCACTTGTTGTTTGAGGATGTACTCGCCAATGCTTCCTAGAGGAAACAAATCAGAAATGACAAAAAGTACCAGTGTCTCCCCGAGTCCCCGTACCCCTCGAAATGCAACGGGTTCTGAAGACACGCAGTAGTTATAATTTGTGCTGAACTGATTCCACATTAAGAATACGAGTAAAGATATAAATACATGGTTTATAGACTAGTTTGTTTGCTCGACTGCACACATTGCAGACACACATCAATGCATGTTTTCATACAGCCTGAATATTATTTTCTAATACTAGTATTAGACCACAATTAGTCAGTGCGCTAGAGGTACGTACCTGCCAGGCCTCACGCGGCATCATTTAGCTATTACTGAAAGTTTCGAAAATCCAAAACCGACGATGTAGGAATAACGCCAAACTCAGGTTACCGTGGCTTCCTGGTAGATATATTTCCGAAGTTTGCCCAGCAAAAGGTGAGTTCATTCATCGATGTAACGTTAGTATCTACGCTTGTTCTCATTGCGACAGCAGGAAAATGTAAGATGAACAAAGTATTATTTGTTCCCCTGCGCGTTGGTGACAAAACAGCACGTTCAAGTGCTTAGATCAATAGCAAAGTCGACTGACCAGAGTCTATATCAGAGTTCCGCTAATAACCAAATACGTTCAAATATCCTCCTCTGCTACAAATGTGTACATCTCAACATAAAAGTTTGACCGGCCGAATCTCATGAACTGATGATCCTAGCTATTATCGTCCGTACGTTCCTGTATACACTGACAAGTGACAGAAATTCTCAGAGCTCTGATATTCGGTAGTATATCATTTCCCACCCTTTGTAAGTTCTGTGTGTGACCCGCACGTACGCTATAACACATGTTAGTCAATCATAACATAAGATTTAGATTGATGTGATCTTGTGCTGACCTTTGTATTGCTCAGTAATGTTCTATTTGTATTGCTCAGTAATGTTCTACTTGTTTGCCGGATGAACCCCATGCAGTTTATGCGGGGTTTGCTATAATTGCCGTAGTCTGTTTGGCCTTCACCGGGCCGGGATCGTGTCAAATAAGTGGTGGTGTTATATTACCAGGCTTTGGTCTCTGTTAGAGTCTCTCTCTGAACTCTGCATTCATGAGACCAGCCATTCCATAGTACGGGAGATATTTACATGAGACCATTATTAAGCTTACTTTTGTTATCTGACAACCTAAGCTTGTTTTCTTCAGAATAAATGACATTTCGGCGTCGTGCCTCCAAGTCGCATTCGTTGATATGTTTTGTTGGTATCAAAACACTAGGCATAGGCAATCATACCCCGTGGTTTTCACACAGGCAGTACAGTGGTCTTAACTAACGTCCTTTGCTCATAGTCACATTCGGTAAGGGAAAGGTGAACGTGCCATCTAGCTTATCTTACACCCCACATCAGGATTTGGTTAATATCAGTTCCCTTACCCCTGTACACTGTATGATGTCTTTAATTTCTAGCATTCCAATGCCATGCTTAGAGTAACTGATTAAAGTAAATTATCAAATTGATAGATACCGTGCAATAGTTCCTTTGCATTAGTCTTGAGCTGTAATTTCTCTCGGTGCGATGCGATTGTACTAGTGTCATATCCATACCCGTCACTAGACAGAGTTTTACCACCAGTCGCATCGAAAAGACCATAAATTGTTCACATGACATTAATATTTTGGGGTATGTTAGATCATCTATGAACTTTACATTCTCCCGATATGCAGACCAGGCTCTGAGATGACTACAATACTAGCTGGTGACATCCCCTTTCGTACTAGATGGATGAGCAAAGTCAAACATTCGGACTTTGGTAGATATACATGCTCTTTTATTAATAGCAAACCAGGATACATGATATGAATGCGTCGTTTTGCACAAATATGCAGTACTCTGTGTCCCCTTCACTCGCCTGACTTTTCCCTTTCACTATATCAGACGTATTTGCCAGCATATTTCAGAGATTTCATAAACAAGACTCAGTACTTTTCGCCGAACTCATCAAACATGCTTTGAACGGAACAAATTTACATACTTGACGAGATTCTGGTATCTAGTTTTTAGATATGTCAGCGATAAACATGTTGGTGAACCCAAGTGAAGCCCGTGGTCTAGTAGCCCGTCCGACTTACCGACCTGGCAGTGAGAGACTGTGTAACACAGACTATGTGTAGCCTGACTAAATCGCGCTCTTAGCGGCCGGCCCGACGAATTCCGCCTCCTTGGGGTCATTAACTTCCGCCTGCGAGAGATTATGTAAACACAGGCTAAGACTACATGGCCCATCAATGCAAAAACTGTTCGTGAAGTTTGTTTAGAAACCATTGATCAAAGTAGGTGTCCATCCGCTACTTACTCTTAAACTGTACGCCTAGTTAGGAATGACCAATGGCAGTGATCAGTCAACAAACTCTATCGTACCCATACTCGCATGGCCGACGTGAAGTACTTAAGGTTGAGTTTGAGGTTCAACTTGATTGGAGACAACTACTTCCCGCAATGCACTGCAGCATTCTGGGCAGTCATCAATGTTATATTGGCAGCAGTCCGATTGAGGACTTAGGCAAGGACATAAGCTTGGACATGCGTTATAAAGATAGGCTGGCGTGCCGGAATCCCACCACTCAATGCATGGCCTCCATATTACCAAAAGCCCGTCAATTAATTTCTCTATCGTTTGATCTGTCTCAAGGTTGAATGATTCTCCCGCGCAGCATTCGGTATACCCCGCGACGCAGCTAAGGATGACAGGTCCACACACATATAACATCACTATCATTAAGGCAAAATATTCTATGAGAAGAAACTGCAGTGCCATCGATATAGAGCAAATTAAAATGGACAGTAGTATAAACAGTAACCCCTTTCCTTTCCAGAACTCAGCACACTTCGTATTCCTGTCCAAGTAACAAAGCGAACAACCAATACACCGTAGAATTCCTGAACACGAGCATGATGCGCAGCTGGGATTTATACCTATGCACGAACATGGCTCAATTCCTGTGCATGAGCATGACAAGCATCTGGAGTTAACTTCGTCATCATTTCCTTTACAAAACTTCAAACAGTTCGAATTCTGACACTTGTGCCAACACGAGCAGGACGAGCAGCTGGGATCAGTTCCTGTGCAGGAGTAGCCGAGATGGACGACGTCATCATCCACGACCACGCACACAACACCCTGGCTTAACCGGTAGTCTCCGTACCCCCGAAGTAATATCTGCAACACCAATTCGGCACCCGGCCGCTCTTTTGGATCCCTACTTAGCATGCGTCGGACAAGGTTTTTATACCATTCATTCTCTTCACTCTCCATCACTTTAAGCTCAATGTCCCCCTGTGTCACAGCTTGTGATACAGGCATTGGGTCCGTCTCTGAGCCTGCAAAAGGCGTCAGGTACCGATCTGACTGGCACCCGGAGTTAGTCCATCAAACATGGCCCATAACAGTAGTCCCATGGAGAAGATGTCGACTGAAGGAGTGTAGTGACATGGCTGGTCGTTAAGCAGACTTTGATAGATTTCAGGTGAGAGATAAAATGTCGTTCCAACAGAATATTGCATATAATGACGACTGAAGCTATTGCCATTGTTTTCCGAGACATTCAGTACTTTGGCCAACCCAAAATCAACCACCTTCAGGACAAAGTGCGCCTCATTCACCGTCAAAAGGACATTCTGTGGTTTGATGTTGCAATGAACGATCCCGTTCTTGTGCAGAAATGTTATGGCGTCCGCCAACTGAACGGCGAGATGTCTCTTCGTGACGACGTCGACTTGTTGTTTGAGGATGTAGTCGCCGATGTTTCCAAGAGGACAGAACTCAGAAATGACAAAATGTACCTGTGTCTCCCCGTCTCTTCCCAGTTTAGATTCCATCAATTCCATGATGTTTGGGTGTTTCTTAAGCTGTTTCAGAACACATATTTCGTTGAGGGACGTGTCCTCGACGGCCAACTTTTTGGCCGCATAGGTCCGTCCAGAGTCCATCGATTTTGCTGTGTACACTGTGCCTGAAGCCCCACGGCCGATCTCATCTCCGAACGTGTAGCCCTCCAAAAACAGATTCTGATTAGAAGAAAATAGCAGTTAGATCATGCAATTGTAGATCATTCGCTTTATCAGCTGCATGTGGTTGTATAGGTTACGGTTACATTGGTCGCGCGATCATCGTGCGATCGCAACCTGAGGGCATTCTTTTGATATTCGTGCATATGACGTACACAATTCAGCGGTCTACGGTAGAAACAGACAGCCTAAAGCCCTATCACACTTGTGGGTAAAACAAGTCGGACGGTGAGTCCGCATGAGTTGCGTATTAACATGTTTGTTTGCAGCCGACTAAGTGATTTCTTAGGTTCGAAACCAGGCTGCACAACGGTGGATCAAAGTAGATAACAACTTTCTCCCCACAAAATCTACTTAAACAAAAAAAAAATGTTACTGCGGAACTCATTCGCACTTGAATATACGCACAAGTGTGACAGGGCCCTAAGATCGATCCTTGTCGTCGGTTGGTTCAGTCACAGCCCGCTTAAAAATTCTATGAAAATCTTACGACGGCCTATGACGAATGTGGCCTCGCCGCGCCGTCATGTATATACAACCAAGGAGGTAAAAAAAACCTAATGATGCTGTGAGACTTTTTGTCGAGATTTTCTGTAAAAATTCTTAAACAATCCGGTACGTACCTCCCACGCACGCATTATTGACATGTCTCTGAAAGCCGTCTGGACGCACACTACGCGGATTGGAGTGAGTTAATGTAGAGCACAGTTTCCTGGTGAGTGGTAAAGTGCCCGTTGCCACGTACGTTCTCCGATCAACCTAATAAACTATGGCGTTTGTTCTTAGGCGTCGATATCGAAGCAGTCTGCTCTGGCATGCAAGTGGGCAAACTTAAATGGGCTTATATCAATAAAGTCAAATGTCCAGATTATGAATTACCATCATTTAAAAAGTAGCCACAGCAACAACGCCAATGGCAAAACATGGAGAAAGAAAAAAGTAATAACATTTTTCAGTTGCCTTGGACCAGATTCATACACTCGCAATTGGTTTTAATTTTTTTTTCGAATTTGACAAAAATTGTCAGGTGCTTGCAATTTCAATACAATCAGAAATGTAACAGTTAACGTAACTTAACCAATTTACGTCCGATTTATTCAAAACCTATTTATCTTAAAATCGCACGAACAGAGCCAAATGTTAAACCCATGGTCAGAAATATCAGCTCTTCTAAAAGGCAAATGCATGGTCTGTAAGTTTTTCTCCGCCTATTTAACGCCGTGCGAGCATGTATCTATACTTAGGTATATGATGAAGAATTGTGCTAGGGTAACCCATTATCGTCCACCTCGGTCTTTTCCCTTCTAGCGCTATGCTGGAAAAACATAGACCAGAAAGAAATGCAAAGTAACTTTCCAAAGTAGTCTGCAGACAAATGACAATAAAATCACTATGTCTGTCCGGCCACTTGCTTAACGCGATGAAAAAAAACAATGTTTATTTGTAAATTCCCCCCACATGCGCGGCACGTGGCGTTCACGTGGTAAACGCATGACCATTATGTTTTGCTGTGCAAAAATTAAAGAGATGGCTAAGGATCATACTTATGATGTTCTTTATTGCTCATGAGAAGAGGCTTTGGCATAATACACCGTGACATGTGGACATGAGCCAAACCGGACGTAAATAGGTTCTGCACGTAAATAGGTCATGTTACGTTACATTGGGTCAACAGGTTAAACTGACAGGTTGGTGGTTCTAGAGCTGGCTAAATCCGAGGTACTTGACTACTGTACTATGTTTGCATTGGCATTGGCATTTGCTCACAGTTTGTTTATATGTGATATTCATGCATAGGTTGCTATTAAGGTGTGCGAATACCACATTCCCTTTGTGACAAGAAACTTTGCGTCGTCACTACACTGACTTCGCCCGAACACAGCCGGCGAGATCAAAGTCATGATCACTAACTCATGTGGTCAATTAGTTGTGGTGTTTAGGCACACCCAACAAAACTAGCTATGTGTGTTTTTTACTATTCCGGTGCGTCCTTTCTTTTATGTTCTTTTTTCTTCTTCACTTTGTCCGTCTTTGAAGCGGAGATTTTATTCACTGTAGTAGGTGACACTCGGGACTGAATACGCACCAGGACAGCATGTTTTAGTTTGAGACCCTTGGTTGTCAGCATCATTCAGTGCCATTTACACTATTATGTCATCGACTAACCAACATTGCTAGTTTCCCCTTGCAAAACTTCTCAAGTGTGGTTCATGTAGCACGTCGGCAGAACGTACGCGTTTAAGAACAAGTTCGCGTATTTAGATTCATTTAGTTGTGTCCAAAGAAATATGTTATGCAACGGCTAATACTCCGATGCAACGTTGGCCAAAGAGAACAAAAGAGATTCAGCAGTTATCATATGTTTAGATAGCAGACTAATTACCGTATACGCATTACGTTCTGCCGACGTGCTGGTTCATGTAGAACTTCGTCACTCCGTCTGAAAGTTCTGTAACTTCGAATCCTCGTTGGGTCACGCGAGAGTTGCAGCGATCCAAGATGGCGGCGTCCATGAGGTCACGGATTTGTTGGGCTGCAAAATTCGTGTTGGATTCCTCCGTTATCATGAAACCCGGGGAGCTGTCAGGTGATCTAGCTTTCCCAGAGTACTCGTTAGATACTGGTGCATGGTCAGTCAAAAATGTGTACATTGGTTGATTGCTGTGAGGTGGGGAAAGGGTTCGTCTTGACGCGCCCCCCTCCCCAAAATGCACACTGACAGTAGCTACATGTGTATTTATATTTTTCATAAATCTAGACACTTTCATGATTTGTGTATTGTGTAGGGTTATATCAGTAGCTCCTATAATTGCCTTCCCATACCAGATGATAATTACACAATTTAGATGTACTTTGTCAGGAGCACAAATCATTCTACTGTAGGATTTTCCTCGTGATCATTCAACTCTTCACAACTCAGGTGCTAGAAGCCTGTTACCAGCTGCAGCCGTAGGAATGCAGAGCCACACCTGTCAGCGCAGGGTACACACCTCCACCTGTAGACTACAGGATGTAGACACACCTGAAAATCTTCTGAAATACAGGTGATTTGCATGTTATTGCTCTTTCCTTGTTCAGTGTATTTAGTTCTGAGAGATATTTATACATGTTAGATATGTTTGTATGTTCATTTCTTCGAATTTTAATTCCATTGGCAAATTTCTTCTCATCAGAAATGCCTCAAAGTTGGGATTTTTATTATAGGAATTCTGTAATTGATTTTGTGAACCTAACATAAAATTGTTTCAAATATTTTTAAATCTGAGACTCTAGCCATTACTGTTATTATTGCTATTTGCCAATCTTGAAGTATTGTGTCTACATGTATGTGTTATGTCCAAAGCACTTCAGAAATTGTGCAATAAATTTAATAATGTCATGCTTTATAATCTGTCAACTGTTATTAAATGTCTCAGTACCTGTAAATCTTACCAAACAGGTACAAATCTCTGGGCATAGACAGATGGAACCCACCAGACATAGATCCAACATCAGTAGAGAAACATCCAGGTGAGATTCAAGTAGATGTACAGCATTTAAGATGCTTATCATCATAATACTACTATACAGATTTGTAACATCCAACCACCATATCACTGGTTATATATCATGGTAACATACAGTATATATCATATTCTGCACCCAAGGTCATGAAAAAGAATCATAGGCATCCTCTCTTAGCCTTAGTAGCTTGCTATGATATTTTCTTGATTATTTACATTTCTTGACTATACTCTGAAGCCCACAATTATGAATCTCACTTACTGTAAGCAGGATTATGATTGGTCATACACAGAACCTGCGATGTGTAGTTTCTGCAACAGTTTGTACCACACATTTCACAGCCATTCTGGAGAAGGTGAAAGAAGAGATGGTGTCCCCGGATGTGGGCCGTCTGTTCGCTGTGGTGCAGGTCGCAGGGAAACAGTTCAAGGTCACAACCGAGGACCTGGTGTTGGTTCAGCAGGAGATGTTCGCAGATCCAGGAGAGAGAGTTAGACTAGAAAAGGTGAACACATTGTCTAAAACTCCACATGTTGTACAGTTATACACACATCAGTTTTAACTATTGGGGGATGTGTCATTTCATCATCACATTGTATAGGGACAACCTTTTACTATTCCCTATGTTTTGTGTATTCCACTTCATCTGGGCTTTCTAAAAGCTGACCTGTCTAACGCTCTGAATGTTGACATTGACAAATGCTGTTAGACCACCTTTCAATGCATAACTAGAATCTTATTTTTAGTACATGTACATTTTGTGTATTCTGAATTCATAACAATTATCTAGCCCTGCTGATCGAACTTACCTTTGATATGTTTTCCACACAGGTATTACTTGTTGGTAGTAACAACTTCACATTGATTGGAAAACCAATATTGAGGTGAGTTTTAAGTGTTGTTTCGTATTGTTATTGTGCGATGCAACATTCTCAGAATACACAAATTGAAACTACATTGTATATTGTAATGCAAAATTCCATTTTCAAATCATAACAATTGCTCACATGGCTCATATCACAACTGTCATATTGCAAATAGATAGCCTTTGGAATGCTTAAACTGCAGTTAAAGCTTGTTGTTAAAGTTTCAATATAGTGCAGAAGGCTTATTTGCTCTTCCTCATTTCTAACATCATATTACAAGAACTGAGCATGTCTTTTTGTTTCTACAGTCGTGACCAGGTGCGGATAGAAGCCACAGTCATTGAGAAGTTCATGGCTCTCCCTCTTGTTGTGTACAAGTTCAAGAAACGGAAAGGATACAGGAAGAGGAGAGGTAAACATCAGTACAGATGGTTGCTATACATATAAACATCTTCCAAAAACATTAGAGCAGACATTGTCATATACAACCTTTGACATCACAGTTTTTAACCCTTTCTTCTCAATTATGACTCACAGCAAGGAGGTTATATAGACCTTGCTCACAGGTAATGTTAGATTTGTGGCATCCTTCAAACATGGCAGTTATTGCTTAGATTGTGTAGTATGGACTTGGATACTGATGTCAATGTATTCTATCATTGCCAAATCTACAAGTCAAGGCAATCAAATTGAAGATTACTTTTGATTATACCAAGCTGAGAACAAACATCTAAGACAGTATAATGGATTGATGAAACTATTTTGGAAATTTTACATTCCATGCATTGTACACACAAACATAAACATGGATTTTAACACATCATTATTTCTGGTTTCAGATCACTCTCAGCCATGTACAGTACTGAGGATTAACAGCATAGAGGTGGCACCGAATCTCAACTGAAGGTTTTCCAAAGAAAATTATACAAAAGAATTGTTCCATGTGCTGGTAGTTTAGAGCATTGTCCAGTCCATCTGAAATTTTCATTGAAAAATAGATAAATGCATCTTCACTGTTATAAGTCATTGGATTTGAGAAAGTTTTGGTACAGGTCTCGGCAATAGGGGTACAAAACCATGCACAGTATTGCTATGTATTTGTCTCGGTACAGACAGATAATGTCGTATCACAGGACTTGTGAATATTGGAAAAGAACCACCACTGGCATGATAGTCAATATGTGTACAAATGTACTCATGTCTAACAGAAATACATGATTAATAAAAGCAACACAGAGGACAGTAATTTTAGCAAAACTGATCCATGGTTGTGGCTCAACTAGAGGTGTATACATGTACTAGACATAAATCATTCAGTAAAAATAGTAGAATGTATTTTTGCTGGAGTCTTTTTTCTTATATGTACCTCCCTCATATGTAAGCAACCAGCATTAAAAGAGTGTTCAGGATTGTCAGGGGTGACTTCAGTTCCCAGATGTACAAAACAAACAAAAAATTCATGAAACCAATAATCTCTGGTTTGTGCAGTGTTACACATGTACGTGTAAGTCATGAGCATATGCCTCTTATGCTATGCTTCTAAGTTACGTATACATTACTCCTATAAACCCTGCACTAGCATGTCAACATTCCTTTTTCCACTAAGTAAACACACACAAGTATCAGTAGTATTCTTTTAAATACAACTTTTATTTTGTGTCTCTCCTATCACAAGATATTGGCAATGTAAAACAACACGGTTTTTGTGTTTGTTCCACCTGACAATGCACCAACTGGCCAGGTCCATTCCTTTACATATTAAGAAATAGTCATCATTACAAATACTCTGAATCAACAGAAGTACATCTTATAACATGTCACTTTGTACAATACCTCTTAATTCTCGTATGTTTGTAACACAGTATACAACGTAATGTAATCTCTTCTTAAGGCTATTCCATCTCTAAATCTCAAAATAGAGGAGGGCTGTTAGGACCATTTTCAAGTTCAACCCACAATTATATATCAATGTGATCTTGGGCCTTAACATGTTCATTAAATTTAAAACGATTTCGTCTCTCATAATCTTTAAAATGGAGTAGTCCTATAAACACTTCAGATGATGATGATGTTACAAAGAGTGACACTTGGTCCACGAAGTGAACAACGTCTGACAGCATGGACATCTATACCAGTGAGACAATCTGACTTCCACAACCTTCAACACAGAGAACTTCTAGGACCTGACACTTGACACAGAGTTCGAGGGCTGTGATGCTGAGTTTAGCTGCTGTTCTATCCTGATAAGGTCTGCCTTGGAAGTGAAAACCAAATTTCAAAAACAGTATTAAATAAAGAACTATTATATCATCATCATCATGGATACCCCCAAATAACCCCGTAATACTCCACAAAATCTCTGTGCAATAATAATAAGTAATCATGTGCTGTACTCATCATACCGATCAATGTTGTAAGACAAAATAACCAATACAAGTAGGTATAAAACACATCCAACTGTTAGAGGTGCATTACATACTGATATGTGCAAGTCGACATATTAAGTACAAGGCATGTTTGGTTAGAGAGGAAAGAAGTATCACAGTATACCATTAAAAGCTCAGAGCCATCTTCAACTTAGTGCAATCACTAAATAGTCATTACAAAATCGTTTCAGTACAGCTTTACTTTAATTTTAGAACAATCTCTTGGAATGACATATCATACAGTTAATAGATAAAGTGTACATGAAACTTAAGTACATGGAAATCATTCTAGGCATCTCATCTTAGCTAATGTAAAATGCTCATTGGTATGATCATAAAACGTAGACCATTGGCCCCAATCCACAGCACAATGCTGTGTCATACATAATCAAACTCATCTATCTTTACTTGTTCATAAGGTGTGGACTGTATATTTTGGATTAGCTTTTTAACTTCTGATGCGATGAAGACTGTTGAGGTCAGTGCAACCAGAAGAACAATGTCTGAGGAGGAGAAAAGAAACACGTAAGAGAATATGCACGTTGGGGTGACAACCTGAAGGTTTAAAGATGTTTTACAATTCTAGGCAGTCTCTTTACTTCATGTCAATGAAGGGTTGATATCCAGGTGTATATGCAAGATAACAGTTACTCAAGCAACTGGATAATTTTGTAAAATGTTGCTAAAAAAAAGTCAAAGAAAATATTATTTCAATAGCATTTCTACAAGAGTGAAATCTCAAAGACGTAGAATTCTACCAAAAAAAAGCTGTACTAAAATTATGTAGCTTTCAAACATCAAAACTTCCCTAATAATAGCAGCGCCTGTACCTTCAAATCCGAGTGCCTCTGTTTGGAACACCCTTTGTAGAGGCGGGAAGTAGATGACTAACAGCTGCCCGATAATGGAGCCTCCAACAGCATACAGGAACACACGGTTCGTGAACAGACCGATCTTCAAAATGGACTTGGTCTGGAAACAAACAAAGTAACGCACATTTCATAAGTACAATGTCTTGCTACTATCTACAGCATAGTTGAACAGCATGAAAATTTGGCTGTAAAACATTAAAATCTTTAACCTATTCCTTGCTAAAGGCTAGTTCACTCACCACATTTGAACTGTCTACAGCTGCACAAGATGTTCAATTCATGGTACTTCGAAACATAACATTCAACGTTCAGAATCTCTTTGGTCCGTATGTGAACCCATAGCAGGGATAAGGTAAACACAAGATACCAATGAAACATCCTCCATGTTGGATAGTTATCATTATCATTCTGTCATGTTTACTCAGGGTAGAACAGGATAGAGGGGTTCCTTACCTGTGATCTGGAGCTGAGGGCATTGAACATGTCGAAGAACACAAAGCAGGTGAAGGTCATGGTCGTGTCCCTCGGGGTGATGATGTTGTCCATCATCTGTGGAAACAACATCAAGGTCAAAGTTTTTCAATAAGTTCATGATGATTGATGAGACAGATTGGAATATGATTGTACATATTCCTGTATAGAATGTATCACAGGTGTATAATATTCAAACGTACACTATACCAGCCACTTTGCCATTGAAGGGATCCAAATGTGAAAAAATGTATATTTTTCACAACTGTACAAATACATTTAGGGATGTCTCTATAGATCACTCTAGTAGCAGCCTCACAGTTGAGCTCCTGGTTCCATTTAGTTGCTAACAGGGAGACCCCGGATCAATCCTGGGTCAGGACATCTTGGTTGGGGCTGTACCCTACTTTTGTAAGGGATGTAACATTGGGGTCCAGTGTTTGAGGAGGTGTCTCTGGCATGTTAAAGGGGTAGGGCTAACAACATTTCCCTGTAAAAATACACCCTGCTACTGAAACAGCAAGAAAACTCGCTTCCCTATGTCATCATATGTGCCACTAGGCACTACAAGGGTCTGGACGAACAAATACGTTCATATAACTAGTAGTGTAAGTGATAGTTTAAACTCGACATGTTAAAGTATTCATATACTTGTTATACTTGTACCAAGGTGAATTATTTTGTATCCCATTGTTGTTGTTTGCATGTTTAGTTGTAGAAGACCTTACGGAAGTCGCTGTACTTTTGTTGTGTCAATAAAGATTTCATATGTCATATAAAGTGAAAGAGTGTCATGGTCAAACCCACCTCTCTGTGGAAGACCCAGAGAGTACCACTGACGATGATGACAGCTGACATGAGGATGTTCCCCAGTAGAGACTTGGTGATGATGGAATCTTTGATACTCCGTGGCGGTTTCCTCACAACGTCCTTGTCCACAGGCTCTACTCCGAGGCTGCAAGGTAAAACAGTTTTAACATTTAGCATGTTAAACTATGAAATGCATCTACCAATCAATTTGTAAGTGTAGAGTCATCCATAACATCATACATTTTGTACCTGTATATGTTGTAGTAAGTACATTTATTTAGGAGACATTATAGGGGAATCTTTCAGACCTATGGACAATTATCATAATATATGCCACTGTTGTCCCCTGAACCTCTGGTTAGGCCAAAGGCCAGAGTATTTCCTGGATAATGAAAGACTATTCATTCATTCAAAAACATAAAAGCAATTAAAGATTTGTCAGATATACATTCAGCAGGCCACTATTAGAAAATCATTTAATGATAAGGAAAAAAATAGAATGAGTTAAAGACAATCTGTAATTTGTAAACCTTCTCAACACTAAAAATCTAGTTTAACAGTAGATTCTTTCAGTACAAATGTGCGAAGCTGTGGCTTGACCATCGAATGCCTCACAAGGATGTGACATAGCAGCGCACCTTTGAGCAGGAGGTCCGTCCATGATGATGTTGATCCAGAGGATCTGCATGGCGTTGAGTGGGTTTGGCAGGCCACTCATGGTGGACAAGGCAATCAGAGACAGGGCTGCTATACTCCTGATAACAACAGAAGAATGGAAGATTATCCTTCATTATCATACACGTACAGAATACAATCGAAGAGACACTATTACTTGTGATGATTACATGGCTTTAATGTACAATAAGTAAAAAATCTTGATATGCTACAGGATAAAACTGTTACAGACGTACAGTAGAGAAGCTGCAAACTCACGTGCTCAGCTGGAATCGGACAAAGTTCTTGATGTTGTAGAAGATGCTCTTCCCCTCCTCAATTGCAGACCTGAAGAAAGCAACAAACATGATAACATGATTTCAGTTAGGTATCACAGACACACAAAAGACTTTGAAAATCAGAATTGCATAAATGTTTTCTTTAGGTAAAGCCAATTCTCTGATTGGCTGACAGCTAGTTAGAGGCCACACCTACAAAAATGGAAACCTCAGCCCAGTTTAGCAGAGCCTCCCCCAAGGTATATTGTATTGGCCACAGGGGATGCCCTGCATAGGAGAATGGTATAAGACATTCTATAGGTGATTCTTACATGATAGTGAAGAAGTCGTCGTCCACTAAGATCATGTCTGCCGCTTCCTTACACACATCTGTGCCCACCTTCCCCATGGCCACACCGATGTCGGCTGTCTTCAGGGCCACCGCGTCATTCACACCGTCTCCCGTCATACATACGATGTCACCGTTAGCCTGGACGGCCTTTTGTTCACAACAATGGGAAAATCATCTGATGTAAGACTTTCATCTGTGTACTAAGTAATTGTACATGGCAGTATCACAGTTCAACCAAGTAAACTTTTAACTTGCCATAGGATCAGTCAGAAAACAAGCCAGCGATTCTGACATGGGCTACTAATTGCCAAAGACTATGAAGTGTTTTGGGATATCATAACAATGCAGTTGGACTATACCTTGACAATCTTGAGTTTGTGTCTTGGGCTTGTTCTGTAGAACACTGAGACCTGTAAAGAAACATCAGTCTCTAGTAAGCTAAGAATTTAAGGGTGAAAGAAGAAACAATCAATAACTAGCATTGTCATTTTTAATCTACATACATGCATATACAGAAGTCATATGCAATGGTAAAGAATAGGTTACAAAAACTCTACATTTTGCAGTTCAGTATTGGATAAAGACAGGCCACACAACACATACAGGAATAGTCTAGTCAACTATGTTTCATCTTTGCTTGTTTGTTAACTGATTTGTAAACATCTAGATGGTGGTACATACTGAGTGTATCCTGTGTGACAGCTGCATGATGTCAATCTTCTCTATCTCCTCACCAGACATGGCCTGGCTGCCCTGGGCATACAGACCCAGTCTGCTACCTACATGTACAGGGACACACCAGCAGTTATACTTACTGTGCAAATACTAAATGTTGTATTACTTTTGCAGTGGTTTTAGTTGGCAGTAGGAGGAAAAGGAGGTTTTGCTGTGTCTTAAACTCGTGGTTGAAACAGTTCTGTAGTACATGCAGTAGTTATACAATGAGACCTATTTGCAGTGTCAGGTGGAGAGGTCACCATGAAAATAAAACCATCGCGACAGTAATTGTATACCATAGAGAAAAGTGCTTTAAAGGTAAGAACAGTGATTTTAACAGTGATTTTAAGGATAAGTACAATATCAACACCATGAAATCAAAGAAATTTCTTGCCCCTTTGCACTGATAGCAACAATATGTTGAGAGAGTAAGCATTGTTTCCTAAAGTAGTAACTCACCAATAGCAATTGCAGTGTCCTCTGAGTCCCCAGTCACCATCTTGATGTGCACCCCTCCTCCCTGTAGGGTCATTATGGACTCTGCCACTCCAGGGCGGGGAGGGTCGATGATGCCCACCATCCCCACAAACGTCAGCTTCCCCAGGGCAGGGCCTCTCGCCATAGCCAGAACTGCAGGGGAGAAAATATGACACATGTACTGTAAATCTCCAAATGTTCACAATGGTTTCTTGCAGTTTTTGCAGTCACCTCTTATTGTAAAATCATAACATCTAACAGAATTATTTCAACCATTAACTTAAACACTGTAAAAATCACAGTGATTCATCAAATGAATTTCATATTTCACAATTTCATACAAATCGAAGGGTGAGAAACAGATGTTACTGTTGACACAGGAAGTGTATGTCTAACGATAGCAAAACATTAAATCGTTGCAGGATTCTGACAACAAAGAAAAATACAATCTAGCTGAGTGTACCTCTGAGCCCAGCCCTGCCCATGAGCTGTGCATTGTGGTAGTACTCTGCGAGCTGTTTTTCTGAGAGAGGGATGGCTGTACCACGACTGTTGTACGTCACACACTGCTGTAACACCTGCTCAATGGCACCTTTCATGAAGTATTCCTCAGTTGCCTTCTGCAAAAGGAGAAATACATGGATGTCAGGAAATCTGGATGCTACAGTGTAGAAAGGATATACTGTACTTATCTACAGTAAGGCTATAATGGACTAGTACCTATACTGAGGATTTGATCTTACTCTTAGCCACAAGGAACTGTATTTCAGATATCATGCAGATAAGTTGCTTATTCAGGTCTCAAGCCCCTGAAGATCCCAGATGTAAATGTAATAAGCAACGTCCAGGGAAACACTGTTGAAGCCTTTTAAGACTAGATCAGATTTATTTCAATCACATGTTGATTTGTGACTAAGAAACTATAATACTAGACGAAGCTAACCCATATTATCATTATGCATAAAGTGCACAAACAACAGAGATCTCCTTCAATAGAACAACCCTGACTGTCCATCACATTTATCAGTTGAACCAATTATAGCATGGCAATTAGTGGTTCCACCAATGAGACAGTGGCTGCATGTCTGTCAAACACTTTACATTTTTGTCTTTTTATTTGTCATTTCTACATTTTGACAGAGGTGGGATGGGCTATGGGATCTATTGCATTTACTGTATGTTGATATCAAGTTCCCAATACTTGACAGTAGAAACAGAATGCTGTGCAATAAAGCATAGCTTGTGGTGGAGACAACCAGACAGAAGTAGGACTTCAGGAATACAGTTGTTCAGGACAAGACAACAGCTTAAAACAACTGATGCATGCCCACCACTTGTAACCTGCTGAACCTGGAGTGACTCAATACCTCCTTGTTTCGTAGAGCACACTTCACAGCCATCCACTTCTTCTCTGAACTGAAGGGGATCTCATCCAGCCGCTCGTAGTGGGACTGGACTCTGAACAAACCAAGCTGCGGGCGAGACGAAAACATTTCAATGATGATCCATTGATTAACAATTCTTCAGTCTCAATCGTGTCCTTGTCAAGCCTTTCATATTTTCAAAACAGAACAGCATTACACAAGCTTACTGCAAGAAATGAGCATTGTCTCCATCTTCTCAACCTCTGTAGAATTATTTTCTAGAGAAGTTAAGATGTTTCCCCCATCTTTTTCTTCAGAGCTGTGTGATATGTGTGACAAAATCCATAATAAAACAGCTTTAGTATGGTAAAAATATGTGGCTACAATTACAATAACCAAGTCTTGCTGAGTAGCCTCACCTTCATGCCAAATGCCATAAGAGCGCCCTCTGTTGGCTGGCCGAGGAGCTGCTCTGTCCTGATCTCAGCATTATTGCACAAACAGCCAACCTGAAACAAAAACATACATAAACAACATGGCCAGGATTCATGACGACAGACTTTTATCCTTGAAGTCTATTATGTAAACAGCACCTGATCTTATGAAGACTATGGGTGCTTAGTTTATACATACACAATCTAAAAGATGTACCTAGTAACTTTACATCCTGTTTAAGAAATGTAGATAGCTTACAAATTACTAGCACTGAAATAAAATATCTTACACACATTGACAGCCAGTACAGATACATTTGTATATGTACAATAGTATCATAAGTGACCTCTTAAACGTGAATTCATGACACCACGAATATGCATTTCCAATATATTACTCCTGTATTACAGAATTTTAAAATACTTTCTTTCACCCCTATTGTGAAGTAAAACCACAGTTACTGCACCTCTCCAATCTGCCATATGGATGCATGTAGGTGTTTGTCCGCCTCTGCTCCCTCTACATACACCATGCCTTCTGAGTTATACCCCACTCCTGTTACCTGCACAAGAGTGGCATAAGGAACATGAAGTACAGTTTAATGACTCGACACGACATTGCAGTCTACTCTTGAAGTCAAGAAAAACTTGGAAGATGGAAGAAGCAAACATCAAAAACTACAATCTAATGGGTAATTCTTTTAATTCACAAAACCAGACCAAGTAACAAGAACTTAAACTGGAGAGGTTTAAGCAAGGAGGTTAAAAAAGAGCCTGCCTGTTGTCCTACCTCTGCTATGATGCCATCTGCAGTGACTACAGAGGTGACCGTCATCTCATTCTTGGTCAGGGTCCCAGTCTTGTCTGAACAGATCACGTTCACACAACCTGGCAGGGCACACAGGGTATCAAATATCAACACATCATGATCTATGTGTACAGAAACCTAGGCGTAAGATATCCTACATTTACTGCCAATGCATAAAGATTCCCCAAGGACATTCAAGTTCAAACAGCTAAACAAAGAAATTTTTGTTACACCATTTGTTATATCTTACTTCTTATGACATTGGATAGATTTAGCATTGTATAAAAACAAAATTGTGTATCATAAGCATGTTGTTGAGGTAATAAGTAGATTTTGCAATCTTGATGTCAACTATATAACGTTGGGTAACATAAATTCGCGGGGTACTTAAATTCGGGATTTTTCGAAAACGGGGTGTTTAGGGATATGTGCTAGATGCAACATCAGTAATACCGCTAGAAATACAAACTTGACAGACTAACGCATTCAGAACACTGTCTGAAAAGCTTCGATAACCATGCATTAGAAGTTCGCTACGTCAAAAACTCTCCGTCCCTTATTGTCACAGTCTGAGGGCTTCGTGGGAGAATTATATGTACATAGTTGTTCGCTGGTTTATAAGACAAATGTCACATCCGCTTCCTGCTAAACACAATTATTTACAATACAACTTATTAGAATCTCTTTTGCTAACCTACAACTGGACTCTAAGTGTGATTAATCATCAAAACGCCTCTTTGTTGCTACAACCAATGGCTACGGCACTACGGTGAATTTTCCCGCCGCCATATTCGTTACCCAGAATCCTGCTATTCGGCAGACGACAAACGTTTGCGAGGAACACTTTTTTGTCTAAATGTTGTGTGTGATAGTGGACTGATGGCGATATTTTCCTCAAAGTTTGCTCTTAGCACAAGCAGAAACACATGGACATAGTAGTATTACCATTTCTACGGCATCCAGCTAACGCCCCGATGAATAATGTACAGATTTCCATGACGGTGGGGGTGAACTTTGAGTGACGTTCTACCGACTCAACACACGGGTTGTTCCCGAAGGCCTGATGCGTGCGGTACGGCCGTTTTTTCGTGTATTTTTTTTACTGGGACACGTCTATATCCATAGCACTCTCCTCAAGCCAAGGATGGAACGAATAGCTGCTGTATAAAATGTGATTAGCGGTAAGATATTCAAGACGAATCTTCTCTCCCGAATTAATGTGCCCCCCTGTCCGACAGCACCGTCATTGTGCGTGCGGCGGACGGTAGTTTCAAGTTGAAATATTATGGTGTCAGCACGACTAGAGACAAAATCTACCATATATATGATTAGTGCAAAGATAGTACATGATACTGACAGAATAATAGAAAAAAAGGATGGTTTATTGTTCTGCTAGATTGATTTCAGTCAACCATTATCGGAAAAATCCCGAATTTATGTTACCCAACGTTACCTCTATCAACAATTTTACTGGAGAGTTGCAAATGTTGAACAAGAAAAAAATGCTGACCTAAAGTTTCCACAATGGGCAGTTTCTTGACGATGGCATTTCTCTTGGCCATGCGCATGACTCCCAGTGCCAGCGTGACTGTGACCACGATTGGCAGGCCTTCAGGAATAGCTGCCACTGCCAAACTGCCAAATATAACACAACATTTGAATTAAGTTAAAGGTGAAGCACATACACATTCGAACCATTTCTGTTGATGGAAATTTCTTCAAAGAATTCTTCTTTTTTTTTTCAACCGAAAAGCTACCCATCATCAAGGCATTTGTGTAACAAATTTATGATTCTAAATTACCAAAACCTAAAAAACATATTTCATGTTCACTCATATTCATACATTTATTTTTTAGGACATCATACTTCTGACTTGCATGCAGCACAACGCACAAATAATTTCTACTAATAAGAAATATAGACATATGTACTGGTAATTGTCTGTGTGTTACAATCTCAATGAATTATTGATTGCTATCCCATAAAATTGTCTGCAGAGATGGTGCTTTACAGGCACTGTGACATGTTTCTGAAGCTTAATACAAAACCTATTACAATAGATTAATAATCTGATTCATTATCATCATCATCACTAATATTGTGGGAAAACCATGAGTGTCAATCAATAAAACTAACAATGCATGTTAGTTGCCTGATGCAAACAAAAAACAAAAGATCTTTTTCTATTTACATATCAATAGCCATACAGGCTTTCTTCCGCCCCCACAATGTTTCTTTCATCATGATAATATTTTCATAGCCATTCATATGTTATAAGAGCAACAGCTTAACCAGAATACTGTAAAAGGAGAAATGTTCACTGGGGTTTTATGTTTGCAGCTTTGCCAGTGACCTCTTCACCACGAAATTAAAGCCACAGCAAAAATGTTGTTCTGTCTTCTGCCCGATTACTCCCTGGTTTCAACCGCAAACTTAGAACCGCCGCGAACATTCCATTTTCTTTCTACCGCATAATTAAATCCCTGCATACATTTCCTCTTTTACAGTATCCCTAGTACCTGACTCCCACTGTAAACATGTCCAACATCTTTCTGCCCTGGAGCCAGCCGAGCAGCATGATCAAACCTGACAAGCGAGAAATGACATTCTTACAGTGCTCGGACATGCTGCACAATATCAATGCATTAATGATTTTAGCACCATAGACCTGACAGTTTGGAGAGTGGTAACATTTTGGCAAAACAAAACATCATTGTAAGTCATACATATTTAAACAAGGATACTGCAGTGTACATAACTGCCATATGTCATATAACTGTATACAGTTTAAAACCTAAGCCTTAAAAATTGGCCAGAAGGTAGCAGGGTACTGTTAGTTTGAGCTGTTTGACTTTCACTTCAGCAACAGCCCCAGAAATGCTAACAGGAAACAACTGAACAAACACCAGACCAAAGGTGTATTATCTAGCATTATTGAACTATTTCAGTTCTGTCGCAAATCTGTGGTGTCTAGCCAGCTTTAAATTTTCTTTCCGTCATACCCATTCCCATTGACAAAGAAATTCTAAAAAGACTTGTTTTTTTCAGTCACTGTGTACATATTTTTCTAACTGTTCAATTTCCAGGTCGGTGTTTGGGTGTGGTTTATTCAAATTTGGATAAATGTATTTATATATATTTATCCACTGATTTTTATCCGTCAAGGATCTGGATGACAAGAATGGTCTTAAAATTTTTCCATCATACGCTGGAAAAGTTTGTCAAATGATGAAATGACGGACGATATCTGGCACATGTATGGCAATATGCAAATAGTAAGTCTTAGTGTGTAATGAAGTAATAAACCAAATACCTACCAATGATACAGAAGGAATAGAAGGACAACTGCTTTCCCAGTAAACCCATGTTCTTCTGAAGAGGTGTCTTTGGAGCCTGCAAATGTAGATGAGAGAAATACTTATCTGCAATTCAGGTTTATCCTGATATTTCCCCAGTTTACTGTTTGATGTATCATATGTTTAAAAAAAATCCAAGTACAGACATTGTGCTTTCATTGCTATTATACATGTATGGTTGTCTCCTGAGCTCAAACAATATTTTGACAAAAGTAGCATACTTGGAACCTTATAAACTTTCTACTTTTTTCACAACAGTAACAGTGTGCCCTTACCTCCTCTCCCTGCATCATCTTAAAGATTTCTCCAAATTCTGAGTTCTCCCCAGTCCCTATAACTATTCCCTGCAGAACACAGGATACAAGAACATGTAGAGCAGTTATTTCTAAATCAATCAGTGACAACCATTCCACCATCTCGATTAGAATGAAAACTATTTCAAATTATCTACAACCATTATGTACAAACCATGACCTATTTTTGTTTTCATGTATATCCAATACATGTACAGCACTATGTCATACCCTGCATTTAGACCTATGATTTATCATATTTCAGACATTCCATTTACAACCAAAAATTAGCTTTTATTTAACACTGCACAAAAATAGCATTCAGACAATCAAGTATTTCATTCATCTTCTGTCTAGCTGTCTTCTATAGAACATTGATAATGTTGAGAACTTGTTTGAATCTGTAAAAGCTCTTCTGATTACCTTTCCCCTCCCACACCTGACAAGTGTCCCCATGAAGGCAATGTTCTTCTTGTTAGCCACGCCTGAATTCCCAGCCAGTTTCTGTGGGAATGTGAACTTCGTACTTGGCTCTGTCTCTCCTGTAAAACTGGATTCATCTATCTGTAGGTCCACAGCCTGAAAAGGGTCACAGAACACTGATGATCAACTCTATTACAAGGAATGGGGACATTCACAGATGAAGCATACCCCCATAACCAGAAGAGAATAATAAAGACTTGACAAAATAGTTGAATGGCTCATCAGCTTTACCATCTTCAAGAATGAAAAATGCTTTTAATATGATTTTCAGCATTCTGAACTTGTAATTATACTTGTAGACATATCCTGTTACCATTAACACAGAACAAAACAGTTGACTTGCTATATATACAGAATATATATATTTACACATCAGTGTATAACATGTCATGACAGGTAAGCATAAATATAACACAGAATCCTCCACAGAAATAGGAGAAAACAGAGTGAACTTTCGTTGCTTAGAACAAATATCCGTGCAGATGCAGCAAATTCAATGTTTATCACTTAGCAAATATCATGTTCATATAATTCAACTTTGAATACATATCAAATATATTTATCTACTGCCAAAGAGCCACCTTTGTAGGATAAGGGTTAACAAGACATACTTCAAATAACCTGACATCGGCAGGCACCCTGTCTCCCACCGACAGATGCACAGTGTCACCTGGGACCAGGTCTCGTGCCAGAAACACCTTCAGTTTGTCTTCCCGCACACTGAAACATGTAAGGGGAAAAGCGTAAAGCCATAAATTAGGGACTCTGTATTAGTCAAGCTGTGTTTAAGTTGACTGAAAGTAGCCAAGATGTTGCTATTAATGGGAAATATAAAAAACAGATAATGCTTTTACCAGTGACAAGACGGTGGCATCAGTTTGGTCAGCTCCTCCAGTGATTTTTCTGACCGGTATTCCTGTGTAAGGGTATACACCAATGTTACTCATAGAATAGAGTTAACCTGCATTTATCGATATCAAAAATATTCATATATCAGTCTTCTTCATTCTCAACTGCCATAAATGCACAAAGAAAAAGTACCTACCTGTACAAAGGCAACTGTAACTACAATGATGATCGCCTGAAACAAAGAATTTGATTTGTTAACCAAATTAGGTACTGGCCAAGGTGTACTATATTTTACAAAAATCCCATTATCATGTAAAAAGTTTGTAGTGGTGCCATCAAATGTCCAAGTTGTTTCCACAAATTAAAAAAAAAAACTCTGGCATAGCTACGTCCAAATTTCAACAATGCACATCACAGTGTTCTGTCAAATACTTTGATAACATTTATTGGTAACAATAGCCAGGGCTCATAAAAAAGGGTGCATAATCATGCACTTTTGCGCACCCAAATTTGGAGCTGTGCACCTGATTCCTGAGATTTTGTGTAATGTACATGTATGTCAAGGTACTACAATTGTACAATAGCATACAGCATATTCTTCACATGTACATGTAAGTGTCAGAAAATATAAGGAGACCTTTGTTGTATCACTTGTTTGGAATTGTGAAGTTAGCTATAGAATTTAAGTTCATTTACAGTTTACATGTATTTTATGTTGAGCACATTATTTTTTTGTGCACCGAAATTAAGTGTACCAGTGCACATATTCCAAAAATATGAATTTCAAGCCCTGAGAGCTAGATAAACAAAGTGTGTCCCTAACTATCACTAGCACAATGATTGAAGCATTTAACATTTGGCCCACTTTTAAAAGCGACAGCCATGTTAAAGTGAAATTGATGGGAAGACAGTGATCAGAAATGATATACATGAGCAGCAGTATGAGAGAACTCACCACTGTGATGCTGACTGCATCATCAAACTGTCTCATACAGATGGAGATGAATGCTGAAGCTAGCAGCAGCATTATCAGAGGGTCTTTGAACTGGAAAATAAGAGAAAAATTTTTATAATCTTTTCCTGTTACATATTTTTTCTCAACCAAACCATATTTCTCATCCATACTACATTTATCAAATTATCCTCACCTTGAGGTGATATCATTATAGTTTTTTATACAAATTCATGTGTGTGTAAAAATTGAGATTAAAGCCACTTTACCCTTGAATAACTTATTATACCTAGCATTAACAGGTGGCTAAGCAATTTCGAATGCATCGTTTCATGTGAAAGAATTGTCATGTATTTTTCATGATCGATCATTCTAATCACATGTTCAAGTCTTAAACAGTGACACACATGACTAAAAAAAATAGTTTCCTGTTGAGTTTTGGGTAAAAATCATCCCAAAAATCTAAATTTTTACAATGCATTTTTGTTTTTTCTTGGTATATGTATGAGCCAACAATTAAGCACCTGTAAGTTAACCTGCACTAATACATTAGATTTCTGTGGATGTGATTCTATCTCTAAGGCAAAGCTAACTTAGCATGTGAACTGGTAGGACCAAGTTCCCGCACAAAGCAGACAACACCCCTATGCCCACCTGCCCTAGATACTTCTTCCACAGTGGTTCCTCCTCGTTAATCTCAAAGTCATTATGACCATGGATCTTCCTTCTTCTGGCGGCCTCCTCGTGGGTGAGACCGCGGTGAAAGTCTGCTCCGAGGGTGTACTGGACATCCTCTGCGGACATTTGCGCCGCGTCGGCAGACTTAATGGTCCTGACAGCCATCTCAGGGTGCATTAAGATGACCTACAAACATGAAATACAGCAAGATCTGTTTTTAAACTATGATGACTTATACCTCAGGGAAATTTCCAGTCTAAGCATGGTAAAAAAGCCCCTCCACCATCATGCCTGCATGAAAAACAGAGCTCCTAGTACTACAACTTGAGAAATTATCCACCTTGAAATAAAGATAGCTTGTTGGGAATGATGGAACTTTGTTAATGCGGATCATGCATGGCTTAGCAGCAAAAATAACAAGCCAACTCCTAGCCTGGTTTCCAGGCTAGCTATCTCCAGTTTGAGGCAAGAAAGACACCTTGCCAGCATCTTTATCGGCAGTCATTACTTCCTCTACCTTATTGGAAAGCTGGATTTCAACAGCATCTTGCTTGGAATTCTGTGAAGAAAAAAGTTTGTTGAATGAAACCAGAAAGTATCATTTCCCTGATCATCAAGACAATCTGAAATATGGTTCTGAATATGCTTTAATATGTCTGCAGTAGAGAAATCCTAGCATGAAACACAATGCAAACTAGTAGTGCAAATAATGGTGTAGAAATGATTAACAGATTACAAATAAGACATACACATAAAAACGTGACAGAGCTGTTTGCATTGTTAAATCTAACAATGTTGAAATGTCAACGGTTATGGGAGGGGGTGGTAACCCTTCCAGTGTCACGGCCATTTAGATGATTTATCAACATAATGTTTGGCTTTGTGTGCCTGGGAAGCTGGTGTATCAATGAATGTGTAGATACAGGTACCTACTGCAACAGAAATTAGGAGAACACATTGGAAAACAAATCTACACTGTTTTAATCACTAAGATGTCAGATCAAAAATTCAATGCCCCTTGTCAGTGATTTATCCAAAAAAGGCTAGTGTCAGCAGGATTTTTTTTCTTGGGTTGGCCCGATAACTTCATCTTTTTTCCTACAGAATCCTAGGCCTAACCAAGGACATTAGATTATTTTGTAAAGTTATAGTAATTCATAATCGCCTTAACGGTCGAAATTATGAAAAAAACAACTACGTTGCGTACAAGTAGGTCTTCAAGAATTGGTCCTCTGTCTGCCTAGGGTTACATCAACCTTCGGTTTACAACTTTACACATAACTCATAAGGAAATGTATACAAAAACAAATTCTGGCTGTTTTACCCTGCTAGGGGAGACGTCAAATTCCCCTTGTTTGGGACATGTCGGCCAGTGTCCGTCCTTGGAGTTGCATATCACGTGCCATAGAATCTTAAATGGCCTGGGAATCCGCAAATTAAATCGATGTTACACGTTACGCCTTTTGTTTGTGGTCGTCAGTTTTTCACACACCTCCATGTTTGTTTGTCCCAGGGCAGCATATAATTTTGGGATGTCAGTAGACGTAGCGTGCTTTTCAAAACTGCCTTGGTACGTGGCTCAACCTTTGAAGTGTAATGAGGACACTCTATTCAAAAGGAAATGTTAACGAAAACAAATTCTGGCTGTTTTAACCCTTACCTTGCTGTCGGACTCGGAGATGTCAGATTCTCCTTGTTGTTTCGGACATGTCCGTCCTTCAGAACGTGGACTCCTCCCGTTTGTAGTCGCCATCTTCGTGGTTTTGCAGTTGACCAAGGTTGGACAGAAAGGGTTTATGCATCGTCCTGACCAAAATAGCCGACGAACAGGTTCAAATTTCTGAGATCATAACCTCTGTACGTGCTGTAATCAACTTTCGACCTGGCAAATGGCTGCACGCATGTGTGAGGGGTAGTCCATATACTTTCATAGGGATATTAGAAGTAGCATAAAACCTTTGGCCATTTTACAATTCTGTATCTATTAACATATAATTTGATTTAAAACAATATTATGATATACATGCTTTAATCCAATGGCATTTCTATGTTCTGTGTTTTATATAATTAAAATCGTTTTGATTAGCTCACCCACATTTATTTTGGAACAACCTTAAGTTGTCGTTCCCAGGTTCTTGCCATTACTCACCCATCATTCCGCCAACATTCATCACAAATTTCCCAAATTATTTGCAAAAGCAATATCTATCAGATTAAGATCTTTCCTTGCCATCAAAAGAATATATTCATATCTTAATTGTGAATGATAGCTTTAACAAGAACACCCTATAGAATCAGTGGTTTAGTCCATTCACGTCCCCAGGCAATCTGGTAGCACTTATTTGGCGGGAAAATTGAGACAATCAGATCAATCAAGTAAAAGGAACGATATCGGGCGTTTATCCATTTTATTCGTCACTATGGATCAATACTTCCTCCTGTTCCATACTGGACATCCCAGCGGTGAGCTTTTTATATACACATGTTCTCGTTACATCATCCAGTCTGTTCAAAAATTATACGTCAGTAAGTTAGTTACGTAGGGAGGGGGGCACTTGCACTTACGTGTATGTATGTATGTTCTCCAGATGCAGATCTTCAAGTCATCCAAAGAGATATGCTTGATCTGATACGATCATTGCAGACAGAACAGCGTCCATCACTTCAATCTTGGTTACAAGGTACTAGTAAACAAACTTGTCACAGCTATTGTTAGACTTTATTATTCTATTAACATTAACCAAGGAGATTATATCTGATCAAACCTCCTTGTTTTAACCAATGAAGCTAGCGTTATTCTGTTGATTCAACATTGCAGCATTAGCTTTGGATATAACGCTTGATAGTTGCTTGATTTATATAAGTAGTTATGATATCTTAATGCAATGATATTATATAAATTGTCCTTAATGCCATCAAGATTTATTTAGCTTGATTTCTCCAACATCTCTTTTCCTCATCACCCACCAGACTGTCCCAACCAAGTCATCCAGAGAGTCCCCTGTCTGCACCTGGCCTTTGTGACATCATGGCAGGAACATCTTAGCCAGGTGAGTAATAGGGGCTCCAGGATCTGTCCCTCTGTCCTGGGATGGAAATTTGCTTGTTGGGATGAACAAAAATTCCCCCGTCTGTCCATATTACCTGAACTTCATAACATGAAGTTGATGAGAATATATTTTCAAAAGCTTAAAGTGACAGATTTACCAACAAAAGTTGACAACATGGGCTCCCAAACAATGAGTGGGACGGGGGAAAAATTGAGGACAGCCCTTTGAGTAATACATTCGCTATTGTCACCATGGCCATTGATAGAAACATCTTAGTGCCAAAAGGTTATTATTGACAGGAACATCCCATCAATAGCCTGAGTTTCAATTATTGATATTGTTATCATCGTATCAGCTAGAAATCAGCAGATAACTCAGAAGATAAGGTAATAAAGAGTGCACTAGATCTTGATGGTTACAAACATTGATTTTACCCAGGAAAAGAACAAAAGATCATCATCATCATCCTGGCACACCTTAGATAAGACACATGCAGAAGAAGAAGAGGAAGAAGACTCCAAGAGATGCTGGGTACAGCAGGTAGAGCAGCTGATGAAGTGCAGGTGGACACCTTCACAAGAGACAAGAAAGTACCGAGATGAAGACAACAAAGATTTTGAGTCAGTGACAGTAATGTCTTTTTACTCATTCATGATGATGCTGAATGTCTTTTTACTTCCACATGTTCCAATGACTGCCTTGCAAGGTAACAGATACTACGACAA
The DNA here is from genome assembly GCA_035149815.1 of Branchiostoma lanceolatum. Lineage (NCBI taxonomy): Eukaryota > Metazoa > Chordata > Leptocardii > Amphioxiformes > Branchiostomatidae > Branchiostoma > Branchiostoma lanceolatum. The sequence continues at coordinate 8,036,416 of CM068872.1, read as the reverse complement.
AAGGTAGTAGATGCTACCTGAAGCGTCTGACCATTTCCAAAATCTATCCATTTTTTTTAGTATTGTAACTGTTACCTTGCGTATCTTATTACCTGGATGTCTAAGCTTCATTGATGAAATGACTGTTGCTTTTCCATTTTAGGAGGAAGTGTATGAAAACTTGCATGTGTATCCTTATTCAAAACAGCAGGAAAAAATCTCACTTTCCACGTATCACATGTGTTCAAGCATTTCATGAGAAGGGCATGCAATCTTGTGGTGAGATGTTAAAGTGACTTACTTATTGCCCTCTTTTTCTTTAGGGCTCACATGACAAATCTGGCAAATCGTATTCACGGCCTTGCTGACCAGCTTCCTGGTAGTGGTAAGTACAATATTAATGTAGCTAGCAATGTACTGTGTCTTGTAAGATATATCAGATAAAGCTTCAATACATATACCTTATCAAAATAGCTTTTAAGATGTAAACAGTTAAGAGAAGCAGAGATGTACCAAGGACTCCTAGTAATCTTTATTTTTCAATTAATATCTCATTCCCTCTTTTCCAGACAGTTTTATGCTGAATGTAGTTTGGATATCATCCTCAGAAGACGTCACATTAGAGTGAGTATTTTTTTCCTTGGTGATTGTGTGTGTAATAGCTATGCTAAACAATCTATACAGCAACTTCGAAGTTGCCAATAGACTGGCACAGCCAAACTTTGGGGATTCACAAATTGTACATGGAGTGAAGCCTTTTTTTCTGACTGAGTGAGTGAAAGAGCATGATCAGATGACAATTGTGTTACTTTTTGTAATCTAATTCAATTATAGATTAAAAGATTCATGTTCTGAAATATCCAAAACTATATATGTTTTTTTCTCTCCATTATGTTAGGTCTCATATTCAACTGTTGGGAGCCATGAAGAGACTACATGACTGGCACCATGCCCATATTAGGCTAGTACCCACCTCATCAGACAAGTGAGTATACCCCTTGATTTGCTCACAATTAAGTATTGGTTGTAGTTGTCACCAAGTTCTTGATTATCTTTTAAGGAAAAATCTAGCCTGGGCACCATCTGATTATTACAAGCCCCGATAGTAATTTGATGGCACCCAGTCATAAGTCTTATTATTGTGTGCTGCTTATAATGTTTACTGTCAGGAAATCCACAGGTTAATCAAGTTAAACTGCATTTTCATGCAATTAGTTTGAAAAGGACTCAGAGGCATTCCAACCAATTCAAGTATTGACTGGTTTGTCCAAACACTGAATCATAATCCAGGACAAAGAAATTTTTATCTTAAGCAAAAAGCAAAATTTATTTATTGTCTTTGCAGGGCTACAAAGATGCAGATAGTGAGGAGTCTTGGTAACAATGCCAGCCGAGAGGAGTCACTGTCAGAAGCCTTGAAATGTTCCCTGAACCCCCTTCATCTGTGGAGAGGTTCTCTCAATGTCCACGAGTCTAAGGTGGGCATTTAAAAAGATCTATCTTGCTCTAACCTTATATTTTAATTGCTAGTACATTAGGATGTATGTAACATCACTGCCAATGAGTTGTGGTTCAGACTTATTGCAGATGGACTTTCCTTTAGCTCAGTCATCTTAAACAAATACAAAATTTACCTGCTTTTGGCCATTGCAAGGACCTTTTTAAACTTAAAGGCGTTTGCCGTACCTTGAAATTTAAATTTTCCTTTTCATCAGCACTGCATGGTAAAGTTACATATAGCACTGTGTTGTTTGTCTTTTTCGAGTGTTTTTTTATTTAGTTGTAAACTTGTTCACATGTTGTTTTTTCCTAACAGGGTCCACAGTTTTTGTCCTTGCCAGGATTTTCACTAGAATGTAGGACAGACCCTCCCAGTATTGGAAGAATCAAGACTGCTTTACTATCAGGGTAAGGATGAAATTTTACAGTTAGTATAGTCTATTTGTGCAAATGATTTTTTTCCTTTCAATTTTAGTAGCATATTGTCTTTAAAACATGTTTGCACTGTTTGTACTGCAGAAAGGGCAATGAAAGCACAAGTGTAATGACAACAGAAGCTGAACATCATGTAAGTATGTAACTGTTGTTCTAGTGAAAGTTAAATATGCAAAAGTCAAAGCAAAGTTTGGTCTCCACCCTATCGTTCCCAACAACTTGTAAAATCTTAATATTTATAGTGTTAAAAGGTAAATGCTGTCATAGCATATTTTTTATATGTGTTACATGAATGAAATCATACCTAGACAACCCAAAGTGTTTTTTTTTCTGTCCTGCATTTTCAGGGTTCGCTTGAACTGAGTCAGCACCTGGAGCTGGTGCAGGTGGTACAGCTGGAAGATGTTCCTCGCCACCTGATATCACCTGCAAGTCTCAACCTGTATCCTCACTCTACTGTTTTTTTTAATTATATCTTATCTTTTATTCAAGTGAGAAGAGATTACAGACGTAGTGGTGATGCACTCAAGTTGACAAACTGATATTAGTGCCACTACTAAACATATACACAAGACATAAATGTGAAAAGATAAGAATACAAACATATAACAAAAAAGACCCTCTCAACTCAACTGTTCCTCTGTGCATTCAAGAAAACATCTGTTATTGGTATTTATTGGGTCTACCTGCATCAAAGATATTTGTCAGAACATTTGAACAAAGGATTTCTTGATGTTTTAACTGACTCTATCTACCATCATTAAGGATAATGTACATGTATTCCATTGAGAAAACTGTCATATGGAAAAACAAGACATTTTCTGCATCTTGACAAAGAATAGAAGTCTTCTAAACGTGTATGTGAGCTTTAAAGTCAAGTTCCTTGACTTTGATCTAGAAAATTGTCAGAAGTACATGCGAAGATCCAGAGGTCAAGAACCCTGTATCAGGAAGTCGCTGGTAATCCCAAGGTACAAGTAATGCATTTTCATGCTTAAGTTTGATGATGATATGTTACATCCCAGATAATTCCAGACTCTGTAAACGTTTTGATAAGCATAATTATGTGTTATTGTTTGACATGTACAGGTGGGCCTTCTGACCAGACTGACCTGTACCAGAACACTGTTGCCTCTCAAACCTGCCAAGGAGCGCAGTGCTCAAGAGTGGACAGACAAGTTCAAGAACAAACCTTCAGACACTGCAGGTTAGAACAGATATGTATTTTGTAGGTTTAAAAGGTGTATGTAACATACCGTGTACACAAAATATTTAAGTTTAAATCCTTCCTACACCTTTTGGTGTACAGGGGCAGTGCCTCTCATTGAACGAAAAGATTGATCACAGCTTTGTTAGCATTGCTGTTTTACTATTTCTGTTATAAACATTGTCCTTTCACATAGCTCAGTTGTAATACTGCACAGTTTCCACCATATTAAAGTATGTTTCCCATGGTTTGCAGCGCCCCCTGTTGAGGTGAAGGGGGCAGTGCATGACCTCCATCTGCTTGTTGTCGGGGATGGAGAGAAAGGTTGCATGGCGCACATCCTGTACCCCCCTGCTCAGCTAAATGGTGCTGTCCTACACAGGCTGGCAACAACAGGCAATCGATTGTTAGAAGACACAAAATCTGGTAGGTGTGAAATCTGAATATTTTTTATTTCGTTTTGTTTGTACCATTTTAACCCAGCACCAGTAAATGTTTATGAAAATGATCTTGCAATTGCAGACCTTACTCCAGTGGAGAATATGCTGTGCCATCTGCCTGACCTGACCAGTGGACTAGTGGGGATGGAGAGGGACCTCCTACAGCTACAGGTGTATGCACTCAAGATGTGGACAGGTGAGTAGACTCGTTAGCACACATATGAAAGACCAGATACTCAGACATAAGAAGACATTAAGAAACCACTAATCCAGCTAGGTGTATTCACTGCTATCTTTGTATTATTTCCTGTCTTGATCTGAATGACTGACATATTTTCTTCTTCTTTGTCTTTTGTTCCACAAACAGAAGAGAAGACTGCTGCTGGCCAGCCTCCACAGTTGACATACCAGGAGATAGTGTCAGTTCTGAGTGCTGCAAAGGAGGAGTACTTAAAGAGGAGACTAGGAGCCACAAACATAGCCAGAACACATCTGTCTGGGAAAGGGCTGGACTTCACAGACATCACATGTGCTTCTGGTAAGACAACCTTTATTCTGTGTCTTAAAACTGAAGGAATTTCACAGGATTAAAAACAGCTATTAAAAGTAAGGCTTTAAAAAAAAAGTCTTCTCTTGAAGGGCAAAACCACAACAATGATATTGAGGTTGCCCCTGTAGTAAAATAATTACATTTGTAAATGTGCTGTACTTTTCACAGAGCTGGATCTGGACAGCAACAGGTGGGCAGAGAAGGAAGCTCTAGTCAATAGGGAAACTATGGAGGAAATTGAAAAGTAAGTCTTGTGATATTTTTTTGTGGTTTTGCTGTGGTGTAACTGAGGCTTTTCTAGTGTGTGGTTTAGAGATTGTACTACCTTATTAACACTTGTCTAATGTCACAGGTCCATGAAACGTCAGAAGTCAGTTGACATTTTACTAGGAGGGTTGCAACCACCAAAACGAATGGACAATGGTAAGTGCATGTTATGTTTAGAAGAATTTTTGCAGTGATGAATGATGTACTTTGGTACTTGATGGCACTTGTATGTTGTACTGTCCATGGTGCTGATTGGCTATCTTCTGTACTTTCCATGGGGCTGATTGGCTATCCTTTATACTTTCCAGGTGCTGATTAGCTATCTTCTTTACTTTCCTAGTGCTCATTGTACTTTCCATGGTGTGGATTGGCTTTTTTTATACTTTCCATGGTACTGATTGGCTATCTACCATACTTTCCATGGTACTGATTGGCTATCTGCCATACTTTCTATGGTGCTGCTTGGCTATCTGTTATACTTTCCATGGTGCTGATTGGTTATCTGTTATACTTTCCATGGTGCTGATTGGCTATCTGTTATACTTTCCATGGTGCTGATTGGCTATCTGTTATACTTTCTATGGTGCTGATCGGCTTTCTTCTATACTTTTCATGGGACTGATTGGCTATCTTCTATACTTTCCATCATGCTGATTGGCTATCCATTATGCTGTAAACGAAATTGATGACTTGAGAAATGTAGAAGAGTCCATTTCTTTTATGTAATCCAGTACTTTGTTAATCTTGATTGTTTTTGTTTTTTTAAGAAATAAAGCTAGATGCAGAGGAGTTCATCAAGCACTTCCTGTCCAATGGCATGGCTGCAAAGGACAACCTGACACCTCTTCAGTTACCTGTAAGTTTACAGCTCTCTCTTTTTTGTAGCATTACAACAATTGCGCTATCGGCTAAAGAGGTAGCTTTAGCTTTACAAGTTTTACATAGAAATAATGGTTGCTATTTTGTTTATTTGTCATACATTGTACAACCTTGATTACGCTCCAACCAACAAAAGGGAAATGCAGTGTTTTATGTCTGTCCTATCTGGTCTATGCAGAAGAAAGGAAAACTGAGACAGCAGACAAAGCAGCCCCATGATGTAGAACCTGAGCAGATGAAGACCACATCCTTCTCAGATGCAGTAAAAACAAACCTCCCTGGAATAGAGTAAGTCTCCATCATTTGCCACACACTGACAGGGTCTATCCTGTAACTGAGCTTCTGTGGTGATTTCTACATTTATTGACAGTGCATTCCTCATCTTTCAACCAATCATGTGTAGCACCTGGTAGTACGTACTGTAAGTCAACAAGTTTCCTTGCTGTTTCTGTAGCAGTGTATAGTCCTGCAGGGTTGCTAGCCCTTCCCCTTAAACATACTCGAGGCACCTCCTCATACACTAGACCCCTATTTTTGATCCCTCAATCAATAATGAATACACATGTATCCCTAAACTCCTCTTTCCCTTCGACCCCACAGGTACTGCCTGGATAGTAAACAGGCTGAGGACCAGGATGCTCGGATCTCCCTGATCCAGTCTAGATATGTCAGCCATGAAACCTCCTCCACCTGCACTGTGGACAAGGCCTCCTCTCCTGCTACCATGGTAACCAGGTCAGCCACGCCCAAGAAACAAGCAGGTAAGCATGCTGGGAGGAGAACCACCCCAAGGTCACAGAGGTCGGGCAGCAGCAGACTGGTGGAGAAGCGGAAAGCTGATGGCAGCTTGGACGGGGAGCAGAGTAAACGGTCAGTCTTAGACAAGGTTGTTCATGATATTGATAAGTGTATTTTTAGAATTGCCTTTGGGCTGCTTTACATTTACGACTCCACCTGATGATTCCAAGACAACAACTCCTGTACTTGTAATGAAACTTATTGACAGTCTTCTACTTGATAAAAGTTTTAAAGAGTCCATCAGTATTATGTAATTCAACCTTGAATATTGTCATTTCTTAAAGAAATCAAGCTAGATGCAGAGGACTTCATTAAACAGGTCTGATCGCCTGGAGTTTGTGTATTCACATTATGGTTTGGAACATTGCTATGCACATGATGATGCTTTAACCATGTTGTATGTTATTCTGCCTAGGCATGCCAGTGTAAGTAAAACAGGCCTGCCCCAGCATGTGAAAAGAGAGAGGACCCTGAGTGCCCCTGTATCCAGGAGGAGCAGAGCCACTCCTCAGACTCTAAGAGCCTCTAGCTGTACAGACTCTGCACAGGAGGACAATGATAGAGGGAAGAGTTCTACAAGCAGGGCTGCAACAACCGAGAAGGGAGCAGATTCATCAGGAAAACAACAGAACGTCACAGAGAAGAGGTCTGATAGACACAAAAGGGTAGGGTTTTTTTGTAGCATCTTGTAGCTTAGTATGTACTTCTCTTATGAACATTTTTTACAAACAGAAATTGTACTTAAGTGTCATGTTTTTCCGTGTCAAAGCAAATCTATCAGTCAAACTCTGTTAATGCGTAAGTCACTGAATAGAAACACTCATTGTACACAACCAAGTGTTTTATTCCACCAATGTTTTGTTGACCGCCTGTCACCTTCCTCAGGGAATTCTGACTGGTTCACATTGTACTACAGCATAGTATACACAATGTATACATTTTGTATATGTAAATACTTTACGTTTGGGAATGCATCTATGAGCATCTTTCTTTGTGCAAGAGTCTTTTTTTTTCTTATCAGTCAAACTGTATGAAGGCATTACTTTTTATGTCGGACATAATTTCATCTTAAAGTAGTTACTGTATCAATGGGAAATGTGATGTATTTTCCCCATCCCATAGAAACTGTGGCAAGTAGTAGACGAAGCTCTGACACAGAACGGTGTAGGAAAGGGTCACAAGAAGTACAAAGCCTGCTGCACTCGCCTGTTTGAGATCTGCAAGATGTTCCTGAGGGTAAGAGCGTCTCATTTTGCATGTAACATTGCATCAATTTGTTAGCCAGATATCCAAACTTATTATAGCTCCGGAGTTTCTTCTGTCCTCTCTGCAAATAGAGAGAATAGATTTGCCGAGAGGACTGAAGAGACACAGGAGCTATAGTAGGTTTGGATACCAGGCTACCAATTTGTAGCAGGTATCATGCGGCCTTCAAAGTACTGAAGTCAAATTATGATGTTATGGTTTCTCTTTGTTCAGTCTGGTTTGAGAAGGCCCTGTGGAAAAGCGTCCTCTAGCAAGTTTGTGCCAAACTGCAAGCATGCTAAGCATACGAATATGCAAAATAATCATCCATGGTTTGCAATTCCTAGATGGGGATCTAAAGTTTACATAAAGAAATTAAATTACTGCAGTCATAATGTTTTAAGTTTTAAAAATGTCAAATACATAACCTCATTGGCAGATGTAATACCTGCATGTCCTTAGCAGGTGAAGCACAGGTAACTGTAGATGTTTTCTTGTGGCAGGACTTAAAGAATTCCCACAAGCTGGAGGATCACATGAAGAGGCTTGCAGAACAAAACGTTAAACAGGTAAGATTTTACAGCCAGATTTTTGTAAGTTCTTAGCACTCTAAAGTAGCCGTTTGGAACCTAATTTTCTATTGGTTACAGAGTTAAGCAGGGAGAAGGCTAAATCAATAATAAACAACATTCCTCTTTTAAGTGTTACCTTTTTTTTCTAGCCTCTCAATTAACCTGTTTAAGCTATTAACAGTTGTTTTCCTCCAGTACATGGTGTGTGCCTTATGTCTACTGTACATGTATGTTACTTGCATTTGCACCATCTTGTGAAAACTTGTGAAACTGCAAGCTATTCAGTGCCAAAAGAAGCATCTGCAACAATGACCACGAGGTATATCATTCAGCCATCTTGCCCTGCATTATATCAACTGATTTTCACCATTTTTTTGCAGGTTGTTGGTTTCTACATTGAGTAGTGAGGACAGCAGGAATGTGGAGGACTCTGGATATATTCTCTCTAATATATGTTTAGCATTCTTCCATACATCAATATTGAAATAAACGTTGCAGCTAGTATCACTGAGGCATTTTTATCCTTTCAAAATTGAAGAAAGATGCATGTAAATGTAAATTTGAATAACTGATTTTTTATCTGTCAGTACTGGTCTTTGTACAACTGTAATACAAGTGTCTGTCATTCTTAAAAGTGAAATAAACTTTGCAAAAAATACAACTTAATATGTGTCTTACTCTCATACATACTTAAGAAAGACAGAACATGGAATCTACTGACATCAATACGATAATATTGGTGCTTGATTGTCATTTTATTCAGACTAACAGTGCTTTATGTATGTAAGATATCAGGGGGAAAATGGACCTTTTACATTGTTTAGACCATGTACTTTTCTGCTTTCCTTATACCCTCTTTAAAGCCCAAGCAATACCTTAAGTGTCTTTTACTACTTCACAATGTAAATATCTTATCTCTGTAGGCTAGCAAGTCATAATTATTGCCCTCTAAATCACATCTATTTCACCATAATATATACATATCTCTGCCTAATATTTACTGGTAATACTGATAATAATATAATATGGTGCAGGAAAAACAGTGTACATGTAGTACACAATGTACATCATTCTATTGACTGAACACTTAGAACACAAATGCTATAATAGTAAGATAAATAAACTGATTGAGTGTTGCATAGTATACCTCTAGCCTCCTAGGTGGCGTTTATTTTTTGGGGGAGCGCTGATAGGCGATTTTTTTACACGGCCCAAGGTTCTCTAATGCCGGCTTAGGGAGTCATTTCGAAGAGGGAAGATCGCCTCTCCAACAAGGCCTCTCCCAAAAAAAATAAATGCCGCCGCGCAAAGAAGTCTGCGAAGGAGGCTACATGTAATACATCTCCACAATAATGCTAACAGCTCCTGCGTCATAATCCAGAGACATTGCCCTGGAGAAAATTAAAATGTACACCAAATCCTTTAATATGTCTTTAGCTTGATTAAACTTTCTTGAATTAAGATTCTCTCTAAATGTACAGAATACCGTATGTCCGTCTTGCAAAGACCAGCAAGTTTCTCTAGCATGCAACATAACAGTTTACATGTGGTAGTGATTGCAATACACATATAAATGGATTAATCTGAAACTTTAGTATTTCCTTCTTTGTTAGCCATGTGGCCAGTTAGTGACATGGACTGTTGAGTAAAAGAAATAAATCACATTTACACATGCAGTGTTGGAGATCTAGACAATGCAGGGCTCTGTTGCTATCAATAAACACAGTACTACATGTAATGTGTACATGTATGTAATGAAAACACCTAGCCTGTGCTTCAAACAGGGACACTGCACAAATTGACTTTCCTTGTCAAATACATTACTGCTCTGAAATGAAATTTAAGAAACAATCTACTGTAAAAGCTCATAATCTTCCGTTGGTTGTTAGAGAATCTTACAAGATTTTGCTGAAAAATATCCTGTGCCATTAAAAATCAGTGACCGATTTGGCTAGCACTAAATGGAGGTAACGGCACAACTTTTCTGTAACATGTTTTCTCACAATTTCCCTGAAAATGACATGTTTTTTTAGTAAAATGGTCTGCCCCTAAAACACCCTCTACCTAATACTAGTACACATGTGCCTGCTTTGGTAGTTGTTCTGAACACACTCACAGTGAGTTAAACTGAAGAAGGTCAACTTAAAAGCAACTGAAAATTTGAGGTGAGGTTATTGCATGTGTTGAACAAAAGTATCAAACTTTATCAAGGAATATACCACCACAGATGAGCTTTTATGCTAATAAACTAGATATGTTTGTCAGTACATGTATGTTTATTGTTGATGTGCTTGTCTTCAGTTGGTAGAGTGATGGTCTCTCCTTCAGGAGAAAAATGGCCTCTTCTTCAGGAAGTTGTTGATCATGGTGAAGGCTGGGTTAGGCTTGTCCGTGGGGACCATGTGACCCGCACCCTGAGGAAAACAACACGAGTTGTTCAAAACAAACATCTCACAAGTAGGAAATAGCATTTAGCATTCAACTGCGATAAATCTGTTCTAGCCCATTTATGCAATGGCTATTAAGAAAACATGAATTTGAAATAAAAGGTTTTGTAACAGTAAATGGTAAAATTTAGTTGTCTCATTTCAATTTCTTTTATTACTTCCATTTCCATTCAATATTGCAAGTCTTTGAGTAGCTGCACATATTCCCTTGTACATAACCAAATTGGCAGTGGACAGTGCAATTGTGAAGTTACTATAGCATGAATGTGTATGATATTAACCCAGATACATGTCTTTGGCTCCAGAATTTTGATATTTATCAAATAGAAATACAATGATCCCGCTCTGGACTTGGTCAAAGATGTTTTGATTTTTAGAATGAAATGAATCGGCTGCGAGCATAACATTTCAGAAAGTAAATGCCGGTATCTGGATGATTGTATACAAATGGGGTTTTAAGCTGCATAAAGTCCCTCCATCCCTCGTCTGACGAACAGCAGCTATTGGCGTCATGGCCCTTCTGACGCAAATGGTTCTGCGCTCCAATCCATCTCAACCAAACTACGCTGCAATTTCACTTCCTCAGTGCTGTGATAAGCAAGTGTAAAGGCTTGCCATCATTCCTCAACCGATCTCTGACCAGTGAAAGGAACCCAGGAATGAGAAATTAACAAAAGAACTCCCCTTTTCATGAATCTCGTTGTAAGGTAAATGTTGCCAAGTGGAAAACCACAAGTGAAATATGATCAGCTTCATTTTAGCTGGTGTTTGCACAAGCAAGGAGGACAGCTTATGGAGTGCGGCTCGTAAACAGCCTGTATTCCCAAGCCAACTAACTGCACAGCACGTGAAGATCCCGACCAAAGATACCGGCTTTTTCAATTTGAACATGAGTCCGCCCAAATGCCGGTGATTCTCACTCTCTGGATTCGGTAAATCACCTAATTTGCTTTGTTCAACTTATCAGTATGGCTTTCAATTACAAGGGCTTTAACAACTCACCACAACTTAGTGGGACAGTGGCTACATCTCCCTATCTAGTCTACTGGGTGAGCCGGCCCAGCTGTTGCCAAGTTTACAGTCCATGCATTTTTTACATTTCGATAAAAGGGAAGAATCTTTCACCTCGCCAAACACAAACAAGTAAGCTACAAGAAGAAGTATTTCTATTATGGCACAATTACACATGCTACAGCTCGTATCTAAATTACATAAATATTTTTAATATACACATAACATCGGCGCTTACACATATTACATATTACAATGTACTTCTAAAGTACAAACATCTACAGTTAAGAAGCGGACTTGAAACCGGGCAAGCCATCATCCCTCATCCACAACATGATTGTATTTTTCCCATTACACATGTAATCTACACAAGTCTTTACAACACCAGTGACAAGCAAGTTAGGGTGATCTCCTGGCCCTGTGATCAGATAAGGCAGGGCCTGTTTGGTGTAGAACTCATCAGTTAAACTCCCAATTACAAGGGGTTTAGCAACTCAACATAGCCCGGTGTGTGGTCTGTGGACTGATGCCCTTGAATACAGGACACTTGTGAATACTACCTGCCTTCCACGAAATGATTAAGGCCTTTGTTTATTTTTCAAAATTGGACTAAATACTCTCTGTTATGAATGGACAGTGGACAACATACAAATGGACAATGTTTGTCCTATATTTGAAATGGGATTATGAGGCATTGTTATCCCATGTTCAATATACATGTACATTGTTGTACCTAAAGTCTTTAAGAACAAGGAAACTAAATTGGTGTGGATTATTAAAGTAACATTAGTTTTGGTGGGTGTTTTTTTTTCATATGCGTGTTTGTGTTTTACTATGCAAGCTACTAGTATTTACCTTGACTGTGAGGAAGGCAAAATTCTGATATTCCTTGACAAAGCCAGCAATTTGGTCCTTCCCATCATTGAACAGCCATGCCCTCCTCTGAATCTGTTCCTGTGATGTAATGTTTATGTTACAGCATTGTTCATGACACATACATGTAGCTCTGGGTTGTGAGACTATTTAAACATCAGATAGTTCTAAATGTATAACCTAGACTTTTCTTTACCAGTTACGTTATTGTATATGACGGTACCCATGCAAGTAGCCTTTGGGCATGAGATCTCAAAAAAAGATGCATTGAAAAAGACTTTGACTAGAAATAGTTTACATAATATTATGAACTAGCATATCATAGGAGAATTGTTCTTATCTATCATCAGAAATCCCAGTTCATTATGTGCACACACACACAGCTGTAGTGAGACCATACCTGCAGTCCGAGGGACTCGACAAACCACTGGTTCCCCAGGAAGTTACAGGCCATGTCTGTATCCCCATTGTACAGCAGAACTCGGTATTTCTGTGGGCATCAAAAGAAAAACATACAGGCCTTTCTGTAAACACCATGATTTAACTTCTCCTTAACTAAATTGTTCTGTAACCAATACAAATTAGGGTGTATAAACATAGATGGGCACGGAGAAAGTCACATTTGTTTTCAGCAAGGCTTCTACATGTATATTATCAAGGAGTCTATAGTCTATAGAAAATGAAAACAATTAAACAGTAATAGCCACATACATGTACTATCAGACATTTGTTACATCTAAAAACTATCTAAAAAGTAACAAAAACTATCCCTTTTAAGATTCTACATTTTTTCTATGCAGGCTTCCAAGACTGTGTCCCACAGAATAAACATAGGTTCAACTGTGGCTTGTTCGACATGCTAAGAATGTGGTGCATATATTGGGCTTAAGTACTTGCTTGACTAAGTCTTGATTAAAAATCCATTCAGAAGGAATGTACAAGAGCTTGGCAAGGCCTGCTGAATATACATATCACCAGAGGTAACTCTGGAAAGTTAGTTCAAAATTTGTGAAAATAACCTCTATTGACAAGGTGAAAAAGACTGTACAAAAAAAGAAAGTTTTATAAACTTTTGAAAAATGTCATTATCAAAATTTACATTTCAGAACGGAATTGATGGATGATTCATAACTAAAGTACACAGATCAATCTTATATTGCAAAATGCACCAAAATCCATCTTACAAAATTTACAACACTACATCATATCCTGTCCTTCCCCACTAGCCATTAAACTGACGTCTGTTTATCTATACTTCGTCCTTGTTGGTTTTGGAGAATTGGACACTACATCAAGTTTTTATGACCTGGCACGAGGGGGAGGGAGACCACAAACATGGCCGTCCCCTGGTGGTCATCAGACAACATTATGACCAATTGTCCATGCATGCTTGCCCACAGGGTAATATGAACATTACCACAGGGCAATATCACCCTACCCTCTAGGGACACATTGGGACCCCTGATGGATGGTACCATTTTATAACCTCAGATAGGGGCTTAACTGTACAAATAATGACCTGAGATGAACAGGACAGCCTTTACGACCCAACAGAGAGGACTTCCCTGTAAAGTGATAGTAAATTACCTCCCTGATGTATTCCGGCTTTTTATTGCTTCAAATTGGGGTTTTCCCGTGTAAACCATGGATCTAATGACCTGACATTATTGCCCCATTATGACCCCTGTCATAAAAGTGCAGCAGACCATTATGTCAAATTTATACCAGTCATTTGCCACAGCTTAGACCACAAGGTATAGCTGGGAGGGTGGGGGATTTGGCGGTACATGTAATTCAATTACAGAATTGGGCCCTTCTGTTAGGGGATGGCTGGATTTGAAATGGATGACCAAACGGAGGGTAAGGGAATTTTTAAGAAGCATGTTTGGAAGGTGTGGTGTGCTTATTGATTCTCCGTGTAGGTTTTCCAAAAGGAATGCTTTTTCATACTGACAAAAGGCAGTAAATCTTTTATTGATTATTTAGAGACACAGATTTTACAATCAATTAGATTAAATGTAATTTCTCTAACTGACACTCTGCCAAATATATGGGTGATATGGACTTGCAATACAAAAGTTTGAAAAACCTTAAAAAACGCAGCCCAATCTGTGCCACAGTTTCTACTGTAATAGCACACCCTGAACATAGCTGGAACGTCAGTTGATGCTCCTAGTTTGTGAAATTTGACAAATGTCTAGTGCACCGATGTTGCACCTGGCAGGTCGACTGCGCTCCAAAAATTCACTACCTCTGATCCTTTCAGTATTGCCCCACGCAAACCTGGGATCCTGTATAAGTCACATATCATTAAACTAGGATCACTGGTGGAGGCAACCCCATCTACAAGGAACCGGCCAATTACATGCCACATTAATACAATAAAGTTGCGGATTATTACGTGGATGAGGACGGCATTGAAAACAGGAGCTGTGCAGACCCTTCTCCTGCTGGTTCTGAAGAGTGCAGGGTCTGGGGAGCAGGGTTCGTCGGGCGTACGACACAGGTGGTACTGTAAATACCTTTAAGTTTACCGGGATTTAAATTCCTGATAGGGAGAAAATGGAGTTTTGCAATGGTTTTAAGTTTGCGGTTGAAACAAAGCTGTAGGTGGGCAGAAGATGGAACAAGCATTTTTGCTGTGGTTTTAAGTTTGCGGTGAAGAGTACATCGCGAAAACTGCAAACATTAGACCACCGCAAAAATGTCAACATCTACAGTAACTCATGGAACGGTTCGATGTATCAGGCTCAACAATGACAGGCAAATCACATCAGGCAAGGTGTGCCATGTCAGGATGTATCGCTTCCTACCTAAGGGGGGATTTATGATATCTTATGACGTCTCAATCATACCTGACTTAGCATTTCCATGGCTTGCAGACCCCATGTGAGAGGTATTAGAGGGGATTTCAGACAAAATTGCAAGTTTTCACATTTGTCTTGATGTGGTTTTAGATAAGGCTGGATTCCTATGAATAACGAAACTTTTATTGGTGATATTAATCGCCACGGTGCATCCCTCGAGGGAAGCGCCTAAAATGAAGTTTTGATTTTGTTTGAAGAGAATCTGGGGAGAGATTGAATTCTCCATTTGACTGTGACCTTCAAAAAAGTCTCAACTTGATTAATTTATCTGACACCACATGTCTGTTACTGCCCTCATTTTTCACTTCTTTTGAAATGATTGGTTAGACTATGAGACAAGCGACGTAGTATCCAAAAGTAGCATTTCCATCGATTAAAGTTAAAGCAAGCAGCTTTAAAAAGTATTTTCAAATGTAGTCATCTACTACAAATCAAAATTTCAATGGATATCAAATATACTGTTACAGTAGCAGTGTGTATATTGATGTGTTTAAACTTATTTTGTTCTAGATGCTTCTTTTGTTCGAAATGGTCAGAGAGACCCTCACCTATTTTTTTCTGCCATCTTGAATCTTATGACTTTTTTTAATGGCTAGTCACAGGCTGGTGTCTATTTGTTATTCAAGTACAAATACTTCAATGACAATCCAGCTAAACTGCATATGAATCAATACATTTTTTTCTGTTAAGAATGAAATAAATGACAACTTTCAAAATAGCCTTATTCCTCAACATCAAAAAGCTGATTCAAAGCATCACTGGTACATCTCGTAGCATTACCTGCGTGTGATTGGTTAAGCAGTAAATTAATTAGCTTCCATAGCTTGCAGCAGAGGTGAAGAGATTACCGACCCTAAATCATCCATCAAACATCATGCCTTCTGAGGCTGAGAGCAGTCACAACTTCTCCCCTCAGTACCTTCCTGCTGATTAATTTGTCAGAGCCAAACATCAGGCCGTAACGTCCATCCATCATACAACATGTCCCTCTCATCTACATGCACCATCCAACGCTCGACAACTTCCAACAGTTGGGGCACCAGCTGTCCCGCACAAATCCCTCGTCAAATTCATGCCAAAACTTGGGTGTAATCCTGCGCTATATTGGAACATTCTGTCACACTGTATCCAGGTTATCATCCCCAGTTTATCCTCGCTTATTCCTCTGCTTTGATTTACCTCAATACGAGGGTAGTTATAAAAACATAACACACATAATGCTGTCATTCCGTACAGGCGGGATGATATAGGATTAACTGCTTAAAAGAAAGCCATCTTTACCTTATATGTATTCTACTGAATGATTTACTATTTTTTTCATGAAATATGTTTTGTGAAAGAAGATGATACAACTAAATGATGAGATATTGTTATTCAAGACCTTTTGACAGACTGAGTATATATCAGGTTCAGGTAAAAGGGACTAAAACACTTTGTAACAGATTCCAATCAAATATCTTTAAAAAAACATGGCCCTACTCTCACTACACTGTATCATTTTGTGCCAAGCCAGAAAATTGTTTCCTTCCCCCAGATGTGATATTCATCTAAGCAACATGATGTACAACCTGATTTTGACAAGACACCCTGCTCAAATTGCCCTCTATGTGTTCCACACGGCGGCCTCTACCCTGACAGCAGTCTTCATTGGTAGGCTCCCTGCCACTCCGCAACACAAGCCCTAATCCCACAATATCGTAGCTATCACAGCACAGATTCCCATCATCATCCCGGCTAACCGCAGCATCAAGTAGTTCATCTGATCAGGGCCGGTCCCACACAGATCAAACTGTCATTCCGAGTTGTTACAGCCCAAGTTTTTTTATTGTTTTTACGACCCCATCACATCACGGTAATCCTTCTCTGCGGAGCAGTCCTTTATGGGCTGGTCTTAAGTCCTGTTGGATTCAACCTCTGCCGGTCGGGTTTTATGTCCAAATCACAAGCAGATAGATACATGGAAAAGGATACCGCAGTTTCATGAACAACGTTCAGTGGTCCCAGTCTCAACCTTTGGATTTATAAGTTAAGTATGGCCATACATCACTAGAGTTGGCCATCTGTGGATGCAGAACTTCTATCTGGGCCAAAGTAATAGATATCTTTGTTTCACAAGCTTAAGACCAACAAATGGAAGTAATAGGGTCAACCTCTTAAAGGGAATGCCATTCTACAAGGGATATGTGTGTGCAGAGCTGGTTCTTTTTTTTAGTTTATGGACATTGTTTCCAGCTTCTTGGCTATCCAAGTGGCCCATGGGGCATTGTGTGTAGCTTACTGGTCCATTTCACAAAGTGTATGGGACATTGTACTTAGCTTACTGGCTATTGTGGATAGTTTATGGCACATTGTTGGAAGCTTATTGTCCATAGGGGTAAGCTGATGGACCATTGTGGTTTACTTTTTAGCTATTGTAGTGAATATATGGGCATACCTTGGAAGTTTGAATAGTTTTATAAAAGTTTCCACTGCAAGAGTATGAATCTAAGTATCTGTATCTATAGAGTTCTAGAGTATATGGAATAATCAATCTTTATAACATCAATACAGCATATTAAAAACGTGGACAGCAAAGACAATTAATGTAATGTCGCATACTTCTAGCAATAAGAAAGTTTCTCATAGCTACATTGTATAAAAAGAAGTTTAGAAACTTACAAATGCCATGATGATCTGGTCATACTGAGACTTCATGGTGTCGTATTGGAAAGTATAGTTCTGTAGAACAGCTGATCTGAAAATGACAGAGAAGAAGGGGCATTTTCAGTACTATGTTCAGTAACATAATGTTTGTCATATATGGCAAAATACATGTATAAAAGGCAACTTCAAACTAAGAAACTCCAGCATACTGCAATGATGTCAAGTGGTCTTGCCACATTTTGTTTCGCACTAAGTTTCTTAGTAATCCAACAACAGGAAATTGGACAATCATCATACAAACAAGTGAATCTAAATGTCCCTTACAACAAAAAACAGTCAGTAAAAGAAAAAAAGACGTAATACAATGTACTAATGTTCAGCCAATATGTAGAGTGGGAAGTTAGTAGGTGTGACTATTGGTAATGGTAATTTTCTTCAGCTCAATTCATTTCTTTTGCCACCCAATAACTTTCACCTTTCTCTTGTAAATTTCATTATCCTTCTTTATGCTTCTTGAACTTTCAGCCTCTACTCACAACAATCCTTAAGCTTCCTAGTACTGTAAATCTTCAAACTTTCAGTGGTTCTATTCTAGCATTGACCGAACATGTCTCTCTAGCTTGTATTTCCACAGACTAGACTATAGAATCGTTTCATCTGCAAATCTAAAATACTACAAAAACATCCCTTTTCCTACTACTGCAAAATAAAACCACTGTGAAAGTAAACGAAGTAACAGTACTAAGTTGTCATATTTCAGAGATGATAGTCGAGAATGGATCACATACGAGCAGACTTCCCAGGAGGTGATATTGTCGGGTATGTGCAGACTCTGCCTGACGTACGGGTTGTTGAGGTATGCTGTGATGGCTGATGTGTTCACACAGGGGATTTGTGCCCTCAGTTTGTGGCTGGGGATGTCCTTCAGTTTCTAGGGACAAGAGGGTACAAGTTTAGAAAAATTGCTATTGATCTTCAAAAAATAAATCACTTAAAATTCATCTACCATTAGCTATGTGTAGTTTCGGCAATTGAATTTAGCATTTGAAACAAATCTGTTCAGATTCTTCATCCAGACCCTTGTAGTGCCTAGTGGCGCATAAGGTAGCAAGTTTCAGTAGCAGTAGCTAATTGGAACTGGGAGCTAAACTGTGAGGCTGCTACCGGTTGAGCTACAGGGACAATCCAAAACAATTCTGTTGCATAGTAGAATTACAAAACGTATATCAATTTGGCAGTGTTATAATTTTGCTGTAAGAGGCCACCATAAAACCTTTTCACGACAGAAGTTGACTGGTTACCTTGCAATACAAAGAGAACTGCAAGACCAAAATAACAATCTGTAAACTATGTACATGTCCAGACAGTCTTGAAAAGTATTATGTCACACTTGTGTCTACCAAGAATACAACTTTACCATTCTCCTCTTCTGCCCAAAGTAGTAGTTGTGAAACACAGGTGGATCTACATCATAGGTGACATATTTCTGTCCATCGAAGCCCAGCCCAGAGTGAGGCGGGATTCCACCTGAACAGTTGGCAAACAGGTTGTACCTGTTCAGACCTATGTCCTTGATCACATGGGACACCTGCTCCATCTGGGAGAAAACAAAAAAGGTCTTTATGATATATCTGTTGTTGTGAGATATGTGGGAGGGGCACTGTTACAAGTATTATGTTTGAGGCCATGTTCGAACATCTTACTATCTACTAACTGCAGTTATTAGAACCTACTTTTTTTTAATAGGCAAAAAATTGATACTTTCTAATGACTTCCGACAATAAGTTGATATCAAGATGTACAAATATGCATAGCTTTGATCATTTTGCACATGGAAAACATAGTTTCACTGCAGTTGAATGTACCAACATGCTGCATTTTCTCATAGAAAAAAAACAACATTAGGGGCAATAGAATTTGATGACATCATCCAAAAAATCATCATCATTTATAATTTTTTCATACCATGAGCTATCAGTATTCAGAACAACTACAGTTCTTTCTCAATCTATTTATGAGAAATGAAAAGAATAATCAAGATGTTTCTCTCTAGCTAAATGGAGGTTCCATACTCCCAGTGGTGTAAAAAATGGATCAATCAAACAGACTTCAGATTTTCACTTCTATTTATTATCAATAATCCTTAACACTTACAGCAGTGGCACAGTCAGGGTTGGTATTGTTGTAGAAGTTACAGGAGTGTGCATTGATGCTGTCGTTGTTGGGGCAGCAAGACTGTGTCAGGTCTGCCCATAGGCTGTACAGGAAAATATCAGAACAGTGTTTCGTTAATACATTAAATTTTGTTCAATTTTAGCACGCAAAAGACTGACAAGTGGAAAAGTCCTTGATATCATAAACTTAACCTTACTCGCCGTAAGCCATAATCTAAGGAGAGTGGTAGAAATATGTCACAAGATACATGTACACAATCATGCACAATGAACAGATATTCAGACAACTTCTATACTTGTGTGGTGAAGATAAAAACAAATTTAAACATTCTTATATGTTCAGTCCAATGTGTAATATGGAAGGAACACTTGGTCCATAGTACAATACTCACTCGTCCCCAATAAGGCCATGGTAGTAGGCAAAGTAGACCAGAGAGTTGCCATTTAGCTGCATACTGCTTAGACCATTCCCAACTGCAATGCCCTGAAAAAGTAGAAGAAAAACAAACATTAAAAGTTGAAGATGTTACAACATGCTTCTATAGATACACATTGCCTCCGACAGTAGAATATTGATGTTCTGTCATTCACCCATCACTGACATTCATGTAACTTTGTTTTTGTAAAGCACTCTTGACTCAATCTTATTCCAAAAATTGACACTCTTACATACAATCTGTGACAAAAATCTCAAACTAGTGTAAATGTTGAAATTTTTGCTGAGTCGCTAGTAGGTGTGAGGCCACGCATCTTGCTTTCTGGCTGTTAATACAGGTGCCAGTGTTTCCATTATGTGACTGTAGTGTTAGACCCCGTTCATACTAAATCGCGAAATCGCCGAAATCGCGATAATGTGGCTTAGTATGAACGCTCCAAATCGCATTTGAAATCGCCAGAAATCGCTTCTTCAGGGATGTGGGGATTCAGACAACTCAAGGGATCCCACCGAAACCAGAGCGTGTACGCTGAAGTGGCGACTGCCTGAGTTGGCCAAATACGGAAAACATGGAAGTAATGCCACACTACTAAAGGTAAAAAAACTCAAGATGAAGTACAAGAAGGTCATTGAACACAACAGTAAGAGTGGTGACAATCGAATAACGCGTCCGCCGTTTATAAGCTGTTGGACGCGATTTTACAACTCGCGCTCGTTCGACCCCTGGTGTGAAGGAATGCGACTCAGGGCGATTTCGCGATTTGCGCGATTTAGTATGAACGGGGTTCTACTGCTGTTTCAACCGCAAACATAAAACCATGAACACTCCACTTTCTCCCTACCGCAAAATTATATCCCAGCAAACTTAAAGCAAATTACAGTATTTCTGGGTTTATTGCAGACAATAGACAATTGCCTAGTAACAATTCAAGAGTACATGTGTACCCACCTGAAAGTTGATACCTGAGTCCTGCATGACCTTGAGAGCTAACATTGGGACGTAGTAGCCTGCGTAACTGGATCCCGTAATAAAGAAACTGTGGCCTTTATAGTAAGGGTACCTCTTGAAGAAGTCTTTCAGGGCAAGATAATTGTCTTCAGCAACCTGTAAATAGAGAATAGTTCATTCATTATTCTGAGACCAACATTATGTTAGTCAATAGAAGCAATTCACCAGGTCCAAGTTAACATTATTTTACATTCTAAAGTGTAGGACTTAATTGGATTTAGATGACAAACTTCTAAACCCCCAAATAATTGAAAAAAAATCTTAGAAAAGATCATAGAATGATGGAAAATGGAAGGGGTTCTATTTGATCCTGAAATTCTTCTCGGATCGAGAAATTCAGTGTATGACTTGTGACCACTATAAGGATGCCATATCCAGCAAATAAATACATAAAATAGTAAAAAAAACTTGTCATATAAATACTAAGATGGGCAGATAATTGTTACAAACATTAAGTGTCAAAATGCATTCATTTACTTCTTTATACCTTCCTTTCTTTGTGCCTCCACTTTCTTAATCTTTCTCCTGAACCAGTGGCCCTATTGACTGATCTGGGCATAACTGAGGCCGCAAACAAGGATACCCACTTAAAGTAGTTCCCTCGATCATCACAGCAGTTGCAGAATGTAGAGTAATTTTGATGGAGGTCTGTTGAATAGTACAACTTACCTCATCATCATTAGTGGTGTAGTTCTGGTCATCAGAGTAGGAGAAGCCCACACCGGCTGGTGACTCCAGGTACAGCACATTGGCCTCCTGCACAAGCAGAAGGGGGGGTTGTGATCAACAGAGTAAAGTATCTAAATTAAGCAAGCGACCTCAGACTGAGGACGTAACATGATGCTGTCTCGTTAGCTGGTAGTGCAATGCGGCTCGCGCATTTTAACCAAGCAGCCTGGGTCACCCCTACACTTCTCGAAAAGCGTGTTGTCTTCTTTTACGTGCAGAGGACGCCCATGTATAAGCGCCTTCAAACATGGGGATGCCGGCATTACCTCGCCATCCGAAAAGACAATAAATGTACCTATTTTTCAGTCATTTCTGGACAACAATGACCTAAACTCGGGCGTCGGGTCCACAAGCATTGAACCAATTGTTGGCAGTAGCAGAGTGTGAATACCACTACACCACGTGGATAATAATTACATGTACAAGGCTCAGTCATAATGTGCATACGCTGGACTTTGGGGCAATCAGGCTGGCTGGTGAATTGTTTGTATTTATCAATAATCAGTGGCAAAGTCAACTATCAACAACAACTAGACACCTTTAACCCTTGACCAGCAAGGTAACTCATTTGCAATGCATTACCGTTTCAGTTGTTGTCTTGTAGTTACAATAAAATTCATCACTGTTGGATTTTTGGTCAATGTTGAATCAGAAGTTTGTCTGTTGCACAACATTTGGAAACTATAGACAGGTTTATCATCCTAACATACGCAAACATGACCTTACACAATACCTTCTGTCAGAATGCTCATACTACATTATGTACCTCCAACAAATTACCAGCACTTTCATATATCAGTATTAATGCTGTAGCTAAGAATAAAAGAATGTTGTTACCTTATTCCAGCTGTAATCATTGTAGTTAACACTGAAACCATCATCTTGAATCTGCAAAATCAAAGAATGTAAATCATTAGGCAAATTAGTACAATCCCCTAAGTGAAACATAAAGTACAATTTAGTCATAAATTCATTTAAAATATCATGTTGTTTCATTCTAATTACTTCTACATAATAACCACAGGAAAATAAAAATTACTCATCCGTAAGAATATCTCGGGAAACAACATTACTCGATGGTAATTCTCGAAGACAATTTGTGCAGCAGGGCTCTTACAATTTATCTCTTCAACTTGTATTGTTCCCAGCTGCCACTACACAGACTATGATGTGATTACTACCTGTTTTAATTTGTCTAAGTGCAGATTGACGAATCTTAGACCCTTGAGTTCATGCGGCTATTCGATTTAAGAAACTGGGTGGGGCAGGCAAGAAACTGTCACTACCCCCTGTTACATGCATGGTTACATAACATGCATTTAACATTGCAGCGTTTTTTGCATTTCTTCATCGCAAACTCAAAACCTCCACAATGATATTTTGTCTTCTACCCGCCTATCCGCCTACCCCCTTATCTAAGGGTTCACTCAGGGATTCAGTACAGGCTTTCCGTACAGCAAATGTTGTAAGAAGGCTGGGTGTGTTTTGTAAGGGTGGGAGAAGTGCCACATATCAGCAGGGCTGTGTTGACAGGCCAGGGAAACACAAGGTCTGACACCTTAGGGGCTTTTCCACAGCTACATTGTACACTTGTACAGGGGACAAATGTTTGTATGCTTTGATGGGGACGGGAAATCGGGAATACTGTGAATTCATTTACTTTTATAGAGTAAAGTTGAGTGAGGAAATAGAACTTGTTTTGCAAAGGCACAACGCTGGGGCCTGCTATGGATTTGAACCCAGATTCTACTGAGTCAACAACTCTAACCACAAGGCCAACTTTCCACCCTGCCTATCTGTATATATGACAGCATAGCTAGGATATAAATGGCCTGGTCAGAAGGGGGAGTATGTCTCCTGTTGAGGTGTAGGAGTGTACATGTACATGTAGGTGGCAGTCAACATGTAGTTACAGGGACGAGATGACAGACAGTTACAGTACTCCTCACACTTTCAGGAGTAATGTCAATTTAAACCTTGACCACAATAAGAAACATTGACAAGGATGCTGATGATATAAGGACTAAATCAAAAACTAAAGGACAGTGATAAGCAAGAACAGTGATAAGCAAGGAAAGACCTGTACAAATGCTACAGGCATGCTTCCTGAGGTCTACTGAAGTCACCGTAGTTCAATGACACTTGTAACTGCTGCCTCGCATAATAAGGAACGATTTTGGGAGTGGCTCTACAGACAGCCTTGACTGAGTACACAGTTGGAACACCAAAATATCTGTGAGCTAGTTTTGGTCACACAAATCATTCATTTTAGTATGTGCCACTGCGTATAACTTACATGTGTTATCTATTGGAGTAACGAATCAAGACAGTTCATCATTACACTTACAGTAACAGAGACCATACATTGGAAATAACTTTAAATTTGTATTTGCTATTGTCTTCAATATGTAAAACACTTAGTCAAGGGTAATGAAATGTCCCTGTTGGTTATGTGTATTGACTTTAAGTTCACTGCGTGGGTTAAACTACGGTGGTTTGCAGTGCCTGGGAGATTTCTTGGCACAGTCAACTTTGCCAACAAAAGTGGACCATGACCAGAATGGCTTTGAATTTGACTACGGTAGCTTTTTTTCCACATTTTTTATTATGATGGCTTGTTTCATTAGTCCTTGCAACTGGCAGAGTTTGAATCCAGCTAACAAAAACAGGTCTGGAGCAGCTATGAAAGGACCTAAAGTCAGCTTCTAACAGCCCAAAGATGAAATTTGACAGCATTTAATTTTTGGTCACAGTCCATGTTGTTGACAATGCATACCAAACATTGTCTTGCCTGGTTGACTGCTATCACCAGCCCTTCAAAATCTTTAGATTCATTTATGGTTAAAGCTGGACATTCCTTAAGCCAACCCATTGATTGGTTATTTGTATTTAAGGACAGTAATACTCTCTACAATCCCCTCTGTTATGTACCTGTTACGAGAGCAGAATGTATTCATTTCACTTAATCGCCCAGCAAGGGCCATCCTGCAAAACTTCCCTGTTCCAATTGAACCAATCAGGGCCTCAGCCAGAGATGTGCGCCAACATCAGGGTCAGTTTCAACCCCGGGACTGCTCCTGATTTCTGTCCGTGGGGTTTTATGGCTGCTAAGTGGCTGTGAGGAGGGAATGATACAGTCCAGAGGCCTGCCCACTGGGTTTAATGCCCCCTTGTCACCGCATGAGGGAGGGGATCAGAGCGGACCAGCCCAGCCCCGATGGTTAGCACCCACCGGGAGGGAAACGTGTCACGTCTGCCGCCCCGTCTTCACCAGACCCGTGTCCCGGAACCACGCCGTGCGCGCGGGGCGTAGCGCGACGCCCGGGCCATAAAGTCAAAGGGTGGTGTCCATATACTTCACTGGCTTTCCTCACACACTACAACTCAAGCCAACAGACGCAGGCAAGATAAAAAGAACGGGACGACCCCCTTCTCCTCCCTCAACCTCCTCACTGCAATTAGATTGGCAAAAGCTGACCCAGGAAATTATCACAATAAAGACCTCTCCAAAATTAAGTTAAGACCAGCCGCCCTGCATTTATTCTGCTGAAATGAAATTATGAATCAATCCACTTTGTGCCGGATACTTTTTTCCACAGTGATTAGGGGTACCGTGTCATTGCAAAAACAACTAGGATGAATTGGATCAAGTAAATCATGCCGAAATGTCTTTAAGGAGATTAAAACTTGCCAGTGCATCCCACAAAGTCACCTTCTCTGACCCATACATGTTATAGTTGGGACCTGGTAGACCTAATTCATAACTCAAAGTATTGTGACAGCCATAGGTACACATATGCATAACAAAAATGTCACTGGACTTATAACACACTGCATATTGAAATGGTGGTTTTACCAGGTATAGAAAGTTTACCTGTAAATAGAAATCCATTTAGTTCATAGACATGATGACGGAATAATGTCCTAACAGCTCATTATATAACATTATGCATGAAAATAAAAAAATGATAACAAGTAAAGAGAATGTAATTCAAAGTCAACAATGACTAAGTGTCCATCCTGCCTCTCCTCAAAACTTTACCATATTGGTTAATCATATTAACTCTCCTGTCCCTTGGAGTATTATATACATGCATGTCATATCTGTGGGATCATTCTGCTGTAGGTCATCACTTATTAGGAGTAATTACTTAACCTTATCACATACAAATTTCTAAGAGATAAATGTTTGAACCAGAAATATTGCAAGAATACACCAACATGAAGAGGAACTTTACTTTAGTTCAAGCCAGTTGACTTTGCTTCTAATCAGAAATCTAGCCCAGCAGTCTAAGATTGTTGAGCACGACTATTTTTCAGTGATTCTTAACCTAATTCCTCACTTAGCCATCGACCCCTGCTACTGACAGGGACAGGGTTGGGAGACGGCAGGCTTTGACCTAACTCTATTTCCACAGAATTTACAGTGTTGCATGACAACCGACCATAACATGTAGGACCCCCTGTGATTGGTTCGCTTCCGGGGGAACATGTACTGCACGAGAACTCTGCATAACTGTCACAGTCAATAGGAACAGCGCATAATTAAGTAGTTTTAACACTTTAAAAAAAAAAACAGACCCAGAAATAACACTCAACACCATTACCATTATTTTTTTACCTCCAATAAGATATGAAAGTATTATCTATATCGAGGGTTTCCTTGTTCCACTTGTTCTGAATATGCTATCAATGACCAATCATTGTGATAAAATTCTTACAGCCTGAAGTTCAAGAAATATTCCTGTACATTTTTACAATGTCTTAACAGTTACACATAAAAGATAATTTCTAATACCATGATGAAGAATTTCACTTTAAAGTTTTCCCTGGCCACCATGGATTGTTCTTCAAATTTTCAAATTATCCAATGAGGGTATTTCTTACACAAGACAGGAAAGCACTCTAGTACATGTAGAAGGATCCTGTTTGAAATTTTTTCTTGATAAACATGGTAACAGTAATTCCTTTCTAGTGAGGATAACTTCGGACCACTCCTTAAAAGTGATTAAAAAATGTGACTTATTGGCTTTGACACATATTCTATTCAATATAATCACATATTCATCTTCTGTGAACAGATAATTGTTCCAGAATCTTATTAACACAGTGGCTACAGGATAGGTAGGTATCACACATGTATTAATCACTGAGCTGGGGAAGACTGTTAACTCCAATTGAGGTCATCCTATCCACACGAATCAAACAGCATCAGTACTGTTGTAGATATCACTAAGGAGAGATTACGTTGGGGCGGAGTTTCTCAGAAAGTGACCTAGTCGCGATACGCATTCCTCACCAAAGAAGGTCCTTGCAACAAACAACGATGGCGCCAGGGCTTATTGTGCCTGTGAAGGGGATAGTCCCTCGGTGGTTCCGCACAGAAGGAAGGAGAAAGTGGCTTTCTCAACATCAAAGGTATGATGAGGTAAAAGGCCATGTACGGAGTCACACACATCCACACACACTCTGCGTACTACGGGCTCTTTCCCTCTCCTTCCATTACACAGAGGTAGAACCATCACAGATGTGAACCTTCTAGGCGTTACAGATTTACCAAGGCAGTAGCTACAACTTAAGGAAAAATGCTGACTATGCAACCCAAGGCCTACAGGCACCGATGTGTTAATTAGGAGTTGACAGCTTTGCTACAAGTTTGATCAAGTTTTAATGAGAAGCATCAGGTAGAAGGCTTTTCTTTCTACCCTGCAGATACCAGGAGAACTTCAAATTAGGTATCATTTGGGTTGGCTACAGTCTGCTATTGCCTCATTGGTCAGTTTTAAACCTTGTTAACTCTGGCCCTAGGGCTTTTTCAGGCAGACCAGCCATTAAAGTTGCAATGGTAACATATAGGTACTGGCAAAAGATGCTGAGAGAGGGTGTGTCTAGACAAGACTGTGATTAGTTGTTTCTGACAGTGGTTTCCTTCCATATTACAGTTTGATTATTCAAAATGGTTATTTTTACGGAAGGTGAACCTTTCACTCTCCCCAAAGTAGCCCAGAGGGGTATAAGAATAACTTACCGTACACGACTAAGGCTACATCTGGTAGTAACTAGTTAGCCAGGTTTGTAACCACCACTCTTAAATCATAACTGCATTCCTTTATAGTTGTATCAGATAGCTATCAGTAAAATGATTTATGAATATCATACTGATTAATGAAACCAGCTCTCTTTTGGGGCTCAATAGATTTCTGTAAACATCCAAACCTAACACTTCCTTCCTACAGTAAGGTACATCTACGTTAAACTATACCCTTACTCCCCTTCCTCGCTCTGACCAAAAACACCACATGAGTCACACTTCTTCTTCATTTCTACCCTGATCTACCAAACAATCTGCAACCTTGGCCTTGAAGTCCCTTTCCTAGGGGTTTCAAAGATAAGAGCGATTCCAAAATCTGATAACCCCTATTATTTTCTGCCAGAGAGTGCAGACATCAACGGTATACTTGTCAGCACCAATTTCTCCATCAAACATAAGTGACCAAACCACAGAGACTGGGAGGATTGCTGTCATTGGATAAACACAGATGCTCATTTACAAAAGAAATATAGTGGTAAAAAAGATCACATTTTGTTTCCAACCTTTCAGTAATGATATCAGACTTCACATCATAGGCAAGTTCTCACTATGACTAGTTGCCGCCACCACAAAAGTTGAACCAGGTATATACTTGCTAGTAAACAGATTAACTCCAAAAGTACAAACAGATATGGGTTGATTATTGAAAGATGTGGTATATATATATTAAGAACCTAGCAGCTTCCTCCCAAACTCTAATTGTTTCCTAGTTTGTCAAGAGGATAAGTAAACATGTCATAAGAAACCCTTATTCATAAGTTATTGTGTATCTGTGAATAGAACAGCACAATATCTGGTCCCTACCTCTAGTTTAACCTTCAGCACATCGGGAATAGCCCTTTGGCCACCAATTCTGTATTGGTTACCGGGTTAGGCAGCAGGGGTAAGGTTAATATCTACAGAGATGGACAAATGTCTGTAACATGTCTGTCAATACATGGGGATCGAGCAGGTGAAGGCATTACTCTAATGCACCAATACCTCACATACACCACAGGCCTAAATCAACACAAACTGTGTGAAGGTGCCAAGTCAGGTCAAGCACTTTGGCCTAACCACCACCTCATTGCCTATATTCATCCCCCTCTGGGTCAAATGGTGAAGACGGCATCACATTCCGAGCAGTAAAATTCGATTTAGAAAGAAAATATCGAGAGTATATTACTGTGGTCAGGATATTTTAGGTTATCATTTAGATTATTATAGAGAAAAACGATGAGGCAGATTTTGTTATGGGAGCGATAAACCCCAGAGGAGAGGCAGCGGTTGGAATAAACACCACCCTGGGGTGCAGTCATTAGAATTAACACCTCTCCCAGGGGCCACGCACCCCTGGGTACCTGCATGGAGACAACCTTGGCAAGACTGGTCGGTTTCTGGTAGGGAATTTCAAAGCGAAGAATGGAAGTGTTGTAGACAGCGCGTTTGTCTGAGCAGACTTTGATCTCATCCTACTTTTTTTTAGAAATAACGGTAAGCTTCAAAACAGTCCATTTCATCTCACTTTTGTAGATGGCCTCCATGGGCTCCAAAACAATGAGCAGGGTGGGGAAAATCAAAACTGGAGACAGCCCTGATTCTCTTATACCATATGGCTATAGTCTGTGATGCAGTAGCTTTCACCCATTTGTCAGTGCATGCTCTGTCATCATCAGCATCCTCAGCAACTGCTGTCACCATGAATATTGATAATTTGATACCAACACTTACAAATCTGGTGGAATCTTTTGAAATCAGATTTGTATTATATATTGTTGAACATGACATATACCAATTCTGGCCGCACAGCTTGTCAGTATAGACAGGCAGTAGGCACAATCTCTCTTACAGAATATACTGTTACAGTAGTTACTAGTTTGTCGTCAATGCAGTAGGCAATGGCAGTCTTGTCACCATGGATGATGGCAGCTGAAGTCCAATTAACTATACATTTTTAAAAAGATTTTATAAGCAAAGCTATACTACTTCAAGCCAGCTCAGTATTAAGGAGTTGTACAGATAATATCATAACTGTTTATAGTAATGATGCTGACGGAAATTTTAGGGAACAGAATGTGGTTCATGGTGTTCAAACATGTTGACATGGAGGGAAAGATCTACAGAAAAACGTTTCTACGACTTTTCAGAAGCCAGATGTCGGTGACTTTCTAGTTTCTAGTTCCCGTTATTCCTAAGAAGTTGATTCAAACCAGGCTCATGACTCCAGGCCTTATTTTTTCCCAACGAGGCCGGTGCTATTTTTTTATTAGCAGGCCGGGCACAGGGGCACTTAGTGAGCCAAATGTCTACGAACATCGCCTGGAGGCAAACCACGGGCCACATTGCTGCGATTCCACAATACTGAGCCACGGAGCGGCGGATCCAACACCAAATTGAAATGGTGTGTGAACTTGAGGAAACGACCAGAAGGGAAGCAGCAACCAGTATCATGTATGTCCCCAAAAGCCACATATAACCAGTCCCAAATTGCCTTTGAAGTGAAACCATACCTCTTGCCACAGTTTACCTGTAGAATTACGAACGTCTGTATGTGACAAATTAATGGCTGGTTCTACCGTGAGTTAAGCATGTAATGGTGGAGAATTCTTGTTGTCCCTGAAGTTGCAGGCTGTGTGAGGAAGTGATGAGGTGATAAGAGCAGCATCCAGTACAAGCTTGTCACCAGGCCATCAATTATGTGGCTGTGGGGAAGTAGACTTCACAAGGGACTGGAGCAGGTTGGCAGCACGGGCCAGCAGTTGTAAAGCGACATTGATTTGTACATCTGTTTGTCTGGTACAGAAGTTGAATAACCATTTAACTTTAAACTACCGTAACTCAGCTAATGCTCCCCTGCAAGTTTGGTCAGCTATGGTTGACATGACCTGGGCTCCATATTATTTCTGAATAAAGAATGATTTTATTACTGACAGAATACCCTTACAAAGTACAGTACAAAATACTAGTAGTATGGAGGCAACAATAGTTGGAAAAAAAGTTGCTTTTAGTTGGCCATTGTGATGTTGGTTTGTTGCCTAGGTTCTTTATAGAAGTTCTATTCTTTCTCCATGCGGATAGGCTCCGGTTTCAGACCAAGATGCTTTTGAATAAGATATTTTTACATCCAATGGAGACATCTATCCTGGAGTTATCTTAATTTTCGGAATGCTGGAAAGAATCTTAAGACCATCTAAATCAACCCATTTTCTACCATAACACAGCTAATGAGAAACAGAACAAAATATGGTCTTACTACTGTAGTAAGATGTTTCATGATGTTTATTAGATATAGAATGATAAATAATATCAATATGAGAAGACCCTAAGAATGCTTTGTATATTGGGGGTGTAAGTTACTGTATTACTTCACAATCACTAAAATCACTGCATTCTGAACACTGTGAAATATTACTATGAAAATGTAGAACATTAAGCTAGTGTTGGCAGCGAGTTAGGCTTGTAAACTATCTTGTATACTTTTTTATAGCAAGTGCCTTCTGGGAAAGCCATACAGACACTGTTTACAGCCAGTAACTCCGTCATCGAGTTCTGAAAAGAGTTGTGGGCACATTTCACCAACTGCCAGGAGAGGTGGTGATAGGCTGTGAACCTGAATCTGGACAGAACTGCTCCAGAGACTCTGCCAGCCTTGGAGAGCCTACAGCACGTGTGTATGCCTCTGGTACTTCCTGTCCCTTTGTCTTCCACCACATGTTGTGCTCCCCCCAGTCAGACTGTCAGACGAAAACTCTAGCTTCAAAAGAATTCTTAGAAAGACTCGGATCTCAAGGTGTTGCGGCTCATGCGGGGATTGCTCTGGGCTACGGACGCGTCCTCTCCTAGGACTTCTACAGGTCAGGCCTCGGAAACTTCTCATCACCGCTACATCTGAGAGGCCGCAAAGAACACCAACACTTTTCCTCTCAGCTTGCCAAAAACTAAAACTAAGGAGGAATATGAAGTTATGATAGAAACACTGCAGCAGGTAAAAGTTCTCAACCCAGGACATCTGTGTTTGCCTGAAACTGTGGAAGGATAGCGTGCTAAGAAGTGATAATCACATAGAAGAAAATGATGGTCTCCAAGCTCAGGAACTATTTCAGTAGTGAGAAGCTCTCCCCCTGGAGACAGCAGAAGGCCCTCCAGAGGTCCCCGAACAGACAACCTGTCCTGAACCACGAGC
Organism: Branchiostoma lanceolatum; assembly: GCA_035149815.1. Classification (NCBI taxonomy): domain Eukaryota; kingdom Metazoa; phylum Chordata; class Leptocardii; order Amphioxiformes; family Branchiostomatidae; genus Branchiostoma; species Branchiostoma lanceolatum. Next base: position 8,004,102 of record CM068872.1, on the reverse strand, counting down.
AGCCAAATAGTTGCTTTGTAAGCCGCTAATTCCTGAAAATCTACCTCCGACCCTTAGCCCAGTCAAGGGGCTAGATGTCTACGCTGCATCACAACTTAACACATTTTCTGCACCTGTGTATGTGCCAACCACAAGAACTCAATCAGGACAAGTGTTTGATAGTCTCACTTCTCTGCAGCGATGGTCAAGGAGTATACATGTACATACCTACCAGTAGATCACTCCATCTCTTCAAGATCCTTAAATTGTTTTAGGCATGGGTTAGTGAAACATTATGTGGGCATCTTACAGAAATCCTCCTCTTAAGCTTTCTCTACCCTGGATCTGCGGTCTGCAAAGCTCCATTCCATAAAGATATCTAGTATTATGCTTTAGCTAACTTTCTTAAGCATGTTGGTTTTGTAAGTCCTTATCCTAAGCTACATGTATCAAAAGGCCTTTATGCAGACTTTAAGCATCCAGCTTAGAAATGAAATAAGTACACAAGACTGTCCTGAAGAACACAGCATCCAGAATCGTCCTTATCAAAGAATCAATTCTGGAAAAAGTTGGCATTCCGTGTTCTTTGTACCCTCCATGGGGAGCGGCGGAGAGGAGCCAGACAGATCCGCTGGGTTAGGCAAGTATTCTGAGCCCTACAGAAGGTCATGTCTAATTGGTTAGACTTGGCGCCATTGCCGCCATGATCAGGTGGACATCAGGTGGTCTGTGAGAACCAGGTGGACAGGCATGTCAGCTGGGAGGGGGTATCATGGCACCTGACAGGGGAGAGTCCCTCTGTTAACCACTGGGGCATAACGGAAAAATGTCAACTTTTAGCTCAAGCTTTATCAGCCTTGCAACGTTGAGATGTACATTTTACTTGATTAGACTAAATTAGGATTTTAGCTGACGTGTTGTTGATAAGTCATGGTGTTTTTCAAGTAGTTTTTCAATCGTACAAATATACAGTATACAGTGGTTTAGTTGTTAGCAAGTTTGCTCCTGGATCATAAGGTTGTGAATCAAATTGTGGAAGTTACTACTCAAACTTATGAGACCTAAGATGGTACTGGTACAGGTTGTAGTCCTTCAAAGAGGATGTGGCATGGAATATATCATTGTGTTTAAGGAGAGCTTTGATGTTAAGTTCACTATAAAACACATCACACTACTTGAAAGATACGCCCTGATCTGCAATGCCTCAAACCAATCAGTTCCCTGTGAGGATTGCACTTTCCAAACCTAAATACAGACATGACAGAGCTGGTGTGTTGTGTTGTACAATTTGAACATGTAGGTTTTTATCGAAACCTTTTTATCAAGAACTTTTATGTACAAAGCAAAAAAACATTGTGCTTTGTGACTATAAAATTCATAGAAGAGTAATTGTCACATGACACATACATTTTGAACTAACTTATATATAATTGCAATGTAGAATGACCTAGGGACAATGTTAAACTCTCCCATTCAATAAAAAGTTTGGAGAGTGTCACTGGCAGGGCTAACCTACCACTTCAAAATTTACACTGCAGTTGCAAGACATACAAATGTACGTACATACACTTATATCTAACAGGTTGTCTTCTGAAGTTCTGATTATAGCTTATCATTGCAGGTGGATACTGGGTGGTGAGACATTTCCTCCCATGATGCACCTGTACCTACCCGGAAGGGTCCATTCTGCATGAGGAGGGCGTAGAGTGAGCTGCAGCCCGGACCTCCTGACAGCCACAGGATCAGAGGGTCATGAACTGGACTGGACTGGGACTCTAGCAGCCTGCGTGGGCACAGAAATGAGATCTTATTAGGTCTAACCAAGTCAGGTTCATGGTTCTCCAACTTTCGCCTGGACCTCCAGACAGCAACAGGACCAGAGGGTCGTTCTTAAGACCGGACTGGGAGTCCAGCAACCTGTGTGGGCAGAGAAATGACATCTTAGCTCTCACCAAGTCAGGTTCTCCATGGAGTGGCAAAGGTGGTCTTGAGGTTAGCATTGTTGACTTGGAATCTGAAGGTTCTGGGCTTGAACCCCTAGCAGGCCCCATTGTTGTGCCGTTTGGAAAGGTATCTTACATCTACATCCTCACTGGACTCAGGTGATAATGAGTACCTATAGCTTTTGTTAGGGACATCCTCTTGGATGGTACCTAAAGCCAGAGGTTCTATTGTACAGTCTAGAACCTAACCATTGTATACCGGTAGCATAGAACCTACCTATAGCTTTTAGCAGTTTGATATAAGTAGCCAGTAGTATTCTATTTTTGCCTTACATTGTACCTGTTACAATCCTTGTGCAATAAACTTTGACTTGACTTGACTATATTTGAGGACAGCCACACCCGAGCACGTTAAAAAGCCCACCACACTTATCGAAAAGAGTAGCAGTCCTTCCCAGTTTGAGGGGATCAAACCTTACTGTCCAATCCTACGCAGCTTGTACTTTCTATACAAAACTGGTATGTTATGATACCAGTTATGCAAAACACACAACCAAACAAACATGTTGTAGCTGAAAATAAGTCTGAGATTAATACACATGTATCTTCATGATCATACTATCAATATTATTATTGGTAGCTTTAAAAGATCTTACAACACTCTGTTTCAGTTCTCATTTACTACCACTTTTAGATGCAGAACCAACCCTACTAGATCTCAACACCCTAAAAATACAAGAATCAGATGCCTAAAATAGAAAACAGACTCTGTCGGCTTTTACCGCCTCTCTAACTTGTAACAAGTCATATAGTTTTTCACAGCGGAAAGGCAACAAACATGTCTGGGGGAAGTTTTCATTACCCACATAGTAACACAATTGGTTCCAGGCAGTACATAGTGTACAGAATGCAGTGTGAGGGTGAGAGGGAGTTGCAGCACCTGTTGTGTTGTAAAATACCTAACCCAACAGGTCACAGGGAGGATCAAGGGAAAGCCACTCCACCTGGAAGCAATGTAGAAGCTATTATAGGACCAGCTGGTGCTGCTATAGTGGTTTCACAAGTTCTAGTTCAAATTTGTTGAGTACTGGATACATTAACTCTGTCATAGCTGTAGGGACTTGCTTGAAAGAAAGTATAGAGCTAATCTTCCACGGTTTGTGACAGAGCAGACTGACACTATGTACAGTATTTACAGGTTCACTGTAATGGGTAGCTCTGGCTCTTCTTAAGACATACAATGAACAGTGGACCATGGCTTAACGTCCCATCTTCAGGACTGCAATCCTTACCAGTAGCATATATGTCTGGTTAGCAACAAGCACCAAAATTCGACCTCACATCTTCTTGGTCCAGAGGCAGGGTCATTAACCACAGGACCGTCATGATGCATGCTACTATTGTGCTACTACGCACACTTGCAATCTTCAAGAGGTTGATACAGTATAACTTTTGTTGTAAAAATAAGCGATTTTTGTATACATGCTACACAAGACACTGCTGTACATCCAGCGTGGCTATATGCTCTTCCCAAAAAACAACATGTATTGCCTTCTCTTCACCTGGTTCCAATTCCAGCAACTTGCCCAAAGCAGTATTCCCCTTCCCCTTACACAATCAATTAACAGCTAATACAGGATTCATTTAATTATTGCCACAAGCCAGAGAGAAACATGCTTCATCCAGGAAGGGCGGAAATCCTCTGTACCCAGTCCCAGGGAAGGTCTATGGTTACAGAGAGAGGATGAGCTCGGTCCTTTCATGTGGCAAAGGAGACCCTCTCCTACCCTGGGGCTGGTACTGTACACTGGCATGGATCCAGAGGAACTCATTATCACCTACACATTTCAGCAGACTACAAGCATCGATAGCCCATTGATCGGACATGTGGAGGGTTGTTGATGACAACCATGTCATTTGACCTTGAACATGGTCAATTTTTTAGTTCACTTTTGTCAAATATGAATTTTGTGGTGCTAAGCATAAACAACTTTGCTTGACCATGAATATGGGACCCATCCATTTTCATGTGTTATGAGACAATTGATGTATATGGAGGTAAACAACACCTTTAAATTTTGTTGTGATCACCTAGAGGAACTTTTACTATTAGTAACCTTGTATAATGCTCCCACTAGCTGTTAATGCCTACACAAATACCTTCAAGTTTTAGGAGACAAAAAATATTTTGGTTGTAATTGTACCAGAAATTATTTCTGCATGTGTCGGGCGGTACAATAAGAAAAATTGCCATTCTAACATCTGTTTGTACAATTCATGTAGATTACAGCTGGACATCACAAATGTGTGGACAGCTGCTGATAATGGAACCTTGGCCTGTCATCAGTCCTGTCAGCTGTATCCTGACCTTGTCGGCTTCATAAAGCTACAAGGTCAGCCATGCATGACAGGACAAGACCAGATCTCATACCAAGGGGAAAGATATGATACCTTTGATTTGTGGCAAGTACCAAAATCAACAAGTTAGACCACAGTAGTACTGCAGGACTTGCACCTTTTTCATGTTCTCAATGTTGTTCAGTTTTGTTGTTGTACATTGTACTTGCTTTTGAGGATAGAAAAAAGTAATGAGTATTCCTACTTGAATAGTAGCGGTTTAACATACAAAAATGCTGAAACCACAACTACATTTAAGAAGTAAGCTTCAGTTCTAGTGAAAGTGTACATCATATAGGAACATTTACTACACATATAGATCTTGCTACCTGTTCTGCTTTCCTTTCTTCTGATCTTTCATATCCAATGTAGACAAACACTTTGTACTTATACTTGAGTCTGTCTAACTCAAGTCAGGTTGGTAGAAGATTTCCCTGTGGCTGCCTAAGCCTTTCCCTTGGGAACAGGGTGTTCTCCCCACAACTGAGCTGGTTTTAATTGTTACAGAAAGGCCTGGCAGGACATCTGAGGTGCAGGGCTATCACAGCTAATCCCAAAGCCATCTATCTTGTGTGAGGTAAGGCTTCCAGTGGCCATTAATCTGTAGCAGGAGATCCTTGGTCCCCTCCCTCTCAACATGTCTGGGTGTAAAGTAGTGAAGGGTGGGTGTAGGGAGGGGCACAGGGGGTGCATGACTAATATGGTGGCATCCAGTCCAGGCAGGTTTATTGGAAACGGCACTCAGGGGGTCACATCTCTATTTGTTCCATGTCAACAAGTTTCCAGCAATAGGTGCTGAAGTCACCAGACAGCCAGACACTTGGATCATAGGTTGTCCAGCCAGAAAATCACATCTATCATAAACCTGCATGAAAGGGCGCGCCCTCCTGGCACCATGTTGAAACATTTTCAATCCTTGATATTTTTCCACAGAGTCTTTATCATAAAGTTCATTTATTCTGAGCATACAGTTAGGAAAGTTGGACATCCAGGTTAGCAATATTCAGAGACAATGCAATCTCTATAAACTGGATAAGATTCAGAGATTACTTCCGGATGTTTCGAGTGACATCCATCACTTTTCTTCAGTGTCACTAGAATGAGTGACCCTGAAGTAGACCGTCCCATTCTAGTGACGCTGAAGAAGAGTGATGGATGTCATTTGAAACATCCAGAATTAATCTCCAAATTTTTTTATCCAGTTCTAGAGATTGAACTGTCTTAGAATCTTTTGAGCATGGTTTTATGAACTCTATTATTCTAGTCTTTACTTGTACCAAGACAAGTTGAAATTACAAAAAGATGTGCAGTTTTTAATACTACTAGAAATTATCACTATGTGACGAACTGTCCATTGTTTAAAGACTTTAACCATTCATTGCCAAAATTTAGGTCCAAGTCCATTCAGCTCAGTAGTTAGTCATTGGGAAGGGTGACAGAGGAGCACATGATCCCATTAAACAGTTAATTAAGGCAATCCTGGGGTGAATGCAGCCAAGAAGAAATCTTCACGTTTGTGTCACTGGTGTCATGGGGCCCAGACAGCCCAGATCGTCTCGCAAGGATGAAGGCAAGGAGAAGGCCAAGGCTAAGCTATTGACACTCGGAGATTGGAAGCTTTCCTCTTTAGTACAGAGAAGGGCAACATTGTTGCACACATATTCACACACATCCTGCTTCCTTTTTACAAGGTTGGTCCTATGATTAACCACTGAATATACATTCATCTGAAGTACACGCAGCAGCCTTTTAACGTGTACTGTTTTCTCCAACTGTGAGATGTACGATTCAATGACAAGCTTGATTTTAAAGCCTTTACTGTTTGTTCTCTTGATACTTTTAATGATCATTACTTAAGTAGAGTTTAAGCCTAAGGTTTAGTACCAATGTTTCCATTAAAGTTAAACTTAGCCTCTTACCAGTGTACAAGAAGCGGTAAAATGGCACACAAAACTTGTGAATAGGGACATTGGATCCATAAAAAAATATGACCTTAAGATCAATGTCATTTCACCAACATGAAGTTGATCAGGGAAGAAGGATAACATTTTTTTCACAACTATCCATTCTAAACAGCATTTGTTTTTTCTGTATAGCTGAAAACGTAACAAGAAAAAAATAACTCAAAGAATAAATGAAAATGAAATATACATTCATTTGTAATATCAAGACTCTCAAGTTAACACAAGGCCGAGGAGGGGCAACATGAGTGACTGGAAGAAGCCTTCCAATTCATCATACCGGCAATACCACTTTTATGTGAGTCTACACCCGCACAAACCCACCATGACAGTTGAGTGAAATGGAATTCAACAATGAAGAGCGGTCTAAACTGGAGCAGTCCTACCTGACCGAAAATTCTACTCTACTCTACTCTACTCTACTCTATAAATACCTACTTACTGAGTCCTGAGGACATATCTGATACTTCGCTATACTTAAAACATGGGAAAAGTTCCCTCACAAATCATGCAGTATGTCCAGCCACTCATTAATCACTGCCTATGTGTGACTAACAGGTCTGAACCTCACAGTATGGTTCCAATTTGTAGCCCATACTTGTCACATTGGTGTCTGCCTCCTCGATAAGGGTCAGATGTTCACTAACATACCCCTGGGCTTTCTCAGGGATGAAAGAAAGAAAGGTTTAGCATGGGAAGGGTAGATTTTAGGAGATCATACTGATCCACATGGCAATGTATCTGTACAAACAACAGTTTGGAAACATCCCCTGTGGAATAATGGATCAATCCAAACAGGTAGCAAGATGAAGCACAGTTTGGATTGATCCATTTGAAATGAAGGGTAGTGGATAGTGCTATGGTTCTGTCAAGGGTGGTTTTATATGCATCTTATCTTTATAGTTGCCCTGTAGGGTAGAGTGGTGCAAGATGCTGAGTTGATAAGGCAGGCTTTTATTCTTGTAGCACAAGGAATATAGGATAGCAGAGCATCTGATCAGGGGTGGGGGGGGGGAGTGTGTACTTCAAGAAAGTTTGATTCTTTGTTTCTTGACAGATTTTGGTCTGGAATTGTTGCAGTTGAAGACTGTGGCCACATCTACATGTATTATGATATGGTCAATTGTAAAGGCAAAACTTTTACCTTTTACTAAAAGGTAATGGTTCTGATAGTCTTTAGCCCTTTTTTGAGGCCATAGGGGGTGTTGTTAATTCTGTGTCTAGAACACGGTATTGGAAGGCAGTGCCCATCCCTCTCCTTCCATCGCCATCTACCTCCCCAACCAAAGGCAGGTACCCATTCTAAACCATGGCAGAGTAAGAAAAGTCAAGTAAAGTGCCTTTCCCAAGGACACAACACCTAGCAAAGGATGCCAGGAATCGAACCCGAGAGTCTGTGACCTATCGATCTTGCATCCACTAGTCTAGCCACTCGAGTGTCATTCGATGCCACAAATTGTTCGAAATCTGACTTTTGTCACTTTTGTCATTGTCTGCTTCCTAGGTTATAGGGCATATGCTGAAAGAATGAGACCACTGTTAAGAAAAAACATGGACAAATTGGACAAAAGAAAAGCTGTTTGTAACACTACTCACCAAAAGTGTAGCTTCTTGGTCCCGCTGGCCTGCAGGTAGCCTGAGTAGTGTTTGAAGCTGGGTTGTTTAACCAGCCCTGGTAGGTAGGTTATCTCATCTGAAGGTGTGCCGCTGTGGGCCAGGGTTAACAACAACAGGGCAGACAGGAACCACATCTTACCTGTCCTGTACAGGGAAAAACAACAAATACATGTAGTAGGTACATTTCAATCAAATCTGTTTGGCGTGTGATTTTAACAAATCTATTATCGTTGTGACACTGATATCAGTGGGACCTCAGATGTATCTATTTTTGGAACAGTCCATTGCAGTCCATTGCATTATGATTTAATTGTAGCAACCTTGTGTCATGGCCCTAAGTTTACACATCTGGCCAAAATAAGTGTGATGCTCTACAGCAACAGTAGAGCGCTGATGATTAAACATCAAATTTGTACATTATCAACTGGGTCTAGATACGAGGTGAAATAAGATTTTTTTCCCTCGCCACAAAATTAAAAAACAATGACGTCAATGATGATTGCTTCTTTCCATAATTTATGGGTTATGGCTTAAACACTACTGTACATTTTGAAACATTCACTGTGGCTTTACTTTTGCTATTTTGGGGTGACCTCACCATCATGAATTCATGACACTGTGAATATACGTTTCCCATGTATACATATCACTACTATACTATAGAATTGTTTCAAATTCAAAAGATCACTTCTTTTCCAACCTGCCACGAAATAAAACCACTGCAAAAGTAAACGATTTATACTATCTCTCCAATAAAACATATCCTGTTGACACAGTGTTGTGTATTCTACATTGTGGTGAGTTGGGAACTACTACTCCTTGTCAGCCCTGGGCCGTGAAGACAAAGCACAGAATCACCGAGGTAACTGAAACGCTAAACACGGTCGAAACAAAACTTTAGCTATGTTTGTTAGCAGAGACGTGGCTGCTGGGAGCTGGATCAATCGGAGAATATCGATGAAGTCGTCCTCAGTAAAATGCTTTCTTTCAAATCAAAGCAAGGTTCGACAACTTCATTGAGAACCATCCCGTCAAATGTAATCACAGAACACTGGACCATCCACATAAACCCATATTTGTGATAGTCGATTGAGGAAGAGACAGATAAGGACCGGTCTAAACTGGAAGAACATCCCACCTGACCGTAAACTCTACTATTCTATGCCCCCCTCCCCACCCAGTCATACAAACACCTATTTCATACAAGTCTACAACAACGTATCCACCTGCCAGGGACATAAACTTCTTACAGGTACTACAGAGGATGTAATAACTCTATATCACGATCCGCGTTCTAGTGACTTATGAACAAAAACAATCGTGGAAAACAACACTCAACCTGTCCTCTCTTCCGCACCTAAAAATCATGTGATTAAACTTTGACCCTGGAATAATCCATTAGCCACATAGGGGTGTACGTTAATCCCACCTGACACCTGATATTCAGTGCACACAAGATGAAAGAAAGATACTAAGATTACCTGTTTTCCCACACAGTAGACTGATTTCTATAGACGTCTTATTTTTCGTTTCAAAGCTGTAGCATCGTTTCTGTGCGAGTTTTTAAACTTAAAAGTTACACTCGCACAGACCATGCCATGTCACTGTCCTTGACAACGTTTATGTAACTTTACATCAGTTTAAGGATGTTAAATTATTGTTGAAGGGTGGCTGAGGAATTTTGTTTGATAACAAGAAAAAATTCGCCAAAAATCGATATTTCAAAATATTCGCGTAGACCCACGTCATTCTTTAAGTATTACTATCACGTACATTCCTGCAAAATTATATTGATGAACATCGAAGCACAAGCCAAGGAGAGCGTTCCTTCTAAAAAAGGGGCGTGGCCTTATAAATCTTGATGACGTAATCATGACATCATACTAATTTGCCTAAATTATCACCTTGCTATAAGGTACTACCTGAAAAAAAATTAAGGTTGAGGAAGGTTTATAAAGCTTTAGAAAGGTTTTTTTCAAAAGCATCCCAAAATTCCTCAGCCACCCTTCAACAATACCTTAAAGATAACCTCCTTGATCAGATACATTTCTTTCCGAGTTTTTGCGCTATAAAGTCAACGATTCTTGATCGATGAATGTGCTTGTATGGATAGTTCAAAACACTCTTTATGAATACGTGAAATCGTGTCATCATGTGGTCTATGAAGTATCACAGCCAGCTACATCACAGAGTGAAACAATATTTTAATAGAGTAGACGTCTCATAAAGGCATAAGATGTAATCAAAATTATTTTTCTCGTAATAGTTTACTCTACGGCTAACTGTGATACAGTCTCCTGTACCTACAAAGGAAAACTTAATGCTTACCATGTGACCGGTGCCTGTTTGAATTTCTTTTGTGTCCTTTAGAGTTTGCTTGAACTTGATAAAAGATTTTCAAGTTCAAGGCTCCAACACATGACAATGCACACGAAATCAGCATTGTCAATTTGTGCCTTGCTACCTGGCAAATTTTCTTAGCCAGTTTCCTTCCATATATTGCTCTTACAAATATGCAGCTTTATTCTAACAATATTTCTTATTACTACTATTAGATGTAGTAATCACTCTGTGATTTATCATGTTACTAAGAGCTGTGGCGAGGCGGGAAACGCTCAGAACGGACGACAAATGCACAAAAAGTGGTTCTACAAACAATATCGTCTTTCTATAATTTCCAAGAGACTTGACGTGGCTGTATTTCCGGTGGAATAACTTGGAACAAAATCAGATGCAAATCGAGTTAGAGTTATTAGATTTGGCGCTGTGTGTTTATAGAAGAGTGACTCCAAATTCCACTGGAATTACGCCGACCGAATGAGGAGATTCCCCGGCAGCGAAATGATGTTACGATTCCTGAGGAAATATTCCCACCGGACTGCAATGACAACAAATTTCTGAGTGCATATTTGAGAGAAAACTGCTTGCATACTACTGGCAAGCGTGTGTAAACCACACTTTGCTTTACACTTTTGTATGCAACCGTGCAACGTATATATCTGCAATGAAAGTAACATGATGATATACTACCCTACCACAAAAAAGTAAAAGTGTCAATGCACTGTCTACACATGTCAGCACTCGATCCAATATAGATCACCGTCACAGTTCAATTTTCAAATGGACTCTGCACCAAATCCTTATCCAATTACAGGGAATCAAGAACGGCTTCACAATGAAATTTCCGGGTGAAAAATCGGGAAATTATTTGATCGCTATCAATTGATCCCACAGTCTACTATAACAAGGCTTGCTCCCCGGCGTCTGCAGATTGGATGGAAAGATATCCAGATGTTCGGTCTCGTCCGTCCGTCTGCCGTTGGGTTTCCTTTGGCTCTATTCCTCATATCATGGCAGCTACATGCCGAGGGATGTACACAAATAAAGGGTGAGTACAACAACATCAACAAAGATGTCAGCGTCATCGTTGAAGAGAAAGTACGAGACTATAAAAGAAGAGGATCAACAATAAAGGTACCCTACCTTCCCCTCAAACATGCAATGTGTGAACAACCTTCAACTTCACCACATGACCAGCTGCTTCCTTTGTTCTGAAGAAAATCAAAAAGGTGGAGTTCCCTCTCTTCCTGTACTTGACACCATGGCCAAGATTACTAGTACTCAATACAGTCTGGAAACTATATTTTTCTTACAATCTCCGAAATGGCCCAAACAGCTGTGGCAATCTTAAAACACAGTCATATGTGAAATAAAATGGACAGAAAATCGAGCGGTTTACAATGTTTTGGTGGCAGTATAAACATGCATTTCAGTTAGAACACACGGCACTAGTATACTACACGCTATTCGACCTATTCTACTTCTCTGTGCACGCTTTTATCTTTCAGTTGTCGACATCTGGCCGACAGCTTTGAGCGCAGTTTGTCGCAGCTCTATTCTTCTCGCCAACATCCAGCTCAACTTCAGGAAATTTACGATCATTCCCAAGTTTCTATTTCTCGGTGAATTACAATTTGATAGGACTTCGATCGTGTCTGGAAGTCCGCACATTTTAGCTAGACAATCAGCGATAAAAGATTGGTGGGGAAAGTTCTAATACTGTCGCCAAGAGTCTTTTGGCTCGTTAACAAGCTTTCAATGTCTATATCAAAGGAGTGAAGGAGTGTGAACCACGCTGGGTATTTTTAATTGTGTTTAAGCCGCAGGTATCTGCAGCAATTGTCACACGCACCGGTACAGACGCCACCCTGAGCTCAGAGGATTTCACAAGTGACGACACAAGAAAGTGACGAGAAATATTTCACCATTACTGACACGTTTTCGGCGCCTAAATATTAGTCTAATATTACTTCATTAATTAAGTAGTCTGAGGGCTCGTCTGCCCATTATCCCTGCTTAAGTCATTTACACCTGCCGTGAAACATGAGTCATTTGATTCAATAAAACAGAAGTGTGAAGTGCACTAGTGTGACTCATGCACGGCACGTCTGACGGTTGGTGTGGGAGAAATTTTGAACTTGACCGAGAAGAAGAGTCTTCAAACTAAGGTAAGACTCATTCAACAGCTTTGTTGTTAGCATCGCCGAATATGCGGGTTTTTTTTCGCAAGATCGAGCTAGCTGGTCGTCTACTACGTTATATAAATGTATGTAGAATTTTCACAATGCTAAAGAGGTTTACTTTTTTCATTTTTCGAAACCCTTGTGAAGGGGCTCAGGAAATATTGGATTACATATGTTTTTCCCGTAGAAATCGTGAAATAAATGGGCTGAAACAACTTTTCTTCTTTGATACTAGGACGAAAGAAAAAAAAAGTGGTTACTCTAGATGACTTTCGTGCTGCCAGAGTATCCTAGTGTTGTGTGGCAGCGTCTCTTCCCCGCACGTAACTGTCATCTTTACGATCACGTATAATGGTGGCGGCTTTAAACAGGGCAGACCATAAGACAGATTTACGACGATAATGCAATAGCCGGTGGAGATTGTTGACGGAAGTATGCCAATCATCTCTATTGGAGCTGGGAGAGCTAGACTACCTGTCTCCAACTTGAAAAGACGCTCAGACATCCGTCCGCCTGGGCGATGCGCCCAGCATGCCATCCCCCCAATCAGAGGCCCATATTGATACAGGTAGTTGTACGTTCTACCACAAGGACCGCTTATCAAAAACGGCTAACCTTGTTTAGGTGTAAAGTGTCGCGATTAGTCTGTAATGCCATTTAATTTGGGCGAATTTCGGGGGATTCTCTGGCGCTGAGATGAGCCCCAATTTCCCCGTTAATTTGACGCGCTTCCGACTTAGGCTCTCGCCGCGATTGTGAGCGTACATGAGAAAGTCCAATGTACATGTCATTTGTGGGCGATGATCCAATTTCTGTGTGAACGGGCACGAGCTGTGGGGTCCGGCTGATCTAATAAGATCGCCGATAACGCGTGGTGGAGGCGGCGTCGTAATTACTGTAGCAACAAGCGCCCATCATCGGCCTGCTTTACACATCATCGGAGGGACCAGCAGAACGCAGACAAATCCACCAAACCAACTTTTCACCTTAAATACCTCAAACTGCGCTCTACGCAAACTTTCAAACTCTCCATCCGCGTCTTTAACTTTTCTCAAGACGCCTTAAGATCAAAACGTACGCCCACGCTCAGAGGGAGGTCCGACTGATATTCAACAAAGAAAAGCGCCACAGAGCTCCTCCCGTCAAAACGCCCGGCGGTTGCTTACGCTACAGAAACACCTTCTCTCCAAGCAGAGGTTTGGCCCAGGTTTGCGTTTGACGTCTGTCTATGCGTTTTGTCGGGATTTCTATTTTGTCAGGTTTTCTTTTTACCTGCTAGCTATTTAGTCGTTTGGCTGGCGGGCAAAAAGAAAGCCTGACAAAATAGAAAGCTCGTTAAAACGCCTAAAAAGACGTCAAAAGCAAGCCTGAACTTTACCTCTGCTTGGAGAGTAAGGAAAACCTCTGTCCCAGCTGATTGCGATCAGAACAAAGACAGAGAAGCCGTGGAATACGCGTAATGTAAGCGGGATCAATTGTTTAAATTTGGCGGGATGGATTGCGCGGTGTGATCCGGCCGGCGCCACCCCAATCTCCCATATTACCAGATGAGGCTGACGTGGTGACATGACGATGTCCATGTTCCCCCCGTCTTCTCAAATTCGATAATCGCCGCCCGCTTTGCTGCAAATCCTCCCCACTTTCTTTACGGCATGAGGGAGGACAGTTCTCAAGGTTGAAATAGAGATGTGTCTGTGTTTAGTTTTAGTTTTATAGTGGAGAATAGAACGTTTATCCCAAACTCACGAAGAGAATATAAGCTCTCACAGCGAACTAAAAGTTATTCAAAACGGTGACTTTTCTAAAATATTTTCCATTTTACTGAATATTTTCATCGACAAACTTAACTTCTACATAAACAGAAACCACACTTTCCCAATTGAGTCTGTTATTCCATTTCCAGCACCACCCCTAAAATATCATCCACGGTTAACATTGGTTCTAAACTAACTTGACATATTTGTCCACCGTATCATTTGACAAGATATTTCTAATAAGAAAAAATATATCCCATTGTCACAATCGTTTTGGCCTACTAACTATCCGGTATACAGAATAAGATTTGACGCAGAGTCCACTTTATCCATCTATCAAGTCTTGTCAGCGAGCCGGTCGTGATTCGGGACGTCAGAAAAGGGGTATTGGATTAGCGGTGTCCGTGGAGACCCCATAGTGTGTCCTGTCGTCCCGGTACTTTTTCTGCTCTTTTTGTGGATGAATGATGGGGCACGGAAGACTTGCCGACAATCACCGGGATCAGTCCCCGCGGCCACGACAGCCCGCCCCGCTTGGTCTATGGGGCGCCGTGAAAATGAAGCGATAACGGCCGTGTTGGTATGTATCAGCCGCTGCCATCGCACGGCTAAATCAGCACAAAGTGTGCAATTACTAAAAATTTACACACTTTAATACCCGACTAATTGCCGAGTCATCGAACACAAATCAGTGATTCACATTCGCCCCGTGTCTCTATCGTCACTCCGTGCGCAAATCGCCCGATTTCATAGCCACTATCTATAATTGCTCATTCCTTTCCTCCTTATGATGTACATAACATCAACTGTGTTTGTTTACAACAACATACTGCAGTGTTTATCTATTTGACATTACTCCATTGTATACCTCAACTACGTCTTTTCAATTTACACTGTTATCATTCGGTTGAGCAATGAGCATTGTGTGACTTGACTAAAATAGTACAATGATACGCTTGACTTGCTGTCCGTACTGTTCCTCGATTTCCCATCTTGGCCACTTTGTGTGTTGGACATGCGTGTGCTAACCAGTCGAATCCCCTAGTTGTGAAAGGACACTGTCAGATTCCCATGGTATCTCCACAGGCATCGCCTAATGTAAACATAGGCACGCGCCCAGCCCGAGGCCTAACGTAAACCTCCGTTTGTCAGAATGCCCCCGGGGTCCCTACACAGAACAGGAGAACGGTACTGCCGTATTTCTTTCTCTAGAGGGGGCTTCTGGTCGCTGACTTACTATAGAACACCAGCCGATACTGTGTCAAACGGTGTAAAGTCTGACCATGCGCTCATTCCACTGTGGGTGAATCGAGGTAACTTCAAGTTCCCGTTTATGCCTTGTTTTCATTGACTGGACAAAAGGAAACCTCATACTTTTTAAAAACACTTTGTGAGCGCTTTGATAGCGCAAAGGTCCCTCTTGGTTTAACTCTCTACAAAGTCGTTCTTCAAATGGTGCTCCATACTAAGACCACCCTTCCCTTCTCGTCGCGTCTGTTCCTATCTGTCCCCCTCCCCCAAATCTCATCTATCATTGTCCGTAAGCCTCCCTCTGGCATGTCTGGCTGTGTGTTAGTTCCTTTGGCGCGCTTGACGTCACAGTCGTCAGTGGGCGCCTTTCCCGCCAAGTCCTGGCAGAAGTCGTGTCGAGAGACGGGCGTAAACTCCGCACCGTAGGAGGGGGGAGATACGGGATCAGGGGCGGAGCAACGACAGCTTTGGCCGGTCTCTCGCACGCTCGACACGTCGTTGCTAATCGCTTAATTTGTTTACTTTGACTGGCGGGGTTTATTTGCGTAGCGACTGTTGTGTAAACCGTGAAGGTAATAAACGCCGCTTGGCCGCCTGCCTGGGTGGGGAGAGAACATGAAGGCGTGGTGACATTTGGTGCGTCGTGTAGCTACGTCAATGGCAATTGATACTTTTCATTAAGTCAGGCTTACAATCGCTTAGTTTTCATAAAGCATTCTTGCAGAGCAGAGAGTGAAGGAGAGATTGAATGAATGAATAAATGAATCAATGAAAGAAAGAAAGAAAGAGAGAGAGAGAGAGAAGAGGAGTGAGAAATATAGCTGAGGGCACGCCCTGCTATAATTTGATATAAATATGTAGTACGTTTCACGTCGGCTGTGGTATTCTCTATAAAATTTTGACAGGTCAGGATTTGTATGGTTCGAAAGTTTCTCTTCAAATACAACAAATATTTTTTATATAGAAAAAAAGGATGTTGACGAAAAACGATACATAGAAAGTCCTACCAGCATCACAAAAGTGGTTAATAGTACAATGATACACTAGAGGTCATACCTACTGTAACATATATCTTTCTGGAAATGCCATTTGCATTTCTAATCTCCAATGATTTACTTCTACTCAATGCTGCCGACATGACAAGTGCAAAAATGCCTGTTTGCTTTTAGATTATTACTTTTGCGGTATCAAATATCGGCTACAAATGGAGCTTTTTACCAAATTTGATTCGAAAGGGGTTTAGACCTCCATGCTGGCGAGGCGTATCAGCATACCGCCCGTTCATTAAGGCATTACTGGATACAACATGTAGAGGTAAATCTAATTAGACGTGCATTGTTGGCCGTCAGCGTCACCACAGGGTGGTCTCGGGGGTGGGTCTGGCGGAGTCCGGCAGGGCGCGGCGGAGACAGTACAACACGGGGCCCCGGACACAGACAGGCCGGGACCAGGCCACACCACACCGCCGCGGCGAACACCAGCACACGGTCTGACCGCCCAGTTCTTCTGAGCCGCCGCTGTTCCACCGACTGGAAACATTTCTATGTTAATTGAATTCCAGCCGCCAGTCTAAGAAATTTGAAATAAAAGACGAAATTATTAAGTGCATTGTATCAGTGAAATTATTCTCTGTGTCGTATGTAAAACTTTCTATAATTACCAGCGGGGTCATGAAAAAAAATGAAAACGTTTTTTAAAATTCTGCTATTGTGTCAACTGGTGGGGAAATTATACAAGATTGGCGAACAACTTTGAGCGTATGGAACTCTTAAAGCAAAATGTATACCTACTTGTGTCTTTCAAGGGCTTGTTCCGTTTTAAAACGCCGCAAACGCCCCATTGATTTTGTTGAACACGGCCCAAATAAACAAAACGTCATTGACCGCCTGCCATAATGTATGCACAGGGTTTTCCTTATTAGATTCGCTTGAAAAAAAATACATATAAACATTCCCAGTCAACGTGGTGAGCGGAACTCAACTCGCGGAAACGGACTGGCGCATTTGACGCAATCGTTGAACGGGCGTGACGTTTTACGCGCTCATTGGTCAGCGTTGCACTTGTTGATAGCGATTACCCGACGCCCATCAAATTAATTGTGATCCAATTACAGCACCTCTGTGGAGTGAGACCCCTGTGTGCAACAAAACCCAGCCCGTGGCCTGTCTCGTCCTCACTGCTCCCCGTGACTGGTGTAAAGACTGACCCAAAACATACCAACTCAAACCTCGATCCATCGCACACCCAGATAGACCTCTCGTCTTCCCGGACTGTACACACTTTTACCGCCGAGGTCTCGCCCGTCTCTCGGTATGGAGAGCAATGCCTCGCCGAAGCCGCAACTGTCTTCACGCGCCAATGCGTTCTCGATCGCGGCGATCATGTCTTCGTCCTGCTCTACAAAGAAGGACAGTCCAGAGGAAGCCATCAAGCCGCTGGGTAGGTTACTATTTCCCCTTACCCGTCTGTATTTCTGTGTCCGGGGCGGGCGCAGTCTCGGCCAAGTCCCCGCGAACCCTCGCCCTTGTATCAGCAGCAGACGACAGCTCAGGCGATCATAACGGACCTACTGCAATAGGTAGTGATAGGTGCTTTCATGGGTCGCATGTATGAACGTATATGATTGACATATAGTTGTTCTTACCACGTTTTAAGTGACATGTTATAAGATGGTTGGCATAATTCTTTCCGTGTAGCTGTACTAAGGTCTTGTCGTATTATACTATAGGTGCAACAGTAAATGGCGATTTTTATCCATTACTACTGTCCCGTGGACTTTCAATGTTTTGACAAGTTTACAATCTATGGGCTAGCTCTGTGGACAAACTGGATAAGCTATGGGTCAGTTAGGTCCGGTCCTTGGGCGGAGACTACCCCGCCTCCGGCTGATTCGGCGTGGACATACGTATATTTTATACTGCATGCCCTCTGGCCTGGTCCGGGATAGAATGTCCAAGCTCAGGGCCAGTGACTCAAGGCCATTGCAAGAGTAAATCCTGAAACTATCTTCTTTCTTTCTTGTTTGTCTCGACGTTACAGAGAACTTTGTAGAGAAGTCTGGATGCACACAACCCCTGTGCGGGGAGGCGTCCTCCACCGAGACCACCACAGACGGCGGGCGGGCAGGAAGGGAGGGCAGCGCCGCCGAGTCTCGACAAGAGTCTGCCAGCACAGAACCACCAGCGCCTTCCGACGGCTCCCACCTCCAGAACAAGGAAGGCAACCCCGAGCTGAAAAACGTCCAATGCAAGCTAGAGTCCAAAGAACTGTGGGATAAATTCCACGAACTGGGCACGGAGATGATCATCACAAAGTCTGGAAGGTAAGCAGGACTCCGGGCGGTTGTAGTCGGCTACGTTCCGTCAGACATCGCGGTGAGGGCCGGCAGAGCGTGCGGGAAGGTTCAACATGAAGTGTTACAGGCGTCTTTGTTGACAGTAGACACGCATGGTTGCCTCTAAGCGTGTGCGAAGGGAGAAACCCCAGAATGTCCACGTAGGCCAGACATCATATCTAAAAGAACAAGCAACATTTTCAGTATGTTAATCATCTTAAAGTAAATTTTACATGGCTTAAAACAATGACAAAACGTCGACCTCTTACTTAGGCACATGCGGAAAAAGCAAACTGCCTTCTCCTGTGTAGCTCTGTCCTTGTGGCTCGCCATAAAATATACAGGACAGATTTCAGTTGCGCTGCTCAGTCAAACATAGTAATGAAGAAATATTCTCTTTAAATCCCTGTCAATTTTTCTGTACCGTACATAAACCAAATATGACATTTACGGTGCTACTTTATCACAGAGAAGAAGCCCATGTTCACATAGTTGAAGCAGAAAAAACCCTAGACTCTGGTTTACAGAAATACAAAATTGGCGGACGGTGGTCGACACTAGTCTTGCTTATACTGTTCTGACATCGCAGCGGCTAGCCACCTCTCGCCGGTGTAACCCCGTCTTCTGCCGCCGCAGATCGTAACAAATCTCCGCTATAATGAAGGGAGACGTTTTTACGTTCGGGAGGCAAGTCTTTTGGGACCCTTCGCTCCGCCATATTTCACACGAGATCGTGGAGGGATTTCCATGCCCGGCAAGCCCGTCATATAATTTCATTTTCTAATGCAAAGCCAGTTAATGTTTGTACAAAAGGAGGCGATTATCATACCTCTCGTTTATAAAATGAAAAGTGTCACCGTATCCGTGTACAAAGACGGCCGAACCTGTCGGACAAAAATTAAGCTAAACGGCGCCGGGGTCTCCCTGAAAGCATTCTCTGTGGGCCGCCAGAGTTAACGTGTTTCTAAACTGTTCGCAAAATGGTCTTCTTTTTGCGTGAAACGGTAGCAATGTTCTCCTCTAAAAATACACACACAAACATGTGGACGTCCAGGCACAGCAGTTAAGTTAGGGATACATATATACAGTTTAGTCCTTCATAATCATGAAGCAGATGGCAGGTGTCACAAACAAGGGGACAACAAAACTGGATTTAGGGAGAAAATCAGCACTCAGTCTGAGGTTGATGGACAAGACTAGAGACTTTGATCCCCAGAGCCCGCAAGGGAATCCGTCCACGCATGTCCCAGATTTGTGCTAATAGAAAGTACGCGTTTGTGGGGCAGAAGTATTCACTTGTTTTTCTCTCTGCCCCTGTAGTTGGTTTGTTTATTTATTTGTCTTTAGGTCAGATCAACAATTTCTTAAGTTTCATCCCTGTTAATTCTACCTATATACACCCTGGTTAAGTACTGTATCCGTGCGCCTCTCTGGTCTAATCTGTTCTTAGCGATTTACGACCGATCCGTGCTGTATGATTTATCTGTCCCTATGCTGGGGGAGAAGGGGTCTGATTCGATCCTACCAAGTACCTGTCCGTTTCTGACAGAACTAGGCTAGCCCGTATGATATCGGGTCCCACTATGTTGTTGCTGTCATAGTTTCTTTTCCTTTTTTGCTGTTTGCAGTACCGATTTAGTCGATTCCCGTCAAAGGTGATCGCCTTGCACCATGGCGTTTTAGTGGGTTTTAGGGGACACAGGAGAGACCATACTATTACTTTTGTATGTAACATTTAAGTCAGTTTGTTCGTGTATAGAAAAAGACTCGGTTACTGGTAAGAATGTGATATATGATGTAGTTTTGAGCAGCCACCTCGTGATCTAGCTTCAACCAAGGGGTTTGCTTCTATGAAATATTGCATAATGTTTGCTCTGATATCATTTCGACAAGAATGTCGGAGTAACATATTTTGAAGAAATGACTAATCTAAAACGAATGTTGAAAGAGTGAGGGGGTATGCTACTACTAGCCCCCGGCGAGTGATCATAGCAGTGTCTCTTACGCCTTTAGGGGGTTTGACTGGGCACAATGGTAAAGCTGGAGAATTACCGAAGTATGGTCACTTCCTCAGGGACCTGTCCAGCTCCTATAAGTAGCCTCTGGTGGGTTGTAGTTGTCTCGAACTTAGAATGAACTGGAAGTCAGGAATGAGAGTTTAGGTATATATTTTCAATCATGACCTATGTCTGTAAGACTCTGCAAGTAACTGAAAAGTATAACCAGCGGTTTAAAATCTTATTAAGAATCTATATGGTAAAGTTTTACCTGGAGTAACGACTTTATCTTTGAGTTATACCGACATTCATAATCACATCTTCTATCTTTACTAGGTATCGTAAGGTGGGCCGTATATATTCATAATAGTGAGTCGACAAGTGAAAACGTCTCTTGTCTGATAGCTTCTACTGATGTGGTATTATAGTCGACTTGACGGGCGAGCAACTTCCTATCCAAAAGGTTGGAAGTTGGTCGTAGTGAATATAGTCTACTGATGATACAGTACTTCTGACACATTTTAAGTATAATTCCTACTAGCCTTTCTCAATTGTCAGACGTGACAGTATCTTGTTGTGGCCATTGTTTTGTAGCCTCGCCAGTTTGCCTAAAAAAAAGGAAAGGTTCTCATGATGCGTGTACATTTACCGAGAGATGGACAGGTCCCACAGCGTAACAGTAGCTGAGCCTTATTAGTTTTGCGAGAGGAGACTATACTATATATCCATGGCCGTGCGTAAAAACAGAGAACGTGATTTTAGTGGCAAGCCGAAACAACCGTGAGCGATTGAATCGTTCAGGTCAACGTGCGAGTAAAACAGTGGCTTCGCCGGCCATGTCTACATGCTCAAGTTGTACCGACAAAATCACCAGACTTAGCTAACGCCATGTATACATAGTACTACATACCTACAGCAGTTGCTATAGCAATCGGTACGCAGAGTATATGAGGAAACTAAGTTAGAAATTTCATTTCCTCTTTATTACCGAAACGGTTTACCTTAATCGCTAGAAACAACACTCATTCGATTTCGCCCGTTGCACAGGTCATTAGGTATATGTCCGTACCCAATACAATACTAGTGTTGGTTTTATGAACTAGAAAGCATTTCTTTTAGGTGTTTCATTTCTTAATGTTCCTCATCTATTGCAATTCTTCGTATATTCTTTTTCCGTAACACATTTTTAGTTTGAGATATGTTGTACGAACAGTGTGCGGAAATTGTACGGACATTTGAATGTCGGTGTCACCAAATTCGCATGCTGAGGTCGCTTTTATATCTGTCGACATCTATATTTTGTCTGTTTTATCTGTCATCAAGGAGGACCTGTACTTCATTGTACAATCTATATACTATGCGTAGGTTGAGTCATTTTACTACCAAGAAATCTAGCGTTGTGAACTATCAAACATCAACCCTGGTGCTGATCTTCCTTGATTGTGAACCAAAGCACCTGGCTATTGTTTTCCACGAAATGACACGCTTTGCCCGGCCGCCTGGACCGGGTAACTTGCCTCGAGATCCGTATGGACCGAGGAGGACTGAATCATGAAAGAACCGGCACAATTACAGTGTACAAAAGCAGTTTTTCATCCTTAACACATGTGTGTGTTCAATGTAAAGCAACAGTGATATTTAGGTATGTAAAATGCGGTTGTGAACATGCTATATAAGTCAGCGCCATCTTACAACGGGTGAATAGAGTGTGAAGCACCATAGATGTTTTGCCCATCACCTATATCATTGGCATAGTTCAGTATACTGCACTACTGTATGTATTTTCACATCTTAAGATGTACTAAGAGTAAACCATGGCTGCTCTTGTAAGATATCTGCTATTATTCAATGCTCACTAGGAGGTAAAGGAATCGAATATTGTAGTCACAGAGGCTCGCTGATGTACAAAACAACAGGGACAAAAATTGGTTTTCTCTCCGTCTATCAAAGAACAATGATGGCCACCGGAAAAATCAATATTTCTACGAAATGTTAACCTAAAAATGATTGTTTGTTATAGACTTGTGATGTAGTAATTGTTTTATTTATCACACACACGGTTAATAGGTATGTTCAGCCGCTCGCAGGCAAATTCTTCCCATTTGCGCAGGAAACGCGCCGCTCGGCAGAAAGCCAACGCGTCCTTCAAGAATAATCTACCCTCAGATATATCCAAAGGTCAAATGAAGCATGGAATATTATTTTTGTGATGTTAGTCTTGAGATATGGAATAGAATGAATGAATGAAGTAAGTGAAATTCATGATATAATTTTGAAGTCAAAGCCAAAAAATCTGCGGGAATTGAATAGGTGTCCGGCGAGGAAAAAAAACCCTGGTCGTTGGTATTAGTAACATTTAAATGTACTCATTCATGTTTGTTACTGTAGAATTTTTGTGATATCTATGCAATCGTTTTCTTATAAATCTTATATTCTTATAAAAGAATATTTCCTGCTTCTAAAAATGTAAGCATTGTTTTTTTTTGTGCAGCTCGATATAGCTATCATGTGCATCATGTCTGACGCTGCCAGCCAACAAAACACACCTAAAAAATGGAAAATATAAAATCTATATAACATTCAGTCCCGTGTTCGAGTACACCTAAATATTCATGCCAGATTTCTTCGCGTTTTCTCCGTATCCACGTCAAATCTGGCCTGTGGGTCGATATTGCCGACTGCAAACGTGCTGACATTTAAGAGCCTTACAAATACGGACGAACCAAAATGTCTTAAACCTCACTCAGTGCTTCCTATTGACTCATAACATTTAAGTTAAAGGTAATTTAGAGATTATTTTCGCTGAAGATCCAGATGAAATGACAGCGTCTGCAGCAAAGCTCACAGAGGAACCCATAGCGAAAGGTCATCCGAGAATACCATGCTTTCTTGTGGCAATCAGTGCTTTGTATAAATGCTTGTATCCATGATAACTGGAAAACAAAGTCGCCAAGACCCTTGTGTCACCTCGGGAACTTCTTTGAAACGTTTTTAGTGACGTAGATGTTAAAGGCCATGGTTAAGTTATGGTCACGCCAGAATGACCCTGACTTAAGAATGTCTGAAGAAACTTGATAATCAAACGTGATCTCGCGATGTGTTGATGGTGAAGACGACTTCATTTCTGCTTGGTACTGTGACATACCGTCCTGTGGGAATGAACCAGTGCAACTGCACCAACATGTGGCACCACGATTTAACTGCTTCTTCTTGGACGATAGATTAAGTCAGTGATCTTCTTCTCCGTTCTGTACGGAGGAAAATATGCATAGACCATTTGTTATATTTACAGTATTATCACCTAGCCCGTATGATAAGAACGTAAGTTACGGATGTTGTTTATTTATTGGTTATTGTATTATATGTATTTTATTTATTTAACCGGTTTATCAGGCACATATCTGGTTATTTTGATGCTTCTGCCTTGACATACCAACGGTCAGGGAGTAATTCGGGTCAGTCAGGTGTCTGAGTCTATGCTTCAGGGACACATACATGCGTGTATAGGTACGGTCACATTCGTCGTATGCCGTCGTACGACTTTGATGTCGTAGGATTCTCAGACTGTGACAGAACTAGCCACCGATAAGGATAAAAGACAGCATTTCCAGTAATAAGACAGCTGAGTGTTGTGCGACACATGCACGATCATCCCAATGCCACCGTCAGTTTGCGATCGTACGAAGATCGTACGACTAATGTGATCGGGTCCTTTGTCAGAAATCTTCATGTTGTTATTATAAAAAGCTGATACAAAAAGCTTATATTGTATTCCGTAGCAGTTTCAGAATAATCACTTATTTTACTTGTCACTATTGTTAACTAGCATTGTTTACTTGCACTGTCTGTATCCTTTTTATACACAATTTCATATACGTGGTTCATGTTGCAATTAGCAATCGGGCATGACCTTCCAAATAAAGTGAGATATGTTATTATTTTTATGTCGACAGGAGGATGTTCCCCACCATCAGGGTGTCGTTCTCCGGGGTGGACCCTGACGCCAAGTACATCGTGCTGATGGACATCATCCCCGTGGACAACAAGCGGTACCGGTACGCCTACCACCGGTCCTCCTGGCTGGTGGCCGGGAAGGCCGACCCGCCGCAGCCCGCACGCCTCTACGTCCACCCCGACTCGCCCTTCACCGGCGAGCAGCTCCAGAAACAGATCGTCTCTTTCGAGAAGCTCAAACTCACAAACAACGAGCTGGACCAACACGGCCATGTGAGTATAGTATACGGGATACTCCCGTCTGTCTGTCTGTCTGAATCTGTCGCCGAATGTAGGAGTCATTTTCGGCTCATAGTCCGCGTTATAGATGCAAGATCCAATCACGGCAGCACTGATAACCATCGTATCCGAACAGGGTCATGACATTTACTTTCCCTAACAACAAAGCGACCTGTCTGTTTCTATAAGAGCGGAGGCTCAGACAAGATAGCGGGATATGATCATTTTGCTATTTTATTGTCTCTCACTGTGGTATCCGTATTTTTTTATTGCCAAGAAGCTAAATGTACAATGTACAGTATCTGATGAGCTCTTATAGTATCGCCCAGTATAGCCTTTGTGTATAATGCGGCTTTTCTGTGCTTCATCGGAAGGAAATTATAGAAAAAAGAATAAGTTGTAAAAATTAAACGTGGGAAACGACATTAACATGGTGCGATATGTGGATTCGGGAAATGATCGCTTACAACTTCCAACACAGATAGTGTTCGCAATAATTTTCATCCACGTACCAACATTGATAATGATCTGTTTAGAATATTCGCTATACCTACCAAGGCATGCGGTTCTAGATATGATTCTAAGCTACATATATATGATATGTAGGCTGTGGGTCTTTCTTTTCTTTCAATTTAGCAGTTAACCGTTCATTTTACTTTTTTGCATTTTCTTCAAAACATGTTTGAAAAGTTTCTGTCCGTTGTTGGCGCGTGAAACGCCTTCATTTCCGAGTACGTTTCCTTGATAATACGCTGTGCGTTGTTTCTTCATTATTAGTTATCATTCTTCGTTATTAGTTTCCGTACCGAAAACAGCACTCAAGAGACTGAGTGCACTGAATGCAGCGCCTCGAGTCTTGCGCCGACTCCCAATATCGTATTAGGACTGGGAAGAGTTGCATTGACTTATTTCTTAATAGTTAAGAAATATTACTTCATTCGAAATAAGAGGATACTTAGAACATTTATTGTTGTGGTGATTGCGTTAAGCTTTGGCTAAGTGGTAGCAAATTTTCTAGGCTTCCAACGTTGTGTGTTGCCCCCGTTTCACGCTCGCTGAGCAACCGTACAGCGACCAAACTTTGATTTGTGTGACCCTCGATTTCATGATCAGAATATGATGTACGATGTTAAGTGTAATTCAAAAGACAACAAAACACACACAGCTCTAGAGAATTAGTCATTCAGCAATGAAATTCGTTAAGCGATCTGTCAAAACTTTGGTCGCTCGGCGGTCGCAGCTAGTCTCTACCAGACTAACCGCGCCGGCTATAGGGAGAACATTTGCCGGGGGACTTTGGCCATGGAGGGTAACATTCGCACCCTCTCTCCGTCCCTTCATACAATTGACTCTATTTGGCCAATTAATTTCTACT
Organism: Branchiostoma lanceolatum; assembly: GCA_035149815.1. Classification (NCBI taxonomy): domain Eukaryota; kingdom Metazoa; phylum Chordata; class Leptocardii; order Amphioxiformes; family Branchiostomatidae; genus Branchiostoma; species Branchiostoma lanceolatum. The sequence continues at coordinate 7,977,738 of CM068872.1, read as the reverse complement.
ATTTTCCCAGCGACCCGCGGAGGCTGGTAGAGCCTAGGTCGCAGCCTCCATTTCCTCTTAGAGTTCACTTATGCTGCGTACTGAAAACAATGCTACCCATCGCTTTATCAAACTCTTTTCCCCAATAAACACTATAGAGATATTGGAACTTTCATTGCCTACTATTTTAAAAATTATTCAAACTTTTTTCAGCTATACAATGTACAGTGTTATAAAAGCATTTTGCCGGCCCAAGTTTGTATTCCAAAACTACACGAATGAAATGCAGTGCCTTTACTTACCATATTCAACTCCCGTGTTTACTTCTACATGTACAGCTACGCTAAAAGCATAACTGTCATAATTGAATAAAATAACTCATTTACATATTCATGATAGACTCTCTAACTTTTGTGTTGTTTCCCCAAACAGATCATTTTGAACTCGATGCATCGTTACCAGCCGCGCGTGCACATTATCAAGAAGAAGGAACACACGGCGTCTCTTCTCAACCTCAACTCAGAGGAGTTCAAGACATTTGTCTTCCAGGAGTGCATGTTCACCGCAGTTACCGCCTACCAAAACCAACTGGTAAGTTCATGATATATCATATACATGATATAATTTCACTTTCTTTTTCATTTGTTTGATATCGTTTTGCAAGAAGTTCATGCCGTTTTCTTGATATGTTGAAAACATCTTTCTCTTTACCCATATCTGAGTTAAGGTACATATATTTATATAAATGCAGATCTATATAATACACTGTTTATGAATGAGAAAAACAAGCAACATGAAGAAACAGGGATTTCGGCTTTCTTTTTCGATTTTCCTATAAACACGGAAGTCTGTATCGGCACATTTGTGTATTTTTTACATTTCTTAACATATTAGACACAGTTTTTGGTATGTGAAATTGCAGATTTCGTAGCGGATACGGACTATATTGTATTGTTGGACATTGGTATTTCGTTTAGAACACCCGTCGCCAGTTATTGTAAGCTTTGACAAACGAAATATTCACCGAGAACTGTAGAAGAAAACGCAATTGTATAACGTTTCTTTGATGCATTTCGTATCATGTATAGGTGTGTACTGTATCGCTGGTTCGTACTTGTAGAAAAGCTTGAGATAATATATGCTATTGAACGGCCGCCATCGTTTTCTTAAGACAAATCTCTGTGTTACATATACTGCTTCAATCATTCCGTACCACATAACACGAGTATACGATACGTCTAGAATTACCACCGTTTGCCGGCCGTTCATCAAATTGACCAATTTGAAAATCGATGATAAAACGAATGACCGCTTAACGGCTCGGATGTGGTCAGCCGCTGCTAGTGGCGCGCTCATTTTATCCCAAATTCACCGCGCTTCAAGTTTTCTTTCACCCAAAAATGATACCTTACTAGTTGTAGTACTCTTTTTCCACTCTTAATTGATATTTTTCGTAGAATCAGGAGCTTTATTGATACAAAAAACGTACAGCGACTTTCGTACTCTCAACTACAAACTACAAAATAACAATTCCAAATGAATCCGTTATTGAAATCAACGTTGTTTGAAAATGACAACATACGGAAGCACCTCTTCTACAATGTCAAAGACAAGTGTAGAACATGTGCTTCAATCCGAGCTTTCTCGGCGAGCAGTCCACACAGGGCATTCAGAACTGCCGTGACTTATGTGGTGGACCGGCGCTACTCATTGATTCGATTATCTCCCGTTTATGAATTATGGACGTCTCTGATCCTAAAGAGGCCATCATTTTCCCGTTATTACCACCAGCGCTACACTGTATAAATCATGAGGCTACCGGGCGGCTAGGAGGGAGTCACGTCCCGCCAGTAGCGCTCGCGGCGTTCGTACAAGGCGCAACTCTCTCAAGTAGCTGCACTGTTGGAAACCATCATTTCTTTAGATCTCTAGTGCATTTTTCAATCTTTCACTTGAAATCTATATTTTCTTTCAACTTTAGGTATTAGAAAATGAGAGAATGTATATTTCTTTTCACTGTTGTTCGGTAAGAATGTAACTAGCGTAGGCGGCACTAAAGCTCCATCCAACAAGAAAACAACTTGCACGGGAACAAAGGCTTTGTGCTAATATATTTACAGAGGAACTGGAGAGGTTTTTGGTGTAATATCAGGTGCGCACGAGGCCCGGAGAATATCCATTCTGCACAAACAGCCAGCTTTTCCCTGATTAACTCCCTTCTCACGTTACCGACCGACGTTCTTCTTAGAATATTTTACCTTTCCATGCCCCAATTCAATTTCGCGTCACGTCCGACACTTATGTCTCCTTCTCTATAACCTTTTCAGATTGAATTTTTCATTTTTTTCTGTTTTTTTTATCGGATCGTATTCCTTAATGCACACTTTGGTATCCACAGCTTTCAAAGTTTTGATAACAGTTAAAAATTGTCAGGAGAAACTCAAAGGTTTACAAAAGACACGAAGCAAACGAAATTTAACGCAAATCAACTCTAAATCTGTATTTATTGATCTTAATGTTTTCTTACGTCCTTGTTTGTTAATTTTCTATATTTGCTACATCTAAGTCAAACGGACAATAAGACTGCGGCGACGCTAGCATACAGTGGAAAGCAGACATCTTAAAGATCACGTTTAACTAATGACGGCGAATATTATCAAATTAAATCAATTCAAAATAAAAAAGAACTTTTTGGTTGAATTGATAAGGAAAATATGCATGATTCGGACAGACGATGGCAATGTTGTCTTTTCGTTTTCGCTGAATATCATATTGGATTTCTTGCCTTTATCAAAGTGATGTTTAGATTCCATTGTCTAACTTTTTGGTGTTTTGGTTCTACCATCGTTTGTTTGTTTGTTTCGCATAACCGGTAATTCACCTTTAGGCATAGCACACACGTTTTGTGCAGCATGTACGAGTTGCGTAGGACTAGGCTGTAAGGTTTGATCTTCTCACACCGGAAAGGACCCCTACTCTTTGCGATAAGTGTGGTGGGATCTTTTGAAAACGTACTTGAGTTGTGGCCATCCTCCGGCTTTATGAGAGGACGTCCCTAACCTATTCTTATATTCCATCAACTATTTTTTTTGTCTTTTTGTACTGCGTTTTGTGACAGATATCTGACTCCTACTTCCAGATCACAAAGTTGAAGATCGACAGCAACCCATTCGCCAAGGGGTTCCGCGACTCGTCTCGCCTCACGGACATAGAAAGGTTAGTATATCAATACTAATGTGTCGTTTTTAGAATTTTATTACACTTTTAGAATTTAAACACTATTTACCTGATTGAACTGTCTAAACTATATGTTTTTTGTGGATTTTGGTTTGATTAGTCGTCAGTTTGTGGTCATAATTTCACCGCTAGCGTTCACAGCATACAGCTACGATTACAGTGTGTATACAAAATACATATGCTTAGGTATTTATGTAGATTGGAAACATAGAGGTATGTAGAGAGTACAAGTAAACAATAAACACATATTTTCTCGGACGTTTTTGTTTCTATTGAACTTTTTAACTTCGGCCACCTTCAGTAAGAGTGACAAAGGAATTAGGAATCGTCCAAAGATCCATATAGCTGTCAGCATGCCGGCCTGATAATTGTGGACATTCTCCTACTTCTGGTGTTTTGTTTATTTCTGAGCTGTCCACCCATCGCTCCTCGCGCCCCATAAATCCACGGACATTCCCGATGTGTTCCGTACCTAACGAACTGTTAATGTCCCGCCCGTGAGTGACAAACGCCGAGTGCTGATAGTGGGGAATGCGGCTGCTATGTGTGAGCTCAGCGAATCGTACTCTATAGGCCACAGCTCGTATAATCTGGACTATAATCTAAGGGGAAATTGTTGATGATGTTCTGTGATGGGTTGGGCATAAGTGTGGTGTGCTCGGAACGTAATGGGAAAAGCAGAACACACACGCGTTCTTATAGCCTCCTATGTGAACACTTCATCCTGAGAATTGGAAATTGGAACGGACAGAAGCGTCGTGTCTGTCATTGTAGCTGACGTTTCCTGGTGCCGAAGTCGCTCCCTTTAAGCCCCGTTTTCATTCCGAATGTTGTTTTGATACAAACAAGAGTTGGTAGGCTTCCACGAGCAAGAGGCGAGCGGGTCAAGTGAAGCTGATGTCGAGCTAGAAAATGGAGCATTTGAAGTCTTCCCGCATCACTTCTGGCGCAATCTGCGCTCTGACGTTGATTTACGTCCCTTATCGGTCATGTTGAGCTGGAAATGCCCCATTTACGTTCCTGTGCTATCGCTGAGATAAAGTTGTTTCCTTGGCTTGTCATTCTGAAGCGGTAGGCCGTGGTTTGAGATGTCGGCCTCCCACCCGGGTTCTGTACCTCACACGTGCGTGGTTCCGTCCTTACTCCGCCATGACACCCCTGTATTTCACCACTTACACCAAACAATTTAGAACGAGCGTTACTGACGTTTTCCACAGCTCCTGACCCCGGCGTTCAACACCGACCAACTGTGGACATATTTTCCCCATGTGACGAAAGTTTCTCTTGTCAGCCAGGCGTTTTCCGCGCAACAGACATCGCGGCTTCTCGACATCACTACTTTTAGACTCTTCTTCAAGCAGTCTTCACACATTTTCACGTTTGGGCCAAAAGACGCCACAAAACGGCGATGAAAGCTGTTTCACTGCGCTTTCATCATTAAAAGGCCAAAAGATCTAAAAGAAATTGAATGGTAATGTCCAACTGTTTCCATGTGGTTCAAAACTGAAATTTAATGGTAATGTTCCAACTGTTCCAACATGTAGTTCAAAACTGAAATTTAATGGTAATCGGTTAAAAACTGGCCTGTATGGCCAGTTCTCTTTTCCCGTCCACGTCTAGATGTTTGTTTTCGTTTAACAAGTGTATTCGATATTTATTGATATTTGAAATAAATGACATTGAAAAATGGCCTTCAAATATTGCATTACACGCAAAGAGAAAAAAAACAAAACTGAACCTACAAGCACAACCTGTACGCATCTTCTTTTTTTCTTATTGAAATGGAAGTCCCGACAAAGGAACTTGCTCAAGACGGTGGTGACACTAAGGTATTTGGAGGAACCTTAAAGATGCCGGGTTGTCTGGGCTTGGAATCCTTTGCCGTGTTTGCAAACACTGGCGACATCTTGACCGTTTCTGCCACCCTTGGTATTCACTCACTGTGGTGGTTCCAGCCTACCTTTCCGCAATCCAGACTTCTGTTGAAAAATCGCCATATGGATCCCTTCGGCTGCTGCGGTGTTGCTCTACACTTCGCTTACGCAGCCATATTCTTTTGAAAATAGCTGACGTTCTTTTACCCGCACATTTTGCTTCGATTTTCCCATGCATGTCAACGTTTACAGCTACATATATATGTATGTGTAGTGAAATGTCTCTGCTGATGTTTTGACGGTTGTACAGGGACAACGTTCCTATCACTTCCATGCAGTCAACCAGAACACAAAAATCCGGGCGCTGGCATTTCGACCCCCACATTTCTCTCACAACACACAAGTTTTCATTTCTTTCTGACTCTTAACATTCCTCACTCCTCCTCAAATGTTGGTGCCTGGAGAGTTTTAGTCAGCACTGCGGTGGGGAGGTTGTAATCGGAACATCTCGGGAGCGGTGTTCGGAGAGTTTCTCTCCCCCTCTCTCGAGCTCTCCCAGTGCGCGGAGAGAGTTCTCAGTTCAGGTCGAGATTAAACAACACAATCTCCACACAACTGATATCGCAGCAGAAGGAATGTAAACACGACCGGGAGCCGATGAAATCGGACAGGCTTGGGAAGTGTTACATTATACCAACCACCATGTATCGAACTACCTTGCCAATTATGTCACCGTGTTGATGCGTTAACAGACAGAGAAGGCATGGCGCCTGGCCTGCCTGGACCGGGGCGAAAAAAATTGGCAGCCGCGCGCACCAGAAAAAAGGAACAAGTAACCATTAACATTTATCCGCCGGGTTACATTTATCCGTTACATTTTTGTTACAGTTGCAAGTGTGTTTGAGAAATCTCTAGTTCAGCACCCCTCATGCAGGTGCAGTTTAGATATACAGGAGTGCATTATACTGAGGGTCGTTCCAGTGGCATTTTTTAAGTGGCTGATGTATGTCACCAGGCGAAATTATGTTAGAAGAAATTACTATTTCTTCCAATAGTTGTTGTTAATCGGCACTATTCATTGAATTTCTTTCCAAACTTTTAAGCAAGTTATTCCTCATATTCAATCACATATGATTAAAACAAAATTATCAAGTATTTTTTCTACAACTTTCTTTTTTTTTGCGAAAGAAAGACTTCCTCTTTTCTCCAGCTTTAGGAAATGTATCGCAAATTTTGAGTTGTATCATCGCAGAAACCATTGATATTCCCCCTCATAGAGATTCATCCATTCAAATGTGATAATAACTGAATATTGAGAAAGTATCCCGGATAATGAAGACATAGCTCGTCAGACCACACCCTGCCCGTCGTCCGGCTGACCTAGCCGTGAGCGCAGAGGAAGCCGTGCCGTGGGAACACACGCTCCACTTCGTGCTTTTGTCATCGCGTTGGTCCCGCCAGACACCCAGACTCAACTGTTAATTTATACCGCATAGAACTGTTGAAAGTCCGGGCTTTTGCGGGAATGTAGAGTGTGGATGTGGGAGAGAGACGGAAACCTGCTGGAGAGGACGGGTGTGGGGTGCGGTTTGGCCTCAGGGTTGCCCCGGGTCGTCCCGTACAACTCAACACAATTGTGAAATCAATAAACCGAAAGTAAAGCGCACACAGGTCAATTTCTTTGTAGTTCATTCCAGAAGCGAGACCAAGTCATCCATTCATGTACATGACTACAGTGTACCCCATATACTGTTCAGTTGTTAATATTTTGCAGCCCTAAATGTGGGATAGATTAGCCTTGTAGTATTGTTGTCGATAGATGTTGCTATACATCGTGCCATGTAACTTTGGCGAGCAATAAAGTTCATTTCTTCATTCTTTCGATTTTCAAAAATTATCTGTATTCATTACTTCCCTCAGTATTATTTGCGTCTTATCTTCGATTTCTGCCAAACCATAGAATTATGTTTTACAATCTCAGTACGTCGCCTTTGTACCCATAAGGGGCACTTGTGCTTTCTCCTTGCAAACATACTAGTATTCACATTGCTGTAAATCGGCTTGTTCTGGACTTTTAGAAATTTATCTAGGAGAAGCACTTTTCTGTGATCATTTTGTCAACGAATATGTATTCAAAGCATTTTCTTACGATCGTTGTTATAACGTTTCCTTAACAACGTAAAACCACACACAAGTGTTAGTACTTCTCTTTCTCCGGGTAGTTTTCCAACATTGGCCACAGGCCAAAATATGTGTAGATCATCACAACGTTCTGTGGCGTAGGTAGTACCTCCTTGATAGTACTCAAGGTAGAAATATACTACTCTTTAAAATGCTTTCATGTTGGGGTTACAACTACGACGTGTGAATGAGGAACTTTCAGGGTTTATGAGTGCCCAACCCACGAAAAGTGTGTTTAAAGGACGAGGATCTAGCGGCTGTGCGCTTATTTTCATTAATATCAATGTAGCTACGTTTGTATGTCTATATTTTGTGTTTGTTATGATGTACGAGTTCTTTAATTTGCTGTATATATGACAAGGTGGAAGCGGTGTCTCTATCTGTGTACTTTGAAGGAAATGTGATTTAGATTTCCATAAGCGCACACATGCTTGTATTTAATCATAATCAGAATGTGCGCGCATGTGATAGTTTAACAGTTCACACGTACTTCAATTATTAGCAGCAAAATTATATCTAAACGTTCCCTTGTTTGTGGTAGTTCTGACTCGGAATCATGCACATTTACACAAAATATGACTTCGCATTTTTCAGGACATTCTACAAATTACTGTTTAAGAAAAATTGAGATTTTCTTAACGAGTTTGCCCGCTTTTCCCCCGATTGTTGATGCCACCGCTTCCACGCGTATAAACCCTCTGTACCTCCCGACAGTGACCTTTCTTGGCGTGCCTGCAGGGAGAGCGTGGAGACCATGCTGAAGGAACACCGGTACGCGCGCTCACCCATACGGGCCTACGCCGAGGAAGAACCGCCCAGGAAAAGTCCTCGTCTCTCCAGCTCGTCATCCTCCGGTAAGAACCGCCTTGATACCCTGTTACACACTTAGAACACGCGCTTAAGACGACCGACTTACGACTTTATTAGTGGATTTAGAGCGTCTTAGACACGGACCGTTCAGCCTTGGCGCTATGCCGCTACGTGGAGGCGTATGAGAGATTGGTCCGTACGGAGTATTAAGAAGAAAATCCTGCGATCTTCGAGAGACTTTTTAAGACCTCCACCTGCGTAAAGAATTAGAAATCGTATTTCGTATCGAATAATATTATTGCTGGCGCAAGAAGGGAGCTGTTTGCCGTCTCACGGGGTTCATGATTTGCTTAGACTTTATTTTGATGATCACATAGAGAATGCTTCGATTTGATCTCGTTATGTGAAGTGAAATTTACGCCATGTTGTTTTCCCAGAAGGCGGCCTGACGTCCCCCAGCACGTCCGGTGGAGGATGGCCCTCCCCCTCCTTCACCCCGTTACCTCACTACCCTCACTCCTCTCACCCCATTCCCATCACTCCGCATCCCATCAACCCCTCCGTCACGGCCACCACGTCCAGCCTGACCTCACCCCTCCCGCACCCTCTGCCCCACACCCTGGGGTTCGGGGCGCTGGGGATACCCGGCTTGCCGCATGGCCCCTCGCCTCTCCCCGCCCCCATCCCCATGTTGTCCGCCCCCTCCCCGTTCCACCCCCTCCACATACAGAGGTACCCGTACTTCCCTCAGACGGCCTACTCCTCCGTACACACGCTCAGGCATTATGTATAGTGAAGGTAGGACAACTTTCCTTCTTCTTTTCACTTCTGTTGTGTTGACAGCCACTCGAACAGAGTCTACATGGATTTTCGATCAGTTCTGTTCTATCAATGCCCAAATATAAACAATTTACCAAAGTTGGTTAATACATATGCTATGGGACATGGATGAATGCTCATGCTTTCAACCTAATCGTTCAACACGAGTAGAAAATACGCAAAGTAATGCAACGGGGTCAAAGCATATTGAACAGATGTACATGAGGCATTTACTAGATTTAGATAACTAGTACCTGAAACAGTCACAAGCAAAAGAAATGCGGCATACAGCATGTTCTTTTAATTGCATGGCAACCTGTTACAATGATGCTGAACATACAATGTAATCTACGTACCATGAATGTTTTGGTACGTACCATGAATAGTGCTAAGAAATTAAGATAACTTATCGTCAATGTCAGCATTTAATGAAGGGCATGACCCGTTGATTTACAACTATCCATCAATACGACATTATTTTTTCATGTATAATCTCTCACGCCACCTAGATTTCCTTGGCTTAAACTATTTAGGTCTGCCTTCCAATTAACGTTTGGAAAACCTGCCATATTTCTATGGATATCACTGTAAAACTTCACCAGAAGCAGTTTTACAGGTCTAATTGCTAGCAATGTTTTTACAACGCTGGCAGAGACGGAATGACAGTTTTGTTGTATTGTTGGATGATTGATGCGAGAGTGTCAATTTGCGAAGCGTTTTACGGCCCATCGTGTCGCTGGTACAGGCTGTGACACCTATCAAACTTTACAATCAGGGGGCAAAAGTGTAATGAGTTTTACCTTTTAGTCTCTTTTTTATGGCCTTGTCGTAAAATATCATTACGGACATGGAATCGGCATTATTTGTCTGTGCCTAAATGCTAGTTTGTGTTAGAATCTGCATCTGAGAAATCTGTCAGCTTATCCGTCAAAACCCTCATTTCAGCGTAACTCGTTAAGAAATGGCCCGACGTAGACAGAAACAACGTACCACCAGTATTTTACAGCTGAACAAGAATCTGTTGTGTCAAGGTCCTTTTCTATGTGCACCAAAAGTTGGAAAAAATGAACCCGATGACTAAGAGTTGTGAAGTCCGCGGTCATTCTGTTTACAAAGGACAACATTTCCGTGCAGCGGTGTCTGTCCTTAGTGCTGAAGTGACATCTTGGAGGTACAATTAGGTCCGCTCTAAAGATCCCTGTGCCTAGTGCTACGCAGTGATGCCCTTTTGTACCAAGACTTTGCAAAAAAATGTTAAAAAAGGATTTTATATCTAAAAGACTAAAAATTCATGTTGAAGGAGGAGAATTACGTATGAAACGGTAGCATGTACCCGTTTCACAGTTAAATCACAGCCGAACACCAAACATTAGTCACGCAAAAACAATAGGCTAACAAATGGAGCTGCAGGGACATTTACCTATCAGACCTTGCTCATTTAGCATAGTTCGTCTTTAATGGCCCGGTTATATCCGTCGTAGGATCGCAAAACTGGGAGCATTCTTAGTCGTACATATGTCGTACACTATTCAACTGTCCTGTTACGGAAAAGACTGTCTTAGATCATTCACTAGTACGATGGTTGCTTCTGTTACAGCCAGGTTAAAAAGTCTACGACATCAATATTGTACCACGGCCTACGACGAATGTGACCGCACCCTAACCAGAAGTCATATTTTTTGTTACAGAAGAAAACGATATCAGGTGGTGCCATTGTGGATAGCGGCGGCACAGGATATTCTCATCTAGGTATGTGGAGGATCATTTGTTTTGACGTTTGTATTTGTTTTATCCAACTGATAACAATGAGTAGCTTTATCTTGGTTGTTTCCCCAGTTGTGTAACAAATATGATGAAATAATAAACGAAGATGTATGTTTTTACGCAAATGTCTATCCACAAAAGACATGATTTTTGTTGCTATTTTGAACTCATCAAGTTTTTCTTTACTTCGCTACAGGCACCGACAAGACACACCACACGATCCCCAAAATCCTCCACTGTAGTAAAAGAAAAAGAATTTGAATACTGTTAAGTATTAGCTATCCTGTAGCATATACATATTACCAAAATTATTTATATGTAATGACAGAGAAAGAGCACTGGTGCCAAATAAGTTATTGTTTTGAAAATGTCACGTGGTCAGCAGGGTATCTCATTGGTTGATAGTTAATGTCCGTTACAGTGATGTACATTGTATATAGTAGATTGTGTAGAGGAAAAAAACATTTTAGCAGGGTGATAGGTCGAATTGTTTTTTTGAAACTGCATTTATTTCCCGAATTAGATTTATTTTATAACAGATATTAAGATAAGGCATGGATTTTAGAATGAAAACTTTACAGTGTCACCGACGATGATTTTACTCGTTTGTTCAGATATCTGAATCGTTTTGACAAGGAAAAACAATAGAATTTGTGTAAGGTAACAAGTAGAAGACTCTGAACGCTTGGCTTAGTCTGGTAACATGCAAACACCACTAAATATAGACTGTTTTGTAAGTCTGCTTGTTAGATATCTATTATTTGATCATAGAACGTATTTCTTTCATTGAAACGCTTGTAAGATAGTTACGAAAGTCTGTATCTTTCATACATGAAAAAAAGTCGTACCAGAGACTTGTACAGCTGCTGCATATAGTAATTCATTACAAAAAATTATTATCGACCAAATTGTACAGAGATTATAACAATGTTCAACACACAAGTAAGAAGGATATCTTGTATGTGCAATAAATAATCATCAGTGCATTTGCGTCCGTCGATTCAGTACATCTGTGCCGCGAAGCACACTTTATATTATACCTAGTACCTGCCTAGTACGAAAAATCCTCCTTGACAATGGGACCACCATTTGACGTCCCTTCTGAAAGACGGGTGCAGCCCCAACCTAGATGTTCCCAACCCAGGATTTGACCAAGGTCTCGAAGTTAGCAACTCGCGATCGTTGGAACCACGAGCTTAACTGTGATCCTGCTACCTGTTGAAATATGTGCAAAAGAAAGAATAAAAAAATTCAGTTGTATAACAGCTTACAAAAACTGAGGAATGTGGGTCCACGGCATTAGATGTAGTCTCATCAAAGTTCAACGACATTTTCTTTGCTGTCTCTTTTTTAGCGGGAAAAGGGGCTGAAAAAAGCAATCAGAAGAGGTATTTGGACGGTCGAAGTGAGGTGTAAAGTTGCAGTACGATAGATTTTGGTTAAGATCTCAGATTGAGAGCACCTGTGGCCACCAGGCAAACATCCGACCTGTGTTAACGGACGGATCTATCGCCAGCTGCACCTGTTAAGAGTACGTCTATACTTACGCACGGGGGATACGATACGTTAAAATGGGTCTAATCAGGTACTTTACCCATATCCCTTCCTGCCCAAAGAGGTTCGCGTCTCACAACAACTAGAAAAACAAGGAGTTGACAACAATGTGATAAAAACTTGTCAACCGCTAATGAAAAGCATGTGGGTTCCACAGGTAACGTTATATGTGGTTTCCGTAAACCCTGCGGTGGCGAATCTAGAAGCTATCCAAACGAACGTCTTTCCTCTCCGACACTTTCATTACCGTGAGCAGGTGTTCGACGGAAATCCGAACATTTTAACATGTGTAATTTAGCTGCTACACAAACAAGCGAATAACTTGTAGACTGAAGGCGGTGTTCAGGCAATGGATACCTGCGTCTATCAAATTGTTTGTTCAAACGAATAATCAATCTCCAAGCAGCCATTTCATTGGAAAGATCTTTACATTTTAGCTAATACTTACCTAAGTCTGTACTGTACAGTTGTTGACTTTTTTTGTCAAGGTAACGGTGCGTGGGCCCACAAATAAACAAGTATACACTCTACGTCTACCCTCCTGCGTTAATGCCCCCCGGAGGCGTATGAAAGAGCAGTACACATATCAACAGAGAATAACACACTTAAACAAAATGAAGTCCAACCAACAACGCCGCTACGTATGTAGACATTGATGGATAGCAATTTGAACACCAACCCAACCACCCAAACAACTAGTTTCTCCCAGTTGTACATTCTTGTAATTACGCTACTAGAGAAGCTATATACATTGGTTTAAACACAACAAAATATTCTCTGGGGACTATCTAAGGTTTTCCCTGCCGTTTGGCATGGTATGGTGCTACAGTATCTTCATTTCACCATACCATCACGTACTTCTGTACTTCTATATACCTTATGAATAGATTTATCAAAAGTAAAATTGACTGTGACGCCGTAACGCGTTTTTCAATGGTTATACGAAATAAACATTAAACCTGGCGCACATTGTATTTCACCGATTTTAAAGCTAGTTTGTTAAAAAATTGCCAAATACTAACGAAAATAAGAAACAAACTACAGTTCATAGAAACATACAATTATATTATTGAATGTGCAGGTCTGTAGTTTTTCCAACAACATTTAGGCATCAGCAAAGATGTAGAAGGAAAGTCGAAGGAAAGTAGAAGGAAGGTCCAACAACGTATGCTTATCAACTTCAGGTTTTCAAACCCGTACAGTTGATGAAGAAAGCAAGGATGAGGGAATCACATAACTGTCGTTAGTACCACACGAAGGTGTCTGTACGGTGTTTAAAGATTCGGGAGATCATATGGAAGTCTTTCCGCGATCCGGTAAGAAATAAGTGAGACGCGGACACCAGCAGTTCATCTCCTTTGATCTGTTGTATTAGAGAACACCTGAGGCAGGTACGTGATGTGGCAGATGGGGCTCGCGGAGGGGAGGCTTAAGGAAAGCGTGAGGTAAATCGTAAAATACACAAGGATAATGCGCGGTTGGAAAGAATGCGCATGTTGTTGCAGTAAATAGGGCAGTACGAAATGCAGGTATGCAGAAATGAATATATTCAAAGACAAGGTAACAGTTACTCAAGCAGCTGGATAGATTTTGGAAACGGTTAGACGTTTCAAGTAGCATCCACTACCTTTCATGAGTGAGATCTGTTGTCTAACAGGTATTCAACCAAAAACTCGACTTATAAAGCATGCAAGTTATACAAAGCACATACAGTCATAATCTAGTTAATTTTGGGTTAAATACAATGGACTACAGATCTTGCTCAACGCCACTAGCGGAAAGGTAGTTGATGCTACCTGAAACATCTTAATGCCTCTAAACTATCCAGTTGCTTGAGTAACTGTTACTTTGCGTATCTTATCACCTGGATGTCTAACCTTCATCGACGAATATCCAAACGTTTTTTTATATTGTACAGAAGAGATGGTCTATTCTAAAGTAAGGAGACGCAAAGCGTGCTATGTTCGTATTTTTTGTCTTCTTTTATTGATCGATAACAAAAAGTACAGGGCACAGAGGTGATTCACTCTAACAAAGACCTGATATTAACATCACCTCTGCGAAATAATATCAAAACTGACAAAGACAAATAAAAGATACATAACAGATAATAACACATAATTTTGGTTGGGCAGTCCAGAGTGGATTAGAAAAAGTTTAAAAGAGGGCAATATTCAGAATTGTAATATGTATATCAAAGGGTTTAAATGTAGGAAAGTTTAGTCCAATTTAAAAGGTTTGGTGCAGATATTGTATGTTTGGGTTGAAATAAGAATGTTTCTGTTACTTTCTTGGGACAAAAAAAATGTGTACCCCTGAGTAGCAGCTTGATACAGGCTTGTGCATGTAGATTGCTCAAATCGTAGTTTTCCCGACCCTTTCTTCAGTTCGTCGCCCAGAATTCGCCGTGCGTGCGAGGAGGCCTACTTGACGCGAATACAGAGGGACGGATCCCCTAAATATCAAACACGACTCGAAATCCCCGGAGAAAAAAAGCACCTGTCCTGAATTTATAGGGGCACAACCTTCCAGCAACTGGAGGTGCCACTGACGGAACCATTAGCACCTGGCGCTTCAACACGCAGGTGAGAAATGCGAGGTGACAACGCTGTGGAAAGGGTCAGGTTTGGGCGAGGTGACAATTGCGCTTACAGCACTCCTACATTTTCACAGTCTGCAGTTATAGCAAGGAATTAGAGAGGCACATCGTTGTTGCAATTATGGTAACTTTATACCACTGAAAAATTCACTGCCCTCTCTTGGTTCTACATCAAATAAGTTCAGTCACATTTGTACGTCATACTATTTAATGCTTTATGTCATAAAATTTTCAAGCAGGCTGTGACAGATCCAACCGCTGACAATAATTCAAGGCAGCCTTTTCCGTAACAAGACAGTTGGATTTTGTACGACACGCGTACGACTGTCCTAAAATACCCCCAGTCTGAGATCGCACGACGATGGAAAAGGCATTTCACATTGACTTTCCTAACTCCTACCAGGTGTAAAAATGGGTACCTGACTTCGGTTGGGGAGGTAAAAGGCGGTGGAAGGAGAGGTATGAGCTCTGCATTCCGTGCCCTAGGTACGGGATAACAACACCCGCCTCTACGGCCTCCAAACAATGGCTATGGGACTACCTTTACCGTTACCTTATGTCATAAGTTTTGTTCTAGGCCTGTACATGTACGTACAAGCTGTGACTGGCTTGAACATTGAACACCGACGGCAGTTTGTTCTCACGATCAGTAGACCGCTGTGCTCTGCTCATACGTTGATTAAGAAGTGTGGTGGGTTCTTTAACGTGCTCGAGGTCTAAATGTCTTGTTACATCCTATTCGAAGGACTGCAACCTTCCCCAGCAGTGCGCAGATCGGTGTCGAGAACGCCGCCGGTTCTGTCGGGCTTCACGACTCGACACAGTGGTTCAGACTCGACACAGTGGTTCAGACTCGACACAGTGGTTCAGACTCGACACAGTGGTTCAGACTCGACACAGTGGTTCAGACGCAGAGCAGTTTCAGACGAGACCACGGCGCTATTTTTTACCTTGCGCCAGGGTTGCTTTATTCAGATATATGTACACTGACATATTCATTTAAAATAAGATATCTTATCACATTATCTCATCACTGTAACTTATCCCTGGGAGGTAGAGGGGGCTCCGGGCCCTTTTCTGCACATACAGGACCGATTTGTGTGTCAATAGTTGACCTTTTAGCTCTCCTTATGGGGTTAAGAGGCCTCACAGAATGCAATATGAGCGCAAAACACTAATCCACCATTACTGGGGGTACAACAGGTGAGTGGATATTTTGTAACCACGGGGTTGGCAAGGTGCCTCCAGTCATTTTCAACTCCACGTTGTCAAGTCTTTCCTTCTTAGTTTTGTCTGTGTCAGACTGTTATCGCGTTATATCAGTATCATAACAAGTATTACCATTTTTCGCCTTGGTGTTACCTTTTATATCATACTGTTGTTCCATTTTGTGCCATTGCCGTTACTACTGTTGATAGCGAGAGGAGTTGTCACAATGGCATTTTTTTATGTGTACAAAGAAACTTATATAAACGAAATGATAGGTTTAATGATAGAAACAGTTTCTTTTATCAACCGCATTAGACTGTATGACAAAAGTACGAAGTAAGTAAATGTACATATTGCGTAGATACCGCTTATTAAAGTAATATGCTATCTTTAAATCATATACAGCGAACAAATGTTGACCACTGGTTTTGTTTATCAAAATTTGTATCCATCTGACATATTTCCGTAAACTAGATATATCATTGTGCACCACTTTTTACCGAATATTGCGCATTATCTTACAGTTCTGACAATAATCATGAAAGAATTTTGTTGTTGAAAGCGATGCAAGATTCATGAAGTTATTGTAAACAATGATTATAGTCGTCGATAAGATCATTGTCACCAATGATGAAGATTGTGACAAAAAATTATTTTTATCACTTTCTTAAAAGATAAGAAAGAAAAGAACAGTCAGAGATCCTCGCAGATCCCCTCCGCGTGGCTGACGTCTCAGACCGGACACCTGTGACGTATTTAGCGGGCCCGTCCTCCTGCCCTTGGAATTGAACCTGGCGGTGAGAGTCGCCTCCCTTTGGTACAATCAGGCGCGGTAACAAACACTGCGGCAGGGTCGATTTCCACAGACGCCTGCGATAATTAGTAGTTTTGACTATTGGGGCGATACATCGAGTGTCGAGTGGATGGCTTAAGGCTAGAGCGAATTAAGAGCAGGCTTGCCCTCCCAAACAGTGTACATTCCACAGCGGAGGGGCCGCGGGTTCTCAGGACGCAGACCTCCGCAGAAGGGGAGCCGAGCTTAGTCTGTCAAGGCTAGCGGGAATTAGCGAGAGATTCGGCATTCCAAACAAATAGATTTCCTCTGGGACTGACAAGACACTGGAGGTGGGCTCGGTGGCAACTTGGGTGTAGAATGTTGAAAATTAGAAGAAACAGTCTGTCACGTTGATTTAAGAGGGCGGGAAGACCACGGGAAGAGCCAAGTACCTGTGACAGCTGCCGCCTTCTTCTGTAGATGGCTTAAATTTGTTGTCCTTATCGTAGTACGAAGTAGACGAAACCAGATACCAGTCATAATGGATGTTTGGCTCATCAACGTGCAACTAGAGACAAGATGTACACCGGACCTGTCAACACCACTCCTTCACAACTCATCTTGGTACGCCAAGACTCCCCTCACGTCCAGACAAAGGACTGGGCAGTCAACTTCAGGTAGCATTCTGAAGTAGAATCTTAAAGAAGATGCAATGCTGTATGCTTTGTTTCTCTTCGTACTGTTTAATACCTAGCGTACACGAGCTACTACATGGTTTATCCAATACTTAGCCCTACATGGTCCCCTGGAGATGCTCCAAGCCTACACAGGCCACGGTGCCGTAACAGTACGAGTCCCTTCTGGTTTGGCAAAGAATGGTGTAAAAAGTCTTGATGATTTACTCACTTTGCCTGTTTTCTCCAAATGTTTTTGTGTGTTTGTGTATAAATCCATCTCATTTTAGGCGCCACTTTCCATCACAATCATTGAGAATATAATTCAATAACGAAAAACTAATGGACGGATCTGACCAGTCGGCGCCAGTGGACAACGTCTACGGGCATGGCGGGGGACAAGCGACTGTTAGCCGCCCGTTTGTGAAAAACATGCAGGGTGTATCATAACATTGTTACGGTTTAGAGAGATCCGAGCAACAGTCCATGGTAACGGTACAAAAGTGTGGTAACAGAGATGTAACAAACCGCTGAAACACTGTTTCGAAATTTTATCCAGTTGCTTGAGTAACTATTTTTGGCGTATCTTACTACCTACATGTCTAACCTTCAGCACCGCCGGAATGACCACTCACATTTTTCACAATTGATGTTTTGGCGCTCATGTATACGTTATGGTTTTCATTCGTGACCAAACGTTCAGCCAAATATCTGACCTTCTGTCAACACATCTCGTCCCCGGTGCTATTTGTGCTGAGTTGGTCGCCTTAACTCATGACCGTGGAAAGTCGCCATGCCTGTGTACATGTCGTCATGGTAACCGACACAAAGTCTAAAGCCCCATCCTTACGGAGCTATATACCCCGTATGTTTGACAGACGCCTGGGCGCTGTAACTTCTCACCTTATCCCAATATTATAGTTCCCATGTTCGTCCGTAAACGCCTACGCCGAGAGCGACTAGGATTTCTTAGCAGACACAATTTTCTACCGGCACATGAGGGACAGCGCAGAAATGATTTGTGGTTGAGTTGATTTGTACTGCATTTTAGAGATCAACGCTTCGTGCAATTTTTCTTCTGTCGTTCAAATTTTCTTTCTTTATCTTCCAGTTCGGCGTTTCCTTTTCCCCATTGCCGCAACTCTTCTCTAGATTTCACTCCTTCCCCGTGTCCTGTCCGGCGCATGCCGAAGGAATGTCGTCGAGAAGTGCGGATATACTCTATACACTATTTGGTCTTTTCTTATAGTAGCCTAAGGAGTCTGATAGAGACTAAAAAGTAGGGAGAATGATATGCCAGAGAAATTAGCCCATTAAAGAATTGTTGGCAATCCGCTGGCAAATTCTTCTTCCTAGTCACTATTAGAGCAACCCAATGAGTCTGCAAGAGACTAATGATCACAACAATACCGCTCTACTTCCCCGAAGACTGGGCGATGGTAGTCTGGATCCAGAATGTTTCTAAGACAGCCCAGCCGCTCGGCTCTAGGGTCTAAGTCAGAGGATGGAGGCCTCTCAAGTAAACTGTAGTAAAATTTTCTTGGGAGTATGTTGGCCCTGAAGCCGACGAGCTTGCCTGTGTACGCCCTGGAAGCAGTCTGACACCCAGGCTAGCGCGATGGGCGGTTGCAAACTGTCACCAACAGGTTGTTAAAGGCACGATGACAGAGAACCTTCGTGTGGAACACACGCGTCATAATATCAACATCCCATTCTTGTTGACACAGCGCCTCCTTGGGTCCTTGCAATATGATATATAAGATGAAGAAATCGCCAGAAAGGTGTCCAGTGGTCGACGCCAGCTTGTCTGGAGAGAGGGGGGATATTTGTAACGACCTTTTGACCTTATGTGACCTCAGGATTGTCCTCCTTAAGATACAGCGTGGGAAATGACAGCTCTACTCATTCTTGTGTCATCACCTTCGCCATGAGACAAAACAATTATTCCAGGTTCAATTACGCGCGATGAATGTTGGGAGGTCCCCAGGGGTACGGGGTTTAAAAAATGGTGGTTCGTCTGAAGATTTTGGCGCATGCGCATTGGGCTGTGAACAGGGCGTGGCCTTGTTTCAGTGCTTATCACGTCTTTTAGGGCTGTGGGGTAATAACTTTCACAGAAAGATCAACAGAACGTCATATTGTAATCATACATATTTCCAAGTAAATATAAGTATATTCATCAATAAACTGAGCAAAGACGTACTGTACGATGTTACATCAACTTTTCAAAGCATGTGGAGTACAGGAGGACTGTAAGAAAATTTGCAAGACTATTAGATTCTGTTTTGAATTTCCTCACTCAGATGCCGGATCTTTTACGGCTAGGGTCGGCGAGTTTGTGCCCGGTCAGGTAACCGGAAACACAGCGTTTTCTTTCCTAGGCCTTGGGCTTGGCTCTTGGTCTCCCCAGATGTACAGGTCTTGATGAGAGCACTGTTCACCTGCCCGGACCAGACGTCACTGACAAACCCCAGATCGCCCGGATCAAAACCCCTCAGTTTTCATCGCCTGGGAGAAGCTCGCTCCTGCCCCGGCCAGGCCGCACCGCTCCCCGCAGTAATTCCTCATTTCCCTTCATTGCTTTTCTCAGCGCGCCACCAGGTAATGGGTGTCAGCACGGGAGTACCCCGCGCTACCCGACATCAAAGCCCAGGCGTCGGGGTGTTGTGGTGTTCAGCAGTTTAACTTGGCAAACCAGCCCGTAGGGGTTGGACGCGAACGTCCGGCGGTTTGGTCTCACTTCATATTGCAGGAGGGTTTTTTGCAGGAGGGTTTCATTATTGTGTCGACGGTTCTTCACAGGGAGGAGGCTAATTCTGATCGGCTTACGACACACATAAGCGGAAATAAGAGGTTGTCAGTGGGCAGGATACATCTTGCTGCTCCCCCCCCCCCATTTTTCCGACAAGGTCAGTCAGGGGAGGGACGACGGTTTAAAAATCGTTCTATGATCATGTCAATCATACAGTGCAGGGGAAGACGTAATGTAGGGCCGTGACCTGTGATTGGCCAATGATGTTGATTACCTAGCTAGCTGGCGTATCAGAATCATTACTGGGTCAAGATGATCCAAATATAGAGGAATAATGACGCTTGTTCAAGACGCGAGGACTCTTGTCAAATCAATAACATCAGACTTTTTATTTCGTGTAACGGCTCTAGCTTAACTATCTTCACGTCCTTTTTATTCATCAAATAGATATTGTACACGAAACAAGGTCTGTACAGATATATTTTGCAAAGCAACATATCGCAATCAGATTTGCAGTGTCTTTGATGTAGTGATTCACAAGTGCCCAGATCATGCGCTAAGAGCCGGTCCACTTGCCTTCATTCGGAGTGTATTTCTGTGACATGGTCCAGAACAGGACATACCCTGACCTCGGAAATTATCGCTCTCCAAATTTGTCGAAATTGTATTTAACCCGGATTTTAGCCCAATTACTCCCGCCAAATGAAATTGTGAATCAATTCGGTCAGTGCGCTGCCCTGGTTCCTGGGTCTGCTCGCTCTGTGGCCTACTAAAAACCACCGGGGACATTTCTGCAACAAAGATCATGCCAGGTGAAGTGAACCACTAATTTTTTTTTCTTCTCAGAGTTTTTTGTTTGTTTTCTCCGTAGCCTTTCAACAAGATTGCCTTGCCCATTATAGGGAACAGAGAGAGATCTAAATTGCAAGGGAGTCTCGGAGAGGGAGAGGGAGAAAGAAAGGAAACAAAGATGACAGTACTGATGGATTGAGGAAGTAAGGAAGGGGACAAAAATGCTTTAAAAAATAAGGAAAGGAAGTTATTTGCATAATTGGTATCTGTTGATGCTCCACTTTCCATAAACTACATATGTTACATGTATTTGTGTCTGATAATGGAAAACACTGCAAATATAGATTTTCCTCATTAGCTATGCAAATTAAGTCCCAATTAGCATAATTTGCACTTCATTGTGTATATCTCTATCTAAGCTACCTGGATACTAAATATCATGGAAATCCGTTGTTTCCTTGTTCAGTTATTCTCCTTAGATGATTAATAACACTTCTTTATTACATCACAAGCTATATGCCACCAAAAGATGAAGACCACAGCATGTCCAGGTCAAAAGATACAAAAATTGAAGTTCTGCTGCAGTACCAAGGTCACATACCAGGGGGCCTAAAATCGACCTTGAATTTCGGCTTCACAACACCTGCCCACATACCAAATATCATTGTAATCCATCAAGAGGCTCTTGAGTTATGCTGACTGGAGTGGTGCGGAAACACAAACAGACAGACAAACAAACAGTCAAACAGACACACCCAAAACTATATCTCCATTTTTCATGGAGATAATAATCTCATGTATTCTTAACAGTCCTAGTCAACATGAGAAACTGCTGCGAAACGTATACAGTTCTAGAAAGTTGCAGGGCCAAAGTTGGGTGAGTGTGGAGCAGTACGTTGGCTAGGTCACTGCCCCTGTGGTTTGCCTGGTCCTCCTTGAACTGCAATGAATGGCAGGATCCACAAGTCGGCGGACCGCCCTTGGTACCAAGCCAGGATCCGTAAGGCTGCACCAAGTAATTTTTATGGATGACGTCCTTTGGAGACCCTAAATCTAATGCGAGAGCGCGGAAAAAAACAAGAAGGGCCGAAAAAAACAAGATGCCTAGATTTGAAATATAATAGTCGACGACGCATGTTAGGACACAAATTGAATGAGAGAACACAGTGTAACAACTAACAATTCTTGTATTCATCAGGAAAACAGCAACAATTTGAATAAATCAGTTGAAGTTGAGCAGCAGTTGTTGTCCTGTCCTGTTTCTTTCCAAATCCCATTGATTTTGGAGGCCTGCAGAAACATATAGTATATTAAAAAGGAACTCTTTGGTCATAGTTACAGGCAGCGGAATTTCTTGTTTTTTTTCCTGGGAACAGACCAAAATCTATGCGCGCGCGGACGTCATCCATAAAAATTACTGCATTGGTGTAGCCTAATACCACGGGCCCGGACGTACTATCGGTGAGGTACTGTATACGTACGTGCGTAAAGAAGAGCATTTAAGTTATGAAACCACACACACACGCGAATACTAGTACTCAGCTATGGCTGATGTTCAAAGACCATATTTCTCTGTAAAGAAAGGTTAGTCATGGCGTGTTCTGCTGGGTCTATAGATGACAGGTCCGACGTTGTCTCCGCCCGTCACCTTCAGCTCTGGCGGATTCCTGCGGCGGCAGGCCGGCCGACATCGCCCATCTGCGCCTTATGGGAAACAGGTTCAACGCCGTGGGACATTATGGCGGACTTGGAGCAAATTCATCTTTCATATTCCTTTCTAAAATTCATCATTCTGCGGATGTTGGCATTGTCTCGATTGAAGATGTTACTAAAACGTGCTAATTGCCTAAAAGTGAGTGAGTGAGTGAGTGAGTGAGTAAGTGAGTGCGTGAGTGAGTGAGTGAGTTAGTGAGTGAGTGGAAGTAGGGAGGGAGTTACTAAAACGTGCTAATTGCCTAAAAGTGAGTGAGTAAGTGAGTGAGTGAGTGGAAGTAGGGAGGGAGGGAAGGAAGGAATGAATAAAGAAATAAATGAAGAAATGTAAGGAGAGATTAAGAAATCGAGGAATGCATAATGTGCCGAGACAGTTTTTTCCTCACTGATAACTAACTTCTCTTTTTGCTTCGGCCATACTATCTATGACATAGTGCAATGTTGATTTCTGCCGTGAAGAAGCAAGCTATCTAACCCCATATTGACACATCGCCTGCATGGTATGAATGGTTCCAGAGGCACTACTGTACAGGTGACTGCTCCTGACTCACTCACCCGTGTGTCAGGTGTTTCCAGGTAACTGTTAGTTGTCGAGACATAATTGAGAATACACCTCCATGAAATACAAGTATACTACTAAATCTTAAGACACCACAAGTCGAAAACCACTGTACTGCGCCTCTTGTGTGGGAACCCAGGTCCTGTATGGTACAAAATGACCCACCGATTGATCAGGTAGATCTGGATTCATTACCGTCGGGAGATGGCTTGAAGGCCAGGTCATTTTTTCAACCTGTTTTTCAGCCAAAGTCCAATCCAATATGATGAAAGCGAGCAGTCAGTATACGCGTTCATGTTTGTGAAAATCTGTATGCTAAGTCTCTACAGTCTCATCCCCACTTATTACCTGTTTGTGCGTTTGTGCGTTTGTTGGTCACCAAGATAACTCAAGAACGACTGGATGGATTAGCTTTATATTTGCTATGTTGATAGGTTGTTACAAAAACTGAAAGTGTTAGGTTTTGGGATCCCTGGCGGCCTTCTACGTTACTGCAGCAGAACTTATGGTTTTGATATCTCGTGTTTTGAACCACCTGTGGTTTTGATGTTTTGGTGACAGCTAGGTTTTGATGTTAGAAAAAAAAGTGGTGTAGGTTTGGGCCCCTTAGCAGTTCGTTCTGGAACTGCAGGGGCGTTTTATTACAGGTTTTTGCTATTTGTTTTTCTGAGAATGAAGGACATGTGTGCGCTGTATTGTTGGCATCTGCAGCACCCCGTGTATGACGGATGGTTCTGCGGGGAGACACGGGCCGTGCTCACCCGGCCATGCTCCCGCAGGGGTCGGCCACGGCACCCAGACTGTCACCAGGTCAACACCCATCCGTAATTGGGCGTTATTTATCCACGCAGGATTCAAAAAAGATGGGAAGGGTTGCGGCCATGACCGTCCCGAACAGACGATTGTGCACGCCACATGGTGGATAATCGCTCCGTTCCGACATTTCACACTTATTTTCTGAATTGTACTTTTTATCTGTATTGGACGAGGCGTAACCGCAATATATAGATGTGTGTGTTTGTTTGTTTGTTTGTTTGTTTGTTGAATAAAATTAACGGCAGAAGTAGACCTTTCCTCATCATGTAGGATGGCAAAAGGGCTTTATTTGCTCTAATCGTCAATACTTTTCATTTCAGTTCAATCTCCACATATTATGTCATGTAAGACATTGCCCAAAATGTACTTATACTTCCCATCATGAATAGATCTACATATCATTAGAAACTGTATTTCGTAGGACCCACACAAGCAAGATAAATGTATGTTCATGATACTTGGAGTTAAAATTATCAGTGTCACAGCAATTTCACCCCCTCGTTCACCTCCCCTGACTGGGGCGAAATCTGCAGCAATTTCGTCGGGATGGGGGGCGAAATATCGCGGTGACACCGGATCAAAAATGGACAACGTCATCTCTCTCATTCACAGAACGGCCAACATGCCGTCACAATCAGACGACAGCTCGCTCAGTTGTCCAGGATATCCATAATTCTACATTCTTCACGCCTTATGAAATACAGGCCAGCTAAAGCGTTACCCTTTGGAACCTTCCCAAAGCCATGCTGATTTAGTAGGGACGTGTTAATGACTGACAGTCGCTCGGTTCCAACTTTGAAAACTAGTCTTAACTATGATACGGGGGGCAACAACCAAGTTGTGTGGGATTATTCCAATCGACAATAGCATAGCTCTTACTTGTTGCCATGATATGGACGGGAGGGTTTGGCGCGAGGCCATGTTGGAATGGTCTCTACGAGACTCTCTAAGGGGCTGAAGACGTATTACAAACTGATTCACCTTTTACAATCCATAGACGGTACATAAGAGCTACCTGCCACACAAAAAACATGACCACAACTTGTCCAGAACGCGATATTACAAAACCAGACGTTCTGCTGCAGTACCAAGGAAAGCCGACAGGACCTAACCACACACCAAATTTCATGTCAATCCATCCATAGCTTCTTTAGCTATGGTGTTTAACGGGCACTCTAACCACACACAAACGCTACCCAGAACAACAACATCTCCATTTTTTAATGAAGAAAACTGCTTAGCGAAAGTAAAAAGGCAATTGCGATGTGCTATAACTACGCATTCAGGCCACAGCCATAATTGTCCTCAAGTAAAGGTCTGCGGAAAGTTCTGGCGGTGCCAAGTCGGGAAGAAGTTAGCGCTTATTGCCGAAGGCTGCCATTCATCACTGTCTCCTGTCCTCATCCAATAGACGCGAAGACGAGTCTTCTATTCCCCAATATGATTGAAAAACTCTATAATTTCCGTGAGCGTACATGAGAAAGTCCAATGTACATGTCATTTGTGGGCGATGATCCAATTTCTGTGTGAACGGGCACGAGCTGTGGGGTCCGGCTGATCTAATAAGATCGCCGATAACGCGTGGTGGAGGCGGCGTCGTAATTACTGTAGCGACAAGCGCCCATCATCGGCCTGCTTTACACATCATCGGAGGGACCGCGGAGCACATTCCCCCCTGAAAAATGTCGGGAAAACCTTCCACACACCGATTCAGTCGTGCATGCTGCTTGTTTGTACGTTTTTTGCCTCTCTTGAATTAGAAACAGCACCGAACATCACCACAAACGGTGCTGGGTACGCGCTGATTATATGAACCGGTAGATTATCTTTGAACGATGACTTCGTGTAGATAATATATTGATTAAATCTGTCATTTGTAAGTGAATTTGTGGCTACTGGAGGGTCAAGGATGGAGGAAAAGACGTATAAAACTAACGCAAAACGTTTTGTGAAGTGGTAACCACTGATGCGAACCAAGAAAAAGTTACATATACAAATCCAAAATGCGTTCGGAAAGGCTGCACACCGATCAACTTGATATAAACTTCTTATACCGCAAAGTCGTGAAAAACTTCCATTTCATCAAAAGCCATTAAAGTAAAATCTCCTCACTGATTAAAAGAAAGGAGTGCTTAGAAAAATGCTGCAACATCAAGTAGACGAAATTGCCTTTCCTTCGCCGAACGCAGTTTCTTGGGACTGAGGATATACATTCCTTTGATATCGTATACGTCTAAATGCAATTAGTGTATAACGTTACAGCAAAACAGGATATACATAGCTAGGTTACCTACATTTGATGTTGGGACACTGTGAGGTGCCTTTGAATTGTTAATGCCTTTCGTACGTTGGGAATAATTTACCTAAGTATGATAAATCAAGGCTACCCCTCCGGACCGGAAGGCTAAAGCTTTCCGAGAACGAATTTTTCATTTGAAGCCGCTAACCTAGATTTTCGTTCTTCCCTACAATACAACCTACATATCCTTAGAGTACCACTAGTGTGCATCATTTGTGAATGTAAAAAAAAAAGGAAGTAATTTTGAAATCCATGAATGTTTCAAGCTACGAAAGAGGAAAAGTTGCCAGTGTTGCCCCAGTGTTCTTTCCTGTACGCTGCATGAATGTGCGTACAAGTACGTTGTGTTCGTACGGGCGCATGTGATGCGTTGATTTAGATGACGTCGAAGATAGAGTGTGCGCGCGGTAATGTACTGACGACCCATTGTTTAAATTCCCCAAGACAGATTGCCCAGTCTGAGCCGAGCGGCGCCACGCGAATCTCCCCCAGAAAGACCTGATGAAATGAAAATGTCTCTGTTCCCATCGCCAAATTCGATAATCGCTCCGTAACTTGGTGGGAACTGCGCGCCGGTCCCGTGTGCGCCGGAAATGTGATTTCGTTCCCTATGAGAACAGATGAGTCTCGCTAGCGGAGATGACATGGTCTAATGTCCGCCGTGAGATGGGGAGTGGAGATACGTGCCGCACGGGGCCAACTGCAAAATTTCACAAAATCTCTTATACATGCGTTAAAAAACAGTTACTGAAGCAACTGGGTAATATTTTGAATAGACGTTTCAGATAGCATCCGCTATTTTTCGTCAGTGACTTTCGTCAGCGGATGCTGTCTGACTCTTTCAAAATTGTATCCAGTTGTTTGAGTAACTGCCTTGTGGCATATGATTTACATGAGATTTTGTGAAATTAAGGCCCATATATATAGCTTCGCACTTGTGGGCTGCATATATATCTCGGTTTCTGATTTTGGTTGCTATTTGCAAATTCAGAAACAAATTCCCTCGTAGAATGCCAACAGTCTAATGAAAATAAACTCTTTCTGTAGCTTGGAATACCACCAAAGGATCCTCCCTTAATGATTTTATAATTAAGGGGGGTAATGGAATAAAGGAAATTATGCGCCAACATCTCAAGAACATTACGATATGAATTACAACCTATCTCCAACCTAAGTGCATCTTAGGCAACATAGCACACAAGATTGTTATACATATTTTGTGTTTAGTTCTTTTATTTCATAGAATGTCGTTTTGGTTTATTGACAAAATTAAGACTACATTTCTGAACTCACAAATACGATTTGAAACCCATATGAATACTTAATCACAGTTGTTTTACCCCTCAATGAAATATCGAGAAGGCAATGATATCATAGACGTTATATTGAATATTTGAGTAACATGTTTTGAAAATGACAAGCATCGCAGTGAGAGAAAGAAATCAACATACTAGTACATGTATATGTACATGTATATGTATAAGGTGGACAATGGTTTCCTTTTGTTTTCCTTCGACACATACAATTCAAACTGCTCTTCTATATAGCAATAAAGAGTCTATCATATAACAAGAGCAAACTACATCTGATCAGCGTTACTTGAAAGTATCTTCGTACTTATGTTGTGGTAGGTCACAAAAGTTCCAACGTACTTTTGATGTAGTCCCTCGTCGTGTTGATTGTGGCACCAGCGATTACACTACACAACCCACACTGGTCAAGCCATTGTTCACACCAATATGATCAAAATGTTGCAGCTGAAAGTTTTAAAAGCTTCCAGCCTATACCATTAGTTTTGTACTTTGGGGCTTTATTTCCATTTTTTTGGTTGAGTGTCATGTTCGTACAAGTAGTAGGTACTGTCGATGTTCACCACAGAGAGTTCTGACTTGTACAGATCGATGGGGACAGTGACAAATACCCCACGGTGATGATATATAGGCGCACCCCTGCATTAGCGCCAAACCTGCACCATCCGTTTTCCCGTCAAACCGAACTTTCGGGCCTACGGAGCGCCTTTACCCAGCTTAGCTGGAAAGCGACGTTCCGCGAGGGGAAATTGAGAACGCAGATTTGTCAGACATCGACCGGCCCTTCGCCACTTCACCGGGCCCGATCGACGCGATGAGTTGGAGCAATTTCCCGCCAGATGGGCCGTCGTCAACAACTCGGCGTCGTCTGTCAGCAGTGTCACGTCATACGCGCGGGAAGGGAGCTATCGACCCCGCCGGCGCTACCAGCAGTTCTCCGCATGGAAACGGACTTTTTCACTTGTCGAGTCGTTCAGTTATCATACCTCGTTCAGTTATCATACCTATGTCTCATTTTACGTGAGTTATTGCATTGTCTATGGATGTCCCTGCAGCTCAACTGGTAGCATACTCACAGCAGAGCTCCTGGTTCCAATTAGTTGCTAACTGTGAGATTCCGGCTCAATCCTGGGTCGGGGACATCTCAGCTGGAGCAGCAACCGTCTTTCGGAAGGGGCGTAGAACGGGGAAGGGCTAACAAGCTCTTCCAGTAAAAATATACCCTGTATCTGAAACAGCAAGGAAACGTGCTGCCCTGTGTGCCAGTAGGCACTACAAGGGTCTAGTCTGGTCGGAACGGACGAACGAACGAATAGCATTGTCTCAGCGTGTCTTGTTTTCTTGCATTAAAAAGAGTCGATGTATCGCCTTACCGCTTTGCAAATTGCACTGACAATTCGATTCACATTTTCTGCATTGTATCTTTTTGTCTATTGGAGGGAGTAGATCGCAGTCAAAGATTCAGTTGATTGAGAACTTTTAGGTTCATGATCCAGTTCATGTGGAACTCACTGTACCCTGGCATTCTCCCACCTGCACCTTTAGTATGCCCTTCCCCTGCATCTTCTGTAATATCAAGAACTCCTCCGTGAAGTTGTGGTAGGGATGGAAGTTCGTTAACAGGTAGTACTCTAGCGTTTTGTTCTGGAACTGCACGTCTCCGATCACGGCTCGGTCGTAGTAGTGGTACGATAGCGCCCTCCCGCGGTAGAAAGGAAAAGGCCAGAAACCGTACAGGGTCACCTGGTCGCACAGGGACGCTGCGATGGTCGCCAGGGCGAGACCTGGAACAAAAGTGACGGTTTGTATGTCTCTTTCTTTTAATCGAATGATTGTCAGAGAGAAAAAGAAATCGTTATTGACACAACAAAAGTACAGCAACTTTACTGTACTGTACTGTACTTAACTGTTTGATAATTTGATTACACATATATAATGCCCTTGATTCTACATAATGTTATGACACCGTATTTTGTGGATTTTACCACACATCCCAGCAAACGCACAGACAGACAGACAAAAACCCTACGGCTTTTGTTCTCCCCTACCTGTGCTGGCCCTTACTGCTTTCATACCATGCTCATTCCAGAACGCAGTAAGATTGCGCAGGAATTTTGGATGGGAAAATAGGACCGGGTTCTGGGTCTTGAACTTTCTCGTTGCGTCATGTGCCCGTAACGTTACCTACAATGGTAGAAAAGAAACAGCGATAGATAATGCGTGATGGCCTAAAATACATTGACATACTTGATGACTAACACACACACACTTACACACATAACGGTACACACACACACACACACACACACATGCGCGCACACACATGCGCGCACACACACACACGCACTTACTTACACAGACACACACACCATGGACACACACACGCACACACACGCGTACTCACATCTGCATATCTCTTCAGATGAAATGGGTGAGTCCACACCAACGCGTGACCATACCGGTTGAGATCTTCCGCCAGAGACTTCTTATCGGCGGTCTTCTTCAGGTTTTTATAACTTTGAAAGATTAGAATGTAGATTAGCAAACATTTACACATAAAACCGTCATAAGTTTATAAGCCACAAACAGGATATGGTGCACCCTCAAACTGTTAACGCAAATAATATAAATATAACTAACATTAATTAAGAGATGGAATGTAAGATGTACGGAAAATGTCTACTCACAACTTGGCAAAGATTGACGGGTTGGCGGTGAGAAATTGGGTCTTCGTCCCGACGTCATCGTTATACTCACCACCGATTGGTGGAAAATTACTCCTGAAATAAAGAATGAAACAGGTATACTGTGTGCTCAATCTATTAAAACAAGGGAACATTTGTGTGTCTCTGGGCAAAAACTCGTAGACGAAATCACAGGGTAACATCTTAACGTACGAAATAGAAAAAGAAACTAGAAATAGGCATTTGTTGGCAAATACGGACAGGTTAGCATTTCAGTGAAACACGGTAAGTAGGCGACATTTGTAATACATGTTGAAATTGACTTGTAATTGTTATTGACTATTTAATATCTATGTCTTCCGGAACTTCAGGCGGTACTGAAGCGTCGACTAGTGATCCACGATGGCACTGCAGCCTAGAACGTACGGAAGATATACTGCTTTCGTCTTTAATATGACAATCTTCATTGATACAACAAAAGTAAAGCGACTTTCGTAAGGCAACAACAAACAACGGGATACAACATGATTAACCTACGTACAAGTATATGAATACGTCAACATGTCAAGTTTAACCTATCACTTACACTACTAGTTCCAAGATCTAAACATTCTTTGATATATACCTATTCGTACACAGTAAGGGTTGTCTCATTCTAGAATGTATTTGAATTTATCTATATAATGGAATGTATCAAATTCTGTTTAGCAGGCGGAAAGAAGGTTGAACAGCTTTCAGCGTTTATCTAGGATAAAGTGTCGTTCATCTTTAATCTGATTTGAATACTAGTCGATAGTCGACGGGAATGTGTGGACGATCGGAATTCGTGTCCGTCGAATGCCGACCATCGTAAAATAGATTTGACTATAGGTGTAACTATAGAAACCGGAGACAACAGGGAATTTCTGACTAACCTGAAGACAAAATTGGATGAGTCTATCTCTCCCCCACAGGAAGAATTCCGTAGCATGCCCGCGTTACCAACCACACTGCACGCCATGAAGGTCCTGTTGGCTTTCACAGGGGATTCCTGGTATAAACAAATTCCATCAGATAGCTACTTTTTCACCAGCTATGTTGATTCTAAAAGGTATCTAACAAAAACGACATCTGTAATTCCCATTTACTATACAATAAAGGTCATTTTTGAACATTTATATCGAATTTATTTCTTCGTTCTTTCTTTGGTTCTTTCCCTAAGCAAGGGTAGGTACTCATTTTCGCCTTAGTTGTTCTTGATAAAACCTCATTGAGTGAGGAAATGTGTGTGACTTTCCCAGGGGCACAAGATTGGGACTGCTATGGCTGTGACTAACCCAATGCTGATCCTTGTCTAAGCGCTGTCGTACCTGTGGCAGTTTCTTGTAGAAGTTTTTCTCGGTGATGCGGATAGAGCCGGGGTCCAGGACCCACTCGTCCGTCTCAAGACATCTGAACCTCTCCCCGAGCTTGGTGTTGTTCTTAGAGACGAACAGGTATTGTCGCAGCTTCGTTCTCTTCTCAACAGCCGCTCTGCAAATCATACAGCGATTTGTTAGATTCCATTTAATAACACAGTGTATGGGAAGGTCAGATAGAACATGTCATCGAACAAAAGACACTGAAACAGTAGCTGACACCCCCTTTCCACGGAGCCTGCGACCGCCGAGCGACCAAAGATTTGACAGATCGCATGCCAGAGATAGAATTTCATAAAGAACGATTTTTACGTTTAGCGTGTCTTGTTGTCATTAAAATCATACATTTACAAGTTGCATCACCTTTCAATTATGAAATCAAGCGTCAAACAAATCCAAATTTGATCGCTGCACGTTCGCTTAAAGCCGGCGTCACAATTCATGCGAGCATCGGCCGATTTTGTAGATCGCCGGAAACTCGCCGAATTTCAAATTCGCCCGAGCGTCGACCGTATTTTTCACTGAAAATCTGCCCCGTCACAAGTTGAACGGAGCTCGGGCGACGTCCGTCGAACACTAATAATCATAAATCCCACATAAGACGGTACCATCTCTTGGACACGGACGAAGTCGGAATCAAATGGCCTGGTAACAATCTAAAATTTGGACCAACTTTACTTTCTGAGTTGTGGCAAATCTGTAGGTCACGAGTGAAGTTGGTGGGCACACTGAAAATAACCATATAAAGAGGAATTTTGTTATAGACCAATCAAAATACAAGTGCAGGAGCCACAAAGTCAACAGATCAGTCGTTTAACCCCGATCCAAACATTTTCAGCAAACGGAAATCGACCGAAGCTCGGGCGAACGCCGTCCGAGCTTCGACCGACCGTTGATAAGCCTATCTACGCCCTGCCGACGCCTGGGCGTGCCTCGGCAGACAAACATAGATCTATAATGACTCAGTGGACTTTCAACTAGTCATTTTGTGGAGAAAAAACTCAGGAAGTGAAGTCAAACCTCATAAGTCAAGCACCAGTTCATTAATATACAAATTGAAACATCCAAACCAATACCAAAAAAGAAACAAGAAGCATTGTCTTCTGTGTCAACATTTTATTTATAGTATTTTTTTTTTAAATGAAAATTTAACTTTGCATCGAATTGTCTTTCATTAGAAAAGTTTGGCAGCATTCTTCGACAAGTTGATATTAGTATTAGTTAATATTACAGTATCATTTATCATCTTATGTTATAAACCAAACTGTCGTTTCCTTTTATCTATAAACAAGAAGGAGTTCGGCCGAGGCCCGTCCAAGCTCCCATCAACACCTGCACAACGCTCGCCCGAAGCACGCCTTACTTTTCATGAGTCGGCCGGAACACTGACGACGGTCGTCCGATTATTGTTCAAGGCCCGTGCGAGGCTCGCACGAGGCCGAAGAGTTCGGGCGACCTCCGACCGACCAAAAATCGGGTCTAAAATCCTCGGATGCCCGCCCGAACATTGGCCGAGCGCTGGGCGTTGCTCGGGCGAGCTACGGGCAAACTGTTGACGAGCTGTGCGAGTTCGAAAATCGTCGCCGAGGCCTCGCTGAATTTAAGCGCAGCTTCCAGTGACACGCGAACGTCGGCCGAGCTCCGAAAATTCACCCGAAGCCCGTAGAATCGACAGGACGTCGGTCGTACTTCGCCCGAAAATCGCCATTTGGAGCTCGCCGACAAGTCGGCCGAGCTAAATTGTTGATTTGTGACGGGGGCTTTAGCGATGGCCGTCTAGCGGAAAGAGGGCATAAGGACCGTGCTTTTTGGCAAGCTGTATCATTTTATCATTAAGAGAGCTTAAGAAGTAAATGGCCCGTACCTGACCTAAACACCCCGACCCAGAACACAGCCGTACAGCACATTGGTAGTGTTGGTTTGGTGAGCCACAGGTACTATTGACAATCAATTTCCAAGCAGATCTCTGGGAGCTAAACCGTGATGGTTTCTGATCTTGTTCCTAGCCAGAAACCGGAACGACTTTGCCCCCTTTATCTACTTGGAGATTATACGCTGAAAACATTGCATGAAAAGTGTTCATGTTAGATGGATTCTATTTGATGATTTACAAATTGTGATTTCACCTGAACTCCTTGATTGCAGTCAGGTTGAAGCCAAGAAAGGGCGTGGCGTGAAACTCATCGTCAACTTGACCTCTGTCAGTTGACGTTTGTCCAACATGTTTCAAGTCAGTTGACGTCTGTTCGGTATGTTGCATGAGGTTGCGCAGTGCAAGTCTCTTCTTACATTGCCTGAAGCACTTTTCACTCGTCACATTCCTGGGGCAAGAGAAAAATGGCTATTTATTCCGTGATCATAACTGGATAGTCAAAGACTTGTCAACGCCGCCATCGAATAGCTAACCAACGCCTTACAATAACAATTAAATTTTACGTACCAAGGCAATAAACAATGGACACAACAAACGTACAGAAACTACTACATCTATTATACAAACAAACAAGTAGGTACAGAAGGATTAAATTACATACAAGTGTGTGAATAACAACATCTTGAGTGTAACATATCGTTTACTGTTTCTAAGTTCTAAACATTCTTTGATGTATGTATGTATCTATTTATACACAGTAAGTATCTCCTCCTAGAATGTAATTGAATTTATAAAAGTATTACAATTTTTTCTTTCTTTTGTCAAACAATAGTGGGTAGAGTGTGCGTGAGAGTGTACACAAACCTATGTATCCACAGCAGCAGAATGCTGTGACTGCACAGGAGGAAGATAATCTGTGTAAAACGTGTGAAGGACCGTAGCTTCATTGCGATGATGGGGAGTCGACTTTTCTTACGGCTGGATGCTCACGTCATCTGTCGAGACTTCAATCACTGATCAGAAGAACCGAAAACAACAAAGACTCAGAATGAGCAAACATCACGTACTATTATGTCCTCTTTGGAATCACGTATACCAGTATAGTAAACGGATGTACTCGGTAAGTATTATGTTAGCTATATACCTGGTTTGCAAAACATTAACCAAGTACTTATCTGTCCAGACTGCCACGTGCACATCTGCACATCGCAGGCGTTGTTCCGTTCGTTACAAAGCGTAGGTCAATCCCCCTTCCAGCGACGAGTCAATTCAAGCAAGAACATTGATGATTGAATTATGCTTGACTTTTGTAATTTGTTCTGTTGTAAGAGGATATAAAGAGAAGAAAGTTTGCCTACCTTGCTCCCTCATACTTTCGTGACACCTCTCTGGTTGGCAAACTTTGCGCAGAAGATCACTTTCGGTGCAGCAGAACGTGAACTGGTTTGAAGATCCTTGGGGAATGTGTAGTATCTATCCCTATAAGCCAGGCCACAGTAAGTATCTTGTGTCACAGTTCGCGAGACGACCAATCAAACACCTTGCCGAACCGGTTCATAATCGACCGGCAGGGCACGTCCCGACCTTTGACCTATCACGGTTGTCTACTCGTGAGGCGCTAGACAGAACAGAAGCTGTCAGACTGCTAAAGATCATAATTGAATGTTTGCCATATGTCAAATCATAACATAAGCAGATATAATTAATATTCAGTCTATGTAGAATGTCTGTTTAAGGTCATTGCACCTATTTACTGTTGGGGATAATGCTTACATAAGATTCTGTTCAAAGTTAATAATGTAATTGAAGGAGTAGACGTAGTCATAGAGATTTTAAGACAATCGGTCACCTGCCACACTTCCTGAGGAAATACAGCGCAACTGATGACGTCAGACTTGTCGTGTTCTGCATTCACTGCTCCCGGCTGATCTTTCCCCGCCGTGTGTTGTTGTCTTCTGTACTTTCTGAGAAGGCCGAAACAACAGCTATCAATGACCGATATCTAGAGATGACAGAGGAGACTGCCGTGCGCACCTGTAAGCTCTGACCGTATAAAGCTGCGCCAGATTTTGATACGCGAGGATTCTGTGGTTCGAGGCACAGTATTGACTGCAGAGGCATCATGCGGAGTAAGGCTACACTGACGAGTTACACCCTTACAGCGTTGGTCGGGACCATGTAAGTAACGTTTAACAATGGAAACATTATAAGATAACAGATTGAGTCATTTGCATAGACACTGGAGTTTATAGAATTTCAATTTTCTGTGGATCTGACCTCATTTCAGCTCCCGGGGCGCTCATGAAAACATGTGGAAGATGCCACCTGTACGATATTTATCTCATGTTTGTTATGTGCTGACCTAGAATTTTTCATTAACGTATTTGTCGAAATTGATACAGCAATGTAGAACAAAAGACCCCCAGCATACGCTACCTATTTGAAGAAGACAACAACATGACCTACATTTTACATGTTTTCATGTTTTCGAAATTGATGCAACAACGCAGAACAAAAGACCCACAGCGTACGCTATCCATTAGTAGAAGACAACAACATGACCTACGTTTTACATATTTTCGTGATCCGAAAACATTGAGATGTTCCTCAGAAGTGTAGAAATGTAGGCATGTGTATACGGCCCTGCTAACCATTCCAACCGTAAGGCTGGTGGTTTGGGTTGTTCAGTTGACTTAGAATCTTAAGGTTTTCAGGCTGGCAGGCTCCAATTTTATGCCCAAGGAAATGCACTTTACACCTATTTCATCACTCGACCCAGGTGTAAATAAGTACCTAGCTTCGTTTAACTCCGTCTAAACCTACACACTTCAATGATCACGGTACAATTTCTTTTCCAGCCTGTCCCTTGTCGCAATTCACAGAGAACTACAGCAGAACCAGTGCATCAGGCACTGCAGACGCACTTCGTAAGTACACACACCGTACAACTATATTTATTTGGATACGAGTTATAGTCTAGAATTGATATTCACAGATAACATTAATCATATTCAATTTCAACGTGTCATTAATTATAAACTGATTTCTGTAAGGGGTCCAGTCCAACAACTTTTACAACGTAATGACCCTCATTTGATCTTTTTGATGCACCACTGTATAGGGTTACATATAAGTAAATATATAAAAGACTATCATTAGAAAAATACCGAAACGAATGATTAGCGCCTCTCGATTGTAACACTATATCAAAGACATATGCTAGCCCTTATTGTATTAGTAATTTGGACTTTAGGATGTTAAGTTTTCTTCTACACCTTTATTTTGTATCAGGCATATGATAGTTGTTGTCATACATTGTACCGTGTACAACTGTCGTGCAATAAAGTTCTTCTATCATTAAATTTTCTGCCCAGACCCAATGAGATGCCGAGACTGTTACAACCTAGAGACGTCATCCCGGAGGAGTACATAGACACCCGCCTGGAGGTGGTGGATGACCTTGACGTTCCGATGGAAGAGTACATCCCCGTGGTCAAACCTTTCACCGGATTCCACAAAGCCGAGATAGACAACTTAAGGTAGATCGAGCCGTTAATTAATGTTTTTAAGCATTTGACAGTCACAAGTCTAAAATAGATGTACAGAGTAGACATATAAGTATATAAAAGTATCTCCAGTTGAGGTCACTCTAAGACAGGAGAAAAACGACCAGACGATGCATTATGTACAAAATGGCTAATTAACTGTTGGACGTACCAACTAGTAAGTACCTAATACCAGCTCAGAACTGAACAAGAAATAGTCATGTTTTCATGTACCAGACCTATCATCCCAGGATTGATGTGTTCAAAAATTCGTTTTTTCCATATCATAGATTGGTATTCAATGCCACCAAGTACCGTAAGGGCATCCTCACTAGATACGCTTACAGCTAGACAAGCAAAGGTTAGGTGCGACAAGTCTTTAGTATCTGTATCTGTATCAAATAGCCGGTACAACCGATATTTGGCGTAACACACCAGCTTGGCAGGCACGCGGCGCGGCAGCAGCTGGTTATATTACACCGGTCTGTTACACTTAGTTTTCGCATATCTGACTGCAACCGATGTGATGTAATATAACCAGCTGCTGTATGCCGTCGAATATGGTGTGTTACATCGAAGAGCAGTTATATAGATACAGATGTACATGTATTATAAGATATAGACTCAGAATATGTCTGATGATGCTATAATGCCCTGCTGTTCATCCATGTTTTTGTAAAAGCCTGAGAATGATTGAAATTCTCTCATACGCAAACCTCGTATTCTATGTGGATAAAACCGTATTTTCTGTGCAGTTAACTTTACGTTAAACATGACTACACTTCAACAGAGCTAGTCTGATCGAGGAGACCCGCAGCATGGACAACATGTTCGCCACACAACAGAACATCCAGCGGGGCGGGACCGTCCTCTTCGCCGAGACCAAGAAGTGGTCTTTGCAGACGGAAACGGCACAGATCCCCGACATCGTCTATAACATACTCCCCCGGGTAGGCACCATGCCTGAACATAGCTTATTTGCAAAGATACTTTGTCGTTGATGTTGTTAGGTGTGTTATGTACTGTTGGTCACATTTTTGTACAGTGCTTGTAGAACATGAACAGACCAATGAAACAATAGATTTATTACAAATGGTCGATAGAGGGAGAGAGAGAGATTGAGAGAGAGATTGAGAGAGAGAGAGAGAGAGAGAGAGAGAGAAGAGAGAGAGAGAGAGAGAGAGAGAGAGAGAGAGAGAGAGAGAGAGAGAGAGAGAGAGAGAGAGAGAGAGAGAGAGAGAGAGAGAGAGAGAGAGAGAGACTTCTTGGTGAAGGTAACAACGGCTAGGGCATTATACTGTAGACATATTGAAACCAAAGGATCTACTCACTAGTACTGAACTCTCTTGATATCATGCTGAGGTCCATGGCTTTTATGTTTCTGACTGAATTTGACTTGATTCCACGTGGCCTCAGGCAAACGGTCTGAAACCAGCACAGTTCCGGTCCTGCAGTCTGGTAGGAAACGGGGGCATTTTGAATGACGGCAGATGTGGGCGGCAGATCGACTCATCAGACTACGTATTCAGGTGAGGGCATACGACAGGCATCATAGGTAAACATATTTCTTTAACGACATTCACCTCCGAATCATACGGAGGTTTTAACGTTCCCCCCCCCCCTGAATCAATAAGAATAACAGAAAAATTGACATTAACGTGACCTTTGACTTTTTTGTTGCCAGGAGCAACTTTTCTCCAGTTGGGGGCGCGTTCGCAGGGGATGTCGGGAGTAAAACTGACTTCATCACGATCAACCCATCAGTTTTCGACCTGTAAGTCTGCCAACTGATTACTCCTGACTGTCCATCACAATTGGCACTTCAACCAATGAAAACAAGACAATTATCGGCTCGACCAACGAAAGAGTGGCAGTCAAACATTTGCATCTTTATGTTCCTTGGTTGCATTTCTACATTTTGACTGTGATGTGCGGGGCTATGGGATCGGTCCAATGTTTTATTAGGTCTTGGAGGGCGGGTCTCTTCATATCGTTAAGTTTTAATCCTATTTTTATATCTTATTTGCATTATTGCATAAACAACACTTTGTAAATATCTGCAACTAATTACTTTGATGTGGTAAATTATTTAGCTGTATTGTTTTCTTCCCTTTACAGCTATAACAAATTGACCACTGAAGAAGACGAGAACAGGTTTTTAAGCGACCTGGCAAAGTATGGCGAGCCTCTCCTGTACACGCACCCATTCCGGCTGTACGACCATGCAAAGGTTAGCTTCATTTCTCGCAAAAGTCAAGTTGTAGAAGGAAGTGAGAGATATGTGATCACTTGCCACGTTACTGGTGAGTGGTGAGACAGCAGTGAAGTATTGCATTGTGTCACGTGCAATGTAAAGCCTTGAGTATAAGCACATGGTAGTGAACTTGTGATTTTGTCACCTTTTCACTTGTGTAATTACGTTCACCAGAAGGTTATCTTTTCGGTAGCGTTCGTTTGTGTGTCTGTCTGTCTGTGTGTCAACATGACAACTCGAGAAGGCCTGGGTGGATTATCTTGATATTTGGTATGTGGGTAGGTCTTAATGAGACTTCGAAATGATTAGATTTTGGGCCCCCTAGTGGCGTGTTTTGGTATTACAGCGAAACTTCCGTTGCATCAGTCACCATGCAAATTGAAATGATAGATAATCCTTGTGCACAGGAAGAAGTGACGTAGTTCCTAGCCCCCTAGCAGCGCGTCCTGGTTCTTCTACTTCTTGTATGATTTTTCACATGACTTCCCATTCTAGTGGGCTACTCAACAAGAAAACAATATTAGATCGAGGAGAGTGTAATATGTGTTAGTGATCTCTAACAAAGGTAAAATGGAGCATACTGTGTCTTGTTCCATTTCTTAATTCCACTTGTCGTTATTCAGATTTCTCAGCATGCCACCTCTTTACTGAAGAAAGTTGGCCGTATCCGCCAGGTCAGGGCGTCCCATCCTGACTTCCTCCTGTCCGTGGCGTCCTTCTGGAAGGGGCGGGGCTTACAGGAGCTGAGGCCCACCACAGGTCAGTCAAGTCTCACTGAACAGCATCAACGTTTTACAACGGCTCCAACGTGTAATTCTCGATTCTTAGATTAATAATACTGGACTACAGCAATAAGATATTTTCAAATGTTAATACAACCCGTAAACCGCCTTTAGGCGTAATATAACTCACCAGTTGTGTATAGTAATACAAGCTGTGCAAGATCAGACTGTTAATGGTTGATCCACTCGCAGCGGGATGACCCCTACTCTTTTCGATAAGTGTGGTCGGTTCTTTATCGTCGAGATGTGGCTTTCCTGAAACACGGGGCCTCTGGCTTTACGTCATATCCGATATTGCGTCCCTAACAAAAGCTAGGTACTCAATTTCACCTAACTAGAGGGGGGAAATAGGTGTGAACTGCATTTCTCAAACTCAGAGGCACAACACTGGGATTTGAACCCAGAACCTTTAGAGAGGCCAAGTCATCAACCCTGGTCACGGTTGAATATCACATTGCTACATTTCTGAATGTTCTTTACGTGATTATTACTTCACTCAATCATGCTGTGTTGTTTGTTTAGGTCTGCTCCTGTTGGCGGTGTCCCTGTCCCTGTGTGAGCAGGTCACACTGTACGGCTTCTGGCCCTTCTCTGAGTACAACGGCCGCCCGGTCAACTACCACTACTTCGACCGACCGACACTGGGAACGAGAGAATTCAAGGACAAATTCTTGGAACGAGAGCTGATTCAGCATGGTCCTTTTCACAACTTCACGGAGGAGTTTTTATTCCTTAACCGTCTTCACGATAGAGGGGTGATAAATATTCAGGTGGAGCCCTGTAGTTAGTTCAGTAAACCGTAGTCAGGACTCCGAAGTTTAAGTACATGTATAACCAATTTGGTATAACAGTGTTACATACAGTGTCCCATGCAGTGGTTTTACAGGTATAAACAGTACAGTGACGCTGGACTGCGTCTAATTCCGCCAAATTAGTGCGACTTTTCGTCGATTATTTCTTGCGGTCACACTGACGTGTGACGCACTGGTAACGTAACCTCTACAAACAAAATGCCGTGCCCGGAATGTCAGATTCTCAGTTTATCAGATACAAGATATTTTTATTGGAAATCGCAATGTACAATGATCAAAATTCATCAAAAATAGATTTGCAGTGATCGTTTCACTTTGTGCCATTTTGCGCCCATTCGCGCCATTTTGCCAATTGCGCCTTTTTTTCAAATAACAAAAAAGCGCTATGCCAATGACT
This sequence comes from Branchiostoma lanceolatum, assembly GCA_035149815.1. Taxonomy (NCBI): domain Eukaryota; kingdom Metazoa; phylum Chordata; class Leptocardii; order Amphioxiformes; family Branchiostomatidae; genus Branchiostoma; species Branchiostoma lanceolatum. Next base: position 7,936,278 of record CM068872.1, on the reverse strand, counting down.
AGCTATAGCTAGTGTAAGTATATGTTCCAGCAGCTAGTTGAATAAACGTCGTCAGTCATCTGTCATCATACATGTACATGTAGTTTGATCAACGACAAATAAAAATCTACATCATTGCAGGACGCAAAGAAGTAGCATTATCACAAGTACACCAATGGGCAACGATATTGTGCAGAGACACCTTTGCTACAACCATGCATACCACTCTTGTTTCTTGAGCATTTTTTCGCTGAATAGTTTAAACTTTTCCATGGAGTCCTCATAACTCAATCCCTCTACCACTACCCTGGCCACGTAGTCCCCAAGCCCACCGCCCTGGCCTAACATCGTGATGTGGTCGTTTCTACCGACTTTCACAACGACGCGAACTCCTTGTTCTTGTGAGATTTCGTCCACCTCGTCGAAGTTGATGTAATCTCTGGCAGGTCCAGAGGAACGGGGAACGATGTATCCAAGAAACACCGGCCGTTCGCCTACCCGTAGAGGATCCACGCCCTCTCCCGACACGAGCTGGAGTTGCAGCCTAACAGGATCTCCTTGGCTCAGGCACGCGTGCAGGTGACTCAGGCCCATACGTCCCACGTTCACTTCTATCAAGGAAGGTTCGCCAGAACATTTCACGAAAAACTCGCCGTGCAACACTTGGTTATCAAAACCCAACGCCGTCATTCTTTCCACAACCTCTTCAAAAGTCTTCGCAATGTCAGTTTTCACCTGAGTAGCTGCCCTACAGGGATAATAGTACCCAGCAACATTGTCCCACCGAGAGGGCCAATACACCGACTCAATAGTGAGAAGATGGTTAATTTTCTCATTGTTGACGTAGCCATCTACTGTTACCTTCATCTTAACGTCGACGTACTTCTCAAGCACAACGACTTGACGCAGGGCCAGTGGATACTTCTTGGTATCAATGTAACGTGCGACGAAGTTACGCAACAAGTGGATACTAGGATTATGTGGGTTGAAGCTTGCTTCTGTCAGTGCAGCCTTCATTCTTAAGATAGTGGGTAGTAGCTCTTCTTTCTTGTTGATCTTACAGACGGCTTCTGAGCCCGTGCCAAGCCCGGGTTTTAGAAAAGCTGGCAGCCCTACCCTCTGAAGGGCAAGGTCGGCGTCTTCCTCTATCGTCGGCGAGTCAAGGTCAAGAGCCTCGCAAGGAATCGGGTTCGGATCAAGGACAGTCCGACTGTAGAACTTGTGAATTGCTAAGAAGCAGGACTCCACAGTGGGGCCGAAAATGTGAGGAAACTCCTCAGACAGCGCGGCGTGGACCAGAGTCTCTAGATCCAGGCGGCTGACGACCCCGGTCACGTGTTCACGCGTCACGATGTCCTTCAGCATGTCTGTGTACGTCAGCAGGTCTGGAAACGTGTCTGCATTCACGTTATTCAGCATGGGGACCCAAATGAAGTGATGGTCTTCATACTTCACGCTCATGTCATTTCTTACCGCAGCCGGAAAGGGTAAGACCGAAATCATAAGCGTCTTCTTATGGCCGGGCATCTTTTCTGAGACATGAAATAAGAATACAACATGATCTTAAACTTACAGCCTTTTAGTGATAATAACCAACAGAAGCAATAATGATATTCTATCAAGCCGTCTAATCTATGTAAAAGCAATACTGTGCGGTTTGCGCACCATGAACTCCTCTCACACAAAAGGGTCACAGAAAACCTTACGTCACACCAAATTATGTAAAACTATATTTAGTACAATTTTCGTGCAATAAAGTTCTCCTTCATGAAGGTTATACACACACGCATCTAGCAAAACTTCGTTGAACTCATGCCAATACTTATGCATGCAAAAATCCAGAAACAAACGCGAGACTTAAAGTGACACGAGATTGACACGCTCTTCTATAAAAGCACTAACGTTAGCCTGTGTTTACACAAGCTCTCGCTGGCGGAGGTTAATGACCTCTCCCCGACCCATAGAAGCGTGATTTAGTCATGCTGATAAAAGCACCAGTGAGACACATAGTAGTTGCCGTGTAACTGCTACTAGTCACATGAACCTTCGTAAAGCTGATACATATAGTCGGACAGACGCACATCGGCACATGTACACTTTTTTACCACTAAGCATGGCAATATACAACTCACCTGACAATGTGTAAAGCTTCGATATGTGGCAACAAACTGGACACTAATGCCCACCCTCTGGACAAGCTTTGTAGACAGCTGAATCCAAGTTCAGAGGCCAAAGGTCAAATTTCCAGAACATACCATTTGAGGGGTAGCGGGGATGTGTGAGTGAGTGAATGAAACGACGGACACGGGTTAGTCCGCAGCAAGTAGCATCTCCTGCAGGCTCCAAATCAAGTGCGAGAGCGCGAAAAAAATGGGCAAAAAATTGCAGGATGCCGCTTAGAAACTGAGAGACTGCAAACGTTGTAACAAGAATTTGAACCGACAAAACATGGTATCACAGAGCCTGTACATTCCTGTATTCAAGGAGTGCAGACTGAAGTGGCACTGATGTTGTAGTCTACTCTTACTACGACTACAATCATTACTTTTACAACTACATTTAGTTTCCTTTCAACTACATTCGTGGCTACCTCAGTAGTGTCACCTCTACAAGTACAATCAAGGCTATATAACACACGGCGACCATCATCATGGTGGGTGTCTATGAAATTCCTTTTCGAAATCAGGCGCGTTTTCGTAGCCTCTACCAGGCTCCAGAGGCGGCTGGAAAGAGTAGAAACTGGCAAAATAGACAGAAAAACATGAAACAGGAGTCTGCTATAGGGGTACAGTGGATGGCATATTGGACCCTCTCTCCGTAGCCAACTCCTTTGGCATACTATTCACTCTATTAGGCCAATTCCTACTATTTTTCCAGCCATTCCGCGGGGTCTGGTAGAGGCTAGCCTGGATGTCAGACCCACAAACTCTGAAATATCTAACCACACGATAGATATTTTAGAGTTTGGGGGTCTGGCATCCAGGCTAGGTAGAGGCTAGCGTTTTCGGCGATGTCTCTTACAATGGGAAGAGCCTTACACTGAGGACTGCAATGCTGACATGATAAGAAGATAATGCTAAGGGATGAATATAAGTGATAAGTTCTATATTCGCAAACAAAGGAGTTACAAGCAAGGGCCGACTTTTCGATGACTGTCTATCACCTTTCCCGTGGCAATATATAACGTTAATGACTAGCTTTACTTCGCACTGCAGCTACGTGTCGCTGATGTGAAGCATGCGGTCCGAAACCGCAGATGTTGTAACTCATTGGTTGTAAATAAAGAACTCAACTATTCAGTAATTTAACTGTCAACCTGATGAAATCATTCTAATTCTAAGGACAGTTTATTCATGCTTTGCAATAGAGAATGTCAGTTGACGTTCCGTCGAAATAATCATGTTCGAACCAAACCGGTTTATCATTTTTCTCCGTGTCACCAAAGGGTAATAAGAACAGCAACACTGAATTAGAAAAACAAACTTTTATTCGACAACTGTCGTCACCTTAAAACTTGGATAAATATAGAAAATGTCACTGTACAGTTTATCTTATTTTCAGGAGGAACACAACTTGCTCATATTTACAAAAGGATTGTCGATACAGAACTTAATGAACGGTATAGCAGCAGCTTTGTGTACGTTTTATCAGCAAATATAGATCGTTGTATGCACAAACAATATATTGTAACTGGAAATGTGCAACGTGAGCGAAAACAAACAATGTGCAAAATGTAAACGAAAAAAATTAGAAGAACATGAACATTGCTATATTGGAAAGTAATGACCATCATTTTGGCAAACATAGGCGTTGGAATTTCGACAGCGTTTAAATGATAATCGGACTTGTTTCGTTACAGCTAACGTTACAACATTACAACCCTTTCTATTACAATGTTAAGACACTTGACATCAGTATCTGAAGTTCGGAGGTGGGGGAGGCGGTGGCGGGAAATACGAGGGATAGTTCGGTCTCAGATTAGAGAAGGGGATGGGTTGATTGTAACACATCAAGTCCAGAACACTCTTGTTGGGGGGAACCACGGACAGGAGTTTGTCGTAGTTGAACATCTGCTGACCGGTCGGCCGGTAGAACGGCTCGGGGTCCACCACGTCGTAGCGCGGCATGGCCGGGTTGGTGGGGTACCGCTGGTGAGGAAGTCTCTGGTAGTCCCGGCTAACTGGTGACGGCCTGTCCTCGGACCCGCTAAGTGTTCTGTTCGGGGAGGGGTATCTGTCCTGCGGGAAGGGACTGACACTCCGCAAGGGAGTGGAGCCGGAGAACCTGTTCTCTGGGAAGATGCTGGCGTTGGGAGCGGGGATTCTGTCGTTACTGGCGGGGAGGAGACTGTGAAAGTTCGGGTAGGCCCTGGCGCCGGTAGCCAGGAAGTCTCTGTCGCCATACCTTCTGGAGGGGAAGGCATGCGCGTTAGATTGGTGACACTCGTACTCACTGGAGGACAAGGAACTCGAACTGGAGCTTGTAGCGGTGGTGTATGGTGGGAAGAAGCAGGGAGAACGTCTGTACTGTGACAGCGGTACTACCGGGTGACGCGGGGGACAGGTGCTGGAGGATAACCTCTCGGCAGCCGTTTGCGTCGGCACGGTACCCGACGGCGTCGAAGTCCTGAGCGCGGTTCCCACGAAATCGTCCAAGTCCAAATCGGAATCAGAGTCTGACGTATCGTCGTCACCGCCACATTGCACTCCGGTGTCCTGGAATTTCTTCGGCGAAATTCTCGGTCTCACCACGCCGTGTGTCGCAGTCTCGCTCGGTCCCGCCGCGTGCAGGATAGAGTCTATGGCAAAGGGACTTTGCAAGGAGGACACCTCGGACGCAGGGCTTTCACTACCCGCGAGGTTTCCCGAGTCTTCCGAGGTAGTCGTACACACAGAACTGGGCGTCCCGTAGTCAGCCTCTCCCTCTCGCTCGCTGGAACTGTCCCGTTTCTTTAGGGCGTCCTTCGGAACCTTGTCCTCGTACACGGCCCAGTAGTTCCCCTTGGCGAACGGGCGGCTGGGATCCTTGGGCACCTTGTAGAAACACTTGTAGGTTGACAGGTTGTGTCGTACGGAGTCCTTCCAGCCCGTGTAGTCACCACGGAAGAACGGGTACATTTTCTGTAAAGAAATGAGAGGGGCAATGGTTAGTCTATGATACAATACATTCCAATATTTGGGTACTAGTATTCCAGTATTTGGGTAACCAGTACACATTATTGAATGAATATTGTGCATTGCAAAATAGATAGGATAACCTGAGTGTCGCCCTAGTTAGTTTACCGGGACTCCCATACGGGGACAGCCTTGCTATTCAGATATTAAATAAACATATGAGTCTTCGACAAATCTTGTATGTACAAAGTTAAATTGTAATAAAAGTATTCATCATAAGAGATGATTTCAACAAAATGTATTCGTGTCCATTCATCCATGGTTTTGGGCAAAAGACGTCGTAGTTTAAAACCCGTACACACCTTAAGTGCTTCGTGGATCTCCTTCAGTGGCAGCTTCTTCTCAGGTGCGTTTTGTATCGCCATGACGACCAGGGCCAGGTAGGAGTACGGCGGTTTGGGGTAGCGCTGGTACTTCCGCTTCCCCTCCACCTCGTCCGTCCGCCGGTAGTTCTTCCACCTCACGTTCGCCGGGGTCTTCTTTCTCTTGGCGGGGAGGGACGCGCGTTTCCCCGATGAGGCTGTCTCCGAGGAGTCGGTGTCTGTCCCCACCCGTGGGCGCTTGCTGGGCGGCTGACTGGTGGGAGAGTCCATCCTGGTGAGACAGGGAGGAGTGGAGCCCTGGAGGTCAGCATCGGCTGGGAGACTGCGGATAGGTAGAAAGTACATCATACGGTTAGTTTAGTTTAAAGAAACAAACAAGAAATCGAAGATCTCGTCTTATATCAAAATAGTCTAACAATATACCAAAGTCGATATAAATCCATCAAAAGGACATTTGTGCATATGTGAGAACACACATATACAACCAAAAACAATGCATCCAAATACAACATACATGAAATTTATTTCACGAAGTTCATTAGAATAAAGCACTAGTCATCCATCTGGTACATGTCATGGTGCAAATCCCCGGAGCGCGCAGGGGATCACGGGGATTATAACAGCATCACAGAAACGTCACTAATGGTGATGGATGGATGGGCACTAAACTTGTGGTTAATTGTAGAAATTTAGAAAATGTTTCGATCACTTTACACAATATACACTGAGAAACAAACCCTACGTTAGTGATTTGCATGCAAACACCACCTTCCCACTTATACACGCTCTATCGCCCTCTCAGGACACTCGAAACTGTACAAACTACATAAGCCGGGTATCTACAAACCATTGACAAAAGCTTAGGTGAGGTTTTCACAAAACCCCAATAGGTCTTGTCCGTAAATATTTGTCTATCCACCCTGGCTTCTCTAAACCAGGAAGGCTTTTCTGAGAAATAGTGGCCACTTGTTGGCTACATACTAAATCCAATTTTGTCACGCATAAAATTTGACATTTTTTGTACTAGGAATCTTTTGGTAAGGCTAGTTGAACTAGCACTGTTACCTACAACTTAGATCCAAAAAACGATCCCAAAAGAACAAAACAACGTGCTGACAGTCACAACATTTTAAACCTCCTTGGTTCCGACAAGGACATTATGTAGTCCTATATAATGTCCTTGGTTCCACGAATTGCAGACAACTCAAAACTAGCATATGTGTCCGTTCAAAAGTTGCACAATAAACTATCGAACCATTGAAACATTGATCGCAGGCTGCCACATTTGAATAAAAAGACGGTTCCATGTCTCTAACTAGTCCAAACCCAGTACAAAGGATTAACGTGGGATTTACAAAATCCTCAATCGACCTTGTGTTTAAATATTTACCAATTGACGGCTAATTGCTAATGGGGTGCCAAGCTAATGAGGACGGCCACTTACTGTTCTGAACGTCGACAACATTGCGCGAAACCGACCACCGGAAACAGATATGTTGCCTTTTGTGATTTTGTCAAATAATATCTATAATGTCTTTGACGTACATGGGTACCTCCTTTACGTACTTACGTTAGCAAAATCGATTACAAACGGCAGTGGACTCACTTCAAGAATTCAAGTCAACACCAAAATACCACTCAAATGGTCCCGAGTTATTCGTCAACCGGCTAATCCAAACTCTTCACTCGTAAATAACAATGGTATATAATAGGAGCTTACTGACAAATAACAAAAATACATCAGAAGAAGGAAGTTGCACTTGATAAAGAAAACTTTGTCACCGAACCGTGCCCGTATGTCGAAACTAGATTTATGCCTGTCACCAAGGAGGTTTTATCAAGATCAAACCTCTTTACTGTCACTGTCCAAAAACAACACGGAAAGCTTTCAAAAATGTGCCCAACTACAATATATCAACGACTACAGACTTCACCTATCACTGTCATAGATGTTAGACAAGTATGGCATTGTGAACTAAAACACTGAGTGGTCATTACACACGCTAATTACTACACACCGAGCGGCAAAAGCAATAAGAGACCCCACCTTTCTGAGACCATGTTGCATGCGACCTGTCCGTGGCAAACACAAGACGCTTCTGAACGTTCCAGCGAACGGACCCTGCTTTAGCTAGTTTCACCATGCATAATGTGGCGTCCTTTTTGCAGCCACAATGAAAGCAGAGAATAGACGTTGATTGGTGCCAAGACAACATGAGAAATTGAATTGTTGTGATTGTCATTTCTTGGCGTGTATGTTGGGCCCTCGGCTTGCCCTAGCGCGGCTGTGAATGGGCCTGGCTTGGCTTGGTTTGGAGCTATTTTGCATCCCGTGGTGGGCTATTCATTTTCAAATTAGCAATTACACTACCTTGTCTTGTCATGTCATGTATGATTCTAGACGAAAATGAACAGGGCCAAACATACTTGCCAACAACAGGAAAGTCGGTCATATACAAATAACGGAAAAAGTGCCATCTTACTTGCCGAAAAAGCAGAAAACTTTTATTTCTCTCAACAGCTTTGCGTTGGCGTATGTTATCTTGCATTCCCCATTTTATACGGATATTTTCTTATCTGTCCCGAGTGTCCACTTACACAAATGTGCAAAAATCACAAGATTTGCACAAGAAAGGAGGAGAGGTATTCACGGTTCCTCGATTTCAATACCGCCCCACTGGGAATACACTAAGGAATGAGCAGTCCGCTCAAAACCTGGATGTTCATGAGCTTTTTAGTTATTCCTATACTTATCATACCAGAATCCACGCATCCAAAACTACACAGAAGCTTACGGCAAAGTTGTAGAGAGAGAGTGTATAAAACAAAGTTTGATTGACAGGTCGTCCAGAAGCCTTATGATAAACACGGTTGTAAACTAACCCTGCTACCCCTCCCGGACAGCTGGGCACACGGGGAAATAAAACCATATGCGTTCTCCCTACGCTATCTTCGTAAACTTATGTAAGGAATAAACCATGTGGAGTATATGGCGTAGCTGTATGTGTAAACTATGCTACCGAAACTCGGACGGAATTACTGGTAAAAGTTTCCTGAGACTGCGGAAACAACGCCACACATGGCAACAAACTGACGTAACCTACCTATCTTGCAGACGACGTTTCTTTCACACAAAGGTCCTCCGTGCCATCTCTTGCGGATAATATTCCAGTAAAACGTAAATCCAATCGGAACTGTAGTATTTCTGCTGTCTGCTTTCGTTTGGAAATCCCGCAAAAGTCGCTACATCTCGTTTTCTTTCGGTGAGAAACGCCGGTAAAGCTCCCGTACCATCACGCGCTTGGTATCCGCCATGGCTACCCGGCCTTATTACCCATGCGCCGACCGACCGGATTGTCGCCTGCCTTTGTTTGTGTCCCCCGCGACGTTCCGTTTAATCTGGGCTGTCCTCGCTAATCTTCCAGCTTGTTTGAAGTGCTGTAATTTGTGGATTTTGTGGCTCCTCCTTCACAATTCTTTGTCCTTTTTTTCTCACGTGAGGATTGACAGACTGAAGCAATAACTTTATTTTTCAAAAATCGAAATTGTAAATGAAAAGTTTAGACATCAACGCTGACAGATCGGTTTTCTGTCTTTTATCGTTTCAAGATGTTTCTATTTCTCTCGAAAGGACACTTGTTGCAGGGTTGTGTTTAGCACCCAACGGGGAGAGATTGCACAAGAAATCTGGGTAAAATCTCCGGCTTTTGTCTCGGGGATTATCTGGCTTAGCCGAGACAAAACTATTTCCACACCCAATTATGAACTAGTCAAAAGCAGCCTTGACAGATTGAATGATCGCTCTAGAAATAGACTCACTTTACTATTTCATTAGTTGCATCCTCTCTTTTAATCGCCTAAAAGAGCAAAACGGTGTATATTTCATGAATTTTTTTGTCAAATAAATTACACATATTTATGGATAGAGATGTAAGAGATGTGTAGCTACTCTTCCAGCAGGGGTTATGCTCCGGCCTGTTTTGGACGTCTTTTCATACGTTTTTATTCTATTTTGTCAGGTTTTCTTTTAGTTCGTCAGTCCAACATGCAAAAATAAAAGCTGGCAATTTATTTATAGAAAGCCCGATAAATACGCCTAAAAAGACGTCCAAAACCAAGCCCGAGTCTAACCTCTGCTTGGAGAGTAGCGGGAACACACTAAACATCGGTCCGATTGCGTTTAACAATTATGCATCGCAATTTTCTTTTTGATTCATGTTGGGAGTGACGCGTATTTCTTTTTAAACGTTTTTTCCTTCCTCAGAAATGAGCACAGCGGCAAGCAGGCCTGGCGGCGAGCACCCCTGAGGTAATTAGTGGAAGACTGATAACATGAATATGCATGATCAGTGGCGTCAGATCGAGTTCTGTGTGGGTCTGCGTGGCGTGGATTACCCCACACGTATAGACGATGCTGGGAGGCTTGGTTTGGGACGGGAGAATAATACAGGTGAGACAATAGATCAGCGTGGATTGTACCTGTACCTCATCTCACCTGTCCCAGAGTTTATCACACCTGTTGCCGACAAAATGTCAAAGTTCCGACGCATAAGACATTTTTGAAGACAAGATATGGAATGTCGAACTGGTGTTCCTGTTTAGGGCTAGCCAAATATTTTATCTCCGATGAAATAAATTTTGGTAAGACATATAGTACATAACGCCTCCGCACGAAAATAAAGGGATAGTTGTACTTCAATCAAAACGGGACAAATTTTTTCAGTTACCCATTGCAAATAACTTTGTGTATGGGAAATTGGGAACAACACCCTGACTTCGTACTACTGAACGAAACAGGAATACAACGAAAAAGCAGTCAAATTTCCGATTCGAAGTCCAATACCACACGCGTAACAAACAAAATTTATGAACATAGAAACAGAATCGCCAGTATATGTTAGTAAGTACAAATAGATCTTTACAAATAAAATGCATCTCTTTTCTATCACAGATTTTGTCCAAAAGAGTTGAAATGTTTGAAGCGTCTAATAAAGTAGCTTTTCAACTCTTTTGGAGAAAATCTGTAATAGGAAAAAGATGCATAATATTGTGAAAAGGTGTAGATTATTCGGGTCAGATGTTTCCACGTTTATATACATCCGAAGTACGGATAACTTTTCTACACCTTTTCACACTATTTGATTGTCTCAATAATCGAGGTCGCTTATATAAAAAAGACAACTGTTTTTATACGCCCTGCTTTGGGCCAACTGACACGCACCAGCTAATTGATAAAAATCAACAGATGTTTTTCTGTACTGACGAAATCTGATCAGAACGGGAAGTGTGAAATTTTTAAAGCTTTGTTTGTTCAGCGTTTCTGGGGCAGATTCTAGTTCAATGGCTCACAATGCATTGTCGCCAATATCCTTGATTTTACGCGTTTTTTTTACGCGTAAAAAAATCAACTACAATGTACTGCTACACCTGAAAATACAAACGAAACTTGCAATTTCTCATGTTTGCAACCAATGTACCAATTGTAAGACATCACAGACACTATCTTCCGTATGTGTAAGTCCATACTCTTTCATCACTGACAACTATCATAATTTCACACAATCGAAGAGCCAATGCTATAGAACACGCTTATTTTCGATCCGTTGTAGTTTCATGTGGAAGCAGAGCGCCTCCCCGTGAAACTGGCATTTACTTCATAGCAGACACTTGGTCCAGTACACATATCCACAATTCTGATAATTGAAAATTAAATGGAAACGACCATTGAAACCTCGACGCCATTCAGAGCTAAATTACGTTGCCAATAGGGCTATAGAGGTACTTGTACATTTTGATATTCCGAACAATTGCCTTAGATAGGAAATACACATTTTCTTCTTCACCGGTTTTTACAAAAAAAATGAACAATGCATTTGAGATAATAAGCTTGTTAGATCAATATAGCCATGCCCTCGTGCAATATGTGTCGTCCAAGCTCTATATGCTTACAAAGGTTGCTGTTAAATTAATAAATTTCTGCTATAATATGTATAACGGGCACATTACGTCTTTGAAACCGCCACATACACGCGCGCACACATATACACTATCTCACATACATACATACACAGTTACACACTCTCTCACACATACACAGGGAGAAAAAGGCAGAGTTCAAATTATTTCATGTCTTTCATGACCTTTCTTTATTAAAATAACATAACATAACGTAACATACAATAAATTAACAAAATGTATGTATAACAAAAATAATTCATGCAAATATTACAAAGATAAACTATGTACAGTATTACCGCCATAGTTTCATGCATACCATAGGGTCGAGCTACTTGAAAATGATATATACATAATTATACATTAATTACGACCCTTAGCAATGTATGTGCAATTCAAAATGTAACTTATGCACAATACAGATACAAAACATTGCAAGTCACAAAAACATCTGTACAAAATATGGGCTCAAGATGTAATGATTACAAAGTTAAACTATGCCCAATATTACCTCCATAGTTACATGCTTACATAGTTACAGATACAGATGCATGCATACCATAGGCCAGAGCTACTTGTAAGGCACGTGTATAAAAATCATAGATGTGCATATGCATATCACGTACATTTATATATTAGACACAAACCTGAACAATATGCATGTGCAATTCAAATAGTAACTTATGTTGCAACAATAGTCACAAAAAACGTCAGTACAAAACATGGACTAAAGATGCATTACTTACAAACACCTACCAACAAATTTCTTATTAATAGCTTTCTTTTCCATATTCTGAATCCGTCTAATATACAGAAGAGAATGCAAACTGAAAAGCAAAAGGTCATTAAACAGACTTTTTAAACCTCTAGCAATGCTAACTACAATATTTTTTTTTGTATTTTCTTAACATTTTTAGTTTTTTTTTCATGTTTTAGAACTTTAAATATTTCTTTTCTTTTGATTGTAACGTTATGTACTACTGTCAGTTACAAATTTTTCCTTGTCATATCTTTTCAGCTATATTTTTTCCAGCTATAACAAGAACTTTGGCACTGGAACACAAGACGGTATTTGGAAACGGTTTTCCGCAGAGTAGTTTTTTCTAAAGATACCAAGTTAAAGCAACTAGAATAAAGGTATCACTTAACCCTAAGTGCACACTCCTAATGTCTAAACGTGAGACTATAGTCAACTTTTTTTCTTCATTATGTGTCTAGTATAAAGTGTTATTCACCTTTTCCAGTTATCAGCTTAATATACTAGTATTATATGATGCTGAAGCACAATGAGCATTCCAGTTATGCATCTGGCAGTCTATGGACTGGCATCAACTGTACAGCCAGGGGACTCCATGGGTGCTGAATACATCCTCAACTCTTCAAATCAGACGAACAAATCTAAATTCCAGCGACTTCAGATGAATACAGCACCGCCATCATCAACCGATGGTGCATATCAGATAACATCTCTGTTGTCCTCAAAATGGACATTGCTTTGTCCATTTTTTCAAATCTAGAGATGATCTCCTTCATATATCATCTATCGTCTGAAATAGCCACCTGAATATCAGGTTAGCCCAGAAAGGTCCATCCTTACAGGTCTTGAAGGAAAGGTTTTGAACACCATTCAGCCACTGTTCATCCATAACAAACTCCTGCCATAGTTCGTCAGCTGAATATCAGGTTAGCCCGGAAAGGTCCATCTTCAAAGGTCTTGAAGGAAAGGTTTTGAACACCATTCAGCCACTGTTCATCCATATAAAAACTCCTGCCATAGTTTGTCAGCTCAAGGTCCTTGGTCAGCTGAATATCAGGTAAGCCCAGAAAGGTCCATCCTTACAGGTCTTGAAGGAAAGGTTTTGAACACCATTCAGCCACTGTTCATCCATAAAAAAACTCCTGCCATAGTTTGTCACAGCCAAGAATATCAAGATTATCGTGATTTCCATTTGCAGTAATTGTCTTCAATTAAATAAGTTTCATGTTGTCCGTGGTCCATGTTCCACTTAACTTTGTGTTTGCAGTAACCAGTTACATGTTGCCACTCCATGCCTTTGTCAGCTGCTACAAGAAACAGCACTGCGTCAGGGACAGCATGTCACCTCCTTATGGCCTTCCCAAGTTTGAGTGTATTTTCATGCCTATCATAGCTGCCACAGGAACAGCACTGTGACAGAGACAGCTTGTCACATCCTTATGTCCTTCCAAGTATGACCATATCTTTGTGTCTATGTCATTGCTGCTACAGAAATAGCACTGTGACAGGGATGGCCTGTCACCTTATGTTGTTCAAAAATTATGACTGTACTTAGCATTTGGCTCAAAATGCCCACAACACATAGCTAGAAAGAGCAGTAGATGTATGACTGCAGTTGTCTTGATGTTATTTTGCATCTTGATGACAAGGGGTTGCTGCATTTGCCCATCACCCACATTATTTGTGCTGAGTATTGTGACGTCGACTTTGTTTTTTTCTGCTGTGAAAGCTTACATTTTTTTACAGCAAAGTTGCAGGCTTTATACGTATTCTGTAGCCACAATGCACCATTTTTTCATGCCTTGGTCGTAATAATTTGCCACATCATGCAGGAATTGCAAAAAGTCTTCCAAACACAGCAGAGACACAGCAGTGCTTTGCAGTCAATCTTTCTTTTGTCTTGGCACCAGCATTGTGCATCAAACAATTCAATCTTCACAAAACCAAGATCCACTTCATCAAGTAACTTGCTTCAACCTGATTGAGTTGCCATATCTGTACACTGTACATTCTGTCCAGTCACTGGTTAGCACCCTTGTTGTTAGTCACAGCCACTGGCATAAACTCCTTCTCTCATTGTTCCCAATTATAAAATTCCTCAATGTGTGTGTTGGTAACATCCAACGCACAGCAGGGAAATTGATTGGTCGATGAGACTGCAAGCTCTCCATGACATTTTCGGCAGTAATACGGCCAGTGTTCTTTTGATCATTGCACGGTTTCTAGAGATCAGCCAATGTTCGCAGGTCACCAAGCCCCATCCAATGTTACAGTAGATTTTCTCTGGCGACCTTCTGGTGATCAACAATACGTCCGTAGCTTATCGCCCTGTGTGAGAGGGGAATCAGAGGCTGCTCCTCATCTTCTCTTTTTCCCCTCCAAATCATCACTCTGATCCATTTGTGTCCAGGAACCTTCCATCATCCATTCCTTGCCTTTGTAAAATCTTCTTCTTCCAATACCAGCCCTTGCCTTGTAACTGTCTGGCCATTATCACTCAACTCTTTGCAAGATCTTCAATTTTTCTTTTGCATCTTTTTTTATCATCGTAATGCCCCTGTCTGTTCACCATTTCATCTGTCACCTCCATGTCTCCAATATCCCTTCTGCATCTTTCCATGTCACTAAGGTCATCCTTTGACTGCAAAGCTGTGTGTAAGGTGTGTGGTGTTATTTTCCTGCAATAATGGGCTCAGCAGATTTTGTGGTGCATATAGGTGGCTCATAGCCTGACTAAAATGGTGCTCCTAGCAGCCCATCTGACTAACTGACCTGGGGAGCCATATACAGCCCCTGAGCAGCAAAAGATGTTGTAACACAGGCTAGGACGGCTCCCATCAGTGCATGTTGAACACAGAGCTGGAAGTGATGACATTTGCCAAGCTGTGGCTGCATGTTATACTGAGCTGCTTAGCTGACGAATGCTTCCTCTTCTACTGACCAGGAAGGAAGCAAATGGATGTTAGGCTTAGGGTGCAGACGAGGAGAAGATCACAGGTTACGTGTGATGTCTTTCTCGAGGAGGCTGGGGTGGCAGTGGTAACCTCTGTTGCACCTCCTAAAAACAAAATGAAACCTCAAAATTGTCACCAGATTTACTGCTCGATCCATGCATACAGAAACACAACATAGAGCTGGTAAAGAAGCAATTATCAACTTTAAAGTATTCAATTCCTGCAGTATACTAGTATATTCTCTTACACTGACAGTCAATGGGAAGTGTAGTAGCAACCAGGGCAGTCTCAAGCTCAAAATATTTTTTGTTTGAGAGTCCATGTTGTTTATTTTTGTTGTGAAATCTGTCATTTAAAGCTTACGAAAATATATTTTCATGAATTTCATGAAGTTCAAATTTTTTGGACAAGCTAATTTCTGTCCTGGGATAGGTCCTGGAGACAGCTCTTGTAGCAACACAGTTATAAACATGCACCCACAATAGAAGACAAAGCTATCATGATAGTGTATGAGATAAGAGAATGTTTAGGCTACCAGTTTAAATTCTGAGCAACAAAAAAGTGGATAGCTACAGTCAATACATGAAAAAAAAAAACTAGACTAGACCTTTAAGTTAAAAACAACTTATTAGGTACCTGAACAAGCTTCTGCCAGAATGCCCTCTCCCCCTCCCTCCTGTGTGGTTGTGGGACCTGTTGCTCCTCTCTCAGAAGGAGTGCTCTGAGCTCATCACTGTCCATGATTACCACTGGGTCTATCTTGTGGGTGTTGATCAGACCAACAAGGTACTCATTGTAGTGGAGCCTGCAGAGACCAGCATATCCAACAGGTGCTTCAAGACCACAATAGTCATCCTGGAGTCCATCGTTGGTTTCTTTTTGTTCCATGACCTTGCACCTGTTTCCAACTGAAAGAACAAATAGCACACATCAACTTGACAGCACAGAGGGAGTACAAACCTCTGCTGAGGAGGGATGTATATTTTTGTTTGGTTGCCATCTCTGCAGTTTACAATCTTACAATCTAAAGTTCAAGAAATCTGCTCAGGAGCATCCCTAATTTTGCAAAAGTGAAGTTCCAGGCATTTACCTAAAGTTAGACACTTATTGAATATATGAACGACCAGAAAATTACTGCGTAGTCCTCCATTATCAAAAAAACATACAATGTTAAAAACGTGACATATTTGGCAGGGCTAATGAAACACAGTATATGATTACAAGATTTGAAAAATTGTAACATATACGTATTGCAGGCATGAATTTCCGTTGCCTCACATGCCCAACGAGTGTGATCTCTGCAGTACCTAGATGCTTCACAAGGTAGCAGCAAATACCCATAACCTCACAAGTTTTAGCATATAGTTCTGTTACATAAGCTGGGGAAAATAATGAAAACTGTTTTACAAGTTACAATCAATTTCAATCCTTTGGTTTCTAATACTCCTCAACAATATTCAAAACACTTAAAAGAATTAACTTGCCCCCATGCCTGTATTGGTATAGCCTTGGCCTGCACTTTGGCAAAGCCCAACTTCTCAGTTATTTGACACCATTGTCAAACATGATCCCTAGGCTACAGTATTCATTCTATGCACACACACATCCTGTGCACACGTACACAGTGACGCACATCCCAATGTTAACAAATTCAGCTTTTCCATTTTACCTGCAACTGATGCAATCTTTCTCTTTAATAGAACATCTTGAGCTTTCTGCAAATATCCCCGGCAGAAATTCATTAAATGTACATAGAAAGGGTGAGTTCGTTATTGATAAAATTCTTGCAAGATTGTTAACCATTAGTAACATACACGTAACATACTGATTTGGCAAATTTTGAGGTTGTGACAGAATGCATGTCGTGGCAGGTTGCCTGTATACAAGGATGTGGTTTAGCGATACCAATATCACCACGACACTTCAAAAGTCCCACCCATGTGAGGGCTGGTCATACACCACGTAAAACTATATCCTGTCAGAGGGTAGAACCTACTGGAAGCATTCTAGTTGAAACTGGTTTTCGACAGTGTTGATCTTTATCCAACTTTTATGACAGAATAAAATCACCTTATCTAAACTTTGTCAACATACTAGTAATAAAATGGTACAGATTAGTGTTATGGTAAAGAAAACAACATAAAATATGTACATTTCCATAAATAAAGTTGTGTTACGCTAATCCACTTGCATGGTGTGATCACATGGCAGTGATATCACGTATCATATGATATTACATGATCAATAGGTCCAAAAATATGTTGGCAAAGAAAGGCACATGATGATCACAAGGCCAAGATGAAACTACTATCAACTACGATCTATCCTTTGGACACTGATCCCAGCGATCAACACTGCTACGAGGGGCAACTTGACAACATTCTCAAAATATGGATATAATTAACTTTATGCTTATAACTCAGTCATTTGTATCAGGGACTGAGTTACCCTTGAATGCCTAGCCTCCAATAACCTAACCTCCAAGAAATAAGTAGGAGTTTTAAAAAACTTTGAATTTTGTCAAATGCAAATAGTTTGACCTCTACCCGATGTTCATCCCTACCTAATTTGCAAATTTCATGATTATCTAATTCAAATCATCTACAATTAATGAACAATGTCACTTGCTCACTAATTGTGCAATTTCCATTCTGGTTTTAAGTACTAGTATCAAGCAAAGTGTCCCGAATTGAGGTCATTGACCTTGGGCATCTGACACCCAAATGGACTATACCATTATACGACCAGCAACAGGGTATCAGCTTGTAATGCTGCCATACCTGAAAAAGCTGCTAGGGGCCCCAAATTGTCAGTTTTCTTTGGTATGTCAATTCTTACCAACATACCAAAATTAATACCAATCTATCAACAGTTAGATTTATATAGTTACATAGTTGTGAACACACCTCCTTCACAGAGGTAATAAAAACTCCCCTATACAAGGACTTTGAACTGTGGTCACTTTGTTTTAGCCAACATCAGCAATGATTCACACATTTTTCACATGGTCGGAAGTGAAGGAGACAAGCTAACATTCTTTGTTTAGTCTTGCTGATTAAATACCATGACAAGGAAGGGAGTGGCTACTCTTTGTCGGCAACTTCAGAGACGTATGAAGGGGGTAAAGCTAACATTTCAAAAACGATGATAACAATACTTTTTCCATGCAAAACTTTTGTATCTTTGTATCACAGAAAGGTATCTCTGACCTTAACCTCAGTATTTCTGAAATGATGTACTGGTACTATCACTCCACTGCAGAGGCAGCAATACAGAGAGGCCAGAAATCTAGCCAGCAAAATGTCAATGAATGGCACCATTTCCAAGTTGGCATACAACTTGACTTAACCTCACCAGGTATTTACACTTGAATGGCAGAAGACCAACACAAAGCTTTCAAAGGGTAACCTTAGAAGCCAGTGAGTATACCCCACAAACAAAAGACCTTTGGTACTATGCAACACTAAAAGAATTAATGACTACTCTGTAGCTAAACTGCCTCTTTCAAAAATGGAATTCATCATGCTGAGTGAACATGTGATTTGTGAAAAAGAGGAACAGAAACTTTGACCTAATAACATGAAAGCCAGGATATGCCTGACTGAGAACAAAACACTTCCTCTTTTCAAGTTCACAGACAGTTCAACATCCAGGGTGGGAGCAACCTTCTGTTGGGTTTGGTTTCTATAAAAACATTAATGGGGCTGGAATGTTCAAGTTGACACGTGCACACAAACTGACTGTTTTATATGTTTGAGGTTGGTATGTTTATGAGTTCTGTGATTGCTATAAAGCAATAAAGCCGTTACTGTATACCTGCTTCAGGGTCTTCTGCAGTTTGGGCAGCAGCTGGTGGTTCAGTGTCATAGTCAATGCCATTGTCCTGTGGAAACAATTCCATACATTCCATAATCAATAGTGCATGTACTACAGTAAATAGAAATGTCACATGTTTCATACATCAGTTAATTCTGTCAAAGCCGCCTGTCACTATCACTGACGGGTGATTGAACCATGACAACTATACAATATGCAAAAGGCTATGCATAATGGGTACAATATAAAAATGTCCCCTCAGTCAGCAACCATTAGATGCTTGCAATAGAGCAATAATATCTGACTTCACATGCCATTGGCAGGTGCACATGGTGTTTCTTAATCAATGTTATTTTGCAGTATAATGTATGGTAATCTTGTGTTACATGTGTCATATTTTGAGGCTACAAGTGGTGAGGTATAAAAAAAATCAGGAAACGGTTTTGAGCTCACACATTTGCAGGTCAAAACATGTTGGAATGTTTGATGAAGAGCAAACTCAAACATGCCTCTCAAAGAGGTCAACTTAATTAAGTATGCCAAAAAACAATGGAGCTGTCTATCAGTAGAGTGCAACCATGGTACTGTATTCACTAACCGAAGTAGGTTAAATGTCAAGGCTAAAATTAGCTTACAAACAGCATACACACAGGTCATAGACCAGAGAAAAGGGTACAAAATGGAACAAAATTCTCACATTACCTCTTCATGATCAAGTGACACATATGTACAACAACCATTATTATATTCTACAGCTCAAAAAAGCATTACTTTTTTTCACAATTTTCACATTGCTTTTCAATCAACTCAAATAATGTTCCTCTGATGTTCAGCAACTCACCTGTAACAATCTCTGCAGTTGGATGGGATCCCTGTCCCGCATGTAGAAGAGACAGTCTCTGGGGTGATGGGCATGGAGACCCTTCCTCGCACAGGATGAAAATCTTGTACAGTTCTGTAAGCACATAATTATACAACAAGTTGTAACAACATGCAAAATCAAATGGAGATGACTTAAAAATCAGTAGTACTCTAGGACATATTTATGAAATGTGTCTAAAATGAGCACTGTACTTTCTCAATGCTAATAGTGTCTTTGAATTGGCTTTAACTTAAAGTTTTATAAAATATATGACTTTATATTTGGGTTAGTGTTACATCAAGAAGATTACATAACTATGCACATGTTCAAAATATGTGGCTGAAATGTATAAAATTCTAAATGACTGAAATGCTATGTACCATTAGAGAGGCTAATACATTTGGTGTTGCTTTGCTTAGTTTAACCATTAGGCCACACCAACTTAATTTTATGGATGACATCCGCGCGCGCATTGATTTTCGCCTGTTCTCAAAAAAAAAAAAAAAAAAAAATCACCTCCGAAGAAACTTGTAGACTCATATTGCCGCAAAGGGGCAGCATTGAGCCAGCTTGTCGTAATACACTATATACACTCACATTGTCCAACACAAGTGGTATGTATGTGACTAGGAGCGATTGAAGTGGGCGCCGCCCCTCATGAGCCCAGTAGTATATTGTTCATGATATGACAATACTTGCTCTGACTGAAGGCGTGATGTTGTGTACACAGCCGAACACATTTTTTTCTTTGAACGGCCAAATGTTACATATGGGTCTTTAAACCAGGCATCATCCATGTTAAAAGCACTTTAATATTAGCCTGGGAGCCATCCTATTTCTACCGGGGCTCCTACACTCGCTTCCCTAAAAAAATTTTTAGGGAAGCGAGTGTAGGAGCCCCGGTAGAAATAGGATGGCACCCAGGCTACTTTAATATGAGCTAATGCCAACAAATAAAGACTTGTTTGTTTGTTACACTGTGTTCTGTGGTTTAATTGGCAATACCAGCTATTTAGTCCTCCGGTTTATCTTTTTTTTTTTGCTAGATTTTTCTTTTTTTCGCCCTCGCGCATTAGTTTTGGGGACTCCAGAGGATGTCATCCATAAAATTAAGTTGGTGTGGCCTTAGATAAAAGAAAAACTCAAACAAAGGTAGGCATAGTGCTCTTAAGATATGCTATCAGGGACTGTCATTGATCTTCAATGATCAAAAGACAGAGAGGTCAAATGCTGATAAGCTGTTCCTTGATCATTAGTTGCATAAATTAAGATAAGAAATGGAGTCAGCCGTTCTTTTATCTACGACTAGAGTTGGAAGACCTGTGACTTTTGACCGAATACAAACTTGCCTCGTGTGTTTACTTGATATATACTACACCTACGAACTATGTTACCAACGCACTCTTTAAGTTCTGATCCATGTATCCATTCCAAGGACATTATATACTATATAATGTACTTGATGATTCTGAACATTTAGGAACTGCATGACATTTACACACTCATTTAATGCTTGAGTGACATGACCTGTTTTCCCATTGGTTGAGGTCATGGGTTTGAAAATCTTTTAAATAAACCGTAAGTATATTGTATTATTCCAATGTACTTACATGTCTAAAGGTGTTGTAACATCCAGAGCAGAACTCATGCTTGCATTGTACACACTTAAAGTGCATGCAACCACCTTTTGCAAGAGCGTATCGGAACTTGCAGTTCGGGCAATCTGAAAAAAAAAGTAGAGAGTTCAACAAACAATGAAAAAAACTCCTATCACAATGTCCATGGCTTTAAAAAAATATTCCACTGTTTTTGCTGACAGAAGGGAACATAATACAGGGCCACAAATATTCTTACCACTGAAATGCTAGAATGGTAGAAGTGTAGTGCTTTCCATTTCTGAATGAAAAGTAAACATTCTATTTCTTACCGATTCCACAGTCATTTAGAATGGCCGCCAGGCCTGCAGCTTGGAATTCTGGGTCATTCAGTTCCTTCCATGCTTGGAATTCTTCACACGTGATGTTTTCATGCTGATCTTCCCACTATAAAAAATTGTTATTCATTAGATATGGATGAAATATCTGTGGCATTTCTTTTTTTTTTTTTTCCTTTCACAACAAGGGACAGATTATTGTAATTTAGTACAGCGTACTTGCTTTTGAATTCAATCTAATAATAGTACTTTTCTACGGGCCCCATGAAGATGACGAGAACTCAATACAATACGATATTTACATATCAATACATGGTACTCAATACAAGCAAATTCAGTCGTCCAACTAAAAAGCAGCAAAAATCCATTAGACAGGACTTACCGGCTTCTTGCATTTATAGCATGTAGATGTACCACAGTCAGCACACATCATTCTCAGTCTCTGGTCAGGTTGGTCATTAATCATGCCTGATGAACACTGCAAGGGAGAATTAGCCATCGGGTAATTCTATCCGATATGATTAGAAACTACATAATTCATGGCTGAAGTTTGAAAGGCTGTTTCAAATTAACGTATGTTTACATCTTAAATTATGTATGATAATCTTTGTCTCATTGGCTGAACTATGTCAGTTGCCTGTATCTATAAAGCCAGTATAACCACCCTTCGGCACAACACACCAGCTTCACAGGCATGCAGTGCAGCAGGAGCTGGTTATATTACACTGAGTAA
Source organism: Branchiostoma lanceolatum (assembly GCA_035149815.1). Taxonomy (NCBI): domain Eukaryota; kingdom Metazoa; phylum Chordata; class Leptocardii; order Amphioxiformes; family Branchiostomatidae; genus Branchiostoma; species Branchiostoma lanceolatum. Next base: position 7,913,792 of record CM068872.1, on the reverse strand, counting down.
CTTGTCACACCTAACTTGCTTCTTTATCATTTATTAGACAAACAGATTGAAACAGAATTAAGACTAACAGAATAGTAAAATGATTCCTGCCGATTTTGTGGGTATTTTCTATACTTATGACTTACATTTGAACACCATCTGAAGTTAGGCAGTCTCATCAGTGTCCTGTCCCTTAACTTCTGTTGGAAGAGTTCATGGACCTCGTCATCCAAAATGTTCTTCAGCTGCAGAAACAAAAAATCATTAAAATCAACACTGTACCCAGAAAAACGTTACTTTCATCCCACGTCATCCTTATGTGTAGTCAAAATATACCTCAAGCCAATATCATCTGAAGATAAATATCTGAATCAAGATACTGGTCTACATGCAAGACTTTTTGGACAACCTTAACCAATTATCAACTAAATTGTGTTAGAAACTGTGTGCAAAGTGCAGAATTTTGCAGAAGATGTTAGTACAGGTTCAAGGACAGATGTCAATCACTACTTACCATGATGTCTAGAAGGTTAAAGAACTCGGACTCTGCATCCTCATCGTCGTCCAGGTCGGGCTGACTGCAGACAGGACAGACCATGTCCTTGATGTTCTTGTCCCTGATGGTGATGGTGAAGTATTGCTTCATGCAGGAGACACACACTTCACAGCTGCAGTGGGTCAGCACAAGGAGCTGGGGGCAGAGGGAGAAGTCATGAGAAAAATGTCATTGACTCCATGCATATGGATGCTGAGTCTTTGTTTTCTATGTGTGAGTTACTGACTGTAGTCAGTAGAGTGCCAGTAAGGAAGTGCAAGATGATCGCAAAGGTCAGATGTCGTTAATCAGATATGGCAGTCCAGATCATGGGATGAATGGAAGAGGGTACTAATTCATGGGAAGTATTACTTTTTGTCTGTCTGTATTTTTGTCATGTGCGACAGGAACTTGTGGAGACATGTGTCACCTCTCGGAGGATGAACTGATCTGAACTGTATTTTTGCAGTTAAATATTTTCCATACACTAGTCACAGTCATCAGAGCGTTCAAGAGAACGAGAAAGTAAATATTTGTGCTGTGAGATCTTCAAACTCTTGTTTTATTTAGGATGAGGAATCACCATATTGTGAGGGTATGGAAATCTTTAAAATTTACTTTAAAAATTCCTCCAGGAACTGACCTTATGTTGAGGCAGGACGTCCGTGCACACTTGGCACTCGTGCCTCAGGTACTTCTTACAAGACTCCAGACCTTGGCAGGATCGTACAGCCTCGATGATGTCTTCAAAGTCATAGTCATCATACTCTCCACTTTCGATCAACTTCACAGCCTGCTCAGCCCTTCCCCATGATGGGAGGTTGAACTGACATAACAGCATTCTTACATTTCTCTGAAAAAAAAAAAAAAATGCATTCTTCACTTAAAAGTTCATCTGCATAACATGACGTCACAGAAGCTCAAATGGATTGCTCAATTATTTCAAACGTTAACTTAAAACACAGTGAAAACCCTTATCTTCCTTTATAACACAAAATTAAAGTCTCCTTGAAAATAAATGCATTCACCATATAACTCACCTCAAAGTCCCCTTCCTTCAACTCGACTCGGTTGTGGTTTTCATCCTCTTTCCTGATGTGCTCCTCAAATGGCTGCAGTAGTTCCCGCTGTATGGCGAGGATGGCCTTCTCCGTGTCACCAGAGTTCTCTTGTAGGGCCCTCAGGACCTGGTCCTGCTCGAATTCCTGGTACTCCATCACATAGATGAACTGGAAAACAAACAATGATGCTTTCATAACAGGTCTTCAAGAGAGTGAACTGTATAATAGTAATGTGTGTTACATCCCTTTCCACTAGAGGCTAGAACTGTTTAGCCTGAATTCAATCAAGCCTCCTGTGACCGCTCGCGGCCCTGTAACCGCCTCGCAACCCGCGGGGAGGGGAGAGAAACCCCCGGACAGCTGGAGTTTGCGTTATACAGACTAAGAACTGTTAAGTGACCAAAGTTTGGACAGATCTGTAGGTAAAGTGAGAATCTTTGTATGTTTTGTTGTCTTCAAAATCATACTTTTGACATATTCCAATCATGAAATTAAGGGTTGCACAATTTTTGTTGCTGAATGGTTGCTCAGCAATTGCCGTCTAGTGGAAAGGGGATCTTAGATTGTTTCTCTATAAACAGATATAAAGACATGTACATGTACATCAACTAAATACTACTAATAGGCCATTATCTCTTATAGTTATACATACAAATAAGGGATAGTCAAAATGGTAATTTCACATTCGTCCATAATAAAAGTGTTTTATTTTTCTTTTCACTTACTGTGGAAGGATAAAACTAGTCTCCAAGCAGACCTACGGGTTGGCAAAGACCGTATCCAACAGGCAGAAGGAGTTTTCATAGCCAACCCAAGGTCTGCTACAACTCAAACAGGGCGGAGCATTTCTATTCAATAAAGGTGCCGCTGCCCCTCCTCGTTGTAATGCTAACAGCCGTACGAATGTCCGGGGTACTAATCTTTTTATGACCAAGCCCAGTCACCCGCGCACGTCCCAGTGGGAGGTTCGCGCCTTGGTTGAGCCTAGTAAAAAGCTCTCACAATAGCAGTTTCTTTCACCCATCGGCGATGTTTGTGGCATCATGGAAACCGTTCTTACAAAAACATTCGTAGACAATGTTTACTGTTTTGGGTTCAAGCCACTATTACTAGAGATTAACTGCAAGATTCCACGTGACCACATGGCGGGAATTGCCCTTACAGTTCCGACGTAACTGGTCAAAATTGATCGCATTTTGTGACGATTGAAGCAATTTTGGTAGCGATCTTCGTAACAGATTGATTTTGAAAAAGAGACAAAGTCTTTTCTGTTGGCAACATTTAGTTTATTTTTCCTGGGAAGTTTAATTTTCGCGGTACAGCCCTGCCCAAGTGAACGGCCTCTCAGTCGCGGCCTGGAGGTGTCAGCCCGGCATGGCGCCGCACGCCCATGCGGACAGAGAGTAATAAACTCACTTACAGAAGCACAGTTTGATTAGGTAACAATTAGATGTTAATAGCCTTTGTTCAGACCGACTTGTTCCAGACCTTAGATTGCACTATAAGCTCCTTCTTCCAGTTGGATACGGTCTTTGCAATCTATTGGGTCTGGTTGGAGACTAGGATAAAACGTGCCATACCTTCTTTCGTCTGCAGTCGATGCACTCTTTGATGGATTTTGGGATGTCTCCTTCCTGCTTCCTGAGCGCCTCAGTGGCTTCCTGTGTTGTGATGACTCCGACTATGTTTATCTTCAACTTCTTCCCTTCCTCTGTCGCCTGTGCTGCGACATTAGCCACAAGCTCCTGCCAGTTCTCCTTTAACCAGCTAACAGGGTTGCCATTACCACAGTGGAACAGGGCTGCTTGTACCTCTTCTGGGAGGAAACCTGCGTGTTCTGCTTCCTATGATAAACAATGAAGGATACCACAGGAACAATGAATTACAACATCACTATACCATTCAATTCAATTCAAAGAAGAATATAGCACAATGTACATCTAGCAGCTAAGCACAATTTCAAAATGCAGCAAAAATAACCTGTCAACTGAAAAAATTATGACTGTATATCATTGGCTTTCTTTTCATTTGAACAGTATTAAAGCGAGGAGCTTATAGTACAACTACACAACGAGCAATGAATATGCTAATCTAAGTACTTACTCTGAACCATTTGATCATCTGCAGTCCCTCTGTCCTCATGTCCTCCTGCCTTTTCCTCTCTTGTAGTTCTCTCAGGTTCATGGGCCTTCTTTCCATCTCTCCTTGTTGACCCAAAGATGAGAGATCTGACAACAGCAAATAATCAGGCAATGAGTGCAAATAACCTGACTAATTTAAGATGATGCATAATGAATTACGAGACATCTCCCTGAAAAAGGCTGAGAACAATGTCACATCAGATAAACTCTCCAACAGCATAAGAAAAGAATATTGATTATCTGTAACAGTCATAAGAAAAGTTTTGTCCATGCCGACTTTTATCTATTTTCTAAATACAGCTTTTATAATGGGATCCTGTACAGTTGACACGTGTAACACCCATAAAACTTCATCTCCGTCATCCTGTTTGACAACAATAAAAAAGATATTACCTGGCTGTCTTTCTGCCATGGGGGAATCCGGTATGTCAGTGATCCTCTGTCTTTTTCCTGTTGTGTCCAGATCTGGGGGTTTGGACATCAATGGCCCAGGGGACAGGGATGCTCTCTGTCGTGCCTCATCCTCCCTTTTGGCCATCTGCTTCTCCTTCCAAATCTGTTTTGTGAGAAACGTGTGGTTTAGTCTATACTGTCTGAGAACCAAAAGTGAAAACCACACTGACAGAAACATGCCCACCTGAAACCCAACAAAATTTATCAAAAACATAGAATAACAAGACAGTCTTTCTGTCCACAGATGGATTCTAACCTGATCCTGGATCTCAACCACAGTCCCACCAGGAACTTTAGATTCAGCCGCATCTCTGCCTGCACTCTCTCCAGGTAACATTGCTGTTGTGTCAACAGGTGTCAGGTCCCCTCCAATTGTCTCTGGTCTCTTCCCAGAGGGAGCGCCTGATGTGCTGATTCTCTCCAGACTCAGATGTGATAAGGATTCTTCCACATTTGTGACTGACTCTCCTGCGACTGACAGCTCGTGTATCTGTTCTTCTGGCCCTCCTTGTATGAACTGTGGGTTGTCACTTGTCTTATCACACACAGCACAAATCCTTGTACCAGGCTCATTGATGAAGGTGCATGCTTCACAGTGCCATTTCCGAGAGAATCCCTTAGTCTTAGCTGGAGAAAGTGTCCTTGAAGTGGAAGTTTGAGGTGATACCAATGGTGGAGATGGAGGTTTGATCACCTCTATTTGTGACTTGGCTGCAGGAGATGAAGTACTCTGTCTCTTGGTTTCTAAATTACTAGCGGCAGCAGTAGTTACTGTCTGTCCAACATTGGGCTGTACCATCCCAGCAGTAGGCTGTTCCAGAGGAGGCCTCCTTATGATATCTCCTGCCTTCTGAGAGGGCACAGCATCTGCTCTGTAGGGTGTTTGCTTTGACTTCTGACTAGCTGCTGCTGTTCCTGGGACCTTGGGACTCTGTGTAGGCTTGTACTCCATAGCCGGGGGTGGCTTCAGCACTTCTGGTAAGCCGAGCTCCCTCATCGATGGTCGGGGTTCTGGTAAGAATCTTGAGTCTTGCTGCAGCAGTCTAGTGTCAATCAGTGGTAACTTGGCATTGCATATCTCACAAGAAATATTGATGATAGGATTAGAGTGTCTACAGCGAGTACAAGTGATTTCAGAGAAGGAAATTGGTGGCCTGGATGGGGCTTGAAACTCTTGTGGTGGTGGATGTCTGTATTGTAGCGTGTATGGTTGCCTTATTGGTGCACGCTGCTGTTGTCCCCACATCGCCATGTTTTGACCAAAGTTCTGCCACTGCTGCTGTTGGGGGTGGGGATTTGGACGTTGAACTTGTGACTGATGGAATTGACCTTGACCTTGAGCAAAGTTCACAGCCTGAGGATATACCCCCTCAGGTAAGGCAGGTCCCAAGGCATCAGGGAGTCCTGTAGGCATTGCTGCATGCTGTTGTGATTGAGTCATGTATGCTTGTTGTTGTTGTTGTTGTTGCTGTCTCTCAATCTGCATTCTCTTCTCTGTACCAGTGAGTTGCCTAAGGGCCTCCTCAACCATAGCTTTCTGCTTCAGCAGCTCTTGCCTCTTCTTCTCCAACTCCACAAACTCAGGAGTCGCCTCCGAAAACTTGCTCTGCCTCTCATTTATCTCTTCTATTTCAACTCTGTACTTCGCAATCTCTATCTCAAATTTCATAACCCTTCTGTTCATGTCAGGTATAGGAGGGCCTGCATGGGCTTGTGGTGCTGCTGCAGAAGTTATAGGCATTGTCCTAGCAGGCTGTGGACCCAGAGACTGACTGGGTTTAACACCAGAGGCTACATCCAAGGGCTGCCCACCAAGGGACATGCCTGACTGTACATTAGGAGCTACCGTAGCCACCTGTGGTGGACTGGTTGTTCGTAATGGAAGGGAACGAAGCTGGTTTGCCGGTGATTGTGACTCCTGTTCCCCTGGAGGCTCGTGCATTTGGGCAATGGGAACACGCTCGTGGGTCCTTCTAGTCTTGTGCTTGTGGAGCTGAGCATCGCAGGTACGGCAGTGTGCTGCCCCACAACCTCTGCACCATTCAGTGGCTGGTTCCTCGCACACTTTACAGTACATGACTTCAGCAGCTGTTGCAGGGGCCACAGCTATGAATACAATACAGCCGATAGCTTAATAGTGTTGACAACTCAAAACACATTTCTCTGGAAAAATGCTTATGAAGGATTTGCACGGTAACAGTGATCCAAACAACTGGACAGATGTTTGAAACAGTCAGACATTTCAGGTAGCATCGGATCCACTAACTTTCATTAGTGACAAGTAAGCTTAGGCATACTTCATCCTTTTCTACTCTAACGCTAGTATGGAAAACGACATGCACAAAAGGATAGAATCACCCAATCATGCTGCACATTCCTCCTTTAACATTTCAATTTGTTACATTCATTTTTCCATAGCTGTTGTTTGATATTGTATGTGTTTTTAACATAGGAGTCTTTTTCACTTCATAGTAACTGGTGATGTTAATTAGTACGGTAAGTCAGACTGTACGTACATGTATGTCTGAAATTTTGCTAATAAAGTTCATATGATATCATATTATTAATAAGGCATTTCCTTCAGAATTTTCTATCTACAGTTTGTCCAACGTTGATCACTGCCAGGTTTACAAGTCTTCATGACAAATTTACATCATACTGAAATGATAGCAAAATGGGCAACAGATGTCAAACATGACTTACCTTGGTGTTGCTCTTGGCTTTGTAGTTGCATTTGCTGTTCAGCTCCATTGACTGAGCGTGACAAAGACCCTGGTGCATTCTGCAACAGCTGTTCTGTTGGAGGCTCAGGGGAGGCTCCACTGGATTCTGTCTGTGCAGTGACTTGAAGTAGTGGCGCCTGTATTATAAAAAGGATATGAATGTCCATTTCTGACTGGTACATGTTTGAAAAAAGTTCCTGGAAAATGTTCATTGGGCATGAAACCATAACTGTGTAAGTTATCTGATTACAGTAGTATATTTTTTCAAAAGCAGGAACAAACGATTATGTATATTTACAGTTCCTGAAAAAACGAGGCACTGAAAATAAAATGTAGCTTTCAGGTGTGTGCATTGGTAAACTCAGTCTAGACTGAAGTTGTTGAGTCATTGATTGTGATAGCGATTTAGATATATTCAATTTTCACTGCTGACAACATGTATACAGTTCCAAGGAAGGAAATGACACCACATTGCATTGCAACTTCAATGCTTACATGCTACAACCAATCAACAGCCAATACCATCTAAGTTAATTCTGATTGGTCAGAAGTTTTGAATCTGACCAATCAGAGATGGTTAGATCATCTGCCATAGAGAAAGACCTACTTTTGTTTCCACAGAGTAAGCCAAGCTGCTGGCCTGTTCCCTCTGCCTTTGGTAGTATTGGTCTTTAGCAAGTTGTTCCGCCTGCTGGAAAATTTCCCTTGGAATGAAGACGTACATAGTGTCAGGTTGTGGATGAGTCCCGCATATGATCATTTCCAGCTCAAGTCGTGCCTGGATCAAGTCTGCTGCGATCTCTACAACTCTGACTACATCTGGTTCTGGCTGGTCCTCCGGGAAGGCAAGTCCATCCTGTGCATAAATGGTGTAGCCGAGTCTTTGCAGAACTACCCTTGAGCCCTGTAAGCATTGTACAAAATGTATCATATAATCTGCCAAAATTTAAAAAAAATATTTAACGTTATCTGAATCACAAAACCCACTTGTGGTATAATTGAAACGTGAGATTATTCAAAGATACCCCCCCAGTAATGTACGTAGAAACATAAGATATATCCATAGCTATACAAATTTCCCTTTTTTTGTGTGTGTGTTCCCTTGCTATTAGCCTTCCCGGCTCTTCCCGCATGAATTTGCAAATAAAATTGATCATAACAGCTGTTGAATCTGAAATTATTCTCAGCAAAAAGCCTGATCTTTTTTTCTAGGTCTGCATTCATTGCATCTGGTTAACAATGAATTTTGTCATTTCTTAAAGAATCAGAATCATGATTTTGATACAACTTAACAGCATAATATTCACATGCCATACACCTGCTAGGACAATGCCTGACTCACCTGAATGATGTCCACTTTTGTCTTGAAGATGCCATTGGAAAATTTAACAATCCTCCAAAATGCAGGTCTCACAGGCTTCAGGAGATTTCGTGAATATTTCTCCAATATTGTCACTGCCGCAAGGAGGTCTAAGACTTTCTGTGGTCTCTGTGGAAAGATATTGTGAGATATTGTTTTGAAATACAACACACCTTGTCTCCCACCTACAGATGATTATTGAGTCAGTTAGTCAAGCTTGCCTAAGCTTGATGTTTCTGAATCAGGGAGAAGAGAGCGTTACTGCTTCAGTGAGCATTAGTTCAGTGCCCAGAAGTGGTCCATGTGGCCTTATAGTTACCCTGAGCAACTAGTTTTAAAAAAAACCTAAGCATTTTAACTTGTAGCATCTTTTATCATTTCAAAGTCTAACATTTAAGTGTTTATGACAACAAAAGATAACATTCTCTTATTACCCCGGTTTCTCCATTTAAATAGAATAAACAACCTTCTGATGGTATTTGAACAAAATACTAAAAATCAATATTTCCAGCTCTTGATGACAGATAATGTTGTTGTCACAGTGAACACGACAGCCGGTTCAGAACCTGGCACCATTATGTAAACAAAAGTTATTTGATATAAGCCGACAGTGCTTAAACAGTTAATGATCTGCAAGATATTACAATATTTGCTTTGTTTGCTTCTCAAAGGAGCCAAAGTGCAAAGTTCTGAACATGCTGTGACATCTAATTATCAAGAATCAAGAGCTGAAAGTATGATGTTTTTGGTGGTTTGTTCAATACCATCAGAATGGTGTTTATTTAGTGTACACAGACATGTTCATTGATGCTTTATTACTATACTTGTTAGAGATAATAAGAAAATGTTATATTTTGGTGTAAATACTTTACATGTGACTGTATATTGTTTAATACAGTGTAAGGGTGCCCAATATCAGTTCTCAAGACCTACTAACTAACTTGGGGGACAAACCATACAAACTTGATTTTCAATAATTATTTTTACATATACACGTATCACTAGCTGTTTCTAAAAACACTCCACCATGTTCCAGTTTGTACTCAGGTGGTAGAAAAGACGAACTTCAAAATTCCCATGTGGGAATTACTAGGCCAGGTCTGCACAAGAAAGAAACCTTACAATGGACTCTTTCACTCTCAGTCTCTGTTTGATTGTACATACAAAATATCAACTTTTCTAGGTACAATTTCTATGCATATATGGGAGTGATACCATGATGATTTTTTTTATTGAAATGACAGAAAATCTGCATAAGCAACAAGATCTTTATCAACATACATCATAACATACAATATGGTCTGACATAAGATAAGGGCAGCAAATTAGCAGGGGCTTTTAGTCTAATTACTAATATCAAATATCAAAATGATACAAACCGCCGTGCCGTATGCAAATTATATTGTTACATACTATTTCATTCATTACACTAATACACTTATACTAATGGAGTAACATATAAAGAGCTGTGTTAAATAATTCATAATTTTTCATCACAGTTCAGTGGTTAGTTTTAGAATATCGATCAGCTAATATTAAACAGGTATTCCAGTGCCCTAATGTACTGTAATGCCTTTGCATCATATCAGACCATATTTAGAGAGTACTGTTAACCCATGGGACTTACCGGTATCTGTTATGTAAATTTTTGTTCTGTTTCTTGTTCATAATGTAGATTTTATATTTATAGAGTTTTAAACAAGGGGTGCTTTAAAAAAGTTGTCGGCTTAATGTGAGTTAGATAATTTATTTTGGAGGCAACATTGTTCTAATGACTCACATCCCCATACTTGTAAACACTTACTGAATTCATACATTTTTTTAGATAAAATCTATGAATCACAGTTTCCCTGAGGATCTTGCCTGTACAGACTTGCAGGTGCATGAGGTAACTGACCCCATGTATGTGTCATAAATCAAATATCAACCTCCCTTGGTAATCACCCCTCCCTTCCTGCTTGAAGATTTTACAAAGAAATACAAAGTTACTGTTAACTGTTATATACAAATGTATGTACATCTGTCTAACCTACTTGCATGCCTAATATCATGGAAATCCATGGTTCTTTTCTTCAGTTTATCCTCGTTGAAAGTTTTAAAGATTTTAACAAAAAAGCCCCTGCAGTTCTAAAGCAAGCTGCTAGGGGACCCAAACCTACGTACACCATTTTTTCATAACATCAAATATAAAAAACAAATCTGCCATCAAAATAACACATAATGTTATATAGCATGTCAAAGACAAATCAAAAGATAAAAAAACAGAAGTTCTGCTACAGTACTGAGGCAAACAGCTATATTTATATGAGGCCCAAAATCCACCTTGACCTTCATCTTTTCACAACCTACCCACCAAATATCACAATCAATCCAGAGGTTCATAAATCATACTGACCTAAAATATCTGGAAACACAAACACTTAACACCTTATTTTCATTGCGGTAATAACATTATGGACCTGTAATCACTGGAAAAATTTACGAAAAAAAGATATAGAAGAAGAAATAGATTCAAATAGGCAATACTACTGTACATACATGTACATTTGTATATCATGGAAACAAGTGTATGGAACATTTATCAAGAAACAAAATGAATACACTAACCTCTCTGCAGTTGTCTTGAAGAAGTGTAGCAAAGTCCACATGGGTGTACCTTTCTTGTAGTGTGTTGCTTTTCTGAATGATAATGACCACTATTGAATGAAATACTGCAATTGAAAGTGTTCCAACTTGCTCAAACATAGAACGAATTTCGCTTCTTAGTTTAGTTTTTGCAGCCTGTAACTCTTCTATCCTTGTATTGTTACTTGGCTGATGAATACTTTGGTGTTGATGACTAGATTCCTGTTCATCAGATTGTGAGTCTCCTTTATCACTTGTCCCACGAGGTGTCAGTTGCCTTTGGTTGGCTGATGTCCACTGCCTTTCATTGTGTGATGTTTGCTGCCTTTTGTTGGCTGGTGTCAAATGCCTATCATTTGTTTCTGTCAACTGTCTTTCATTCCTTGATGTCAACTGCCTTTCATTGGTTGGTGTCAACTGCCTTTCATTAGTTGGTGTCAACCGACTTTCATTGGTTGATGTCAACTGCCTTTCTTTGGTTGATATCAACTGGCTTTCATTGGTTGATGCTAACTGCATATCATTGGTTGGTGTCACCTGCCTTTTGTTTGCTGGTGTCAAATGCCTATCATTGGTTGATGTGAACTGCCTTTCATTGGCTGGTATCAACAGCCTTTCATTAGCTGGTGTCATCTGCCTTTCATCGGTTGGTGTTAACAACCTTTCACTGGTTGATGTCACCTGTCTTTCATTGGTTGATGCTAACTGTCTTTCATTGGCTGGTATCAACTGCCTTTCCTTCGTCAATATGAACTGCCCTTCATTGGTTGATGTCAACTGCCTTTCAATGGTTGGAGTCAACTGCCCAGATTCTCGTAACTCTTCTTCAACAATTTGATTAGCATGCTGTCCAAGTCGAGTAGAGCCATCATCAATATCTGGCACGCCTTCATCAATAAACTGATCTGCCACCCTTGCATGTGCACCCTCTACAAAAGGTTCTTGTGCATATGTTGTAGGTGACCGAGGATATCTAGGTGACTGACTTTCATAGTCAGATGTTAGTAACTCGTCATTACGAGGCCTTTGACTATCTGCATCATCCATGCTGATCCTTTGTAGCTATAGTCTCAGATATTCAGATTTAAAGACAACTGAACTTATGACAAAGCAGAAGATATCTGAATGCAACTTATATCAGAGAAAATGCTTGGACTTTTAGAGTTAAATCTAGGTAATGACCTCCCTAAAGGAAGGCTTACTCACCGTCAAAAACAAATGTGGTACTGCGAGTAAGCAATTCAAAGTCAGTAATTTCAAATAATAAAAAAGGGTACTTTTGGATGATTGCTTCAACAACTAGAAAGAATGCTATATTTTGAAGGGTAGAAAGATTGTGCCAATCACTGTTGTCATCTTCCAGTTATCAACACCTCTACAGTGCCAAGCAGTTTTAATGCTTTCTACTTGTGATGTAAAAAAAATCACCTAAAAATTAAATAAAAAGACTTTGTCCTTTTTCTGCAAATTCAAAGTTGGAAACAAATGTAGAACTCTGAATCAGCAAAATACTTTGAGTGCACAGTAGAAAATCGATGAAAATATGAATAAATGTATTGAAATTCTTCTTCTCCCAAAAGACTTAAGTGCCTGGCCAGCTTCCTTCTCATGGATGAAGTTGATGGATTTGTGTCTTCTCTTGACTTGTCCGGTCTTGCCTTGATTTCCTCTATGAGTGTGACTGTCCTCATGTAGTTACTAAATCCAACAATTTGAGAGACACAGAAAAAGATACATATTACAATATGGGTAATATCAATAAACGGCCAGTATTATGTTTCTTGATGTCATATTGTACAGGTCATGTTCTTTAAAACTCAAAAGGTAGATGTGTCCTGGAAAATGTAAATTTTTCCCTGCTAATATTTATGAGCGTGGTTTTCAAAAGTGTCTATTGCGATAATTCTTTATTAAAAGGGCATAATGGGTTTGAATAGAAACCCAAACAAATCATTTGCACATTTATAATCGGGCAAAAATGCAGAGTCTGATGTTTTTACCCTATGCTTCCGAGATCTGCTTTTACTACCATGGGAATACCCTTATGTTATTCTGTACCCTTTGAGTTGAGGGTCCAACAAGAGGCCACCGTTTAAACTTGAGGTTCCCCTGTTCCTTCACATTTGTACTAGGGATCACAGAATGACCGGAATGCAGTTAGTGTTTGATCATGAATCAAAAACTGTAAGCCACTTTAAAACACTTAAAATACAAGCTAGATTAACATTGGGAGAACATGAAGTACAACATGTGAAGCTAGAGTCGAGACTGAGATACTACAGGCAGTGTCTCCCTTCCTGAAGATGATGGTGTCCAGATGGTATCCAGTATCAAGTCCCAACAGGCCCTTGAGAGTGCACAAGGTAATACTAATAGACCGAGCCTGGCGAACACTGTATCGAACATATAGAACACTCTGTTCTATTTCGAACACTTCCGTCAAAAATAATGCTAGCAGGACAGAGATGGCACATGCAAAGCGGGGAATGTATATCTGTGACATGTTTTCGACGATATTGGCTGCATGTATGCTCAGGACAAAAACTAAATGAAAAAGAAAACAGCTTGGACACTCAAGGGTAGGGAGCTTGTACCTCATTAAAGTACTACAAAGTCCACCAGTGAAGAGTTCTCTTCAGTACGTGTGTGTGAAAATGATCAAAATTGAAAGTGAAAAGGGTACTAGTAGTGAAAGAAGGGCGTTTTAATTCTGAATTTAATAATGAAAGCAGCCAACATGAGAAACCTGTCACAGATATAGAGTACGCACCTTGCTTTACACGTGCATCGGCTGCTTGTCAACAACCGGGCACACCTGCCCACCAACGAGGTAATGCTATGCGGCGCCTCCCGTTTCCACATTGACCGAAAACATTACGCTCTCACAGCAACTACATCCACCCCCTCCTCAAGCAACTTTACTCAGTTGATGTAGCCTTCAACAAAGAATGCTAAATGCATTTTTCTTTGGTCTGCTCTAAGTCTAAGGGGTTTCATAGCATTTTTGTCCGTCAACAGCTGTTTTTGACGGAGGTGTTCGAAGTAGAACTGCTTTGGGATCGGTCTATTGCTTTCCTGTTCTGACATGATTTTCAATGTCAAGAATACTAACTTTTGTTGCAAAAACTTCAGGACTTCTCATACTACTGCATTGGAATACTGCTAGCATCAAAAGAGCATTGTCCGGTGTGACTATAACCAAGGAGGTTAAATATACAAATGTATATATATATAAATGTATATTTAACCTCCTTGCTATAACTAACTGCCAGTAGTGATATTGGTGACACTGACACAACAGCAATATATTTTTTTAAACTAATAAAAGCAAATGTTAGGCAGAATGTACGTAAGTTACATGGGAAGTCCCTCGTGATGTCGACTCTGCTTGCTATATAAGAAGGAACCACCTTCGATTGGGTAACAATAAACCTATGGCAGTTATCCGTCAGCTTAGCTTAACTCTGAATAATTAGCTACTTCTGGATACTAATTAACTAGTTCTAACAATAACATAAGATACTGTAATTTCTGCTTCCATTTCCAATCAATTATTGATTGAGGGCCGATATTTGCTATGTGATGTCACTAAGTAACCACCCCCCCCCCCCCCCCCCCCTCCTCTGATACCATATCCTGGTGGTTATTTTACGGCACACACAAGAGGAATACATATCAGGAAGTTTCAGGTTATGTTACCTTCTGAACAATAAATGTATACAGACCAATCAACGCCTACCACGTTGGTCCGTGGTACCTTCTGGCTGCTGTGTTCAGCGACTGTTGCTTGCCAGTTGAGAAAGACTGACTAGTATAGGCCTCTAAGCCTAACACAATCATGCGCAGTGATATGGCGTGGGTGGAGTGAGTGGGTAATGGATCCGGGAATACCCTTTGACACAACTTTATCCGCGC